>JAJEKV010000032.1:9616098-10994576 GCA_021234155.1 Isoetes taiwanensis
TTCAGGCGCTTCCGTTCAGTTACGTATTATTGCTAATCGGTGAGTTTTGGCCCGGCTCCCCGCTGTTTTGTGGGGAAGGAAGCGAGCTCCCCATAGAAAAATTGGCGGGCAGCTCGAAACGCATGCGATCCTTGATTTTACAATTTTCGCGGGAAGGGCCCCACAACTCCCTTCCTCGCTCTCAAGATATACAACTTCAAAGATATGAACTTTAAGGACATTATGAATATACAGCCTTTAGCGATAGGTACAGATAGAGTAGCATTTTATATCTGAGAATAGCCATATCAGATATGTACTTCCATAGTTCAGTGTTTCCCTACCAATTACGTGATGGCAGAATGAAAGATGTTACATATTCAAGATATCCACTGTTGGTTCTTTCGTGGTTGAGTGAATAGGATGGCACCGGTGGGTTATCAACAAGCGAAATCATACTTTGAGTTTAGAAGGGGATACCAACATTTACAAAATTGAGGTTAATTTTTACCCTAAATGTAGTTGATCCCAAAATTCTGAAACATGATTGCAAAGGGAATTGATTCTACTCTACAAGCACATAGTATTATATCTACCACAAGGTGTTGGGACATACTCAAAAAAGACAAAGGAAAGGAGGTGATTTCAAAGCCGTGTGATGGATCTTTGCCAGCAATGCTCTCAGTCTTTAGATTGGTCTTCCAAAGTCAATTATCTGGTAAAGTAGCGAATGCTTAATCCAAGAGATTGGTGTAAACTATTCAAAGATATCATCGTGAAATACGATTCATTTTAAGTTTTAGGGTTAAAAGTTTTCCCAATGTTGAGGAATGAAATAAAAGAATGCGATGTATTTCTTACAAGAGAAAAGCCACGCGAAAACATGGTTGAAAAAACACTAAAAAAATTCGCCTCGACAATTTGTAAAATTGAATCACCGTGACTATGGGCCGAAGACTTGTGAACAACTGCTTTCACGTCTCTCACTTCCACTTTTGGCATTAATTAGGCTAATTAGATTAAGGTGGGGATAAATAATTTGTTAACATGCTCTGCTAAATCAAATGCACCTCATTCATGGATAAATCAAGCGAGTTGCTTTTCGAGATGTTTAGGTCGCTTGTTTAAGCTCCCAAAGTGTTCCCTTTACATCACTTTGATAAATCCACGTGATGAATATATGAGCATCCTCTAAGTCAAACCCAATCAAGCGGCCATTGCTTTTACCGATTCTTAGCATCCCACTTCACGGATGCAAGCATCACGAGGGCTTTTCCGGTGCCTTAGACTATCAAGATCTTGATAAGATGAAACTTTATCCTTAACACATACGTAATATGGAAATTTTTTGCAAAATTAAAATTTGCCTGTGACCGCCCTTTGCCTCGAGAAATGATCTCAACAACCTTGTAAAAAAAATTAGAATTTCTTGGAGGAACCCGTGGCTTTTTATAATCCCAATCGTCGAGAAAACACTTTTCAAGTTGCTATTAACCCCATCCTATATGTGGCTCTCAAGATTGGAGGAGAATTAGGATTCAAGAAGCGAAGCCATCCCGCAGGTGCTCACACGATGCCATATCACAAAAAGCAAGCGGTGAAGGAGGCAAGCTCAAGAATGGATTATGCTAGTTTGGAATAAACTGGCAGTGACTGGTACTGTGGGCGAGGTGCACCCTTAAGGAGGATCGTGCCTCTTCATCGCCTCTTGGGCGTGTCCCGTCATCGCGACATGTCCTCTTTGAGGAGAATGTGGCTGGTTCAAGCATGACTGACGACTCTCCAACAAAATTAAGGCTAGCTAAAAGCAAAAAAAATAGGAACAAGAATACATCCTAAAACCATACTTGAATCTTGAGATAGATGGAGTAGAAAAGGTAACAATAAGATATCAGAGACAACACAGGGCATCGCCTAAGAGAAAAGTGGGGCCAGCTCCTGATCAAACTGGTTTGTCGCTAAAGAAAAACCGAGACCAATCATATCCCTCAAATATTCGAAATGATGGAATCGGATCACTCGAGGAGAAAAAAGCGGATAAAACCGCCGGGGAAAGAATTATAGTTTTCAATTTATTTCAATTACGGATAAAGGCAGTGAGTTTGTGAACTGGAAATGCTGGAAGCTAAGGAACAATGGATCTGGGTTTTGGAAGAAAATCGCGTCAGTAGACCTCAACAACCGTTTTCTCAAAAGAAAAGAAAAGAAAAGAAAAAAGGAAAAGAAAAGAAAAGAAAAGAAAAGAAAAGAAAAGAAAAGAAAAAGAAAAAAGAAAGGGCCATCAAACCATGCCATTAACTTATGGCGATTCTGAGAAAGAAGGATTGAAATGAGGACTAAAATAACCTACAGATCTCCAAATAAAAACTGAACCAATCTAACTAAAACAAACTAACTAAACAAGCTAAGATGCAGGTGGGAAGGTAGATCAAAGCAAGATTAGGGAAAGCTAGAAGCACAAGCGAGAGATGAAATTTGGAAGCAGCTCAAAGAAAAAAAAGCTTAGAAGTGAAATCCGAAATATATATATAGGCAAAACAAAAGGTGGATTAAGAAAAAGGTCAAGCTATCTTTGTCTTTCCAAGAACGATGGTTCTATGTTTTTCATAAAACCATTGCATTCTCCGTGTATCATCATCCTTATGCTTATGAACAACCGGTTTCTTAATTGAGAGGCCACAGCAAGCTAGGATCAACTTATGGTTGAAGGCATCCGCTCCCGCAGATCCATGTAGTTGATGGTTTTGTGGAGTTGATGATGAAGGCGGTCATTAGGTTTAGGCCTCCATCTCTTCTCTCAACAATCAATGCTTAGTTATTGGACCGAGATATAACCTTCCACCAAAAGATAACTACACATGTTGAGAACTTGTTTGGGTCTTTTTATCTTGATATGGATTAAAAGATAAAGGCGGGGCATCTATTAGATGTGAGGAAATCAGTACATGTCGGATGGACCCTTCCACCTCTCTAGCACAAATAGTAAGATCCAACCAATAATTCGATAACTTCATTTCATGTATGCATTAGACCGTTTACTCTATCGCGTAAAGGTCGACAAGCTATGTGGTATGCATCTGCCATTAGCTTCTAACAAGCCTCCTTATTATTAGGCATCATTGGCACCCAGCTTTGAAAGACATTAAGCGGCACATAAGTCAAACATGTTATAGACAGGTTGTCGATAGATGCTTTCATGCTCGATAGAAGGTTCTAAGGCTGATAATAAATCAAAACATAGAATAACAAAAGCCACTGACATAAAAGATTTTATGGTCTCTTTCGCAGTGGGTTGTTTGTCCTAACATTTGGAAGGTTTTTGCTTGTTTGCTTATCTCTCGCTATACCTTGCCTCTTCAATTAAGATTCTAGTTCGCTTTAGGAAATGCTTCTTCCTTGCCTGGATGCTTCATCAACAACCTTGCATTCCCTGGCGGGCAAAAGGCTGAAACGTGAGACTTTGGAAAGAAGGCACTTAGGTGCCCAATGCCTATTCAAGCAATTTGGAGAAGGTTTTGGCAGACGATATGAGAGTGACTTGTAAAGTGAGAGAAAGACCAAAAAAGGCTTTTCTGAGAGAAAGGTGGTCGAGGTGTGATAAGGGAACAGGAACCGCTAATGAAGAGTATGATGAGGAGGAGAAGTAAAGATGCTCCGGGAGGGAAGAGTGGGGAAGGGATCGAGAGCATAGAGAGAGAATGGCCCAAAATCCTAGAAGGAAGGAAGGGAAGGTATTTTTATAGTCCATAAGGAACCAATCGGATCCTATAGGATTTAATAAAAAGCGATAAGCGGTTCTACAGGATCAAAAGCCGCTTGAAGGGTTCCGAGGGAAAAAGCGTCGCGATATCGCTGTTGAAAGCTACGTTCAATATACAAAATGCAAAACCACACAAATATACACTCGTACCCGTGGTCTGCGATCAGCGAGCGACAGGCCGGGGGAACCAAAGGGCTCGCGGATCAATTACTACTTGGATAGACCCGGGCAAAATCAGTGTTCATTAGCAGTAGAGGTAAGTCGTGGTACCCAGGGAGCATATCACGGCTGGATAAAGACTAAATCTTTGGAAACCTCTGGAGGGTCATGAGACTCATCCTCAATGGCGCGGTTTGGCGGCGGCAGGCACATCTGGCCGGGACTCCCCAATCCACACACAGAAGATCTCGATCTGCAGAAGTGGTGACACAATGCCGTGGGAGGCAATGATGCAGCTTTTTGAGGCATTTGGGAGCGCGAGTAGAGGCTGCGGGCCGGGCTGCTGCCGGGGGGTTGATGGCCTTCCCTTGTAGGCGTTTACGGCCTGCTCACAGGCGGGGGTCCCGAGCTTGCCAAAGGGAGAAACAGCGTCGAGGTGCTCCACTTACCCGGCTGTCCACCGTCGGCCTCGTGTCCATCGCACACACACATTGCTCTGCCGTTCCATCTGGCGAACCATTGGTCTCACCTCAAGGCCACAGGCGGCTGCGGGCCATGCCTGCGTAAACCCGGCGGGGGCCAGAAGCATCACCCACTTATTAACCCGCTACGCGAAAATAGAGCGGCGGTGTCTATCAGGCACGCGGCGGCTCAGAATCGGAACAAACCGCGGCCGAGAATGCGATAGGGGTGAAGGTTTTACCCCAAGTGCGTGCCAAAAGTACGCCGCACACTCCAGAATCATTCGGGTAGCCAAAGGCGGCGGGCCCCAAACCGACCCACGTCGCAGGAGGGGCGGGGGCTGGAAGCCGATGCGAAAGCGGATGTGGCCGTGGCCCCAATGCGCGTGCTGGTGGCTGTTGATTACGCATGTATGGCTCCGGCCCTCAATCACCCATAAGTGGATGGATGCCCTCCCGGCTTACGAGCCGAGGAGGGAACTCACCCACAGGTACCCCAGCCAGGTGGTGACCATCTTTGCCAGATATGTGAGTCGCGGGAGAGTCGTGAAAGGGATATGAGAACCACCACGGTCTTGGCGGATGCGGCGGCGCGTAATGCGGCCTTGACGAGTGTGGTCGGCCTACATCAATAGATGAAATTTGTGGATGGCTTTGGTGCAGCGTATGACCAACCACGGGGAGGGCCGAACTCACGACCCGTCTGAGGAGGAGCGAGCTTCGACGGTCTGCGCGAAAGCGAGATGTGGCCCGGTAGCCCCAATCATAGAGCTGCTGGTATTTGTTGATGCATGGCATAAAGCGCTTTCGACCATGCCGGATGGAAACTCCAGCCCGAGGCGAGGGAACCCACCTAGGTACTTGCTTAAGGTGGGTGTGACCTCCACCAGTACATCCCGTGTAATAGTCACGGGGCGTGGGGTGGCGTGAAGGATATGAGCCGCGATTGGCGCAGTTCGCAGCGCATGTCGTAGCGGCGAGAATATGTACGAACATCCGGATGAGGCGCCAACCCACGGGGTGTGGGCGGAAGGATTAAGCATCATCGCATAGATGGTGGCGAATGACGCTGGCGGTGCAAAAGGCGTATCACCATCCCATTTTTCGGTAAGCCAAGGCTCTGGCAGTCAATATAGGAGCCAAAAAGTGTTGGTGAGAGAGTGACCTGGGACCAAATACGGTGAATACTTGGAAGCATGAAAATCTAGAGAGATAAATATGAGGCACTAGAGAGGAAGCGAGGCACTAGAGAGAGAGAGAACATATACGTCTTGTGAAATATCCTATTTCATGATGGAGTATATCAGTACAAACAAAGTGGATGCATATGTCCTAACTAAAGCACTTACAAAATCAAAGCTTAAGATATTCCAAGAAATGTTGGGAATACGTACACACTACAGTATTGTTACATTGTTGGATGTAAGTACATAGGCATATCATTAAGGGGCACTGTAAATTATGTCATGATTGTGTATCTACATGTGGTTATAATTACCATGAATATCTGCACAAATGTTGTTAAATGTCCAATATATTAAAGTGGCAATGTGGCCTTATCACAATATAAAGGGACAATTGCCGTTATATTTCAAGGGTAAACTGCCAAATTAGGGCATGAGAATGGCCTTCATATTTAGATAACATCAAGGCAGAGGGCTGATTCATAACTTATGAGCCTTCTGAAGATGAAAAAAAACATTAAATTTGATTGCGACTTATCTAAATGTGAGCATTGCAGATTGATTGGTGCAAATCAAAGCCAAACTTTGGGGTTCTAAGAGCTGGTCAAATTTGCTATAATATTTGGAATATTGGAACAATATTTTCCAAGTGTTTTTCGAATTGTCAAACATTTGACTATAAAACCTTTTGAACATTGTCCATGGCATCGCTAACATAAATTTGTCTAAGTAATTTGAGGACTCCATCATGCCTTTATCTCCAACCATCACCAGGGTTGACACTAAGCATTCCTGCCATGACTTTGCCACTTGTCCCCCTCAAGCCATTAATGACACGTGACCAAGTTGATCCTAAAGCACCAATAAAATAGTCACAATCCGATGCCATCATAAGATTTACAAATGCATTGTTGCTTGCTTTTAAACGCCCAAGGCTACTTTCATAGTCACGCATTCTTGTGCTTCCAATTTGACGAGTAATGTTGGTGTAGAAGAACTTCCAATTTCGATACCCCTTGGTCTCATCTATGACATTCTGCAATATTATATACTAGTTTAGCTAGTGCAATATTAAATCAATTTCCTATAGAATTTGCAAACAGGCACCTGCATCTCTGTTGACAACCAGATATTTTGGACATTTGGAAATTGCTCTCTCAAATCTTCTGCAAGGTGCATGTATGATTTGAAGTCAAATATTTTCATTTCATCTTGTTTGTCACCTTGTCTCACATGCACACTAATAAGAGGCTTGGGAATCCATGGTCTATGCATAGGATGGTTCCAAACAAGTTTGTTCAAGGCCATTTTTTTCCTTCTTACACATGGAACCTAAGGACAACATAAGACACACAATCTACATAACATCATCAAAAGAAAAGGTACAAAAAAAGACCAAATGAATCATACTCTTGGCCATTCAATTGGGAGATTCTTGAGGACAATTCGTGCAAAGCACCCTTCCAAATGATCTATGGCGTTCGTTATTGAGTAATGAACAAAGATATTCACTAGGGTAACGTGTAAGGTAGCGAATTATCTACACAAAGGATAAGTAAACTGGTCATTTAAATGAAAGGCAACATGTTTCCTTAATGCATACCTGTGATCTCCACCACATAACATCAATGCGTCCATGCGTGACAAAGACCTTTCCATTTATTTGCTCTGTTGGTTGAATGTACTCCCATGGTTTGCCCCAAATCCTTAAAAGGAACAAAGACCATAAACACAATCATGCGTATATATATATCCTTTTTGTTTCCTTTTTATTTTTCCCTTCTTATAATTCAATATTTCAAGAAAGTCAACTCACTTTCGTGCTTGCAAAGAAATCTGTTATCCCCGTCACCCTTTTCTTCACGAAAAGTCCCGTTCTTCCTAGCATCTTCTTGAGTTCTCAGATCTAATGCACGGGCTCGACATTCTTCTGAAGTCTCTTTTGCAAAGTAACATGTCCAGCTAGCATGTTTGGATCCTACATAAGAATAAAAGAAAACATACGATCATGCTTAACAACCATTTTGGAATTGCCCATAACAGGGGGTAGAACAACAACACTAACGCTAATAGAACTTTTGAAAAATAGAATGATCAAAAGTACAATGCGGCATCCTTCATGGTCCGCCCCTATTAAAATAACCTAGCACAAGAATTCTATTCTCATTCATGGCGATAGTAAAGAAGGAAGATAGAACAGAGAATTGAGCGCCAACTCCCATTGTAGGGTAAGCGGTAAAGTTGACTAACAAAAATTTCAGGGAAGGATCATTGCAATCCTTAGGGTGTTGGTGTACCCATAGATCCCGCTGAACACGACGTGTGAAAGGAAAGTTATCTTCATCTGCACCCAGAACCTAGATCAAAATACAAGAGAAAGGATATAGATATGAAAACTAGATTCACTAAGATATAAGCATTTTTATCATACTTACCCATGGTGGATATGGACCATGAACTAAGGTTTTATTTTTGGTAAGCATTTCTTCTTCATTGTCATCTGCAATAATATTTTTTCCAAGCTCAAGCCCTAAAAGTCCCTTCCAGATTGTCCAGGTGGTCGATCTCCATTAAGTCTTGCGATTATCTAGTCTATTATAGTAAGCGTTATGTTGATTGCAAATTTTCCAAGTGTGGCGGATATGGGACACTTGAAAGATTTGCCTCCAAATAAGATTTTTCTGATGAGAGATAATATTTGTTCCAAAGACCTAGTAGAACTTCAACTTTTTAGACCATGTGCTTCAAACTTGGTCTCATTTCTACAACAATCGATTTTGTTACTTGGGTCTTCCTTGTGCTGAGGTTGATGAGATGAAGCATGTACTATAATTTCCTTTTTTGTGTGGTATCTGTTTTAGGCATCAAACAAACCAGGTCCAGTTAATCTAGAAAAAAAAAATTCGATCAAGTGGTGTTAGATCTAAGTTGTGATGATGATGCATATACTGATAAAGGCGTGATGAAATAAAAAAGAAAGCGTGATGCACCTGAATGTTGAGCTATGGCCTTGAACAAATCCCAAGAAGGCTGAGTATTCCAAGCAAGTAGAAGCGTTAACAGTAAACCAAAAACCACAGAAAGAATCATGGTATATTGATCTCCATGTTTGCCTCTACAACGATTTTGTATTTTACAACAAATCACTACGAATTTAGATTGTATATTTCGACAAGACCGCCCGGAAGGAGTGCTTTGTGCATCCATTTGGTCCAAATCCACCTGCTAAGGCTCAGATTTGAGCGAATTGCTCCAGTTATTTTTTATTGCTAGCAGCGATCTTGTCTCATACCTAGGACATAGCAGTAATTAAGGGCTTCAGAAAAAACACACCAAACAAATACCCAGTACTAATTCTATGTCCCTGGTCTTCCGCATCTGTTGAATTCCATCCCTTAACCAAAATTTCAACCACACCTAACCTAAATGCCCTTGGAATCTGTTCTCGCTTTCTGTTAACAGCGATTTTTGAACTAACCTTGACAAATTGGCACTTGATTTCACGGATTTGGTGCAAATTCCTCGAAAATGAAGGAGAATTATTGATCTTAAACCAATGCCTCGTACACTTGGTCGTTTTCCCGAAAGCAGTTTTGATAATTACCCTTTTAAAATGACCCTATATATTTCAAATTTATCAAAATGCCTTAAATACAGTATATATATACAGAGTGTAGCACTTGTCAATGCTATTTCTCAAAACCTGTAGAGGTATACAGGAATATCAATACGTGGCCATATACCTTGGAAGCATTTTGTGATGGAAACGTCCCATGAAAATAATGAGGCACTACAAAGAAAGTAGAGCCCTCCAAGAAAAATCATGGCGGTGCTATAGCGACACCGCCTGAAAAGCAAAGAACCAAGATTAAAAAAGAAAATAAAATAAAAAATAATGATAATAATACATGTCTAGACCATGTTCAAGTGTCAAATACATGATCACAAATGTGGTAACCATGTTGATCATGGATTTGGTGCTAAATTTATTCATGACTTTGTTTTCTCTTCACCACGAGGCTGACCTTGATATATGGCCAGTCCTCCATACTCTCAAGGTTACATTGAACCTCTTTTTACATAGATTCAAGGTATTTTATAGCCAAAGCAACAGTTCCATCATAATTTTACTCCGAGTTTGGCTATCGTCTTTTTCCATGTATTATGGCGTCCTATCTAACTTTGGTTCCAAGCCATCGATCCACAGAATATTCCTCATAATATTCCAGATCGGTGGCCATCAAATTTTTAAAGCCAAAAACTTCAAAGACAAATCAATGGTGCAAAAGAAGTTGATGCTCCACATTATTTCTTATTCACATTACATTCATTTACAACAGAAACCATGGTTTCCCACTACTACAATCACAAAGACATCAATTCAAAGATTCAAAGACATGACACTATTCACATTGGCGACAGTCTATTCCAGAATGTCCACTATCCAAAGAAGCTTTTACGCTTGAAGATCTCTGACTCGTATCCGGGATCTATTCGATCATGAATGCTTGCGGTATTTGTGCGCTAATCCGGGCCTAGCCTAGATGGGATAAAATCCGAAGCTATAGCTCTGGCTATGGCACGAAGAAGGGCCACAGATCACAATCTACCGAAGAACCCCGGAACTTATATTAAAAGATATGCATCGCAATACTCATCTGCCTCGAAAATAAGAATCGATCAAATTTTTGGCCACCAATTCCATCGTTGAGGCGGCCATGGTCCAGATTCCTCAGGCCCTAGCGGAACTTATATTAAAAGATATGCATCATAATACTCATCCGCCTCGAAAATAAGAATCGATCAAATTTTGGCCACCAATTCCATCGTTGAGGGCGGCCATGGTCCGATTCCTCGGGCCCTAGAATACACTATTCTCTATACGAAAAAGGAGCAAAATCCTGCACCAAAGGATCATTTTTGGACCAGATTCTGGAACCCAGGCTTAAATAGCCTCACCAGAGCCCTTGATCCTCGCCGAAATCATATGGGCGACAAAAACTCAAACCTAAAGCGGCGTCACATGCAACCCACAACAGCTTTCATCCTCTGAGTGCAGAAGATCTGCAGAAAAAAACTATAGCGAGGGAAGAACAACACCTTGAAGCTCGGCTATGGCTACCGATGCCCAAGCGCCCGCAGCTCCAGCATGCCCCACCCTTCCGGCATGAAAGCGCAGATGTCTGCCCCTATCCAGTCACATGGTTTCCAATTTGGAACCTATGCACAGCCCAATTTCGGCCATCCATAGTCGACACCTAGCCAAAATCAGATATTCATTCCTTAAGCCGGGCTAAATATACCCTTTTCCATACAATACTACACCAAAATCTTAGTCCTAACCACTGCCAGAATACCCTTCCCCAATACCAAACGAATTAGGCAAACTATATGGAAAGCCAGTCAGGTTTAAGAGGTATAAGGTATTTTACATGAAGTTACAGAAAAGATATTTGGATAATGCAAAGCATATTCTTGCTTTGTGGAAGCCAAAGAAACAAAATTTGTTTGTAACAAATTTGATGTGTTGATGGCTTTTGTTCATGTAGTGCCCATAAATCCCATGCATTGAATCTTAAGCACGCGCTCTAAGAATATGTGCATAGCATATGCATGAGATTATATGAGAGTATATTAGCCTTCAAGATTTAGGCCATGGTGAAGCAACGGTTGGTAAACGGTTCAACTCCATCATGCTTCGATTCTGGTTGCAACGTGTAGGGCGTTGCATCAACGTCCTCAATATACTAGGTTCAAAATCTTGAGGTTCAACCCTAGAATGGACAAAGGGAGCGGGCATACTCCTTAGATCTGAGGTCTAGATTTGGCCAAATGACCACCTTATCTGAGAAACATAAAAGCTGTATTTGGCAAACATATTTGGTGCATTACTACAAACATGCAATGCAATATCAGGCGTACAATACCACATTATAGTATTCGAAAGGTAACATAATGCTCCAAAATATATTTACAAGACTACATAATAAATAATATGGCCACAATCAACCAGATTCTTCCCAAAGTTCAGGTAATGATACAATAAAGGAAGTCACTCTCATCAGGGTGCTGTACATCAAGTAAAACCAAACCATCCAGCAAACCAGGTACCAACTTCAATTGCAATTGGAGAAAGCTCTAGCCACATATGGGAATGCAGGAAAGGCCAAAGTACCAAGCATGAACCAGTTGAAACTCAAGAGGGCTACAGCATCAAACCCATACCTACTCTGTAGCTTAGAGAGAAAAACTGGGCAACATTTGCCAAAGACATGCCAACAACAATAAACAATGCAACAACAAGTGGCATGCATGGATCTTGTGCCTCCCCACGCTATGACTCCTACTAGAGTGGAAAAGGACTGCACTGAAAATACTTGAACTTAGTGCCACACCTCTTCCCTGTGAAAGTATGTCGTCATCCCAACTCTCTATCTCTGCAGCCTTCAGAAATACCTGATTAACTAATCCTGAATATTTGTCCTTTAAGGCCAAATCATCTGCCAGCTCTTCTTTCTTCTTTTGTTCTTCCACTATTTGCTTCAACCTGGAATTATGTGCTTCCAATTCTTGTACCTGTATGTAAAAGTTAACAAAATTCTTTCACATTAATAAGCTGCAACTGCCTACTTGAAGATGTCTAGCTAGCAATTGGAGTACATCAGAAGTTAAACAATAGAAATATGGTGCAACTACGAGTAGAAAGAGAATGAATGTTTTAAACAACAAATACAGCCAATGAGACTACCTCAAAGACTGGCTTTTCCCTTCTTTAAACCCTACAATATCATGACTAATGGAGTTGTAGTGACCTTAAAGTTCATTGAAGTTCAAGATTTCACAACCTAACTCCAAACCCTAAGAAAACCATAAGTTTTCTCAGGTCTCTGAAAGCTCTAAGCCATTGCCACTAAATTCATGACAAGAATTTCACAAAACAGAAGTATCAACAGAGGTAAAGTTAAACTTTTTACCCGTGCTTTTAAAAGCTTGAGCTTCTCTATAGACACCTCCCATTCTGCAACTGCTTGGTCAAGCGACTCCTTTATCCGTTTTCTGTCTTTCCTGGTATACTCCAATTGTTTTTCCAAGTCACTTTTCTTCTCACAAAGTTCATCATAGTGAGTTTGAAGCTCACGTAGTTCGCTTTCCAGCTGCCACAGTGGACAAAACATATTGGAGCCAACTTTTTAACATATGAATGAAGGATAACTGATACCGTAAATATTACAGAACTCATATTTGCCTTGAAGCAATCATTCCAATGTCAATAGAACCTATATAAAATTAATGTGAAGGACCATTCATCTCAATATGACTAAAGGGTGAGTTTAACCTCAAACCTGCAATTTTGTCTGCAAGAGTTAAATGCCAAAATTGTAATTCATCCTACTCCATATTTGGTATCAGGTGCACATGCAAGGTACTATAAGATAGAAGGCATTTACCTATGGAGGAGTATTATGTGTAATGTAACATTTTAATAAGGGTCAGAAAAGAGCGTTAAATGGAAATTACCACTTTTTCTCCGGGCAGCATTGAGGATGCGAAAAGGGGCAGTCAGAGTTCTAAATACAAGAGTAAAGGCCAATGCTCCATGCTGTGAAGTACATGTGTAAGGAAAACCAGAACAGACGCCTCCATGGCTTGGTAGCCCTGTCCACAACCTCCGCAGCTATTGAGATCAATGCCCTATCATCTCTTCTACAAAGTTCCCACCTGAGAGGCCTCTTCAAGTACCATAAAAAAATCCCTTCCATATCATGCCACTTAGGTATCATTGAAACCATCCCCCCCTGCAATAGACCACACAATTCAAGAGGAAAACAGGAAGAAACATCAACACTGCTACAGCATATGTGCCTTAGAAATTACAACCAGCTACAATAAAAATTTCCACATCCTAATGTCAGGCCATTACCTTGCCTTGAGAAGGAAGGCGACAAGCATCTGGAACTAGCTGAGGCCAAGCTCGGACGCAATTCTGATCTCGCTACACAAATAGAAAAGATGGCTCCTAGAATAGGATTAGGCTTGTTGCATGGGATGCTGTTCATACTACGTGTTGAGATTTTAGAAAGCCAAGTGCCTTTATTAATAAGGTTCAGGCGCTAATATGTAACGTTCTGGTGACTAGAGCGTTGACATATTTAAGGAACGATGTTATTAGTGTTTATACTTAATAAGGTGCTCGTTTAAGGAAATTACAACCAGCAGCACTAAAATTTCCACATCCTAATGTCAGGCCATTTCCTTGCTTTGAGAAGGAAGGCCATAAGATATAGGTAATGTGCCGTAAGGTGCAATTTTGCCCGGTAAGGGCACCGGGTGAGCCCGTTAGAGCGAGCCAAGGTCAGAAAGCGGTGGCTCACTGTGCCCCTTACCAGTAAAATTGCCCGCCCGGCACATTCTCTAACGTAATGCTTCCAGGAGGCTATTTAGCTTATCGGAGAGGAAGCAAGCAACCATTTCTTCGTAATCATTGCAATTTTATAGAGGCCAAGAGAGGAGGCCATTATCGAGATAACTGGGTCATGTAATGAAGGGGCTTAACCACCGCCCGAATATTATGCATCTGGAACTAGCTCATGCCAAGCTCGAAGGCAATTCTTTGAACTTGCTACACAAGTAGAAAAATGGTTTCTAGAATAGTGCTAGGCTTGTTACATAGGCTGTTATTCATATTATGTGTTGAGATTCTAGAAAGCCAAGTGTCTTCATAGAAGCTTAGGGTGTTCATTGCAGATTACAATATGTCGCATTCTGGTAACTAGGACGTTGACATATTTAATGAACGATGGCATGCACCCTCGTGTTTAAACTAGCCTTAATTAAAACAAACTAGTTAAAAGCACTTTTGATTACTTTGCTCAGAAACCTACTTGGTTCCAAAATAAGAAAATTAAACATGCACACCATGAGACTTTGACAAGGTGTTGTTTGTTGGCCATTTAGGCTTGACATAGTTTTAGATATTTATATATAATTGCCAACCTTGCAATGTTATTTGTTGCTATCGTACTTTTAGACATCTAGTGCATTTCGTTGTTTGGGTTTGTTTATTATTGGTAAACCCTCAGCTTGAATTTGAAAACTAGCTAGGCCAGCAAAGTAATCTTACCGGTTTGGATTCTTGAGCCATTGATTGACTTTTAATCTACTTGCAAAAAAGTTAAGTCTATTGGAAAAACAAATCCACAATAGATTTCAAACAATAGCCATGGAAACTTTACACCGATGATCTAGAGTCGATTATTACAAAGAATTCATTCAACAAGTTCCAAAAGTAGTACTTGACAAAATTCCACCCCATGTTTAAGAAGTCTCTTTTTTTCTAATAATTTCAATGCCGGAGGTGCCGGAAAACGCCGAGCTTAGCATGCTAATGGTACCCTACAAAATTCAAATGACGTGTGAGTTGCAACTGCTTCATTTATATGTGTTCGTAAATATGACGAACCTTAAAAGCCCTCCAGAGCTTCTCCCTGTTATTTGTGGATCGGAACTTAATTCTAGCATCACCTTCCTCCAAATGCAAGGTAACATGGGCACGTTTTAAGAATGGCATGCACTCCATGTTCTTTTGCATGCTCTAAGTCAAAGATGTTATTTGAGACTGGAGAGACACAGCATATCGAAGTGTGTTAAATATCTTTTCATCTATGCTCTTGTAGCTAGCAAGAACAATTTAACTGGAAGTTCTTGCAGAATCTAATAAGCAATTCATTATGCGATGATCAAAAATACAAAAAGCAATTCCACTTTGCGAACTGCTAAGACTAGAGCAAAATAACACCTAAATAATGTCAACAGAGTCATCAGCATCAGAGAATGTACTATAGCATGGGCACCATCTGCAGGGCCACCATTATCTGCAAGGGCATCATTATCTGCAAGGACTTGGACATATTTACAAGAGATCAAAGTACTAATACAATCAATGGGGAGTAGATTATGCTTGCCTGTAGTGATTCAAATGTGCTTCACACATAAATGATTAACTCGTACCCACGCCTTTCAAGCTAGGCATTACTTTACCTCAGTGTATATCCATTTTTGTAGTCTCTTCTTTTGATGTGCAACTAGCACAAGTCTTCATTTTTGCAATATAAATTAAGGAATCAGGTGTATAACCATCATCTTACATATGCATAAATAACTATAGCGCTAGTTCACCCTCGCAGTTTCTGTAAATCCAAATATCAAAGCATTCCATGCCACTAAAATGCGATGTGGCATCTTGCAAAATACATAAAAAGCATGTGTCATGCTCTTGCATTTGGCGTGCATGCAACAAACATGTTCTACAAAAGCATCCAGCTTAAGTCTGTTCTTTGCAAGTTGGGAATGGATAGCTATAACCTTCTCAAGATGGCCTAATCTCCAAAGTCTTCCCTCTCCTTTTGCACTCTCTACCAGCAACAGAACATTTACCATTTGCTTTAATCCCTATGTCCTGCATGAGAACAAATAAGTGCAGGGCAGTCTCATCTTGGTTGCCCTCTGCATACCCAAAAATCATCACATTCCACAATGTCATGTCATGGGATGGTTAGACATCTACCAAAGTGCTTGAGATAAAAACATTCAACTCATATTTCCTCTTTGTAAGCTAAGAATGGATACTGATAACTTTCTCCAAGCTCATTGGCTTCACAAGCTTCTTCTGGCTAGACTTATCATCTCCTTTTACTGCATCAATAGCACATGCTTTGAGTGAGCAATATAAGTCTGTGCATTTGGAGTAAAATCTTCATCTTGCATACTTGCAAATAATTGTAGGGCCAGCGCGTCCTCACTTCTTTTCAATATATCCAAATACCAATGCACTCCATGACACCACATCGATCTAACCCTATGCTCGACATCATGGCTAAAGTGCATAACCTAGATATGTACATAACTACCATAAGGTATAGTTTCCATGAGAAAACAAGCAATTTGGAGTTTTAAAAATATGCATCATGCCAAAACTCGAAATATAGAAATTAGAAAACCAAACCATATATAGAACTAGGAAAAAAATGACCAACATCATTGTTTGAGGAAACATATGAAAAAGGTTAGTTCCAAAGAACAAACACTCTAGCAAAAAAAAACAAAGTAACCTAAGAAAATAACACGAACATGAACCACATGATGTGAGAATCTAAACTGAATAAGGGGAAGGGGGAAAGCGTCCGTCAAACCCAAACCAGTAAACCAACAAGGCGAGTCAAGAACTATACAAGCCCAAACTGACAAACCAAAGAGCAAACCTTGAACTATACAAGCAAAAAGAAAAGAAAACATATCAATCTAGACCTAGAGAAAACCACCACAAACAACAGACTAACATCCATAAAAATAGATATAATCAAGCAGATTAGCTAGAGGGCCAAAGCCAAACATAGTCCTAGGGTAAAAATAATCGGCAATTTGGAGTTTTAAAAATATGCATCATGCCAAAACTCAAAATATAGAAATTAGAAAACCAAACCATATATAGAACTAGGAAAAAAATGACCAACATCATCGTTTCGAAACATATGAAAAAGGTTAGTTCCAGCAACAAACACTCTAGTGAAAAAACAAAGTAACCTAAGAAAATAACACGAACATGAACCACATGATGTGAGAATCTAAACTGAATAAGGGAAAGGGGGAAAGCGTCTGTCAAACCCAAACCAGTAAACCAACAAGGCGAGTCAAGAACTATACAAGCCCAAACTGACAAACCAAAGAGCAAACCTTGAACTATACAAGCAAAAAGAAAAGGAAACATATCAATCTAGACCTAGAGAAAACCACCACAAACAACAGACTAACATCCATAAAAACAGATATAATCAAGCAGATAAGCTAGAGGGCCAAAGCCAAACATAGTCCTAGGGTAAAAATAATCGACAAAGTCCAGAGGCATGGCAAAGTGGAAAAAAGCGAAGGACATATCGATGACTATAGTAAAAGAAATCAGGAAAATCACATAAAAATAGGCAACAAATATAAATACATATCCATGAAAATGGGAAATAATTCATAATACTCAGTTTTAATACTTTCCAAAACTGATACAGAACATCAAAACCAACAATCCCCATCATACAAAACCAAAAGATAAGTGGAGGAAAAAGGAATTCGGATCACGAAGGAAGCTACACCCATCTGAAAATCAAGTCATGGTCAAGCTACATCGAATCGTGACTCCATGAAATCCGCAAGAAAAAAAATGAGAGCAAAACAACGATACTAAATATAATAATATGTTAATCCACAAAAACCATAGCAAAGAGCAAAATAACGTCGGTGGTTAACCAACAGACAACTATACATGCAACCACACAATCAACTAACCAAGCATCTACAATCCAAAAAACTACAAGCTTATGAGAACCTGAGGGAAAAAGACAAAGGAAACAAAAAATAAAAAACCAAGAAAAAAGGCGATTAGAAATTACTTCCCTACTAGCATATGCTTGCCAAGATGCTTTTGATAATATCTTTCGTCTAGAGTATCGAATTCGAAAGCAATTCTTAGCGGTTAAAATCTTATCTAGAGAGCTTTCCGGGAATGTAAGATTTGAGCCTATTGGATAACAAAAAAGTTGTGGAAAATGCAGATTCACAATTTTGGCTAAAAAGAGCTCGGCAAAATGCTTTTTCCCATATCTTCCTCCAAGAATATCAGATTCATGTATTTTTGGAGAGAGAGAACGTTATCCAATGAGATTTTCAAGCATATAGAAATTGAACATTTTGGACAGTAGAAAGGCTGTGAAAAACATAGATTAATGATTTCGGCCAGAAAAAGCTTGGCAGAATGCTTTTTTCACATATCCCCCTCCCAGAATATCAAAATTGAGGCGATTTTTAGATGGATGGAAAGCTTGTCGAATGAGATTTCCAATGATATAAGATTCGACTATGGTTTAGAGGAAAGGCCTGTGAAAAACTTCGATCGAAAATTTTAGCCAGATTCAGGGGCAAAAGGGCCTGGAGAAAAGCTTGAACAGATTTAATGCTGAAAAACAAGAATAGGGCAACAAAACAGAGAGAGTGTAACTAGAAAAACTAAGAACAAACTAAGAATTAGCTCAGAGAGAACACCGATGAGAACTGAGAGAGAGAACATAGTATATACAGGAGAGAAAGGCGCCAAATGAGGCCTGAGCCAAAGAAGGCGTCCCTTCCCCAAGAATGATGGTTCTATTACTGAAAACCATTGCATTCTTGGGAAAGGTCCTATGCACAAACTATCAATGTCTGATTGGATGTTGTTATGTGCGAGGCCCTTTCCTGAGGAATGTCAATGTTTGAGATGGCAAAGCAATTGAAGATGAATGCCATACTCTTCATATTAGCCTAGCATTGTGATTATTCGCGCACGATATGTTGGTCTTATTACACCTAATCAGCTGCTACATTTGCTCTTGTAGGCGCCTACAATAATCGCATTGTCATTTTATATCTAGAGATTCTCGACAGGCAAGGTGAAATAAATCCTACACCACCAAATTGATATGTACAAATGTATAGATGTATAGTTTTTCAACGAGTCTATTGCTCCTAAGTCCTTTTCCTTCAAAAGCCCTTCAGTGGAGAGAGGGAGGAGGGGGAGGGGGCTGGGTTAGTCCTAGATAGTAATGGTCTTGTTGTGTTCTCTTTCTTGTATTGGGCCCCGTAGACCTCATGGTCTCTGTGGATGATAAAAGGTAATTCAATTCGACTCTTTAAAATGCCATGTCACTTCCTTTTTATTGTTATGTATAGATTGTCGTGTTTCTTATTAATGTTACGATTATTAATAACGCAATAAGCCCACCTTGCACATGTGGTTAACTCCTCCATTTGGAGGGTTTGTGTTTTCTTTCTTTTGATGTTTTAAAACACTTCAGTGGACTTTATCTTTTGTCCATCTCTGAACTAATGCTATTCCAGTCGATTAAACATATGCGAAAGATCCTTGGACGAGGACTTATTACTATAATTTTCTCTGAAATACAAAATGATGGGGTTTTCTAATCCTAGTGGTAAGTCTTTTCCAGGTGACATCAACCAACGACCTATTCTTTTTAGAGCATTCGGGGCTCCAGGACCTTATAACTAGAGTAATCCATTATACATCAAACAAAAAATGGCCAGTTTACCAAGGAGGCATGGCTATCATCTGGATCATTGGCATGCCGGTCCTTGGAGTGGTTATGTGTAGTCATTATCTTCCTCCTCTTTTGTTTGTAGGGTTATGTTCTTGTTTTTATTTGTTTTCTTTTTACTTCATACACTATAGCGGCTTCCAAGTCTTGTTGTGGGCGTTGCCCATGTTTCTATTGCCCCATGGTTCCTTGTAGTCTCTATGGATGTTAATGCGTGCGTGCGTGCATGCGTACGTGCATGCGTACGTGCGTGCTCGCGTGCGTCGCTGCTCGCGTGCGTGCGTGCGTGCGTGCGTGCGATGGTCCGATCCGTCGGGTCCGTCCTCGTCCGTCCCGTCCGTCCGTCCGTCCGCGATCCCGTCCGTCCGTCCGTCCGTCCGTCCGTCCGTCCGTCCGTCCGTCCGTCCGCAGGTGTGCAGCTATCTGTCTTCTCTCATTGCAGCAAAAGTCTATTGGAGGAATGGAAAAGCTTTGATGTGTATATGTTCTGACATAAAAAGCGTTGTCTATCTATCTGAATCAAATGTTGCCACTTATTTTTTATTAGTCTGGAATGACGTAAAATTTGTTGCTTCTTCTCATTAAGCAATTTCTATGTTTTACATTATTATAGCAACTAGGCACATGGAACATTGACTTAGCCAAATGTATGTTAAGCTTCAATACCTAAGTGAGCAATATATGAAGACGATCAAGCAATCATTCGTAATTATCAACCTATTGATCTATGTTTTCATTACTAGACTGGTATTCCAACATCAGTAACAGTCGTCGTTGAGTTACTCTATTTGGTTTCATGGCCATCTTATTTTATTTTCTTTATTATGGATATTACATTTGCTTTGTATTGTTCCACAACCGTTAAGTCACGTCGCGTGTTGAAATTTCTATCTATTTTATCTTTATCTGGTGGATAGAACCCTGGCCCTCGAGTGTTATAGCTCTTATAAAACACAATACTCAAGGACTAGAGTGTTATCGTCCTTAACATCCCGGCCCGTGTGACGAACCCTCTGAGTTGACCCTCTTGGCAATTCGGGATCTTGTCAAAGTTGCTTAATTCTAGGTTGATAATGGTGGTGAAAAATTGAATCTTCCTTTGCGGTTGAAACTTAAACCATTGTTATAAATCCATCATCACTGAGATACAATATAAATTCAAAGGATGTATTATCCACAAAACTCTTAATATATATGCTTAAAATAACTGTTAAGCAAGCTAAACGAAAGCTTATTAACTCCATAACTCAACCACGATTCTCGGGTACATCGTTGCCATCAATCGACCAGCGCCTTTGCAGATTAATTGCACATGCACTCACTAGGGTTAGTTCTCATGACGTGTGGAGATCCCGGCCGCCTCCTCGCATGCATGGAAACATTCTCGAAACTTGGATAACAAGGACAAGCAAAACAAAAGATCTTATGTAAGCACAGTACTAAATAATGAAAACATGATCAAATGAAATACAATACATGAGCATTAGAAGTAAAGAACATAGCAAAAATACCAAACCATCATGATACATAGCTCCGAGACAATGAGAAGCTCAGCCAACCTACATGCAAGCCCTGTTAGCAGAGAAATGCCCAGCCAACTTACATTCCAAGCCCTATAGTAGGAGTGGTGGGGTGAACCTCGTATGCGCATACCCTTCCACAATCCATATCTGGTGCTGGAGAATCTCTTACTATGGATTTCAAGAGTTGGCATAGCATCGTCCTTGCCAAGAGAACTACGTTCGGTGTTACAGAGCATAAGAACATATCAAAGAAACACAGATAAACATGAGCATGCCAGAGAAACCCAGGCCATTGAACTTGGATGCCCGACCCTGGAGGATCCAAGAACATATACAAGGATAATAGTGAAACAATGCAAAGATCGTGACATGTGATGTTCATTACATATGTGCTACATGTGTCTATTGTCCCTTGCCGAGGTTGCCCATACAACCTAACCATGTTGAAGTAACTAACTTAATGATGAAGGCCATGATGAAGATCTAAACATGTCGAGGAAGTATCAAACTTGGCTGTCATAGTGATGTAAATCCAATACATATGTACTTCACTGAACCATAGAGATACTAACATTTCCCAATCTACAAAACTTAGCTTAGAATCATTTTTCCCATGAGGAATACAACATCCCATATTGTTTATCCATTGCCATGATACTTACTTTTTCTTGCTCACAAGGCCATAATATAACTTATTCTATTATGTCAACACTACTCCACGCCATAGCCATACTCAGAAGCCCTTAAGCTTCATATGGCTCTCTTGGAAAAACTACTCAATCTCATCTCACACCTTACCTTCAATAGTTCCACCTCAATAGTTATAATTAAATCATTAACCATGGTTTCAGTATATTTCCTTAAAAGTCCCACTTTTTTTAGCAAAGAGATTTAATTATACAGCTAAGCACTTTCAACTTAGAAATCAATACACTACAAGAGAAGAATGGTTAAATGTCAGAATAATAGTCAGAGAGCCTTCATAAAATAGACAACTGCCCATGCCCTTATTTCTGACGAATGTACGGACGAGTTTTATCTGACGAATTAATGTCAGAATAATCGTCAGATAATTAGTCAAACATAGTCAGATGAATAGTCAGAAAAATAGTCATCTAGATAGTCAGATAACAGTCATCTAGATAGTCAGACAACCATCATTGTATTATAGTTCCTCAGTTAGTCAAGCCAATAGTCAGAATACTGGTCAAACAATTAGTCAATATGTAGCAAAATAACAGGGGACCTTTTTGTGTTTTTGTACGCTTTTCAGTAAGGTTTTCCTATGATTTCGTGATGTATTCAAATGGATGTACCAATGCGTGCGTCTAGAGTGCACCATTTCTGAGTCATTGATTTTAGCCTTTTTTTTTTCAATGGTCAACAACCAATGGCTCACAACAAAAGCCCTTTTTTTTGTGTGTGTGATGCATAATGGGCACATGAAGGGCTTGAAGGGCGCATGTAGTACAGTTTCCCCGCCGGCAACACATTTCTTATCATAACTTTTGATCCAGAGCTCTGTTTGACATGATTTTTATTGCGTTGGAAAGCTCTCTCCGAGAACTTTCTGATAGTGTATGATATGGGTATGTTTGGTTAAGCTATCTATGCTAAAACAGCGATTTTTTGGCCGGGTTTGGTAGGCTTTCACATCCTACCAGCTGATTAATACAGGATTGTGCTATTGGATATTATTTTACGGCTCATTCCGAATGAAGCTTGCAAAAAATTACCATGCATTTTTAGATTTTGAGGTAGTTATTAAGCAAATTCCAAGGCTTCTAGATCCCTGTGCTAACAAGCAGAAAAGTTTCCCACTTTGGTTTCTCACCACAAGAATCCATGGAGGCCAAAGGCTGCTGTTAAATTCCAGTTGAAAAATGTTTGCGTATGGGTGTTGCAAACTTTATGACTTTCAAAATAATGGGATCAATCTACTCTATCTTTATGGTAACTTTTACTTATGTCGCCGATTCGGCGTAGCGAATCGGCATTCTTACTCAAAGACGCGAGCATGCATGCATTGCATCGTTGCATGCATGCATCGCATGCGTTTTGGGCCGCTCGTCGGGTTAGGCGTTTGCTACTTATTGCGAGTTCTTCATCGACGTTTCATCGGGCTTCCTCTTCTCTCAGCATTACCTTATTCTCTTTGATTTGTTTCGAGGCGGGGAGGGGCTTCTTCCCGCCTGGTTTGGCTAATTTGGCGTTGCTTTCCGCTTTGTCCTTTTCGCCTTTAGCCTTCATCCCGTGACCTTTCGCCCTCGATCCTAGTTTGTTAAGGAAGTCCTTTTATTCGGGTGCTTTGTTGGTTTCATGCGGTCGCGGTGCAAGAATGTCGTCGATTCGCGTAGCTTAATCGGCATTCTTGCTCAAAAGACGAGCATGCATGCATCGATACATGCGTTGCATGCATGCATCGCATGCGTTTTGGGCGTTCGTCGGGGTTGCGTTTTGCTACTTATTGCAGAGTTCTTCATCGACGTTTCATCGGCGCTTCCTCTTCTCTCAGAGTACCTTATTCTCTTTGAACCCACCCTCCCCCCTTCTTTGTTTATTATATTTTGTACAAGTTACGTTTTATCATATTTTTCCACCCGGTGGGTGATGCTTTTTCCACCCTTTGGGTGATGCTATTCTTTGGTATGTTTTCGTTTGTTGTTGGTGATGTGCAGGTGCAGTTGGTTGGCGAGCCATCCGTTTTGACTTCTCCATGCGGGTTTTGGGAGCGATTCTATGCCTTACGTTTGTCTAAGCCCCTTGCCGAAGGCTTATCACTAGGGTTTTTCCTCGAAAACCCGAAAGGGCAGGGTTTTTTAATCCCGGTGATAAGCTTTCGGCAGGTACATCAGCCACTCATCTATTAGCATTGTATTTGTTTTTGGGGTCCAAATGTTATAATTGGATTTTCCCTTTATTTTCGTGGGTAGTTCGTGATGTGTGCGGCTATCCTTATCCACCATTGTAGAAATCTTTGAGATGAATGAGAAGCCTATCTATCCGGGCGCTTTGTTGGTTTCATGCGAGTCGCAGTGCAAGAATGTTCTATTTGTTCTATTGTGATCAAATTCAAAAGCTACAGGTGATGAAAGCCTCAAATGAATTTTAGTTTTTTTGGGTTTGAATTCTAAAATTTTGTCAGGGGGGGGGGGGGGGTGGCGCCCCTAAGGCCCAAGGAAAAAAAAAAATTTTTGGCAACACAAACCATTAACATCCAACATATAAAAATTAAATCCCCAACACATAACAACCATTGACATTAACAACAAAACATAACTACCATTGACATTAATTAACACAACCATTGGGTCCAACACATTTAAATTAAAATCCCCTTAAACCCCTTTGGTTTGGGTGCATATTCACACCGGGGGTGACGAGGGGCTGCGAGAGCCCTCATAATTGTATTTTGCACGAGAAATCAACACCATATAGTATTCCGCTTGAAATCTTATAGTATTTTGCGAATCTTGTTATACAGTATAGCAAATTTTGTACTTGCATACCCCACAAACGAGGAACTTTACGTACGGTGTAGATTAAGGAAAAGGGGTGAATATGTCTATCCAACAACTCAAGGTTTCAAGTCACCCCCCGTGTGAATATGCACCCAAACCAAAGGGGGTTTAAGGGGGATTTTAATTTTAATGGGTTGGACCCAATAGTTGTGTTAATTAATGTCAATGGTAGTTATGTGTTGGTTGTTAATGACAATAGTCAGACAATTCGTTATTATGTTAATCGATAGTCCCATCGATCCGGAGACATCGGATCGACATTCTAGAATGGGGCGCAGCATGCATGTCTTGCATGCATGCATGCGCGCATGCCCTTTCCTCGGGTTGGGGTTTCGCTTATTTTAGGCGCGGTTCGCATCAACGTCTCATCGGCACTTCCTCTTCTCTCGGCAGCACCTTATTCTCTTTGAATTGTTTCGAGGCGTGGGAGGGGCTTCTTCCCGCTTGATTTGGCCCATTTGGCGTTTCTTTCATTTGTGGCATGTCCTTTTCGACCTTTGGCCCTTCTTTAGCCTTCATCCGTGACCTTAGGCCCCTCGATTCTAGTTTGATAAGGAAGTTCTCTCGGTATTCGGGTGGTTTGTTGGTTTCATCGCGAGCCCCATTCTAGAATCCCATCGATCCGAGACATCGGATCGACATTCTAGAATGGGGCGAGCATGCATGTCTTGCATGCATGCATGCGGCGCATGCCCTTTCTGGTTGGGGTTTCGCTTCTCATCGGCACTTCCTCTTCTCTCAGCAGTACCTTATTCTCTTTGAACCCACCCTCCCCCTTCTTTGTTTATTGTATTTGTCGCCTGGCACGTGTGACCAGCCCCTCTATTTGAAGAGGTTTTTGTTTTTTGTCGCGTGGCACGCGTGATCAGCCCCTCCACCCTGGGAGGTTTGTGTTGTCTCGTTTTGTTGTGTCGGTGATGTGCATGTACAGGTTGGCGAGCGGCATCTGTTTCGACTTCTCCATGCGTGGGTTTTTCGGAACAATTTCTATGCCTTACGTTTGTCCAAGCCCCTTGCCGAAGGCTTATCACTAGGGTTTTTCCTCGAAAACCCGAAAGGGCGGGGTTTTTTAATCCCGGTGATAAGCTTTCGGCAGGTACACCAGCCACACATCTATTAGCATTGTATTTTTTGGGGTCCAAATGATATAATTGGATTTTCCCTTTATTTTTCGTGGGTAGTTCGCATGTGTGCGGCTACCCACTGTCCACCATTGTAGAAAATCTGCTGAGATGAATGAGAAGCCTATCTATCGGGCGGTTTGTTGGTTTCATGCGAGCCCCATTCTAGAATTAATCAATTAGTCAAACCAATAGTCAGTATTTGCTAGTCTAATGAAGTATTGTGATATTTATATACCCAAACAAGGATGTGAACCCTGATATTCCAACTTATAATAAGACAGTAAACTTTAATACAAATATAAATTAAACAATACACTCTAAGATAGGCTGCGCAAAAATAAATTGAAGTTTCTTACAAAGTGGTTTGTGTTCAGACTCTATGGCTAAGTTGGTGGATCTTGAAGCCTGGGGACCATGTTGCACAATTTCAATAGCCTTATTGAGTACCTCTACTTCAAAGCAAAGCAAGAGGTCTAGTTTGCGCCATACACAAGACACCCAAAAATTTAACCACTATAATAAATCACTAGGAAACCACTATAGATGTGGTTTTTTATGTCAAAATTTGTATTCCTAATAAAAACCACATAACATAGTGGTTTTCATAACTAGTGCGTGGCTATTCATGTTGCTTTTTTATTATAGCATGGTTTATTAAAACCGATATTGTTTTATTATATAGTTTCTAGCAACAACAGTGGTCATTCATGTTGGTTTTCTAATGTCACATGGTTTATTAAATCGACAGAGTTGTGTAGCATGGTTTTTCAACACAACTTTAAAGTGGCAATGGTTCTTTATGTTGATTTTTTACTGTCACAAAGTTGAAGTACTTTATGGCGTGCTTTTTTGTACCAACTTAAATGCCATGGTGGTTATTCATGCTAGTTTTTTATATCACGGTGTGTGTTATAAAATGGTTGTGGTTTATTTTATAATTTCAATACCAAGTTAATTGTCATGGTAATTACTCATAGATATTCGCCTAAGAGGACTTGGCTATCTATAGTGATTACTCATAAGGCACCCAAAAATAATTATCATAATTAACCACCAAACCACTATAGATATGGTCTTTTGTATTTTTTGTTTTTTTTTTGAAATACTTTGACCTTATTCAAATATCATGAAAAAAGCACAAAACATATCTTTTGTAATTTATTATTTTTTGGTCTCTTGTAAATTGTTTTGCATATTTAGAAAAGCAATATAATAGTGGTTTTCTAGAACTATATGTGGTTTTACATTCACACTTCTTACATTAACTAGCTGAGGTCTATATCATGATCTTCTTCTTCTTCTAAAACTATAGTCGCTACTTACTAATATAAGATCATTTATTGCTTAGACATTAGAATCAACTACTTTTTCAATGTAATTATGTGTAACCTAATGCATATACTTGATGCATTATAAAATGTCAAATATAATATCCGAGTACATTTTCTTTTGATGCATATGTTCCCTAGCTCGGATTCCTTCCTTGTTGATCCATTTACACCCACAGAGATAATAAGTTGAATGTTAGTGCATTCATACACTTTAGCAAGTTTGGTTCCAAGATACAATCCATCCAATTTCATATTTAGAATTATCTATAGATGCTTTCTAATGTTGATATCAATATAGGAGGATGCCAAACATAGATAGCTTTACTTGGATTCTTGTTGGAGACACGATCGTCACACAATCATCTACGAATGTATAGTTGGTTAGCAAGCCTGTTACTGCTAAGGGTTTTCCCTCGAAAACCCTTCGAGACAAGGGTTTTTAATCTTGGACAGCAATAAGCCTGTTGTCCTTTGTTTGGGTTCCATAGGCCATTTGGTCTTCGTGGATGATATACAGTTCGATTCAATTCTATTTAAGAGGCCAAACCTTCAACAAATGCTAAGACTACTGAGAAATTTTCAATCGCTCTGAAAATGTTTTCCTCAAATTCATAGGTTGAAGGTATTTTCTAATCTATGATTTTATTAAGAATACGACTTTTGGATGTCTAGTCAATTCTGAAAAGGCCTAGCAAGGCTTGAAGAAAACATGTTAGACCTACTGAGGCCTAACATGCCTAGCAAGGTTAACATGTTATAGATATTTACTTAGGCTGAGACCACATGATTTAACGATTTTTAGGATCTTTCAACCATTTAAGTTAAAAAGATATTGGTATGCCAAACTGAATAGTTTAAATGAAGAAGCAAGTGCATGAGGAGGCCACTCTTGATCAAAGCAAATATAATATATAATTTTGGGATAAAGGAAGGCCAAAACAAAGCTAAACAAAACCACCAAGTGACCATTTAGCCTTGGGGCATGCCCCTTGTCTATACGCCACAATCAATAAGGTTGGTCACCATGTTGTATGTAACAAATAACGATAATGATCTCACATAGCTAGCATCACATACATGGGTGGACACATACCTCTACCATGGAGAAATACAAAGTATCATGGGGGTCTTTATAGAATAATGCAACCCCCGCCCCCCACTCTATGTTATGCAAAACCCACCCTTCCCCCCGGTTTCATATATATGATGGAGAAATCAAATGTTTCAATGCCTGTCTATTTGCAGATGCTACCTTGGTCTCATCAGGGTTCAAACCCCCCCGTTAGTAGATCTCCAAGGCCATAGCCATACTTTGAGAAGAATTTTTGGCACTTGGAAGGGCCTTTTTGGAAACTTAAAGGTTTTACGACTTTGATAAAATGATTCTCCGTCCTTATATCATCCAGTTTCAAATTCTGTTGCTTGTTAGATAACCCTCAACATGTGTAGTTCCTCACTCTGCCGCCAAATTCTCGTTCTTGTTGTTTAGTAAATTTGGCGTATATAAAAACACGATCTTTGAAATTCCCATGGAGTTGGGCCATTACAATACTGGGACTTCAATGACACTGCAGTCACTTGTAAATATGAAGGAGGAATATTTGTTTATCATTGACGGCATGTGAACGTTGTTGACGACATCATGTGACCTGAACCTAAGTAGATAGTAGATAGGTTGAAAATTAAGGATGAGAATTAAAATATATGTGAAAAAATGCCCCATTAGGGTTGAAAACAATGGTCCAGATTTGGTTGAGATGGATGGTCGAGATGGTGATCTTGGTAGTGTGCTCCTATTGGTCTACTACTTTCCCGCCTACTTTGTGCTTTGCCGATTACGCCCTGCGCCTGCTCTGTGCCCTGCCGATCATAATCTGCCTGGCGATGGCTTTCTTCGTGACGATGGCGATGGTAGACGCTCAGCTGGCGATGGCACTCATCCTTCAAAAATCGAAGCTAGAAGCTGGAGGCCTAAAGCTCCAACGTTGCCGTCGACCTGCTCTGATGCAGCCACTGCAGAAACCATGATTAAGATCGAAACGGAAGCTGCAAGCTTCCAAGATGTGAGATGTTTTATCCATGCTCTTTACAAGGTGTTGTTTCAGGAAATGCCTAAGCCTAATATTGTAGCTTGGACTGCTATGATTGATGTTTATGCTAAGCAGGGTATGATGGATGAAGCACTAAGAATCTTCCAACAGATACCAAATCCAGATGTCATTGCTTGGAATGCCATGATCACAGCTTTCATACAAAATGGGTTTATAGAGGAGGCTATCCAAGTCTTTCAAGAAATGCCTAAACGCAATTTGGCGTCCTGGAATGCTATGATTGCAGGATATGCACAAGAGGGGCGTATCCAGGAAGCCTTTGAGCTCTTACGAGAAATGAAGATAGAAGATGCCAGACCGAATAATGTCACGTTTTTAAGCCTCCTTGAGGCTTGTGGCAGAAAGGCAGATCTTGTTGGAGGTAAGGAAGTACATAGAAAAATAATAGACCATGGTTTGGAGTCAAACATCGTAGTTGGAAGTGCTGTAGTTGATATGTACAGTAAGTGTGGTAGTCTGCAGGATGCAAAATCTGTTTTTGCCAAAATGCCTAAGAAAAATGCAATAACCTGGAATGCAATGCTTTCAGGTTATGCTCATCATGAAAATGCTAAAATGCTTCAAATTTTACATGAAATGCAGACAGAAGGTTTGTTATTTGATAAGGTTATGTTTGCCATTGTTCTTTCTGCTTTCTGTCATGCTGGCTTAGAAGATGAGGGATGCCATTATTTTATCTCTATGAGTCAGAATCATTCCATCACATCAACAATGGAACATTGTAGTTGTATGATTGTTCTTCTTGGCCAGTCAGGGAAGCTAGACGAGGCATATTCATTGATCATTGGCCTGCCATTTGAACCTGGTCCAATACAGTGGAAGGCTTTACTTAATTGCTGCAAAATATCGCGTTGTTGGTAAATGGGATGATGCACTAAAGGTGCGAAAAGCAATAAATGCAGGAGATTTCAAAAATTGATTCGGAAGTGAGTACGCACTCTTGACCATCTTCTGCAGTTAAAATAGTTGTTGCTAGCAGTTCTCAAATAAAAAATTGCAGAAACTATTTAGTATGGCACATGGAAGTGCAGAGTGAGAAGTGAAATGATAAGAAGATGAAGGGTTATGACATATCCTTCAAGTCATCTTTCACAATGGCCAACTTCTGGAGTTGGTGACATTTCATGCTAGCATATATATATTAGGCAAAGTATGGGCCTTCTCCTTCAAATCCTATTCCACACTTTACCATTAAGCCAGCAAGATTGTTCTTTGGAACATCAGAAGTATTAAGCCAGCAAGATTATTCTTTGGAACATCAGAAGTGTTAGAGCATGATGATGATTGTACATGGAGTCATCTTGTGATTTTTATTTTGCAGCATAAATTTGAGAAAAGGACAAAAACCCCCTATTCTGTACATTTTGTAGATGATTTTCTTCACTTTTGTTTGCAGTATTACCTGCATCATCTTCTATGCACGCTTTCTCTGGACCTGGACCTGAACACAAGATGAGTTCAAGGAACCTAGGCAGCAGCATGACAAGTGGGCCGAAGAGTAATTGGGTGGGAGTGAACATGGCTTTTTCTGTGGCAGATCAGACCAAGAAATCACCAAAATTACGGTTGCAAGATTTGGCTGTACCAGAACCACAGGTGACATGGAGTATGATGGGCATATGCATTGTGTAAAGCGATCAAGGACTCTTAATTCTGCAGTAACTTTACCATGTCAGGTATGCACATACCTTGTGAGTATTTTCTTGCATTTTAAGATGTTGACCACGCCAGGATTATGAAGTTCAAGAAATAGGATTATGAAGTTCAAGAAATATGGTCCATTTACTGGGTTCTGTCTTGTAACGATTAAATTATAGTTGTGATGCTGCTGCTTTTTTTATTTTGATAACAATGGATCATAGGAAACATTTTTTCATGTCATATGGTTGAATCATTTGTATTGTTTAGTATGCTCATATGTTCTTAGGTTCCTAACTGACATTAATATCCTGATCTATTGTTGCAGACAGAGTGCTTACCTACACAAACAAAAGGAGTTCACATTCAGCAGTCCTTGCCGGAGAGTTCTAATATAGTTTCAGAAGAAAAAATGTGGGTGTCTGCCGAGACATCATCTTTTAGTTTCTACAATCCCCTTGATGAACCTAGTCCATTGGGTTTGACGCTGAGGAAGAGTCCATCCTTGCTGGAACTTGTGTCTATTGTTGTAACGCAGGGAATATTAAATGGACTTGATTTTGGCGATGGGTATGCATTTCTTAAGTGGAAGTCTATTAAAGGGGCAAGTGCCTCTGGGATACCACATGATAAACTAAAGGCTTCTAATTTTCCAGCATCGACATTAACTATTTCTGTCTGGAAGTGCTTTATTTCTTTCTCTCACATGCAAGAGGTGAGTACGTAAGTATTGCAAGGTCGTCACTTTCCTCCTATACTAGATGTTTACCTTTGCTTTGCTGTAGATGTTAGATCTAAATTAGTTTTCTACATATTTGGGGAAATAAAATTATCATTGTTCATGAGTTTCGGAAATGGTTGGGGTTCAAATCCCCTTGCTCCCTATTTTTTTTTTGGCTATTGATGGAAACAGATACAGTGAATTAACAGTAAAAAGTACTACTATACATAAGAAACCATAGTAAAAAGTACTACTATACATAAGAAACCATACACGGTCCTTAATAGTTTTAGTCTTCTATACTTGAAATGCTTCAAACAACAGACCATTACTTGTATGCATAAGAAACCATCCACGATCCTTAATAGTCTTATACTTAAAAACTTGAAATGCTTCAAACAGCATACCATTACTGGTTTATAAATGAGAACCATATAGCTAATGCAAAACAAAACCGTGCACAAATAGAACAAACACACATGTGCTTTACCATGACATTTAGCCATGCATTATACTACAATAGCCGACCACATTATAAAATCACAATGGCCAACCACATTATAAAATCACCCAAAACAAGCACTACATTAAACCACATCCACAACCATAATGTTATACCACATGGACAAACCGTACAGTTAAACACTATAAGTATACCACATTCATTTACCAATATGTAATACCACTTTGACAAACTCTACTAAAAGCATCTGCGATTACCATGCCATAATACCACCCTAACAAACCTAACAAGAGAACCCATTAGTTTAGCCACATATGGTTTTTAATGATATCAACCCACAAACACCCATTGGTTTTATAGAATGGTTTTCTAGTCATAACCAAGGAAAAAACCATGTAGTTTTTTAATTTTGGGTGCCTTGTGATAACTTCTGCAAAAGGAAAATAAAGCCATAAGAAAAAAGTCAAGCAAAAGATGAGCTGGTAAAAATACTAACAGTTCATATTACTTGTCGGATGATAAGCAGATGTAGAGTGTTTGGATTGTCATTGATATTGGCGTTGGGCTTCCAGGGGAGCAGCCACAAACCTTTGCTTCTGTGCAACGAGTAGAAAAACAAATCATTGTGAGAGTAAAGGGACATAAATAGAAAAGCAATAAAAAATATTGTGAGAGCAAAGGGAGATAAATAAAAATGCAAATAGAGCACAAAGAAGCTTATCTGCCATTGCCATTAGTGACAGAATCTGGAAATCGCAAGCCAGTTCATTCAACAGCAGTTCCTTCAACAACAGAAGTTTAAATCGGATAAAAAGACTAAGGAAGCAAAGGGCTTTACATATGCGAGATTATAGAAATACGCCATAGCCAACTTCGAAGGACAGAGTTTGTAAATAAAGTTACTCCTCTGCGAATCGCTATCTTACTCCATTGCGGTCGCTAAAACGGATAAATCGCAGAAAACAAATGGTGGTTTGGAGCTAATTAGTTGTGAGAAGGTTTGTGCATGTCTAAGACTAGATAAACCCGCAAAACAAATGGTGGGATTTGGAGCTAATGAGTTTGAGAAGGTTTGTGCATATCTAAGATAAGTTATCTGAATAATGCCCTGGATGGAATATCCGACTCAAAAAGGTTAAAAAATTGATATGCTAAATCATTAAATAAATGCATTACCAAGAATATCTCCTGCTACAAAAGCAACCGCTATCGCTGAGGAAGTTTGAGAGGAAGTAGAGAAAGTAGAGTTTTTCATAAATTTCATGTCTGCTATACTCATCCGTAATTGCATTTAAGCGCAAAAAACTTTTGAGTGCAATAGTGTGAACAGAATAGAAATATCAGAGGATAGTAGTTTTATGTCTAAATCAATCACAAAGATAGCATTTTGATAACTGATCATAAACATCACACCAAATGTAACCTCGCACTTTTCGGATGACAAAATTTTTTAATAAGAGCAAAAAATACAAGAGAATCACAAATTTATAAGATCTGGGGCATAATGTAAAATTGATCTCTAAGCCTAAATTGCGGACTTGTATGCCATAGGTGCAACTTTTAGGAACTAGACCCAGACCGTTATGGTGAGAAAAAGAATAAGCAAGCCCACAGGTCGAGCTTCTTTTCGAACTTGAAATTCTATGACGAACCTTTTTCCCTTATGATTTCTGACATTGTATAGAATAGAAAAAATGGGAAAAAAGAAACAAATAAAAAACACGTAGATCGTTCTTGGATCACCGCCATGTTTCTTCTTGAATCCAATTGCCTCCAGAAAGATGGGATCCTACATGCTAGTTATGATGCGCTGAGATAAGCTTCACCGTTGTATTAAGCCTAGCCGCTTCACCTCCGCTCCACTGCCTTCTATTCTACGATTGTGCATCCGAAGCTTTGCCAAGTAATCACCGTCTCCATTTTTATGCACTTTGAACAGATCTGATGCAGCCGAAATGCCTAACCTAACCCTAAAGCTCGTTTTTATTTGCCAATCAAAAAAGTCCAAATGGTGACCTTTGCCAAGTTCGCATAATATATATTTATCTTGCACCTATACGTCTACACCTTTTTATTGATCTACCTTTATTCACGCTCGACTATTTTCTTCCAAAATAATCTTATGATGAGGTACTATAGGTAGAGGATGTATTGGTCATCATAAATAAAAAAGTCTATGTAGGTCAAACTTCCTCAATGCAAGCCCAGGTAGTAGAGTAAGGACAGTTGTTGTGTTAATTAAAGGTATCTTCCGTACCTATGGGAAAAAAAGCATAGGAATCATTGAATTTTTTAAATTGTGCTGGGAGAACTGTAGAGGAGGATCATGTCGAGAGAGGAAGTGAGCATTTCTTTTGTGGTGCATTAGAGATGCATGTACAAACTAACATTGATCAATGGGTCTATGCATCCGTAGACCTGCATATGAAGAAGAATGTGTAGTATGGTACCAACAAATTCCACATATGCCAAATTGATTAAGCAATAATTTATTAAGAAACACATTAAATAAACAATGCGCTTATATTGCCCTTTTTAACCATCATATTCCAAGTGTACCACCTTGATTAAACAACCCCTCTTAGCAACCATGTTAAAGAATTTTATTCCACACATCACACTTAATAACGAATATTAGGAGCATTACTTCAAGCCATGTCAAATCTAATAGATTGTGTTAAAGAAGCCATTACTAGTTTTAGCAAACCATTATAGTATAGTATGCACAAAATTATCTCATAAAGTACTATTAATTTTAATAAGGTTTTTTTCTAGCAAATAAGTTCATGTATAAAAACTACATATATCATGGTATTTAGGCGATACAATATTGGTTAAGTATAATGGTTCTCTTTTGGGGGCCTTGTGTATTACACAATTAGACTCTTGAAGAAACTATGCTATAGCAATTAGAATAGATATCATGCATGATGTTTGTTCTGACGAATAGAGGTATAGACATGTCACTAGCAGCATAATAGTCATGCCTTTAGTCAGAAAATTAGTCAGAATAAGCGTCAGATAAATAGTCAAAAATTTAGTCAGATTGTTAGTCAAATCAATAGTCAGGTTATTAGACAATGTAAAAGTCAAAGAGGAGCCGTCATGATTACCGTCAGCTTTTTAGTCACCGTATTAGTCAACTTATTAGTTACTTTACACGTCAAAATAAACGTCAGGTATTTCATCAGACAAGTAATCATCAGCTTATTAGTCAAATTTTTCGTCGGAACAAAAGCGTTAGTTTGTTGGTCGGGACCATTCGCCAATTTAATCGTCAAATATGCATTTGATAAATTGGTTTATATGCTCGACGATTTTTTCGACGTTTAGTAGTCATTCTCTTGTAGTGATATAATCGATGGACCGCAATTGTACATAATCCTTGCCACATGATCGTGAACCATAGCTCCATCTCTACGAGCCAAAACAACCCAGATGACACAATGCTTGAGTTTCATGTTCAACTTACCAATTTTCTCCTTTACTCTGTCAAGTGAGGTCCACTTAGGAGCCATCGCAAAGGTCAATTTGTCACATTCTTTACCATTTTAGAGTTAATAATCCTTATATTTCATACTATTTTGGTTACATTACAATCATTCAAAGCAATGCATTCCCTTACTATTACAATTTTTGTGATTATTTGGAGCAATTTGTGGCAGTCTTTACTGATTTCATCCACATGAAAGGCAACTGAGCCACATCCCAATGATTTATTCCTTAATTAACTCCTTAGGTTAGCAACAAAATACTAGCAATTCAACCAAATAAATATAAACAACGGAAATGGAATCATGACCGATTCAATTCCAAATGTTGTAGACATCCAATTAAGAAGGTTTGAGACATGACAAATCCATTGATTCAAGCCCATATCGGCTCTTCCTAGATAATTTTGAACCTTCCTGACTCACAATTACTCCAGAGATGTTTCCACTCATTGGTTACCTTTCGTAGCTTTATGAGTCTCCAACAAATTCATAATTTATCATATTCACATGAAAAAATCGTGTATAGACTAATCACCGCAGCTCATAGCACCTCAATTGATCAATAGAAAAATCCTACCTGAGAATTCAAGACCCCTTGCAATTGCTTGTGACTCAAAAGATCGACTTCGTAGCTCCAAGAATCAAACCTGAGAGAAGTGCTTCTGACCCAGCATCACAATTTCTGTAATAACTTTCACATATGGATGACTTTCAACTGATTAGATCCAATTTATAAAGCTTACTCAAAAATCGTTCGAGCATGACAAAGATCACCAAAAAGGGATCTCTAGTCGCCGAGATATCATGCTCCAAAATTTGGGCTCCAAAATTGCCCAGAATTGCTCCTTCTGCTTTCATGTTCTGCAAAAACTCTTGCAAAAATCCTTTTTCATAAAGGTAAAACCTTTTCTTAGGTATTCTCCATTCTCCATGCATGTGTACATACGTACATAAGTACATATAACTAGCCCATCAAGTGGCCAGGTCCGTTACACCCCGAGAGTTTTGGGCCGTCCGATCACCGTCAAAATTGATTTGGGTCGTCCATTTGATAAAAATTTAAGATTTTCTAAGTAGAATCTGCTTATCCCATGTTACGGCTCTAGTACAGCACTGGCCGAGATTGGCATTTGCAATGAGACTAGAGTGTTAGTAGACAAGCGATGTAAGTATTTCAACACAATTTAATTATGATTATGAGAGACCATTAAACTAATACTGAGCTGGAAAAATACCTATGGGGTATATACATGATGTTTATACAGGGGGTCTATAAATACTAAATTCTAAAGGATTTGAAGCTTCTGAGGAGGAGTTTTCAGTGAAGGAGACTTGGAGAGTAAGCAGACAACTGCAAAGAAAGCTTAACCAAGTGGGTGGTTTACAACTTACACAATGGAAGGGTAAAGAGTTAATCTGAGTCAAATTATTACAGCAAGCTTGAGATTGTGGAATTTGTATTGGCTGGCTGTGAGGTATTGCGGCGGATCTAGGAGCTACGTAGCGTTGGAGGAATATTTTATAAGTTTAGGGATTAACCGGAGGAGTTGGAGCTTGACAAAGCATGGCCGGATAACGTGGAAACAGGGATAAAAAAGAATTGTGGCATGATCAGGAACAGGCTTGAAGCAGGTTGTAAGGACTCTAAGAGGGGCGAAATTGGCACGGCATAGAGGGCTGGATAAACCCTAGATTGAGCCTAGTTGCCATGGTTCGAGCAAATCAAAAACGGCTGCCACAGGCCAAATTTGACTTCAGAGGTCGGAACTGAGGCCAGAAGAGAGATCAGATTCAGGAAAATCGAGGGCAGGAAGGCCTTCGTTCGAGCTGTGGAAGGCTTGATCCGAGGAGCTCGTTCAGGTTCGACCTATAATTTTATTGTAAATATAAGAACTATTCATTGAATAGTAAGTTAAATAACATTAAAAAAACTATTAAACTAGCAGAACTGCAGGGTTGGAAAGAAGGCTAGGCAGTTGTATTTGTGTTGGTATTTTAATCGTAGTAACTTGAATTTCGGCGGCATGCTAATTTTATATGTGTTAATATATGAATCTTACATTGTGCACCCCTTATTGGGTCCCTGATAGGAAGAATCCGCGTCGCGATGGCGTTTTGGAAATGTACAGTTCCCCCTTGTATGAGAAGTGGGATTGTTCGGCTAGAAGTCTGCGTATGTTGACGTTCCCTGTAGTTCCGTTGACTATTTCTCCCGGTATGTCCATGTTGGTAACGATTATGACTCTACATCCCACGGCGACATAAGGTATCTAGTGGAATGTCGGGTCCTTGGTCCAGCTGCTCATCCCGTCTTTTAGTGTTGCATTGGTATGTACTCGTATCTCGTGGATACGATGGCTGAGGAACATCATGGCCATCGCGTTGTATGGACGTCCTCGTGGTGGGTGCACAACACCATGGTGTTACAGTCGATCTTGCCGAGTGCTTCTTCTTTGTCGATGATGCGGGGTCCCAGCCTTCGTGTGAGCGTTTGCGTTTGCAGGCTTGTGGAGAGGATTAGGAAAGTTGGAAGGATAGCATGGAGGATCATGGGCCTAGAAGACTTACTAACCTCACGTGTAAAATATCAAGTAACCATTATCTACCATATAATAAATTGGTTTGAAGCTTCATTGTCATCTAGCAATGTAAAATGGCTTAAATACATGTGTAATCTGCACATTGTTACCTACAGATAAAAGCATTTAAGGGCATCTGAGCAATACCCACTGTTTGAAAGCTAACTATGCATTTTAATAGTGTTGAATGAGGTAGATCAAGCTGACTATACCATAACAATGACTGAAGGTTTCATCTCATTGTTATTTACTCACATTCCCAATAGAAGTAGAAAAAAAGAAGACTTAAAACTTCTTTAAGTATAAACTTGAAAACTGCACAAAAAATATACACATAACAATAAAGCTTTTGCACGGTACCATGTTTTTATTCCCAAACAATAAGCGGATAGAGCTATCAATATATCAATAAATCTGTTATGAAGAATGCATTATGAAAAGAATGCTTCCAAGGCACGTAATCCTTGTTGGCATGTTCAACAACGTGAAACTTGGTGCTTCTTCTAACAATGTGACCAATAGTGTTGTTCTTAGAAAAAAGAGGCGGGGAGAAGAAAAACACGGAGTTGCAGAAAGAAAATATACTTTTGCCAAAGGAATGGAAAACTAGACACAAAGCTCATATTTATGCTTGTTCATATTCGTGAGGTTCTACTCCTTCTCGAAACCTTGAGTGCATTAGACTATGCTTTCGTTTGTTCCATAGCACAAAGAAAGAGATATACATAAGCGCTAAAGAGATAAACATAGTTCTTTGGATCCGCTTCATGATTATGATGATGGGACGAGTACATTGAAGTGCAAGGTATAGCGGTGCATCTGTCATCCATGTTGGTATCTAGACTGGCATCTCAACATCTAGGTTATAATGGCTGGCTAAGTAACAAATTGAAGTGTATTGTGCAGACTTTATAACAATGTATTGGATCCTCTTGGATGTGCAAGTGGGAAAGTACATAAAACAACTTGGGAATAGGAGTGATGAAAAAAAAAATCGAGTTTGGAATGGTACTTTTGGAAATCCAAGCATAAGTTAGATAAGCAACATAAATTTCTCTTCAACATATGACACATAGCATTATGTTCTCAAGACCTTATGACCTTTCTTCGATGAGGATATCGAAGATTTTCAAAAACAGGACAGTGAAATAACTAATTAAAGAATAGTTAACCCATTACATCCAACAATTCAAATTTGCATCCCAGTTTATTCGTTCTACTTATCAATGTCTTAATATGTTGCTTTTCTTGCTCTCAGCCAGTATAGAACTATTAAATGATTCATATGTCTTAGAATTTGGCATTTGATCACATTATTGAAGTGATGAATTTTAGGAAAATATTACCTTGCGAACGATCACTTCTTTTTCCTATATCTCCTTTTTAAAAATCCTATATAATGACAAGATTCACTGTAGTCTACATAGTTCTTTTCTCAGACCTTCATTAGTCTTAATGGCTTCAAACTAATGGCTTTTAATAATTTGAAGTAATATTTGAAGCTTTGACAGGGAACATTGATCCAGACTCTATCCAATTGAGACATAGGAACCCGATAAACATTCCTTCTTTTGAATTTTGATGGGAGCTTAACAGGAGGTTGAGATCCACCGCTATCTGTGGAGTACATTGCAGCCGCCACGGTGGGTTGCAAAACTGGATACTGAAGCTTCAGGGGATATCCCCAACTTGGGTTGACATCTCTTAGATTGTTGGATGATAATGCTTTTATAGCAAGCAGAATTTGCATAATAATGTATTGAAGGCTACAATACAATTATTAGATGTTACTGTAGACAAAAAAACAATCATGCTTTATGTACAATTCGCAGACTAGAGATTTTTCCACGACTTTCAATTGTAATAGCAAACATGCCAAATTATATACAGAGCACTCGTGTTGATTAAAAGAGTACCATTTTAGAACTTGGGTGTTACCTTTTCACCCGCAACTCGGTTGGAATATGACTCTAGATTAGATAAATGTTGACTGAAATATAAACACATAAACTCTAGAACTTTAATAAAACTTGCCGTAAAATGGCCGGATATAACATGACTTGGCTTGTTTGAATGGCTCTCTCTTGTTCATATGAATTCGGTTGTCTCAGACATTGCTCTCTTTTGTTCATACGCATGTATATTCTATGTATTTCTCCATAACCATTTATTCTACACATTATGCAATTTCCCCCTGCTAAGCTAAATATCCTCCGCGATGCAATGTTTTTCCTGTCTTAACCGCCAAATCAATACAAACTTGCAAGCAAAAAAAGTGCTCTAAAGCATAGATTCCATCAAATTCTTCTACTAAAGATAGGTGCTGACATGCAAAATTCACACTGAGAGCCAAGGCAATCCGTTCTCCTGCAGCACATCCTTATCTTTGATTACTTTGAAAACAACCCTCTTCCTGCACCTACTGCATCGCATCACATCATCCTTTCCAATGGAACTTTGAATCACAATGACAAAATATAACAAACAACATCTACACCAACACGCTACCCATGGTTTTCATAACATGGGATAAATCTGTTTTAAACAACAATTTAAATGCTTTTAAACAATGCGCCATAGAGATTTATTCCCTTTCCTTAACTTGATTAAAGATGGAAATGAGAAAGCAAAAAAGGAGACCCAATTCTGAGGAGAAACAATAGCAATTCGGACATCTTCATGCACATTTTTACTCACGATAAAAAGTTTATTAGCGATTACAAAACAATGGCCTTGCAGGATATCAGGCTATGTGTAGGACCAGCCATAACCTTTAAGGTCCAAAAATGCTTGCAACAAAGCAAATGTGTTCTTAAGGCCTCTGTTCTGATCGGCCATGTACATAATTTTTCTTATAGTCCTGGGTTGTGCTTAGAAACACTTATCATCTATATGGAATTTTGCCAGAAAAACCACTTTGCAACCAATAATGTTTTTATTCTTTACCACCCTGGCACCTTCCTTCCTTCCTTCCTTCCTTCCTTCCTTCCTTTCTTCCTTCCATGTCTTTTATTTGCTTTCTTAGCAAAGAATAGTTGTAAATGTTATTTTGCGCCCTCTCTAAACATGGTTTATAACTTACGTCATATAAGATATGAGGAGGATGTTAGACGTAGGTATTATTCTGCCATGCTTGGATTATGCCCTTAAACGAACGAATGTTTGCTGCAAAGAAACACGAGAAAGAATAGAGCAAGGAAATGCATGTGTAGCAAGGAAAGGTGCACTTTAATACTGTCTGACATCGCGCCATCTCTAATTTGTTGAGAAGACGTGAGCAAATCTTCTTGTTCGGCCTACTGAAGGTTCTAATGTTCACTAATTTATAACAACGATTTAAAAATTCTTTTGCTTTGTCTCTATCTATACATATGCACTATTATTGAAGGCGGATCGTGACTGTACCATCATATATCTTATAGTGGAAGCACAACCTTTAAATTCTAGATGAGTTATCGCTTTTAGATGTTTCTTCTATAGATGGAGTTTACTTGAAAGTAAGCATTTTCATTTTTGGACTGAAGCACCATCATAAGTTAAAACTTGATGTGAGCATGATAGAACCAAAATATCTACTTTTAAGGCGCATGTTCATCTCTTTGAATCTTCAATCTTATGTAGATTCTATTATATAAATCTATCTTTGCATTAATATTAGTTAATCATATAGAAATGAGAAAACATGCCTGCAATAGGTAAGATCGATCCCTGGAATTGCCTCTGTGAAAGCCCGACTGAAATGGTCCATAGCCTACAAAACCTCCTTTCAAGGTCCTAAATTTCACATATCTGGAATTTCTTGAAAGGTACAACAAAATCCATGCCCTAAAAAGCCATGCCCTAGTCGAGAAAGATCATGAAACCAACAAAGAAGGACAAAGGTTCATTTGGGTTGAGACTCCAAGATGTTGGAGCTTAAAAAACTTGATGCACAGAATACAGACCTCAAAGAGAGGGTTGGAGAGTTCAAGTGCAAAAATGTTTTTCTGGAAAAAAAACTTGAAGAGGAATCTGGCATGATTGATGCCCTCCAATCTGATATAGTTGAGTTACCCAAGTTGAGAGCCTGAGTTACTTGAGTTGAGTTCTCAAGTTAAAGAAATCAAAGAAAATATGTACTCTACTATGACAGAGAATGCAAATTGAGAGCAAATAGAAGTACCATTAAAAAGATGCAGTTGGCTTGAGAGGTGGATCTGGCAGAGATCAGTCATGCCATGCATATTCTTCAAGCAGAGTTAGACGTGAAGATCGTTGAAGTCCAGATTATGCAAAATACAATTAACCATGTTGAAAGCTCCGATGTTGCTATCCCGCTCATTACCATAGTGCCGATCTACCCTGCACCTGCTTTAACATTTTCTAGGGTCTTGTGTTGCTCATATGTCTATGAGCAGGATGCTTGGAAAAGCCCATCAAATGCTTGGAAGCTTAAGAAAGATGGTAGATGAATATCCAGGCCAAGTTTTTTACGAAGTGACATATCTCTTATTTAATGAATGATATGAAAGGTTGCTTGAAGCTTGCAATAAGGCGTCAGATTTTGCAAGGGATTTTGATATGGATAAGGAAGATCATGTTCTAACATACTAGAATTGTAAAAGAAATGATGATTCTTTTATGGTGATTCACTGGTGTCTACAATTGTCTTAAGAGAGTTGCACTTGTTTGGAACAAAGTCGAAATGATAGCAAGACCATCTTCCCTAAAGTGTATTCAGGAGCATTCAGGAGCATAAGTATCACAGGGGTGATATGTCCATGCTTATGAATATGGTTGGTAGGCAGTTTGCCTCTATTGCTTCTTCTTCTGGGCGGACTAGTGGGGGTACTCTTATTGCTTGGAGGATGAATGTGCAGGTCACGTACTCTGCTGCAGACAGGTTTGGTCGGTGGGCAATATAATTAAGTGGTTGGAGGGAGGGCAAGAGTGGGGGATTGTTAATGTTTATGCCCCTAATCAACCTTCTCATCGAGGGTGCTTTATGGGCCCTGATCGAGAATAAGTTGCGAGCCCTTGGTGGGTTGCGAATTAAGCAGTTGTTGTTAGGGGACTTCAATATGGTAGAGAGTAGAGGATCGCTCTGGTTCTGGAACCCGGGTTGTGCATGGATTTGAGAGGGACCGGTGGTCTCTTTTTGTGCTTGGGATTTGGCCTTGGTTGAGGTCCACAGGGACTTGTCTTTCACCCTATTGTAATAGGCAGTTAGTGCGGGCGGGCGTATGCTAGGCATGACCGGTGCTATGCTTCCCCATGCGCCTTTGGATGGTGTGCCCTCTTTCGCCGGGTAACATTCTGTCTACCTCCATTTACGATCATTACCCTCAGGTTTTGTCCGGTCGAGTCGCGGTAGCCTCTCGGCCCTCTAGGGCGGTGTTAGTTTGAACACGGGCTTACAGGCGATGCGGAGTTCTTGGCCCGGTGCCGGGGAGTTGTGACTTGATACCTTTTGTCTCGAAGAGTATGTATGCGGTATGGTGGCTGCGTTGGCGGGGTGAAGCATTTTGCCAAGGTCTTTGGTAGGCGGCGTGTGCGGCGAGGAAAGGCAAGAGTTGCATGGTCTCTATCGGGGAGTTGGAAGATTCGGTAGCCTTCGGATGGCATTAGGAGAATGCGGTGTTGCGGCGTATTGTTGCTCTGGAGCAGGTTAAAGTGCAGGAGGGCGTGTGTGGCGGCCCTTACCTGGTTGAAGGAGGGGGGATACAAGTTCGTCGGTGTTCTTGGAAGCGGCAAAGCGGCGATATCACGGCATCTATAAAGCGTCCCTTGCTTTGCACGATGGCGGACTTTGGAGGATCCGCTGATTTTGAGGTATGTGCATGCTCATTTCTCAAAGGTTTTTCGCCGCGCGACTCTTCCCCTATGAGCCGCGAAATGCGGGGAGCTTGTTTTGGGGCTTGTTAAGCCATCTATTACGCCCTCATCAAGTGTGAGAGCTTGGGCGGGAGCTCTCGAGGAGAGGATTTAGCGAGAGGTATATATGTGCATGGCCAAGGATAAATGTCTTGGGCTGGATGGCATCCATGTGGAGTTCTTTCGGACTTCTTGAGAGTGGGCTGGTGAGTCCGCATGTGTGCAGTGTATCTTGAGTTGCTGCGGTCTTCTCAAATGGATAGGATCTTGAATACGCATGCATTTCCTTGATTCCTAAAGTTAAGCGACCTTCTACTATTAATGATTGGAGGCCTATCTCCTTGTTGTCCTCTGTGTATAAGATTATTCGAAAGCCCAGCGGGAGAAGTTGAAGCCGGTGTTGACTTCTTCCATTAGTAAGGTGCGATGCGGGTTTGTCCACAGGAGGAACATTTTGACTAATGTTGCCGCGGCTTATGAGGGGGCCTTTATTGGGCGGGGAGAGCAGTCCGCGGCATTGCCTATCTTAAGCTTGGTGAAGGCTGCATAGGTCGTAGCGGGCTATGGTGGTGTGCGGGGTGAACCCTCCACCTTTTTCTCCTTAGGCGGGGGGTGTGTCGGGGGTGCCCTTTGGTGCGTTCTTGTTTACTGATTGTGGCCGGAGCCTTTGTCTCGATTGTTTTTGGCTGCAATGGAGGAGGGAGTGGTGGATGGGCTTGGATCACGGGGATGGTAGCCGCCAGATTATTAACCGTTTACCCGATGACACTTTCCTCTTCTTCTTTGGCGAAGAGAGGAATTTCTGAAATGTGAAGGGTTCTTTGGATACTTTCTCCTTGGCCTCGGGCATTCTTACGAATTGGGGTCCGGTGCTCCGCATTATGGGCCCGGGTGACTCCGCCTCCCCCTTGTTTGGCTCTATTCCCTTGGAAGGTGCTTCGGGTAATGTGTGTATTAAGGCTGTTGGGTATTCCCTTTGGAGGGATGTTTCCATGGGGAGGGTGTGGGATGAGATTTTGCGGGGGTTGCGGCAACATCTCAATTGGTGGAAGGGTAGCAAGTTGTCCATGGCGGTAGGATCACTATTGCCACATCGGTGCTTTGTAGCACTCATGTGTATCTGACATCTGCGATGTTAGCTCCACGAGGGTAAGATCTGGGCTTTGGATAAGATTGTTGAAATTTTGTGTGAGGGGGGATGATGAAGGGCGGTTGTTAAAGTGGCTTGGTGGAAGTGTCTCAAAGCCCGGGGAGGATGGGGGCTTGGCCATTCTGGATTTGCACTTTGCATAGTAAGGTGTTGGTCTCCAAGTTTGTTTGAGCATTACGTAGGATGGAGCATCTTCTCACAGTGCGGCGTTGTTGTTTGCGATCTCTTTGCCATTGTGTGGCGTTTGGGAAGTCGTCGTGCATGTGGGTTGCCACGGACTCGTTGTATGGTCTCGGCCTTTCCACATGCATCCCCTTTTCTCCGCGAGGGTGTTGCGAGCTTGGGATCATGTGCGTGTGCTCTTCCGGCTAGATTATACCTCGGTTTATCACCACTCTTCTCCTTTCTTGTGGGTTCCTCTACCCCTGCGCACTTGCCCTTGGATGCCACCGTGCATGCTCGACCTTGAGCCGTTGGAGGCCGAGCTGCGTGCTCACCTTGGAGGATTGGTATTGGGGTGGTCGGCTAGCCGTGGGGAGTTCTTTTCGAGCTCGCTTTCGCACGAGGCGTGGACGAGGGCTATCTTGGAACAAGTGGCGGGGACTATTCGCTACACATACCTATAGTCCCTCGGGATGATGTGGTGGTGCGGGTTTGGAAGGTTCATCAGGATGTTGTGTCTTCTTGTTTTGTGCGGTCTTGTTACCGGTGTCGGCTATTCATGACCGCTACCCTACCCGGGCAAGTGGTCTCTGCGGCTTAGGGTTCTCGATGGGCTTCGATTTGGGCGTGGACATGGAGCTCACTTCCCCACTTAGAAGGTTAGGGTTATACGTGGCGGTGGTGGTGCCCGTATTATCGGGGTGAATGCCCTTGTGAGTCGGTTTAGGTTGGGTGTGAGCCCTCTACGCCCTTGTTGTGGCCTTCTTCATCATGAGGCTATGGAGCATTATGCGGTTTTATGCCCTCACTTGCGGCTGCACGGGATTGGGTTAGGGCTCTGTTTTAGGTGAGATTGACTAGCCGTGATTCTTTTGCTTCATGTGTATCACGGGTGCTTGGCGCTCTTGCGGCAACAAACCTGCATCGTGTGTGTGGCTTGATTGGTGTGGCTGATTTGGGCGGCGGTGGTTGTGGATCTTTCGGGGGATTCAGCCTGCGACCTCTCTGATTCCTCGACTTCGGTACAAGCTATTTCAAAGCTTTACGGTGTCCCGGGGATTAGTAGGCGGAAGTTTGCCATTTGGCGGGACTTCTTGGGTGTTGTAGATGGTGATGGTCGGTTTTGCAATGTGGTAGAGTTGCAGTTTTTTACGTGAGTTTGTTGTGGAGTGTCGAGGTATCGCTGTCTCTTTGGGGCAGTTCTCCTTCCTCCTCACTTGCTTTGCAACATTACCATTCTTTTAATATATTGATGACACAGTTCTTCAAAAAAAAAAAAAAGAGCATCTTCCCAAAAGATTAGAAAGGAAGATATTGGCAGCCAAGCTCATATTTTCTCAATGAAGGGAATGCTTGTAGAGGCATGTGCATGTGCTTGCCAATGGCTTGAAAAGGTAAATGATTCTTCTCATAGTATTCTAATTGCTGCCAAATAAATTTAAATACACAACAACAAACCCAGCTCACCTATTTTGCTCTGCACCAACCGAAACCCTGCTCCATCACATAATGAAGCCTCCAGGTCTTCACCATGGACCCTGCCACCAGACCTTCCTCGCTGCTAATCGAACCTAAGCTAACATGAACTGGTAGAAATTGGAGACAAATAGAAGCTTCAACTGTGCATTACAAATACCAGAAAACCTCTGAGACAATTTTACTAAACGAAGGGTAAGCAAAGCTGTAGAGAAAGGATCACCAAACTCCGAGGAGGCAAACTCCGACAGACAATTACTTGGGTTTTCTAATTTCCCTGGTCCTAGGATTCGAAATTACAGAATCGAACGGCTCAAAATGATTACATCTGATGTGACAGGACACGTGGCATAGCTAAAATCGCAGGAAGGTGGACAGCTCGGGTTAGGCAACCCTGCTAATAAGGTGTATGGATATGGTCCTTAGGATCTATATATAACGCCCTAGCCCTCGGGCGTTACCGGAAAAAAAAAATTCGAGGGCCATGGCCACATGGCCCGAGAATTTTTTCTCCGATAACGCCCGGGGGCATGCTATCTCATAACTTACCGGTCCAAGGGTTTACACTCGCTATGGAATATCTGCGAGGTCTTGCTGTTTGTAGGTTGGGTCTTGCCGGTGGCTTTGTTTTAGGGCTAAAACGGTGTTTTTTCTTTGAAAAGCTTTGTGTTTTAGATGCCATTTTGGGGATGAAATATGAAGAAAATCAGAAAGGATATTGAATGATTGGGATTTTTAGGAAATCTTGTGCGCAAATGATGATCTTAGCGAAATTTGCACAACCCGATCCGGGATTTGCCTCAATCTTGACTAGTTCAAGCCCAGCAGAGCTTTAAAAACCACGAGAGAAGAAAAGCCACAGACTAGATAAACCGTGGGTTTTTGGGCAAAGCTTTCTTGATCAGGGCTATGATGCTTGCATAACGCCCTAGAAGAATCGAGCACAGTTTGTAACATCCTAGGACAATCGAGCTGCGCACTATGAAAAGTTTTTGGGCCAGTCGTGTTATTAGTGGGTAACAACTGTTCAAGGAACGGTCAAGATTTAATCTAACCGTGTAAACCCGAGGACCGGAGTGTTAAGGAGGCTGGATTAGTTACTGTTAAAGGGGATGCCAATAAACACTAAATTAAAGTTTGAACATCAAATTACGTAATTACAATTTAAATACAAAACCATGGTCATCCTCATTATATTATTATTAATAAGAAGCTTTGGTAGGGAATATTAATGAAATAAAAGAAAAAATGCATTTTATACTTAACAACATCAATAACGTAATGTTAGGAGTTACGATCTTTCTCTATTGGGAGAGAGAGGTTGGAAAGGTAAAATAAGTTGCTGGGGTATGGCATAGAATTGGGAAATGGGACTGGGAACATTCTATAGTTGAAAACGTAGGCTGGAATATAGGGAAATCCATGATCACGGTTGTGCTATTATGAATTGCTTAGTGAGCTAAGGGTAAAACTTCGAAATGTTATGTGGTCATGGTTGTTATACATGTCCATATGCCATTATCTATGTGGATGTTGTAATATGTTAAGTGTTGCATGGGTATGGTCTATTGTGATGCACATGTAAGAAATGCATAGGATTTGCATTTGAGCTGTTATTGGTTGGTATTATGATTGTACATGATAGTGTCTGGGAAATATAGTTATTGTGGCATTTGAGGCATGTGGAATGTTATGTGGTCATGGTTGTTATACATGTTCATATTCCAGTATCTATGTGAATGCCGTGATAATGTTAAGTGCTGCATGGGTATGGTCTATTGTGATGCACATGTAAGAAATGCATAGGATTTGCATCAAGGGGGTGTCACCTTGTAGAACCTGTCAAAACCACGTGCGTTAATGGGAGGGGGCGGTTTCTTATCCTTTTTCGTATGCATACTAGGGGTCTTATGGGTTTTTGGATGTATAAAACCACACGGAAAAGGGGTCAGATTTGCCTATCAGAAACACGTATACTAGGGGTTTTTTGGCTACCCTATGCACGCAGGTGGCATATTCTGTATAAAGAAGGTGGATCCCCCAGGATAGATTATACATGATAGTGTCTGGGAAATATAGTTATTGTGGCATTTGAGACATATGGAATAAGAAATAACACATAAGTGCATAGTCTCCAGGGCCGGAGTCCATTTGCGGTGGCTTGGACTTGCGGTTGTGTTTGTGCGTGACATCAGCATTGTTATACTAGCTTGGATTCTTTGTCGCGCTACATGGCAAAAGTGGTCCTCCAGTGCTGGACGCAGCGTGGAAGGTTGTGTACACATGAGGCAAACCCCGCCCATATTGATTGCAGGGCCTGATCAGCCCAGGTGGCATGTTAGGACCGGAGTAGGCACTGTATGCGGATGTGATTGTTTAAGCATGGGATATGAAAGTGTATCTATGGCATGGCATATGTATACTAACCTGATTGATTGGGTGTAGTGGGACTATTGGGTAAGCATTTATGATTGTTATGGTATTATGGGTTGTATCTGTGAATGAATAATTCCTTAAGTGCCCCAAATTCCCACTTAATCTTTAGGACTAACCCCCATGTTGGTGTAAGCAGTAGCTGATGGAGCCGAGTGTAGCAAGGCCGCAGAGACACGGGTTAGAGGCCCCGATAGGATTAGAGAGTTGGAAGCAAGATTTCTCCTAGGAGGCGGAATTCGGTGAGGAGAAGATGCTAGATTTCCTTGAGAATTGGAGGGCCGAAATTAATGGCGACTACGGAGATGGTCCAGAGTTTAGAAGAGAGTCATCCTCCCGGGGTAGAAACTAGTGTGGGATCTACGTTTTGTGGAACCCTCTTTAGAAGGCAATGAAGTCCACTTGTATGCAGACGAAAGGGATGACCTCCCATTGGATTCGGGGGATCAAGCGGCCATAGATGCCTTACTCAGTGAACCCTCTGATGATAATAGCTCTCTAATTGAAGACTTTTCTCATAACTAGCAATTGTACTGATTGTGGGTTTGAGTGTCTTGGAGTTTTAGATGTATGTACATATATTATATGATTTGTCTTCAATACTTGTTGATGTTAATGAAAGCAAAGATTAGATTCTTCACCATGATGTACAATGAGAAGAAATTGCATCAATATTTAAAGAGCTCCAACCACCCCATGTAAAGAGTTAATACCAAATGTGTAAAAGGACAGGATTCCAAGCTACCTCGGAAAGGCCAGCTTGGTAAGCTCGTTACAACATTTCGGCTGTTGGACCACTATAAACTCAAGAGGATGGGTGTTATGGTTTAAGATAAGACAATCATTTTGCAGCATGCGTCTATATTAGATTCCTTGTAAAAAGGACTTTTCAGCTCTTCTAATCAAACAAGTAGTGGTGATAGAAGAAATTTTGTCTGGCGTGGAAGCAATGCCGGCGTGCGTTAGCGGGGAGGCGTTGTGACATGAACACATTTTGTAACGTGGAAACCGGTTTTGTTATATTCTACAGCCAGAAAAGCAGTAGAATCGCTAAAAATCATGGTTAAGATCGCTGGAAATCATGGCTAGGATGGTCGCATACCAAAATGCCACACCAAGAAAAAATAGTCGACGTTTTGAGTTTGAATCCATGACACATGGCACGATGCTATTACGACTAACAAACAACGAATGATGCCAAAAAAATTGGACAATAATATCTTACATGAAAATAGGTAAACTTTTTGTATTATATTATAGGTAAACTTTTTGTATTATATTTATCTTATCTTATTATATTTTATAGCGTTATGTTCTTTAAAAGTAGGAAAATGCAGGGAGGACAAGCTAGATTATATTCAAATGCAGCAAAGTACAATTCTTTTAAGTGTACTCTCGTTCTTTGTCTTCTTTTTCATGTCCACACCTATTGTGTCCCACTAGTAAGTAAGAGCGCTATCAATGCTTGAGTTGCGCCTTTTTGGACATTGTGTGGCTGAGATGGAACTGATGGAACAAGTCAAGACTAGTGCTGGCAGGAAGCTCGAAGACAAGAGGGATACATAAATGTCAAATGCTTGTCGTCACAAGAGAATTTGAGAATGAAACTATCACAATGTTACTGTGTATAATGGCCCATCCACAACATGTTAATGCTGCCACCTTGACAAGCTAGTTGTTAAGAAGGCGCTGCACAATTGATAGTCCACGTAAACCCTAGCCAATGATGCAACATGTTGGAAGAAAGACAAAAAATCAAATCATGTAAAGTTCAACTTAATCCAATGACCAAGATTTTGTTGGAAAGGTTCCAAAGTGTATAAAATGTACAAAGTTAGATCAAACCATACCCTTGAAAGGGATCATCTGGGAAGAAGCATAGAATCATCGCTTTGAGACATGGCATAAGGAGGATTAGAGGAGGCAAAGGAACAAAGGTAGCTAAGGCTAGAAATGCTACGGTGAGGGCGTCGTCTCCAATTGGCTCTGGGGGATTGATTGGAGTTGATGCCAAGGGGAAGATCAGGGACAGGAACGTCCCCAGAGAGGATATGATAAACATGGCGCATGTTGAGGCGTTCTTGGGGATCATTACTGGTACAGAAAGAGGCCAACAAGGAGGAGGATCCTCATTTCTTCACGGCTATAATCGCCTTGAAGCCGAGGGTCAACAACCTCAGAGAGTCTATTACATTCATGCATTTTCCAGACCCAGTCAACAAGGGTCAACTCTTGGGCTGACAGCTCGGAGTCAAGGGCCTTTCGGCCAGTGGCCATTTCTAAGGCCAAAACTCCAAATCCATAAGTGTCAGATTCAATAGTGGCCCTTCCTCTGCTGGATTCAGGAGGCAGGTATCCCATGGTCCCTGCTGCAGAAACAGAAGAACTTATCCTAAATGATCTGTGATCTATCATTCTGGCAAGCCCAAAATCTCAAGCCTTGCCCTGAATTGGCCATCAAGATCACATTGCTTAATTTTACATCCCTGTGCAGAATTACTTTCTCCCAGTCATGATGCAAAAATGCAAGGGCAGATGCTACCCCTCTGACGCTGTTGTACCTGACTTTCCATTCCAAAACCTTTGCAGTGCCAAATAGTAGCTTGTCTAGGCTTCCATTTGGCATGTATTCATATACCAGCAAAAAACTCTTGTTTTCCTTGCACCATCCTCTCAGTGGCACTAGATTTCTGTGCCTCAGCTTGCCTATCACAGAAATTTCTGCCTTGAATTCCCTTTCTCCTTGTTTTGACCTTTCTGAGATCCTTTTCACGGCTATGGTGGATCCGTCGGACAGAGACCCTTTGTATACTCCTCCAAAACCCCCTCTTCCTAAAACTCTGTCTTGAGAAAAGCCGTTTGTGGCATCGCTGAGCTCCCTGTACGTAAATTTCTGTGGTACTCCGGCCAGGAGTTTTGTAGAAGAAACATCCGGGCACATCCTATTTCTTTCCAGCGATTGATTTCTTACAAATAAAATGATTCCAATGCACAACGCCAGAGCAAAAAACCAACAAAAACCCCCAAAACCAAAACTGCAGTAGTAGATGCCGATGATCCTTTAGTACTAACGGCCTGATCTTCCCATTTGTCGAACAGAAAAAATCACACTTCAAAATCTGGCATCCACTCGCATTAAATCCAACATACATCTTTTCCTTCAATTTCTTGGCCAAATCAAATGTGTACGACACTAAAATCGGTTCAGGTTTGTCAGCCTTAGAAGAGTTATTTTCAGCAATAGTGATCTCTATAGTATGATTTTGGTCCTTAAACTCAATCCAAGCCATAAAACTTGCATTCTCTACGAATTTAAGCTTCATATCTTCAATAAAAACAGAGGAAGAGAAAGTATTTGCTATATTTATGGAAGTCGAATTACCAAAACCGACCTGGATAAAACGTTTTGAGTCTCTCTGAAGGGGATCCCGGGACGTAACCACAAAAGGAAATTGAGGAAAAATTATCAGCCTTTAGGACGGTGAAGCTGAAATTTGCGCAAAAAGGATGTGCCGTAGCAGGTCCATCCACAAAATTAAAAGGTCCATACACCTTCCCCCCTGCTGCATCAAATCGGAGATTTGCGAGGCTAAAATTTCCAAGAAACTCTGCATTTGCGATAGGGCAAATCAGACTGGAAAAAATAGCGGCAGTCGTAAAAAAAGAAAGGAATTTAAACTCTGACATTGATGCATGAACAGGTTCAAGCATATGTGCTGCAGCGGCAGGAACCCTCATCCTTGCGAGATCTGATTTGAAGGTAGGAAACAACGCTCCATCATTTGCAGAGCATTCATTAGCCAAAGCCATAGCTGAAATCTGACCCTTTCAACAAACCTCCCATTTCTGGCGCCTTAATTTACGCCACTAGATGGGTATATTCGGAAGAATTTAAACCTATCTGGTTCAATCGTGACCGTTCGTTCGGACTTTCATAAACATTTCTTTTCCTTTCCTATTAAAAATTTAATCCTTTTTCCTTGTGGTTTTTTTTAAACGCCGTACATATCCGTGTCTTTGACATGTTATAGCCACGCCAAAAAAAAATTACATGGCATTTTTGTAGACAGCGAATTTTGCGCCATTTAAGGCTGGCTATAACATGCCCACATCCGACATTTACTGCGATAGATTTTTTTTTTTTGCAAGGCCATGGGAGGAACATGGGGAGAGTGTATGCAAGAATGACCTTTGGGGGAATGACTTTTTATAGTTGACATTCTTGGCATGGAAACCAAGCGACCCGCTGCAGCTCGGAGCCTGGTTGGCATGCCCAGAATGTCAACCAAATGGTCCTTCCCGTAATTGTAATGTGCAAATCGGAGACGTTCAATTTTTGGAGCAAGGAGCGATAAAGATCAACTGGAATGCAAGTAAAATGAGCAGAATCTAGGGTAGAATGCAAGTAAAACAACAATGGCATGCCAAAATGCAAGTAAAACACGATCCGATTTGCATGATCCGATTAGCGGAGGCTTAACTAGTTTTTACGTATGGACCAAAGGAAAAGGAGAAAAAAAGGGAATGTACCAAAGGAAAAGGAGAAAAAAAGGGAATGCAGCCATGGAAGGATCATTGCAAACTCCAAGGATGTTGCTAGCACATGATATGAGATAAGCAATATTGATGTGGGGTGCATTAATATATTAATATAACGTCAAGGTAAGTGCATGAGCATTCCGTCCATTTCCTGATTCATACTTAAGCAGAATGACAAATGGCTTCAGCAAACCCGTAGAATCCAGTAAGCAGCTTACCTTGATGTCGTAAAACGGAATGGGCTCAGCCATTCTTGCTTCCTTTGACCTGCAGTCTGCAGAATTCGGTTGTGCCTACACGGCGCTCTCGGATTCTGCTGGTCAGGGGGAAGCAAAAATGGCTTCCCCCATTCTGTTCTACATCATGTCAAGGATTCGAAAAGTATTTGAGGTACAATCAGAAAATTTGTCCTTGTATGTTAGTGTGTACCAAATTTACTTTATGGTAAAGCTAAAAAATACCGAATTTTACAAAAAAACTCTATTTTTCCTAGCAGTTTTTTCTCGTGACATGCAAAAGCGTCAACCGTCAACCGGAAAATAAGAACTTCAATGCGCAATCCTCAAACTTAACCCCCACTTTTTCGATCCTTGTACAATATCCAGTAATTAATGTTGGTGTGGCGTGTCCATCTCAAACTAACCAACTAAAGTCATTGAAAATGCTTTATTCCACCTTTTTTACTTGCTTGTTTTTTGTTTCGGGGAAGGTGGTTTAGCCTTTTATTTCAAAGTAGTGATTTTGACTTTTCTAGCAAAAGTTTCATTCTGGATCTCCCATTGAAATTCAACGCATAGGATACTTTGCCACACAACAATGTCCTTGACTTTTACACGCGGTTAGTGTATTGGAACCACTTAAATGTAGATATGCATGATACAAACAAAAATACTTTCAAAGCTACAGTTTTTTCTTACCTTGAAGGCTCAACTTCATAGATAGTTCCACGAATTTGCATCTTCACATTTCCTAAATACAAGTACATCATAAGTACAACTTGGAATTGGTCTCCATAGAAGGTTTTGAATTGTGCAAATTTTGTCATTTTTTATTCAAACAATTATTTTTATGTTTTATTTCGGGGCATTGATGGGGAGAATATTCTCTCTTGTCCTAGATCAAGGGCACATGCTTTTTTTTGGCTTCACCCCAACAAAACTTACAATGGTGCACATTGAACCTAGAACACCCAACGGATCAAAATACATGCCATGTTATTCTCAATGCCATATTATTCTCAAGACGAAGCAGAGCCTTGATCTGGCATGCGCACAGCATGAAGCCCTGTCGGCATCAGCATGAAGCACGAAGCTCCGCTGCGGGAGCAAACAATCTGGGCTTACTTCGCCTTAGGTCGCTTCTTCTTCTGTAGATGTAGTGGGGCGACCAGGCCTCCAAACGACCTGGATTACAGGACCCCCCAGGCCTCAACCTGGATTACAGGCGACCAGGATTACAGGATTCAACCAGGATTACAGGTGACCTGGATTACAGGGCCACAGCAGCCACTCCATTACAACAAGGGACTGTGCACAGTCATCCAATCTGCAATTGTGACGCTCCCTACAAAATATACGGCGCCCAACTGTACGCTCCGTAGGAAATACCCATTCGGCCCTCCGACCACATGGGCCCTCCGTCTACCCCGCACTCCAGGGTATCCCTAGTGCGGGAAGGGGACACGAAGGTGTCTTGCGCACCCTTCCCCTATGGGCTCCTATAATAGCGGAAGCATAAACAATGTCAGAACTAGCAACAACATACATCGAACTACCTCGAAAGGTAGCACATCCATACCTCCAGAGATACAACAGAGATAAAAATAAGCCATAAAACATGAGAGCTTCTACCCAAGGCTCGGACTCATGGGGAGGTAGACTAGCGGCTAGGCCACAAGATAGAGCAGACCGAGGCACAACAACGGCGGGGCTGGCTATAGACAATGGCTAGGGTTGACCGCTCCATCCGCCCCTCCTGTGCATACTTTGCAGATGGGCTAGATCGGGCTCTGGCATGACTATAGCCTACCGGAGATGCAATCTTATGGCATCACCCATCGAGACTAATCCGGGTTGCATCACCCCGGTCCGATGAGGCAGGAAGAGTTGCATCTCCCCTTCCCAGGGTCTAGGGGTTCCATGGGCGGCTAGAGAATCGTGGCAACACACGATTCTTATTGGTTGAACCCCAAAACAAGAGCCAGCCAGGCACACCGCAACTCTTGAGGCGAGGCGACACCATTGACCCAAGAGGTGTCGGACTCATGCCCCGCCCACTTTCGAAGTCACCAGGCTATAGGCCCTGCTTCGCTATGGGTCTCCCATGTAGTCGGCTTTCGGCGGGGACCTCCCTCCACTTTGCCTCTAGCCCTATTTTCTGGTGCTAAGTCACATCATAACCCCCGTAGCCCGGTGGGTTCCTATGCACGAGTAGCATATAATAGGAACTAAGGGGTCTAAACTAGGAGCATCATCTAAGTAATGGCTACTAGGTCTCTACCCCCCTTCCCAATACAAGAGGAGCAAACATGATCAACCAACATTACATATCCACATAGCGTGATAAATAATGAGAATACTTGAGGGTTCATTGATTAGGGTTCAAGATCTAGGCGAGGGTTCTAGGATGGCTCTACTAGAGATATAAAATGCTAACTCATCTGGAATCCTAACTTCCAGATGATCTACAAAGGACTCTAACCTAAATACCTGCTCCTGAGAAACTTCCTCCTGCTCCCCGCATCTCCACGGCCTTCAAGGGGTTCGAAGTAGCTCCCACTCCCTCTTGATGTCGCATGCTCAGAAATTTGTTGTGTTATGTTGTGCCACAATAGGCGGTTCGAAAGCGGAGTTTGGCGCAACAAGGTTCCAAGACTGTTGGAGCCAGAAAAATGGCCTAGGGTTAGGGTTTGGCCATTTATAGGTTAGGGTTTCATGTCACTGCCACATGGCTTCAATGGGGTGCTTCCATGTGGCGGGCGCCCAATAGGGTGAGGCCATGTGGAAATGGCCCTATGCCTAAGGTTGGCTGAGTTATCCCTAATATATAATTGTATTATGGATGTCAAGAGGGCAACTTAGATAAAAATTGTGTATGTTTAAATCTACGTTTAGTAATTTACACAGCGCCAAAAATTCTAAAAACAATAGAGGTGTTTCTAGAAGCCACTTTCACATGTCTCCTTGCCTCTGAAGAGCTTAGGATCAGTGTCGAAACTTCTAGATTGATCATTTTGTTGATATAAAAGAGTAGGACTAGAGATACATCGCCCAAAGTGGAAGTCGAGCCTTAGTTTGCGGATTGATCGGGAAGGCGATGGCATACGAAGGAGGGGGTCAGAGTAGAATTGGTTTACAATTGAACAAGTGCATTGATTCGGCACTGATGAGGTATTTTAGATTTTTTCTGTTGCTTATGTTGGCCGTGTTTATTCTACTCTGAATCATGAGGGGTTTTTTTCAGGGGGTAATTACAGTTGGGTTTAGAGAGCAACCTAAGAGACCTTGGGACTCTATAGTGGTGATTTTGCCTATTACTTATGCCGGCCCTACCTGTTATGATCGGGATTTATCGAAAATTTCTTGAGACATTAATTCGAATTGGTTTTAGAAAGCAATCTAAATTGGCTTAAGAAACTGTAGCAACGATATTTATCTAAGCTTATCTTATTTTGTTATTCTATATCTTCTTTTTTATTTTGGTAAGGGGTTGGAGAATGTGCTCGTAAACCGCATGGAACGCCCGCATCGCGGCGTTCCCTCAAACATGCATTCCCCTTCCGGTGGTTACCGACATTTAATGAAGATTTTGAATGTCTGCCGAGTAAAGCGATATTGAATGACGACGAATTTTCAAAATTCTCTCTTTCTGGTGCATTTGGACCAGCTCTCTTTCGGTTTGGCGCCTCCGTCTTTGGGTCAGCTCTTCCGCTGGGCGACATCATCTTCATTTGTGGGCTGTGGGTACGTGGAGCTCTTCCATTTGGGCGACATCATGGTCGACAAAGAGGCGAAGGTAGAAAATAACTTACGAAGCGGCTTGAAGATCTGTTTTAAAACTTGAGGATCTTCTTTTTCATGTTCGTTGTTTTCTGTTACAGGGAGTTAACACATGGGTTGAGCCATTTCCTACAGCTTTGCTTTGACACATTTGCTGGATCTCAGCTGTAAGTTTTGAATGAAGCCTAGCTTGCTCTTTGCATTAGATGTCTTCCTAGGAAATGTTTGAGCTCACAGCGTGCTTATGTGCCTCGGCCGACATTTTTCTTTTCTAATGATGGTACACAATGCATTAGTAAGGCGATGGCAGCGATGGCGGTGCCTTTGTCTTCCATGGCTCCTGCTCCCATGGTTGGTACCCCTTCTTCTCATATCAGGCCTGCAAGCCCTGCTAATGCAGCTGCTTCTGCCGCAGCGTTTCAATATCATGATCTTTGCTCACCCAATTGAAGCTCTCAAGCATTGGAATTTTGGAGGCGGGTGCTTCTAGCCTTTCTCTTGGGCTCCACGTATCTCTTGCATTCACATTTTACGGATCTGCTCTAAATCAACACTCCTCGGTTGTTACCCCGGTGCCCTTATCGCCTGGCTCCACCTTGAGAGAATGGATCGGGGACTTTTGAAAGTCAAACTTATAGACATAATGCCGGAGGATGGTGCACCATCTGCGATATACTGAGCTCACAACTGTGCTTATGTGCCTCAGCCAGCATTTTTCTTTTCCCTAAAAAGATATGCTGTCATTTGTATATTATATGTGCTTATGTGCCTCAGCCAGCATTTTTCTTTTCCCTAAAAAGATATGCTGTCATTTGTATATTATACATTGTTTTATCTTTGGTAGTGTCCATCACATTTAGTCAGTGTTCTTTTCGTGTTCAAAAGCTGTTGGAGAGTATAAGCCTTCTTTGGATCTTCTTTTCATGTCATTTGTCTTCTTTTCTGGGGAGTTGACACAAGGATTGGGCCATTTCCTACATCGTGACACGTTTGTTTCTTTGGATCTCAATCGGTTTGTAAGTTGCGATGAAAAAAAAGCACTAATGACATGTTTTTGTCCACTTTTCCGCTGTTTTTACAACAATAGACATTATAGCATCATTTATTTTATTGCTCTGATTCAGTAAATTGTTTCTCTGATATTTATAACAACTACTGCTTCTAGATTTTAGTCTTGCAGTCTTATAATGTCTTTTAGCGAGTGCGTGAATCTTGTGTATATATTTCTTCTGATTTTATGGGATGTAAGAACAAAGAAACAAGGTAATATGAGATTCCTTTTAGGGTGGAAGATGAATATCAAAGGTGAATATCATTGCACTCTTAGGTCACAACAAATTTACTTGCTAATGTGTTTCAGGTGGGCCTGGCTTGGGCATATGCATGTGCTGCTGGTAATGTATATGAATGATGTGACAGAATGGGTTGGCTGTTTGTCAGGACTGATTTATTATAAAGATGTCCTCTTTAGAAGATTGCAGAATCCATCGATGCATGGTGCAACTGTGTTCAGGGTTAAGTCATCATTTCATGTAAGCACTCTTGCCTGTGGATAAAGAACAATTGTCCATATGGAAAGTGCATAAAAAAGAACAGTTTTCCATATGCACGAAAATATTTTCATAATTTGGCAAGGACTATCCAATTATAACAGGAAAAACACTATTGAGCATGTATGGGCATGACCTCTTTTATATACATGAATTGGGTCTGCTGTAAGTTAAGCTCAAGTAATGTTTTTTTGTAGGCATATGCATCCGAAACTAGCAGGTCGTTGTTAGAAGGTGAGCGGAGCACATCAAGGTGTGACGCGAATCAGCGTTTAAGAAGACACATTTTGCATTGGAGGAGGAGATTCTGAAGGATTTTGCATTGGAGGAGATTATAAATCCGTAGAAGGAATCCGTCAATCTGCAGGGAGGGATCAGTAGAAGAAGAAACACCACTTTGTACACCATGATTGGGCAGAGTCTCATGTTTACTTGAAACTTATCATTTTAAGAATCTTTTTTCTTTTCAGAGATTCCTATATTGATAAGGGTTATATTTGTAAATGGGTCTATCTGAAAAGGCGTCCATCAATTGCAAATGCCAAATTGTTAGGTTAGCACACAGTCATGTTATCTGTTCTCATATCTGCATGCAGCTTTAATCTAATTCAAGATCAGTGGGATTTGTTACTCTGAGGAAACGTATATAATGCTGCATTTGAGATCATATGGCTTGGCATTTCAAGATTGTCAAAAGTGTCTCTCACCATGATGGAACTAAGTTCAAATGAAGACAAAAAATGATGGGCCTGTGTATTAGATACAGTTATAAATTAATTTTCAATTTCTTACAAGTTGTTCTATGCCCCTGACTGAAAAAGGACATTTGAATATGTTACTGTATAATATAGAAATTAAGGCCCCTCTTTTATAGTCGTAATTGTAAACAATCCTCTTTCACTATCAAAGGCAAAACAGATTGAATCTTGAATAAAAAAAGGAGTGATCAACAATGCTTGGTCCACGAAATATGTTTCATGGAGGGGCAATTAAATTTCGTGCAATTAAATTACAAAACCACCATACATTGCTGCTTAGATGACAGGGTAAGCCATGCCATCTATTTTGAGATGTGCATCTTTATCAATTTTGTGCTTTACAAATTATCTTGCACTGAATCTTCTTCTGCGGTGTAGTCGAAGAATATGCAACAACTATTGTTTTAGCTGGGTTTTCTATTTTTGTAACGTCAATCATGAGAGCTATCAATCATGTCTTATAAGAGTGGGATGTGTGTCCCCATATTGACGGATACACATTAAATTTTGCCAAAGGAAAAAATGTTGATATATGTATTTTGTTCTGTGTTTTGGACTACATAATCACAACCACTTCTTATGGCCAAGTCCTTTGAAAGAGGCAACCATTATCATGGGTTTGGTTTAGGCTTTAGGGGTTATAGCTTTATCATATTTTGAATATTAAATATTAGAACCTAACATACAGCTCACAGATGGAGCAAGCAATGCTATCAACCATGTCAGCACGCCACAAATTTAGGGTCACAGCTTCATCATATTTTGAATTTAAGAAACTAGAATCTAACAAACAGCTCATGGATTGAGTAGGCAATGCTATCAACCATGTCGTTATCACACCATAAATTTAGGGTTTAATGTTTAGGATTTGGCATTTAGGATTTGTAAGTTTGAATAGGATGTTATGACTATGTTTTTATATCTTTTACAAAAGGAGAATGTTTTTATATATTTTATGGATGGATTGGTTTAGAGTTTAGGGGCTACAACTTTACCATTTGGGCGCTACAACTTTACCATATTATGAACTCTCACATGCATAGGAATTTTAAGGGCACGATGCATATATTGCGATTACATAAAATCTTTTTGCACTCCGGTTGAATCATTATTAGATTTGTTATCTTCTACGAAAACCTATACCAACCTAGGCACCAACAAATGTTCTAAACTCTATGTGCTCCATCTTTTACCTTGCTCTACCCATTCCATTATTCTATTACTGTTATGTGCGCCTATTCCATGTGCCTCATGACTAATGCGACCTCCCTAAGCCTATCACATCAATTATTCCATTATATCTATGGACATTAATATGCTTACAACTCTTTATTCATTTTATCATCCATGGTCTCGTGAGCGATAAAATAAAATTCAACTCAATTCATTCAATTTATTTCACCTACAAATTCCACACATATACCACCATTCCACACGTCCCTGACTAATGCCCGGCATCGCCGGGCACACGTTTCTAGTAGTAGTATATCTAGAAAATTTGCGAAAACCAGAGTAACAGGTATATATGTTGGTTGCGCCAGCTAGCTCCTGTCTTGAGCCAACCTTGGCCGACGGATTTAGAGAGTTAAATTTTTGCTATTTTTTAAGCAGGCTTGCCCTGTTACAGTGAAACTTCTGGCTATGAATAATCTCTGTCTTCACATTTGTTATTTCTCTGCGGTGTTCTGCAAGTATGATATTGCTCTTACAGTAACTACTCTATCGTGCCCAACATGCAGAACTGACAAATGATCCGGAGTCCTCTCACTTGCCATTATATTATTGATTAGATGAAGTCAAACTCACTTCTGTATATGTTCCTAATGAATTGTAGTAGCAATTTCTTTGTTAATATATAGATAACGTGGTCGAAGCGTGTTTATACCTTATATATGAATAAAATTCTAAGCGTTAGCACCATATGGAGCTTATAGAACTCTTATTTTCAACACTGATCCATTTGGCTCTAAATGGAACCACGTGCTGAATAATGATCCGGCATCCAGTGGCATGTCTTCCTCCGTGTAAGGAAGGATTGAAAGCCCATTTCCAGGATCTATTTTTGTTTGGTTTATGTAAAGGCAGGGCTAGCTTTGCATTTGTAAACCATTATCCGTGCCAGCTAACTTCTACACCTCTGTTGTACTTTGGAGCCTGGCCAGATGATCAAATTTGCGAAGCTTGTGTTTATTCACTGTCCCTGAAGATGATGCCCTTTCTGATATGGATGCTGCTTTGCATTTTTTCACTGATGTCATGCATGTGAAGGCTGGTGGAGTTGTCTCCGCTACTAGGGTGGGAGCGGCAAGGCCTGATCGTCCCCGCCATCTTTTGGTTCGGTTTCAAGACCCTCTTAGCCGCTTACATGTTCTTCAGCATGGAAACCATCTCAGAGGGACTAGTTTCTCAGTACAGGAGGACCTCTCCCCTCTTCAATTGTGTAACCGTAAGGAGGAGCTCTGCAAGGTGACGGCAGCCCGCCTGCAAAAGAAATGGGCAGTGTACAGGGGAGGCGCAGCAATTATTCTAGATCAATGGCCTTCCAATCCTTGGATTGGCTATGTCTAGATAATTTTAGAAGCATAAATTTATCACTAGCATTAGCATTATCTTCTTTTATTCTTGGTAGCCTTTTAATATTTGGTTATTGTATTTGGTGATGGGGCCTAGTCCCCCAGGTTTTACATGGGCTGTTGCCCTTGCATGTGTCGTCCATAACCCGTTGGGTTCCCGTGGACGTAAAAATTCTTATCTTATCTTATCTTTATTTCTGTACTTCTCCTATGCAGGATAAAAATGACTTTCTGATAAGTCTAATTTCTTACAATTTTGTTCTCTCTTACGATTTGATGATAGATAGATTGAGCTCACTTATTTGTCAAAAAATCAAAACTTACGGGACCAGCAAATCTGTAAAAACAGTATCTCAAGTAACAATTTCATGCCTATAATATGAAAGTTAAGCCACCAATTCTGATTCTGTAAGGTTACCTATATATGGGAAAGAATAATCAAGCTCGTGCAGCCTACCAAATGTAGCTAGAAGAGACGACTTGCCAGACCTAGCTTCTCCAAAATCTTCAAATGCTTAATTTGAGACGGAGGATATGAAAGTGTGAGGTAACTACTCAGAGTTAACTCTTCTAGTTCTTAGTCTTTCAAATAAAAAACCTCTCTCTAGGTAGCTACTCAGAGAGTAAAAAATTACAACTTTTAAATCTTTCAAATAAGAAACATCTCTCTAGGTAAGAAATTACAATTTTTAAGTCTTCCAAATAAAAAACATCTCTCTAGATAGCTGCTCAGAGAGTAAAAATTTACAATTTCTAGATGTAAAAGACATCTGAAAAATGGAACTGCATCCGGGGGTAATGGAGCACTAACCATTCTAACGAATGGGGTATCAATCATGTTTGAGAACTGGAATGCATTTCAAAAGAGGTGCACTACTGTAAAACTCTAAATTTTGCATTGTTATATCTTGCAAAGAGCACACAATATACAAAAGTCATATTTGGTTTATTTTGAGAAGATCCATTTTTTCCAAAGCATTAACAACTCCATTGGAATATCCATATTTGTGCGTATGATGAAATGATAACATCCTACGTAACTACATCACTCTGTCAAGTGTCAACTCCAAAGCCGCCTGTAAAAGCTCCTTAACACCCTGCTCCTTGAGTTTTTATGCCTAAAACAGTCATAACGCCCTAGGGCGTTATCACGAAGGCTCATAACGCCCTAGGGTATTATCATGAAGGCTTATAACACCCTCGGAGTAGGGTGTTAAGGGAGATAACACCCTGGCCCTCGGGCATTAATGGGAATAAAATTCTCGGGCAATATGTATCAGGAATGATGATGATATATTCAAGACCAGTATGGAGAGAGTACATTCTAACATTGCCTGTCCAAGTAACAAAAAATTTAGCAAAATAGGGAGGTTGAAGGAATTGGTCAACTGAATGCAAAACCCTATTGGACAAAACAGTTAGTTTAAAATCGTCATAAACTGCTTCTAAGCACTACTTTTCTATTATAAAATACTATATACTCATATCGCTACTCGAAAATCATCTTCCAAATATGCAATACCTATTCCAAACAACATAGCGGCGGTGACAACCGCCGCGACAAATTCTTGTATGAGCTCCCTTTTTCAGCCACTATGGTGTACAAGGCTACTAAAGTAGACTTGTACAGTGACGTAGCTCAAAACTATATGTATTATAGCGTATATTTCAGGGGAACGTCACATTCTCCCCCCCTTAGATAATGCCATCCGCAGCATTAAGCTAAGGGTAATTTTGTATAACATATAAATATAGCCTTATTATGTAAGTATAAGGCTATATTTATATGTTATACAAAATTATATAGCCATAACAAGTATTATTATATAAGTATGCACACATAATATTATTACAACAAATTTAGGAGTTCATAGTTAAGTCTAAAATCTATGACTCATGTCTTCTCGTAACATGCTCCCTCCTCCATGCTTCCCTTCACTAGCCTGCACAAGTAGCACATTATGTTATTTAAGTTAATAAGTTTGTGGTTTTAGGGGATCACCCCCTTGAGTCAAATTATTGCACTCGATCATGGCCCCGTTAGGATTTGAGCTTAAGAACCATTTAAGATGATCCTATCATCGTCCATGATTGGGTGCTACCTTGTACATGATCCCCTTGATCAAATACATCGGCAGTGCCTCATGCCCCTGGGGGTTTAAGCTAGGGAACGTCCCAGTCGATCCCATCATCGCGCATGATCATGCTTACCTCATCATGACCCTCCTATGGTCATGTGCACATGTCGTGCATCGTGGCATAGAGAACATCTTAACGATGATCCCATCATCTCGCACGATCCCATGCCTACTCGGGCATGACTCCTTCAGTCATGCACACCTCGCAGTGCATCTGGTCATGCGCACTCTTGGTGCGTACTGGCCTAGAGAACGCCCCTGGGGGGATCTCATCATCACCTACACTCCAAGGTCTTCACATATGCATCCCCTACCCTAGAATGCATAAGCTTTTCTGCACTTACACTAAGGCATACACAAGCTTAGCTAAGAGCATCTGACGAGTTGGCGTCGACCAATTCGGAGATGACTTGGCCGTCGAATTGTTCCAAGAATTTCGGGTATTGCATCTTCACGGGCAAGTGCTTCCACTTGACCACGTATTGGGGAAACTGAGACCTTATTACCTCCTTAAATGCTTTGTCGAGAATTAGCTCGGGGACTATCTCGATTTGCTCCTCCATCATCTCCAACAAGGTTGGAGTCTTTAAAACCTCCTTTGGGTTTGGAGTATGCCTCTTAAGTAGGCCCATGTGGAAGACTTTGTGGACCCTTTAGATGGGCAGGCAACTCGAGCTTGTAGGCTTGGCTCCCTACTCGCTCCAAAATCTTGAAAGGTCCTGCCCACCTTAGAGCAAGCTACTTACAATTGCCGATGCGAAGCTTCACTTGATTGACCTTTACTTGAGCCAAACTTTATCTCCCAGAACAAACTCTCAAGGAGTTTTATGTCTATCTGCTAGACTCTTCTGATGTGCCTTTGTTGTTTGAAGATATTCTCGCACTTCTACCATAAGTTGCTGCATATCTACCGTCATTGTTGAGAAACTTCTACCTTGGACACTAGATTATGCCACCTAACTGGGGCCAAGCATTGATAACCATAACTAATCATGGAGGGGGACACCTTCGATGACTCTTACTTTGTATTATTGTATGTAACTCAACAAGGTGGATGTAATCGGCCCATTTGGATTGCTTGTTCCAACATAGTTTCTTAACGCGTCCTCCAAAATTGCAGATCGTGTTAAAGAAGTCTTGCTAAACGGCGCTAAAGAACTTCGGATCTCTACAGGTGATGATCGACCCCGGCATTCCGTGCAACCTGAAAAAAAAATCTCTTATGTAGACAACAAGGCTAGATCCATGGCAAGAATGTGCCCTTTTTTCAACAAAGCTCCTTGTTGTCCTTGGAATGCCCGCTATGAAATCCATGCTGATGACTTCCCACTTGGCGTCTGGCACCGCCTAAGGTTCCAAAAAACTCCTGAGGTTCGAAGTTGTTCTGCCTTTGCCTGCTGACGCAACTGACATTCTTGGATATACCTCACTATATGCTTCTTTATGCCCGGCCAGAAGTAGCTACTTCTAATCTTGAAGTAGGCCTTTATAGATTCTGCATGGCTGGAAATAGGGCTATTATGTGTATCATGGAATATTAACTTTCTTACTCCTGATGCTTCAAGTACGCATAGTTGTTCTTGTGATATAAAATATTGCCTTCCTTTTTAAATATGTTTGAAGGTCTCTCTTTCTTTTCCATCCTTGTGCTCTTGCAAAGACTAGCCCATATGTGTTTGAACTCCATGTTAGAGGAGATGGCTTCTTCTATTTTCTTGCCGAATTCGCTTGCCGAAGTGGAGATGGCATTGCAAAATAATGCTTCAAAAGCTTGTCAATAAATGGCGATGTCTTAGCATCTCCACTGCTTTCCTCAAATGGGCTGCATGTGCTTCCATTGATTTGCTCGAGCTCACGATGTCGTCGAAGAAAAATTGATGATGAACTCATCCAAAAAATCTTTGAAGATGTCGTTCCTCAAGTGTATAAAAGTCGGTGGAGCATTCGATAGGCTCAGGAGCATTACTGTGAACTCATAGTGCCCATACCGTGTTCTGAATGAGTCTTATAATTATCTTCCTCCTTCATTCTTATTTGATGATTGCCCGACCTTAAGTCAATTTTGTAAAAGAATCTTGCTCCTTGGGCCTAATCCATTATGTCGTTTGCTTGTTGAGCTGCTAATGACTGATATACGTCTTTAGATTTCCATCCTGGCCGAAAGGATCCTTAAGTCGGTCAACTCCTACAATTGCTTCTTGAGCTCTGCTAGCTCGAAAGTGCTCATTCTATAAAGAGCTTTGCTGGCCGGCTCTGCATCTGGTGCAAGAGTGATTTCAGACTCTATGCCTCTACAGGGCAAAAGCTCTCAAATTTCATCCAGAGGTATACCATGGGACTTCTTGATTAGCTTAGAAATTGGCCGAGGCAACTTTTTCGAAGTAGCATCTTCCTTCTTACTCTTGTGGTTGGGGTCGACGACTTGTAGCTTAAGTATGTACGACGTCATTTCTCATGATGCACTTAAGTAATTGCTTCACTGACATGCGTGCGTGATTGAGATTACTTCCTTAACTTTAATTATAAGGTACTTGCCCTTTGGTGTTGTTATTGCCTTAGCCGGCTTTAATATTCCATGTCTATTATGAGATCATGCTTGCCAATGCACATAAGTTGGTGCCGATGCTCTACTTTGCTCCGCTTAAGGTTGATGTCGAACTTGACTCTTGTTCCGTTGGTGCTGCTAATTACTCGGCCTTGCCATAATTATTGGCATAGATTGACTTAAGAGTCTTGCTCTTAGAGATGCCCGCCATCTAGGAGGTGCAAGGTTACAGGTTAAAAATTCACTTAGATAAATCCTATGGCCACAAGTTTTGTCGACATGACATTTCCTTTGGACACACATAAAAAACTATGCAATTAAATAATTATTCTTGTTTTAGATCTAATCTATACTCTAAGATCCCCCCTTTCTTAATTATTGCCCTCTTGAAATAGTCCCACCTTTGAGTTGATGCTATCTAAGAAGTTGACCGGACTTATTAGATTGCTTCCCTTCATTTGGTCGGATTATTCCTTATGAGGTACACGTCATATACATGGTTCGGTTATCCTATTATTGAATCCTTCTTAGCGAGGTGATCAAGCTCATGAAGAGGTTTCAATATGCTAGATATCTATCAGCAATGCATGTAGTTTTAGTACTCCATACGTGTTTCTTCCCAATCCTTGAAGCTTTGCTCAATTCTTGGGTCCATCCTTTCTAAAAGAAATAACAAAAATCTACTCAAAATTTTGTCCCAATCCCATCATGGATATTATCACCCATAATTCTAAGATATATCTGATAGGTTCTCTAGCTTGCTTAAAGCTAGCATAGTCGTTAGTCACTGGAGTAGCAAGGCGATGATCTATAATTTGTTGAAAAAAAATCTGGTCTCCTTGGAGTTGTTGTATAATTATTCATGTGCCTTGCTTTCTTTTGTCAAACATATTCTGACTCTGCTCGTCCTTAATGTTGATGTTGACTACCTTCATTAAAGTATCCATATTAGTCGACCTGATGATGTAGTGGATAGCATGAGTCTCGGTGTCACATCCCAGAGGCTTGAAATGTAATGTTCTCCACCATGTAGAATCTTTCATGTCAATTCATCTGCTTTGGAGGTTATACGATTTGAAAATGATTCTTCTATCTCCTGATTTGATATTGTTGTGTTGACCTTTTCGATTCGATTCTTCGTCTTGGCGGTCACATGCTGTTGTTATAAGGCTGATGACAATGTTGAGTTCTTTACCACTTCTAACTGTGCAACTTCTCTTCCTGAGAGAACTCTATTTGCATCCATGTGCAAGGACTATAATCTTGACTGATCAGTTAGTAATGGGGGTATTTGGTCCCCCATGGTGCCTCTTCTTAATGGTGTTTGATCTCGAATCTCTAAGATGGAAGATTCGTCATGATCTTGAGATGGTGTTGTCAAGGTTGATATAGCTGCTCTGAAGTGTCGGGGCTGATGAGGAGGAAGTTTGTTGCGGTCTCGCCATGTTCCTATTCCTGAGCAGCCCACACTTGCTGGCTTGTAATACCTCCATAGCCAAAGCATCTTTGCTTGGAGTCTAAATCTGATACTACTATAGGCCTGTATAACTGCGACAGTTGCCCTTCCTAGGAGGTATGTCCAGTCTCATCCTTTAAAACTCTTGATGTCACAAGTCGATGAAGCCGTCTACTTGTTGATGGCATGGCTGTGATATTAGTCATTGATGTGGGGCCCTTCCTCGAGACAATATGGCACTTGGAGAATATCCTTGACTAGGAGATGTTCCTCCCCTAATATGTCATATGAATTTAATTAAAGTGGGTCAGATCTCGACGTTTGGGACTCAGACTGAAAATGGGAGACATGCAAAAAAAAAAAAAGTTGCCATTGAATCATTATTAGATTTTTCCTTGATAAAATAAGAATAACATTTACACACGACAATCCGAGAAGAAGGGGGTTGGTGGAGAAAGAAGAGTAGGAAGGAAGGGGAGACAGGAGGGAGGGAGGGAAAAGGCAAAGGACCACGAGAAGGGCAAAAGGGCAAAGGGGAGGGGCCAAGCAAATGGGGAGGGGAGGGAAGGGGAGGAAGGGAAGTGCAAAGTGGAGGGGAGGGGCAGGGGTCTCTTGGGGAAGGGGCGGAGGGGGAAGGGCAAAGGGAGGGGAGGGAGGGCAAGGCATGGGGAAGAGGAGGAGGGGCAAAGGGGGGAGCAATGGGGCAAAAGGGGAGGAGGGAGGGGGATTCCATGGCTAAACAACCATTCAAAAAAATAAAAAGATTAATTAGATAGCTTAAATAATATAATTAATTAACTAATTAATTAGACAATAAATAATTAAACAATTTAGAGAATGGTGAGAAGTTTTTTCTCGCCTCACGAGGCGAGAATGGGCACGATTTCTCCCTTCTGTGCTCTCAAGCTAGAAATGAACCCATGGAAGAAGGGAATATGAGGATCGGGTGCCCAACTTGTGGAGTCTGGTTTTCTATTCCATCCCAAAAGGACAGCCACAGCCATCGAAGCCCCAGCAATGAACTGTACCCAATCCATCATTTCTGACAGCATAGACATCCCAAGCCCTAGAGCCTAAACTGGAGTAATTGAGGGCTTGGTACTCAAGAGGAATGCTCAAAACTTGGGCTGTGGCGTTGGAGCTGGTATCTCGCCTCTCCCGCCATTTGGATTCGGAAGGTATCACGTGAGGCCCTTGGTGAAATACCCCCTCTCACGAAATAATAATGAGGATAATGCATAAGAAAGCATATTAAATCAGAAATGAAAGTGCTTTTTTCATCAAGATGATGGCTTTGCAACAAATCTCACAGATATGAGTGCTTTATGAAGATATTTTCGTCAATGTGTTGGCTTCTTGCAGCAACGCTGTTAATCTCAAGGGCCATATCCTACTGCCAAAAAGACCGCCATATCCTACTGCCGAAAACTTTGCCTCTATTGCCTTCTGTTCGTTGAAATGAGGTAAGGCCGCAGGAATAATGCATGCGTTGAAAACTCAAACAAGAAGAAAAATAGAGCAGAAAGAAGGCTGTGGGTCTAGAGAGTGCTTAGGCAAGAAAAGATCTGTGGAAGAATCCGTTTCGTGTAAAATACTCAAAGCTCTAAATCGGAGATGCTTTATGTTAGAAGACAAATTGGTCTATACATCTAAACGACTGGACCGTAAGCAGAATAAAACTGGAATTCATTGTACAAGCTAGTCCGATGGCAGGCTTGTTGGGCACACAAACGGCGTGCTTGGGCCATCAATACTGTTACCCAGACAAAATCCATCATCTCTCCGGCTTTGTGGCGCACAGAAAAAACAGGGGCATGAAATTTGTCTGAATCTGTTTTTGAGGTCGGTTCTTTACGGGTCTTAGCCTGCGGCACTGCTTAGCAGGGAGCCAAACCTACTGCACCACTGAATCGGAGGCGCGGGTGGGGGCAGACAGCCTTCCAATCCTTCCTGATCTTAGCCTGATCTACTGCCTTAGAACATCGTTCAGCTGTCCCTTCTGTGCCTCAGATGCAACACAGAGCTTCAGATCATGAAGCCTTGCCAGAAATACCTTGGTTTAGATTTGGAGACAGAATAAGTTTGAAAAGCCCTCAGAGTGGCCTCAGGGCCTTTCTCGACTCACGAGTCGGGAAAGGGCCTCAGACCTACTTTCTTCAGAAATGGCCCTTAGAACTGGTTGTTTTCTTATTTGTATTGTCTGTAGCATCACTTGCATTAACTTGATTTTGCCTTTTCCAGTATAGATTGCGAACAGAAAGGAGCCATAGAAAGACCCGTTCATTGAAGAAAGAGGATGAGAAGAGGTTGGTGACGTGCATTGGTCAGGTCAGCGTGTTCAGATTTCTATTCTCTTCAAGTTGCTCTCGTGGCCTCGGACCTTACTCTGCATGCTGTTCCCAGTAGGTAGTCTGTGTGCGAAGATGACGTAATATTGGTGCCAGCCCGACCATCATGGTATCTTCAACCACTATAAAATATAATGTAATGAAATTATTTATGAATAAAAATCCAGGGCAGATCGGCACTTTGTTTACAGAGAGATAGCATTTTCATTGGTTTTAGCTGTGCTCTTTATCTTCTCGACTTGCTAACCGAGAAAAATAGACCACTTACTTTTCCTTAGCATTTTCTATCTTAGAGGAAAACAGGCATCTTCTAAAGCAATAATATGATTTTAAAAGTTTCCGTCGTCCTTTTCGTGTAAAATAATAGGGTTCCAAAAAAAAAGTGGGAATGGCATGAGACCCACTTTAATTAAATGCGACTTATGATCAATTTTGTAAGTGCCATGATGCCCATTGACTGTTCTATAGCCCTCTTGGCAACTTTTGTGTCTATTCTTGATGTCGCAATCGTCCTTCCTATAGGCTCCCGTTTATTATTTGTGTTCGAGCTTCCCTGTACACCATCTTGACCTTTGATTTGCTAAAGTTTCCTTCATAAGTTGCCCTCTGCTTTCAATTCGTTGATGTTGTCGAGTGGCTCCCGTGTTGAGGCCTCGAGGATCTGCAACGAAGGTTCTCCTGACCTATTTACTGCCCTAAGGTGCACAAGGCAACTAATACTACCACAACCACGATTATTAATGCCTACAAACCCTATTTTTATACCTTCATCCACTCTACCTCAAATGACCCACTTTACATTTGGCACTTTACTAGGCACTGAGAAAGGTACTTATTTGCTGTTATGGAGTGGTATAAGGAGACTAATTCTCTGGTTGTACTTGGTGTGTTGGACTAAATTACCTAGATAGAATGAATTTCTAGATAATTATCTCTGATACAAAGGCATAGCGGAAGACACTTGATGATAGTGCATCTAAAATGTGTGTTGGTGTATCATAACAACGTGTGACAATAATTTCTAAGCCCCTGGCAACTAGCTGGGTTTCTAAGAAAAAGGTTTGACTATACTACCTATATGTAGACAAGAAGACACTTAGCAAGATAAGAGTGACAACTAAGCTAAGGTGAATGCAGATGATGTCTCTATCTAGCTTACGGGTCTTGGTTCTAACTCTGCACGTGGGGTTTTGGGAGGTTCATACCCTATGGGTGGAAGGTTCGATTCTTGCTTTTTTTAAGATGAGGTTCAAATAGATTGAAAATTTAGAATGGGGTACTATAAGACACTAGAATGCATGGCAGATGACTAAAATGTGCACTAAGAACTTTTCCTAAGAAGATTTGCAAAATTTTTGCTAGAAATTATATGACTCGGGTCAAGCCGTGCCAACGATGTTTGCATTCTCGACGGATGCTAGACTGCATTATTCTTGCTGTTCTAACTATCTATTAACTTATTTATATCAAACAGTCTATCTAATCTAATGATTGAAAAAGGCAGATGGATGAAACTGGAAGAAGATCAAAGAATCTGTAGTTGTGAAGACGGTGTAGAAACCGAGCACCATGCCATTTACTTATGTCATAAGCATGATACCCTTCGTGCTAAATATCCTTTGGTTGCTTGGAATTTACCGCTGGCCCTCATTTGGGATGTTTCCTTCAGGGAACTTTTACATAACACAGAAAGGATCTGATACATTGGAGTATGAAAGTTGTTTCTTCATATCCCACATCTTCTGTTGACACATTTGTATGTTTGTCCCATAGCCCACGGGCTTCTGCGGACGTTAATAAAATTTATTTATTATTTATTTGCTAACTTAATTTATATCAAACAGTCTAGCATTATTCTTGTTGTTCTAACTATCTACTAACTTATTTTATATCAAACTAACAAGTACAAATATGGGTCACTCGGATCAACTCGCGCAGAACGCATCTGAGTTCACGAGACAGGGACCATCGGCGCGGGGTGACCCGAGTGGGCTATTCTTGACTGTTTTTTGATGTTTTTAACAAATTTTCTACACTATATTTCTAAACAAATTCTAGGCAATCTAACATCTTTTATTACAAAAATTGGGTCAATTACTCCACAGATCAAGCGACTCGGATCAACTCATGTGAAACGCGTCTGCATTCGCGACGCAGGGGCCATCGATGTGGGGTGACCCAAGTGGGCTGACTTTGGCCCTAATTTTATTTTAAAGGTAAAATTTTACACTGAATAATAAGAACATTTTAACTACAATATGAAAAGTTTTACAACAATTTGATTTATACAAAAAAGCACTTTTATAGATATAAGAAATTGATTTACACAGGAAGTACTTTTATATATAAGAATTTGACTTATACAAAAAGATAGTTTTATATGTATAATTTAACTAAGTACAAATATGGGAAGCTTCTAGGGCTTCTCTTTGCGGATCCTCCTTGCCAGATGGAGATCCTTGGGCATCACCGTCACCCTCTTCGCGTGGATGGCGCATAAATTGCACTCCTCGAAGAGCTGGACCAGCTCCGCCTTTGCTGCCTCTTGCAGGGATCAGACCGTTAGGGGTCATGTGACCCTATAATCGGTCCGTAACTCCAGCATAATCTCCCGGAGGAGCCGTTCGAACGGCGCCTTCTAGATCAGGAGATTAGTGCACTGCTGGAAGTGCCTAATCTACCGGAATACACGGGCGTGCTTCAAATTAGGCCCGTGGTGGACCTTCTTCGACGGCTCCAGTCGTGGTGGCGGCGACTTCGGCTGGTTTTTCGGCCTCCCGCCCTTAACGTACTTCTGTACGTTCTGCTTGCAATACCAATCATTGTACCTCTTCCACCCGCAGAGGTACTCCTGGTATGCCTTCTTCCTCCTCTGGAACTCGCGGTCCTGCTTCAGCATGAACTTGCATTCCCCTACTTTTTGCTTATTCAGTCCTTTGGGTAGCTACCGACGAGCTACTCTGTGCCTGCTCGTGGGAGGCGTGGAAAGTCTCGTCCGTCAAGCTGGACGACTCCTTGTGCTCCTCCTCCTCCCTTCCGGGCTTGAGGTGCTCCGGGATCTTCTTGCTGCTACCCGCTGCTGCCTCTGCCATGGAAGGGGTGCCTGCGGCTCCTAAACAGGCCTCCAGATTAGATTTTGCTTAAACCGGCAAAATGCCGTGCTTTATTGCTATTTACCGAATTTTTAAGAAAATATCCTCTAATTTGCTGGATTTAACAAGTATTTTACAAAATTTTGATCGAAAAATTTCCGGCATCTATTTTAAGAACCGGATTTTAACAACTTTGACCAGAAATTCTGGAGAGGAACCCCTCTAATTTGGAGCCCTGCTCCTAAACTTCCGAGCTGTGCATTTGGTTCGCGCCATATCTTACGGTTAAGAAAATGGATTAACTTAAGCTGGAGATCAAGAAAGAGAGGTTTAGGGTGAGATAGGGAGAATGGGATGCTAAACTGGTATTTAAAAAGGAAAGATGCTCTTAGGACTAGGAATATTCTCCTATCATTAATAGCTCTATTAATTAGCCCCCCTATTAAATACACATATATATAATAATACTTATTAATATATGGTTACTTCTTTATTATGAAGATGCTCCAAATCACCTAATGAATCTTGAATCGTCCCTATAATTTGGGCGGAACTTTGGGCGCTGACATTTTGGCCGGAACTATGGCACTGAACCCTAGGCATCTCTGACACGTACATGAACTGCAGGGCGAAAACACACAGGGCGAAAACATACAGGTAACTCCAATAAATTTTCGTTGACCTGAGGCACTGTCGGAAAATATAAAAGGAAGGCAAGCAGACAAGATTTTCTGCAAAAGGGCAGGTGCCTGGCATCAGGCTGTACCGGATTGTGCTTAAATAATTCAAGAAAATGACAGGATCAAACACAAGACAGAAACAGAAAGGAGCCCAGCCTGATTCAGCAGAAGGGGATTTCGTACTTACACAGGGAGCATGGGCATTACTAATGCAGAAGGTTTCGACCTTGGATTCAATCCAGGAGGAAGTTAAGCAAGTGAGAACACTGCTGGACAAAGTGGCTGCCCTACAGTCTAGAGTCGAAATTCTTGAAGGGAAAATTGAATTGTTGGAACAAAATGCCCAACACCAAACATCTGAAACTCCTTCTAGTCTGATGAAGACAGAGGTCCAATCCGTGTTAGCTGAGGAGCGTGACCGATACAAAAGAGCCTTGAGAATAAGAATTATAGGAGTATTGGAAGTAGAAGATGAACAAACTAAAGAGGTGGCTATTCAGTTTTGTAAGGAAAATCTGAAAATGGAGGAGCCTGATATCATTGATGCTTGGCGGACCGGTAGAAAAATTGAAGATAAAGTTAGACATATCATGGTCAAATGTAGGGATGAAGCATCACGTACAGAGATTCTAAAGCACGGGCCTATGCTGAAAGGCAGCAACTATCGGGTATGTGAAGACTTAACCTGGCAGCAATTACAAACACGACCAGAGGCTATTCGACAAGTGAAAGAAGCCAGAGCATCAGGGAAATGGGTTGTCTATAGAAACGGACAGGTTATTATCAGGGATCGAACGGAATAGGGATTCCCAGGCAGGCCTGCACTCAAGCCTGCCGTGGTCTCTATAGGATGCTGGAATATTAAAGGTCCAAATGGTCTTAGCAGTAGTTTTGATTTCTTAGAGACTGAAGATTTAGATATTTTGTTTTTGTCAGAAACATGGGAGCATCAGTGTGGCAGACTCCCACCAATAAAGAATTACGAGACATATTCTTTGTGGAATCCTAAACCTCATAGAGGCAGACCTTATGGGGGGCTGGCTGGATTGGTTCATTCCAGAATAACAGGTTTTGTATCATTGTGGTACATAGATGAAGAAGACAAACAAATTTTGGCTCTCAAAATCAATGCGTCCCTATTGCATACTGCTCGTGACTTGATACTAGTATCATGCTATATCTCTCCATCTGCTTATCAGAAACCCAATGGATCCCTAGCCAGGCTTGGTCTTAAGGTTGCAGAATGGCAACATGCTTATGATGTTTTGCTGATGGGAGACTTAAATGGCTGGACAGGAGAGCTCCAAGCTCCAAAAGTGTTTGTTAACTCTAAACCTAGTTTGCTAACTACAGAGCCTTGGGATGCCTTCACTCGTCAAAGCTGCCACAAAGAGTGGAATGCTGCAGGTCAGCAAATCTTAAACCTATGCTCATCATTAAATATGATTATTTTTAATGGAACCCGCCATCTTTGGATCTCTTTGGTTACACATTCAGAAATGAGACTCTGAGAGAAGTTTACTTACTCGGTCTTAGATTATGTGATTGGCGAACCTCATATGTTGTGCATGATTCAAGACTTCGGATTGGAGTCTTTGTAGAGGAAAGCGACCATGCCCCTCTTTTGTTTAATTTGGCTGCCGCGACGGGTCCCAACAATTAAAGCACCATAGGACATGTATCAAATCTGAGAGTCTCGAGCGAGGCTTTTCATCATGAGATAATTGGGGCTGCCAGTATAAGGGCTCTCCGTAATATTCATGCACGCGCCATTGCTCTCAATGCATTGTTGACAAGTAGTGCAAGACAAGTGTATGGTGAACACCATTTGAAAACTGGTACTTGACCAAGGAAGGCTGGTATGACATGTAATTAAAACTTGCTAAGAGGCCGTCGATAACCCATCTAAGCTGCATGCTTACGGGGAGCTTGGTGAAGAAGAAGAAGAAAGCTTGGATACTTGCAATGACAAGAAAAACTTGAGCATAAGGCAAAATATTACGGAAAGTGGTTCTCGAAGGCGACTATCTCCTCCAACCAAGGAGCTGGCCCCCGACGGATTTGCAGGTTTGGAAAACTTACGCTCTACACTTGTATTTCAAAGGGGAAGATAAGTGAGCATACCTATAGAAGCCCATCCTAGTTTTGGCAGTCACCCTTGAGGATGTTAAGAAGGGAATTGATGGGCTGGCTTGGGAAGCTTGGTATGGGATATTGACTGTTGGCGAGAACATCTCAAGGATGGTGGAGACGAATTGGCTGGCCTGATTTCAGAATTATATAACCAAGCTATTACTGAGGGGGTTCAGGAGGCCCTGGACCACCAGTTTGATCTACCCAATACATAAACAAGGTGATGTGTTGCAGCCAAATAACTACTGGGACTATCATGATCAGCCCCATACTTGCTAAGCTATTTGGCAAGATTTTTTGATTCTAAGCTCACAATATGGGCGAGGCGCATGGTTTAAAGAGCGAGGGGGCAAGCGAGGATTCGTGGTTTCTCTACTATAGATCATTTGCTCACACTTGGCAAGATTTTTTACTATGATAGAGGAGGCCAGATCACAAGGGAAACCACCGCTTTACGGCATGCTTTGTTGATTTTGCTAAAGCATTCGACACGGTGCCTCGTCAGAAACTCTTGAACAGGTTAATCCAGCTTGGTGTGCCTAGTGAATGGGTTCAAGCCATAGGCAGGTTATACGAATCAGTCCGTGGAAGGGTTGTGACTCCGTCGGCATGTCCCGACTTAATTGTCGATGGCGTGGGAGTAAAACAAGGCTGCACTCTTTCTCCTACCTTGTTCGGGCTCTATATTGACCATTTGGAGAATTTTCTTAAAGAATGCGGGTTCTTTGCTTCAGCGCCTTTTCCATGAACTGGTAATCCTTCTTTTATATGCTGATGACCTACACTCAGTGGCAGGCTTACAAGGGCAACTAGATGTGCTGTATGAATTTTGCTCACAATTTGAGCTTGTAGTTAATCTGGGAAAGATTAAGGTTCTGGGCTTTGGGACGCAGACAAATGCTTTGAATTACCATGGGCATGTGGTAGAACAAGCCCAATCCTACAAATATCTGGGTCATGAAGTGTTCACGGGGCGTAGGCCATGGACAAAAGGGGTAGATATCAGAATTGCAGCGGCCTTGAAAGCGTTTTTCGCAATGGCAAATATGTGCCGTCGGGCTTACATCACCTATTGGCCGCTGCGGAAGAAACTCTTTGAGGCACTGGTCATGCCAGTTATTCTATATGCTAGTGAAATCTGGGGTCCATCGCTATGTTGTTCTAAATGGCAAGAAATTGAAGCAATTCAAAAAACATGGCTGCACATGACTCTGAAGGTGAAAAGAGCAGTTCCATATGAGATAATGTTATACGATTGTGGTTCTTATCCATTGGAAATACAATCCATGTGTAACACTCTCAGATATCTTGATCAGAAGCAGCAAGCAAAGGATGGCTCTCTTGTAAGGCTAGCACTTAACGCTGCAGTGAAGCTTGAAGCAGATGGCAAAAATTGCTGGTATAAGGATTTACAAAGCTGGTTTACTCGATGGGGGCTCACTATTTGTTCTTATACAAAAGAGTTCAAGGCACACGCCTTCTTGGCATACTGTGAGGTGTCTTCCAAAAAGAAACTCCAATATTACATCAGGGATTTCAATCCCGGACGTACCTACAGCATACAACCATATTTGTCCCTTCATAGCATGTTTCCGGGGCAAATCGGATCGATTGCGCGCATGCGCATGAGCTCCCACTGTCTAATGATTGAAAAGGGAAGGTGGTTGAAAATTGCAGAAGATCAGAGGATATGTGTCTGTAAGGAGGATGTGGAGACTGAGAAGCATGCTATATATTTTTGCCACAGCCATGACACTCTTTGTGCCAAGTATCACATGATTGACTGGAGCATGCCTTTGGATGAATTATTTCAACATATTCCTTCGCTTCCACATTTAGGGAATTTCCTCCGAGAGCTTCTGGTTTACATTGAGCATCGTTGAGAGGCTTGATTCTCTCATATTATGACGATTGTACTAGATCCTGATTTCTTTGTCCCATAGCCTACGGGCTCCCGTGGACGTTAATAAAATTTATTTATTATTTATTATAATTAAAAATTTGAATTTTCCTAACGGTTTGGGGTGTTAATTATGGATTTGCGCCATTTTTCACCCGGGTCTCAGATTGGGATGATTCTTCGACCCATTTTGGGTGAAATTTGATGCTCATGCATAATTTCCACTCCAATTTTACTAGAATGTTAATTGGACTCATTCATTTCCTGCATCTAACAACTTACCCCAACTTTACGACTCCATTACCTAGGAGAAAAAAATTTCCTTCCATTTTCGAGGTTCAATGGTGGAATTTTTATCCCACACTCTATTAGGCCGGTTAGATTACTTAGCTAGGGATATGGTCAGTGCTAGTTCTTGGTCAACCAAGAACATGGCTCTGATACCATTGTGACGCTTACTCTAAAGTCAAGAAAATTAAGGATTGGATCAAGAATTGGTCTAAAACTAAGCATGAGGATTGCTGCAAAGAGAAAAATCAACTCCTGATGTATATGAAGGAAATTAGATCTCTCCTTCAAAATTATCTTTCTAACTCCAGTCTTCAGATGGGTGAGGAGATTTTAGAGACAAGAATTAAGAACATTGAAGAAATGAAGGCAAAAAGTTCTATTATCAGATGTAAAATAAAATATATTAATGACATGGATTCTGATAGCACTAAATTTTTCTTCAGAGTTGCTAAGAGCAGGTTGTTAAGAAATTCTATTACTGAAGTTAAGGATGATAATGGTAACAATTACACTTCTCACAGTGACATTGCCAACTTCTTTAAAGCTAGATATAAGGATCTATTTCATTCCAGGCCTATTCCTACCAATGACAGTATTTATGCAAATGATTTCATGACTCTAATGGACAATATCTTACCTACTGCTCCTGATAGTATGGATGTCTCTGTGATTGCCTTACCTTCTCAAGAGGAAATCCTAAGTACCTTAAACTCATTCAGTAAGGGGAAATCTCCTGGTCCTGATGGTCTTCCTGCTGAGTTTTATATAAAATTCTGCGATCTTCTTAAAAATGATCTTACTTCCCTTGTGCATGCTTTCTAGATTTTTTTTTATTATTATTATTATTATTATTATTATTATACATAAGCATGGAAACTGAAAGTTATGGTGTACTTGTGGAACCATGGGAATTAAATGCATTTACATTATATGCAGGTAATACTATGTGGTGCTCTAACAATGTTGTATGCAACAGATAGAAATTTGGAATAAGGATCTCCTATGGGAATAATGTCGGCATTTAGAAATAGCAAAGACTATTGGAAATGTTTCTCAAAATAATATTTGGTCTACGTTCTTTGACGGGAAAGAATGAGCTCGAATATAACCTAAACCAGATCGCGAGCCTTGATGGTCTAACCAAAAAAAGGCATGGATCATGATCTGGCATACTTCCTGGACTTCTAATCCTATCACTCAAGCGTTAGCTCCACGGCATTGCTCCACGACATCGGACATTTCAGCATTTGGAGCTTTAGAACCAAGATATGCGAAGGATTGAGCCGTCTGGCTTGGCAAAGCCTTACCTGGAAGCAAAAGTATAGTTGTTCCTGCCATCAACTATTGGAATCATGCTGGATCTGTGTCGCTGGGCATCGTTATGTGATGATTGTGTTGGGACAATTTACATTGAAAGGGCATCTCTATAGCCTAAGGCAAACTTGGAGCAAGCTGGAGGCAGCACCAGAAACAATTCCATGGAGAAATCACTTGATCTTCAACATACACTCAGGTTTGAGATTATATTTTGCATTTAGATGCTTAAGACATGTACATACCCGGCTTAAGACGTTTGTCTAAATTTGCATAGCCATACAACTTTTAATTTGAGTCAAGGATAATTGTTCTCAGTGCATGTAACTAGAAACAGTTCTCCATTGTAAATCTAGCAGCTGCATCTAGCATAATCATTAAGTGGCAGTGGTCTGAACTCGTGATTGCAAAAGGCTTTAAGCTTTAACAGATCTGGAGGTTTGGGTACATTATTGAACATGCTTTTTCAACTTATGAGCCATTCTAGTTTTGCTGCAGAACATGGCATGTAAAAACTTGGTTATATGCATGTCTTAGCTTTGTTATTTAAGCTGAGTCTCCAAATTCTGTTCTGTGGAGATTGATTACATAGCTTAGCTTTGTGTTGATTACATACTTAGCTTTCTGACAATATAGCATAGCTATAGACATCTATGCGTCTATACATCTATGATCTATGCATTTGTGTGATGCATGTTGGGTTAAGACAAGTTCAAATCTGGAATAAAATTTAAAATTACTGACTTAACGAATGAGTCCGAACATGCACAGACATGCATCTATTAATATGCTCCTCTCATTTGCTACTGCACGAAGTTGATGTTGTCTAAAGCATGAATATCTCTGCTGCAAGGGGCTGAAGGCATAAGTATTAATGCATTTGACATGGATTAGAGGTATTGGAAGCTTTGCATGTTGCGTAGATCTGCAAGGGATCCAAGTTATCATGAAGATATAAGGAGATGTGCCTTTTAATTCTAAGGCATAGATCTGCAAGCTTGCATGCATATTAGTATGGGTCTCTGAGCATAGGAGATTTTTTCTATTAGCTATAAAACAAGGCTTGTAACATCATAATTATCTTGTTGGCTAAGGCATGGCTTTGGCATATAGATGCTTGGGACATTTGTAGAGCTGGTGTATGCATTGCTTTTGTGAATAGTACAGATATGTGCAAATGTGTTGCCTCTAATGTACCTCGCATCTATGATACTACATGTAGTTCAGAATATGATTTTCTCAACTCTGTGACTTAAAGTTATAAGTGCCTCAGTCGCATTCAATTTTTTACATAATTAGTTAAGGCATATGCAGATTACATTGCTATGAATAATGTTTTTGAAGACCTGACTGCTAGCTATGATTATCGTAGGGTGGAGACAGATCTGGAACCACTTGGGAAGTTAACTTTGTAGATTGTATAGTGGTCATATTACTGTAGAATAAATGCTGGCCACTCATAAGCTCAACAGGACCTATGCATCCTGGCTAAATTTTAAATTGGATGCAGCAGGTGTAATCTGCAATATGAACAGAAGCACAATGCACCTTTTGAACAGTATAATTATGGGCATGTTATTTAATTTGCCTTTGTTCTAGGATGCATGAAAATCTTTTATCCTTGTTTTCTGTAGGTTACAAGCAAGGTGAAGGGTGTTGAACTTAAAAGACCCAATGACACCTGCTACCCAGTGCATGACAACCATGATTAATGCTTGTTTTTGTTCTTGTGGTGCAGGTAACAGGGTCGTTTACTCCTTGCTATGTTTCTTTAGCATGTTACGAATATTTTGAAACTGCTCAAGGCAGTTGCAAGTTGCAGATGCTCAAGGCAGTTTGCATCACCCTTATGTTCTAATGCCTTAATGGTAAAAAAGGCATTAGGTAGGTCTGCACTTGCTGATGCTAAAATGGTACAGGGCTGAATCTACTTCTATTTTGATTATTTAAACATGCAAGGTGAAGGGCTAAGAGCCCAAGAGATCTGTAGCTTACCTGTGATGGCTTATGTGGGTTCATTGCAGGTAACGGGATTTCTTGCTCCTGTGTATGTTTCCCATTCATTCAAGTTGGAGAAGCTACATGACATGATGACTTTTGAGTTCAGATTTTGGACAAGGCTGTTGAGCTGTTGACTTGAAAGACAAGGGAAATTCTAAACTTCATTTTCAATCTTATGTCGTTTTTTAGTCAATGCTGAATTCTTTTAAGGGTTAATATGATGTATCGAACAAGAACATTAATTGAATTGACAAAGAGGAAATCATTATTTCTGAAGAGAATCTGGTAATTTCTTTTGATAAATGTTTAACCATTTTTAAGGCTTAAGTCAAAATTTACACCTGTTTTATCTTAAGGCTGCATATTGGCCAGAAGTGGTCTTTGAAAAAGTCCATGGAAGGTAAAAGTCTGTTGAACAGATTCTAAAAGGTTTTTTTTTTTTTTTTTTTTTTTTTTAATATTAATGATGTTTGTTGTTTATATGGATATGTGCACAGCCTAAGTAAATAATGACATTGCTTGTTTATGGTTCATATTGTATAAACACATAAAAATATCTAACTTTTGGGCTACAATTAACCTTTAATCATAAATTTGAAAAGATGCTTGAAGCCGGTATTGGCCTTGTTACTGGAGCAGTAGTGAGAACGGTGTTCTTAAAATTAAGAACTGTCGGTAGTACTTTGGCCATTGCATATAAGCAGATTGTATGCCTCATGGGCGACACTAAGATGTTGGCGACCCTATTCTTATGGTAGTGCTCATACTAGTCTGCTAGAATTGAGATATGAGGAAGAAAGGTGACCTCAATATGGCTACTAGGAAGAGATTGGCTGAGGAGAAAAAAAATGCTAGCAGTAAGAGGAAATTGTTTGATTTCCACAAGAAGTTAACCACTTCTGGATCTGAAAGGGCTACTGATCCAATGGTTAATGAGAATCTTGAGAGCAAGAAGGATGACCAAGGTGGTTCAAAGAATTGCACCTCTTTGCAATAATGATCAGTGATTCAGCCACTCCAATACATGAAGTCCTTGGATCCATCAACTCCAAGCAGATTGATGAAGGAAGAGTTAATGCTTGCATCGAACCTTCAACTCAGGTTTGGGCATGTATCTTTTTGCATAATTCATTGGAATATTTTCTATGTTACATGTTCTTGTTTCAATATGAAAGTATGGCTGAATCCATAAATAATAGGGTAATTACAGCAGGCTTAGATCTGGCCCTGTGTTTTATAACTGCATGTGTAATTTGGTTTTCCTAAAGATGATTTTCATGCTGGCATTATGATTTGCAGTGATGTTTGGGACAGATTGCTACATGTATAGATATTAGGACAGGAATATATATGGTTTAAAGTAGATTGATACATGAAAAGAATCTAATGAACATTGGGTTTCTATTCTTAGTCTAAGATCTGATGGTAGCTTACAGGGAATCCTTTAATGATTACATAAGATTTACATGCTTTATGATTGTTTCAGCGTTTTACACAATAAATAAAATGCTCCTTCTGTTTTGATGGAAATAATGGCATATTAACAAGCAGATTGGCAGAATAATGACTGGAATAAGCTTTTGTAGATTTTGTGGTCCAAATTAAGCTAGTATTGGTTGGCGAGGGCCAGCATTTAGGTTTTGCATAATAATTTCGTTATCTCTGGTTTTCTTTATGAGTATGATACTATTTCTGAAAACTATGGAAAAGTTATGTGGGATCCGATTTGACTGCCATGATTTATACGCATTTGTTGATGTTTTCATATCACTTAGGGAAGATCTCTAGGGCTTTTGGGTAAACATTTGTAGAGGTCCTAAGTTGATTACTGCCTGGGCATTGGGCTAGGTTCACTCAATTCATAATATTCTGTTAGTAATATGAGCACTAAGCACATTTTCTTGCTTTATTATGCTAGGAATATGTTGCACGGCTAACTTTATGATTATCAATCATGTTCCTTATTTGGTTGACTTATTATCCTTACTGGTAGTTAGCTAGGCTGGTTTTAACACAAACCTCTCCTCTGTGCTATAATGTCTAGGTATTTATGTAGGACAGCAGGATCTAATGTTTAATTGTTTCTACTGTCTAAATATGAATGTGACCTTACCCAATGATATGTTTGTACTAAACAAGTAGGGTGAAGGGCCTTAAACCTATAAGATCTTATGACACCTGCATGTCCTTTTGATTTTACCCTTCTTAGGCTAATTATTGATTGGTTGACATGCAGGTAATAGGATCTTATACTCCCTACTTTGTTTTTTCAAAAATGAGGAAGTTTGTCAAAGATCTGGAAATTCTTCAAATGTGAATATGACAAGTTTTGAGGATTTTATTGTACACAATGGATCACTTGTACTTTGGTATCTTTAATTTTAATGGTATAGATATGTACCTATCAACTTGACTATTCTTAAGGTAAAAGTTTCTATTATAATAAAGTCTATTTTTTCTGGATTAATCTTGTAATCAGATTAAGGCCTTTTGTTGAAATCACCTATTCAATGAAAGGACTGCCTATTGAATCCCTTATTTTCTTGTAAAGATCTTAATGGATTAAAGTCTGTTTGTACCAATTTAAAGGTTTTTTGTTTTGATTCCAGTATATTGGTTATACCAATATCCTTAGTCTTGATTACTTTTGACTATAGGTGATTTTATACATCCTGAACTAACTCATTATGTGGATGTTTATTAGGAACTTGAAAATGTAACTGAAGTGGATAAGAACAATCACTGGATTAAGGAGTTGATTGCACTCAACTATCATATCTGCAATATCGACAGCCCCAACATTGCTGTACAAACCATACTTGGCTGTATCAAAGGCAAGGACATTCACTCTCTTATCACGTTTAAGGAATGTAACCTGTTTGATAAAGAAGAAGAAGAAGAAGATTTTAACGTCCACGGAAACCCAATCGGGTTATGGGACCAGTACATGAAAGAGGGGTGTAACCCCAAACAAGAGCCCGGGGACAAAGCCCCATCGCAGAAGCCTAAAGTAGAATATATACATGCTGAGGGCAAGTGCCCAAACGAAATGAAAGCTATTTGTTCTAATGATATGGTACTGCTGAGAGACCCTAGACATAGCCTGTCCACGGATTAGACGGCCAATGGTCTAGGATAATTGCTGCTCCTCCTCGGTATACTGCCCATTTCTTGTGTTGACGGGCTTCCCTAACCTTGCACAACTCATTCCGGCGATTGCATAGCTGTATGGGAGAAAGATCTTCCTGTAATGAAAATGTAGTGCCCCTCAAATGATTTCCGTGCTGAAGAACACTTAGACGACTCAACACATCCCGAAAGCGAATTAGAAGGTGTCGAGGTCGATCAGGACGCGCAGCCCCCACCCTAGCTGCAGACACAAGTCCAATAGCTGGGACATGCATAACCCCACAGAAAAACTGCTTAGCGACCTCCAAATCTGTCTGATCCCCAGTGTCTGTCTCCTCTACCCCTATAATACGTAAATTCAAAGCGCGGTCTTGTGCGTCTGGGGCTTGATCTGCAACCAACTGGCATGGCCCCTCCTCCTGCTGTGTATCCGTCCCCTCATGTACCTCGGTCTGTACCGCAGTGTGAACATGCAGGGGCGCTGCAGTCTGGACACTAGCATCAGCACATGATGGCACATGAAATGGATCTTCAGTCTGTATGCTAGCATCAGTGCATAATGGCCCATCAACAGCCCGAGGTGCCTGCGAACCTGACTGCTTCAAAATAGTGGCGTAAAGCAGATGAAGGTGGTCATACATGTAGGTCCGCTCAACACAGACCTCCCGCCCGTTAAAGTATCCCTTGCCCCAAAACTGTCTGATCATAGCCTGGTCCGATTCCGACTCGAAGCAAGACACCACACGATGCTGAATATCAAGCAATTCGTCATGCGTGGTATGGTGTTGCATTTGCTGCCGCGCCATTTCTCTGGTCTTGCGTGTCATGGGAGAAGGCGAGGTTGCTAGACAAAGGCAGTTCAAAGCAGCTGGACCAGGCAAGAAAAGATAGAGCTAGATATGGGAGCCAAGCAAACCAAAGGAGATGGTGCAGGTGCAGTCTTAAAGATGTGGCAGAAGTTGTATGGGCCTGGAAGTTGTGGTAACCTGCAGAGATTTAGGCGTGGCCTGTGATGCCTTGGCTGAAGCACCTATCGGAACTCAAATCCGATGCAAGATCTTCACTCCACCACTGCCCAATCCGGCCTCCAAGTCGATTTTGAGCAATAGAAAATTAATTCAAAATTCAATCTGGATACCTTGGTACTCAGAAGTTGGCGCTGCAGTCGAAACCTGAAGAGCCCATCATGCCGATGCTCCCTGAAGCTGGATGCTAGCTCGCACAGTTCCAAAATCATGAAGCTGGATGATGCCGATGATCCCTGAAGCTGGATCCTGGTGATGCTAAACCCCTCCCTTCCGCCTGGATGCTGTTCTCGCTCGGGTCTGTATGGACTCCGGGCTTGCTGCTGCTTGATGCTAGCCCCTGAAGGGGCCTTAGGCTGGGCGGTGGCGCCTTAGGCTGGGCTTGATAAAAGAAAGTCCCCTGTTACTTTCTTTGGCTTCAATGGGTGGTTCAAGGTGTATCAACTTATGAAAGGGGTAAATTTTCAGTACACCAAATGCAAAGATATTGTCATCAATGTCTATGATAACATGAATAATGTGTTGTATGAGCGCACTTGTCTAGAAGAGAGCTGGCTAAGAAGTTCATGATCGGCCTGACTGCACTTGAGAATGCTAACGGTATTGTCCTTATCTTTGATGACAAAAAAGAAAATACCAATATTGCTGAAGAATCTGACAAGGATAAACCTAATGGTTGCTTGTTCTCTGATGAAGATTTGGTGGAGGATTTTACACAAAACCTTGAAGTACAAGACCATGCTGATGGGATAGCTAATTCTAAAATGAGCAGTGAAGAGGTACCAAATCTGACGCTCAGCAACTGGAAAAGCCAGAACTTCGGGGCCATTGCTCCTTTGAGTTTAGACACAATTATGGAACTTTCTGGGGTCAATAAGGACGAAATTAAAGATGCTAAAATTGCTGCTTCTAGGCTTGATAAGGTGTTTAATAAGCTGGATGTTGACTTACTTTCAAGATGGATTTTTTTGGGTTTACCTGTATCAGAAACACCAACATTCAGCTAGGTCAAAAAGGCCATATGGCCTTTCCAAATATGGAAAGGGATGATTTCTACCTCAAACGTATTTTTAGGACTCATTGTCCCTATTTTAAGTGTAAATGTGACAAAAATAGGTTCCCCAAGAGAAAAGATGAATGCAGCTGTGGTATAATGGTTTGACCATGGCTTATGGTACCTGATCAACCATATGGAAGAGCTTCTGCCTGATTCTACACCGATCATGAAAATGGTAACATTGTCCAAATTCCTTAATCAGGAATTAAAGCCTGTTGTTATTGCGTATGCAGCTTACCTTGAGGTATGAAAAATTATGATTGATATGACCATTGCCTATGCCGAGAACCCTGAAAAGAATCTCAAGATCATGTTTGGCAACAAGCTAGCAGACATAGAAGAAAAAACTATAAAGCCTATTACTTTTCTCTCTATGCAGGCTCCAAACAAAAGGACTGGTGTTGCACAAAAGGCACTATTTGTCAACAAAAAAGAGGCCAAGATCTATAAAGTCAATGCAAAACTGGCTCCCAGGGTTGAACATGATCCTAAAATGATGAGCAATAGTACAAGGACGGTTATCAAAGACACCACTGATAGTAATAAAGAAGCTGCAGCTTATATCATTTCTTTGGATGACCAATATCACAATGATGAGAGTGTACCTGATGACTCTGAATTTTTGTTAACAAAGGTGCTAATTTTAGCAAGAATCCTTTGTTTCTTTGCGGATATATAAATACAAATCTCTACTTCGATGGCCATTTGGCTTTAATTCTAATTATAATTATTATAATTATAATTATAATTAATCTAGTGTTTTTGTGCATACATGCAACTTTTTTAAGCCTAATACAAAGTATTTCTGTAGGTCAAACTACAGGAGCAGGACTATAGTCAAAGGGGCTGACAGAAAACGTCATCTGGTAAGCCAGAATATAGAAGAATAAGTACATTGTACACTTTACTTTCTTCAACAAAGCATTAGAGAAGTTTAATATCAGAAAACTTTTTCATATCGGGTTGTTTGAATGTCTTCAAGAAAGAGGGGTTGAACTGTTCACATTCTCGTGGAAATACATTGACAACATTAAGGACAAAGTATATAAGCCCTACCCAATCTTTGCAGAACAGAGGAAAATAAAATGTCCTTGCAGTAATCCAAATCTAAAAAGATTCATTGATCCTAGGATTGGACATATACGCACCATTGATCTTGATATTATTCATTGTCCAAAACTGAGAAAAGCCTTTGCTATCACATTCCTGATCATTCTTTTAATGTCAACCAATTTATGACCGAGTTTTCAACTACCTGTAGACAATTCTTCAATGTACATAAATTTGAGCTACGGGATCTTCATGAAGATGATATTTCCAATACCATACAGGTGCTTACACAATATGCCCACATGGATATTGTGGAATTCATGAGTAATATGACTGCTAAAAGATATTTATGGAACGACTTGGATGTGATTAAAAATATCCGATGGTTAAATGAAAACCTCTTTGTGGCAGGTCTTGATAAAGCTTCAAATAATGCAGCTTTCATCTTCCAGAAACATATACATGATATGACATTGATCAGGCTTGAAAGTAATGATTTTGAAAAATGCCTACAGTCAGCTGATGATATTAAACTTGAATGTAAAAAAGAAATAGGTAAGTTTATGACCTCTGATAGGGGATTAGCAGATAATTTGCCATACTTAATGGCTTCATATAAAGCTCACAAGGGCGAGTACCGTTGGCTGACAAATGCGCATGGTACTATATTTTCTGATTTAGCAGCTCTGATAACTGCTATTCTGAATAACTATATTGAAATTTGGCCAAATGTCTGCCATATTGCTACTGCCAAATACAGACTATGGAGTAATAGACCCATCAATACTTGCTGGATGGTTAACTCTCTATATGACGTGATTCTAAACCTACCACAAAAGATCCATGATGTTTATGCTGTGGACATAACAAAATGTTATGAAAACATACCAATTTATGGACAGAAAGGTATCCTTGAAATCATGGATGATATTACAGATTTAGTATGGGACTTTATGCGAGATGATAAACATCTCTTTGAGCTACTGTTTAAATACAAAAAGGGGAAATATGTGGTCAAATGGACAAGATCACATTTAGATAAGGAAAATGTTAGCTGGGAGCCTGTTACAAGAGTGCAGGTTAAGGATATGAACAATTGGCTAGTCTCCCATTGTTGTTTACAAATGGGAAAAGGTATTTGGAAGCAAATTAAAGGCATACCCATGGGGTTTGCATGCAGCCCGGCTTGGTGCAACTTGTACCTGGCATGGATGAGCTGAGGTTCATCCTTCAGCTGGCTCACAATGGAAAAATGAAAGAGGTACAGAGATTTCAACATGCTGCTAGGTATATAGACGACTTGAACATCATAAATGGGGGCCACGTACAAGAATTCCTGGATGAACAGGCACAAATTACAATCTACAAACTTGAACATCTTGGGATTAAGGATGAGACAAAATATAAGGTACAAACTGGCACAGATTTACCTATTGGATATGAATGCAATTTTTTAAACATTACCATCAAGGTTACTGATCAGGGTAGAGGACTTTTTGAGATCATCAGATATGACAAAAGAGCAAATCTACCTTTTGAAGCTTGCAAATATATTAAAGCCTCGAGCTGTAGACCATGACAGGCCTCAAAGGTGATAATATCTCAAGTTCTTCCGTATGTTTATGCACACTCAAATGCTGAAAATGCTGCTAAGGACATTCTGGAATTAATGATGGCATTTTGCTACAACGGATTTGCAAAAAGAGACATCAAAAGGAATGTCTTTGGGTGCTGAAAAATGATGACTTCCCAGGAACATTTTATAATGTTAATGATATGACAGGTACGCTTATGACATTATGGAAAGCAGAGGCAATATAGATGGGTTGGGCCTGGCAACAAGGTCCAGCTCACCTTGTTGCTTCATATTTGCTGCAGAGCATTAATTACCATTGGTTTTATTCTCAGATATGGCCCACTTGACCTAGGGAAGGAGGAAGGTTTTTTTATTATTAATGATGTTTGTTGTTTATATGGATATGTGCACAGCCTAAGTAAATAATGACATTGCTTGTTTATGGTTCATATTGTATAAACACATAAAAATATCTACCTTTTGGGCTACAATTAACCTTTAATCATAAATTTGAAAATTTCGTTTATTGGCATGTTTTAGGGTTAAAGAATTGGGGCGAACACCTAACAGGAAAAACCACACTAAGGGTTCGTGTCGGACTCACGGCCAGAGTATGGCTCTGGCCAAGTCAGGATCCATGCACAGCTGGAAAGATGCTTGAAGCCGGTATTGGCCTTGTTACTGGAGCAGTAGTGAGAACGGTGTTCTTAAAATTAAGAACTGTCGGTAGTACTTTGGCCATTGCATATAAGCAAATTGTATGCCTCATGGGCGACACTAAGATGTTGGCGACCCTATTCTTATGGTAGTGCTCATACTAGTCTGCTAGAATTGAGATATGAGGAAGAAAGGTGACCTCAATATGGCTACTAGGAAGAGATTGGCTGAGGAGAAAAAAAATGCTAGCAGTAAGAGGAAATTGTTTGATTTCCACAAGAAGTTAACCACTTCTGGATCTGAAAGGGCTACTGATCCAATGGTTAATGAGAATCTTGAGAGCAAGAAGGATGACCAAGGTGGTTCAGCAATTGCACCTGCTGCAATAATGATCATTGATTCAGCCACTCCAATACATGAAGTCCTTGGATCCATCAACTCCAAGCAGATTGATGAAGGAAGAGTTAATGCTTGCATCGGGCCTTCAACTCAGGTTTGGGCATGTATCTTTTTGCATAATTCATTGGAATATTTTCTATGTTACATGTTCTTGTTTCAATATGAAAGTATGGCTGAATCCATAAATAATAGGGTAATTACAGCAGGCTTAGATCTGGCCCTGTGTTTTATAACTGCATGTGTAATTCGGTTTTCCTAAAGATGATTTTCATGCTGGCATTATGATTTGCAGTGATGTTTGGGATAGATTGCTACATGTATAGATATTAGGACAGGAATGTATATGGTTTAAAGTAGATTGATACATGAAAAGAATCTAATGAACACTGGGTTTCTATTCTTAGTCTAAGATCTGATGGTAGCTTACAGGGAATCCTTCAATGATTACATAAGATTTACATGCTTTATGATTGTTTCAGCATTTTACACAATAAATAAAATACTCCTTCTGTTTTGATGGAAATAATGGCATATTAACAAGCAGATTAGCAGAATAATGACTGGAATAAGCTTTTGTAGATTTTGTGGTCCAAATTAAGCTAGTATTGGTTGGCGAGGGCCAGCATTTAGGTTTTGCATAATAATTTCGTTATCTCTGGTTTTCTTTATGAGTATGATACTATTTCTGAAAACTATGGAAAAGTTATGTGGGATCCGATTTGATTGCCATGATTTATATGCATCTGTTGATGTTTTCATATCACTTAGGAAAAACTCTAGGGCTTTTGGGTAAACATTTGTAGAGGTCCTAAGTTGATTACTGCCTAAGCATTGGGCTAGGTTCACTCAATTCATAATATTCTGTTAGTAATATGAGCACTAAGCACATTTGCTTGCTTTATTATGCTAGGAATATGTTGCACGGCTAACTTTATGATTATCAATTAGGTTCCTTATTTGGTTAACTTATTATCCTTACTGGTAGTTAGCTAGGCTGGTTTTAACACAGGCCTCTCCTCTGTGCTATAATGTCTAGGTATTTATGTAGGATAGCAGGATCTAATGTTTAATTGTTTCTACTGTCTAAATACGAATGTGACCTTACCCAATGATATGTTTGTACTAAACAAGTAGGGTGAAGGGCCTTAAACCTATAAGATCTTATGACACCTGCATGTCCTTTTGATTTTCCTTCTTAGGCTAATTATTGATTGGTTAACATGCAGGTAACAGGATCTTATACTCCCTACTTTGTTTTTTTTAAAATGAGGAAGTTTGTCAAAGATCTGAAAATTCTTCAAATGCGAATATGACAAGTTTTGAGGATTTTATTGTACACAATGGATCACTTGTACTTTGGTATCTTTAATTTTAATGGTATAGATATGTACGTATCAACTTGACTATTCTTAAGGTAAAAGTTTCTGTTATAATAAAGTCTATTTTTTCTGGATTAATCTTGTAATCAGATTAAGGCCTTTTGTTGAAATCACCTATTCAATGAAAGGACTGCCTATTGAATCCCTTATTTTCTTGTAAAGATCTTAATGGATTAGAGTCTGTTTGTACAGATTTAAAGGTTTTTTTTTTTTTTTTTTTTTGAGAAAAGGAAGATTTCTATTGATCATAAATAATTACATAAAAGACAAAATGAACCCCTTGGGTTCAACAGTTTCTGAAATTCCAGCTGCTTATATATACTCTAAAATTCATCTACCATAGGAATTACAGTCTGCAAAATTGGGACAAGGGACCACTACATACACCAAGTCGAAGAAGGAAGCCGATGAAGGTTAAAGATCTTGAAGGATGAAATCCGAGTCTGATCCAGTGTCGTCTTCTTCAATGATCACCAAATCTGTAGCCACCGGGTCCAGCTGCCAGCCAATCTCATTCCACTCTGGTGGAAAAGCAAAGAACCAGAGAGGGGGTGCATCTGAGAAAAGGATGAGAGCTTCTCCATGGGCATCCTGGAATTGGCCTTCTGTAAGGAGTCTTTCATAGCAGAAGAGGAACCTGTCAAGGATGTGGGCCTGATATCCATTGAGCAGGAAAGGCTTGAGTTTATTCAGATCATCATCAATGGAGTGGGGAATGGGCCATAAGTGCTCATTGTTGAAAATCTCTGTAGCAGCTGCATAATTAGACAAATCACGAAAGGGGGGCTTACGATTCATCCTCGTGGTGAGAGCAATCAGCAGCTCTGAATATCACAAAATGATCATCAGTAATAATCACATCTATACATACAAATATGTAATTTAATCCTACAAACTTCCCTATAGACAGCCAAGCATTATCAGCTTTATCCTGTTTGCTATTCTTATGAGCCATTGCAATTCGAGAAATCTCTATTTGAAAAGCTACTTTCACCCAGGCAATATCCACCTTATGATTTGAATAATTGACCTTATTCCTGTGTTTCCAGATTATCCAAAGGGCGATCTGTTTAACAGTGTTAAGAAATTTATTGGATCCTTTTAAAAGGTCCATCAGGTTGGCCCAGTTGCCTAAATTATGACCTTTTGTCTTAAAATAGTCATCTAACCATCTCCAGAACTCTCTAATTTTAGAGCAATCGAAGATATGACTGGTGGTCTCAGAACTATGTCCACAAAGTTTACATCCGGGATGGCGTTGAAGATCCTTACATCTTCTGGACATGTTGTGATTGGTTGGTAAAGCATGATGCAGGCATCTCCATAAACATATGCACTTTGGACTGAGAATAAGATTTCCAGTTGTTTCTCAGGGGGACAAGCCATTTATCAAAGTGTGTCATGGTTTTGGATGGGGCCAGGACTTTGTATCCTAAGGCTACTTTATACTGATCAGAGTTATTCAGCTACCAGTCCGGGTTTCTGGGGTTTTGGCATTCGTTTTGAGAACCGGCAACATCCATGATTGTATCAAAGATAATCTTGTCTATTTTTTCCCTTTTATCAGCTGTTTGATATGTTCCCAGTTGTGCCATTTATCTCCATCCCAGAGATGTTGAAGCTGAGTGATACCTGCCTGTTTCCATTTTTTCCAAATCTGAGGGTGTTTAAGAGCCCAGCAAACTTCATTTTGTTTGGCAAATATAGGAGACCAAAAGAGAGAGAAATTGGCACTATCAAAATTAATACTTTTGTGTTCAAAGCCTTCTGCTACCAAATTCTAGGCCTCAAAAATTTTCCTCATAAGAGGGGAGGTATTTGGGGCACACTTGAATTGATAGTAGGCAGAGTCTGGTAGGTGGTGAATATACTTTTTTCATACCAAAAGGTCTACTACTCTGCAGCCAGTATCTTATGAACTCCATGGCAGGGGATTTCCATCCATTTATTGCTTTCCAAACATACTTGGCACCTAGAGCTTGGCTATGTTTCTGCAAAATTTTAAAGCCAAGACCTCCCTCCTTCTTACTATGGGTGATTTCATCCCAGTTAAATGCATACCTTTTCAAGCATACTCCCTAAGACATCTTTCAATACCATTATAGGTCTCTTTTTTAGCAATAAGGACAGAGGAAAAATAGACATGGGTGCTTGCAAGCACCACGTTAGCTGTTAAAGCTCTGCCAGTAAAGGAGAGATTTGGAGAGAGAGATTGAAGTTTCTTTCTAATTCTATTCACTATAGGCCTCCAGACCTCTTTATTAGGCATATTTATAGCAAGAGGGGGCCCAAGAAGAGTAATGGCTTGGTTGGGAGGGTTGACTTTAATTCCTCTAGTGTCCATTGAGTGCTGCATTTGTTTAAATTGAGCTGCACTCCTGAGACAGAGGCAAAGTTTTGGATGCTATCCAATAAATGATTGAAGCTTGTCTGGTGAGCTTTTAGAAGGATAAATGTATCATCTGCATATTGCATTATTGTAAGATGTTTCTCAGATCCTGGCATTTGCAGGCCTTGGATCAGATTTGGCTGTTGAAGACCTTGAACAGTTCTAGTGAGCATTTCAGCTACACATAAGAATAAGTATGGGGCCAGGGGGCACCCCTGTCTAACTCCCCTTCTTATGGGGAAAAAACTGGTGGGGGAACCATTGATTACAAGACTAGAGGAGGCTAGATTATTAATTGTCATGATTTTATTTATGAGCAGCTGATGAATCCCTATATGCTGCATAGCTTTCTTTAAAGTGGTCCATGTAATAGAGTCATAAGCTCTTTTAAAGTCCAATTTAAGCAGCATGCAACCTTGTTTAGAGAGTCTATTCCAATGGATAGCCTCACTGGCTGCTATATAATTATCTAAGATAAACCTGCCTAATAGAAACCCAGACTGACAATTACTCACATTATGGTGCAAATGCATGAGAATCCGAATAGAGAGAATTTTGGAAAGAATTTTATAGGTAGTGTTGGTTAAGGATATAGGGCGCTAGTCATTTAGTTTGCTCGGATTTTTAGTTTTGAGAATCAGAGTGATAAGGTTGGAGTTGAAGGAGGGGTATAGAGATGAAGCGTCCCAAGCACCTTTCACAAAGTTCATGAAGTCCTCTTTCATAACTATCCAAAAGGTTAGAAAGAACTCTGGTGGGAGTCCATCAGGCCCTGGGCTCTTGCCTTTCTCCATGCTTTTTAGAACCTGCAATATTTCTTTTTCATCAGGGTATTCATCACTACTTTTCTCCATGGGCTTGGAAGCTGGGATATTCTTGAAGAAGTTATCTAACTCCTCTTCCTGAGTATTATAATTTTTATCCCTGAACATATTGTTGTATTGATGAAGGAACTCTGCTTTGATATTCTGTTCATCCTCAGTTTTCACCCCATTTTCCTGCTCTAAGACTGTAATAGTGTTGTTGATTAGCTTATTTTTAGCTACCCTGAGAAAATATTTAGAGCTGCCTTGATCCATTTGGTTATACTGTCTGATTTTAGCTCTCAGAGCCATACCTTTTGCTTCCTTTTCCTCTATGGTCTTGATGTTGTTTTCTAGCAGGACTTCCTGTTTATGGAGATCAGCACACAATGGATTGGCAATTAACTTCTGTCTGCATCTTTCATATCCTTGAGCAGATTATTCTTTTCTTCTCTACTCAGTCTTTGTCTTATCTTTCCCCATTCTTTAATCCAATTCTTGCAAGCTTTAAGTTTACTGCTGAACTGTTTCATCGATTGATGACTGCCTATTGCTGGTTCGGAAAGATAAAATTGTCTAAAATCATGACAGAAGGTAGTGTTATTCAGTAGAGAACAATTAAGTTTGAAAGGGGAGTTGGAAGGTTTAGGTTTGGAATGGAGATCCATGGTTTCCAGAATTTGTGGAAAGTGGTCAGAAAGAATGTTTCCTTCATCTCCAGTGACAATACAATTGTCAATACTAGAGATATTGGGGTTGGCAACATAGAATCTATCCAAAGTGCAGTAAGTTCTCTCGGGCCCTGTTCTTTTGTTGGACCAGGTGTATTTGGCATTGGCTGAAGGGATGTAAGTCAACCCAGTAGCTTGCATCAATTCTTCCCATTTCAGTCTTTCATTCCTAGATATGTTGATTCTATTACCAAGCTTAAGGTCCCATTGGGGGGTGTTATTGAGGTCACCTCCCATGATCCAATCTTTAGTGGAACTTTGACCGAGGATCCAGTCTTTAATTTCCTTCCAGATAGGGGCTCTTTCATTTGGTTCAGTAGGGGCATAAACATTGATTATCCCAAGGGTGTGACCTTGCATGTCAATATTCATTAGTGCCATCTGTTAGAGGGACTACAATAGGAGGATACCACATTTAGAGTGGTCCAAATCATGGCCAAACCCCCCTTTGGTTCCATCAACAGTTATATAGGCTGAGCCGGCCCCTTTTTTTAACCATTCTCCTAAATTGGAAGCCTCAAACAGAGGGAGGTGATGTTGGATCTTTTAGGTATGTCTTTCTTTGTTTTTTTTATCTCTTGTTAGGGGTAATTCCTGACTTGGTTTTATCTAGGTATGCTCCAAGAGCTTCAAAATCTCTCGGAGTGGTATCATTATACTCGTTGTCAGACATTCCTATCTCATCCTCCATGTGAACCCAGAATTTTGACAAAATTGGAGTGCACGGCTCTCCCTCCATATTGGAAACACATGAGCTAGGTGATCATTTATTCAAATCAGATAAGGTTTGGTTACTTACATGCATTAAAGCATCTTTACCATCCATTTGATCTCCTTTTGCTTCTGTTGTAGGTATATGCAGGAATTCCTCCAAGGCACCATCAACAAATCGCTCTACAGATGCAGCATATCTACTATCATCTTTGTATTGTATGAAAGCTTGGAGGAAGGAAATGTCACCCTCAGCTTGCTCTTGATCTTGCTGCAGGGGAGGTTTAGGATTTGGGGTGAGCGTGCATGTGGAGGAGTTGCAGCTTGTGGTTAGAGTTGGCTGTATGGATGTGGTGGCTACAGACCGAGATGCAATATCTGAAGACTGTGCTGGAGTTAGACCCTCCTTGAGATCTCCCATTACTGTTTGCTTCCTTCAATTCTTTGTCCATATCGTTGGCCTCTGTGTAAGTTATGGTATCTTCTGTTTGTACTGTTTCTTGCATTTTTAGATTTTCTTGTGTTTTCTCCATGTTGAGGATCTGGAATCTGTTTCCTGTATCATAGACGTCCCAGTTGACTGTGTCCTGTGTTTGTTCTTCTTTGTCTGGTACTCCTTTATGTGCGGATTCTTCTGGATTCTGTTCTCCCGAACTTGTTTCATTGATTGTCATGGACCTCTCTTCCATTTGAGGCTGCTGCTGTTTCTCCGAGGTGTCTGGTATTTGCGTTCCCTGTATGTAGATCCTGTTGGGAGGGCTATCCTTGTTAAATTTTGCAAGTTGTTGTTGTTTCGCGAAGGAGACTTCTTTATTCTGTATCCTGCTGACCTGAGTCATTGTTTTCTTTCCTTTCTTTTTATCCTCAAAAGCCTGCAAGATTCTTTGAGATAGGTTCCAATTTGCTTGTCTTATCCTCTCTCTGTCTTGTCTTTTTCTCTGTAATTTTTTAAGATTTTCTCTGTTTCCTGTGCTCTGATGTGTCCCATGTGTACCATATGTCGAGAATCCCTTTCTTAAGTCACTGTAGTATCCTGCTTCATCTGAATTCCATTTTCTGTCGCCTTCTGTAGCCTGTTCAACCTGATATTCCTTTCCGTGTTCTTCCGGAATGTGTCTGGGGATGCATCTACCACCACCATGAAACTTTTTACCACATGTACCACAGTCGGGGGGAGACCGCTCCAGCTCAACTGCAAAACTCGCTTAGCTCCAAACAGATCAAAGAAGGTCACCTCTCTTGGGATAGGCTTGAGAAGGTCAAGTTGGACGTAGACAATAGGAGGTCGGTCTGGACGGAAGTTTGCAAATAAGAATTGGCCGATGGAATTGAAGATTGCCTTGAAGCATTCTTCATTCCAGTAGACTGGATTAAGTCCATGGGGTTGCAGAAAAACTGTGACTGGGAGGGATTGCTTTCTAGAATGTTGATCATCTTCATCCTTCCAATTCCAGTGGTTTTATTTCCTTGATACCTAAAATTGATCAACCTTCCAAATTTCAAGATTGGAGATCTATATCTCTCACAAACACTACTTACAAGCTTTGTGCCAAAATTATTGCCTCCAAGATTAATGGCTTTCTGCAAAAGAATATCAGTCAAAATCAGCTTGCCTTTCTGCCAAACAGGTACATCCTTGATAATTATGTTGTTGCTATGGAAGGGTTACATTGGAATAAGATCTCGAAGCAAAATTGTATTCTTCTCAAGCTGGATTTCAAACATGCCTTTGACTCAATTAGATGGGATTTCTTGGACTTTGCTATGTCTAAACTTGGTTTTCCTTCAAAGTTGATAAATCTTATCTTTGGCCTTAATTCTAGATCCAATTCGGCGGTTCTTATTAATGGTGTTCCTTCTGCCTTCTTTCCTCTCTCTTGTGGTGTTAGACAGGGATGTCCTCTAGCTTCTTATCTTTTTCTTGTGGCAGCTAAGTTGCTTACTAAAGCCATTATCCATTACCAGAATCTTGGTCAAATTAAGGGGCTAAAACTCCCCGAATCTGATGGTCCCTTACTATTCTTCAATATGCTGATGACACTTTCTCTTTCCTTGATGGAGACATGGCAAACATTGAATTCTTCCTCAAAATCCTAAATCAATTTTCAGCTGCTTCTCAGGCGTTCAGCTTAACATTGACAAAAGGTTGATCATTGGAGACATCCCTCATCAGCATTTGGCTGGAATTAATATTCTTTCACCTGGACAAGCTACTAAATTGCTGGGAATGCCTCTTTCTATGAATCATAGCATTAAAGGCCTTTGGGATCCTATTCTTTCAAGAATAAAGAAAAAGCTGAATAATTATTGGATTTCTCTTTCTCTTGCAGGTAGAACCATTATTGCAAATTCTGTTCTTGCAAGCTCTCATGTTTATTTCTCCACAGCCTTAGTTGATCCTAAAAGTATTTATATGGAATTGGAGAAAACCATTAGGAATTCCATTTGGAAAGGGAGTCATGTTCTCAACTGGGGCTCCATTTGTAAATCTAAGAATTTTGGTGGTCTTACTTATTCCTTCATGCTCAATCTTTAGCAGGAAAGTTTGTTTGGAAGGCCATTCATGGGAGTCAATCTCTTGCCTCTAAGTTTATCAGATTCTGGATCAACAAAAGTCATCCTTATGGTCATCCTTCTATTCATCATCTGCTCCTTCACTCTGTATTCACTCATATGAAGCCAGCCTCTAATATTTTCCCTTTAATGGGTAATTTAATTAAGACCTGGAATTCTACCAGCTTTCAATTTATCTCAAGAGATAAGCTTCATAGTGATTTATCTATTTTCTGGAATCCTATTTACGCTGATCATAATTCTTCAGTTTTGGCAATTAAGCATCCAAGGATTTATAAAAAATGGCATGAGGCTGGTCTGGTATATATCAGAGACCTTTTCTTAGGAGGAAGGATATTTTCTTGGACTAGATTGAAAGATATCATTAAGGGTACTTCCTCTGACAAAAAAATCTTTGCTCATATTAGAAGTTTTCTGCTGGGAAAGGTAACTGGTCTATAAATGGTAAAGGGGAATATAAGGTTAAGAATGTGTACAATGCTCTTTCTTCCAATGTTGCTGAGAGTAAAGCTCTGTTGAAATGGCCTATTAATTTTGATCAGCTGAAGGCCCTTTTTCATAATGTTTGGAACTCTTATTGTCCTTCAAAGATATCTTATTTTATTTGGCTTATTGCTAATGGAAGTTTGAATAATCTTTATTCCTTATCTAAGAAAAATCCCAACATTATGGTAAACTGTCCTATGGTATATGGAAGTGATGAGAATATGAGTCATATCTTCTTTTGTAGTAAGCTTAATGACTTCTGGACTTGGATTGCTAGCAAATTTAAATTTGATGATAAATTTGTCAACGCCATTATTTACATTGCTTTGTGGAATATATGGAAATCTAGAAATCGTGTACTGTATGGGAAAAAGAGGCTTTCGATCTTTTGGATAAAACTTCATTCTCAATTTGACTTTGAAACTATTGCTACTACTGCTCATAAAAAAAGATATGGTACTAATTATGACAGGAAATGGGAGGCTTATGGAGAGTATAAGGGACACTTTGAATGTAGTAGATTCCAATTTGAATGTAGTAGATTCTAACATTCTCTTTTCTAATGATCCTAAAATATCTTGAGTTCCTTCGTGGAGATGGAAGAAGTAAATTTGATGATCACTCCCCATTCAGTCAGTTATCGAAGGATCTGATTCTGCAGAATAATTTAGCTACTTTCAATAGAATCTTTCCTAATGAGAGCAGGGCATAGAAGGTATCAGAAAGACAGTGAAGATTTATGGGCTGCTATCTTCTGTAGGGAGGTAGTACAAATCCATTGTTTGTGGACATTTCTGGCGAATAACAATCTTATTCTCACTGAGAAGCAGCTGACAAGATACAGGACTATTACAACCATAAGCTCCTTGCTAATATGTATGGATCCTTTCTGATTCTTTTGGAGGACAAGGACAAATTTCGTCTGTTCTATAGCAACAATTGGCCTGCTGAGCAATTCATCTTTGGAACTACTGATGCCTTCAATGCCTATTTTAACTCCATTTTCTTTGCTGACTCCTAAACATCACATCTTCCTTGCTTTTTCCCAAACATACTTCTGCTCTTGTTTAATTTTGATCTAGCTTCACTATTTTGGAATATTAACCTATTGGCAGGATTCAAGAGCAGGGATAATAGTTGATCATCTTCATGATCTGCTCGAGCAGTTGGACCTTTTGGGGGAATTTTACATTCAGGACTCTATAATTACTTATCCTTTGCATCCTATTATCTTTTTGATGTTTTAAGGGATCATAGTTCTTGTGCTATGAGGCTCTGTATTGGTTATAAACTTCTATCTTTGGCATGTTTCTGTATCAAAGAAACTGACAGGCTTCATAGTCTGGTGGAGTAAGTAAGCCAACACAAAAGACAAACATGTGCTTGATGTACAAACCCATAAACTAGCACTTTGCAATGAGGGGCTAAAATATGATATCTAACTTCCAGCAACTAACTGCAATATCCCCATTGCAATAAGGGAATATTTTAAACATGAAATGACATCTACTAAAGTGCTAATGCTTTTTCTGAATTCATTTGCAGCCGATGACAAATCCTTCTCTACAGTTGGGCCTACAATCTCCTCATGCTGAAAGTTCTGAGAACTTTGCCCATCATGGTCCTGCACATATGAGGCTATGACCCCATTCAAGACAAACACCTAAGGTTTAGCAACAAAAAGCAAGGAGTGCTCAAACTAAGGTTTGTGGGTGATGCATCAATGAGATCATACTAGCACTTCCAGCTGTTTCTTTCCAAGACAGATGAAAATTTACTTCTCTTCTATATAAAATGGTCTTGACATCTAGAAGAAGATCTAGCTTTGCGCTTTTGTCATTTCCTTCCACCAATGCTTGATATATCTTATAAAACTAGGCAAGATATCTCTTTTCTACAACAATTTTCAGATGCATGTGACTGTGGCCTGTGGCCTTAGAAGGCCATAGAGACACTGAAGCATATCGACCATTTGGAAGCTTAAAACCATCAGCATATGTATCTGTCTTCTAACATCATTTGTAACCATGCTAGTAGTTTGGAGGAAGGAGAAGTAAGTTGGCAACTACGGTGGATTTAACATTCGAACAAGGATGTTTTACCTTGAAGATATATTTGAGCTTGCAACTTGCGTTTTTAATAGAGACTTGCTATCACATGAAATTGAAAGGACTCTAACATTAAAGAATGAATGATCTTAGTAGATTATTTAGAGGTTTAAATGGCTAGACTAATTAAGATTTGTTTGGTTTTTATGTAGGTCTGGTGTCATTAGACTGTCATTGAATTTTAAAACTGAAAATCTTACATCTTATACCATACTACCTCGGATTTTGCTGGTTCCTCTCTGATGTTCTTGTCCTCCAGTATTTAAAATGGACTTTAAGTTGTTCCATGTCTCGTGGCTGCACTTGCAGTTTGCATTTCACAATTGTATTATATAAGAATTCTGTATGTACAAAGAGGAAAGATGCAATTGTGAAGCCACAAGTTTCTTAGTACTAATATGCCTACTGCAATTTTCCTGCATGAAACTTTTGTTGCTAATGGATCTTTCCCAAATAGCTACATATTCTGAACAGGTCAAGAGCACATGTCTCTCTTGTTCAATCAATATAGCTTGCGAATTGGAAGAAGTTATGACTTCATGTGAGCAACTTAGAGCCTGTAAACAACTTTTCTTAATGCTGCAACTTTGGTACTTCCTGAGTAATAACATACATGCCCCTTGTTTCAGATCAGAACTAAAACTTTTGAGACAGGGAGTAGCCTTGATCATACTCCACTCCGTTCATATAGGCTAAGCTGTCCTCAGCTTGGCAGGAAAACTTTCATTGAGAAATCTGTTGAAGTTGCATTGTTGAAGTTGATGTTTCTAGGTCTCTCGGGTCATGGACAGCCACCCGAACAAAATCTACTGCAAGCATGCTGTAAATACAAGCAAGTAGATTATGAGGTCTTGATATAGTTTGTGCTTATATCTTTCGCTGATAAAAACTTGCTTTTACCTATTTATTACATCCAATGCATTTGCTATTTGTTCATTCAGATGACGAAAGCAGTGCATGAGTTCATCACTTTTCTCGCAACCAAAAGGTCAACAAATTTTAATAAAGCTGCTATTTTCAGTTTAAATAAATACATGAAACAAGGCGGTTTAATTTTTTAAGGTGACACGAGTTTCTTACAAATTATCCAAGCTCTATTATTCTTGAAGGAGAAACTCACCAACAATTGTTATAAATCATCAGTCATGTCCAGAGCACTGCACAGTCTGTGGCAGCAACAAGCTGTTGTACAATAGTCGACAGTAGAATGTCAAGTAAACCAATGTAATAGAAGACCTATATTAACAGATGACTAAAGAACGTATACCCTTCTAACTATGAGGTGTACAGCGAAGACACAGGCAAATATTGATCAAGGGTATCTCATGGGTTGCTAGCACACGCACAATACTAATAAGACTTATCTGCAGTCAAAGGCTTTGGAAACCAACGTCCTGGCAGGCGCGATAAGAAAATGCATTAATCTAAAATTAAGAAGAATGAACAACTTAAAATGTGGGGACCAAATCTACTGCATTCCAATCCTAATTCAATAACCTATTGTTTGTCTGTTTCTTCCTATATCACTGACTTGTAACATTGAAACACCGGCATTCTATTACAAAGAGGAAGCTTCGAATTTATGTGTTCCCAATATAACAGGCGGTTTTCCATATATGCACGCATGCATGCATGCATACATGCATGCATAGAACGATTCCCTATGTTTTGTACCATTGGCATTAGCCATATGTCCATCCAGCATTGGTTTTCCACATAATGCATGCTCCTGAACTTGGCATTATTGCGTGCATCCTTGAGAACATGGTAGCATGTCACAACTATCATTTTGGCACTATGCTCTAGCTTAAGAGGTTTTGCGGCATAAGCTTCGAATTCAAACAGAATTTTGCATGTAAATTGGATTTTATTATACCATCCAAAGTCGTTTTGCAGCTTATGCAATAAGCTGAAATGGCCTTTTTTCTTTCTGGTATATAATGCAAACTTCTTTCTTGTTTTGTGGAAACAAGGTAATTCTGGTTACTGCGACGTCGCATGAACAGACAAGGCACTTGTATGCCACTTCAAAGGAATCTATGCTCTGCCCATAAATCTTGCAATAACATCAAATAAAAAATTGTAGCATCATAACGTGCAAAAATGCAGGTTAATATCGTAACATGCAAAGTCACATAAAATCAGCCAATGCAAATGGCATATCTACCAGAATATGCCATACTCCCCCACCAACTCTAAAGATCTTACAAGAACTTATTGTACTATGCTGCTAGTTTTGGGGACTTCGACAATCTTTTGGCTATACATGCCATGTCATGTCAGAAGAAAAAACACCATCTAGCAATAAGGACAATGCAAATAAGCCTCGCTTGTACTGCAATCCCATTTCAGGAATGTCTTCAATGTCTTCAGGAATGTCTCAAGAACTCGAGAATGTCTTCAGGACTACCCAGAAGGACCCACAGATGAGCGTGTAGAAGAAAGCAAAAAAGGTAAGTTATATGATCCTAGCAAATATGGTCTGGCTCCAACAGAATTAGCTGAAGCCCATTGTTGACGTTCAAGTGGTAGCCTGGGATGTCACTAATGGAACCGAAACTATAGCTCCAGGGGCCAATAAAGGTGTGGCTACCTGAGGAAGGTGGTTCGTGACTTCTGTTATGCTCATCTCTCTTGCGCACAGGATACAATAGCAGCTCATATCCGCAACCAAAGGAAAAGCAAAAAATTAAAGCTTCAACAATGGATCTTCATATACTGAGGTAAAAATAATACCTACATGGCATATACATCTTAGGATGGTTCATATCTTCTTTAAGTAATAGGCAATCACTCACAGTTTAAGCTTCAGCAATTAATCTCTGAATAATGAGGTAAAGAATAATACCTACATGGCACATACATCTTAGGATGGCTCAGGCTCATATCTTAAGTAACAGAAAGTAATTCACAGTGCTCAAAAAGTAGTACTTTGGGATTAGATATTGAGTATGGAGGCAATAATGACCATGATATAGAGTACAAGTTACCAAGAGGAATCATTCAAGTAATAAATTAACTATGTCAGGATAATGACGAGTGAAGCTAACATGTTTTCTAAAAACCAACCACATTTTTCAGATGTATTCCAGCACCTCTAAGCTAGAGTCTCCTTTACCAATAAGTAAAGCTCACAGGGTAAAATCATTGGGCAGAATAATTGCACCACCTCTGATCAAAATTGTGTAACATATGCAGCCGGATAAGATGGGAGAAGGTACCAACAAAATCATCATCTTTTGAGCCGTCGTGTTTTGAGACTTCCATTTGAATGGTGTATACTGGAAGTTTTAGAACGCTACATATAAAAAACGAGAAATAAACTTTGGTTATATCTTCTGCTACAAAAAAGAAACTAACATTATGGATTAAAGGAGCAGATGGATCATCTCGATGACATATCTTCACTCCAGAGAGAAATTATAGCATTAGAATTAGTTCCTAAACAGCAGCATATATGCATGTTGAAGCTTAGGGTGCTTAGAAGGCTCAAACCTAGATGTTATTGTACATAATGAAAGAGCTATTTCTTACTATGCATTCTAAATCAAGCAGGCCTGATGTACTAAAAAGATAACATTCGGCAGATAATGATGCATCCAAAATTAGCGATGGCTACCTATCTCCATTCACGTTCCTCAAACAAATGTCAGCCATAACCTGACATGTAAAAAAAGTCTAGTGCAAAGGGATCGCTATTGAGCAAAAATAATAGCATCCACCTGGTCCTGGCTCCATTTCTTCTCACAAAAATGTACCCCGCAGCTCAACGGCTGTTACTATTTGGAATATACCTATAATTCAAGGATGGTTGTCAATACTTTCTGCAAGGAAAGCTCGTACACCTGAAGCATACAGATAATGTGTAGTGTGGAATTTATTTTACTACTATGCATATAACACTGCTTACCATGAAATATCGAAGACCACTATAGGGAGAAGAAGAAATGGAGGGGAAGCAGACAGAAACGACAAGCTTTGCTGCATTTGTGGAGCTCACAATGATGCCGAAGGATGCTTGTTTGTCCTTTCCGATGAGAATAATACCAATGCAAGAGTTTGTTTGACATACCTTTCTCCCAGTTCGGGCACAACCGCATCCACCAGTTTGCTTGCTCTCTGCCTTCGGTTCCAATCCACCGGGATTCGCATCAGGTCGGTTTTGGCATCACGTCGGTTATTGCTTCAGATCGGTTTTTGCAGCTTTCTCTGGTATGGCAGCACATCTCTTCACCTAGTTTGGCTTGGCATCAACGGAACAGTCAGCACCGATCCTATCTCTTGGCCAGTATTAGCCCACCGCCAGCACACATTCTACACCAGCTTGCAATTCTCTATACCTCGGGCGATCGGGCGCCGATCCTATCTCTTTGCCAAGATTGGCCCAATCGACAAAGATACTCCTTCCACACCGCCTTGCAATTCTCTATACCTCGGGCCATCGATTTCCGGCCCGGTGCTAATTTCTAGCCCATCCACTTGTTGCTCTGAATGGCTCGTCAGATCAAGCGCATGGCCAGGGAGACCCGTAAAGAAAAGAACCTCGTTAAAGCCGGGCTGAGCGGTCTTGAATAGGCCCTATGACCCGCAATTGCACCATATCTTTAAGGCAGCCCCCATCATTTGGGCCTCGGCCCCTATCTTGGCACATCCGGACACACCCTCGAACCACCTAATCCGCTCCGGATGCATCTTCTACCGCAGCCTTGACCGGGATTGATGCTCGGATCCATTATCCGCCCTGATTTGTTGGTCGGGATCCGCCGCGATCCAATCGGCGGTGGATCCGGCTTTTAGAGAATCTTTTACGGTCGGCGGGGGCTGATTAACAAGAAGACCGCAGTGCTACACCCGTACCTTCCACAGGGTTAGCGTCTGAGCATGTGGATGCTATGTCCCAGGCCGATGATACCACACCTATGCCCACACGGCCATCATCCGCGGATTGTTTGCCCACCGCGAGGTCCACTTTTTGAAGCTCCGACCGTGCCACAAAGACACCCGTTAGCCCTGAACCTACGTATTGTGGGTTTGGAGGAAACAAGCGACACTCATGGGGCAGATGAGGTCACCCGTTTCTTTGCAGAGGTGATGCACGTAAAGGCAGATGGCATTCTCTCGGCTCGTCGAATTGGAGCAGCACGGCCTGACCGCCCCCGTCATTTACTGGTCAGTTTCAGGGATGCTTTGTCCAGGCTGCACATCCTCCGCCATGGCAATCACTTGCACGGGACCTCCTTCTCCGTCCAGAAAGACCTTACCCCAGCACAGCTCTGCCGACGGAAGGATGAATTGTGTCTAGTCCGCGAGGCTCGTCTGCATCGGAAGTGGGCTGTATATAGAGGCGGCCAGGCTATCATTCGGGACTACTGGCCACCTGATCCATGGGCAGTGGCGGTGTAGTTGATTTGACTCCGAGATCTGCTTGGGCTCATGCCCTTCTGTTGTGTTTTATTCTAGTATTGTGATTTGCTACGGGGCATCGTCCCCCGAGTTCTGGGTACTGGGGCTAGTCCCCACGTTTGATTTTGGCTTCGGCCTTTTTTGTTTGGTCACGGGGCTTGGTCCCCGAGTTTCAGTCTGGGCTTTTGCCCTCTCTTTTGTATTGGGTCCCATAACCCGATTGAGTTTTGTGGACGTTAAAAATTTCTTCCTTCCTTCCTTCCTTCCTCGCAAAGAAGCGATTATGTGCACAACAAATAGCTGTCCCGATGTGTATTTGCTGTTTGGATGCATCGGCCATCCTTTCGTATCTCCTTTCTCCATTTTTTAGGCTTTTCTAAATTTTCTAGCTGTGGATGACGAAAAGCTTAAATCTAGCGGCATATGGGATGCCATCTCAGATTTAGCTGAGGTGGAGATGCAACATGGATAGGCTAGAATTACAGGAAAGCTGTAGGCTTGGTTTGGCTGGTGTGCTAAAAAATAAAATAAAAAAGAAAAAAAGAAAAAGAAGAGAGATATGGGAGGAACTCAAAGAATAAAGAAAGAGAATACATGTTCTGCAACGCAGCCTAGGACCAGATTCTGATAGTCTAGGGCAACATCTTAACTGCAGGCGCACACCAACAATCTGTCTACTTGGAATAAAAGGACAGGAGCTGCAGATGAATCCGCTCAACGAGCTAGATCACCACTTGTGCGCATACACGATGTTACTAAAATAAACTAGGATTGGATGTATGGTGGCATGGAATCTGGGGAACTGATTCCAGAGGGTCCCGAGACCGGCGGGAGTCGGGAGCGGGCCCTAAAATCTGTGACCCAGTTCCAAGCTGCCACAACAAGGTAACTGGGGAGGATCTTCAAATTACCTGTTCTTGACCTGCTGAACGCAATCAAGCCCGCCGCTTTCCATTCCGGAGGCTGAATGAACTCCCCAGTTTTCTTGTTAACATCAAGAAATGCTGAAATCATGAGAACATTTTATTTTTTAGATAATCGGGAATCGTACCAGCAATATACGAAGATCTTGTTCTTATAGCTTCGCAATTTGCATATAGATGCAATCTGCCACCATCCCTATCGACCTTGCGACAGGTGAAGAAGATCTAGCCGTCTCCTAACAGGTGAAGAAGGACGATCCGATCCCCTCGAACCCTTAATTTTTTGTTTTCTTATTTTTTGTTGATTTGGAAACTTTTTTTGCCACCAGAAACACCCCAAACCATAGGCAAAACCAATCCAAGGAAAAATCCAAAAAGATTTCGGCATGCCATAACCAAATTTAAAAAACGGATGTCCAGATAACCTTTTGATATACAGGTCCCTTCCTTGACATGCCAGGAAAGGCATGTAGATTGCCTTTCTTGTAATGTGGAAGGCAGATAGGAAATATTTTGCTGATTTTAAATTGCTCCAAAGATTCTTGGAATGCTGGGTAAAGTTTCAGGGTAGAAGTTCCGAAATAGCAGGTAACACTGAATTTGGGGTAAATCAGGTGTTACAATAGAAACAGGGTTGATTTTTTTTGTCTATCGGGCATTTGTGTGATGACACGTGGCAAGGCCTACAACCCAAAATGGAAGTTGGGTACCCTGATTCCAGGTGACAGGTTCAAGCAGTCATCCTCTTCATGTTTTCAACCGGTTCTCTTGATTAGCATAGCTCTTGATTAGCAGAGTAATTTTTTTATTCAACACCTGTATTTTTTTGAATTCATTATATTCAGACTCAAAAGCTCAAAATCCACAGTCAAAGCTTATAGTTTTTCATTCAAATCTCAAACACTAGTGCCAGTTTTACATTCAACACAAAGCATTTTGATGCATTTACAAGCTTCATTTTGATATAGAGCCTAAAAACAAAGTCTTAGGGGCAGCTTTAGCCACAGCAACACAGAGCATTAGTCTCGGTTACAAACGGTTAATATTCAAACAATACAATAGTTAAATTCGATCAAATAAGACAAACACTGTGTCTTAAATCTCGACCCGATCTATGCTTTGTGACAATCTTTACTCTGTCTCAACGCTAGATTCGTCAAAAACCAGAGTCCAAGAAGACTTCGGGTAAAGAATACCTGAGTTTTAGAAGGTACCAAAGCTCTGTTGGACAAAGAATACCAGAGTTCTAGAAGACTTCGGGCAGCACCCACTGTTTTGTCATTTCTCGGCATGTTCAGACCTTTGTGATGTCTTTCCATAAGCAGAAACTACTACACCGTGCCAGATCCTTGTAAAAAAATCCAGGAGCATAAAACCTAAACCCTTCCAGATAGACTAAACTGGGACGCTAGATCCTAAGTTGAAGTATTTCTGGAGGCGCCTAGCTCACTTCCTAGTCTTCTGTAGCCCGTCAGAGCATCGCCATAGCTCTGTTTTGCGAAAATGATAGGATCAATACAAAAAAATCATTCGAGACAGGGCTCGGGCCTTTAGAACTGTTTGCAAAAGGAAAAAGCAGGGCCATAACATAAAAATGCTTGCATGCAAGAAAATGCAAGCTTACGAACAAAAAAATTACCAACAGATATAAAAATACCATCAGAACATGAACCTGAAGGAAAAAACTGGCCGGAATAGACAATGTCTCTTGTTCTAAAGCTGTTAAACAAAAAACCATGTTAAATGAGCACAAAACTCAGCAAGAAATGGCTAAAAATTAAAGAAAATCCGATCTTTCTGCTCTAACTCCAGGAAACAAAGCTTATACCGTTGGAAAATCATGCAGCGCCTTCATTCAGATAGCTAGGCTCGCTGGAGGACCAGGCGGCAGCCCTTGCGCCTCGTTGAAGCTATCAGGGAAAAGGGGAGAAAAAAAATCTCCCCTGTTTCTATATTGTTAGGGAAGGGCACTTGGTCCCCCTTTTCGGGTGGCCGGTGAGTCGGTGACCCGCTCCCAGCTACCGCCGCTCGCCAGACCCCACCGTCCACCCGGAAAGGGGTCCCAAGTGCCCTGCCCCTCGTTGCAAAGACCAAGAAATTTTCATGTCATTCTGGGTTAGAAAGTTGCCACGTGGCAAGTCGCTACTGGACCAAAAAGGGAGAATGTTTCTACGTGACTTTTACGTCTCGGCGGTGGACAAAACAAATTAATTCAAAGTCAACTGGAAACCCTTCCAAGTTTCAACGAAATCCTATGCATTTCCATTTACCAGAAGGGTTTCCAGTTTCCACTTGTAGGAACCCGTAGGTAGTTTGAGCGGCTTTGCTGATTTCCGGTATTGTATGCATTTACAATCTCTTCAACCTCGAAGAAGACAGTGGACAGGAAAAGATAAGACAATTTCGGATTTTTGCTTTAGTCCTTCGTTTGTGCAATTGTCCCTGTGTTTTTAATTTCACTTTAGGAAATATTAGGTTGATGGCATTTGATCATGGACTGGCTGATGACCGGTCAGAAGTCTTTGGAATCAGAATTTATTGGCTCTTATCAGCTAAATTCCAAGGTGTATTTAGATCCATGCCTCCATCGTTTGCGAGGTTGCATTAGTATAGTTAATTTGGCAAGTGCAAAATATTCTCATGCACGTCTTTTAAAAAATGAACTGAAATTTGATCTTTTCTTTACAAACAATCTTATCAAGACGTATGCCAATTGTGGAAGCATAGAAAGTGCCCTTCAGGTATTTGGATCTATGCATGTACGTAATATATTCACATGGACAATAATGATAACAGCATATGTTCAGTCCAAACAAGAAAAAGAAGCTCTTTTTCTTTTTCTGCAAATGCAACAAGACCAGGTGACTCCTGATAGAGTAACCTTTATAACCACTCTAAATGCATGTGCCGTATCGGCGGCAGCACGAATTGGGAAATTGGTCCACGCTCACATTCTAAAATGCGGTTATGAGACAGATCTTGTTATTGGAAATGCACTTATTGATGTATATGCGAAATGTGGGAACACTCATGATGGGTTCCAAATATTTGATAGAATGCCTATACGAGATGTTGTGTCCTGGAATACATTGATTGCAGGATACGGTCATCAATGTATGGCCAAAGAAGCTTTTGACCTTTTTGAAAAACTGCAACAAGAAGGCATGAGGCCAGACTTCAACACATACACTATCATTTTGAATACGTATAAAAGCACAGCAAATTTAGAACAGGGACGATGGCTCCACAATCAGGTACTGAAGTCTGAGTATGCGTCCAACAGATTCATTGAGAATACCTTCATTGTCATGTATTCTAGATGTGGGAGCATAGAGGATGCACGATGGGTTTTCGACAATATGCTTCGGCATGATATTGTCTCTTGGGGTGCAATAATTGCTGCTTATGTAAAATGCAACAATCATAAAGAAGCAGTTCACTTGTTTGACCAATTGAGTCTAGCCGGCATGCAACCAAATGCAACCATATTTGTGAGTACTTTAAGTGCATGCACAAATATGATGTCCTTGAACCAGGGAAAAAAGGTTCATGCAAACATACTTAAAGATTTCTGTGAATTGCAAGTCTTTATTGGAAGTTCCCTTATTGACATGTATGCAAAATGTGGTGACATAAAGAGTTCTTGTAAAATATTTCAACGGTTGCCATCTCCCAGTAGAGACATAGTTACCTGGAGTGCAATGATAGCAGGCTATGCTCAGCATCAGTGTTATAATAAGGTCTATGAGGTATTTTCTCAAGTGCAGCAGACAGCCATTGAACTAAGTGAAATAACCTTCCTCAGCATCCTAACCATGTGCTCTGATTTGCAAGCTCTTGCACAGGGAAGAAGGATCCATGCCTGTAGTCTGAAATCAGGCTGTGGGATGGCAGTTTTTGTTGCAAGCAACCTTATTGGCATGTATGCTAAATGTGGGAGCATGATAGATGCATGCTTGGTATTTACTAGAGTATATTCTCCAAATATCGTATCCTGGACTGCAATGATTGCAGGTCATGCCCGACAAGGTGACTGGAAGATTGCTCTGAGTCTTTTCAGGGAAATGCAACAGACAGGTGTAAAACCCAATGATGTCTGTTTCATGACAGTTTTGAGCATATATGCAGAAATTGCAGCACTTGAACAGGGAAAATGTGTTCATATTGACATCATTGATGCTGGGCTTGGGGTTCTTGATTATGTTGGAAGTACTCTCATTGATATGTATGCAAAATGTGGAAGTATAAAAGATGCTGACAAAGTATTCATGAGCATGTCTCACCATGATGTGGTTTCATGGAATGCAATAATTGCTGGTTATGCATCTCTTGGAGATGGAAAGATGGTACTGAAGATGGTCAACAAAATGCAGAAAGATGGCACAAGACCAAATGAGGTCACTTTTCTATCTGTTTTATCCGCATTCAGCCATTGTTGGCATGCTTATGCAAGTTGTCACTTTTTTGTGCTGCTTACTGAATCTTATAGAATGGCACCTGGAATCTCACATTATGTTAGTATAGTTGATAACTTTTCCCGTGCAGGACACCTGCACGAAGCAAAAGATTTAGTTGATATGTTGCCAATTGAAGCCACGGAGCTCATATGGATGCCTTTGCTCAGTGCTTGCAGGATACATGGGGACATTTGGCTTGGTCAATATGTTATAAACCAATTTATGAAATATTGAGGAGCCATCAATTCCTCTTGTCATTAGCTAGCACACATGCAGATTCGGGCAATTGTTGACGGAAACTAGCTGATGTAGTTAATCCTCCAAAAGAAAACAAATTGCTGCCATACGATCCATCCATCGGGCGACGGGAAGCATGCGCAGATATATCATTAAAAAGCCACAGATTTAAGCAAGAGGGAACAACGTGAATAAGTGATACCGGCATTGCAATACAATATAGTCTGCAAGGCAGACCAAATGGTGCCATATCTGATCAAGCAAGCTAATGGTCGCGGTCAGCAGATGGCATAACATGACTGGAGAGAGGAACATCAAGGCAAGATGAGGTGCAATATGGAGTGCCACGATTTCCTGCAATCTGTTAAAAGGAAGATATACAGAAAGAAGGGTAAGGCTGCATTGGGAACCTATTGTATAGAGCTCTACCTGCACATTATCAAGGGATCCTATTGCTTAAGTAACAGGAATCCCCTAATAATGTTTCAGGGCAATTTAGAGCTGAACTGTTATCATTGAAAACTGTCACAGCGAGACAGGTGGTGAAGATAGCGAGAACACATGGTGAAGATGGTGGGTTTACTATATGCAAGTACTACTTCACCCTATATTTCTTGGATGAAATATAGGGTGAAGTAGTACTTGCATATAGTAAAGACTTGTTTGCTGCAGCAGCCATGGCAATGAAGAGAAATAATTGGCTCTTAAAAAGGAAACTTAATTCTAAAAAAGCTGTGCATTACATATCTCTAGGCGATATTTGATGCTTCTAGTACTTTAAAATTCTGGCAGTTTTTTTTCCACCCATAATTGTCAAGTTCTGAATATTTTTCCCGACTTTCCGGCAGCACACATCATGGATAACATAAAAGAAAAAGCCAGCAGCTTGCCATTCGCACAGCTGTAACATCTTCCATTAATGTCTTCCGAGGCAGCTTCTGGTTTTTGGATCTGAAACTTTTTGCAGTTTTTGGGAAACGTATGTCAAAAAGATCGTATTTTTACCACCTTAGGTCCTGATGCAAGGGAAGTGCGAATGCATGCATTATGGTTTAATCTTGCCTTGCAGATTTCAGACGAGGCCAGCTTTGAATTCTCAGCCCAAATGAATAAGTCTAATTCACAACCAACCATCAAAATCAATGTTTAATGGGCACGTCCAAACTGGCACGTAGCCTACGTTGTGATATTTCTTGTTAAGTAGTTTCTCTAGTTTCTTGCATCTGGTTCTTGGTTCTGATCGCATCTCTGCCAAGCTTAAACAGTTATTATAGACATTAGGTTCAATAAAAGCTTGAAAAGCTCAGGAGATCAATTTTTTTCCTTAAAGCTTGAAAAGCTTTGCATATTGTGTAACGACTTCCCATTAAGAATAAACAATTGCATTCGCTTGGGTCAACAACATATTATACATGAAAGGCACGGTACAATGAATGAAACATGCAATTAAGTGGAACATTAGAATCACCATTTCGGATGTTGGAAAGTGGCTTTGATGTCACTGTCCGTTAACATGAGATCAAAAGTAAAAAAAACGAGTTAGAAACAAGTTATATTAGTCAAGTGGGTTGAATGTGTAACCTTTTTATGTTTTGTCTCTTTGCTGTGATACCTTGTCCTGCTGGCTGCGGGGCATTTCATTGCATCCCATTGTATTTTTAGCCCTTAAACAAAGGCAGAGTGCTTTGCCTAAAATTCTTATTTTCTGCCTTTATTTCTGCATATAGAGACCAACTATAACATCATAAAGGAGCCCTGTCATACTGCCATTAATTCTACTTATAATTTATAGCCATGCCTTATGCCTTTTTCCTGGCAAGTAGACAAACACACATTTCTAGCCATACTACATCAACAGGATGTTCCTCACCTTCCTTGTTGCTACACTTTGTCTCCAAAGTTTTATCCGCCTTTTACAGAAAATGCTGACATGGACAGAAGAATTTGTTCAATAATGTAATTTGATAGGTGCACATTACAATATAATCTGCAATTGCCAAGAAGAGATGTCCATAAAATAGGAGTTGTTTCGATTGTCATACTACTCATCATATCCATTGCCTCGTCTAGAAAGCCTCTACGACCAAGAAGATCAATCAGGCAAGCATAATGATCTACTGATAATGAAAAGCCACTATAAGTAAAATAGTGAATTCCTTCATCTACAAGACAAGCATGACCACATGCAGTCATGATAGATATGAATGTTATCTCATTTGGCTTCAAACTTTCTTGCTGCATTATCTTAAAGAGCTTGATGGCTTCTATGCCGTTCCCATGCTGGGCACATGCAGATATTAGCCCATTCCAAGAGACCACATTTCTTATCAGCATTCTGTCAAAAATTTGATGGACAATGCAAATGCTTCCACACTTGGCATACATATCAGCAAGCGCATTGGTGACAAATGTATCATCTGCACAATCACCCCTCATGGTTTGAGCATGGATCCACTTACCAGCTTCTAGTGCTGCTGAATCTGCACATGCACCCAGAATGCTCACAAATGTAATGGCATTTGGTTTGGCTCCATTGTCCTGCATTTGTGAGAAGACCTTAAGTGCATGTTTGAAATATGCATATTGAGCATACCCACAAATCATTGTTGTCCATGAAAACACATTATTATTACTTATCCTATTAAACAAATGGCAAGCATCTTCGATGCCTCCACATTTAAGATACATGTCAACAAGACTACCACAAATAACAAAGTCCAACTTGCATGTGATTACTAGGGCAATGGCATGAACTAGCTTCCCTTGGATTAACGTCATATTACCAGCACATGCAGCAAGGACAGTGCTCAATGTTACATTATCTGCCTTTAAGCCTTCACAACGCATTAAATGAAACATGTTGAGAGCTTCTTTGCAATGACCATCTTGAACAAGGCAAGAAAGTATTGTACTCCATGAAACAACATCAAGTGTAGGTAATTTTCTGGAAAATTTCCATGCATCATTCTTGCTGTCACAATTAGCATACATATCAAATAAATTGGTACCAACAAACACATCTGCCTCACACCCAGAACTTACCACAACAGCATGAATGTATTTGCCCTGCGATAAAGCTCCTATAATAGAACAGGCATGTAAAACAGTGGCAAATGTAACATTGTTTGGCTGAAAATAATCCTGATCTATTTGTTGAAACAGTTCTAGGGTTCTTTCATAGAGCCCATTATGCACATATCCTGCAAGCATAACATTCCAAGATACATTATCTTGCAAAGGCAGCCTCTCAAACTCTTCCCAAGCATTCTTAATGTTTCCACATTTAGCATACATGTCAATCAAAGTATTACAAACAGAAATGACTGATTGACATCTAGCTTTCAGGACAATAGCGTGTATTTGTTTTCCATAAGCAAGGGTTCCAATCATGGCACATGCATTAAGAACACCAAGGAAGGTTACTTTATCTGGCTTCAAGCGCTTTTGCTGCATTTCTTTAAACAGAGATAAAGCTTTCATGCTATGCCCCTGATGGACATATCCCGAGATCATAATAGTCCAAGAGAAGATGTTTGGTTCGATCATTTGCTCAAATATTTTGTCAGCTAGTTCTATCTTTCCACACTTAATGTACATATTCATGATGGTATTGTTTATAAAAGTTCTATTTTCCAAGTGGAGGTTCTTGATGACGAGTTCATGAATTTGCCTTCCTTCTTCCAAAGATCTCATTTTTGTGCAACTCTGCAATAGGCATACACATGCTTCCTGATATGCCTCAATATCTTGTACATTCATGGACTTTAAAATTTGCAAGCCCCCCTTCAAATTGCCCTTATCACACAAGGATCTTATCTTTGGGTCTATGGACACTGCCCAAGACGATCTTTCGAAGCTTTTGCTAAAAGGGGGATATGATTGTATACCTTTAGCCAGACTGCATATTTAATTTAAAGCACTGGTCAAAGATTAAAATTTATTGCGGGAAAACAAAATGCAAGTGAAGATAGTACCAGGCAGCTGATAATTCAACACCGTGTACTTTCTCCCGGAAACAGTTGCAGCGATTCGCAACATTGCTGCTGATTATAAGGTAGGATATCACCTGAAGGAGATACAAGATCAGAGCTTCTGGCAACAATATTGCTCTTTTAACAAGATCTTACCAATTTCCTGCCATACCAAAAGTGTGAAGAAAATTTCGAGCCCGCCCAACTCTTCCTAAAGGAAGTCAGGAACATCTGAAACAGAAGACTGTCATGCAAAGCTTGCCTCAATGACTTTGCCAATGGTTGGAAGGTGGCATCCTTTTGGAAAATTAGGTTATTTCTACTAATATAGGTGTGTTATCCCCCTGGATAGATCCTCAATGCCCATTGTCTAATCACACTTCAAAATACGAACTACTCACCACCAGCACCATATTGGTTGAACCAAAACAAAATAAGGAAAAACTACAAAATACCATTATGTTTTGAGGAGTTTCACCAATAAGATACCGTTTATTTGATTGGGCTCCATAGGCATATTGGTCTCAATAGATGATAAAAGACTATTCAATTCAATTCAATTCAATCCAATCCAATTTTCTATTCGATTCTGTGACCCAATCAAAATAGTTAAAATATAAGACATTGCTGTAATGAAAAGTCACCTTTAAAAATATCCATATGGTCTGATATTGCAATTTGGAACCAATATGTTTCAAATTTAATTGAAAGTTACATAACAATTGCTACTTATCTACCCACATACCTACCTACCTATCTATCTAGTAATCGGCCTAAGTGAGCATTCTCAGCATTTAAGGAGTCCGCAGGACTTAGTAAGCAACTGCATGCTATGGTTTAAATTTGGAGAGGATTTCTTGTATTTGATAACACAAAACAAGGTGCCAAGGCACTATAAACTGGCATTGCAGACAATGACGGTGACAGTTTGACCCTAGAAATAAATATATTTTATTCAATAATGTTTGCAATGTTGTGTCTTTAGCAGGCTTGTCTAAACCGAGTACTGGATCTTAATTCTAGCATATCCACGTGCCTGACACGTGAGCTAGATTTAATCTTAAACATTAGGTTTTCAACTTGAAGATCACGTGGCTAAGAAAATTAGAAAGTATCTCCAAAATTACATCTAGGTTTCTTTCTTTCCACGCCTTCTTCTTTCCATGCATGATCCATCTCCAACTCTAGCAGAACGGTCCAACACACAAATGTGAAGTTCAAATTTATATATTCTTTTAATTATCATAGAAAATATGTATTGTTTTGAGTTTGAGACGCTGATGGGTTCAATTCTAACTAATATGAGAGAGTAATTTGTTTTGTCAAATTGGATTTTCTTGAGGTCAACCATTACAAGACTTGTGATGTTGTCAGTTTTAACTAAAATTCATTCCAAGCTTCCCCCCACATATTTATAAAGCTAAGCTCTTTTTGCTCATGATGCACTTACATAGCAATGCCTTCACTTTTTCTAATGGCTTCCATTTTGATATTCATTTGTCAAAGCATTCTAACTGCAATGTCTTCTAGCCAAATTTCCCATCTACTATCAAGTGGATTCAGAATAGATTTAAAGCATGTTGATTTTATGCATTCTGAAAATAAAATGAGTAGGATTCAAAGGCTTCATGAAGCTATAACACGAAGCAATCTAAGATATGTTAGATTGTTCTCTAGCAATTCATCTGTGATGTCAAAACGCGGTACATATTACAACCTTGCAACCTCGCAGGATGGATCTTACGTCATGGAACTGCATATTGGCACGCCTCCACAAAAGTTTCAAGCTATCATGGACACGGGAAGTGATCTAGTGTGGGTGAAATGTAAGCCATGCATGACATGTGATGATGACAAAAGGAGTTCGGTATTTGCTCCAAATAATTCTTCCTCATTCAAAATTGTCGATTGCAATGATGTCTTATGCATGAGCCTACCTATTAGACAATGCTATTCAAGGCATTGCAATTACATATATCAATATGGAGATGGATCAAGCACAATAGGCAACCTATTGGTAGATATTGTCACCCTTCCCAAAACTCATCATGGCTTGAACCCAAAACTTACATTCGGTTGTGGGCATGAAAATGTAGGTCTTTGGGGTCAGGCGATGGGAGTTGTAGGGTTAGGACAAGGGCCGTTATCTTTCATATCACAGCTCAAAGCTCTCATTGGTAATAAGTTCTCATATTGTATTGTGAATTTTGATGATGCCCCATATACATCAAGTCCAATGTTTTTTGGAGAAGTAGTGCCTACAATGTTTAACACTTCAACTACAAAATCTACTTCCATTTTGCATGAACTTGGGCAACCTTCTACCTACTACTACATTGGACTTGAGGGAATTATAATCAATGGAAATACTGTGATAAAATCTAAGAGCTCCTTTTCATCCATTGTCAACGGTGGCATCATTCTCGATTCTGGTACCACAATGAGCTTGCTTACACCTGCCTTGTATAAGGTTGTTCGAAGCACTTTTCTAAGTGCAATCAAACTACCCCTGATCAATGAAATGCCGATGGGCTTGGACCTTTGTTATGATAGATCTGGTGCATTGAATTACACGTTTCCTTCTTTGGCATTACAATTTCCAAACGATATTGAGATGCTACTACCTTTTGAGAATTATTTTCTAAAAGTAGATGACAGAGGATATAATGTGTGTCTAGCAATAGCTTCTTCAGGTGACAAGATCTCAGTGATTGGAAATATCATGCAACAAAATTTTAGAGTATTATATGATAGAGATATGTCGGTGGTGTCTTTCACTCCTACTCAATGTGATAAATTGAACTCTTAAAAGCTTGCAAGTTTGCTTTTTGTATCTTAAAACGGTTCTAAATGAGAAGTATCTTTATAATATATTGATAATATGGGTGAATCGTAATATATTGATAAAATAAGTGCTTAATCAACCATATTATGTGTTTGCAGATAAATTATCAAATTCTTACAAAATTCTTCTACTCTTCAAGAACACTCTAGTTTGAAAAATTCTTCGGAATGCCCTTTTTCTTTTTGAAAGGACGAAAGCAAGAAATTTTATTAATCAGATACAAAAAGTACAGGATTTACATGTCTCATTTAACTGTGTAAGCACAAGAAGATGCCATAGGAACACGAGCCTAAAGCACAATGTACTTACTCTAGAATAGAAGACTGACGATAAGAATGAATTTGATGTTGAAGAATTTGAATAATTCTTCGGGATGCTTGCCCTCTCCCCATAACTCATCTTTAGCCACCCCTAGGTATCAAACCATAGGCTCTAATTTCAAATGTTATATTACTAAACCTGCAGGGCTAACACACGAGCTAAAGGATGAATTGAACCTTTCTTTTTCTTTTTTTCTTTTTTTTTGGCGCGGCGAGGGGAGGGGTTGCAACAGTTGTATTAGATCACATGCAAAACATTACCTGATATATAAAACTTGGAGATATGAGAATCTCTCGCAAAAATAGTAGTGGGCCAAGCAAGCTAGAAACCTCCTTCAAAGGAAGGCATATACTATAGTAAAACCAAAATATAAGTAGTGTTTTACCTTCAAACGGAAATCACAGAAGTTTTGAACTTTAAAGCACATAAAAATTCAGAGGTTTGCTCCACCCAGTTTAATCCACAACTCCATCAAGGATGATGATGAAGAAGGCATCTTTAATTTGGTCGAACATGAGTCGATCAAACTCAACCAGACCATAGGGAGTAGATTCAACTGTGCAGAATCTAGGAGTCTCTAGCAACTTCCAATATATGTCTCCTCGGAATACTTCTTGATCTCTAGATTAAATGTCCAAATACCTTTGCCGCGCATTCAGGTGTTTTATAGCAAATAACTACGACTTGACCCAATGAAGGCATTCAATAACCTATTGTTGTGTTAATGTAGCTATAGAAGAGGAGACCTCATGCGTATGCCTGTTGTAGCTGTAGAAGAGGAGTATGCATGCCTGCCATGTGCTCCTTCACCACATAATCTGTCCAAAATTGATATCCAAATTGTCAAAATGAAAAGTAAAGAACTGGAAAAGACCTGAATTTGACAAAAAAATACATTAATTTATTAACATTTTTTTATTTGTTGTTTACTAGTAAAAACAACATGGACGAACGTCAGATGGAATATGAACGTAAACTGAAACGGAAAGCCTTGAGAATGTTATATGGCGACTTGCTCAAAGATGTTACCCCAATAATTGCCACAAATAGCCCAATTAGACCCAGTTGACTGAGTCTTCCCCGAGGCTTTAGTGGTGTGCACGAAATGAATGCTGCCAATGTATGTACCATAAACATGTTTCTCCGCCGCTCATGTGCATACTTTGCAGATGGGCTAGATCAGGCTCTGGCGTGACTATAGCCTGCCAGAGACGCAATCTTGTGGAGTCACCCATTGAGACTACTGCGGGTTGCATTTCCCCGGTCCGATGAGGCAGGAAGGGTCGCATCTCCTCTTCCCGGGGTCTATAGGTTCCATGGGCGCTTAGAGAATCGTGGCGACACACAATTCTTACCCGACTGAACCCCCCAAAACAAGATCCAGGCCGACACCTGCAACTCTTGAGAGGCATGGCGACACCATTCCCCCTGGAGGTGTCGGACCCATACCCGGCCCACTCGAAGTGACCGGCTATAGGCCTAGCCTGCTATGGGTCCCCAGTAGCCGCGCTCAGCAGGGACCTCCCTCCACTTTGCCTCTAGCCCCGTTATCTGGTGCTAAGTCACATCATAGCCCCCGTAAGCCCGGTGAGTTCCTATGCACAGGCCGCATATAATAGGAACTAATGGGTCTAAACTAAGAGTATCATCTAAGTAATGGCTACTAGGTCTCTACCCCCTTTCCTAATACAAGAGGCGCAAACATGATCAAACAACATCACATATCCATATAACATGATAAATAATGAGAATAACATCTAACCTAATCACATGCATCTAAGTTACAGTTAGGATTCATTGATTAGGGTTCAAGATCTAGACTGAGGGTTCTAGGATGGCTCTACTAGAGATATGAAATGCTAACTCATCTGGAATCCTAACTTCTAGATGATTTACAAAGGGCTCTAACCGAAATACCTACCCCTGAGAAACTCCCTTCTGCTCCCGGCATCTCCACGGCCTTCAAGGGGTTCGAAGTAGCTCCCACTCCTACTGATGCGCGCACGCTCTGGGGGCTGTTGTGCTATGTTGTGCCACAGCAGACGGTTCTCAAAACGGAGTTTCGAGCGCGAACAAGGTTCCAAGATTGTTGGAGCCAGAAAAATGTCCTAGGGTTAGGATTTGGCCATTTATAGGTGAGGGTTCCATGTCACTGCCACATGGCTTCAATGGGGTGCTTCCATGTGACGGGTGCCCAATAGGGTGAGGCCATGTGGAAATGACCCTATGCCTAAGGTTGGCTAAGTTATATGAATAACTTAGCCATGCTCCCTTTTCCACATATTATGGTGTACAAGGCTACTAAAGTAGACTTGTACAGTGACGTGGCCCAGAAATATACGTATTTATAGAATATATTTCAGGGGAACGTAACAGTGATCACCCTCATGCGTAGCCTGCTCATCTTTCTAAAATTACCTAGGCCAGTTTCTTTTCTTATACCATAACAATAAAATAAACCATCCACAACCGTCTAAAATAGAAACAAAACCTCCAAAACAAGCAAGCTACTCAAATTGCCTTAGATATACAGTTTTGAATACAATACCATACAAGAATCATAGTCCCAACCATTGCGAATACCCTCCCGCAATACGAAACAAATTGTGCAAACTTAATGAAGTGCGATGGACTAGTAATAGGGATGGTGTTTACCATAACTTATCGTAGTAAGTATTCAAAGCTCATCTACAATTGATTGCTTACTTATTTTTTTTGATGTCATTGCATTTCTAGAGGGGTCTTTTTTTTTATAAATCTTTACCTTTTTGTTCATGCTTTATTTAATAGTTTTATTCTTTGTATTTTTTGAGGCCCTTTTTTGGGTTGCCCCTAAGGGGGCAAACCCTTGTTTATGTGGGTTTATGGCATATCCAAGTATATGCTGGCATATGCTTAGGATATGCCGGTGACTGCTCCAAACTAGCCGTTGCCAGTAAACTGTCGGTCCGAACCCCCTTCAGGACTCCGGCTTTTTCAATTGAAGCTTTGCCATTTCTTGGAGCTAGAAGCATCTCTGGTCCCCAGCCATAGCCATAGGCATCGCTTCAAGGGCCGCCATAGCTAAAGCTGTCCGGCTTGGGATGTCCAGTTGTTTGCCATGAATCTGGTTGCATACCATGAATCCGGCTATGGGGAGCAGAGAACTCTATTTTCATAGCTTATATCTATCATAAAAACTAAATATTGGAGCTTGACGTTTGAACCGATAAAAGAAATGGATCTGAGAAGGTAAAACATAGGGAAACTACCTGCGGTGTGGTTAGGCAGGGGCCATGGTCATGGGCAAGAGAAGGCCATTGTCGGAGGCAAATGTACTTCCATAGAGCTTCGTCCCGGCCAAGATATTCGACCGGGGCAGACGCTGAAGGCTAGCTATGGCAATGGCGACAAAGGCACAGCCATACAGATGGTTGATTCCTCTCAATTAACGCATTTTGTTTGCCCTGTCTCCCGTTATCTCGGTCATTTTCTCATGCCATTTTCGTCTATAACACATGTTTTTATATCTGACTCAGATTTTTCTTTTGCTCCATAGATCATTATCTACAAAGCAATGATCTTGGAGAAGACATAATCTTAGTCGTGTTTTTTTCTGTCTTCCTGCACTCTTCTTGTGGGAAAAAATAGAACGTTGTCAGCGTATGGATTCAGATGTATAAAGAACAAGGGGCCGGGTGCAGAGACGAAGGGAGCAGCCGAAGTTTCAGACCAAATATCTTTTTTAGTAGTTGCTATAGTAACTTCGATTTTGCTATTCGGTGCTATTCGATGCAATTAGTTGCTATTGGGTAAAGGCTTCGATTTCAAAGTTTGCCACAACCATCAACGACAACAAGGACAAGGAAATTTGCCACAGAAATTTACCAAAAGGTTTTCGATTCTTACTGTTGCGATTCTTGCTGTTGCCATGCTGTTCTAGCGATATCATTGGAGCAAGGATTTGATTGCTATATTGTTGCGATTCTTACTGTAAAAGGAGCTTAGTGTTGCCATCCGCTAACCCTAGCTAACCCATCATCGATTCTTAAGCTCCAGGGTCAGTAATGTGGAGGAAACACCCGAGCAACTGTATCATGACGTAGAGCTACAACTTAATCAGGTAACCAATCTTGCATCTCCAAAATCTTATTATTTTTTTGAAAGAATCAGATACAACGGAAATACGCTATTAAGGAATAAGAATAAGAATAAGAATAAGAATAGTTTTTTATCGTCCACTGAGACCAATCGGCCTATGGGACCCAGAAGGAGCGCAACAAACTTATTACTGTCCGGGTTAAAAAACCCTCGCCCCGAAGGGTTTTCGAGGGAAAAACCGTGGCAGTAATAAGAATGTTGTCAAACTATACAAGTATACATCATCATGAAATAAATGTGTATGTACATGTCAAGCGCGTGCCCGAGGACATAGCTGATCTCACATGTCCATGACCTCCTGAAGGTATGATCCTAGCACCCGTGCGGAGGCCATGCTCAATGTCACATGTAGCGGCTGGCCAGGCCTGACCAACTCAGCATAGCGCGTCCGGATTTGATCATATGCTGGGCAACTTTGAAGGGTATGAAATTCATCCTCAATGACTCCCATTTGGCAGCGTTGACAGAGCCTGTCTGTGACGAGCCTGCCGAGTTGACCCTCCTGGCAACTCGGGATCTTGTCAAACTTCTATAATTCTAGGTTGATAATACTGGTGAAGAATTAAATCTTCCTTTCAATTGAACTTACTTACTCCAAATTCAATAAACAAATGTTTATAAACTCAATATAATCAGGTAAGGTCAACATCCAATAAATCATCATTCTCGATAGGGATAACATCCAACTCTAGCAATTCAACCCTAGAATCTTCTCGCTCAACCACGAGCCACAACTGCACTGCTACCATTAGCTTGACGACCGCCTTGCTCATTCACTGCACATATGCACTCACTGGGGTTAGTCCTCATGACTAAGTGGGGATCCCTGGCTGCCACTGCATGCATGGAAATACTCTGCAAATCTTGGGTAAGCACAAACACAGACGGAAAATCCTACGTGAGCACAGTGCTAAGACAATGACAACCTAATGCAAAGAAATATAACACATGAGCAACAGAAGCAAAGAACATAGCCAAAATACCAAATTATCATAAAATAGCTCCGGGACAATGGGAAGCTCAGCCGGCCTATATACAGGCCCCGTTAGCAGCATGTTGCCCAGCCAGCTTACATTCCAAGCCCTGTAGCGAGTGGTGGGGTGAACCTCGTATGCGCATACCCTCTCAGCCCACGTCTGGCACTGGAGGACCTCTTACCATGGGAGTTCACAAGAGTTGACTGACGTAGCAATCCCTGCCAGGAGAACTATGCCCGGTGTCACAGAGCACAAGAATACCACAAAGAAACACAGATGAACATGAGCATGCCGGAGCAACCTAGGCCATCGAACCTAGAAGTCCGACCCCGAAGGTTCCAATAGACATAGTCAAATACCAAGACAACAGTAGAACAATGCAAAGACCAAGACATGTGAAGTTCATTAGATATTTTCTCAACATGTGTCTAGATCATACTATTGCCGAGGTTGCCCATACAACCTGCTGAAGTAGCTTATCCAATGATCTTACAATGACATCGAAGTAGATCTCATACTTAGCATTTTCACAATACTCACAGCTTGCACTAATGCAATTCCCCCCATAAGGAATGCAATTTCATATTAGCTTCCATTAAATCCAGTAGCCATGATAACTTATCATATTCTCTACATGTAATCCTCTTGCCAAGGTTACTCATACATCCTATGCCATGTCGAGGTAGCAACTCAGTGATGAAGACCTTGATAGCAATCCAACATGTCGAGGAAGTTACGAGTCTGACAGTCATTGATGTAGCTCCAATACCTATGTATGTTACTGATCAAGGAAAGATACTAACATCTTCTATAATGCAAAACTTACCTCAAAATCAACCTCTCATGAGGGATACAACGTTCCATTCCATTAGCTATGATGCTCTTGATAAAATACAATGCAACAACTTAGAAACTTACACTTATGCACTCAGACTAGCAGTACTTCATGCTATAGCCACATTCAGAAACCCCCAAGCTTCACATGGCTCTCCTTGTACCAATGCGGACCCGTCTCAATCTCAATAATCCTTGATGTCTGCTTATCCCCATTTCAAGATCCACATGTGAACTTGATGCTGAAATCCTTGATGCCGAGGGGTCGTTGATGCTCTACATCTGTGCTAGGCTACTTTTCCACATTAGCCCCATCTCCATGAGCTAAGAAAGATACTTTATCCCAATCCTTAGAATTTTACCATAGTTAGACAATTAATCAAACAATGCATACTCTTACTACTTATGATTATTCTGCTCAGCTCTTCATGCTCCGATCTCCTCTGCTGCTAAGCTCAAATGCAACCCAATTCCATCCACAGGTACTTAGTTTTATATTAGGACATGCAAATAAATTGATAAAAGAAGCATATACAAGACCAACAAGCTAAAGCACAAAACACAAAATAAGAAAAACATAACGTGAACACAAAATGGCATTGGAGAGCTCGGTGCCGATCAGATCCAATTCAATTCTGTCTTTTCTGAAGTTTCCATGCTGAATTGGTGCTTTCATGTAATATTCAGCCATTGCTGACTTAGAATCAGCCCTTACAAAGATATTTCCAATCACTGATAACCTTCTCTAGCCTTATGAGTCTCTAACAAATTCATAATTTATCATATCCACATCCAAGAGTCATGCACAAACTAATCATGGCAGCTCATAGCACATTTCAATTGATCAAAGCAAAACCCCACCTGAGAATTTCTTCACGGATAGACCTCTGGGCCCCTTGCAATTGATTGTGCCTCCAAAGATCGTCATCTAGCTCCAAGAATTAAACTGCAGAAGAACATACATAGTGCAGTCAATTCTGACTCAGCATCACAATTTCTGTCATAACTTTCTTATATGGATGAGTTTCGGCCTGATCAGACCCATTCCGGAAAGCTTACTTGAATATCTTTCCAGTAAAAGAAAAATCACTTGAAAAGGATCTCGGGTCACCGAGATATGATGCTTCAAATTTCGGGCTCCAAAACTGCCCAGAATTGCTCCTTGCCTTCATGCTCTGCAACAATCCTTTCTCCAAAAAGATAAAACCCTAATTTCATGCTGCATACATGCCATGAATATGTATATACATACATAAATATGTATATTGACCCATCAGGTGGCCAGGACCGTTACAGTGTCCTGACGTGGCTCACCAATCTATCTGCCTGTCTCAATTCGAAGATGATGTGCCCCTTGTGCGAACGGAGGCAATGAGTCTGCGTCTTTTCATGGGCAAGTGGGTGCGCAGGTAGCATTGCGGGCCTCATTCCAATGTGGGATTTATGTGGCGCTGGTAGTGTGCTGTCTTGACCTGTTCAAGGGCGCTGGCATCCCAAAGCTTGCTGATGAAGCAAGCATCAAGATATTGCCTCAAGCTATGGCGATCTGCCTCTGTTTGCACATGTATGCACCTGTGCTCCTGCACATTCCATCTAGCCATCCACTGAGCTCTCTTTTCCCTCCAGCAGGCCTTGAGGCGCTGTGGCCCCATTACCATGATATAAGCTAGTTTAGGGAGACGGAGCATCGTCCATATTGATCACCTTCTGAAAATAGACAATGTGGCGATCAAGGGCCGCCCTCTGAAGAGGCAAGAATCCTGTTTCCTGCAGTAGAATTTGATATGGGACTGTGGACTTCACCCCTAGTGCTCGTACCAAGAAGGCTTTCTGCACCTGCTCCAAGTCATTCCAAGTAGCGAGGGATATTACTGGGCCCCATACTTCAACCCCATATAAAAGGACAGGCTCCACTAAGACCTTGAACATGTGTGTAATGTTTTTAGCAAAAACTAAAAACTGGAATTTACCTCTTAGTTCTTGCAGCCATATGTTTTTGAAACTTCATAACTGGAAGCTATAATGTTGGAATGCCATAATCAATCAAAGCATTGTGGGCGCTGTGAAACAGCTACAAAATCTCTAGAGGCAGGAGCAGGACAACGGCGGCAATGTACAAATGAGAAGTGCAAGCATAAGTGATATCCTCGTACTCATCCTGTAAGCTTTGAAAGAAATAATGCCCATCAATCTTTAGCTTAAATGCTACAATCTCTAAAACAACCTACTTTCATCTGCAGGCAGTAATTATGCTTGTTATAGACAAAGAAAAAAGACTGCCTTGTTGGGTCGGCAGTCACGGTTTGTTCCACGTCTCTGGAGCTGTCTTGCTGGTTTTATAAAGGTGAGACTCTTAATTTCTTATATGTGAGTGCACTTAGATATTGTAATGTAATTTCTTACTTGTTAGTGCATGCCAGGAATAGCAATATCTTCCATTATGCTGATGTGTGGTTTGAATCGTAATTGTTTGCTATCAAACAATCATGACCTTGGTGTTCATTTCTACTAAGTTGTCTATTTTTTTGTACTCCATATTAATTTGCACAGTGATGCACCTTTGAAGATGTGAAAAAGTAATGAATTCATAACCTAGCACATTCTTTGAGCCTGGTGAAAGCTTAGAAGAGGTTGTACGACGAGAGACGAGAGAAGAAGCTGGTATTGATGTTGGAGAAGTGGTATACCACAGTTCACAACCTTGGCCATGTACATTCTTTTCTTTCAGAAACGTTAATATACTCTCTCCACCTGTTGTTTTTCCAGTTTCCATAACATGTTAGTTTTTGCAGTAGGGACAAGCAGCATGCCATGCCAGCTGATGATTGGCTTTTTTGCATTTGCAAAATCGTTCTTCATCCATGTTGATAAAAAAGAGCTTGAAGGTAAGAGCAGCAACTCATGCTTCACAAGATTCATGTAGAGGGCAGAACATAAAATCAGTTCCAATTTCTTATATTTATAGATGCACAGTGGCATAGTCGAGAAGGCATACAGGAGGCATTAGCTCAGATGAACTACAAAAAGGTGCAAGAAGCCTCTGCTTTAAAAATTAGGCAATTAAGATGTTTAGGCAAGGATGCAGAAGGAAGCTTGGCGAGGTCGGGAACGACTAAAGCCACAAAGCTTTTTGTGCCAGGTCCTTATGCAATTGCGCACCATCTCATTGCAACATGGGCTGCAAAGGGTTCTGCATTTCTAAGCAGAATTTGACTCAAAACATTATTTATGCGGCTGTGAGCATTAGTGTTTTTTCCCAATAGGAGCTTGATTGCATCCCATAAACACATGATATGGAACAAGTAATGGAATCCTCATAAAAATCGATAAAAATCAAATGCACATGGAGCTAATTTGACTTATTCTAGTATAAGACTAAACTTTGAGCAACATTAAAATTTACAATACTGCACAAAAGTACAACAAGGTGCTGCGCACGAAGGGTTGCCCTCCGGTACCCTGAAGGGAATGTGCACACAGTCTTTGATGCGTAGTGCTCCGAACTAAGAATAAGTTCATGATTGTTTAACTTCGATGATCTCAACAAAACTAATATTAAATACAAATGTTACCTCCTCGTAACACATTAGTCCAGCTCAAAAATTAAAAGTTTTGCAAGTTTCGACACAAAAATCCGACTTAATATGCTTTGCAAATTGAAGCAACAGGAAGTTTTGCAACAGGAAGTTTTGCTAGGTGTGTATATTGGCGACAACAGTCTGCTAGGAGTGTATCTCTGCAAGAAGATCCAGAAGCTCTGCAAGAAGTTCTCAAAGACTACGCATCAAAGACTATGTGCACATTCCCTTCCGGATACCAGAGGGCAACCCTTCGTGCGCAACACCTTGTTTTATGTGGGCTATGGGAACATGTCATCACATATTCTTTAAAATGAATGTATATGGAGTCCAAAATCATGGTATATTTCATGGTATATATGGCCAAAACAGTGTATATTATGATGAGCTTGCCGAATTGACCCTCCTGGCAACTCGGGATCTTGTCAAACTTGCTTAATTCTAGGCTGATAATAGTGGCAAAGAATTGAATCTTCATTTGCAGTTGAAACTTAAACCATTATTATAAATCCATCATCACTGAGATACAATGGAAGTTCCACCATCCATCAAAGAATACAAATTCAAAGGATGTACTATCCGTAATATATATGCTTAAAATAACTGCTAAGCAAGCTAAACAGAAGCTTTTTAACTCCAGAACTTAACCACGATTCCCGGCTACATCGCCAGGCAGACACATATGAGGCAATACCAAAGACCAAGACATGTGATTTTTCATTAGATTATTTTTTACTTTCTTAGATTTAAACATATGCCTTTCATAAATAGTTTTGGCGTTAGATTATTTGCCCATAAATTCTCTACTCTTTGATCAAACGCCAGCAAATCAGATATGCCTTTTAATTGATAGATGGAAATAGGCAGCCGTCAACCTTTAAATGCTTAATCGCAATGCAAGATGGACATTTTGTGGGGTTCAGCCTGCCACTTCTAGTTTAGGTTGTACATATGTTATAATGATATGGGAGAGTGATATAAGTATATTTACAGTACTGCATTGAATCCAGAAAACGTACTATAGGTAGATTTATAGTACTGTTTCTGATGTATATCCACTTGCCAAGCAATCATGGAAGTTCTGTATGCTAAACAACACTTTCATAGCCCTGTAATGGTGCCATTTGGCCCAGATTAATGATTATAGATACTACTGGTCCTGCTCTATACCACAATGATCCAAACAGTAACCATGCTCCATACCACAATGATCCAAACAGTAACCAGAAATTTGCCTTGACAAGTGCCTGCCCTACAGTAAAGTCTTCGTCTCTTCGAGACAGATACAGAAAAGTTCATGGAAATTGCGGCATGCCAATGAAAATGGGCATGGAGATACCAAGGGAGTCGTTACGCTGCTTGTTGCTTTCTCGGTTCAATTCTTGCTCAAAGAGCTTCCAATTCTTTTTATATAATTTTTTGTATGCTTCTTTCACAAACATGGTTTTTTTGGCTTCCTTTCCGGCTCTTCAAGTCGTTCTAACATAGCAATTTTTGATCTCTCAGTTCTTTCATGCCCAATTATGCTTTAAACTTGCTTTTGCATTTCGTTGCTTCCAACATCACTTCTTTAGACCGGAGTGTTCTGCTATCAGACACAAGGTTGCCGGCATGGTGGAAAATGTCCATCATAAGAATTCAATTCTTGCTACAGAAATAGTTGGAATCTTTAAGTCATCCAAGACCATCAATAGTACATGAGGAGGATTTTTCCATTCTCATACGTGTGAACTATTACTCATTGCTCTAACGTCCATTTCTTAGCAAAACTAATATTTACATGGACTGTGTATACGGTGAATTGCAAGCTTAAATCACACAGATGGTTCTTTTTGAAATGTAGATGGTCAGCTAAAGACATAATAACATGCAATGGCGGACATCCAACCAACGGTAGAAACCTAATCTTACTTTATTTCTTGCTAGTGCCATCTATTCATGCAGAATGAGCATCACTATATTTATATCGCATGTAATGGCTTGTTAATGAGGATTTGCAGCTCATCATCGTTAGCATTATAGTGCCTTGCAATCTAAAATTCGATTTTTTGTTGCAATCTGATCGCCGCATGCATATGTAACATTGTATATTTTACCTTTGTGCATAGATTCTAGAGTTATGAAGAGGTAATCGTTCTGCTAAATTAAAAGAGTAAGGAGTATTGTACTTTTTGTGCATGGATTCTAGAGTAATGGAAAAAAAACGAAAGTTAGTATTTGAGATCATCGGCTAAGTCTTTATTTAGTAGTTTCTATGCAAAAACAGCATTTGCAGTCGACATAAATAACGTGGAATTGCAGCCTTGATTGAAGGTTTTGCCATAATATTATTACAGTGGATTTGAACAAGCTATAGCATATTACAGCTCTGCTATTTTAGAATTGCAATTCTGGCCTCACAAACAAGATATATATCTCTACTCTTTTGGGCATGGAATGTTAAATGATGAGGGAGCAGAGAAAATTGTGCATTGATCACAACCTAATAAAATGGCCTCTCATTGTCGATATGGATGCTGATACTAAGCTTCTAAGATCTGCAATCTACTACAGTTGATGCAACAGCATAGGATGTGCTCATATTTTCTAACTTCTTGCTACAAGATGATTAAAAAGCATGTGCTAGAAATAAGAACATGTACAATTGTTTACATCTAAGACCGGATTTACATGTTTCATCGTATAAAATGGGGGTATCACCAATGAGTAGTGAGCATTTATTAGCAGCGTATTTGTACTACCATTCCTCAACCATCTTTACGACTAAATCATATAAAAACAATATGGCTAAAACCAATATGCAATGGATAATGCTATTAACTTTACGGAGATGCTTTTTGAGATAAGTTAGCATTCATGTATGTAATGCATTTACAAATTCACAACCCCTTGCATTGCAAGTATAGAGTTAACCCTACTAACTTTCCATCCTTGCAGGTTTAAATAGGATGATTGGTGTTGTGCTCGTCAATATTGTTGTGTTTAAATATTATCGAAGCTTGCTTTTGCTTTAGAAAAACTCTCCAGTAAGCCTTTTGTTATAAGTCTGGTTCCTAAGAAACATCAGATCGGAAGCCGTGGCAAACAATACTGGCATGCAACAACTTCTTTTCTGCTATTGATGCATGGCTTGAATAAATGTTTAGCATTATGATACACGTTACATTATCTGATGCATGTCTTCAAAGAGATGAAAGATTGTTTTGACTTCAGCACTTTCGCTACATGCTGTTATTATGGCATTCCATAAAACAACATCTTGCCTACAAATGCTTTTGAACACCTGCAACAATTTTTCTAAGCATCCACATTTGCTATATACGTTTACAAGCACAGAAGCCAAGATGATGTCTGATCTGAACTCACATGGGGCACATGCCTAGGCTCGATAATAATGCACATGCATCAATAAGAGGAACAAAGATAATTTTATGTAGAGAGATGTGTTTTGCATTTGTTGGAAACTGCAGAGAGCCTTTTCACCTTGCCCCATCTCAATATATGAACTGCTAACAAGAGTGCAGGCAATTATAAGTCTTTCCGAGATGGATCCTGAAAATGCCAAAGTTATGCTGCAAATTATTCCTACTCTTCTTAAGCACGTGGTGTCTCTCTGGGTGCCTGTTGGAATGAATTACATGCCTAAGTGATAAATTTGAACAGATGGCAATTACTGTATATTACACCTGCTTAATATTTATAGATGGATTTTGCATGGAGAAATGATAAAAAAAGGGGAAAGTAGACGAAATAGGTACGGAAAAAAAAAACAGAGGCGGAACAGAAGGAGAGCTTTTTTTGTTTCGAACAGGTTGAACAGGGCGGTGAAGCGCTGAAGCCGGATTTGTTGAAATCGAGCTTGTAGCTTCTGTGTGCTGCCGGATTTGGAGCTGGAGGAGATCTAATCAGGTTGTAGGTGTTATTTTATGCTCTGTGTGGTAATAAGTGGCAGACCTGCTCTGTGTGAATACAGTTCTGTGTGCTCTTTTGTGGGAAGTCCTTTGTGGGCTCCTATTCTATTTATGCAGGTAAATCCTTTGTGGATATTACGCAGGTATTAAAGGGAGAAGATTGAACTTGGTTTTCATCTGGGTTCAATTCCCGGGCTCAAAGTTTTTCAGTTCTAACATCTGGTATCAGAGCCCAAAAGGGAGATGGCATCTAATAAGGTAGCTGCCTCTATATTAGCTGATGTTAAGGTGTATAAAGGAGGTTCTGGTTTCCAAGCATGGAAGATGAAGGTAGAAAAAGCATTGGAAGCAGAGGGACTGTGGGATCTGGTCCGTCCTCTCACTGAAACTGAGAAGCAAAGACGGGTATCTATAAAGAATGAAGCTGCTGGTTCATCAAAACTAGAGGTGTCTGCAGAATCAGCAAAGGCTGCTAAGGATGAGGCAAGGAATTTAGCTCAAGCAAAAGGTATTATCATTTCAAAGCTTGGTTATGGTATCATAGCTTCAATTCATAATATGGATCCACGAGATATGTGGCAGTATTTATTAAATGAATATGAACAGTTAACTGCATCTCAGAGACATAAATTAGAACAAGAGTTAAGAATGCTGAAATATGAAAGTGGTCAAGATTTGGTTGAGCTGTTTGATAAGATGGATGGAATATTTATGGACATAGAAGGAGCTGCACCTCTTTCTGCCCAATCAAAAATACTTTATATCTCAGATGTATTTGCTGCTTATGATGAAAATATTGCATCTTTAATTCGTACTATGTCTAGAACTAAAGAAGAAGCTATAAGTATTGCAAGGACTGAAATTACACAAAGAGAGGTTAGAAGGAATTATGATCAAGGGGGAGATAACATTTTATATTTTGGAAGAGGAAGAGGAAGAAGTAAAGATATAATTTGTTATGGTTGTGGAGAAACTGGGCATATTAAGCCAAACTGTACTAAAATCAAAGGTCGTTCATGCTATGCTTGTGGAGGAGTAGGCCACCTGGCCAATATGTGTACAAAAAGGGGAAGAGGACGTGGAAGCTTTAGGGGATCCTCTAGTAGAGGTGCGTCCAGAAGCGTTACTCTTTCAAAGCCAACTATAGGTTCTGTGTCGGAAGAAATTCCTGAGGAGGAGGTAAAGTCATATGCTTTATCAAATTTATGTGATGAAAATGTTTCTAATCCTGTGGTTATAGATTCTGGAGCTGAAAAATCCGTAATGCAAAGTTCAAAGATATTAAGAAATCTTGAAACTAGTAAGCTCAGATGCGTGCGCTTGGCTAATGGAGAAAAGCAAAATGTAGAAGCTTGCGGTGTGCTAGAACTCATAGGAGAAAATGGGAAAATTATTACCATTAATAATGTGTTGTGTGTACCAGGGATGATTAAAAACTTAATCTCTGTAGCAGATCTAGTTGATAAAAATTATAAAGTCTTGTTTGACAAGCATATGTGCATAGTTCTTGATAATGGAAAAATAGTATTATATGCAAAAAGAATTGGAAATCGCTTTGAGTTTTGTCCTAGAAGTATAAACATTTTATCAAGTGAAGTTGGAGAGGAAAACTCAATGGAATTATGGCATCAAAGATTAGGCCACACAAATTTGAAAAATATGGTTTTTATGAAAAAACACAAGTTATTGGACGGTTTAGAGTTTACAGATGATAGTAAGGAAAACACTCCGTGTCATGGATGTATGTTGGGCAAGCAAAGTAGAAAACCTTTTCCTATAAAGGGTGAACGGGTAAATGAAAAATTAGCTCTAGTGCATTCAGATGTATGTGGACCTATGAGAGTTAGAAGTGCTAGTGGAAAATACTATTTTGTGTCATTTATTGATGACTATACAAGAAAGGCTAAGTGGTACTTCTTAACTCATAAAAGTCAGGTATTCAACTCTTTCAAAGCTTATCTTGCAGAAGTAGAACGTGAAACAGGTGCTAAACTAAAATGTTTAAGATCAGATAGAGGGGGAGAGTATTTATCAGATGAATTTAAAAGATTTTGTTTAAAAGCAGGAATCAAAAGGCAATTAACTTGCAGTGGCACTCCTCAGCAGAACGGGGTCTCTGAAAGGAAAAATCGGACAGTAATGGAAGCAGCACGAGCTATGTTAAAGCATGCAGGTCTTCCAAAAATTTTATGGGCAGAAGCTGTGAATACTGCATTCTATGTTCAAAATAAAATTTCAAGTAAAGCCTTAAATGGCCAGATTCCAGACGAGCTATGGACATGCAAATGTCAATCGGTAAAAGACTTCAAAGCCTTTGGTTGTTTAGCATATTCAAAGATAATAAGTGATAGTATATCAAAATTGGATGATAGAAGTAAAGAAACATATTTTGTTGGATATGATAAGGAATCAAAGGGGTATAGACTCTATGATCCAAGTAAAAGGGCAGTGATTGTAAGTCGAGATGTCATTTTCTTTGAAAATATTTTATACAAGGATCGGTTTTTAAGTACTAACAAACAAAATCGAGATGCAGATAAAGATATTAACTGGGAACCGATAGATTATTTTGATGATGAGGAAGAGAAAACTATTGTCAATCATGCAGAAGAAGAAGAAAATTTGAACAGAAGGGTTGCTCATGCGCATGAGATAATGAAATAGAACCAGCACCAGAGACAATAAGACGTAGGAGAAGGACTGAAGCTGAATTACTTAAAGAAGGGATATCTTTTGATACTTCACAATATGGAAGGGATGAGACTGGTAGAAGTACTAGAAAAAGCACTATTGAACGCACAGATGATACAGAGGAAAGTGAACAGGTAATTCCTGCTCTTATGTCTGTGTTAGAAATTGATACCCCAAGCAATTATAACGAAGCTATAGAAAGTTTGGATTCTGATAAATGGAAAGATGCAATGAATGCAGAATTAAGTTCTTTTGAACGTACAGGAACGTATAGACTAGTTGACAGACCTACTAACAGGAATGTTGTTGGGAATAAATGGATTTTTAGAATTAAACAGGGGCCAGATGGACAAACTCAGAAATTTAAAGCTAGACTGGTGGCAAAAGGGTTTACTCAAAAGGAAGGTATTGATTATGATGAAACTTTCTCTCCGATTGTTAAGTTAACAAGTGTCAGAACAATTATGGCTATTGCTAACATGCACAACTTAGAGTTGCATCATATGGATGTTAGCACAGCATTTCTAAATGCAGATCTAGATGAAGAAATTTATATGGAGCAGCCTCACGGATCTGGTTGATGGAGATAAGGTGTGGAAACCGCAAAAGGATTGTGTATGGCCTAAGACAAGCTCCGCCGCGATTGGTATGTATGTATTGATAATCATTTGAAAACGCATAGGTTTGAAAAATTGAATATGGATGGGAATGTTTATATCTATAAGGAAAATGAGTGCTTTTGCATAATTGCAGTATATGTAGATGATTGCGTTATGGCTGCTAACGATATTGATTGCTTAAAGCGTTGCAAAGGTATTTTAAATAAAAGATTTCAAATGACAGACTTGGGGGAACTTAAACAGTTATTAGGTATGGAAGTTCATAGAGATAAAGAAAAGGGATTCATAGCTATTACTCAAAGAAGAAATATTTTAGGCATGCTTAAAAGATTTGGAATGACAGAGTGTAAATCTGCAAACACTCCAGTAGCAACTGGGCAAAGAATTAGCTCTGAGATGTGCCCCAAAACAAAAGAAGAAGAGCATATCATGATGAATCGACCTTATAGAGAGCTTATTGGATGTCTTCAATATGTATCAAATTGTACACGTCCTGATATTTCTTATGGAGTGAATGTGTTAAGTCAATTTCTGAATAATCCTGGTGAAGGTCCTTTGGAAATGCATAAAAAACGTATTTTTAAGATTTTTGAAAGGCACTCAAAACTATGGTCTTGTATTCGGGGCGTGAACATGGTATAAAATTGGAAAGTCTTTTGCTTGAAGGCTTTGCAGATGCAGATTGGGGAGGTGATCAAGACACTCGTAGATCAAGGTCTGGATATGTATGCTTGCTAGGAGGGTCTGCTATCTCTTGGAAAAGTAAGAAACAGCCCTCTATTGCACTTTCTACAGCAGAAGCTGAGTATGCAGCAGTGTCTCTTGCATCTAGAGAAATTGTCTGGCTTAGACGACTTCTAGCAGAATTAGGAATTGTTCAGGAGGGGCCAACACCATTATATTGTGATAGTACAAGTTGTATTGCCATGACTAGGAATCCAGTCTTACATGAAAGAACAAAGCATATTGAGCTACATAATCACTTTGTACGTGATCAAGTAAAGAATGGAGAAATAAACGTCTTGTATAGACCTACTGAGATACAGTGTGCTGACATTCTTACGAAAGCGTTGTCAGAGCCTAAATTTAAAGTATTTCAAAAGGACTTAGGAATAGAAGAGGTTGGAACCATTACCACTTAGGCATGAGGGGGAGATTGTTGGAATGAATTACATGCCTAAGTGATAAATTTGAACAGATGGCAATTACTGTATATTACACCTGCTTAATATTTATAGATGGATTTTGCATGGAGAAATGATAAAAAAAGGGGAAAGTAGATGAAATAGGTACGGAAAAAAAAAAAACAGAGGCGGAACAGAAGGAGAGCTTTTTTTGTTTCGAACAGGTTGAACAGGGCGGTGAAGCGCTGAAGCCGGATTTGTTGAAATCGAGCTTGTAGCTTCTGTGTGCTGCCGGATTTGGAGCTGGAGGAGATCTAATCAGGTTGTAGGTGTTATTTTATGCTCTGTGTGGTAATAAGTGGCAGACCTGCTCTGTGTGAATACAGTTCTGTGTGCTCTTTTGTGGGAAGTCCTTTGTGGGCTCCTATTCTATTTATGCAGGTAAATCCTTTGTGGATATTACGCAGGTATTAAAGGGAGAAGATTGAACTTGGTTTTCATCTGGGTTCAATTCCCGAGCTCAAAGTTTTTCAGTTCTAACAGTGCCATGCAAAATATGTGCTGACCAAAATGTGTGTCTGATGTTTTTGACAAAGTCAAGGCCAGTAAACTTCCAGAGCATCGTCCATACAATTGTCCTATTGATTTGCAGTCCGAGACAATGCCACCGTATGGTCCCATATATGGTTTATCTCCCGCTAAGCTAAAGGTTTTGCGGGATTATATTGAAGAGAATCTAGCCACTGGTTTCATTCAATTTTTGCAGTTTCCTGCTGGAGCACCTATTTTCTTCGTCAAAAAGAAGGATGCTCGGGGGATTCACCATTGATCTGCATATAATCCATGAGAGTTCAACGGAAGGTTGTTTTTTGGGCCATTTGCGTACGTATACTTAGGGTTAGGGGTGCACTGATTTGGAGCAATATCTATATACAGAGGGGTCAAATTGCCTTTTAAAATTGCGTATATAAGGGGGGGTTTTTTGCTACCCTCCGAACGCAGATGCCATACCCCCCTCATGTATAAGTGCACCCCCCGGAGAAGGATGATTCTCTGCGTCTGCTCCTGCTCCGGTTCCTGCTCCTACTCCTGTTCCTGCTATTGATCCTGTTCCTACTCCTGTTCCTATTCCTGACTCTGTAGAGGCTTCTTCAAGCCCTCAATTTCATATCTCGAAGATTTCTCTTCGCGAGTTTATTAAATCTGGAAGGCAAGATCCAAATTCAGTTTTTGCAATCCAGGTTCACCCATCGGCTAGCTCTGCACTGGTGAAGTCTGCCCCAATGCTCCCAGATAAATATGGCAACTTCTCTGATGTTTTTGACAAAGTCAAGGCCAGCAAGTTTCCAGAGTATCGTCCATACGATTGTCCTATTGATTTGCAGCCCGAGACAATGCCACCGTATGGTCTGATATATGGTCTATCTCCCGCTGAGTTAAAGGTTTTGCATAATTATATTGAAGAGAATCTAGCCACTGGTTTCATTCGATATTCTCAGTCCCCTGCTAGAGTGCCTATCTTCTTCGTCTAAAAGAAGGATGATTCTCTGCATCTGCTCCTGCTCCAGTTCCTGCTCCTACTCCTGTTCCTGTTGTTGATCTTGTTCCTACTCCTGGTCCTGCTTCTATAGAGGCTTCTTCAAGCCCTCAGTTTCGTATCTCGAAGATTTCTCTTCGCGAGTTTATTAAATCTGGAAGGCAAGATCCAAGTTCAGTATTTGCAATCCAGGTTCATCCGTCGGCTAGCTCTGCACCGGTGAAGTCTGCCCCAATGCTCCCAGATAAATATGGCGACTTCTCTGATCTTTTTGACAAAGTCAAGGCCAGCAAGTTTCCAGAGCATCATCCATACGATTGCCCTATTGATTTGCAGCCCGAGACAATGCCACTGTATGGTCCGATATATGGTCTATCTCCCGCTGAGTTAAAGGTTTTGTGGAATTTTATTGAAGAGAATCTAGCCACTAGTTTCATTCGATATTCTCAGTCCCCTACTGGAGTGCCTATCTTCTTCGTAAAAAAGAAGGATGATTCTTTGCGTCTGCTCTAGTTCCTGCTCCTACTCTTGTTTTTGCTGTTGACCCTATTCCTACTCCCATTCCTGCTTCTGTAGAGGCGTCTTCACGCCCTCAGTTTTGTATCTCAAAGATTTCTCTTCGCGAGTTTTTAAAATCTGGAAGGCAAGATCCAAGTTCAGTATTTGCAATCCAGGTTCACCGGTCGGCTAGATCTGCACCGGTGAAGTTTGCCCCAATGCTCCCAGATAAATATGGCGACTTCTGTGATGTTTTTGACAAAGTCAAGACCAGCAAGTTTCCAGAGTATCGTCCGTATGATTGTCTTATTGAGTTGCAGTCCAAGACAATGCCACCATATGGTCCGATATATGGTCTATTTCCTGCTGAGTTGAAGGTTTTGCGGGATTATATTAAAGAGAATCTAGTCATTGGTTTCATTCGACATTATCAGTCCCCTGCTGGAACGCCTATCTTCTTCATCAAAAAGAATGATGATTCTCTGTGTCTGGTTGTTGATTATCGTGGCCTCAATAAAATCACAGTGCCAAATTGATATCCGCTTCCTCTGATCCCAGAGTTGTTGGAGTGACTCTAAGATGCGCGTAAATTTACGAAGATTGTTCTTCGGAGTGCCTACAATCTTATCCGGAACCAGGAAGTTGATGAGTCGAAAACAGCTTTTCGTACCCGATATGGCCATTTTGAGTACACAGTTATACCGTTTGGGCTTTCCAATGCTCCAACGGTATTCCAGCATATGGCCAATGATGTTTTCCGGGAGTTCTTAGAGACTTCTGTTATCATCAATTTGGATGATATTCTTATTTATTCTAAGACTCTCGAAGAACATGAGAGGCATGTTTGACAGGTTCTTCAGAAACTTCGAGAGCATGGTTTATATGCCAAACTTGAGAAGTGTTAGTTCGAGCAAGATAATGTGGAGTTCCTTGGCTATCATATCGCTTCACATGGAGTCTCTATGGATCTTGAAAAGGTCAACTTTGTTCTGGAGTGGCAAACACCATTCAGTGTTTTCTTGGGTTTGGTAATTTCTATCGGCATTTCATTCAGGATTATTCAGAGATTGCCCTTCCTTTGACACGCCGCACGGTTAAGGATGTGTCACTTGAATGGAGCCTGGAAGTGGACTCTGCTTTCGTTAGTCTGAAGCATGCTTTCACCACGATACTAGTTCTTGCCCATGCAGATCCTTTGCGGTCATATGTTGTCAAATCAGATGCTTCTGATTTTGCTCTTGGTGATATCCTGTCACAGGAGAGGGATGACCATGAATTGCATCCGATCGCCTATCACTTGCAGAAGTTTTAGGCTGTTGGAATCAACTATTCCATTTGTGACAAGGAGTTGTTGGCGATAGTTGATTCTTTTGAGGTCACAGTCTATATAGATCATCGAAATCTAGAATATTTTTAGTCTGCTCGAATGCTCAACCATTGCCAGGCCCGGTGGCATACTCAAGTACTACCCCGCATTGATTTCGTGATCAAGTACCGTTTTGGACCCCTCCAAGGGAAGCCTGATGCCTTGTCTCAACGCTCCTACCTTGAGCCCAAGCCAGGTGATCCTGCATTTGATCAATAATCACAGATTATTCTAGGGCCTGATCGATTCCAGCTTATGGCCCTCACTTTATTCGAGAGGCCTCATGATACAACCTTGTTGGAATCTGTTCAGGCATCTCTGTCCTCCCATCGATTGGCTCAAGATGTATTCTCACATCTTAGCTTTGCGTCATCTTCTCAGCAAATGGGATCGAACTATGATCAATTTGATGTTCAAAATGGACTCTTCCATGATGGGCTTTTGTATGTGCTAGATGGTGCTTCGAGGCTTCGAGTTCTCTAGGCTTGCCATGATTCACCTATGGCTGGACATTTTGGAGTAACCAAGACTCTTGAACTTATTAATCGAGAGCATTAATAGCCTGGGCTGCGTCGCTTTGCCGAAGCTTTTATTCGATCCTGTGACATTTGCTATCGAGCAAAGGTTCCAAGACATCTTCCTCATGGCCTTCCTTAGACACTGCCAGTTCCATATGGACCTTGGAAGAGTATTTCTATAGACTTTATTCCGGAGTCACCACTCTCTCAGTGTTATGATGTCATCATGGTTGTTGTTGATCGTTTCTCTAAGATGGCTCATTTTATTCCCTGCAATATTACCATCACCAGTGAGGGAACAACTAATCTTCTTATTCCTGAAGTAGTCAGACATCATGGATTGCCAAATATTATCGTCAATGATCATGGATCTCAGTTCCTCGCAGGTTTTTGGAAGTGGCTTTTGGAGTTATTGCATATCGACTGCTCACTGACATCCGGTCATCATCCAGAAAGTATTGGGCAAATAGAGTGCACTTCCATCTAGTATTTCATGTTTCTCTATTGGAGTCCTACACAGTTAATACCTTCCCGGATCGGGTTCCTTCGCTGCCACCAATAGTGGAAATTGATGATCATGAGGAATTCAAGGTTCGAGAGATTCTGGACTCTAAATTTCTTCGTCAGCGATTGTATTACTTTGTCGATTGGGAAGGTTACTCACCAAGTGATAGAACCTAGAAGCCTGCCGAGAATCTGACTAATGCTCCTGATAAAATTGCGGAGTTTCACCTACGTTACCCGGATAAGCCAAGTTTGAGTAGTTCGGCCCCAGCTCCGAGGACTCGTCGTCGTCGTAGGAGGGGGATGGCGTGACGACCAAATGGATATTCATATCATACGAATAGTATACTCGTATATACAAAAGGTGGTCATTACACGGATGCAAATGGGTAGTTGCACAAGACAGGGTTTAAACTTGCAACATTCTATTTGCAAGTCACATACCTTTGCCAAGTGCACTACCAATCCTTGTTAAAGATATTCCCTCACGTTTTTCTCATATGCGGGACTGTTTCTAGGAAGTTCTAGAATATTCTAGAATCTACATGCATGTGCGAGACTTGGCGTGATCTCACCCATTAGAGTGGCACGACCTTGACTGTTGGCCTAGATATATAAGGAGGCGCCTCATTCTTGTTGAACCATTCCAGTTCAACACCAGTCTTGAGCTTTCTAGGCATCTGTCTCATGTTCTTGCTTGCCTTCGGACCATTGTACTCTTGATCCTTGTTCATGTATTAGATTCTTCGCCAATCTTGGCATATTTTCTCTGTATTTCTTGCGTATTCTTCAAGTATTTTCCTTGTTTTCGCGTAGGTTCATGACACAACCTAGCACTATTTACCGAGGTCAAGAGGCGGAGGTAGTGCAAACATACAAGTATCTGGGAGTGTTCACTATTGCAACATAATGATGTATCAGACAACGGGTGACAACAGGCTGGAAAGCTTTTTATGCCATGCAGAACAACTGGCACAGGATAGAGCTTTATGATTGGCCACACCAATGGCACTTATTCAGGGTGTTGATGGAGCCAGTGCTTTTGTGTGGAGTGGAAATATGGGGACCGGGGTGTATTACTTTATTACTTGGAATGACTTGAATGGGTACAAAAAGCTGTTTTGACCGGAGCACTTAGAACAAGCCCATGGTCCCATATTAGATTCTCCTGCAAGAGATCAGGTTTTTACCTCTTCAAAGAGCTGTTATGGACGTCACATCCTCTATTACTAAAAGTGGTAAGCATGGGGGGCATGCCTTCCAAACCTCGCCTACACAATGTTCATGGGGCCCACAATGCTTTAAAGCTGCTAAAAGGAGAAAAGAGCCACATGGTCCTCCAAATGATTATATCTAGATCCATAAGTGCACACAGGTACATAACGACAAGGATCACAATCACCTAAAACAAGATCTGGACATATGTTTCCAAAGTAAGCTTTGGGGTGTCAGTCAATGTCTCAAACTGACAACCGAGGAGTTCTCTTTGCAAAAATGTTGCCACAGAGTTTTCATGAAAAATAATAGTTATCAAATAAGAACTTTGAAGAAACTTGTTGTTGTCAAATGAGAACTCAATCAAATTATAAGTTGTCGTTTGAGAACTATAGAATATAAAAAAATTGTCAAAAAAATGAAGCATGATGTGTACATTTTTTTCTTTGGACCTAGGGTGGATATTGTAAGTAACATTTGGATTTCTTTTGAATAAGCAAGAGGTTGCTTTCTTGTTTAAAATAGCAAAAATTGAAAAAAAGGAAAGAAAGAAAAGAGCGAGAGGGAGAGCAAAAAATAAGGTTTTAGTGAATTTTGGCTTTAGTGAATGGTGAGTTATCATACACTTTGAGTTTCAAAGCATGCTTAAGAAAAAGAAAGATGATGGAGTTACTAATGGTCAGTTTATTCAATTGCCAAATTGTATAAGATTGGCACGATATTTTGTGCATCATGTGCTTGGTGCTTTGGGACAAGATTTGATGATTTGAAAGTCTTTAAAGCAGTTAAGTTGTTTGAACATTTTAACTATCTAGATGATGATTCTACAAGAAGTGAAATTACCACAAAATGGTTGAATACTTATTTTGGTAATGGGGCTGATTAAGTTTATAAGTCTGATGTAGAAAGAAAAGACTTTGTTGAGAACTTATATGCTTCATGTGGTGAGGCGAATATGCTTGAAGCATCAAAGTATTGCATATCAAATGTTGATCCTTCTATTCGAGAGATATGGACATCATGTTTTATTCAAAAATCTTAAAACTTGAGCAAGGCTACCTTGGTAGTTCACATAAGTACCACAACTTGTGAGCAGGATTTTTCAAAGCAATACCTTATTGGCCTCCCTTTTCAACTAGAGATTGTACAGTAAAACTTATCTTGTCACTCTGGATATTGCATTGCAAAGAGAAATAAAGGTTTTATAGTTCTACACAAGATATGTTGCCATCTTTTTGTTTCCCTAAGGGCCCGAAGGGCCCAAAATTTTTTTTAATACAACAACCAATACATAACTACCATTCATATTAGTTAACTTAAACCATTGCATCTAATATTTTTAAATTACAATCCCCCTGAAACCCCCTTTGGTTTGGGTGCATATTCACACGGGGGGTTACTCCGGGCATCGAGAGCCCCTAAGAACTTACAATACATAGATAAAATGCCATTCAAAATATAAAAATCTAATGTGCACTCTAGATATACTGATTAGTATGCCTCGTGCAATACGCCCATGAAATCATATGAAAACCATGCCAAAAAGCGTATAAAATTACAAAAAAAACCCCCTGTTATAATGCTACATATTGGCATCTAAAAAGCTTGATTTTGCAGATCACAATCAGATCTAGAAGCAAACCTCTTTAAGGTAATATGCATTTTCCACCTTTAAAAAGTAAGTTTTACGGGTCACCACATGCATTGTCTTCACAGGAACACATTGTGAGATGCCAAGTTTTTGCCAATATTAAGAATAGGCTTTTCTCCAAACGTCATTCTCCTGTTTTATAATAATTAGCTTTAGATTTTTCCATTTGCAGAATTGCACCTGACAGATTAGCTTCATTTGAGAATTGGTGTATTTTATAATGGGCACATCATGAAATATAGATACAAGATGTTAGGCCATCTGATCTGCAGACAAAAGTAGGCTGTTTAAAACTATTTCCAAGCCATGATTTGTGAAGCCACAATTAATATTTCAAAACCAGAATGACAAGATCGACGTTTATGGTATTTTCATAGTAGGGTATTCAATTTACATTTTCCAAATTTGGATCCCCTAAGCTTTGCCTTCTTCGGTTGCATGCGTTTTGCTATTTATTACCAACGCAAAGTGTTGTGGATTTTTTAGTTAATGGAGCGACGTGGTTATGGAGAAGAATATATAAGTCCCTATAAAATGATTACCCGGTAATATTTTTACCATTATCTCTAGGATTTAGTCATAGCTGGCATGCCTAAGATTGCATGCATTTAAGAGTTTGCTTGGCTTCAACTGGGTTGAAAAAGCTGTTTGCAGTGAAACTTTTATAACGTAAGGAAATTTCTGACTTGTTCAAAGAAATTAATTAGAATGCAAAAATGAAACTTTTACAATGTAAGGAAAAGTCTGCCTTGTTTAAAGAAATTTCTTAGAATGCAAAATGCCTTAACTTGTTTTCTTTATTGCCAAGGATCACTACTGTCCTGTTTGCTGGATTGGGCATTTACTTGTCTGTTAGCTATTGTTTTTCCTTGAATTAGTAGTAAATTCTCATCCATTTCTGTATAATAGATCTGAAAATTGTCAATTGCACTGCTTTCTTTCAAAAACATGGTATTGAAGGTGTCTTATACAACTTTTGCTTAGTCAACCAATTCAAGCATGTAGCTAAAATGTTAAACGTTCGGATGCTGTCTATGGTGAGCGCCCATAATACTCACATTGGCACCTTGTCAGGTTCCATCATCAAAGGATTCCACTTATTATATTGGTTTGTGGTACTGCATGTGTTGGAAAGTCGACCATTGCAACACAATTAGCTCAAAGATTGAACCTACCAAATGTTCTTCAGGTTAGTTTCAGTTAATCAGAGTACTGAATTACAATGATTGCTAGCTGAATGGCAATTTGCATAGCAGTTTTTTTTGTGAGATGAAGTTGATTCAAAATTCTTGAGCCTAAATGATTCAAAATTCTTGAGCCCAAATGATCCAAAGAAGGGGCATGTAAATTAGCATTATGTAACGAGGTTATCTGCTAATCAGTATGTCAATCTCTTGATTCAACAACCTTATTTAATGGAGCAATGCATCTGTAATGAAGCCATTACGCATTCCAAGAAAATGCAAAGCTTTCTATTCTATTCTATTCTATTCTTGTATTGGAAAAAGTTCAGAAGTTTTTTTACAATGTACCTAGTTAATGCGCCAAGATCTTTGGAGACGTAGCTCCCCATAACTCATGGGTTTGGTTGGATAGTGACCTCGGAACCTTGGATTCTACTGATAAAATGCCCTTAAATTATAGCGTCAGGCTATATTTACACCATAAGAGTACCAAAACCAGTGATGTCTTGCGTGCTTGATTCTATAAATAGATAAGAAGGGATGGGGTTAAGCAGATTATGTAGAATTTACTTGAGATTTTTCAGCCAAATTACTTATCGTTTTCCAGACGGATATGGTGTATGAACTTCTACGCACCTCAACAGAGTAATGATTCAGACCTCTGTACCTCTTTACACCTTTCCCAATTCGGGAGCGAATGTTGAATGCTTGAATTAACCTTGTATTTCCATGCTTTTTTGGGAAAGCAGTGCACCTCTTACATCTAAACTAATTTGGGCAAGGGATTTTGCTTCTCCAGAAGAACTTGTCATGGAGTTCTGTCGAGAATGCAGGATTGTACGCAAAGGTAATCCTAACAAATATAACCATCTCATGTTGCATCGTAATTTTCTACATAGAATACAAACTTGAAACGAACTGTCCCATGAAGGCAGAGTTGTTCTCTTGTTCTTGATACGTCATGCTGTGTGCAATTCTTGCATATTGTAGTGACCATATGGTCCAGGGTGTCCTGTCTAGACATTTATATAATAATTTGATGTGTGCACGGAGTTAGATTTGTTGTAGGAAACTTTCTCTGCTAAGGCAACGGAAGAGATATTGTTCTTGATGCTTTAGGAATCCAGCTTAAATTATGGCATTGTGACTGATGTCGTTTGTGGCGTCTTTTGAAGCACCTCAAAGAGTTTCATCCTCTCTCGCATATAAAGGATAGAAAGCCTTATGATACATGCTCTAAGAAGCGACAAGAAGGATGAAGGACATCACCAACCTAATGTTAATTTATGGCAAAGCATGTTTGTCTAACAAGTCTCCCTTGGAGACTGCTTATTTCAATGCCAAGAGGGACCACGTTTTCTGTGGCTATTGTACAAGAGCATCGAACAATTAATCAAAGAGTGTTCAAGAAATGTTTATATCAGTCAGAAGTGTATCTGCTGCCCTCTAAACACGAGATTTAACTGTGTCTTATTATTCTACACAAACAGTAAAAATAGCTTTTTACAGTAGTTTGTTCTATTTTTGAACTTTTTTTGTCTCTTAAATGTTGTGCAACTTTTATCATACCATTCACAGGCAGTGCGTTGTCATATTGTTGGATGTAACTTATTAAGGAAGTTCAAATCTATTTGTGAAGCCTCAGAGGACAGGAGTCACGGCCGGCCATGACATACATCAGGTCCAAGGTTCTGGCATTGCCATGCCATGAAAGTTCTACTTCCTTCCCGTGAAGAGCCAAAAAGATTGTTTGCATACTTTAGGGCTAGGCCTGCAGATGTTCCAATTAGGACTATTGGTAGTACTGCATCTTTAAAATTTGATGGATCTTTAGAATTTCTGTTCCATGGTCATTCTCTCCCTACTTTATGTAGTCTCTTTAAAACCAAGACTATTTGCTTTCACATTGCGTTAGGACTGTTGGATTATATTGTATCTTTAGAATTTGAGATGGTCTATTGGATCTTTAGGATTTTGGATAGAAAAAAACTTAGGTTCTTTTAGCCACCTTCACTACTAGGTTACAATAGGTTCAGACCCCAAAAAAATGCGCTACTACTACTATGATAGAAAACCCATTAACGATTCAATTCCCATTATTGATAAATGTTTTCCACTCCACAGATTTCAAGATCTACTTATCAATGTTGGCAATGGTGCTTCATGTCCTTGTACCTATCACGTGGAGAGGCCCCGAGGGGGAAAAATGTCCATCAACATGTATTTATAACAAGTCTATAAGCTGTAGACATGCTCATTGCTTATTCCATATTGTGAGCCCTACTAGGTGTTTATGATTGTTGCCTTATACATGCTTCTCTAACCATGCAAACCTTATATCAATATGATTAAAGCAAGTTGAAGTTGAAGAATAGGAACATTGTTGCCATCCCCAAGATCCCAAAGGGTCCAACGCCAACGGGCAACCCCAAGCATCTTGTTGGATAATTATCAAAACGCCTTTTTATCTTTCTAACTCAACAAAATGCCCCTTCTTATACGCTGAATTTAGGAGCATTTTGGCATTTATCAAAACTTGTAGGTGGGGCATTTTGGTATCTTTTCCAAAAAGTTAATTGTCAAATGTGAGATGATGCTCCTTTGCTGGCACGACCTTTGAAAATGTATTGTTTATATTATTTGTTGGAGAATGTTCTGTCGTCAAATTAATTTTATTGTAGTCTTAAATCTTTTGATGTTGTCCTAGAGAGAAAACCCTTGCCCAAATTTGTTAACAAATTTTATTGGATGTTAGGAGACAATATTAGAGAATAGAGAAAGAATAGAATAGAACTATTAACGTTGAAGACCAAAAGGCCATGGGACCTATAGAATGGGCTTGTACAACTATTATTACTAGGATTAAAAAACCCTGCCTCAAAAGCTTTTCAATAGCAAAAGCTTTCCAATGGATACTAGATAGTCAATAATAACAAGATTGTACAAAGAAGATTACGATGACTGTTGATGGCTCAGCAATTGAAGACATAAATCTAGAACCTCAAGTATGAATGTCAAGTCATGCACACATGGTGGTCTGAGAAGTTGTGGAAGCATGAATGTAATGCTAATGTCATATAACAATTCCTGATCATCTCAAAATCATGACATCTTAGAAGTGTATGGTTTTTTTCTGCAATAAACTGTAACTGGCAACATGCACATAATCTCGCCTCTCACAACAATTGCAGCCGCTCCCATTTACATGTTCCAATATGTAGCTTGTGGAACCCTATATGGGGTGATGCAATAGCTACAAAAATTTTCCTAGACAAATAAGCAAGAAAATAAGCTTGTGGTCCTTGTGCCAAAGTGTGGTTTCAGTTTTAACTTGGATCAAGGCATGTGCATCCCTGGCTGTATGATGCCAGTGTTCCTATTGCAAGTGTGTTCACTATTACGTGGAGCGGCTGATCAAGTGTGATCAATCCCTCATAGCGCGTCCAAATAGTTGAAAATGTTGGGCAGACTGGGAAAGACGAGGAGCCGAAGCAGGCTTGCGTTGACGAGCCATCTTGAGACGATGGGCTTCGTCAACTGAAAGAGAAGGAAAGGAATGGCCATCGAAATCGAAGACAATCTCATAGCCTTCGCGGCCGTGTGACATTCCAGGGAAATATACGCCAAAAATACGCATATTTTCGGGTCCATCACTATACAAATCTATCTTAGTAGCTTTGTATACCCTTAATTAGTGGCATAGGGTGCATGTGTAAGTTATTTATATAACATCTAGATACCCTTAGGATAATGCCAATTTCCATATGGCCTCCTATTGGGCAGCTGCCATACGGCCATATCCCATTGGCATGACATGTGGACCCTAACCTATATAGGCTTGAACCCTAATCCTAGGCCTCTGTTTTGGCTCCAACACCCTGGGAACCTTCTCCGCGCTCGAAACTCCGTTTCGAGAGTCGTTTGCTGTGGCATAGCCTAGCACAGCAACCCCCAGAGCGCATGTCTTGGAGCGAGCACTACTTCGACCACCTCGAAGACCATGGAGACGTCAGGGATAGGAGGGAGTTCCTCAGGAGCAGGTGTGGTTCTCATCTTCAATAATTCTCAGCTAGCAACATTGGCGGACCCTTTGTTCTCGTAATTCAAAATATAAAGAATTTTCTTTTGACAACTTTTGGAAACTTCAAGTTCACATTTGACACAAAATTTTGACGTCTTCAAAAAAAATATGTGGTTCATATCAATTCTCTTCGATTTGCAATAACGCATGTGAGACTATTAAAAAAGGGGAGAAGTATAGGAATCTACAAAATGCAGACTCACACTCATCCAATATAGAAAGCGAAAATAGGAGCTCGTCAATTTATAGTTGCCATGTTGGCTTTTCAAAGTAAAAACGAAAACAAACATTAATCTAGTTGGCATTTTGACTATGTAATGGTCGACAACCAAAAGTGTTTTTGAGTTCAAACCATTTTAAAGGCATATTCATACAAGATGAGGGGTTTTTATAGTAAATTAATGGTTGGCGGAGTATTTTTAAAAGTATTCAAAGGCACATTCATATGAAGTGAGGGAGTTTAGAATAGTAAATTATGGAAATATATGTACGAGAATTTCTTGATCTAGGGGAGGAGGGGGGGTTTCTTTTACAAAGTCATGCTTAGGTTATATAAGATGAAGTTAAAAACCAAAAACATTCAATTTTAAATGATTCATACTTCACAAACTCCTTGTTTTTCAAAATTATACAAACAAGATCTCAAAATTTTGTAATATAATATAGGCAATGTAACTTGATATATAATTAGGTTCTTACATTTAATGAAATTGCATTTTCAAGGCAGAGCATGCAGAGATAGATAGACGAGGCACGCAGACATACATACGCATGCACAGGCATGAGGCAGGCAGGCGCAGGCAGGCAGAGACGCATTGCAGACAGGCGAGGAGCAAAAAGGCGAGCGGCGGCGGGGTTCAAGTTTGTGGGCACCCCTAATTTTCTAATGACATGCATTTTTTTTTTTTTGGTTTTTCATATGACAGAATATTGATCAATTTGAACCTTTCAACTGACATGCAAAAATCTTAATTGGCGGAAGACCAAAACTTAGAGCAGAATAGAATAGAATAGAATAGAATAGAATAGAATAGAATTTGTTTTTATCGTCCACGGAGACCAACTAGCCTATGGGACCCAAACAAAGAGAGAGCAGCAAGCGTATTATAGTCAGGATTAAAAAAAACACACCCCGAAGGGTTTTCGAGGGAAAAACCTTAGCAGTAATAAGAATGCTGGTATATTGTACAATCGTGTATGACAATTCAATGTTGTACCAAAGGTACTAATATAAACATATAGTTAAAAGTTAAGAGTAGCATCAACAACATAAATCAAGAGTCATCAAGAGACATTGTTGCTCTTCTACGTTTATCTTCATTCCAAGCATCAAAGCATGTTTTCCAATCCACATATTCAAATGGTTTACTCCACATGGAAATCATCATAGTAGCATCCAATGTTTCCATATTCGTTGAGAAATGTGAGAATAAGAGTAATCGGGAATGTAGTAGAAGATAAAAAGAAATATTTAATGTTACCTAATTCATTATTCTATTAGAGGCAGGTAAGGACCATACGGTACATTAACTCGATATGCCTATCTATGCCTATAAAATAACCCTAGTACTTATACAAAAATGAAAGGCAAATTTATATTTGCGACCTTTCAAATGACATACACGTTTTTTTTTTTTTTTGCCTTTCTATATGACAGGCAAATTGATATTTGTTACCCTTCATATGCAGGGCAATTTTTTTTGCTGCCTGTTTTGACGGGCAAAAAAGCCAAAAACAGGCATGAAAGCCGTCAAACTTGAACCTTGCAGACAGACGGACGGACGGACAGACAGACAGACAGACTTTTAACGTCATGCTGCTAGTAGCATCCAACAGAACATACACACCACACTACATTGCTCGGTTGGGCCCTGCCTCTGCCACTAAGCAGCATCCAACTGGACACTACATTGCTTGGTTGGGTCCTGCCTCTAATCAATTCACATTGCATCTAGGTTGGGTCTGATATGAGCTACTCCAATACTCAGGAAGATCCGTCTCTAGTTCACCAAAACTAGAAGAAGATTCTAAACCACAAGTTAAATAATGGTAGTGCTCCATCCAACCGGGCCAACCGGTGTTTTCTGGCAGAATTAACAGCAAGGCAGGAGGCTATGGCAAACGTCAAGGCAAAGATCTGGTTTTACAACAGAAGAATCCGGCAGGAGGCTATGGAAAACGTCAAGGCAAAGATCTGGTTTTACAACAGAAGAATCCGACAGGTTTATGGACAAGGCCGAACTTAGCAAATCCGACAGTAGCTGCCTGTTGGTGATGATCTGGAGGTTGAACAGCGGCCGTTGGAGTTGCCCCTTTTAAGATTCGATGCAGGCCCCTTTATAAGTCCGATGCTGGCTTTTTAGAAAAAGGTTCGGCTCTTCCTATTTTAAACGAGCCTTATAAAGCTTAGCCATTAAATAATATCTTACATGATATTATTAAACTTCTACTAACATAAGATGTCTTTGCCAATTTATCTGCCTTGCCTTGCCATTAATTCGCCATTCTCGCACACCCATGCTAGTCCACCAAGACCAACGTTCAAGGCCACTCCCCCGAGCTACCATAACCATATCAATTCCTCCCTTTCTGAAGGCAACTGACCTCAGTTGTGTCCGTAAACAAATTAAGCACCAACTTAATTTATCCAATTGAGCACCAACTCAATACATTTTAAGTTCAAGTTTAAGGTAATGATATCACAAATAGCACCAACTATTCATGACGACCACACTTGTTGAGGCTAAAGGCTTGGGTAAGGTATAGGAAGGTTTGATTTACCCTACGAGGATGTAAAATAATTTCAAGACCTTTTTAACACAAGGATTGGGTTAAGTTTATAAGAATTTTGGGTTACATTGAGGCACCAACCTCTGCCAGTAGCACCAACTACTGATTGCAATTTGCTTAGACACCAATCTAAGATTGCAAATTCATCCATTAATGTTTACAAGTATGGCACCAACCATAGTTTTGTATTTTATTAACGGCATGAACAATCATCTTAAGGAAATATAACAATTTCAGATATAAAATATCTAAATTCTAAACTGAATCCTTAATCATGCTACTATTTACCAGGCAAATAGTAACCTATCTTCAGTTTGATGTTCTCTTCTTCTATATGCGCTACGTGAGCTGCTTTCTTCTCCGCTTTTAACTTCTCAGCATCAGATAAACCTGGTTCTAATTCCTCTATGTAAACATTATGCATTCTTCCTTCAATGCTTTTTCTTGGCTGTGGAGGATACTCAAACCTTATAACAGCTTTATTCTCAGGGCAATACCTCTGATAGTGATTTCCACCACAACGGAAACATCGTATATCTCTGGACTTAACCATACTTCCTTTCTTTTGCTCAGATGCATTCTCAAGAGTTTCCACATCCACTTCCTTTCTCCTTTTCCGTTTTCCTTCATTCTCGTCATCTGGGCTGGTGTATGGCTGCCATGCATAACTTCTTTTTGCTTTTGGGTTAATCTTTAACTCAGCAGTAGATGCATAAATTATGGCATCTCGTAAGTCCTTGGGCCTGGAGTAGCTAACCTCGCTGAAGATATCCATACGTACTCCGTTGATGTATTTCCTCGTCAATTCCTGAGCGTCCATGTTATTCATCTGCGCAGCCAAGTGATTGAATTTCATGGTGAAATCATTCACAGTCTCCTTATCTGTTTGCTGAATATGATCCCATTCTCTTTGGATTACTTGGAAATAATCTGGAGGCAGGTATGCACTTCAAACTCCTTCCTAAAATCGTCCCAATTACTTACTACTGGATCCAGTCGCTTTCTTCCCTGCCACCATAGCTGCGCAATGCCTTTTAAATATATATCCATGGCCCCTAACCTTTCTTCCTCCGTTGCTTCAACTCTCTTCAAGAACGACTCCCAAGTGCTAAAAAATCCAATAACCTGTGTGGGCTTAGCAGGATATCCACGAAAAGAAGGCATTGTCGGACTTTTCCAACCATTTGCACTTATTCTTTTTGCTGGGAAGAATTTCTTCTTCATTGGGAGGGAGCAGATCTATGGGAGCAGGTTCAGAAGGTAGTGGAGGTGCAGGGGTTCTGATATTCTGCAATAATTCCTCACTTACATAACCCAATGCAATCGCCAGATGCTCTAATTTCCTGATAGCCTCTTCTTGAGATTCAGGCATGGAAATTCCCATCTGGTTTGCCGCTGTATACGCTGAGGTAATTGCTTTCCAGTAAGTCTCTGCATCTGTTGGCCATGAATTGGATGCCATAAATGCTTTACTAGTGCAGAATTGTCAGGCTCTGATACCAATTGATATGAGCTACTCCAATAGCTCAGGAAGATCCGTCTCTAGCTCACCAAAACTAGAAGAAGATTCTAAACCACAAGGTAAATAATGGTAGTTCTCCACCCAACCGGGCCAATCGGTGTTGAGCTCTGGCAGAATTAACAGCAAGGCATGAGGCTATGGCAAACGTCAAGGCAAAGATCTGGTTTTACAACAGAAGAATCCGGCAGGTTTATGGACAAGGCCGAACTTAGCAAATCCGACAGTAGCTGCCTGTTGGTGATGATCCGGAGGTTGAACAGCGGCCGTTGGAGTTGCCCCTTTTAAGATTCGATGCAGGCCCCTTTATAAGTCCGATGCTGTCTTTTTAGAAAAAGGTTCGGCTCTTCCTATTTTAAACGAGCCTTATAAATTTTAGCCATTAAATAATATCTTACATGATATTATTAAGCTTCTACCATTAATTCGCCATTCTCGCACATCCATGCTAGTCCACCAAGACCAACGTTCAAGGCCACTCCCCCGAGCTACCATAACCATATCAGGGCCCTGCCTCCAACCAACTCACATTGCATCGATGGGATTTATTGCCCAACAATTTAGAGTGCAATTCTGGACGGTCTCAAACTCGAGATCTGTAGTTGCTAGAACTAGTGTATTACCACTCGACCAAACACACAGACTAGTGTAGGAGCCATTGTGAACTCCCATACTAGTTTTCACTCCCTTCTTTAATTCACAAAATTTTCTAGCCATAACCATCCCGTTTCCAAATGTTCTGAACCTAATTAAGAAGTGCCAAAACAAAAGCCTCCATTTCTCCAAAAATACTAGAAGAACCTCTTATTTTTAGCAATTTTCGTACTCTTTCGAGATTGTGTAGCTAAATTTGAAATCTATCACATAGGTTAGAAGACTTTCTTGAAATTTCCGAACCAAGCTCCCTTCTAGTCTTTTCTTGTTCAAGCTTCCAAATACTAAAAATATCGTGCACGATCCCTGTGTAAATTAAATTATTAGTACAACTAGCATATGTGCATCTAATGTTTCACGGCAAATGTTAGCTTGCTTCTTACTTTTCACATCAATATGTAGCATTATAACAGGGGGTTTTTTTTGTAATTTTATACGCTTTTTGGCATGGTTTTCATATGATTTCATGGGCGTATTGCACGAGGCATACTAATCAGTATATCTAGAGTGCACATTAGATTTTTATATTTTGAATGGCATTTTATCTATGTTACTGCAATGGTTGCGCATTATATAGTTCTTATTCACAAAAAATTATTTGTATTAATTCTTGAAGAGCATGCAAGTATCGGGGATCTCTGCTTTAGGGCTTGTGTCAGGGACACCATCGAGGACCATTCTGCATTTGTTCAGAGGGGTGCAATCTGCATTCGTTTCAGAGCCGTGTGACAGATCTGGGCCAAAAGTTTGATCTCGGTACTGGTACTAGGTGGGTTCTTTCCAAGGAAGTGCATACTCCGGCATTCTTGCTGACACTCATCCAGGGTTAGTTTTATGTTGTTTACCCTAAATAGTGTAGGCCTCAAATTTCGGTGCAGGATTCTCGCTTCGATCTTTTCTGCCAAGTCCGGCTGTTTCTTAGCTTTCCCGCAAGCACTAGTACCCATTTTCCCTTCAAAAAGCGTTTTGGTCTTTATATACATGCAGCAATACCCAGATCTTCTTCTTCTTTGCCTGGACAGGCAGCGGTTGCAGCGGTGGCTTCTGCACCCTTGTCTTGTTTTAAGAATATCTTCCATTTTTGGCGACTCGATTGATGGATTTGCTTTTATATAGCGGTGACCCTTGCTCCTAGATTAATGAATTGCCAAAGCCGGTGGATTTTTTGGGGCTTTCTCTTCCCTGCAAAAATCGACTCTATCAGAAGTGTCTTGATACTGATTCTTATGACAGACCCAAAAGCTTTTACTTAGAACTTCGAAATTGATGATGTTAGTGTAAATCCTCTTGCTCTGTCTCCTTTTTAAAAGTTGCAGCAGTCTTTGATGCATACCAAATTGTGTTTGCCTTCCAGTTCTAAGAGATGCAACGGCTTCAGAAACAGTAGTTATCAAAGCTTGGGCCTGGGCCTTAGATAAAGCTTCAGGTTGATGCAAACTCGGAGCTGTCACCTGTGGACCTTTTTTACTATCAAGGGATGCCTGTACATGATGTGCATCGAGTGGCACATGAGATTTAGATACAGGTTCAACCCGTCCAACATCTTTTGTTGACTGAAATTGAACATCTTGATCTCCCAAAAAGGGTACCTTTCGTTGCTTGAGCAGACTTGTCCCAATCGGAGGTATAAACTGATAATATCCAGTTGTTGGTGCATAGATTGGCTAGATCCTTTTACATGGTTTATATTAAAGGAAAGGTGAGGAATTCCTGTTTTCTAGCTTTGGTCTAGGAAATTAAGATTGAATTCTTACTATCAAAAATGCTTACACAAGCTGACATATACAGAAGCAGCTCCATAAATTAACTGTGAGTTTCTAATTTTAGCATTAAGGCCCGTGGAGGTTAACCAAGCACGGAGTGCGTTTGAATAGTTGTATTAGTATGAAGATCTGGTATAAGATGCTATTGCCAAGGATATAATAAAGGAAAGCTTTTATTCATTGGGATAGTAGGTGGATATGCAATTTCTATACGAGTTAGATGAACATTTCAGTTGAATAAACATGATGCATCTCACAGAACCTAATTCCTTACACCTAATTTCTTACAGGTTACTGATGCAGTTGGACCAAATGATGCAGCTGGACCAAAAGATGGTGTGAAATGGTAGGAGAAAGAAGGTTACTACTGCAACATTCATGGGGTTACGAATGCCATGAGCAGCATATGCTCCTCATGAGCTGTATGGCAAAATCATTGCTCATTTTGCATTTTTCCTCAAATTGATTTACTAGACCAGTATAAGGTTTGATACCATGGCAAGTTGCAAGTCCATGTCCATAAACATGTGGATAGCTTGCTTGAATATTTGTGGTCCTTTGCATCAGTTTGAATCTGTACCCCGTGGGATGGTATTAGTTGTGGGAATTTTGTAATTGCCTATGATTGGGCCTTATCCACGTGATTACCTTGCATATTTCTTTCAATGAATATGAGTCTTATTATCACGTTCATGTAACCTTATTGGCCTCCCTTTTCAACTAGAGATTGTACAGTAAAACTTATCTTGTCACTCTGGATATTGCATTGCAAAGAGAAATAAAGGTTTTATAGTTCTACACAAGATATGTTGCCATCTTTTTGTTTCCCTAAGGGCCCGAAGGGCCCAAAATTTTTTTTAATACAACAACCAATACATAACTACCATTCATATTAGTTAACTTAAACCATTGCATCTAATATTTTTAAATTACAATCCCCCTGAAACCCCCTTTGGTTTGGGTGCATATTCACACGGGGGGTTACGTAGGGCAGCGAGAGCCCCTAAGAACTTACAATACATGTATAAAATTAATACCATTAAGTACATTCCCTCAAATCTTATAGTATTTTATAAACCTCAATATACCGTGTACAAAAACTTGTACTTGCATACCCCATAAACGAGGATCACTATGTATGGTCCAGATCAAGGAATAAAGGGCAAATATGCCCATCCGACAGCTCTCGATGCCCGGAGTAACCCCCCGTGTGAATATGCACCCAAACCAAAGGGGGTTTCAGGGGGATTGTAATTTAAAAATATTAGATGCAATGGTTTAAGTTAACTAATATGAATGGTAGTTATGTATTGGTTGTAAGAATCATACACATCCAGAAGACTATTGTCCACAAGCAGCTTCTTTAGTTCAAGTGAGTTCTTGATCACCACATGATTTGGCATCTGAAAACGTTTTGAGTAACAAACGATTTAATTAATTTCATAACATGATATATGCATATTCTGAAAAAATGTAATAGCACAAAATGCAGCTGATTACCTTAGTCACAGTGAGCATACGACTTAGAAGAAATCTAGAGAGTACATAGTAATGATCAGAGTTCTCCCCCAGCCATACCCGAACCTGTACAAATAAATTGGCAATGAACATTTAAAATGCCAGTCATGCATATTCCATGGAATGACAACAGTGCCGTAATCTTCTTAATTGATACCCATAATCAGGTAGGGAGCAAGTATCAAATGATCAGACAGTATAAATACTTTGCATGTTACGCAAGCCAACAAAATCAAAGTAGCAGATAGTAATCAAATGAGCACAGAAGCAATACAAAGCAGCATGGGACAGCTCAAAGCTCCGGTGCAACTTATTGCACTATAGATAGTGAAATGAATTAAAAACAATGAATGAAAAATACTACCCTGCATTACCATAATTCAAACTCTCCCTACCTTCCCAAAATCATAGAAATTAAAAGTCTGCATGGTACTTGCAGAGATAAAATGGACTTGTTGTAATACAAACTTTCCCTACCTTAACAAAAATTAGTAGTGAAGCTACATGAATTTTGAGCTTCCGGATTCCATTGGAACTGTCTTATGTAGATTATGACGCAGGCTTGCATCCTTAGCGGTTTTCCTTGAAAGTCTTGCATCCTTAGTGGTTTTCCTTTGTAGCAACAGCAGGAGTATATGTCTTCTCATCATGCATCTGAAGATCCCAGTCAATGAACTTCGAATAAAGGATTTTCTAAACTTAGTCTGGAGCATCCACCTTCATCAAAATGGTATCATAATAGGGCAGAGAAGCTCAAATCGGAAAGGAATAACAAAAACATGAAGCCATGATGCACTGTTTGGATACTTCAAATACTGAATCTGCAGAATCTATGTTTCGATAGGAATTGTCCTCTGCGAAATTCATCTGGCATAAAAAATTAATACAAAGGATTCCCAAGACCATGCATTTTTTTTATCAAGGCAAAAAATGTGCGCCAATATCAGCTGGCGACCATGTTTTTGACCATAGTAATCTGCAACAGTCACCTCCTCTTGGAGTTCTTACATCTTTCACGAATCAATCACTTCAATCACTTCAAGGGCTGCGTGCAAATAGGGAACAACACCCTTCTCCTTCCCGAATCCAATCCATAAAAGAACAGCACAACAGATCCAATAAAGGATCCTATGACCATAGCAGCTTACCCGAAATCCATCCTTGGGCAGACACCAGTGGACGACAGGCTTGGAGCCTGAGAGGTCTGCCGACCACATCCCCACCCTCCGCCAAGCTCATATGGAATCCACGCCGTCTAAACGTATTCAGGGGTCCCTCAAATCCCAAAAGTCCACAGCCGTCAACAAGGGATATGCTACAAGATTCTTAAATCGCGGCCATCTATGTGTCTTGCCCCATACTCCCGAGGGGTTGCCCTACGGGCAACCCAAAAAAACTTGTAGGGGCCATTTTGGTAGTTTGTTGGGGAAAACTATAAAAAAAAGACTGTATGCAAGTAAAAATGAAAATTGAGTTGGAGATACTGAATGTTCATTCTGCAGGAAATGTTGGGTCTGATGCATACGTCCAATCTTCCCTTCGATGGATATGCCAAGACATCGCCTCAGCAAGAATTGCCGAAGTTGGAACAAGGAAGAACACAAATTGATGAGGCCGCCTCTCTTTTGCAGCTCTGTATTGAAAACAGAGCACTTTCGGAAGGAAAAAGGGTTCATGCTTGCATAATTAAAAGCAGTGTGAAGCCAAATATGTTCCTCGGGAATACCCTTCTCAACATGTATGCGAAATTTGAGAGTATAGAAGATGCTAACAATTTGTTTGACAGATTATTTGCTCGAAATGTGTTTACATGGACCATATTGATCGGTGGTTACACTCGCCTTGGATATGGTCGAGAAGCTATTCATTTCTATCGTCAAATGCAATTGCAAGGACTGAATCCTAATAAGGTAACATTTGTTAATGTTCTAAGCGCATGTGCTAGCGATGTAGATACTATAGGGCATGGCAAGCATGTCCATGCAAATGCTTTGAAGTTTGGTTACGAGTCTGACATTTTTGTTGGCAGCACTCTAATTGACATGTATGCAAAACATGGCAGCATTCAGGAAGCACGCAAAGCATTTGATATGTTGATTCATCGAAATGTGGTTGCATGGAATACCATAATTTCTGGCTTTGTGAAATACCAGGATTCTAAGCAAGCTTTTGAACTTTTCTGGGCAATGGAACAAGATGGCATTAAACCAAATAAGGTTACTTTTGTTAGCATTCTTGGTGCATGCTCTGTGGAACGTGGAAAACAAATTCATGCTGAAGCATTTCAATTGGGGTTTGAGTCAGACTCATTCGTTGGTAGCACTCTTGTAGACATGTATTGCAAGTCAGGGAGCATTGAGAATGCTTGTGTGGTTTTCGACAGGATGCCTGCACGAGATGTTGTTGCTTGGAATGCAATGATTGCAGGGTATCTCCAAGATTCAAGAGGCAAGGATGTTCTCAATCTGTATTGGCAAATGCAAAAAGAACATGTGAAACCAAATGACGTCACTTGTTCAAGTGTTTTGGCAGCATGCTGCTGCATATTGGCTTTTGAGTTTGGAAAATTGATTCATGCTCTCACATTGATTTCTGGGTGGGTTAGTATATTTGTTCATAATAGCCTCATCGATATGTATGCTAAATGTGGAAGCATTGAAGATGCCCAAAAGATCTTTCATAGATTAACTGTACGGAATGTTGTATCATGGAGTGCTATCATTTCTGGATATGGACAGCTTGGAAATAGCAAAGAACCTCTTTATCTGTTTTATGGGATGTGCCAGGAAGATATTAAACCAAATGGGATCACATTTGTAAGTGTTTTAAATGCTTGTGCTGGCATTTTTGCTCTGGAAGAAGGAAAGCGCATTCATGCTAACATTTTACAGGCTGATTGCAAACCAGATGTCTTTATTGACAATGCTCTTGTTAATATGTATGTTAAATGTGAGTGCTTCGAAGTTGCTCATGAATTTTTTGTTAGGATGTCCATGCAAGATGTGGTGTCTTGGAATACATTAATTTCAGGATACTCTCAGCATGGGCGCAGCAAAGAGGCACTTATTCTGTTTGAAGAAATGCATTTGAAACCAGATGCATTCACATTTGTGAGCATTCTCTTAGCGTATGCCAACCTATTGGATGTGGCTCATGGCAAGCATGTTCATATGCAAATCTTGAATGCTAGGTGTGAAATAGATATCTTTGTGGGTAACACACTGATTGACATGTATGCAAAATGTGGGAGTATGGAAGCTGCTTCACAAGTTTTTGACAGCATGCCCATGTGGAATGATGTGACATGGAGTATGATGATTATGGGATATGTCCTGCAGGGATGTGTGATGGAGGCACTCAAAGTGTTTTCTGCTATGCAACAGGAAGGCATGATGCCAAATGAACTTGCTTGTACTAGTCTTATAGGTGCATGCAGTACTGTGACAGACCTTGAGATAGGTAATCAGGTACATGCCAAGATCATTGATGCTGGGTTGGAGTCCAACATTTCTATTGGAAGCACTCTCATTGACATGTATGCTAAGTCTGGAAATATTAAGGAGGCCCGTTGTCTGTTCGATAAAATGTCTATGAAAGATATTGTATCATGGAACACCATGGCAGCAGGATATGCTCTGCATGGAGATGGCATAGAGGCTTTGAGACTTTTTGGTAAGATGCAGCAGGAGGGTTTACAACCGAATGACGTGACGTATGTTTCTCTTCTATCTGCATGTAGCCATGCCCGTTTTGTTGATAAAGGATTTCATTATTTTTTGATGATGTTCGTAGACTATCATATCCCTTCAACTCTTCATCATCACACATGCATGATAGACCTTCTTAGCCGTACAGGTTTTTTGAATGAAGCAAACGATCTTATTAGCTCGCTCCCATTTAAATTAACTGCTGTGGTGAGGTTGCCCCTTCTTGCTGCCTGCAGAGTTCATGGTGATGTGGATCTTGCTGTACATACCATTGAAAATATTCTTGCAGTAGACCCAAAAAATGTATCAGCGTTAGTATTGATAGCAAACATATATGCTGAAGCCGATGGGGAATTTCTTCATTGATAGAAATTGCAAACATAAATAACATATAGGGGAGGGTGCCAGTTAATCTTAGAACCTTCATAACTCTAGATTCATGCATCAATTTTGGACAAATGAGACATCACTAGAAAGAGGACGAGCTTGCCTATCTATCGCTGAAAACATTTTCAGATTTGGAGTTCCTGAGAAGAAGTTACAAGCCTTGAAAATAGGGTAGGTTGCCTGCCCATCTCCCCGCACCAATTGCCCATCCACTGCGCACCAAGTAGCCATCAATTGCTTTTGAGGATTCCTGAGGCCACTGCGCACCAAGTAGCCATCAATTGCTTTTGAGGATTCCTGAGGAGACTGCAGTGCCCACGGATATGAAAAGAAAGCTCTTGAAGAGAGCTTTCAGATGCACCAATCCACGTGTCAATCCGACATTGGTGGAGAAAGTTACACACAGTTGAAGGGAAAGGTAGGGAATAGGGCTGCGGGATCAGTGGGCAAGAGTGCGGAATTGAGCCGCGCAATAGCTGGGCACTGCGCTGATAGTGGGCACCCTTCCCTAGGCCTACCCTTGGTAAAAGGTTTATTGGTTGGATTCACATGCAATAATGATGCCATCACCGTCGTGTAAACAGGCTCGCCCTTTTACACGGACCATCACAAGCCAACACAGGGTAAAACAAGGCCCCTCTCTGGTGGTGGTTGCTGATGGTTGCAATGGTTGCTGATGGGTGAAAATAGGCTTATCCTTGTTATGTGATGTGGCGCAATCCTAACAGTTGGTGATTCTATCCTATAGAATAACCAACGGTTATGATTGTGCCACGACCCATAGCAATGGTGACTCTATTTTCACCCATTACTGATGGTTGCACGTAAACCCACTCTTAACATTGCAACACAATTATTTGGGTACAATTGTTAGCTTCACAATTGCAACTTAGACACAAATGGTGATTGATAGATTGATGATGTTATTCTTGACTTGGCTGATGCCTTGCCCCTTATGTATATTAAACATCGTCAAAAAAAAATTTCATTCGGGCAAGAGCTTTAGTTAACCCATAATAATCCACATAGCCACTATTTTATTTTAGCAAAATGGCGGGGAAAGTTTTGCTTGGGGACTTTAGTTAACCCGGTGTATGAAAATCCACTATTTTTTGGGTTGCCCCTAGGGGGGCAAACCTTCGATTAGGTGGGTTTGTGGCATATCCAGGTGTATGCTGGCATATGCCAGGGGCAAACCTTCGATTAGGTGGGTTTGTGGCATATCCAGGTATATGCTAGCATATGCCTATGCTCCAAACTGGCTGTTGCTAGTAAACTGGCGGTCAGCCCCCGGCATGAAGTTTGATGTTGTGGGTTTAGGCTATGCACATTTCGCTTTTGCTCAGGCGTAGGGAGAGATCTCACCCAAATCCTTCTCATTGTGGAACCAGCAGCGATTTGGCAAAGATGGCACAACCCGTCCCGGCGGATTCACATTCTCAAATATTAGAGATGAAATCATCGCATAGGTAAGCCTGCTTTCCTTTTTGTGTGCTTCATGATCTTCCAATATTTCATTCCTTGCAAATCTGAATTTCGGTGCGAAGGTCTGCTTTTCCAGCTCGCAAATCCGTGATTTCTCTTATATCATTTTTTGCATGGCTCTCGTTTTTTCAATCTGATGCTAAGCATCCATTTTGGGTTCAATGCAGGACTTTTTAATTTTGCATTTGGGTCTGATTTCGTAGAGCAAACATTTGATTCTAGAGTGGTATGCGAATTTCTTAATTGTCAACTACTCAATTTCTAACCGTTGAGCAATCTCTGATATCACAATGCTCCTATCAGATTAAATAGTCCCAGCCAGGCTTTTCAGTCTAAATCCGAAATCCATATTTGCTCTAATTTATAGTATGGAGACATTGCCAAAATGTGGTCTTTCTAAGGCGAAATAAGTATGGATATCGAATTAGAAAAATCAAAAGTGCACGTTCGAGAATTGTGTTTAAAGGAGGCAAATGATTCGAGTTCTGCGTGGCATCAAATTGATGATAAGGTATTCTCCTCTCTACTTTTTGAGATCTAGTTTGTGGCTTCATGCATCTGACGGTCATTGCAAAAGTCTGATATACTAATAATCATAGACTGCTTAAGCATTTTTTTTCTTTTGGAATGTAAGCTAGGTTGGCATATGCCACCGTTTTATGGTTGTGTAATAGTTTAAACTGCATAATTATGTAGACGCCTTAGGCTTTTGTAGCCATAAACATCTTGTTAGTGATATGTTAAATGCTGTAATCATATAGAGCTCACTTGAATGGATATAACTTATCAGCCATGCATTTGTAGCACATGGGGTTAATTCTGCTTCTTGTTGTAAACAAATGTCAGAAACATATGAATCTAGTCATATCAACATCTCTCCAGGCTCTTAACACTTAAATTCAGTATGGCAAGAATGGAGAGAGATGCCAGATTATATGACATATCATACCATGTTGAATTGTAAAGAAACATTATTAAGCTACAAACCTAACATTTACTGTTATGATATGCATACTGCAGGCAAAAGCGCAAGACTATCTGGCCCTAAGGAAGAGGCAAGTCACAATAGAGGTGATATCTGCACAGAATCTAAGGTGTGGAAAATTTCTAGGAAAGATTAAACCATACATAGTGGCATGGATATATCCAGAGTAAAAAATCCACATACATGGTGATATTGAGGCAGGATGAAATCCCAAGTATCCAAAATGGAATGAAAGACTAACATTTTTTGCAGAAGAAAAACTGATGGAGGAGCCCACGTCTGCCATCACAATAGAAATTAGAAGCCATGATTGCTGCTATGGTGATAGTTTGGTTGGAACTGTAAGAGTTTTGCTGTCCCATTTTCTAGACTTTGACAGTAATGCAGATGAAAAAATGAAGCGCTTGTTCCAAGTTAGAAGGCCCTCTGGTCAGCCTAAAGGCATTCTAAATGTGGGTATTTTGCCTGTCATTATTCCCCTGGTGTTAATGGATCCTGCAGACAATATTTTGGAGTCGAATATGTATAAGATTTGAAAAAAAACACAACGCATGAATAAGCACACAAATGCATGAGTAAGAGGCAGAGTTAACAATGTCATTGCAGGTCAAATTCTGAACTTGTCGATAGTTTCATTTTCAGAAATTAGATATGCTAATACCATTTGAATTTGACATAAAGTTCTTTGGTATCTAGCAAGCAAGTTTGAAAACTTGGGCTTGCTTTTTGTAACTTCATGAGTTCACTTTCCAGCATTTACTTTGTTTTCTTTATGTCGGTAGAATTTGATCAATTAAAGTTATAGTGCAGAACATGCTAAAGATGAATAAATGGATGGCATATTTATTTTTAGCATTTGTGCAGATAAAAGCTTCACAGTGTTATGTTTATCTTTAACAATAATGAAATAGCTAAAGAAAAATCTTCACAATGATGGCGTGTTTATGTTTACTCTTTGTGCAAGTTAGCTACAGAAAAAGATGGCATGTTTATCTTTAATCTTTGTGTAGGTTAGCCACAGAAGAAGCTTCACAGTGATGGCATGTTTAGCTTTAACTTTTGTGAGGTATATATGCAGTCATAGTTACTTGTATTTTAAAAGCTTTCATTAGGTTATTGGAAGAACTACAGATTATGAAGAGCTACAGATTATCAAGAGCTGGTTGGAGACTACAGATGATTTTGTGCTGAGCCACATGATTGCAGGTTCTATTGGCTCCAATTTAAAAGACTCACACAAATTTCTAATTGTTACAGTGTTTGAGCTTCCAAAAAAGGCTAGTTTGAATAATCCGGCCCCCCTCTACTGCAAAATATATATTGTTCTCCGAGTTCTTTTGATTCTATTTTGTTCTATACTGTTTCCGATATATCAGTTCTAAGATGCATAATAGTCTTGTCAAAATGTTTATGACCATTTGATGAAATTTCTAGAATGTTTGACAAGCCTGATGCAAGTTCGTGTGCTGATGGATTTTTCGGGATGTCCATATGAGAGGTAGGATTTATATCCCGCTCATAAAACAAGAAATAGTGAACATTCATGAAAAATTGTTATTCTGACAGCAGTGCTAATAACTAAAAAGTATGCAAGTTTTCTAAGGTATTGATATCTTTGTTCAAACAGGATATGAAGAAGCTTACTATATTCGCGAAGTCAAACCAGGACCTGGTTTCATAAACGTAAGAATCTTGAGAAGATTTATTGTATGCATTAAAGTTGCTTGATCCTTTAGCTTGTTCTTACCCTACCTCTTGCAGCTTTCATGGGGATGCTCGCTGGACTTGGTCTGGCATGGGATAACTATGTTTCATAATTTCCATGGCTTATGCACGATTGGTTCAAGGGATCCCATAGACAACCATGTATGGCCCCACTGTTGATGGCACTTATCGTTGACGCAAAAACTTATATGCCCTTGCTTTAACCATCTTCTCTAATACAAAAGTAAGTGGCAGAAGATCAATCAACACAGAAACCATGTTTCCGGAAAATTACTTGCTCATATCTGAAGAGGTTACTAATTACCAATGGCATTAGACTTGCGAGCTGGCATGAGCCTTGTTGATTTGTGCCTGTAGCAATTATCTCATTTATGAACCAAACAAATCAGCAAATGTAGATATAATGTATACAGGCAAGTATCAAAATAGTTTTGGGAGTTTTATGAATTTTGCCTGTTCAAAGAATGTCATACCCGATTTCTTTAAGAATGATGGGATTCTAAAGAAGGAAATCCTTATTTTCCACAATATTTTTTCAAAATAGGATTGGATATGTAGGGGGCGTCATATTTCCCTATCATGTGGGATTTCTCAAAGAATGACTGAATTTTAAAGAAGGAAATCCTTGTTTTCCACATCGGACATTTAGGGGGCCGTCATATGTCCCTATGGGATGTTACCATGCAGTGTCGTGTAAAAAATATTATAAATTAAAAAATATTATAAATTTGTGACGTAAAAAATGCTATAAATCTATCTTCTCAGAAAGATCAAACTAGATTTTTTTTTGGAAAAGTCCAGCTTTTTAGGAGAAGAACTCTATAAAAAGTCCAGCACGGCATTAAAATGTACCCTAATACAAAATAAAAATAGGGTCGGCATTTTTACCTGGCGTGCATTTTCCTGGCGCCACGTGGTGTAGCCCAATATTACGTAATGGAAGTTGGGTTGATGTATTCTGACTGATCGGCTGCGCAGGTTAGGGTTTTTTTAGGTCTTGTTTTTTGGATTAGTGTAGTCTCCACACCGCCGCCATTTCTTCATGCAGATGCAGCTCGCCATAGCAGAGCAGATGACATAAGGGTTTTGGCATGTGGGCAGAAGGCCAGACTAGCTACTACGGCATATCCTGGAAGGGTTTGCTAACCAAGCCCGAAAAATGAAGGATAAAACAAGAGTTTAAAATGCAGCATGTAACCCTTTTTTTCTGGTGTATCACTATCCTTTAATAGAGCAGATCGCAACTTAATGTCACAGAGCAGATCGCATCTCGGCATGTTAAACCAGATTGCATATCAGAGCAGATTGCAGCTCGCCATGCATATTCTTCCTCTGGGAGATTGCTCTGATGTCAGTTGGTGAAAAACATCCTTGAAGCATCTGGAGATACATTATTACATTTCAAGGCAGAAATTTGGCATTTCAAGAACCATTTCTTGAGAAATATGCTTAGGAACAGTTAGATCTAATATAAATCAAATGACAAATATTTGACAGTTGCAGGTTGCAACTTCAGGTTTTAAATGAAGGCATCATGTACACTAATAGAAATTTTGTTTTGTTCTTCAATAGAAGTCCTTGCAAAGCCTATTTAATATAGACTGAAATCTATATTTTGTTAATAAGAACCCTGCAACAAATGTCCTCGATCTCAATCAAAGCATTGAAGATGATGCATTGGGACAATGAACGAATGTTTTCCCTTGTTCTACCATGGACATAATTTTCCTTTAAGCAATGATCTTGATTTCACATTTGCAAACAAATTGGAATAACAAGCTTGATAGAGTATACAACTGGGGCTGTTGGGACTTGGGGTTTCTAGCTTGGGTTTAATTATCTCTACACAAAATAAAGCCTCTTGAAATTACTAACTGTTCATTAACAGAATGTTATTAGAAAACTCATGGCACAAAGAAATAAATATGGTCACTGAAGGTATAACATACAAGATAACAGAGTCCATATAATTTTTGGAATACTGGACTCAATAAGCATTGCGTGCCATCAGTCGACTTTTTTTATTTTTCCAATGTCCATCTAACATGCATGTTATAACACGACGAGGATTAGAGATTTCTTCAGGCCAATCTTCATAATGTCATGTAGAAAAAAAATAGTGGCTATTAATAGTCAAATGGCGATTTTTTAGGGGGTCTAGGTAATTTTTGCGGCGAATTTTATGAAGGAAGATTTTCTTTTAAAAAAAAAAAAATAGCCATATTTAAAATAAGTATTCTATTATTTTTTTGATATTAGCCAAACTATTTTTCCCCTTTTTCTTAAGGAAAAAGAGATTAGCCTTTCTTTATATTACAATATTTATATATTAAATCATTAATAGCCAAATATTTAAAGATTTTTACACATCCCCACCTACCATCATCAGTGATAGTTTTTCGGACTATAAAATTCTATTACACATATCACATATACATCTTCAATTTTTTTTTTTTTTGTAAAAGATGGCCAATACCCATCTAGATGCCTGAAATAACATCTTCCTTTAAAGGTTAGAGATAAGTGCAATTTGATCACCATATGTAGAAGGGTGTCGTTGTATTTGGATGTTATAAACTATGTTGTGAGTTTCTGTTAAGTTTTTTTATATGAGCTTATGTTCCATGATTGTTGATTATTATTTGTAATTGTAGTGCAATATGTAGAAAGCTACTGAATTTGCATTTTTGGGTTGCCCCTAGGGGGGCAAACCCTCGTTTGTATGGGGTTGTGGCATATCCTGAGTATATGCTGGAATATACTCAGAATATGTTGATGACTGCTAAAAAATGATTATAGGTCATGGCTGGCGGTAGCTTTTGTTGCTTCTTGACCACTCGCGAAAACCGCTAATGGAGGAGGGGCTCCTTTCCTCATCTTCTTGCTTGTAGCGTGGCATGCATTTTCCTTCCATAAAGGCATGTTTCATTTTATAGCAAAACGAGGATCCAGCTGTTGTTGATCTACAACAAAATGAACTTGCCATGATAGAACATATTCTGCACACAATGCTTATTGAGAAAATATCGAGCCGGCAACCCTTTGGAACAAGAGATTCTCCCGCATGATGCAAAGGTAATGAATGGGGCTCTGGACGAAGTTCTTTGCAACAAATGCTATGTTACACACAAATGCAAAACACAAGATGTCATCTCACGAATTCTCTGCACAACCGAGCACGCCAATCCCACAATGCGGATAAGGCGTGAAGAAATATTGGATGTGTCGGGGAATAATCCCATGACCCTTTTGACGGGTGAAGCGGGCTCCGGAAAGACAACACAGGTTTGCATCCAACTTGGAGACTGGAAAGAACGTATTTGTTCACCACATGATTTTTGGATGGGATGTGTATTTATTAGGTTCCACAATTTATCTTTGGAAGAATTTGAACTACAAGGTTTTGGTGCATACGTCCATATTTTGGTGACCCGACCTAGAAGAATTGCGGCGATGAGGTAGTTTCTTTACAACTCAAGTAGATTAAATTTTAAGGCACTTCCGTTAAGTACCGGGAGGAAGGACCAGGTAAAAAGGATTGTGAAATTATTCAACCATGATGTTTGGGTTCTTTGTTTGCACCTCATAGAGATTACGCACATGGGGTCCATATAAAAGGCTGCAAATTTCTGACCTTTGTATCAAATAGGAGCAGCTTTTAGTGAACATTCGGAAGTGGATTTGGAACACATTGTAGGAAAGTTCTCCGTGAAGCATAATGGGTCGATGGTAGAAGTTGCAAGCGATGTGCATACTTCTAATGGCTCCCGAGGATGGAAAACATGATGGGACATATCACGCAAATGGTTGTGTGGGTGTTGATGATGGATTATGCAATGTCGGTTCAAATACGGAAATTTTTTGGTTTGGGAACGATCAAAGCACGAGCAAATTGAAAGTTCAAAGTCAATTTATAGGTGCGAGTTTCTTACATATTTGTTGAGGTTTAATTATGTTATCATATACTAGGACTAGGAACATGAAATACAAATGTAAATGCCCTTAAACCGATTTCAGCGATATATCATAAATAATATAGTTGAAATCTCGCCTTGAGTGCCGAGCTCGGATGATGATGATCTTCTTTGAAGCGAGCTCATCCGGACAGGAAGATGATTATGGGTGTGATCTTTGTCCTTGCTTGGGAGAGGTATGTAGATATTCTTAGCTAGATTTTGAAAATATGTTTTTGAAACATGTTACAATCATTGGTGATTGTTGATTCGGGCATGACGACGATTCTTTGCGGATAATTTGTTCATACCATAGGGTGTCTATACGGAGAGAGGAACTTGTCTTAACTTTCAAGCTTCGGATCACACTTTAGATCCAAGCTCATGCGGGGAGTAACCTTGAATTGGCTGAGGTAGTATTTTGTTTGCTTTATAATATGTTGACTTTCTAATATTCACATGTTGCTTCAATGCTTCCGCCTTCATTAGTTTTGGACGCAAAGCATTAGCCGAGGAAGAAGCTCTTTTATTATCTATTTGGACTTGGCGGCCCGTCTGAGATCTCTCTCACTTGAGTGTAAGGCTGCTGCTCATTTGACAAAAAGATGTTGGTTTCAGAATTGAAATGGCAACATTCTACTTTTATGTGCATTTAGTTAATCCTTATTGTTGCAGGTTATGACAATGCTTGCTGGAGTATTGGTGGAAAAGCAAGTTGTGGTTATTTGTTAGCCTAACTAACTCGAAATTTCTTGTTCAGGGAATCTTGTTCGCTGTTGTGTTTCCGTTGAAACCTATGCTTAGGCCACTTGAGTGGCAAAGCCTCTTGCTTCCGGTATGTACAATTATTCTTATTCATGCCATCTGTTAGCGCCATAATGAAAGACAAACAAGTGTAATAGCCTAGACACAAAATAGGGAGCTTTTGATTTGGGAGAACTTTAAATATATAATGAATAGGGGCACGTTTGATGTCATATACAATGCTTTGTCCACAGTTAAAGGTCTAAAGTTCATTTGCATGCCACCAAGTCCTTGTTCACCAGGTCCTTCCTTGTATGTTCAATGCATGTTGAAGATGCACTTTCGATTGGTAAAATGGATTAACATGTAAAGACATACAGAGTTAATGGGTTGTTTGCTAAGGAATAGTAGTGTAACTCTTAAAAAGGTCTGCACATCTCGTTCCATCTTCTTTTGACAGGCCAAATAAAATGTTGGATTATTTGGATGCTCCAGTACCGTTCATTGTGAGCCATCTATAACCACCAAGGCCTGTTGAGTTGCATGTCTTATGTCTATGCCTAGCGTGATTTCTCTTCTATAGGTTGGGGTGCAGCACAAAACGTCTGAAGTGCGTGTCACGACCTCCAACTTGATGCGTGTCAATGTCTACAAAGACCAGGTATTCATCTCCAATAGTTTAAATGGTTTTGAATCTTTGTATTGGGAATATTTTACATGACATTTTGTCTTGGGATTCTCCAACAATGATAGTTGTTGCATTCTACAGGTGAAAATGGCATCCCTGCCTTAGTTACCAAGGCATCGGGAGTTAGCATTGGCATTGGAACCATATTACTCCAAACTTGCTGCTGAAAAGGAGTCTGCCAGTCGGCATCCTATGCATGAGTATAGTGAGTCACAGGTTAATCATCTTAACAATTCACTTGGTTATATTAATAAATACTTTATTTAGATTTGGTATGGTGGCGTATATGTCTTAAACTCAGGCAAAAGCCACAGAAGGGTTTTTAGCAGTCTTATGAAGTTACCTGGAATCCCTGTGCATGGATGTCAGGTCACATACAATCACAAATGTTCAGGCAAATAATGACAGAGTAGCAGTAATAGAACTTTGTTAAATGAATATTGTTTGAGGGCCATCATTCTGGATTTCAGGTGTCATTACTTCTTAAGGAGAGTTTCATTGATTCTTTTGCAAGTCATGATCGTCCTTTCATCAAGGTTGGTATTAAATGCCACTCATCTTGTTGGACCATGTGGGTTAAGTTTTATAAATGTTGATTTAGACGAGAACTTGGCAGCTTTTTGCAGATACACAACTGTTCTCAGCCACACAGATGATGTTCTCTCAAATTTTCAAACTGATTAGTGCATTGTATCTAAAATGCCGTACACTAGCCTTAAGTATTCTTTCCTCCCTTGTTCAAGGGATGGATTTTGTATCTATTTTCTGTATTTGAAATCTAAAGGAATGCAATATACAAAATTTTGCATCTTTCTGAGCGGAGTGACATTAACTGGCATTAAAATGTCATCCGTTTCTGAGCGGAGTGACATTAACTGGCAGTAAAATGTCAGCCGAAGCAACTTCATGCATAGGAGTGTCGGAAGTGTGCTTTAGTGGATATGCACGTCAAAAGTTTCTGAGAGGAATACCATGTAATGTGGCGAGTGCAAAGACAATTCAAGCTCGCATTCGATCAGGTCCGGTCATATCCAACTTAATCATTATCGTTGCTTGGCTTATCAGCCAAATTGTTTTATGAAATTTGCAATTCTTTTACTTTTCTGGCCGTTTTTTCGCAAGGCCCCGCCGAGATTGTTGGCGGCGCCGCTCAGCGCCGCTTAACAAGGGTCCCTTTTTCTTCGGTACACGTGTGGGTCATTAATCAATGGCCCTTCTATCTTGTATTGATTTCCTTGCATTCCTTCTAAATATTGTTATCAATAGCTTAGATTTGACGTGCATAATAGGGGGGATAAATTGTGTGGACTGCTCTCAGTGACAACAAATTCAAAAATAATTTGACGACATTCGAATTTGTTTAGACAGAATGCTTATCATGTCAGGGTAACGGAGTGCCCTACATGTAAGGGTGAAGGATATGAAGTTCTAAAAGACTTGTCCGCAAAAGCTATATTGAAGGCAAGGGCTAATGCAACGGATGCTGCAACCTGTAATATAGCTGGGTATTCTCTTTCACAATACAAAGGTTAAGTAGAGTAATTTACTTATGCTTTAGCTAGTAACTGACCAAGATCATATAAAAACCAATTTATCCTGCAATGGCTTTTGCCAAAATGGATGAGTACGATAAAGTCCAAAGGCGTAACGTTTAGAAAAGACAAATTTACAAATTGGATAAAATGGCATCCATCCATGCTCCCATCGAATTTAAAGTTTTCAATTTATTGTCATGTGGTCCTTTGGGTGCAGACTAAATGGTGAATTACAAATTCAGTTTAAAGACAACACTTGGCTATGTTGACTAGTTGTTGAGCTAAATACAAATCCCCTGGGTGATTAAATCAGAAAGGGGAAAATGTATTTTATTTTGTGTTCTTTGACAAGTAGAAATCCTCACTTCCCACTTATGGTCTTTAAACTTGGCTATCTTGCATACGTTGCCCAAAAAGTGGAATTATTGCTACACTTGTTCAGGTTCCAGAGGATGTCGTGAATGTGAAGGTCGCGATTGGATGTCTTGAATGCTACAATTGGCCATGTAATATATTATTTGATTGGAAATGTGGAAAAATCTAAGTTAATCCATTCATGCATTCTAGAATGCAAATATGCTGGGGAAACTTTTTGTGGCATCTGCCCTTATTAATGTCTATGGAAGGTGTGGAAGTTTGGAGAATGTCAATCTTTTGTTTCACATAATGTATGGAAGGGACTTCAAAGCTTGGGTCACTGTAATGTAAGCACACACTGAACAAGGTTATGATGAGGAGGCATTGCAGCTTGTTCATCTGTTGCACTCCAATAATACCAAATTAAATGTTGTCAATTTCACTGTTATTTTGGATGCCTGTACTGAATCTAGCATTTGGGCATCAAACATTTCTGTGCAGAATGCATTGATTGACATGTATGACAATTGTGGCAGTTTGGAGGAGGTTGTTATTGTGTTTGATAACATGAATGTCCGTGATCTATTATCATGGAATACTATAATTTCAGCACATACATGGAATTGTGGTGGGAGGGAGGGCCTTCTTCTATTATGGCAAATGCTATTAAGTTCTTAGCAATCTTATTTAATTTATAATATGGAGTTCTTCCTTCATGTCAACTAAATCGACATGCAAAACCACTGACAATTTCTAAGTCTTTTGTATTGTCTATTACCCTCTAAGTTATAAGGAATTAAAGTTCTCTTGCAAAGGATCAAGTGGCGTGTACACAAGTCCCTGCTTCTTGCTGTATAGGCTACAACTTATCATAACAATGGCATTATATTGTAACAATGGCATTTGGTTTTCCATTAATATGTTAAATGCTTTCAACATGTTAAATTTCATGATGGTTTGTACCCAAAATTAATTGACACCAACCAACTTAAATACACATATTAGAAATGGGATTAATACATTAGCAAAGCACTTAAACGCGCATATTCAAAACAGGATAGTTATATTATCAAAGCACGAATTGATTGTTTTTTACCATTGGGTATTCTATTCTTAATATATATTTGTGTGCATTCACTAGGAAAATAAAAGTATGTATTCATACAAGACGTGTACAATTTCATTACTAATATAACTAGCTCCGATATAAGAAATGACCCAACAAGAACCATTAAAACGAAAAGACAACAAGAAATATGAAAACACACTCTCGGGCCACCGGAGGGCAACCCTCCGTGCGCAGCACCTTGTTTGCTTTTTCTAGTTAGAAAAAAAAAAAAAACAAATTAAAAATTTAAAGCAATATTTAATTCAAAAGTTTCGTCAAGTCCAAATACATATAAATGTAGTGATAATAATAACTTTAGCCAAATATGTTTCATAAAATACTGCAAGTTTTTGAAAAATAGCCAAACTATTTTTTATGAAAAAATAAATAGCATGTTTAATTTTTTCCCAGATTCTTATAAATAGAAGAATGTACCATTTTTGTATAATGGAGATTAGGCTTCTTGATTTGGAGTCTAGGTAAGCAATTGTTCTTGTCCTTTTTTTTTTTTTTTTTATATTTTAACTTTTAACCTTAAACTTTTCAGAGGCCATGTTCAGGGGGACTGTAGGAGTTTTCTACGGCTTACCAGGGAAGAAAAGATCTCTTGGAGGCCTTTTGTTCACTATAATAATTTTACTCTTATTAGTGCCCTTCATCATCTCGAGCTTTTTTGCGGTTGTACATCGGAATTGAGTTTGTAAAATACTCTGATTATGAAGTATTTCAAACCAAACTTGTTCCAACACTCTCCCTCCAATAATGTAGAGTTTGGGTTTTATCTTCTTCTCTTGCTTCTTCTTGTTCCTTAAATTCTATCAAAGTTTTTTCTATAATGTTGTCTAAATTATGAAAGATTAATTTTTTTCTTTTTTCCCAAGTTATTTCTTAATGTTTGTCTTTCTTTCAAGCATGCTAGTTCTAGCGAGAAAGGTTGTGATCTTGAGAAGAGTGATATTCTTTGTATGGTATATCTCCTCTATCATCTACTTTTTGGACATTCTATACAAGAATGTACCATTTTTGTAGAATGGAGATTACGCTTCTTGATTTGGAGTCTAGGTAAGCAATTTGTCTTGTCCCCTTTTTTTTTTTTTTTTAAGGAAATTTAGGGCTCCTTACTCATAATGGTTTTGACAGAATGGTCAAGCATGGTATAAGTATATCAACAGAACTGGATACACTTCCTACACTACATGTAAGGATTAAGAGAAGTATAGGCCATGATGACACAATATGACCAAATACAATACAGTAGACATAGTCTGACATAGGGTATGTATACAGACCCGGTTATTCAAACATATACACAATGGTCTAGGGTATATTATATGTATCATTTTACTTCTGAGAATAATACAATAGATATTTGCATAGATGCAATATACATTTGTGTAAGTAATTAAACCCTAAAATGTGGTATTCAATGACGGCGGGCTTGTAAAGTGGTCAAGACCAACTGACCTTGCAGGCGATCTATGACATTAGTCCAGTAAACGATCCTCTGTTAAATGCAGGCGCCCACATACTTTTCCGAAGATGAATACTCATCGGAATCAGATTATGAAGACCTTAACTTAACCGGCTTGAAGCGGGAACTTGAGGTATACTCTGCTACAACAGATAGTGCGAATCACAGTATGGATTCTAGAAGCTCTAGAGGAGGATATGGCCAAAAGAGAGGCGGATTTCAAAGGGATGACAGAAATTTTCAAAGAGGTCTCAAGCATTTTGGCAAAAGACGTCAAGATGAATATCATGAAGCACAAAAAATCCAGGACACTCAGGAGCTGGATGGCGATCCAGACTTCGATCAGTTCTTCCTTTGCATCTATAGATTTTATTAAAAGCAATGGTTGCAGGTGTTAATATTATAACTGGCTTTTGATTTCGTATGATAAGTTTCATAAGATAGGTCAGTATATAATATTTCAGACAATTGCTAGATACAGTGGTTATACATAAGTTAGGCGGTTAGCAATGGGTTAACATCTGAGTTTTATCAAGGTTACAACAGATAACCTTAAGACAATAAATCAGCTGATATACTAGCAACAACGGCTTGTTATTAATATAAATAAGTTGTCGTTCCTTCTATCTACTAAAATAGAAGCTTATCTTCAGCTAGTTGAGAGCCTAGGTATGACCTCACTTTGAACATATAGTAAAATAATACAGCCAAGTGATGAGTTACAAAACAGGGCTGTAAGCTGCTGGTAAAAAGCAGGTTCAAAAATCTGGAATATATTGTTTCAGGGATAATTTTATCTTTATTACTGTTTCCCAAGTTGATCACATAGATTAATCTTGTATTTCTATACATCCTGATGGTCAAGACTGGCTTATAGGGCAAAAGGAACAATGGGTAATCAGCGAAGAGCTGAAAACCCCAACGTACCTTTTGGCCCTTGCCCTAATACCATTTTCATGCTAACAGGGTATTGTTTGGCTGCAGGTACGGGGTTTTATTCTCATTGTCTCTTTTGCTTTACCAGTATGGTCTGGCTGAAAGGATGGTTCAAATTCTGATCAACACGGCAGTTGGCTCCTCTATACAACACAAAAAAATTGTTGCCTGCTAAGCACACGAACATGGTTCATTTTCATCTGAGTTTTTTGTCTTACATTATCTACTTATTATACATTTTGCTGAATAGTATGGATTATGGTACAGTTTCAGCTTATACAGTTAAGTTTTCTTCCAAAAAATGAAACCTGATAAGTTTTGAAGTGGAAACACCATTCGGTAATGAAATCCAATTTTGTATGGTAAGATGTGCCATGGTAAATGAAATGAATGCAGACATGTATGATATTTGGTTCTATTTACTGATATATCATGGTTTCGTGCTTGAAATTCAGCTCTAAAAGTTAGACTAAAAAGTATATGCATTAACTTAAACACATAGACCATTTTTAAGCATTTTAACATGCTGATCAGACTGTATTATTTGGCTGGCCCATAATGATTATGTACAGTCTTTAAATCCTATTTAGTTTGCTGACTAAGGTAGGATAATATGATCCTTAGAATGTTGTTTACAATAAGCCTAAGGTAGTACCAATTTTGGTAAATCATAGACTGTCAAAGGACAGAGATCAAGATGCTGAATCTAAACATTTGAATATGACATGTTATTATCTTGAGACTTTAAAAGATATTGAGGCAATAGGATATTAATGACCCAATCATGCTACATGTATAAACCTTATATAAGTATAACATGATTCCAGATAGGCATTTAATCTAAGACACGGAAAAGTTTCAAAATTCAAGGTTATGATACAGTGTTGACCATTATAATTTGTATCCATTATACTTTAAGACTGAACATAAAGTGGCCTCATTATTAAGGCAGTTAATATTTATGTAAAAAGATATGTGGCCCAGTTAGGGATGGTCATTGAGATCTATTGATGCATATTAGAAATTTGATCATGAGAGGTAAAATGATACTATACTAGAAATGCTCAGGTTTGTAGTAGAGTGATAATACTGCCAAGGGATTGACTGAGGCAGATGTCTGGTCTAGGATTCTAGTTCAGGCTGGGTTTTTTTTAGATACTTCACTACATTGGAGACATCGGGTGTTGTCATTTACCTTCTCTCCACTGGTCTGAGCTATTAAATTGTCCTAAGCTGCAACTTAGGAATATGGATGATGTTAAATTGGGATCTATACCCATTCCATTGCGTATTACTAATAAAAATAATGGCCCTTTGGCACATGTTGAGTGCAGGATGCAGCTGATGACGATATGGAGTATGAGGTCATAACCCCCAACTTGCACAAGGCCCCCAAAATTGAACCATCATGATTTTTTTTTAATGGTTTAATGGTGGAAACTAAATTTATAAATCAGTACATGTTAGTGGGTTCAAAAGTTTACAAACCATGTCTAGTTATCTAATGTGGTTCATCAACATATTTTTCTAAGGTGATAAGACAACATTGTTTTATGACATGGTATTAAAACATAGCAATTTTAGTTGGTCTCTGTGACAACTTGAACTATATGGTTCATCGATATATTTTTCTAAAGTGATAAGACAACGTTGTTTTATGGCATGGTATTGAAACATGGCAATTCTATATGATATGTATTATTGTTTAGTATGTCAAGTTTATTAGACTGGTATTTGATCACATCTATCTTCTTCAATATATTGACATGGTAATTTTAGGTGCATAATTCTCATGATATTTTACAGTGATTAATCACCAATACACAATGTGGTAAACGATCTTGGTTTAAATATGCTAATATGACTTTTTAATTCTATTTCTCTCTATGGTACTAAAATATAATTATCTCAGTTAGTTTATCTAACAACTTAAAATGTCGAATACGAACTTATGCTTAATATTTCAAGTTTAATAGAATGGTATTTGATCGTATCTATCTTCCTCGATATATTGACTTGATAAATTATTCAGATATTTTATAGCAATTAATGGACAAGATATAAAGTGACAAATTGACATGGTTTAAATTTGTTAATATGATTTTTTTTCCTTATAGCAATTAATGGACAAGATATAAAGTGACAAATTGACATGGTTTAAATTTATTAATATGATTTTTTTTCCTTACGATTTTGAATAGTCAATCGATATGATTTTGAAATGGTCACAACAACCCCAATACATACTAGGTCCTCCACATCTTGTTTTTCAATGTGATTTTTCCAACAAAAAAAAAAACATAAAAAAACTATGTGGTGATTTTTGTCCAAATTTGCTAGAAAACTATCTGTAGTTTTTAGCTATATGTATTTTTTTTCAGAAATATTTACACGTAGAAATTAACATGTGTTTAATAAAAGATATAGTTAAAAGACATGGGTTAAAATATTTTGTTAAAATGCCATCATTTGTTACTTTATAGCTTTTTTTACATTCTTATTTTATAACCTTTGATCATGTTTTAATCCGGGTGAGGATAAAAGTTTCTTTGAGAGAATGAGAATGCTTTAATTTTGAGTGTCATAAGCATGAAGTATCTCAAACAAAAAATCCATGGGCCAAAAAAATCTGGAGCCTTTGCATTATGGAGCAAGCATTCCACCCTATGTACTTCCCTCTTCTGGCCCTATGTACTTCCCTCTTCTGCTTTCTATATGGATGCATCATGCATCGTTTCCCGCTCTGCACTACCCTAAAAGGAAAAATATCACTTCAAGATCAAGAAATTGAAAGTATATAATCCAAAAAACAAAACAACAAAAACAGATCTATTCAAATGATGCACAAGACCTTTTTTCACAATCTCATGATGGCATTTCTATACAGCTGAGTGTAAATCACCTCATTTCATGCATGCTTCCATGTTACATAGAGTTCCTGTCATGGAAGCTGTATTTGGGTCTCAAGAGTTTCCCATACCTACTATAAACAATCATCAATTCCATGAATATCATGTAATGCCTGCTGAGAACAAGAAACATACACATTATGTCAACCATGAGACTCATATTCAAACTGCCAGCATCCCTGACAACAATAATACTGAAGATATTATATTGACAGGAGGGCAAGCAAAAAGAAGACAACCAAATATGCAAGAACAAGCGATGAATGAAGGTCAGGCAAATGGCAATGAAAGTGATACTCAGTTTGAAAAGGATACCACGCATCTTGTTTGACCGGTATATCTTGAGCTCTGGAAGAGCTAAGTCCGGAGGTCAAGAGTTGAACCTGAATTTGAGACAATGGTGCAGCAAAAAAGGCCATTTTTGCATCAATCTGCTCCTCGAAACAAGAAAAAGTTGGATCAACAAAAGCTGCTCATGATATGCTTTTGATGAAAGCATGAAATGAATCCTGGTATAGGGCACATAATCGGTCTGGAACTCTGTTATGTCAACATTCGCAGCACCATCAAACCAGAGAGATGCTATCAAAGAAGCAATAACCTGTAAAGAGCAACAGTTCAATACAAGTGCAGAAGATTTAACATACAACGTTGAAGCAAGTTAAAATAAAACTAAAGCAGACAGAATTTGTGAATATTAGCACATCATAAAAACAAGCAATTCCCTGAAAAACGATTCTGTTAAAATTTGTGTAAGTTGGCCGCTCAATGTCAAGGAATGGCGATACATCAGTAAGGAGTGAATCAGTGTTATAGGGCTCCATAACAAAAATCTAGACCTATGGAGAAGGATATACAATAAGCAGAGCTCCTAGGCTTCCCACTATATCTCTACTAGTGCATTCCAAGGTAATGCTGAATATAGCTGGAATAATCATGCATATATATGCTATATGAAAAATCAAAGCCCTACATGGTTAGATGGTCTTTGTCGAGTTGGTGCAGCAAAACTTCAGGACAAATTTCGACAGGAATGTCTGGCATCCATTTTGTTGCAGAGGTGCGCTAAATCCTTTGAACTAGCAAGCTGCTTTACTCAGCAACATGCGCATCCGAAACCCTAAAGTGATTCGAAATCCAGATTTCACTAAGATTTTTGGATCTGCCGGATTTGGGATATACAGAGTACCAGCGGCAGAAAAATGGAGGAAAATGATTTGCAATCTGTATTGAAGAAAAATGGATCAACCGGAAAGGCAGATATGGGCAACCGCAGAGGGGGCCAGAGATAACAAAGGAGGAGGAGGAGGATTAGGAACCTCCCAAGAAGAGATTCCGAACATTGTCGGAGGAGGAGGACGAAGATCGCCATAACATCAGAACGGCAAGCGAGGCGGCAAAGGCGGGAAACAAGCCAGTTAATTTTGCTGGCCTATAGAATGATAGGACCTGGATCGAGATCCAGGCCGTCGATCTTGGCCTTATCTCAGCCGTTAAACTCGTCAATGCTATTTAGAAAATTTTCTACGTATGTGTGTAGCATTTTCTTATATTACAAGCATGAATGTAGAGCTGGAGGTCATAGTCAGAAGCAAGGCCCCCTTACAGAGTAAGGAAATTCCTAAATTCTACTATTCCGGCATCATTAGCCTATCTAATCCCTTCATTCTGGCATCTTCACTTGATTATAGTTCTAAATTTTGCTAATCTAATTCTCTGCAAGATAAATTAGTGAATAAAGCAATGTGATTCCGTAATGGAACTTTACTGAAATGCACAACAGATTTAAGGCATTTGAGGCTGCCTTCCCATAGCCAAAAGCTTATGAAGGCAAAGCGCTTCTAAATAAAAAAAGGGAAGAATGGGCTACCTTATGAGGCACCAAATTACCTGCACTGCCATAGCCGAACACCCATGCTCTGCACTTTCGCCCCCACCCCTGCTCTTCTAGAAATTAGAAATGAACTTCAGAACGAAACAATGTACCCTGCGAGAATAATTCTTGCCCAAAAAATAGCTTCCACACCTTCCTTGCTTCATCAGAGAAGAAAACCGAAGACACATAGAGGATTAGCTGACTCTAAAGCAAGAAGTGCATGTTTTTCTGCTGTTTGTTTTTCATGCAACAGAGATGTTCTTCTTTCTTTCGATTCTCAAACTAGAAAATAGATTTGAGAGCAAATTGGAGGGAATAACCCAAAAGAAAGAACGCCAGCATGACTGTTGCAGCTCAAGAATAGCACAACTATAACGAGCGCTGAAGGCAGAATCGCGTGCATCAAGCATAGGGATTAAATTGCCGTACTTTGTCTAAAGAAATCTTGGCCCTCCATCTCAATCTAATGTGGAATTAATTCCCTCATACACGTCACCCTTTTCTTGCCATGTCACCAAAAAAGAAGATACATAATTTTATATGAGGAGAAGAGAAGATAATGTTCTAGGGTGTGCCGTGAACCACACCCTAGATCCGACGACCAAGAATATTTTGCCTAGATCGAACGGATGGGAACGGCTATGGTTCGGATTTGATCTTCAGGTCAGGTTTTATGCAGAGGGTTTTTGTGCAGGTCCAGTTCAGTCTGTTGGTTGTAGCCTGGCTATGGCTTGCAAACCCTAGAAGAGCTTTGCCGCCCAGCATGGGGGCCAACATAGCATCTACTTTTGGACACGAGATAGCTGGAAGCACAAAGCCAAAAATTGTTATCGCAAATGGTGATGTTGAGATTTGCCCTCAAAAGACCCCAACGACCTTAAACTGATCTTTGCTTTGGCTCTGGTGGCCAGATCCTTCAATTTGCAGGCAAATAATAGGTATTTTGTTTTTGAAGTTCAAAATGACCATTCTCATCATTGATAACATCATGAGGAACAATGATGAGTTACATATTGATAACATGGGGAATGTAAGAACAAGAACAAATAGATCAGGTGGCATCCATGCAAGTATTGAAGACTCTTATTAATGTCGATTGCAAGATAAAATAGACCAAGTCAATTGTCAATATGCATAATGCCATTTTATAGAAAGGATTAGGTTTTGTTTGTTTTTATTTAGCAGGGAGGGATCTCAAGTGGGAAAATAATTGTACTAAAGAGTTGAATTTAAACTGACATTAACAATTACAGTAAGTGAAGGTTGAGGCAGCATTTGGATTTTGCCAATAAATCTCGTGTCCTAACAAGTCCTCTTTAACAGAAAAATCAAAAGACCACAATGGGTGATAAGCATGAGACAGAACTAAGGGCCCAGGGAGGCATGTCCCTTGTGTTGTTTCAAGAGGTATATTAATTACAAATAGCTTGTTTTATTAATAGCTAAGTCCTTCTCTGCATCTGTAGCTGTTCCAATGGTTGAAGCTATGGTGACTTTAGTTCTGATTGATCAGCTGCTTCATCAATATGCGCAATGCCAGTTTTTACCGTTACATTCTGTCATAAGTGAAATAACCATAAGGCAAAAAGATGAGTCTCATGCAATTGAGCACCAAACTACAGGTGTTTAGCAATTCTCTTGTGTTATCCACTGCCGTGGAATTTTGGAGTACAAAATCCAATTATATAATCACAAATGTATTTTGCACTATAAAACACATGAGACATGTGAAAAGATTAGAATTAGATCATGAAGATATACAGCTTAATAAATTGTGCATCAATGATTCATACCTATTGTCGCGTCAAGTGGTTTATCAATATCACACCTCCATTTTTATATGAGATGCTGTGAGACATTGGAATTCTAATTTGGGGAATGAATTTTTAAGGAAAAATCTCGATGTGTAATTTAGGACTTACAAATTTGTTTTTAACTTGAATTTTAACTTAGCAAATTTTGGCCAATTGCCTTTCAATTTTTCCAAACACAACAAAATTTATATTCAAATTTGCAAAATTACTAAAAATCATTTTGCGAATATCTAGGTTGCACATGATGATAAGTTGTAATCTGGGATGGGGGCGGCAGGGGTCATAAGGGGTGTTGTTGTAAAAGAACTTTATATTTGGGTTTTTTTTTAATTGTTTGATATAGAGTACAGGGAGACTCGCAATTCATTTGGGAGAGTTAGGTTTGGGATTTTGTGGCATATTTGAGCCCTAATCGCTAACTCCGTCCTAATCCCTTTTTGCAACAAATACAACATTACAGCTGTTGAACTTAACCATTGAATTTAGAGGACTCTACATACACGAGCATAGATGCCATCATTGAAGCCAGCCAATAGGAACTTGGGAACTTAGTAGAGGTTAAGATCATCAACCAACATGACCTTCAGAAAAGGTAGCAGATCTGTGCGGTGGATGTTCATTTTTTCTTTTTTGGGATGTTTCTTGGAAAATAAACTACCATTTCAATAATGGCATTAACAGATGAGCTGTTTTGGTGCCCGATACTTAAAACCCTACTAAATCTGTAGGGTTTAGGTTTTGGCAGCCTTCCCTACATCTGAAGTGGTCGGGAGCTTGCATGCAGATTTTCCTCAAGGGTTCGAAGAGAAGCCCCAAGAGGGAGAGCAAAAAAACCCTCCCCAGACACTGGGTTCAAACTTGCCTCGTTGCAATGGCTTGGAACAAGTTGGAAATCGTGCGACTGGGCATGCCAAAAAGCAGGAAATGACAGATGGATTATGCAGTTGCATCCAAAAATATAGAGTTATCCTAGGACACATGTTTGAGAAGTAGACGATCGATCAAATGCCCAAATTGCCAAGTACATGCTATCTTTATGCTATAGGCTAAGCTAGGAGTGCATTGGGCGAAAGGTCGACTAGTTGCCTGTAGGAAATTGAGTTTGGCTCTGTTGGTCATAGTAGCTGGTCACTCGAGTAGGTTGGATGCTTTGGACTCATGTACAAAGTCAAAACTCCATTCCGAGCTCGAAAAAGTGGCCAACCTGGGGGAACACGCCATTTTCCCGTCGTGTCGCTACGTCACAAAAGGGAGAAATATGGGGATTTGTATATCCATGTCAGAATGTCTAATTTTTTCTTTTTGGGGACATTTTGTAGGACATGAGTTGTTTTGATGCCCCGATACTTAAACCCTACTAAATCTATGAGGTTTAGGTTTTGGCAGCCTTCCTTGCATTTGAAGTGGTCGGGAGCTTGCGTGCAAGATTTTCTCGAGGGTTCGAAGAGAGACCAAAATGTTATAAAAATTACATTACAAACCACCACTAACAAATAAGCCCAACAATGTAAGAACATAATCTATAAAATTATATCGCAAACTACTCTTAAGAGGAATTGAATTGTTTTACACAAAACAACTATCCAGTCCACCAATGGCCTTGCATGTTTGATCGTCAAGGCACATATAAACATGCACACTTACTTACGATTAGGATTGTTTTGACTTGGCATTTAAGCCCAAGAACGAAAAAATCCCATTGGCTGTGGAAAATAAACATTAATGAACATATAACAGGTGTCCGAATTCTATTGGATACGGGCAAAAAAATTATTGAACATAGAAAATAATGTAGAAAATTGGCTACAGATCACATATTGACAGGTTCATCAATTGATAGGTTTGTAGGCTGTGAATTTAATAATATATTCCAAGTGAAGTTACTTCAAGATTATAAAGTTAGTTTATGTCTAGCTCTTCTCTTCCCAACTTATGCCCAGCAACGCTAGGCACCATTACTAGTTCATATATAATTAAATATAATAGGTAGCAATGGTTTCGCAAAATCAATATATGTTAACACCTAGCATGTAAAAGCATCCAAAATTGTGATATTGAAAATGTGCATCTAATAAATTAATGTTAATTTTCAAATACCATCATAAAATCTAGAATTCATATAATGAAATATGATACAAAGTAGTAATGGTTTTGGAAAATCAATATATGCATAAAACACATCTTCTAAAATATTACTGAATTCAAAAACTATTGTACGATTGTAGAATTCATGTAATTAAACATGATATAAATGAGCAATGATTTTGCTAAATCAATGTACACTTAAAAACAATCTTAGAAGCTAATGATGATTTCTAGAAACTGATGTGAAATTTTGAATTAGTACAAAGAACATGATATGAACCACTCCTGGTTTTGCAAAATCAATATATGCATAAAACACATCTTCTAAACTATTGTATGATTGTCGAATTCATGTAAACAAACATAACATGAACTAGCAATGATCTTGCTAAATCGGTATACACTTAAAAACAATCTTACAAACCAATTATGATTTCTAGAAACTAGTGTGAAATTTTGAATTAATATAAAAAATATGATATGAACCACTATTGGTTTTGTAAAATCAATATATGCATAAAACACATCCTTTAAACTATTGACGATTTCAAAAAACTATTGCACGATTAAAGAGTTCATGTAATTAAACATGATATGAACTAGCAATGATTTTGCAAAATCAATGTACACTAAAAAACAATCTTACAAACTAATGATAATTTTTAGATACTAGTGCAAAATTTCAAATTAGTACACAAAACATGATATGAACTACTATTGGTTTTGCAGAATAAAAAAGGACACATGGTTTTTTTTTACATTATGGATTGTCGTATAAAAAAATCACATATATACTGGTTTTCATGCTAATTTTTTATATTAGTTCATTTTTGGAGGCCTTGTGTTGGAATAAACAGCTATGTGACATTGGTTATGATAAGAACAGGATCGAGTGTCCTAATACTGCAGTGCAGACGATCATATGTTGCATTAGAAATATGAAGGTGCATGAACTGATATTAGAGAAGGAAGCAATGAGTACTCCTGAATAAATCTCGGCTGTCACTCATTTAGGCTTCTGTCAATGGCTACTGTTATTACCCAAGATCAACAAACTACCAGATAAGGAAGAGGAGGTATATCCATTTATTGCTGAACTGTATGACAGTCTACCTAACATGATTTATGAATGTACTATGAAGGAAGACAATAGTGCAAAAGACTTTATTTTGAAGGTTACAGCCCTGGAGGATGCAAATGGCATAAAAAACTCTCATGGAAAAGAAAATGAACAAATCCGTATGGATATGCCTGATATATCCACCAAAGAATCCACTAATTCGGATGATCCATTTGGTGAAGACCTATTAACTGAAGAAGACAAAATGGCACTTCATCAACTTGAGGTTACACATAACAGCCAATACAAGGGTCTGAACTTCAAATTCACATTGAGAAACTGTCTGAAATTTCCCATTATCTCGGAAAGATTGGTGGAGAGTCATGGACTGTTATGCAACCAAGCTCTATGGCGCACTAAGAATCTTGGAGCACTTGCTCCTATCAGCGAGGAAGCTTGGATGATTCTAGGAGATATCTCCAAAGAAGAAGCTGATAGTGCAAAAGCTGCTGCACTTAGGATGGAGAAGATGAAACTGACCAAAGTAAGGCTGCCAGTAGACACCAGATTTTTCGACAAGAAATGCAACAAGAGTGGACTCATGATTCTGTGCCAGAAGGGCCATATGGCTTATGCTAATATAGATAGAGATGATTTCTATATTAAGCACTTGTGGCGTACGTTATGCCCTTACTTCAAATGTATATGTGATAACAGGGGTAAAAGTAAGGTTGCCATTGAGTGTGAAGAAAGCATGATATGGTTTGATCAGGCCATATGGTATATGCTGAATAACCTTACTGTCATTTTTCCTAACATGTCTTTTGCTGGTCAGATGGTGGCCTTTAGGAACTCTCTCAAAGGCACACTTAGGGCCGGAGTACTGGCATTTATTGGATACATTAAAGTCAGAAAGATGCTTGTTAGCATGACTTTGAAACAGGCTGCCAATCCACTAGCAGATCTGAAGATTGGACTTCCAAATGGGGTCATGGCAGACGTGTGCGAAAAAACAATAAAACCTAGCAACTTTCTAAAAGGTGCAATGGCTGCTGCCAGCACTAGCAGCAACAAAATCTCCAAACAGGGCCGGTCAGCTAGATCCAACAGCTCAACGTTCAAAATTAATGCTCCCCCAAGAATTACGTTGTTACCAATGCAGATCGATCCGACGGATCGCGATTCTCGAGCCAGACGAGCATGCAAGAGTTGCATGCGTTGCCTGCATGCATTGCATGCATTTGAACCTCTCATCCGGTTAGGGGATCGCTATTTCTTCTGCATTCGCCTTGACTTCTCATGGGCGCTTTCTCTTGGCCAGCCGGTGTTTGAGGGTTATGTTCTATGCTCTCATGCAGAGGAGGGGCTTCCTCTTGCATGGGTTGACCTTTCGTGGCATTTCCTATCATTCTTGTTTCTCTTGACTGACCTTTCTGGCGTATCCCTTCTGGCGTTTCTTATCGTTCTCGGTTCTCTTCTACCTTAGCTGCGTTGACCTTTCTGGCGCATCCCTTCCTGGCGTTTCCTATCTTTCTCGTATCTCTTCCTATCCTTCTCGTCTCGCTTCTACCTCGGCATTCCTCCACTATGGGGCAATTCTTGAGCCTTCATCTCGGATCGACGGGAAGTTCTCTTCTTTCGGGCGTTGTTGTGTCATGCGTGTCGCGATTTTCGAGAATCTGGTCGATCCGGCGGATCGCGATTCTCGAGCAGGACGAGCATGCAAGAGTTTACATCGTTACTGCATGCATTGCATGCATTTCGGGCCTCTCATCCGGTTAGGGGATCGCTATTTCTTCCTGCATTCGCCTTCAGCTTCTCATCGGCGCTTTCTCTTCGCCCAGCAGTGTTTCAGGTTATGTTCTATGCTCTCCCTCCCTCCCTCCCTTAAGTATTTTGTTTATATATGTTGTTGGCGTGCACGGCGCTTTAATCGACCCCTCGCTTTTTCGAGGGTTTTGTTCTTCTCTATTGTGTTTTGTGGTCTTATCAGGAGTGCAGGCGTTAACGGCGTTGGTTTCTTTTGGGCGTGGGTTTTGGGAAGTTTAGCGGCCGGCGTTGTCTAAGCCCACTTGCCTAGGGCTTATCGCTAGGGTTTTTCCTCGAAAACCCGAAAGGGCGGGGTTTTTTAATCCCGGCGATAAGCCCTAGGCAGGTACACTAGCCAAACATCTATGATATATTTTTGTATTTTGGGGTCCAGGTGTTATGACTGGATATTCCCTGTATTTTTTGTTTTTTGGGTAGCTTGCGATATGCAGCTACCCACTCTCTACCATTGTAATTACACTGCTGGGATGAATAGAAAAGCCCCATCCATATCGGGCGTTGTTGTGTCATGCGAGTCGCAGCTCGAGAATTACTCCAATGAAAATCGAGCACTCTGATAGCACTACAGTGGAAAGGCTAAGCAGCCCAGGGGTTTTGGACAACTCTGTCACTAAAGATAGCAATACAAGAAGAATGAATGGTGCTGGTGATACTGCCCAAGTTCTCAAATACGGAGTATAAGGTATGATATTCATACTACATTGAGTATTCACTCTTGTATGTCTAGATGAAAGGTCTTTTTGAATGTTCAATAGGTATATTTACTTATATGCTTGATGGGACAAGCCTACTAGACCATAACGTGGATCATTGGATATGGACCAACTAATGCCACAAGGGCTTTAAAATCTTCCAGAAGTTCTGGAATATCCTATATGGATATCTACCAAGATGGCTGCATCATGTCATACTTTTACGTATTATACCAGCCTTATAACTCTCGATCATTAATGCCCTGCTTATAACAGATATTCAAAATATCTACTATAAGACTATCTGGGAATACAACATCTAACAGATGTTACTCCCAAAATATAAGAAAGCATTTTTCAGGGGTGGTATTATCCTAAATACTAGAAAAGCTGGATCTGCCAAGGCATTTTGGAGGTACAATAGGTTTCCTTCCGTATATGACTAGCTCATGGCTCGATATGACAGGCCTATGTGTTCATAACAATAAATAGTGGGGTAGTAGACATAGACCTACTACAGCCACATGACTTACGCAATTATCCAGTAATTCTGGAGAGTCCTATATAGGTGCTTACCATGATAGCCACCATATGCAATACGTTTACAGATTGGACCAGCTCACTAACTTTTGTTATTTTTTACCATGTCTAAAACAGAACTTCAAATTTCTGAAAAAAGACTGCCTGGGAAGACAGCATCTAACAGATGATGGCCCCAAAACCAAGAAAAGAATTATTCACTGCACTTTTTTATCCAAAATATTGGATAAGGTCTGCTTACCAAAGATTTTCCAGTATGCCATTACAGAGGTACTAGGTGAGGCAGGGGAATGTATTATGAAAGAGACCATGTTTTCATGGAAATACATTGAGAATATGAGGGATTTATGCTATAAACCGCATTATATTTTTGCACAAGAAGGGGATGCTGAATGTCCATGTTCCATTCCGCAACTCAAAGAGTTTATTGACCCAACAATAGGACACATTAGGACCACAGACCGTGGTGTAGTACAAAACGTACGATTGAGAAAGATGCTACAGTTTGGCCTTAACCATATCCCTGATAGGTGCTTAGAGTGGAATGATTTCAAAAAAGAACTGATTTCCACTGTTGACAACATATTTGATGCGTATAAATACACATTCCCATATTTGGAGGATAAGAAAAAACAGGAAGTGAAAGATATTGTCCTTCATAAGGCGGCTGCTTTGATTAATAAAGCATGCAAAAATGATAACACTCGAAGGTTCCTCTTGAATGACAGCAAAGTGGTCAAAAGCATAGAATGGCTTAATAAGTACCTGTATGTAGCAGAAATAGATAAAGCTACCAATAACCCAGCATTTATATGCCCCAAGCACATCAGAGAAATGGCTGTTAACAGACTTAACAGTAATGATTTCAGATCTATTACAATAGACCAAGTTGCTGTCTTGTGGAAAATCAAAACAGAAATGGAACAAATATTCCCTTTTGCCAGTTACAGCAGTGACAGATTACCTTATCTATTAGGCATTTATAAAGCCCACAAAAAGGACTACAGATGGATAACAAATGCACATGGCACTACCTATACGGAATTTTCAAACATTATTACTGCAGGCTTGAATATGATCGTAGAGATCTGGTCAGACATCGCCAAGAACATATGTATAAGATTTTGCAATATGTTTCCTGGAAAAGTAAATCCGAACTGGATGATAGAATCAGTATATGATGTCATCTTAAATCTTCCCTCTATGATCACTGATATTTTCGTCGCAGATATTACAAAATGCTATGAAAGCATTCCTCTGGCTGGTGATACAGGAATATGCCAGGTCATTACATTGGTCATAAATGCAGTCTGGGATTGTATGACCAACATTCACCATAACTATAAACTATGGATCAAAAGAGAAGGGAACGAACATTTTACAGCCAAATGGTTTAAAATTGATCCTAAGGGTTGGAACTTGATTACCAAGGATAACTTTATCAGAGCCAATATATGGTTACTTACTAACTGTTTTATCATGATGGGGGATCATACATGGCTACAAATCAGTGGCATCCCCATGGGCTTTGCATGCAGCCCGTGTTGGTGTAACCTCTATTTAGCCTGGAATGAAGCAACTTTCATTAAAGGTTTAGCTACTCAAGGAAGATACAAAGAAGTGGAAACGTTCAAATACGTATTTAGGTACATGGATGATCTCCTTGCCCTTAATTGCCCAGACATAAGAAAGTTTCTAGGGTATGCATTTTCTAATAACGTGGAGCAGCTACAGATCTATGACATGAGTGTCTTAGGGATCAAAGAGGAAACAGCCCTTAAGTTCAAAAATGACCCTGCTGCCACATATGGATACAAAGGAAACTTCCTGAATGTGACTATCAAAATAATGAGCAGAGCTAATGGCATCTTCAGAACATTTAAATATGATAAAAGAGACATCCTTCCATTCAAAGTATTGAAATATGTACATGCAGCTAGCTGTAGACCATACTACTAGGCCAGAAATGTCATCATATCTCAGGTTTTACCTTACATGTATATTAACTCATGTCCTAGGGAGGCAGCAAAAGATATCAAGATGCTTATAAGGAAATTCGAGACAAATGGTTTCGATTACAGAGGACTCTATAAGGTGGTATGCAACTATGTGTACAAAAATGAGTTTCCAGGACTTCAATATGACAGTACGGTCTTGCTGGAATTTCTGTGCTACTAAAATTTGAGGTATGACAGCAAATTACTTTTAAATGCTTTTTCTTAAATCAATATGGGATGAGGCTCAACCCCTACTATGATAGTGGGGGTTAGCCATCCCCACAGTCATAGACTGAATTCAATAGGTGTGTTAGACCTCATTCCACGGTAGGTGGAAGGGTTTTTTTTATTAAAGGAAATTTAGGGCTCCTTACTCATAATGGTTTTGACAAATGGTCAAGCATGGTATAAGTATATCAACAGAACTGGATACACTTCCTACACTACATGTAAGGATTAAGAGAAGCATAGGCCATGATGACATAATATGACCAAATACAATACAGTAGACATAGTCTGACATAGGGTATGTATACAGACCCGATTATTCAAACATATACACAATGGTCTAGGGTATATTATATGTATCATTTTACTTCTGAGAATAATACAATAGATATTTGCATAGATGCAATATACGTTTGTGTAAGTAATTAAACCCTAAAATGTGGTATTCAATGACGGCGGGCTTGTAAAGTGGTCAAGACCAACTGACCCAGCAGGCGATCTATGACATTAGTCCAGTAAACGATCCTCTGTTAAATGCAGGCGCCCACATACTTTTCCGAAGATGAATACTCATCGGAATCAGATTATGAAGACCTTAACTTAACCGGCTTGAAGCGGGAACTTGAGGTATACTCTTCTACAACAGATAGTGCGAATCACAGTATGGATTCTAGAAGCTCTAGAGGAGGATATGGCCAAAAGAGAGGCAGATTTCAAAGGGATGACAGAAATTTTCAAAGAGGTCCCAAGCATTTTGGCAAAAGACGTCAAGATGAATATCATGAAGCACAAAAAATCCAGGACACTCAGGAGCTGGATGGCGATCCAGACTTCGATCAGGTCTTCCTTTGCATCTATAGATTTTATTAAAAGCAATGGTTGCAGGTGTTAATATTATAACTGGCTTTTGATTTCGTATGATAAGTTTCACAAGACAGGTCAGTATATAATATTTCAGACAATTGCTAGATACAGTGGTTATACATAAGTTAGGCGGTTAGCAATGGGTTAACATCTGAGTTTTATCAAGGTTACAACAGATAACCTTAAGACAATAAATCAGCTGATATACTAGCAACAACGGCTTGTTATTAATATAAATAAGTTGTCGTTCCTTCTATCTACTAAAATAGAAGCTTATCTTCAGCTAGTTGAGAGCCTAGGTACGACCTCACTTTGAACATATAGTAAAATAATACAGCCAAGTGATGAGTTACAAAAACAGGGCTGTAAGCTGATGGTAAAAAGCAGGTTCAAAAATCTGGAATATATTGTTTCAGGGAAAATTTTATCTTTATTACTGTTTCCCAGGTTGATCACATAGATTAATCTTGTATTTCTATACATCCTGATGGTCAAGACTGGCTTATAGGGCAAAAGGAACAATGGGTAATCAGCGAAGAGCTGAAAACCCCAACGTACCTTTTGGCCCTTGCCCTAATACCATTTTCATGCTAACAGGGTATTGTTTGGCTGCAGGTACGGGGTTTTCTTCTCATTGTCTCTTTTGCTTTACAAGTATGGTCTGGCTGAAAGGATGGTTCAAATTCTGATCAACACGGCAGTTGGCTCCTCTATACAACACAAAAAAATTGTTGCCTGCTAAGCACACGAACATGGTTCATTTTCATCTGAGTTTTTTGTCTTACATTATCTACTTATTATACATTTTGCTGAATAGTATGGATTATGGTACAGTTTCAGCTTATACAGTTAAGTTTTCTTCCAAAAAATGAAACCTGATAAGTTTTGAAGTGGAAACACCATTCGGTAATGAAATCCAATTTTGTATGGTAAGATGTGCCATGGTAAATGAAATGAATGCAGACATGTATGATATTTGGTTCTATTTACTGATATATCATGGTTTCGTGCTTGAAATTCAGCTCTAAAAGTTAGACTAAAAAGTATATGCATTAACTTAAACACATAGACCATTTTTAAGCATTTTAACATGCTGATCAGACTGTATTATTTGGCTGGCCCATAATGATTATGTACAGTCTTTAAATCCTATTTAGTTTGCTGACTAAGGTAGGATAATATGATCCTTAGAATGCTGTTTACAATAAGCCTAAGGCAGTACCAATTTTGGTAAATCATAGACTGTCAAAGGACAGAGATCAAGATGCTGAATCTAAACATTTGAATATGACATGTTATTATCTTGAGACTTTAAAAGATATTGAGGCAATAGGATATTAATGACCCAATCATGCTACATGTATAAACCTTATATAAGTATAACATGATTCCAGATAGGCATTTAATCTAAGACACGGAAAAGTTTCAAAATTCAAGGTTATGATACAGTGTTGACCATTATAATTTGTATCCATTATACTTTAAGACTGAACATAAAGTGGCCTCATTATTAAGGCAGTTAATATTTGGCCCAGTTAGGGATGGTCATTGAGATCTATTGATGCATATTAGAAATTTGATCATGAGAGGTAAAATGATACTATACTAGAAATGCTCAGGCTGGTAGTAGAGTGATAATACTGCCAAGGGATTGACTGAGGCAGATGTCTGGTCTAGGATTCTAGTTCAGGCTGGGTTTTTTTTAGATACTTCACTACATTGGAGACATCGGGTGTTGTCATTTACCTTCTCTCCACTGGTCTGAGCTATTAAATTGTCCTAAGCTGCAACTTAGGAATATGGATGATGTTAAATTGGGATCTATACCCATTCCATTGCGTATTACTAATAAAAATAATGGCCCTTTGGCACATGTTGAGTGCAGGATGCAGCTGATGACGATATGGAGTATGAGGTCATAACCCCCAACTTGGAATAAATAGCTATGTGACATTGGTTATGATAAGAACAGGATCGAGTGTCCTAATACTGCAGTGCAGACGATCATATGTTGCATTAGAAATATGAAGGTGCATGAACTGATATTAGAGAAGGAAGCAATGAGTACTCCTGAATAAATCTCGGCTGTCACTCATTTAGGCTTCTGTCAATGGCTACTGTTATTACCCAAGATCAACAAACTACCAGATAAGGAAGAGGAGGTATATCCATTTATTGCTGAACTGTATGACAGTCTACCTAACATGATTTATGAATGTACTATGAAGGAAGACAATAGTGCAAAAGACTTTATTTTGAAGGTTACAGCCCTGGAGGATGCAAATGGCATAAAAAACTCTCATGGAAAAGAAAATGAACAAATCCGTATGGATATGCCTGATATATCCACCAAAGAATCCACTAATTCGGATGATCCATTTGGTGAAGACCTATTAACTGAAGAAGACAAAATGGCACTTCATCAACTTGAGGTTACACATAACAGCCAATACAAGGGTCTGGACTTCAAATTCACATTGAGAAACAGCTGTCTGAAATTTCCCATTATCTCGGAAAGATTGGTGGAGAGTCATGGACTGTTATGCAACCAAGCTCTATGGCGACTAAGAATCTTGGAGCACTTGCTCCTATCGGTGAGGAAGCTTGGATGATTCTAGGAGATATCTCCAAAGAAGAAGGCGATAGTGCAAAAGTCTTCTTGACTTAGGATGGAGAAGATGAACCGACCAAAGTAAAGTAAGGCCGATGGAGACACCAGATTTTTTCGACAAGAAATGCAACAAGAGTGGACTCATGATTCTGTGCCAGAAGGGCCATATGGCTTATGCTAATATAGATAGAGATGATTTCTATATTAAGCACTTGTGGCGTACGTTATGCCCTTACTTCAAATGTATATGTGATAACAGGGGTAAAAGTAAGGTTGCCATTGAGTGTGAAGAAAGCATGATATGGTTTGATCAGGCCATATGGTATATGCTGAATAACCTTACTGTCATTTTTCCTAACATGTCTTTTGTTGGTCAGATGGTGGCCTTTAGGAACTCTCTCAAAGGCACACTTAGGGCCCAGTTAGGGATGGTCATTGAGATCTATTGATGCATATTAGAAATTTGATCATGAGAGGTAAAATGATACTATACTAGAAATGCTCAGGCTGGTAGTAGAGTGTTAATACTGCCAAGGGATTGACTGAGGCAGATGTCTGGTCTAGGATTCTAGTTCAGGCTGGGTTCTTCTTCTTTTTTTTTTTAGCACACCAGCCCTACCGGGCCTACAGCCTTTCCTCACATTCTAGCCTATCCACGTGTAATTTCCATGTCATCAAAATCTGATGTGCCTTATTTTGCACCGTCAGATCTCTACATTCGCAAATCTAAGGCCAACGAAATTAAAAAATAGGCAAAAAAATAGCCACGGATAAACTTCTGCGATTTTTGTTTCGTATTTGGGATGGCATGGTTGGGCTAAGATTTCTGTGGCGTATTGTATAAAAAATGGTATATCTGGCTATGTTTGAGGAGCTTAATGTCATTTAGAGGTGATGTTTCTTTTTTGGGTTTTTATATGACTTTTATTTCGAAATGTTAGGAAGAATAAATCTTTTTGGAGGCCGTTTTTCTGGGGCGTGGATAGAAACGGACGCTCCCTTCTTTTTTTGGCTAGGGAGGTATGGCGATGGAGGTAGGGAGGTATGGCAGAGAGCTATGGCGACGAAGCCCACAGAGGTTGAAGCCCACAGAGGCATGTCTGTACAGGTGAAGATGATTGATTCCGACAGGGGTACACAAACTTGCGGTTCCATCCCTCAGTCCTCCGCCATGATTTGCAGACCAGAGAAACGGTATTTCTATCTTTTCGATCCGGCAAGAAGTTCAGCACATGCTCCAAAACCTCATCAGGAAAGGAGGTCATGGCTTACCTCTGTTCTTTTTTCCAAAGAAACCCCATCTCCGTCTTCTACCAAACACGAGCGAATTCATTCTCGTGCCCTGTAATCTATTCTATTATGATGAGGCGGAGCTTTTTTTGCAGACCCAAGAACGACAAATCTCAGAGACTAATAATCCATCTGTAGATGATGAGCAGGCCGGAAGCGGAATTTGAAGTTGTCACCATTGCGGCACAGGGGAGGGGCGATTCCGACCTATCGAGCATATGCATGGTCACCGCGAGTTCGATGGAGACCTTAGGAAATGGCAGGACATTTCTTCTCCAAAAAGATGCTGGCCACTGATCTGGTATCATATTTAGAATATGCTTCAGATCTACGGCTGGGATTCAACCTCACAAACCTAACCCATAATACTTGGAAAGAGTCACGGATATTGGAGCCGTGATTTTGGACAAGTTATAGAATGGGTTTTGCAACTTCCGCTACCGTTTCTCTCTCTCTCCTGCTTCGCTGCTTCTTACCAATCCTGGCTTGTTTTTCTCTCTTCTGCTTCGCTTCCTCTTACCAATCCTGGCCCTTTTTTTTTGGCGCTTAGGTAAACTTTTGCTTGTTCCCACGATTATCTAAGTTTGTCTGAGAATTCACAAGGAGATGGGGAAGCTGGCACCGCCCTTCAGCGATGAGACGGCCAGGGACAAGCTCCAACATGCAGATTTTTGGAACACGAAGGATCCTATCAAAGTTGCTCAAGCATACAGTCCGGTCTGCCAAAAATTGCGGAACAGGGATATCTTTCTTACCGGAAGGTATGCAATTGTTGAATTTCTCGCCTCCAAATGGGCTCTAAAACCTCCACTCTCAGCAGATCTGACGTAGCATATGTTAGGCCATTAGATTTCTATATTTTCGAATCGACCGCCAGGGAAATTAGAAAGTGAACAAAAATAGTAGACACAGAGATGACCTAGAGTTTGCCTTTGCCATGACAGAGAGTTTTTTCTCGCGGCCTAGCAATGCTTGGGAGTTGGGAGATGTGGCCCGGAGTTTTTTAGGGTAAAATGATTTGAACTTCTAAAACGTACTTTACAAATAGCATTCTTCTAATTTGTAACACGGACCTGGATCCGGAGATATGACCAGAGCCCCCTTCCCTTACGTCGGTTGCTTGCCCTGCAGACATGCAACGTATTTGGTACATATCTTGTTGTTTCAGAGACTGCACTGCCCTAAAGAATACCACATTACTTCAGAAGGTGCAAGCAATATTTTTTTGCCATAACTCTTCTGCCACATATAACATGCCATCTCCTGTTCAACAGGTTGGCACAGAGGAAATTGCAACTTTCATTCTGTTATTCTTAGGAGCTGGAGCTGGCATGACCAATATATTGCCACATGATAGAATTACACTGTTTAGGTTGGCTGCAACAAATTGACTCGATGTGATGATGATGATTTATGCAAGTGGACAATTTATCAGCAACCATTCCTGCAGGAAGTGCTCTTCAGTCTTTTGTGCTAGAACTCATCATCTCATCTATTCTCATGTTTATCGTCTCTATATCAATGCTGTAAGCATCATATTGTTCGTTCTTCAACTTTTAATGTTTTTTAAATGGGTTTCCATGAAACTGTCTCAAGCCTTTAGATTGAAGAGCTTGCTGGACTTGCAGTAGAGGGTACCGTGCTTCTCAATTCTATCATTGCAGGGTGCAGTTTTGCCACATCCATATTTTCTGTGCCTCGTGCTGCTGCTGTAAATGATGCTCTTTATGTGTGTGCTCTCACACTTCACATGGACATGTACATCTATATCTGTCTTCTATTCCTAGTGTCATAGAGTTTGTGTTTATCATGCAATGGCTTAGCAAATGTCTTCATGCTTGGATGATACTATTGTTTGGGCAATGTGAGCATGGTACATCTTGCATCAAGTTGCAGCAAGGACAGCTTGCTTGTTGTGGCAACGGAATCCGCGAAAAGGCTGCATGTATTCCAGATTGCTATTATCTCTTGAAAAGGTTCCGAAGGAGGCTGCTCTACTATCTTCATAAAACTTAGAATTGTTGCCTTAAGTTTTATTCGGTTACTGACATTGAGCAGCGAAATTTATTTAAGCTGTTAATGGTGTCATATTGGAGAACTGTTCTCAAGTGTTAAAATGGCACTGAGGAAGCATCTGCCAGACAAGCCTTCCAGGCAATATCCAGCAACCTTTCTGTTTCTTCTGGTATTTCACATGAAGGGCAGATTCTGGATGCTACTAGTGGCTTTCATGACACACAAAGCCAAACATACTTATGGTCTGCATTTTACATTCAGGAAGGACATGTGACCAATAATATGCAAGTAAATTGAGGCTTGAAAAAATGGCTTTGGCCTCTATTTGAATATGTGAATTCCACATGGTCAGTAATATTTTGATTAAGTATAAGCATTAGGAGTCCAAAAGGGGGAACCTCTTTGCCTATGTCGCGTGCTAATTTCGAGCTTAGTGTTCCTTCAGAAAATTCCTGCTTGATGGTATTGCAATCATAAACTTGGTGTTGTGAATCTCTGGAACAATCCACTTTCATGTGCAGGCTCTAATTATGCTTGTTATAGACAAACAAAAAGGTTGTACCTTATCTAGTTTAGAAATGGTTGGGCTTGAAGCCAATGATCCTAGCAAAGTTATTCCAACAAATGATGTCAAAATAATGAATTGTGATAATGGCAAACAGAACAAGGTGCTGCGCACGGAGGGTTGCCCTATGTGGCCCGAGAGTGTGTTTTCATGGTTTCTGTTTGATTGTATCGCTTCTACACTTACATGCATTCTATAGAACAAGAAAGCATATAATTAATTGCTTGCCTTTGAGAATCCCTCCAGAAATATTTATCATATTTGTCAACCATGAGTGTACCATTTCTGGCAGGGTTGGCTTGACACCATTTATTACTGAATATTTAACAGAATATTTAACAGATTAGGCTGTTAAGAAGCAAGTTAAGGAGCTTCTCCAGGAATAATAGCTTGATTTATCCTGTCATCTTGATAACAGAAATAACCTGAATGTAGACCCCTATTCTTATTGGAAGAATAAATCAAAACCTATCGAAAATGGCTGAACCTATTGGAATCTAAGAAGCAACTTCTACGATCTGGCACAGTTCATCCCATTCGACAGGGCAAGAAGAAAACCATTTGGCATGGCAGGCCTTAACACAGTTTCTAGCATATCTCAGCTGAAAAATCACATCTAGTCAATTCCAAGAAAAGAACATTGCCAGTCATACATAGATATTTGTTTGTAGTTGATGCCTAACATCAGTTGGCAGTTTCATGGCCTATCATGGTCACTCATTTGTTTGTAGTTGATGCCTAACATCAGTTGGCAGTTTCATGGCCTATCATGGTCACTCATAGATGGCTTACATGATGTTGTCAGAGAATCTGATGAATATTAGGTACATCTTTCTGCATAGTCAGATTGATCTGATGTGAAAGATCTTGATGTGCAATGGGCCTACAATGTGATTAAGGAGGTTGTTGCCACTGTTGGATAGATGGAATAGACACTAGGTCAACTAGTTAATTGTACACTATGTTGGATAGACAGCATAGAGACCCTTATTTGCCAAGCCTATTCGATTGCAACATTGAATGTCGCAATGCTCTTTATTTGATGAACTCTATATCCCAACTTTGGTGGTTTTGTAAGATGCTCAAGGAAAGAAGGATCTCATAAAGTGCATTCATTTATTTTTTATTTTCCTCCTTGACAATTTGCACCATAGCCCTTCCTTTATGTGGCGCCGGTAACAAGCTTTACATCGCTGGGTCTACCTTTCAACTGGATGTTAAATTCTCGTAGAAGTCTAGCCAGGCCTATGGTTGCTTCCATAAGTTCGAATTGATCACCTACACATTTTCGAGTGCCATCCCCAAATGGAAGAAAGGCAAAATCACATATTACCTGAAATAAGATGATGAACGAATGAGTGGAATGAAAGATGAAACGTAAGGAGAAGAGCCCACCTCATTGGGGTAGAGCATTCTTCTGACTTTGTGGGTTGAAGGCACAAAAGCTATATAAGCCTAAGGTTGTTTGTAATCATTGCCAGAGTGCTGGAGAAAGAGCACTTCCTTATAGCAAGCGTATATCCCAAATGCAGAAAGAGCATGTTATTGCTTGTTGTACTTGGAAAATAGGTTTGCATCCCTGCTGGTGGCACAAGGTCTGCTCACTGGCATTCAAATTCGATAGCTCTAATTTGGAACAGTCCTCTCATACAGAAGAGTTACATCGCCAATATACAGTTTTATTGCCATTATTTAAATATATGCATTCCACATCTATTTCTAAGCTGATAAAATAATTCAAGCCACCTGAGCAAGAAGAAATGTTGCGCAAGTTAGAACTACTGCAGTTGTTTCATGCCCAGCAATAAGCATTGTCATTAGATCATTCCGAAGCTGCCAAAACATAGGAAGATAGAGTTACGCACAAATACATAAAAATATGATTGTAAGATTTGATGAGAGACAGCTAATAATATTGTAGACCAGATACAATTTGACATGGATCACGAGGAGCCATACATTATGCCTGATAGCCAGCACCATGTTAGATCTCATATGCAAAGATCTTTCTCGCCATTATGCAGCTCTCAGGTATCATCGTGCAAAGGAAAAAATACCTGTGATATTGCAATACATCTTCAAGAAAGCGGCTCCAAGGGATTGCCAAGATCCGAACACCTCCAGTGGCTGAAAAATCCTCATACACCGAAAGGGATATTGTAGACCGACCACTTCCTTCATCTGATCCTCCCATTATGTTTTGCTCTGCAGAGACATTTGGTTTTGCAACTCTTTTAATCTCGTCAAATGAGCTTTTTCCTCGAGAACTTGCATCATATAGATATTCTCTGCAGCTCAATAGATTGATTCCTTTTCTTCACAATGGTCGAACCGAGATGTGTTCTTATTCATCAGATTGGAGCTGCCAGTTACCCGGTCCAGAACATCCTTGATCCACAACGCAACTGACCGTGCATTTACAGGGAACAAAGGGTTTTTAGCAGTCATCAACATATACTGAGTATATTCCAGCATATACTCAGTATATCCCACAAACCCATTGTAGTTGATGCCTAACATCAGTTGGCAGTTTCATGGCCTATCATGGTCACTCATAGATGGCTTACATGATGTTGTCAGAGAATCTGATGAATATTAGGTACATCTTTCTGCACAGTCAGATTGATCTGATGTGAAAGAACTTGATGTGCAATGAGCCTACAATGTGATTAAGGAGGTTGTTGCCGCTGTTGGATAGATGGAATAGACACTAGGTCAACTAGTTAATTGTACACTATGTTGGATAGACGGCATAGAGACCCTTATTTGCCAAGCCTATTCGAATGCAACATTAAATGTCGCAATGCTCTTTATTTGATGAACTCTATATCCCAACTTTGGTGGTTTTGTAAGATGCTCAAGGAAAGAAGGATCTCATAAAGTGCATTCATTTATTTTTTATTTTCCTCCTTGACAATTTGCACCATAGCCCTTCCTTTATGTGGCGCCGGTAACAAGCTTTACATCGTTGGGTCTACCTTTCAACTGGATGTTAAATTCTCGTAGAAGTCTAGCCAGGCCTATGGTTGCTTCCATAAGTTCGAATTGATCACCTACACATTTTCGAGTGCCATCCCCAAATGGAAGAAAGGCAAAATCACATATTACCTGAAATAAGATGATGAACGAATGAGTGGAATGAAAGATGAAACATAAGGAGAAGAGCCCACCTCATTGGGGTAGAGCATTCTTCTGACTTTGTGGGTTGAAAAGCGTTCTGGATTAAATACATGAGGCTCTTCCTAAAAGTGAGGTGACCTATGGAGATTGTAGACCTGCAAAGCATAAACAAGAACGTCAATCGATACCTAGAATCTTTCAATCATTACTCTTCACTTCTTTGGATTGCGATGATTAAAGCAACTCAGTGGAAACACTAGACTTCATCAATTATGCTAGCATAAGTAGACACACTCCAGGGTAAATAGTCCATGCAGAATGCTTCTTCAGAAGTGTGAATTGTGCTTTCATTTTACAGTACCAAACATTATAGCGTGGGAAAGTATTGCTTACAGAAATAAAAATGTCAGTTCCTCTAGGTAATGCATAACCATTTGGTGCTCCTCCGTATGCACCTGTTGAAGCAAACCGTTTTGTTACAGACAATGCAAATAAAGGCAATATCAAAACCCATTTCAGTATGTTATGTTCCTGACTAGATAAATAAAAGCCATCCATGAGTAGCAAGCGTAATAATGCTAGCGTGATTGCATATGCTCCTGACTAGATAAACAAACGCCCACCCATGAGTAGCACGAATAATAATGCAAGCACGAGTGCATATGTAAGATTATTGCCTGTGATATGGTTTGGTGGCATCAAGCATGATTTCATATGCAAGATTATTGCTTGTAATATGGTTTGATGACATACATCAGACTAATCTATTGAGACAAAAAAAAGACTGTGCATATGAGTAAAAGTCAAGTTATCCATGAAATGTCACTGCAAAGACTTGGGAAGCTGGTTAAGAAAATAGGACATAGTGTGAAGATATCTAACCAAAGCAGAGGTTGGCAAGGTTTAGGAATAGAAAGTATACAGAAATGAAGAAATTGATCCTAAACTGACAAGATTAATATCCAAAACATTATGTGGCTCAGTGCCTGGCCATTAACCTTAAGGATATGAATGAAGTCATGATGAAAATAAGTTGCATTTTTTATTGCGAGGCATCCCCACAGAAAATGTAAATGCAGTGCACCTTGTAACTTGTCATCGTGCAATGCACGGCTAATGAGTAGTGGTGGCTGTGGGTACAACCATAGGGATTCTGCAACCACAAGTCTTGTGTACCTGCATTTACAACAGAAGGTACATCAGTTACTGTAGTTTTTTAAATTACATTTTAAGCATACAAGAGCAAATGAACTCTGACAATTGGATATATCAGTACTGAAGTTTGGGAATCATAACTATAACACTTTATGTACACAAGGTGAAAACATTGGTTAGTGTCCTTGTCTTTCCATATCCCCTCGAGAAATTAATTCCAAAGAAGAATTATAACCCACTCACTGTAATTTCTTGATATGATCAAGTGTCAGGCTTCACCAAGAACTTCGTCAACCTCCTGTTGAACCTTCTTAATCTTGTCAGGGTTCTGCACAGTCAAGATGTCAATATGGCTAATCTACTCTGATATAGATCATCATATTTGTTGTCAATTTGCACTAAACTATCCCTATGAAGGACAGAAGACATAGACTATTAAATTGTAGGGCACAAAATGTTTGTAATCATTGCCAGAGTGCTGGAGAAAGAGCACTTCCTTATAGCAAGCGTATATCCCAAATGCAGAAAGAGCATGTTATTGCTTGTTGTACTTGGAAAATAGGTTTGCATCCCTGCTGGTGGCACAAGGTCTGCTCACTGGCATTCAAATTCGATAGCTTTTATTTGGAACAGTCCTCTCATACAGAAGAGTTACATCGCCAATATACAGTTTTATTGCCATGATTTAAATATATGCATTCCACATCTATTTCTAAGCTGATAAAATAATTCAAGCCACCTGAGCAAGAAGAAATGTTGCGCAAGATAGAACTACTGCAGTTGTTTCATGCCCAGCAATAAGCATTGTCATTAGATCATTCCGAAGCTGCCAAAACATAGGAAGATAGAGTTACGCACAAATACATAAAAATATGATTGTAAGATTTGATGAGAGACAGCTAATAATATTGTAGACCAGATACAATTTGACATGGATCACGAGGAGCCATACATTATGCCTGATAGCCAGCACCATGTGAGATCTCATATGCAAAGATCTTTCTCGCCATTATGCAGCTCTCAGGTATCATCGTGCAAAGGAAAAAATACCTGTGATATTGCAATACATCTTCAAGAAAGCGGCTCCAAGGGAAGCGTCGTTATTGCCAAGATCCGAACACCTCCAGTGGCTGAAAAATCCTCATACACTAGAAGGGATATTGTAGACCGACCACTTCCTTCATCTGATCCTCCCATTTTGTTTTGCTCTGCATAGACATTTGGTTTTGCAACTCTTTTAATCTCGTCAAATGAGCTTTTTCCTCGAGAACTTGCATCATATAGATATTCTCTGCAGCTCAGTAGATTGATTCCTTTTCTTCACAATGGTCGAACCGAGATGTGTTCTTATTCATCAGATTGGAGTTGCCAGTTACCCGGTCTAGAACATCCTTGATCCACAACGCAACTGACCGTGCATTTACATGGAACAAAGGGTTTTTAGCAGTCATCAACATATACTGAGTATATTCCAGGATATACTCAGTATATCCCACAGACCCACATAAACGAGGGTTTGCCCCCCTAGGGGCAACCCAAAAAACACCAAACTAAGGTAGAAAAGGAGATAAAGAGGCCAAGAAAACCAGTAAATGCAATGAGGAAAATGCACAAAGTATGCGTGGAAGATTAAGCAAACTTATAGCATATTGCATCCGATATGGTTGGATTTACAACTTTGCTGATTCTAGTTAAGTACTTGATTTTGTTAGCTAAATTACACGCCCTAGCTGTGGAACACTAAGGGTGGACATCATGTTACATAAGTTCGAGATTACAACAACACCAATGTAACGAAAACAACTATAAAAAAGGATGGGTGGTATCATATCTAATTCATATGTACATAAAAGCATAGAAGATGTGCTGAGAAGTGAGGGGTTAAAGCATGGTATACTGTCTTATTTTAGTTGTCCCCCTGTCCCCCCCTAATTAGTTCGAAAATTAGTTCGAAAGGTAGTTACACTTACCTATTTTCGTTTCTTGCTTCAACCACCACCGCCCGCCCGAGAGAATTCAAAATTTGGGGGAGAATTTTCGGTGCACCATCACTGATCACTGATGAAGAAGAATGCATGGACTTTCTCCTAAGATTTGGGTCTGACAGAAGATCAAATTCGGCCTTACAAGAATGTAGAGCCTTTTTGCATACTTTCTTTCGAAGACAAAATTTCGGGTCTGTTGCTTTGCTTTGAATCCAAGATTTCTTTCATTGTAATTTGATTTCAATAGACATGACTTTGCTTTGTTTTTTATTTGCATGTACCTTTGGTTTCCTTAAATTTTTTCGGGTCTCTTATTATTTGCAGAAGATCAAATTCGAATTTCAATATTGTAAGGCCTCTTGAAATTTCGTTTGAAGACTAAAATTTGGGTATGTTGCCATTCAAACAGATTATTCTCATTCTAGCAATTAAAATTGATTGTAGTGCTCTCTTTGTTTTGTGTTTGATTTGCATGTAGATTTGGTTTCCTTCTTGTAATCATCCAGAAAAATATATCCGGCATGCATTCAAGAGCCATGCATGAAAAATATATCCGGAGGAATGTGGTGAATTCTGATTTTTTTTTTGGCATATTGAAGACTTAAAGTATTACGATATGTAATTCCTTTTCTATATGATACTTTCTTACGTCTCGTTAATTTTGTAAGCAGGGACTATTATAGGTGCGAAGGTGGCGTTTGCGAGCAATCAAGATGGAAGAAGTGGAGCAAAGAAACTTTATGGGAAAGAGGAAGAGGACAAGAGAGCAGGAGACTCTAAAGAAGAGGAAACAAAGAAAGAGAAAAAAAGAAGAGAAGAATGCTTTGATGCAGGAGTCCAAAGCTTATGCCAATCAAGTGAGTAAACAAAAGATTGTGTCTAATCTAGTGTTCTCATTCAAAAGGCAAGTTTGTGAAATGGATTTGGAAGAGAAAAGGGAAGTGCTAAATGATTTCTTGAAGCACAAAGAAATGAAGGATGTCACTGCTGATCACTTGAAGGATTCAGAAGTCAAAAGCCATGTTATTGAGAACATTCGAGAATCTATTCAGACTATAAAAGGATCTAGTAGTTTAGATTCTATGGCTGCAAGAAGAAGTGTACTTGCCATGTCTATTGGGAAGGAGACTTTAAATCAAGCTATTAGCAAGAGAAGTTTGGGAAAAGTTTTGGGAGTCCATCCTAGATGTATTGCAGCAACCAAGGAAAAACGTAAAGAAGTGGAGTTTAATAAGGAAGGATGGGTATATTTTAGAAGGTCACGGAGGTTTGATTCAATTGACAAATATGTCATTGAGCTGGTTCAAAGTTTTTGGGACACAAATACAAGAGTTTCCCCTAATGCAAAGGATGTGAAGTTCAGAAGACTGGAAAGAAATGTGAAGGAGGAACATGCTACACATTATCTGGAGGATACTCAGGTGCAAATTATCTTTTGTTGATTTTTTTTGGTGATATGTGCATCATTTGTAGATGTAGTTGTTGTTGCAGCTTATGTAGATGTAGTTGGTGTTGCAGCTAAGGTTTGAAGTCTGAGTTCTTACTATGCAACTTAAACATTTCGAGCTACTTTGCGGTTGGTGGTGAGATTCAACTTAGGTTGTTAGTCTGCAGGTTGGTATTGCGGTTAGTGTTTGAGCTCCATTACATAGCTTCCGGTTTGTGTTGCGAGAGAGCATGTTAAATAGTTAGACTACGATTAGTGTTCAGCAAGTGTTGAGTTATGTCACCGGGTTGCGGTTTGTGATTATGTTTGTTGCGAATACGGTTGGTGTTGCGATTATGACCATTAGTTGCGGGTTGTATGTTTGTAGTTTGTGTTTTACATTTGTCATAGTGAGTTACGATGGCGGTTTATAGTTGCGATTAGAGTAGAGTTACATGTTCATGTGTACTTGTTATTTGACATGTTACTCACATATTTCTTGATTATGTTTTGCGATCGAGAGATGTTCATTAAATTCAAAGAGCAGCACCCATAAAATTACAATTGGCCAAAGAGCATTTGAAAAACTAAAACCATGGTATGTAATGAAATTGAAACAGTTCAATTCATGTTGTTGCATTCATCATGTGAGACTGCAGATGCTCTTGGATGGCTTAAATTCACTTAGAAATATGCATGTAGAATGTTGCACTTGTGCATGTGAGGTATGCCAATCTACAGGCCAACTATGTCTTTGCCAAGACTAAGAAGTATAAGTCAACCACTCAGCTCACGGCAATCCATATTGTGTCCTAAAGAAGAAAATCAAGAATTCCACAAGAAAGATTGCATTTATGGAGATTGTGGCGGTGTGGTGTGTCTCGGCTACTGTGTGTGTCCTCTAGAGTTGTCAGAAGAAGGATTTGTGAGTTGGGAATCTTTGGGATTATGAGGAAGGAGGTAAGGATAAGTGGGGAAACCCAAGAAAGTACTCCAAGCATCGTGGAGGAAAACAAAACCAAAAGATCTTATGCACACATTGATTGTGATTGGCAAAGTTTCCGATTACGACTTTAGGCACAAATGGCAAGCGATGCATGCGGTTTAGGGATATGTTAGACAACCTCCCTTTTGGGGTTATTGTATCTGTAGTAGACTTTGCGAGAGAACTTCACAATTGATTGCGGGGATCAAGTTCAATCTGCGTACTGGACAAGCAAACAGGTCACCATTCTTGTACAAATCACATACTATTTGGAGCCTTCATCAGGTGACGTCATCAAGGACATCCATTACTATATATCTGATGATACAAAACATGACACACTATTCGTCCAGCATGCATTTATGATGCATCACGAATTCATGAAAGAACAGGGCATACATCCAAAAAAGCATTGGGTATTTTCAGATGGAGCTGCATCCCAATTCAAAGCTGCCCGGCCATTCTATTTTGTAGGAAGGTATTCTCATGAGACACTCATTGAAATGATGTGGAATTTTTTCGGCTCCAATCACGGCAAAGGGGAGCATGATGGGAAGGCTGCAGAGTTGAAATGGTGGCTAAGGGAGATGATGAAGAGATCACAGTCTGTAAAAGTAGAATGTCTTTGGCGATATTGTGAATATAGCCAGGGAGAATTTCACTGCTGTTGCTCCATCTTCAAGTGTGAACAAGAAACCAGTAAGAAGGTCGTTTTGGGAAGTGAAAAATGTGGATAGAAAGAATGCATGGGGTGCTGAGACTGTGGAGGACACGAGGAACATTCATTCTGTGCATGCATTTAACTTAGCATCTCCTACGCAATTGCATATAAGGCGTTTATCTTGTTTTTGTGCATATTGCCTTGATGCACAATGGGAGAAGTGTCTGAACAAGGAATATGTAGATGATTGGGAGCTCGTAGTTGTTGAGCCAAGCAAGGCTATCTGATTCTTGCGCAGATCTGAAAGAGCTCTATTTTACGGAGAATCTTGGTTGTGTTGAGTGATTTGGTAAGGGAAGGAGATAACCGTTGTCGCAGCTCAAAGGACAATGATGAGGACACTTTATTTTGGATATTATTGTGTATGAAAAAGAAATATGTGGTTGAGACAGATTTTGAAGCCTATGGGAATTGGTTTTATAAAGGGAAGAAGTTTTAGAGGGAACTTACTACAAAAAAGTCCCAAGATAAACTACGAGGTTACACTTCATGTTCTAACGAGCCAAAAGGCATTGTTTATGCTACCCAAGTTTGCTCAATAAGACTTGATATGGCACAAGCAAAACATAGGCTGAAAGGAAACCAGGTTGTTTACAAACTTTGAGAAGCTGACAGTGAAAAGATTTTAGACAATCTCCCTGATGTGCTATCAGACGAAGAGGATTAAATATTCAGTTTACAGTTGGAATGTAGTTAGTGTTGCAGTTCCTGTACTTGAAGCTTTAAGTGAAACAAACAGATCGAAGGGTCTGATTTATATTGTGTGCAGCTATGATGTATGCTGTTATTATGTTGTTGATGTTTGCTGCTGCATCATCAACAAACAGTTATTTTTTGAAGTCAAATTTTGGACTTCTATTGTACTGTTCTTTTTTCTTGAATAAAACAAATATCCCTGCTCTGGTTTGGAAATATCAGATTGGATGTGTATTTGTATTATCACTGTTTTGATTTGGAAGGGCTCTAAGACAAAACTTCCTGATACAAAACATGAACACTTATATTACAAAACAGATTGGAACAAATCAGGATTGCATATATAAAGTCGTGCTCTAAATAGCACTGATACAGATCAAAAAAAGGCCAACCCAAAAAGGCCATGCAAATATATTTATAAAAAGCATCTTTTCTGCTCCTAGCAGAATTCGCATGCATAGGAAGGACCCATCACTTCATACATGCACCACTCTTGCTGGCGACTTCAGGTTTAGGGCAGATCCGGAAGGAAGTGAACCGTGAACCCTAGAAAAAAAACCAATGGTTATTGCTGACGTATATCCCACAAGCCTAACCCAAATAAAAGGGCTTCACATATAAGCAATTAAAAAATTATTTCTAGTAAATGGGTTAATGTGGGGGCATGGGATGCCTTCTTGATGCACAGTTGGGTGTGTGTGGGGGGAATTTGTCTTGGACCTATGCACAAATTTAGGTTGGATTGGTTGTTCATGGACCCCTGGCACCCTGGAATCCATGAGCAGCCATTCCTTTTGCCAAATTTCCGTGAAACTATAGCTAATCTCATTGCTATCCTTTTGCAAAATTTTCGTGAAACTATAGCTAATCTCATTGCTAGTTAATATTGTGAACTTATTGACTACCTATCTGTTACATTAGCATGAAAATCTAGCTCCATTTCTTTAGCCATAATTCCGTGATCATCACTTGAATATGGTCTACATAAGTTTCATATGGTCAAATTGTTTTACATCACATAAGTTTCTACATATGGTCACATAAGTTTCTACATCACTTGCATATGGTCACATCGTTTCTTTTAACTTCATAAGTGTGTTATGGGTTTAGGGTTAATTAGAACACATTAGAACTATTTATGATTCCATAGTTTTAAATGCCTATTGGAATTTGCCTTTTGGCACTAGTTAGAGTATCATATGACCAAATGCACTAGTTTAAGGCATCTTCAAATGCATCCATAGTTTAAGTGCCACAATGTGCCTTATATTGAAATCATGACTTGTCTACATTGTTTCAAATAACTTCATAAGTGTGTTATGGGTTTAGGGTTATTTAGAACACATTAGAACTATTGATGCTTCCATAGTTTTAGATTCGAATGTAAGGAATAAATCTATGTAGAACATTCTCTTTACCAAAAAAATCTAGGTATGCTTGCATGGGCTCGGGTTCTGAGGCAAAGACATTGATGGCACCTTTACAACCGTCTCTATATAATGCCATTTTTTCGCGCGATTTTCTCGTCTTCCACTCACTTCCGACTTCCAGTTCCTTGTTCTTCCCATTCAGATCACTCAGTCCTCCAATTTCTTCCATCGGGACATGGCCAGGATCAAGTACACGGCCAGGAAGGCCGACGAAGAATCCTCCCGGGCTTCCTCCACTTCCAGCAATGGGGGCATGCAAATGACCTTTGTTGCTAAATTTTCATGCAAGGAAGTGAATCGAGTCATTGAGCAAGGAGCTAAAGTTTCTAAAAGAGTCCAGCAGTGGATTGACCGTGTTTTGCCTCATGAGGGCGCCTTTTGCGAGATGACCATGCAATCGATGGACTTTATCTTTATGTGGGCTGCAGATGCCCCCCTCGATCACTAGCCAATATAATGTCCAGTGACTTAGAGCTTGTTTTTTGGTTTAAGGTTTAGAGCTTGAGCTTGATTTTTTTGTAAAGCATCCACGATGGTTTTCCTTCTATGTAGTCTGAAAGCGAAACTTTGTGTAATTTCGAGCTTGCTTTTCTGTAAGACAACCACTGATGGTTTTCCTTAATATATATGATGAAACTTTGTGTAATTTCTTATGTCGAAGCTGTGTAATTTCTTTTGTCGGATCTATTAATGTGTTTACTTTGTGAATCATCTTTTTCTGCAAGTCCTACTTAATACTGTCAAAGGAAATACAAAAACCAAAGTAGTTACAACTGATGCACTTCCAAACCAGAGCAACCAAACTGAAGCAAACAAACAAACACATCTAATTGAAATGGACAGCACTATCTTCACCATTCTAATGTGTCAAGGATCCTGCATTATGGTAATCTGTGAGGCAATTTAGTCTAAATTTGATCTTCCTGTGTTCTCCTTTCATGTTTCTCAAGCTTTTCAACTTTCTCCCTTCTTTTCCGACCCTCCCCTGCTTTTGATCGATTCAATTTCCCCTTTGTTGCATGCACCTGTGCTTTATGATTGCCAAAATGAAGAGCGATTTTAACCTAAAGCCTAAAACTCTGTCGTTTCTCCATTGTTTTTTGGCGCTTCAAAAAGAAGATCAGCAATCTCAGCTTTCAAACTTGAAGGATATCTCGTCCAAAGGCTCAGCTTTCATTCCCTTTGGCAATTTTCGGGATCTTACTCTTCAAAGCAAATTAATGGAGCCTCTTTTCGACCCTTGCGCCAATATGGGATAATCACTCGAAAGATCCCAATTTCCTTGGTGTTATGCCTTCAATGGATCTTTCTACTGGCATTCCTGAGCCTTATGGTGTCCAGCGCCCTACTGTTGAAGTCAATTCTAATGCTGCTTGGGACAATATGCTTCAAAATGAACGGCCTCAACTAGGATCTAAACTTGCTCACGTGCGCGGTATTCATTTAAACTCTCCTATGGTTTTGAGAAAATGAAATGTCTTTCCAATTCTTTGTCATTCTCAAAGTAAAACAAAGCGAGGGATCAACATAGCTAACCTTTGGTCTCACTTGCTCTCTCTGCAAAAGGCCTTACCATAAATGCTTTACCATCTTATAAAACTTCTAACGATTTCTTGCTCATAGGGTACATGGAGCTATCACGAGAGGTCATCGAGAGGAGAAAATTTGATAGAGGAGCGGATAGGTTTGAAGTTGAGTTATATGGAGATGAGAGAATTCATGAACACCGGTCAAGTTCCCTCCCCATAATCAATGGTGCATCCAGACATGGATGATCGAGAGACAATGAAATAAGCAAGGCAAGAGAAAGGATTTGGGCAAGTATATATACAAGAGAAGTTATGCAAATGATTTACATGTTTTGGTTCATAAACTTCGAACCATCATGAATTCAATTCGAAAACAGATTCGGCAAATATAGGCGAGATGTTCTACACTCACGAGAATGTTAGCTAATGCTTATGGCACCCTTATACTTCTCATGGTTGTGCAGGATTTTTCTGATTAATAAGGGATAATCTATGGATGGCCGACTCTATGTCATGGGAGCTGCTGATTCATTCACTCAATCCTATAACCAAGCTGTTCAATCTTGCCATAAACTCGATGATCCAAAGATTCCTACCATTCTGATGAGACATACATTGGTGATATTGCCTCCTTTGAGATGCAATAGTATACGTTTGGTTTTTTGAGGTTTGTTATGAGAGATTTTTTTGCTATTTGGCCGAGATATGGAATTACCTCTTTGGAAAAGACCTCAGTTCCTGGCTCTAATCCTCTTCTACAACAAACAGATTAACACAAAAGTATAGGACTCAAGGCTTCGACAAGACTTGGACAAGACCTTAATATATGACAGAAACTTTGTGTAATTTCTTTTTGTCCGTAAAGCGTGTAATTTCTTTTGTCGGATCTATTAATGTATTTACTATGTGAATCATCTTTTTCTGCAAGTCCTACTTAATACTGTCAAAGGAAATACAAAAACCAAACTAGTTACAACTGATGCACTTCCAAACCAGAGCAGAGACAATGTTGAACTTCAAAAAGTACAAATGCAGTTCAAAAAGTACATCAATTTACATTATCAAGATGGCAACAACATGATCTTTGATCAATCACCAACCATAATCAAACTTCATTATCCAAAATGTTAAATGCAAATCTGGCATCAGGTACATCAAGAGTACTTAAACTTTTCGGGATATCCATTGCTTGCTTAGATTCTTTATCCAACAGATTGGATAGTTTCTTCTCAAGCACGTAGTCTTTCACATTCTCAACTTCCAACAGCCCCGCAAGGAAAGGTTTCAAATGCTCGAAGAGAAAATTACCTTCACGGCGAGATGGCTGATAACTGTTTGGGGTCACTACTGTGCCGCACTATTCTTATAACCCGCGGTATAACATGTCATCAATCAAAAGCGTGTTGTGTTCAGCCCATGTTCCCTTGTATCTAGAGTCGTGGTAGACCTTGTTGAGATCTTTCATTGAGAATAGGCTTTTTGCTCACTTTAAATGATGTGTTTGTGCACACATCGAGTGCCAAGTAAATAGCAACTTGTCTCTAAGACTCCTTGGAAAGGTATGCTTCAGGATTAAATTTGCAGCCCACACTTTCGTCAATGTTGTCGGATAGCAACCACGAAGTGCTCCACGCACCATTCAAAAACTCAATGCTCTTGGACTTAAAACCAATATCTTTGAGAGATTGAGATGCTTTGCCTCTGCACCATCTTGAAATTTCTTTGGGCAATAGTTCCCCTTTCTCAAGCGGCTTGCACAAAACTCCTTCAAGCTCAAAATTAAAAGCTTCATAGGCGGTTTAAGCCGCTTATTGATTCATAACATAGAGGCTATGTATGTATGTCACCGCCCGTTTACTATTCTTTATAGTAGCCACCTGCTCTCTTGTACTTCTGTAGAATTTAAATGTTAAAAACACATACTAAGTGGAAGTTAAGAGATGGAATTTGCTAAGTTACCGGTGAATATGATTCCTCGATCTCAAGGATTGACTTATTTGTTTTGGGCTGCCTATACTCTGCTCCTTCAACGTACAATTCTTTTTCACGGGGTACTCAACATTCTTCTTCTCAAATTGACTGCTTAAGGCCTGGTTAGTCCCTCTTTTCTCCTTACATGGATTTGTGATCAACTTTGCTTTTCATACTAGGTGATGATGCGGTATCACTTAGTTCTTGTCCATGATATGGCCTCTCGGCACATGTTCTTTATCGCAAACACTTTAAATATTGTAAGGACTAAGAATTCACTTATTGACCTTTCCATTTTTCTATAAGCTACGGTGGAAGTGACATTGTGGCCAAATCTTACGTCTCTTCAAGATAAATGTCATTCTCAACTTCAAAACATGCTTCACTCTTAATATCAGCTTAAGACTTCTTTAACCGCGAGCGACATGCGAATCAAGACCTGCGATAACAATTTCATAACTTTGCACCCTCTTGTCATATAACACGCATGTCATTTTAAACATGCATATAACCTCAACTCATACTGCGAGTACATTACCTTCTTTGACATTATTTTTCAGTAATGACTTGCGCCGTCTTTTTGTGTTCTTCTTCAGCGGTCAAATTAGCACTCAAGCGTCTTGGCGTGACTTGTTTTCCTTGGCGAGGACATGGATGTTGGAGTAAAGGCAGCCATTGCAAATCCTCCATTCCTTTCTGCTCCACATGCATAAACATTCCTCAATATAAGGTATGATCATTTCAAACTTATCATAAATGTACAACCAACCATCACAAGACTCTATCATTGTGTTCATTTGCACTCTTTTTTCGTCCGATTCGGACCAAGTAGAGATATCCATGTCATTGATATCTTGTGCTCACAATGGATCTCATGACATTCTTAGATACACTACACAGAGACATACATGGTTAAATAGTTAAAAGAAAATGAGGCAAAAGAGTGATAATGTTCAACTACCGAAATGCACAAGACAACAAAGGGAGATGATACGCATGCATGCATTCACGCAACAATGGTAGGTAGACGCATGCCATCTGTTTTCAATGATGCGTGACAAAATGGGCACGCCGTTCAATTCAATACAATCCCGTATTACTCATAACTATTGCTCCTGTGGCGTGGAGGATCCAAATCAAATAGTGACTCATAGTTTGTCTAGCAAGTAACATTCTTTTTAAGACAAGATTTCATCTTTTCAGCTCATCCAATGTGCCATCCCTAGAAATTTCGAAAGTAAGCAGTCGTTACTTGCATCCTTTATGACGGGTGTAATCTCGGCAAGTTCTTTTTTACGTAGGTCAATGGCGGCCTCAATGCCAACCCTTGCTATAGTGGGTAAGGTTGCAATTAATGCTTCATATCGCCAATGTCACCCTCCACGTGTGCTTGTTTTCTTTGCCAAGGCCTTTGATTTTGTCGGTTAAGTCATTGCACATGTCATTCATTGGCCCGGCTTTCCAATGCCAATCTGCTAATCTTATCTTCTATCCACGAAATCCATTCTTTCAACCCATTGACATTCTTTGTAACATGCATCGATTAGACAAAATTGTATATACAAACTACAACAACAAATGAGCATTGTTTGAGTTGAAAGCGCAACTAATAGCTAATTGAAACTAAAACAAAACTGAAACTACCACCAAGCGCAACTACTACCAAGAAAAACATTGAATCAGTAACTACATGCGCAGAATCGACATTGAACTATAACTCCAACAATGGTTGCAACTCTTTCGAGCTGCGGTGACACTACACACCGCAAGCCCGACATTGAATCAGTAACTCAAAGTAGTTTCAACTCGGCGCAAAGCGCCAAAGTTGCAAATTGAACACCAAACTAGAACTCCACCGGTTCTAAGCGCCCCTTTGCAACTATTGCGCATATAAACAACTTCTAACACTAACTAAAAAATAAGGCGCACTAACTAAAACTAACTTTGCCACTCAAATGTCAAATGTAACTAACATGAACACGAGCTCAGAATAAACAACAGAAATTTAAACGTATGCAAACGACACAGACACAAACTATCAACTATGGCAAACTGCCAACTTATCTATACACTCATCAAACAAGAAAGATACATCTAAATTACCTTGTGGATTGTTGCTGGAAGTTGCTCTCTGCTTAGTGTTAGATGTTACATAGGAGCTGGGTGCTCTTGGAGACGATATGACTTTAGGTACGTCATTCTCCTCCTCTTCATCAATTGTAACGACATCTTCAGCACTATGACTCATTCTTTTAGTTCTTGAGGCTGAAGATGCATGCTCATAAAAGCTAAGCCAATCTACCGTCTGCCCATTGCAATGTAACACAAAAGCCATCGCTAAAGCACCTGGAACCTGCCCGCCTAAAACTTTATCTCTGTTGAATATCTTCTTGTATAGATCCATGAACTCCTTTTTTCTTTTCTCTTGTAGAAGCTTGTATCTGTAACAAGCTCTACCCTTCACTTTCTCACCCCACATCTTCCGCATCTCAATGTCATCGACCTTCTCCTCAGATTTATACAAATCCTTATAGGTGATCCCTCTCTCTTTGTCGGTCACGTTCTGCTTATCTTCTTCCATGAACCTGAAAATAAAAAATGAAAAGCACAATTACAAACCACAAACTGACTATAATAATAAAGCAGAAAGACTTCTTTGGAAAAATGAGTGTTCTAAACTCTTTTTATGTCGCATCATTCTTGTTTCTTTGATATGTAGCAAGTCATTGACTAATATTAGGGCCACAATTCTTTGCCAAAAAAATGATACAAATGCAAGCTTTGCAGACTTACAAATGTGCAAAACTTCACGCAAATGTGCACTTACTGTTAGCTTCAATAAAAAGCAAAGCCTGCTAAAGCAAATAACAAGAAACACACAGCCATTTACATATACATGCGTTGAGACTTTAATAATGCTGTAATCAACAATGCTTTCTTTAATAAGAATTCTGTAACAAAACAAATTTATTCTAAATGGCAGCCACTTCTTTCATATTGCTCAACCTTTGAAAAGTTTCAATATGAAATTCTTGGCCCTGAGTTAGATGGCTTTCTTTGCTCATATCTAAAATTTATCTTATCGGGAACCAAAAATTCTCTCAGGTCTTCACAAATCCGACTCCAAAGAGTGGATTTAAAAGGTTCCACCAAAGCTAGAATAAAGGGGTGAAGCAAATCGAATGCCAAGGCTAAAGAAAAAATTGTAATAGTCTATGTGCATAACCAATCTTACTCAATAACTTCGAATCTTCAAATGGTAGCTTCCCTGTCACCCTGTCAATACATGCAGTGCAAATTCGTCCTTGAAAAATTCGAAATCCTGTTGTAACTGTTTAATTGACGCCACAATTGCAAGCCCCCAAATCGTGTTCTTGATGGAGGCGTCTGTGTGTGAACATCTGGTTCTGGAGATGCGGTGATGGCTAAGCTCTTGGGTGCTTCAAACGAGTTCCCCCCAAAATTCCGTCATTCTCGCCATTCGAGTTGGTCGAAGTTCTTGGAGCTATTTTTGGACTAAAATTCCCACTATTTTGGATCTATTATTTGATGTTGCAAAACTAACATTTTGAGCCACTATACCATGCTTTAACCCTGAGGCATACCTTCTACGTTATGAAAGGGTTTAACATTTCTTGTAAGCAGGACATTAAAAGATGTTTCAAATATGGGCTTAAGCATCTACTTTGGCCGTAGTTAAGAAACAATTAGAAAACAGGTTTCTCCTGGTTCTATCTGATCTTTTCTATATGTGCATCAATCATCATTTGTAAAGCATATGTTTTTGCACTGTTTCCAAGCCGCAAAGGAACTGGCTTGGGTTTCTATTCTCTTTATAAATATCGATCTACTTAAACTCATCTCTCTTCTGCCTCTACTTTATGGCTGCCAAAAACTTCAGAAGAAACAAACAAAACTAGCACGAGGTTTATGCTATTTGTGAAGTAGAAACTTTTCTCTCCTCTTTTTGCAATCAGTATCCACTTAAATTGTCTATAAGTGATTACCTACCAGTTCTTTTACCAATAGTAGATAGTTCTGGTCACCTTAAGTTAATGGAGCATTATGATGAGTGCTTCCATATATCTTTCTTTATTTTTAATGATATTAACAAGTATATCAATTCTAGCTATTTCTTAAAAACCTTGCCAAAACCTTCTGGTGTGCCTCTTGCTAGTTTTTTTTTTTTTTAACTTTTAACCTTAAAATTTTCAGAGGCCATCTTCAGGGGGACTGTAGGAGTTTTCTACGACTTACCAGGGAAGAAAGATCTCTTGGAGGCCTTTTGTTCACTATGACAATTTTATTCTTATTAGTGCCCTTCATATCATCTCGATCTTTTTCGGTGGTACATCAGTATTGAGTTTGTAAAATACTCTGATTATGAAGTATTTCAAACCAAACTTGTAATTTTTAAATTTGGTTCTAGTTTCTTTTATCAAGATGGAAGTTATTGACCCACATGCAACTTGTGCTAAAGGGCACCAATTACTCTTCGTGGACAGAAATTTATGACATTTTCCTTGGTATTGTTAATCTAAAATTTGTCTCAAAAGAAAAGTAAAGTAGAGTGAAGAACAGAAACCTATTGAAGATGAGAAGGAACTTGAGGCTCTTAACAGTCCTGAGCAACCCAGTCTATTGGCAAGTAACACGTGAAACAATTTACATTAGATGCAGGGAAAAAATTAAGCATGATATTTATTTTTTCACAAAAAATAGTTTGGCTATTTTCAAAATCTTGCAATATTTTATGAAATATATTTGGCTAAAGTTATTATTATCACTACATTTATATGTATTTGGACTTGGCGAAACTTTCAAATTAAATATTGCTTTAAAATTTCAATTTTTTTTTTTCTAACTAGAAAAAAGCAAAAAATGTAAATTCAGTAGCTTTAGACATATTGCACTACAATTACAAATAATAATCAACAATCATGGAACATAAGCTCATATAAAAAAACTTAACAGAAACTCACAACATAGTTTATAACATCCAAATACAACGACACCCTTCTACATATGGTGATCAAATTGCACTTATCTCTAATCTTTAAAGGAAGATGTTATTTCAGGCATCTAGATGGGTATTGGCCATCTTTTACAAAAAAAAATAAAAAATTGAAGATGCATATATGATATATGTAATAGAATTTTATAGTCCGAAAAACTATCACTGATGATGGTAGGTGGAGATGTGTAAAACTCTTTAAATATTTGGCTATTAATGATTTAATATATAAATATTGTAATATAAAGGAAGGCTAATCTCTTTTTCTTTAAGAAAAAGGGAAAAAATAGTTTGGCTAATCCTAAAAAAATAATAGAATACTTATTTTAAATATGGATATTTTTTATTTTTTTAAAGAAAATCTTCCTTCATAAAATTTGCCACAAAAATTACCTAGACCCCCTAAAAAATTGCTATTTGGCTATTAATAGCCATTAATTTTTTCTTCTTCGTACATGTTCTTGCCAAGACTACAGTCACAGTTATGCTCAACAGCTACTCGAGAGTATAACAGGGCAAGTTTTGTAACCCCTCCTGATGACAAACACTGCTCAGTATATAGAGAAAACTAATCCATACAAGAAGCCATAGCTGCCAAAAAATATGAGTTGAATCATAATGTTGTTTCCGTTTAACAATCTCTTTTATTGAAAACGTAAGATCTAGCATGAAACATTGGTGACTAGCCTCCAAATTAAATTCCTGCTCAACAACTGCTCGAGAGTATAACAAGCCAAGTTTTGTAACCCCTCCTGATGATAAACACTGTTGAATTTCAGTATATAGAGAAATTCAATCCATAGAAGAAGCCATAGCTGCTAAAAAATATAAGTTGAATCATATTGTTGTTTCCAACAATCTCTTTTATTGGCAACGTAAGATCTAGCATAAGACTGTGATACAAAAAAACTGATTTGTAAGTGCAAACATTGGTAACTAGCCTCCAAATAAGATTTTTGCTCAACAGCTACTCGAGAGTATAGCAGGGCAAGTTTTGTAGTTCTCTTTACATTGTTTTGAGGATCTAAGAAACATTGAACTTCTTAATCCACTTCACTCGGATTTGAGATCCTGAGCATTGTTTCTAGACAGAACACTTTCTCTTTGATTTTTAGTGAAGTCGTGCTAGAAGTTCAATCTTTAAATTAGCTCTATTCAAAAGCAACTTTAGCTTTAGCTTTAATTATTAAAGTAAGATTTGTTTCTTCATCATGTATTTTCAGCTCATAAGCGTCAACCGTATCCTCAAGAATGGGTTTCAAGCAACTCTCCTTTAAGGTAGCTCTGCTATTGTTCTAAACTCTACCTTTGCATCTGCTGTTGTAATTGCTGAATCTCATTGCTTTAACATTGCATGGAGTATCAGAATTTTAGCTTCTGCCTTGAGAGCCTGTTCCTAAAGATATTGTACAACATTCTCTTGGCTACAATTCAGCTACCATGAGCATGGAAAAAATTAGTGGCTATTAATAGCCAAATGGCAATTTTTTGGGGGGTCTAGGTAATTTTTGCGGCGAATTTTATGACGGAAGATTTTCTTTAAAACAATAAAAAATAGCTATATTTAAAATAAGTATTCTATTATTTTTTTAGGATTAGCCAAACTATTTTTCCCAGAAAAAGGGGATTAGCTTTTCTTTATATTACAATATTTATATATTAAATCATTAATAGCCAAATATTTAAAGATTTTTACACATCCCCACCTACCATCACTACAAGAGAATGATAGCTTTGCATCAAAAAATTCGTCAGAATAATCGTCAGAACCCCATAATTGCCCAGACTTAGAAAGTGACGTATATTCTGATGAATATAATCTGATGAATATTTCGTCAGAAAAATCGTCAGATTTTACATCAGAATTTCATCATTATAATCATCAGCTAAAACGTCAGTATAATCGTCAGATAAGAATCATCAGAGTTTTCATCAGAATTTTCGTCACTTTAAACGACAGAATTTTCATCATAGTTTTCATCAAAATTTTCGACACTTTAAACGTCAGAATTTTCATCACAGTTTTCATCAGATTTTTTGACACCTTAAACGTCACCGGTTTCATCATACTTTTCATCAGATTTTACATCAATAGTTTCGTTAAGTATTTCATCGCAAATTTCGTCAGAAATATTTATGCATCAGATCATTTTCATCATTATTCAGGGCCGTTTGTATTGTTATCTAAATTATTTCTAAACTTATCATAATGATGCTTGAATTTAATATGTATTAAAGATACAAATTCATAAAAGAGATAAAAGAGTGTATATAAAACAAAAAAATCTTTATTTTAATCAAATCATAGTTACATGTCAAGAATTGACAATCTTTACAATGCCAACCATGAGCCAAGGGCTCCAGCCAATTCAGTCGTTCATGAAATGGAAGAAATTTGTATAAATATACACGCAAATAAAAAGAACAATATACATTTCACGACAAATATCTGCATAAATATACACATCTGCAAATGAAAAGATCATATATTTATGTATGCTATTCTTGAAAAATACATTGAGGCATGGAAAACCTTGGAGAAAATCTCTATATGCTCCAAGAAGGGGATCAGTCCAGCGTTTGATTGCAGCAGCTGCATAAGTGATCAAACTTCATTTAGTTTATACAATTTATCCAATGCATAGATGCTATTTGAATGGCAAAGCACTAGAGTGAGTGGAAGCAATTTACACACACATTTTCTGCACTCCAAGCTACATGACATAGTAGTTCTAATTTTGCAATACAAAATTCGGGCCAGGACAAGAAAGTACCTCTATGGAATTATATTATGCTGGCTTTGTGTCACAGAGTTCTGAAATTACCAAAAATGCTTTCTAACAATCTTTAGTTCAGAATTGGTAACTTTGAAACAGATGATCCTAAGAATGGGCACAATATGGATCATGTGGATGGCATGGATGTACATAAATGCTTGACCTCGGGAAAAAAAAACAATAAGAACATAGGGATTATGGCTATACCGTAATTATGTAATTCTTCCAGCTGTAGATTTTAATAATCTGCAAATAACAAGACGAACAAAGCATCATGTAAACACAACTTAAATCATTCAAAAGCATCAAGAGAACACAACTTTAATTATGTCTAAAAAAATGAGATGTGCAGCAGAACAAGATGGCACAATGTTCATTCATCTTTTCGAATAAGCTGTGGGTTTAAACTGACAAATTTAAACTTCTATATGCACGATTCACAGACCCAATTTCCTCACAAAATCTGAAGCTAAAGTAACATGTACAATTGAGAAATGTCAGCCCAATCCAATTAACTAACAACATGTTTATCATGATGCACATATGAAAAATATGTTTTTTTAGAAGAAAAGAACCTAGTCATTCGCAAATACCTACTAGTGGAGCACAACTCAACCCAGATGCCAAAAATGCTTAATAATCCAACTAATAATTCTATACTCAACCAGAGTTCATTTAATAATAGATCAATGTGCTCCACTCTGCCGAATGGTGTGATACCAGTTTCAACAATACCTGTTATGACATTCAAAAAAATGGACTCCTTATGACATGTCATAAGAAAACTCACCAGGTAAATGCTCAATAAGAAATGCTGGATCATCATCTATGTTATGTAAACAGCAATGAATACCTGAGCTAGATAGTCCCAATAAGCATGACAAACTGCAACAAAAATGTGAAGTATACACCAGGACATCTTTTTACCATGAACATCTTTCTATCATTTAAAGTAGAAACAAGATCATCAAATACAGACACCATTCAAACCTGAATAAGCGAGTCTGATTAACAATAGCTCCACAATCCTTGAGACCTCCACGAATCTATTGTTCAGCTCGGCAACTGCCTCACAGAATATTACACTGCAAACATAGGCAGGAGCTATTGGCAATTGAAGAGAATTTGTGTGCAAAGTGATAGAGGCAGCAGAATAAATTTAAAAAACACTCAACGATCTCAGATATTGGATCTTGGAAGCCACGTTCTTGACCAAAGGTATACAGATGCAACTGGAAAAAAAAAAAGCAAAGAACTTGTGCAAAACATGCCATTGCTCAAGATCTTTCTGGGAATAATAGATGACTTCTCAAGATTACAATCAGGCTCAGAGGTAGGCATAATAAAGATTTGCCATAATAATAGCTCTTATTATAGGCAAGAAAAACTGCATGCCATGTCATCTGAAACATCCTATCATCGGAAGATACATCTCAAAACAATATATATTCTTTGTTTTAAAAGGAAAGATTTACCGGTTCAAAGATCAGCCTGTTTGTCCCATAATCCCAAGATACAATCACCTTGATAACATACCATCGAAACATAGGAACTGTCTCAATGGATGAGTTCCCCATGCTATTACCTACCTTTCTTGATTTTTTTTCATATTTTCAATCCAAAACCCTCATTAGCATCCGAAATTCGGCCTGGAAAATGAGTCGTTGATATGCTTTCATACCTTTCGCCAAAATTAAGATTGAATAACCTCTCCCAAAACGGTATATAATGATGTTTTAAAAGGAAAGATTGACGAGCCGGGGTATCCCGGGCCATATTTGCTGGATTTAGCATTTAAATTACTACGCTTCATAAAGTCGATAGCAAGAATGATCGGCTACATAGGCTCAAAGATATCTTCATAAGCATGGCATGCCTACTAAACCGAAAATCCCACCAGGGATATAAAAAGAGATGAGATTCAGATAATCTAAGCGGCTACTACAAATGCACACTTACCATTTTTTTGCCATAGATGCATCGCAACCGGACGAAATGCTCCTAATTCCATGTATTTTCCAATGACATCTCCTTTTCGCTTGTATCCCCATCGAACACGCCATTGCTATTCGCCAAAAGCGATTCAGATACATGCATTTTAATAGAGTTGATCTTGCCGACGAAGCGCACATATGCCTCGGTATCCTTACATATGGCCGCAACAGCTAGTTCAGGCGCCACAGATTTGGAAGGCCATGACATCCTTTCCTTTTACCTATCGACTAAATCAAGGAGCTCCGATGGCGGCGATAAACTTTAGGTCATTCTTGCCTTAGTTGATCACAATAAAAGACCAAGTTTTTTTCATTTGTCACGACTATTGAGTTACCATGCCACTTTATGTCGCCGATTCGCTGTGAAGGAACCCGGCATTCTTGCTCAAGAGCATGCATGCATTGCATCGCCGTAAATGCATCGCGATGCATTTTGGGTCGCTCATCAGGTTACGCTTGCTACTTATTGCAGAGTTCTTCATCGACGCTTTCACCGGCTTCCCTCTTTCTCTCGGCCAGCATCTTTTTATTCTCTTTGATTTGTTTCCAGAGGGGGAGGGGCTTCTTCACGCCTCGTTTAATAATTTGGCGTTATGCGTCCTCGCTGTCCTTTCCCGGCCTTTAGCCTTCATCCTGCGGACCTTCGTCCCTCGATCCTAGTTTGTTAAGGAAGTCCTTTGGTATTCGGGCTTTTGTTGGTTTCATGCGAAATGCAGCGATTATCGTCGCCGATTCGTGAAGCGACCCAAGATTCTTGCTCAAGGCGAGCATGCATGCATCAGTCGTGCAAGGCGCATGCATGCATCGCGATGCATTTTGGGCCGTTCATCGGGCTGCTTATACTTATTGCGAGTTCTTCATCGACGCTTTCATCCATTGCTTCCTCTTCTCGTAGCATTTTTTATTCTCTTTGAACCCACCCCCCCTTCTTTGTTTATTATATTTTGTACAAGTTCGTTTTATCATGTTTTTCCAACCTTGGGTGATGCTTTTTTCCACCCAATCGGGTGATGCTATTCTTTTGGTATGTTTTCGCTTGTTGTTGGTGATGTGCGGTGTGTGTTGGCGGCCATCCGCTTTGACTTCTCCATGCGCGCGGGTTTTGGGAGCGATTCTATGCCTTACGCTTGTCTCTATTCTTGCCGGTAGCTTATCACTAGGGTTTTTCCTCGAAAACCTAAAGGGCTGGTTTTTTAATCCCTGATAAGTTTTCTGTGTACATCACCACTCATCTATTAGCATTGTATTTGTTTTGGGGTCCAAATGATATAATTGATTTTCCTTTATTTTTCGTGGGTAGTTCGTGATGTGTGCGGCTATCCACCGCCCACCATTGTAGAAAACTGGCCGAGATGAATGAGAAGCCTATCTATGGGCGCTTTGTTGGTTTCATGCGAAGTCGTAAAGGCAAGAATTACAATACTAATTTGAAATCTTAAGCCAAGAACATTTCACTCTTTATGAATCCTAAGCCATTTCAAAGGTTTAACCTATTAATCTTAGAATTTTCCATCGTGATCCCAAGCCGATCGGTGACTTCATTGCCTTCAAATTTTAAATTCCAAGGCCAACAACAACCTTACTAGTTAAATTAATCAATAAAAATAATAATAATAATAGTTCCCCAAGGGAACCACTTAAAAATTAAGATTCAACAATTTGTCAATTTCAGTTTTTTTAAAAACCTTTTATGTGCACGCCACAAGTTAAGCATGTTGGTCCCAAGGTATCAACCCCATACTTAATGCACAAGTCCCGAAGTTCGTTAGGGACCAACAAATATCACACATTTACTCCAATGTATTCGTGGTAGTGAGCAAATGCCCCAGTTGGAACCATTAAAGAACAAACAACCATTCTCAAATATTCCCTTATGGAATCTTATCAACAACTTTTAATTTATGTGCCATAGTTGCCATTGGAATGCTTAAACAAATAACCCATAATTTAAATTTTTAATGTGAAATGACTACTTGGCAAAAGAGCAACATACCTTAGAGAACTTGTAAGGTACGAGACTCACATTCCATAAAGCTCATGAGTCCTTTTGTGAGAACAATAAGCCATAGAAAAGGTAACATGCAAAATTTGCATGTAGACCGCCACATGTATGACACAAAAAGCCCATAAGCTTTATCATTTTATTACTAATACTAATACATGTCAAAATAAGTTATGACGATCGCTTTCCCAAGCCCATAGTCTACATCATATTGTGCTCATATTATAAAAGTATAGCACCAAATGGTTCGTATTTTCGTGTTACATTGGCACCAACTACCATCAATTAATAAAGATTACAATGTGTTACAATGGCATCAACTAGTACCATCAAATTCTTCAAAGTTGGAGAGCTTCCTATCATTCTATCTTGAGCTACCTTGAGTTGGAGAGCTTCATATCATTCTAGGCTATGGAGAAGCATCCCTTATATAGTACATCATTAGACAGATCATAGAGAGAACTTTCTAACACATCAAATTTCATCTAAAACGGACTCTTGGATCAAAAGTTATGATTAAAACTATAGCGATAGAAAATCTAAACTTTCTGACAAAATATCTGACATTTTCTCTGATGAATATGATGACGAAAATATTTGACGATATGTCTGACGATATGACTGATGATATGTCCGATTTAAAAGTCCCGACGTAAAAGTCCGACGCGAAAACCGACGTTGCACCGATTTAAACTCGATTTAATAGTTTCGATGATAATCGACGATATTCGATGCAAAGCCCGACGATAACCGACGATTGTTGTGATTTAATGTTCCGACGAAAAATCGCCGTAAAATGCGCCGAGAGTTATTCGTCAATTTGGCGCCGCTGTAAACATCAGGCCAAATCTTTTTAGACAGTCTGACGATTTTTCTGACGCAGAACAGTCATTCTCTTGTAGTGCATCATTAGTGATAATTTTTCGGACTATAAAATTCTATTACATATATCACATATGTATCTTCAAAATTTTTTTTTTTTTTTGGTAAAAGATGGTCAATACCCATCTAGATGCCTGAAATAACATCTCCCTTTAAAGATTAGAGATAAGTGCAATTTGATCACCATATGTAGAAGGGTGTCGTTGTATTTGGATGTTATAAACTATGTTGTGAGTTTCTGTTAAGTTTTTTTATATGAGCTTATGTTCCATGATTGTTGATTATTATTTGTAATTGTAGTGCAATATGTCTAAAGCTACTGAATTTACATTTTTTGCTTTTTCTAGTTAGGGGAAAAAAAATTGAAATTTTAAAGCAATATTTAATTTAAAATTTTTGCCAAGTCCAAATACATATAAATGTAGTGATAATAATAACTTTAGCCAAATATTGCAAGATTTTGAAAATAGTCAAACTATTTTTTATGAAAAAATAAATAACATGCTTAATTTTTTCCCTGGCCTGGTATCAAATTGAAGTAACAATTTTGATCAATTGTGAAAACAGGAAATTGAAGTATGATATAAGCTACTTCACCCTCAGGCCATGGAGGGCAACCCTCCATGCGCAGCACCTTGTTTCTTTTTTAGTTTTACTCGAGGTAACCAATTTCTTTAAATTCTAGCATGTCTATGTGTCTTGCCATGTCACCCCATTAAATATATATCATATAGAATTTTGAAAATTTCAAATCAACGGCTGAAGAAAATAGAAACTCGAAGGATAAGTAAATTTAGTTCGTTCAATGTCGACCTCTCACTCACATTTCGTCGTACCCAAAGCCTTCAAAAAGTTGAGGATATGGTCATATGTTATTGGTACCAAACTTCTCCAATGAAGTATGTGATTCTTTTTTGGCATTTTTCTAGCGACATATGTTTTGGGTCAGATATGCTATTGTAACTCCAATGGATTGATTCATTCAAACATATAGATGTAGTTGCTATGTTTTTATCCTATAAAGTTGGCAAGATAAGCAACATGAGCTTTCATCCAAAATGTTTAGTGCTACACATGATGACAAGACGAGACTACTGATTCCGCTGGGCTGGGCCGCTGCTGAACCATTTAGCAACATGTTCATATATAAATAGCTCAATCACAAAGGGAAATTGCACGGGTTAAATTAATGCTGAGGAATTTGGGCTAAAATTTTGCCTTGAGCAAACACAATGTGGACCATACGAGGCCCCTTGAATATGCCCAGCATATGCCCATGTCCGAGCAGTGCACACTGATCTTAGATGCTCTGACACACCGCTACATCAGTTACTCGCATCACCTATGGTAGCGCGACTGGGAGCTTACATCCTGCAGATTTCGGCCGTCAGACTTGCTCTTCGGGGGCATGGTATTTGAGAGCCTATTGTTAGGGTTTTTCCTCCCAGGTGGGGGTTTTTTCATCCCGGTAGTAGGGTTCTACTGTACAGTTACATTGTTTGTTTTTGGTGTTGGGGTTTTTGGCTTTTTTGCTTGTTCTCTGCATGTACCATCTCATAGGCCTCTGGCCTCCGTGGACGTTAAAATAAACTTCCTTCCTTCCTTCCTTCCTTCCTTCCTATGCTGACTTAGCTATAATCCGTAGCCGATTAAACAAATAGAGATATTGCCATGTTTGTTATTACCTAGTGTCATACTATATAGAGATTGTAGAATGATATACATTTCTCTTGCCTTGAGAATGAGGTAGTGTAATTTAGTGGACTCGTGTCAAGATGCACATATACAACTTTCGTGTTTCTTATGTTTCAAATACTGGAATAACTTGTTAAACATGTATCCTTAATGCACAATACATGCAATTTGTAATGTTCCTATGATGCTTTTCATTGTTCTGCCATTTCCTAGGTTCTTTACTATTTGAAATACTGGAAAATTTACTTCATTATGCTCTATTATGTCTTAGAAATTGGTTGAATCGGATCAATTGGATCAGACAAGAGACCAAGATGTCTATGGGATCCGTTACAAAATGAGCCATGAAGCATATTATTGTACATGATTAAAAAACCTCGTCCTAAAGGGTCTTCCAGGGTAAAACCTTGACAGTAGTGAGCTCGTTGATGAATTGCACATCTGCACATATCAATGTATTGATGGAGGACATAATTGGGTTCGTTGGTCAAGAACCCCCAGGACATAAGATGGTAGTGCCATCACTGCAGGCGTCTACAAAAGCACATATAGCGGCTGATTAAGTGTAAACAGACAGATATATCGTGCTAGCCAGATGCTGAGCAAAAGAGTATGGCATTTTGGTGGACTTACAACTCTGAAGGAGAATAATTCTCCAATACATGTATATTGCATACTAGGAAATAGTCAAGCAATCATATGGCATGCATCCCATTGTGATGTTTATGGCTTGTGCATGCTTTTCATGGTGAACCTGGATTGCAAATATTAAACTTGGATCTTGCCTTCCAGATTTAATAAACTCGCGAAGAGTGTTTGGGGTCTGGGTTCGGGAACTCCTGCAAGACAGCCCTCTGTGAGGACCCGTGGATCTAACAGGAGAATCCGGGGGACTATGTCACGCGGGATTTGCAAGAAGAGAAGAAGAAGAAGAAAACAGAACAGAAGAGAACAATGAGAGGAAAATGATAAGCTTCCTTGATATCAATGATGAACATACATGAGCTCTCGCAATTGAGAGAAGACTGAAAAGAGACAAGACTCAAAACTCATCTAAAACTCATGTGCTAGCTCTACTCATATATATAGTACAATGGCTTTTGGCCCAATATAGACACTCTGACTGATCTCGGTGCTGACTCGGAAGGAGGCCTGATTTGCGGGGTGGAATGCCGGGCGTGTGCCTCTTGAAGTGCCTAGAATCACGCCGACGCTGCTTCGGGTGACGAAGCCACTTGTCTCGGAAAGCACCGCCTCTTGTTGACGGACGCAGTTTTGACTGCGGGTTCCGCCGCTTGGTCTCTCACGAGCTTTTTGACGACCGACCCACACCGGGTTGTGGATCCTTGGCCTTGACTTGGTCCGTGGAATGCATGAATAGTCCCGTACTGAGGCACAGTGACTAACACTCCCCCACCAAATGACACTCACCAAGAAAGGGAGGAAGCAAGCTCCGAGGGCGGGAAACCAAGAGCCTGAAAGTGATCCTCACGGAATGAGGCTCCGGGGCCATTATGGTAATGAGCAATGAGGTCCCCGGGCGTGTTTGAAGGGCGCCGAGTGTTGAGCCCAAGGGCGGGATCGGCATCAATGAGGAAGTGAGAGCGCACCATGTCTTCTGTGGCAAAGATGGGCGCCCAAGGAACAAACCGGCACTCCATGAGAAAGCAGGTCCGAGACCAAGGCATTCGGATTGCAAAGATTGAAAGATTGGACGCCGATTTAAAGAGCCGAAAGCAGATGCATTTGAGAGCAAAGACGTAAAACCAGCTTGACGGTGGATCAAGGGTCCGGGTGAGGTGGCATTCTCGCAAGAAGGTATCAAGACCATGCAAAGCATCAGCAGTGCCTTTGCCAACCACGCCATTACCAATATAAATCCAATTCTCAAGAGTGTCCAAGGTGGCATTATCCTCCCAATTGAGCGCCCGACAAATCGGGGTCCCACCGAGATCCGCCGAGATCCGGGAGGGTATGAGTCGACTCGGGCCATGGGCCATCCGTGACCTTCGGCCCAAAAGGGAAGACGCTAGTCGAAGAGAGGAACCGTATGGTGGGACTCCTAAGGAAGCATATGGGAGAGGGAAGCGGGCCCGGTGCGTGGGTTGCGTAGCCATGTCCCTCGAATGCTCGAACGAGATCTTGATCAAGAGCACGACACCAATGGTCCCATTCTGAAGTAGAGAGTAATTGATAGACAGGAGGATTTACCCAACCTGTTGGGATGGTCTTGCTTTCCAGAAGGCCACGCAGTTGATTGTAGCCTCCCAAGTGCTGCATATAAATTTGGGCGAACTCAAGATCATCAGGATGCGCCAAATTTTTGTTTACCTGTGCCAATGTTTCAGCCTGCCACAGAGGTAAGTGCTAAGCAAGTTCAGGCATGTACTCCTGTTCAAAAGTCTGAGACTGAGCAGGATCCTTGAAATATTGGTTGGTTGCCGATAACAACCAAGCAGCATTGGAGTTGCCACGAAAAACACAATGGGCTTCATCCCGGAATTTATCATGGAGATCTGCCAGGTAGAAGTCATGAAAAACATAAGCCATGGGCTGAACAACACGGAAAATGACCAATTCGGGATCTTCAGAAGTGAGCTGATCAAAGACTAAGAGTGCACAAAATAAACCCTTGTCTTCTATAGAAAGATCCGGCCAGATCCGAAGGAAGTCCACACTTTTGAGTGGCTGTTGATGAACATTGTCATTGGCCGCGTACCACGTTAAAAGGAAAAGGTGCCGTCGGGCCACCACATAGTCAAGATAGCTGGAAGGAGTAGAGAAGTCCACAGGAATGTTGGTAGCAATTTCAATATAGCCCTCCTGTTTGTTTTGGGCTTCTTCAGCAGATTGAACTGCTTGCTGAAGCTGATGTTCCAGGTCACGGATCCTGTGCTCCTTTTTTAAGAGAAGACGTGACTGATCACAGACCCTTTTAATAGGAAGCGTGGCATGTGAAGAAGATTGCCCTGGAGTTTGGAGTCGAAGCGTGGCAATCTCAGTGTCATCTATGACCTTTTGTTTCTGAGCCTCCGAAAGCTGATCTTGGATGGACGTGAGCTGATTTGTCAGCGTGGAAAGCTGAGCTTCTAGAGAGGTGAGTCTAGCCTCACGCTCGGTAAGGTTATGAACTTGAGTGCGGTAATTGTCACAAAGCTCTGAGTACAAGGTGTCTAGCTTAGCAATATCTTTCTCCTTGTCACCCAGGAGGGTATCTTTGGACTTGTTCTATTCCAATAAGTCCTGAATTGTGGTTTCGAAGTGAGCCTCGCTGACCGCAAGTAGGCTGGTCTGATCCCCGAAAGCACTTTTGAGATCGACACGGCCTCGTAATAGAGCCGCGTGTTTTTCTTGAAGTTGGGCCTCCAAAGTTTGAACTTGTTGTGCAGCTTGGAGGTCTCTTTGAACCGCATCGAAAAGCTCTCCAGGGATGCCTCGAACACCGCTCATGAGAGCCTCCTCGTGATGCTTGTAACCGCATGGCAGCATTTTGGAACATCCCGGGCTGGAATTTGTACAGAGCCGCCGAGGATGTGGAGGTGCAGGCCCCCCTGTCGCTTTATCCGAGATTGTTGAGAAGCATGACGGAATTGGAAGGCGGGCTTCGGAGGAGGAAGAGGAGACAAGGACACGCGTGGTCCGGGGTGTTGAACAGACGAGGGGAAGTCCGGGCGCGGAAGGTACAAATTTTGTTGAGTTTGACGCGGGGAATGCAGAGACCACGAAAGTGGAGGTATGGGAAGTGGAAGGGCTCTCAAGAACAGAAGATAATGACAGATGAGTGCCTCAAGATGGCCACCCAATCGAAACTTCAGAGATAGAGGAGGGGTAGCCCAACGCGGTCTACTTCTTTGAAGAAGGCTAGAGAACAATACCGCGGGCCAATCAACATGCGATTGGAGTGGATGGCGTTGATGACCATATTATAGAACGGCTTATTAATATGGGTGTTCTTGATGGAATACCTAAGCAATTTGCGCCACGTAAACTTCACAAAAGTGTCATGTGACTTTGCAATATTTGTGAGGCGACGCCGGTAAGCTTGATAAGGTGAGCACCGAATCGAGTGACGCCCATGTCCCGTGAAGCAGCCCAAGAGACGTAAGGTTTTTGCAAAGGAATACGGAATACCTCAGAAAGCAAATGCCGAAGTAAGTAAAATGGTGGTGCCATCGACCACCGAAAGCAAATCCTTCCCGGCCGCTGACGATGTGAGCGATGAACCGGCCAGAATTGCTCCAGATTAAATGGAGCTCCATTTGGCGCAGAATTCAGAAAAGCTTGTGGCATTCCGCGACTTCCTCGACTTGGACCAAGAAGGGCTTTCATGAAAGGTGGGCGCCGAGAAAGATATGCACCAAAAAGAGTCGCGATCCCTTGGAGCAGAAGCTTGAAGGGTAGGTAATTTGGGTGCCCATGGCGTAAGAGGGTCTAACGTAAAGAACCGAAAGTGTCGGCTACGGAGAGCAGAGAACAGAAGACGAAGGCGCAGATAGACGAAAAGGTTTTAGGGCGCACAAATGTAGGTGAAGGGGCATGATGAGGGCGAATCTTCAACCGTTGATGATGCCAGGTGGCGAGAGATGCGAAGGAGGCGATTGAAATGCAAAATTTTGGCCAAGTCCCCAAACAGTAAAGGGAGAATCAATGAACGGTGGCGATGAGACGTAAGAGAATGATCTGATGTGACAGGTGGCAAAAGGACACACATTAATGTTCGACGGGCGTGAAAAGAAGGAATCTTATATTATAATGTTATTGTGTAAGTGTTGGACCCAGCCCTAATTTGGGCGGCCCAGATTTGATGAAATCAATGGAAGAGATGATGCCACGTAAGATTCTTTAAAATAACATGGTTTTTTTTCTAGGGTTAGCGAGGGGACGTTTGAGGTTTTGATGTCGCCAGACTTCCTTTGATGCTCCCTTTGGTGCGAAAGTAGTCTTCGGCAAAGCAGAGATGTGCCGAAGTTTGAATACATTCCCAAACCCATGCCTCACCCTCACAGCCTTTGGCCATCATATCCCGAACCGAACTCGAGATAGTTGGTATCGTAGCCGATATGGGCAGCCAGAATTCCGCCTTCAAGGTAAGTGGATTTTGCCATTTTTTTTTTGCTCTTCTTCTTGCTCTATGCCGGATTTGATAGATCGGTTGCTCCTGCAGGCGATCTCTTGCCGATTTGCTTTCCTAAGGGGCTATGGAGACGCAGAGGCTATGGCACTTGATCCCGCTTTAGGGAGCCGTGAAAGGAAGAAATTTGTATAGAACTCACGACCAGATCATCTCTTCTCCGGAGCATCATCTCACGATCATGGGGGGCAAACCCCCCCGATCCGGAAACCCTCTGGTATCATATGCAAGCAGTCGGGATGGCTGAGCATCCCCGGCCGAAGACCAACGGGATGGAGGTGATTCTCGCGACCTTCATGGGACCCGAGCATAATCTCTACCACATCCCGCAGATCACCTCCTCCTAACCCGGTAGAGGGTTTTTCTTCTTAGGACTTAGTAGATAGGGCTCGAGCCCGCTTTTGTATATAGGACGCTGCCCATAGCGGAAATAGCCGGGTCCGGCCCACATTTTGTAAAAAATTCCACCTATAGTATAAATATGTCACTGGTTTAGTCACTATCCGTTGTGTTTGTGTCCGGAACAACATCCGCTTTGTTTTTTTTTCACTACGTGGTATGAAATGTTTTGAGGCGAAAAAGCCATTAACCCGCGGTAAGTAATGGAGTTCCATCTAACTCAGCCACTGAAAATGCCGGGTTGCACCACTTGAACAATTTGATAAGGGCCAAGCCATCTAAAACTTTAGCTTACCCGAAAAATTTTTGTACCGAGAATCATAAAGAAGAACCAAATCTCCTTCTTTGAATGTTTTTGTCTTCGACGCTTATCATGTAAAGATTTTTGCAAATCGTTGTCCATGAAGAACACGAATATAAGCATCCCTTCTAAGTTCATCCAACTGCTCCAATTGATAAACCCTTTCTTTGAGTGCAAAGAAGCGGATTATGGGCGGTAGCCATTGAAAACGAGAGTTGGAAGGATGTATTCAAAGCGGCATGAGAGCTTCTTGACCATAAACCAATTTGAAAGGAGTGTGACTCGTAGCTATTTTGAAACAAGTATTGTAAGCCCAAAGAACAAGAGGGAAGCTTGATTTGCCGGGCCAAGGCAAGAAGCGCCACAAATTTTCTTGAGAATTGTGACCGAGTTTTGTTGGTGCTTTTCGCCAAACCATTCCCTTTGAGGATAGTAAGGTGTGCTCTTGTGATGATGTATCGAGATAATCCGGCCCTTTGATGGTATGATTGATAAAATGGACACCACGATCACCGACCAGCCCGCGGGGCAGCCAAATCGCGGATGATTTGTTGATAGATGACCTTGGCCGTGCTTGCCGCAGTTGTTGTCCGGAAGTGCGCAAGCTTCCGCCCATTTGGTAGCGTAGTCGTGAGAACTGTATCGTAGCTGGCACACGTGTGCCGCAAGCAGAGGGTCGATGGGTCCCACAAAATCCATCCCCATTTGCCGAAGGGAAGCGCGGGCATGGCGGGCGCCAAGGGAAGAGCCGCCACGGGCCGTGGGCCATCCCACACGCCGGCAAGCATCACACGCATGGGCGCAGGCGTGAGCTGCCTTTGAAGAGCGTGGGCCAAAAATAACCAGCAAGAAGGATTTTTTGCGGCCGTGGTGTCTCCATGAAAATGACCACCACCGGAGCCCCCTTCATGGGCTTTCTGACAATATCCGGGACCTCATGAGGGAGAACACGGCCGGGCGAAGGGACGGTATCCTTACCCTTTTTGTAAAGATGGCCTGCAACCATGGTGTAGTCACCTGACCGGAGAAATTGATGTCGACGGGATTGTCGCTTGGTTTGAGAGAGCGTATGGCTTCCCGGTGGAAGAGCCGTGGAGGAGATATCGCCGAAAGTCGTGGAACCAATGTGGTGTTGCCGTGACCGTAAAGAGTTGAGCGCCAGAAAAGCGCCCGAGACTCCAAAGTGGAGGGATCATCCGGTGGATGCGTGAAAGATAATCCGGGACAACATGAGATTTGGCCCGCCTTTGTGAACAATTTCAAAAGGTGCAAATTCTTGCGAATGAGGACCCAACGAGCAATGCGCCCGTGGGCGTGGATTTGTTGATCAAATAAAGGAGTGCTTGGTGGTCAACAAAGAATTTGATCCGACCGCCCAAAAGATAGTGACGGAAGCGTTGGACACGTAAAAATTAAACCCAAGGCCTCACGCCTGTGGCGGGCGAGTAGTAGTTGCGCCAGCAATTTGAGTTTTCTACCGGCATATCGGTTTGGTTTGTCAGTGTGCGCATCATATTCTTGAGAAAGAACAGCTCCAATAGCAAACGCCGAGACATCGACATGAACATGAAAGGGCTTGTCCCATTGAGGAGGAACAAGAACCGGCCCGAGTAAGCAAGAGCTTCAACCGTTGGAAAGCAAAGACTACCGGGAATTCCAAGCCCGTGTGGATTCATCACCCGTGAGTTTATGAATGGGATCCGCAATGGTCGCAAGTCCATGAATGAAGGTGGAGTAATAATTGACCTTACCTGTGAAAGAGCGTGTCTCCTTGATATTGGTCGGTGCTTGAGCCTTGAGCACACAATAACCGATTTTGGCGTGATCCGCGGTGATACCGCTTTTTGTCGACTCACGCGCCCCAACGTAACACCGGTGACGCGAAAAGGTGCATTTCTCCTGGATTGAGACTAATGCCTGGGACTCATCACATTTCGAAAAGACGAAGTTCCAATTTATCCAAATGGTCGCCATGGAACCGTAGGGCGAGAAGTCATCTTGAAAAATTTGTAAGAAAGGATTTTCCTTCATAAAATCATGAAAAACCGAGAGCATGATGCGTTGAAACGTTGATGGAGAGTTTGATAATCCAAAAGGAACCACCTTGTAGGCAAAAGTGCCCTAATGGAGTGGTGAAAGTAGTCTTGAGTTGATCAGATTCTTTGATTGAGATTTGATTGTAGCGGAAAAACCATCCATGAAGGAGTACATCTCATGTCCAAAGCAACCTCTTCCGTAAACACGGGTCCGTGAAGGGAAGTGGAAAATGATCACGCCCGTGGCCCGATTGAGTTTTCGGTAGTCCACGCAAACGCGGACTACCCATTCAGAATGTTTGACCTGGGGCAATGACGATGGGGCTCACCCATTCAGAATGTTTGACCTCATAGATCAAACCTGCAGCAAGGAGTTTGTCAATTTCTGCCTTGACGCGATCACGGTAATTGGGGTTGAGCCCGATGCATCGTTGCTATCTTTGGACGCGGCATGTCGGGTTTGGTAGGAATTGTGAGTTCCCCCAAGGTTTTGTTGATCCCCCGAAGGTCTCTGTAGCTCCAGGCGAAAATGTGTTTGAACTTTTTAAAGAGCGTGACGGCCCTGTTACGATAGGTGGCGGAAGATTGGCAGCAAGGCGGACAGGCTGATTGTTGCCGACGTCCACAATCTCGACTTCAGGAGTCTGAATATGTGGGATAACTTCCGTGTCTTGAACAATATGAGCAGGAGGTTGTAACATGACAGGATGCGTGGCACTCTGCGTGGTGAAGAAGAGAGGTTGCTGAGTTTCATCAAGCAGAGGTTGCTTCATGACAGCGTGTACATCTACAGGAGCTGCAGGAGGTTCAGCATCTGAAAAGTGATCAACACGTTGGATTCGATTGCAAGGAGCCAGGTAAGGGTCAAGCAAAGCCACAGCCTGGTCCTGATCAAGAGTCATTTCTCCCCAAGGATCAGCATATTCAGGGTAGGATGACAGAGGCGAGACTTCATGCAGTGGAGCCCTGACTTGATAGATATTCTGGGCTTCCTCATAATCAGTGTCGGAGAGAGAGGGTTCTGCATGGTCAACCGAAATGATCTTACCGGTTTCCAAGTCCATGGTGGCATTGAGGTGACCATCTGTGATGACTAACTGATCCGTGGCCCAGTAATGGATACTTTTGGCCTGGCGGAGAAAAGGTCTGCCGACCAACATTTCATAATCACCTGGATCTTCTCCAGCCTTCCAAACACCAAATTCCAAGGGGAATCGGAGATCACCAATGTTGATGTGAAGAAGAGGCGTGACGCCTTGAGGTCTCGTGATATGGCCATTAGCCAATTTGATGTCATATGGGGCACGATAGAGTTGTTTGATGCCCATTTGTTTGCGGAGTTTATCCGTGATGAGATTAACTGCGCTACCTCCGTCAATTTGAACATGGTTGACTTGTTGATTGCCCACCGTGGCATGGACCGTGGGGGTAGAGTTAGCAACAGCCCCAACCAAAACAGTCGGGAGTGGTAACTGGTCCTTGAGAGCAGGACAGAGTTTCAAAATTGTTGCCAGACTTAAAGGAATTTTGATTTTTGCCAGCTCCTCTTGGAGTTCCAGAGGCACATGAGAAAAAGGATCAGCTGGATCCACAGGTGCTGGAGTGCGTGGTAATGAAGCAGCAACTTCTTTGAGTAGGTCAACCTCGGCAGCAATATTCGGATATGTCTGAGAGCGTGGAGGTTGAGATGTGGACGGTGCTTCTTGTCTTTGTTGAGCTCTAGTGGTGGCATGAACATTAGCCAACGTGCGGCCTTCAGCAGCTTGCATGAGGTTCAGAATGCTTTGGCGAACTTTAGGCATAACATGCGGCATGAGTTTCTCCAAGTCAGGTGCAAAGTGAACCTTTTTTTCCTCTTCATGAGGAATGGTGTCGACTGCAAAGGCAAAGGCGTGCCATTAGGAATAATGGTTAAGGGGCGTGGCCGGTCCGGGCGTGAAACCAAACCAACCCAATTTGACTACCGGATGGAGGATTAAGAGCCCCGAAAAATTTCTTCCCCGTGCTTGTTGATCCATCCGAGGTTGATTGGCGTGAGCTGGTTGATAGCATGATTGCGCCAGGCTTGTTTGCCGCGAGGTGGCTTCCAAGAACAGAGGATGTGGGCCTTGTTTGCCGCTGGCAATGTGGAAGTTGAGAGTTGGTAAGCCGGGGAGGCGGACCGATGTGGTCCGATTGGTGCTGTACTGGAAGCCGCTAAGGAACTTAATCTGTTTTTTTTCAACTTGTGGAAGTTGAGGACACGCCGCGGGTGGTATGACCCCATTCTTGACAAAGTGATAACACTGAAGCTTTAGAAGGATCAAAAGGGGACGTGTGTTGGGTCCCCGTTGTTGCTCCCTGATGGTCGATAGAGTTGATTAGGTTGCACCCGCAAAGTGGGTGGCCGATATTGCGATTGTTGCCGAGGTGTTGTTTGCACTTGATAAACCGCTTTGTTGGGAAAGGTGTAGGATGAGCGCGAGTGCACTCTCCGCGGGTGGCATGATTGCGATGTTGCATCTTTTACAATGAGGCGGGCCATTGGTGGAGTTGCACTCATTCGCCAAGTGGCCTTGATATTTTGCGAGATATGGCACAGATCCGATCCGCCGCTGGATTGGCGGTTGAGGTTGGACAGCAGCCCTGTGGAACCATGACGGAGGAATGAAAGGGAGCTCTTCAAGAGCCACGCCACCGGAGGAAACATTGATCGAAAGTGATTGACAAGGTCGATAGCCCGCTCCAAAGTCTTCGGGGCACAGGTATTCGGCCATGAGTCGGATAGCTGGAGGAAGTCCTTGGAGAAACCGCACCAAGATCCGCTCTGTGTGGGGGTACTCCCTTGAGTTTCCGAGCGTAATGTGAAGACGACCGCAAAATCCCGGCGGACTCCGTGGGGCTCTTGTTGAAGGTCATTGAGTTGCTTGAGATGAAGTTGATCATCGTCCGCGGGTCCCATAGTGAGAAAGAAAAGCAGTTCTCATTTCGACCAATCTTGTTTCCAAAGTGGCTTTTGTTGGACATGAGCCATTGATGAGGAGAGCCACGCAAGGTGGTGGAAAAGATGTGGAATTTCGGGGTTGAGGTTGTGCATGACCATTCGGGACAGCCGAGCCTCAAATTCTTCCATGTGGGCCCGAGCACTTTGGTCTAAGGGTTTGCCTTCGTGGTTGCCAAAGGTGGGATAAGTCACCTTTAAGGGTCCGAAAGGTAGAGGTGAAAGTGCTTGGCTGGACAGAACCGGTATAGTGGTTATATTGAGGTGGAGTTGGAGGTGGCATGGTGCCCGAAGGACCCCGGATGAAGGGGTGATCAGCGGGGAGGTAATCAAGGTGCCCGAGCATTGGTTTTGAGGTCGGTAAGGTTGTAAAACGTGAAGAGCGGGGGAAATGTAGAGAAGGGAAAGTCCCGGGAGGCGCTAAAAGAGACGCGGATATCCCCCGCCCACCGGGGAGATGATGATGGTGAAGGCAAGAGGCGATGTCCCTGAAGAGTGATGGATGTAGGCATGTTTGGGGTATGAAAGTAAGGTCGAGAAGGTTGAGCCCGGATAGGGCTCCCCGAGCAAGTGATGAGGGATCGAGGCCGTGAGTAATGTTTGCACGCTTTGAGGCGGGGAATTTGGACGCAGACATGACACGAGGGGTGGGTGGCCGACCGAGCCCTAGACCTAATGTGGCCTCCCTCAATGTCATAAGCAGATCCATACATGTCGCGAATGCCTTTTCCTTCGATGATGGCTTCCAAGCGAGACGCACCGGGAAAGGAGTTCGGGCGTGAAGTTTCTACGCATACGGCGATGTAAGAAAGGAAAATCGAATCGTAATTCGCAGCTGACGCATGTTTGGGGTCTGGTTCGAACTCCTGCAAGACAGCTCTCCGTGGAGGACCCGTGGATCTAACAGAGAATCCGGGGACTATGTCACGCCGGGATTTGCAAGAAGAGAAGAAGAAGAAGAAAACGTAACGTAAGAGAACAATGAGAGGAAAATGATAAGCTTCCTTGATATCAATGATGAACATACATGAGCTCTAATCGAGAGAAGACCGAAAAAGAGACAAGACTCAAAACTCATCTAAAACTCATGTGCTAGCTCTACTCATATATATAGTACAATGGCCTTTGGCCCAATATAGACACTGGACCGATCTCGTGCCGACTCTCGAAGGAGGCCCCGACGGTGTGAAATGCCGGGGTGCTCTTGAAGTGCCTAGAATCACGCCGACGCCGACGCTGCAGGACGAAAGCCACTTGTCCGGAAGCCTCTTCTTGTTGACCCGGGACGCAGTTTTGACAACAAGGTCGGGCCGCTTTGGTCTTCGCCGAGCCTTTGACGACTGACCCACGCCTGGTTGTGGATCCTTGGCCTTGACTTGGTCCGTGGAATGCATGAATAGTCCTGTACCAGGAGGCACAGGACTAACAAAGAGAAATCTTTGAGATACGAAACTGAGGGCGTGAAGAAGCCTTTACAGAAGCAGAAGCACAAGTAGGAATAGGAGCAAGAGCAAGAGCAAGAGCAGGAACAAGAGCAACAGCAGGAACAGAAGCAGGAGCAGGAACTGGAACAGGAGCAAGAGCAGGAACTTGAGCAAGAACTGGAGCTGGGACATCATTGAGAGCATGGCCATAATCTAGGGCCATTAACTGGAGTAGAGACAAGAGTCGAATTAGAACATGGCGTAAAAACAGGAACATTAGAGACGGAATCAGGAGCCCACGATACTGCACGGATTGATGTCGATGTTGGTGCAGAGGCCTGAATTGTAGATGAACTAGAACTAGAGCTAGAACCAGTAATCGAAATGATCTAGTATGCCAATCAATCTGTGGGTTACGTAGCTCGAGCCAGGGCAGATCCAAGACTACTACACTACAAGAGAATGACTGTTAGACATCAAAATAAGCATCAGGTGGCCTACCAGATATATATCTGATGATCCTGATGACGAGTGGCCTAATGAAAAACCTGATGCTGACTACTGATGAATATGCTGACTATCATCAGTCTGATGTGTCTACCACTGATGCAAATTCTGATGCAAACACTGTTGTAAGGTCTGATGATCAACCTGACTATTGCATTGACTAGTATGCTATTGAATATGCTGATGAATAAGTTGTGACTATTGCACTGACTAATAATCTGATGATTATCCTGACTATTAACCTGAATATTGCATTGACTACTATAGTGATGTATATCCTGATGATTATGTTCTGACTATGGCACTGACTAATAATCTGATGATTATTTTGACTATCAACCTGACTAATGGAGTGACTAAGAAAATGACTAATATTTTGACTAATAATCTGACTACTGTACTGATGCTAAACCTGACTATTATTAATTTTTCTGATGCTTTACTCATCAGAAGATACATCAGGCATGATATCTATTTCATTAGTTGCTTATTGCATAAGTCTTTTGCAAGTTTAGGTTACATGGAAGAACTTGTGACTACAGTGGAGCCATTTTTGTTTCCTTGACCGTGATTAGTGCTTTAGATCGATTATAAAATTGCATGAAACAGCTCTACATCATATTTGAGCAATAAAGAGAATAACGCTAACTGTAAAAAGGAAAAAAATTGTACTAAATATGTATAGGTATTGTTTTTGCTACTATTATTCCTTATAACTTAAAAAAATAGAAAAATATGACGAGAACAAGACCATTTAGTAATGAGGGATGAGGGGGGAAAGGGGGGGGGGTGCTTTAAAGAAATATTTGTTACACATCTATTTAAACTCAATATAATATAAATATAATCTCCTATTTATTCATCCAATAAATCATGTTGAATATCTTCCCATTCATCATCGTCTAGTTGTAACATCAATCTTCGTCGCATATTTGGCATTTGAAGCTCCATGCCTTCCTCCTCATCAATATAATCTTCTTCAACCATAGGGGAATGCATCGGTGATCTCAATTCTTCATTGCTTGTTCCTTTGTAATCTTCTATATTCCGTGGCTCTACAAATTCTAAGTCTTGCTCATGCTCTACCTCGACTTCCTCTTGCTCCCCCCCTTCATCCTCAAGGATTGTGTTGGAAATATGCCGACGAGACGTTGGTTCCATAGGGATTACAATCCACCATGCACTATTTTGAGGGTTGACATGGAAAAACACTTGTTGAACTTGATGTGGATATACGAATGGTTCACTTACATCTACTAAGACTTGTGTTGAATCAACTTCAAAAAACCCGGATGGATGACGTCGCATTGTTTGGTTTCTTCCACGGTATAGAGGCTTCAACCATCTGGCTTTTAATATAGTCTGTCGAAATGAACGAAAATCAACATCAATAATATCAGTAATAACTCCAACATATTCAAGGTCTCCATCAATAGGATTATTATCCCTAGCACTTGATTGACTCTTTTGGTTAAACGAGGCAATTATTCCAGAATCAAAAGTGACCCGAGCTTTGTCAATGCCATCAATTCGAAAGTGTTGGCCATATGCCCACATTGAATTATGAAACCTAGCCTGCAAATTGATAAATAATATTAAAACGCGACACTTATGAGATGCATACTATATGCAAACTGGTTAAATACAATAACATATAGAGGCTTATGGATCTTCACCTTCCATAAGCTTTGATGACAACCACCAATGGGGTACTGTATCAGGTAGGGGCCTTAGTTCTGGAGGGTATTGTACCCTTCTATGCCGTCCGTGATGATTTTTTATAGCATATGCTTTCCTGTCACAATCTCTTTGTGCAATTCCACCCATCTAATGAGACCATCTGCATTATTTAAGACGTATTTATTTATGCCTTCATACATCTCTTCGCTAAACCTTCGTTGCTTACCCAAACCTTGCAAGACTTCACCTTCTAACCAATTAGGAGCCTCTTTCTTCCAAATTTTTGGTGCATTTGGATCTATAGATGTGGTGGCATCTGTCAGAAAAAATAATGTCTCTTGAATAAGATGCCCTTCTGCTATACATCCCTCGGGCCTTGCCATCTGACGCACAAAGCCTTTCAGTACCTTCATATATCTCTCTAAAAAGAACATCCATCTGGAAGGGTTTGGGCCCACGAGCAATATTTCTTGTGGCAAATGCACCAATAGATGTACCTAAGATCGCATTCGGTAAAAAAGATTGCCAATGGAAATTTAGTTCAGCAAACATACATACCTGAAGGTAAAAAAAAACTAGTGGGAAATAGTTGCTCTAGTTGGCATAGTATCTCTACAATTTCTATTTCCATGGTTGGGATATCGGCAGCTATGATCTGCTTAGAAGAAATCCACCTGGAAAAGCTGGCGAGTCTACATATGACCTTTCGAATAGAAGGTGTGAGGCAATTCTCTAAGGCGCACGGAAGAATATGCTGGAATTAAGAGAATATAAAATTAGCCATAAAAAACACACTTAATTACATCTATCTAGTCTCACAAACATGCTTCTTCATTCATTATATTTATGTGTACCTGTAGGAACTTATGCCAATCGTGTGACTTTAAGCCTCTGAGATCCCCATCTTTTGTAAATGCCCTTCTAAGGGAAGATCCGTACCCAGTTGGAGTGCGTAGAGTTTTAATAGATGCTTTTACTTGTTTGAGTTCATCCCTTTTCAATACCCACGGACCTCGACGAAAGTGAGGAGCTCTACCTTCTGATGTAACTGGCCACAATTCCATTTTGATGCCTTGTTCCTTTAGATCATTTCTAGCATTTAGAGTCTCCCAATCTCCTGTAAGATGTTGCCAAATTGAATGGCCGACGTTCTTAAAAATATGCATAGGATCCAAGAGATGTGCAATCTTTAATTCAGACCAATACTCTAAGTTGTAGAATATGGATAATCTCTTCATGCCAGGTGGAGGCGCAGAATTCCTTGGATCACGATCATTCCAGGTTTTCAACCAATCATGTGGAGTTCTTCTCGTAGGCACATCTGATGTATCACCCTGACAAAGATGATGACCTAATGGTAAATACTTCCTATGGCCTGTGTATATCATCTTTGATAGGTGTTTTGATCTGTACGACGATAGCTCTTGGCCACATGATGGACATCCACATGATCCGCTAGTTTGCAATCCTTCAAAATACCATTCCATTTTTATAAATAGATGAAATAAATAATGAATGATAGCATCATACCTGATGCAACACTGAGTCTGGGATAGTCATGAATTGTAAAGCACAATATTCCGTGGAACGTAAAATTGTGTGGTTGCCTGGAAATATCATACATCTGTATTCCTTTCCATAAGATGTCTAGTTCTTCTACAAGAGGCTCTAGATACACATTCATATCCTTCACTTGGTATTTGCCTAAACAAATGTCATTGCAATATAAATTAGGAATCAATAACTTACATAAAGACATATTATTATGCTACATACCTGGAACAATAAGAGTTAGCATTAGATGGCCTGCCTTAGTTGCCATCCAAGGTGGTATGTTGTAGTTTATAACAACTATAGGCCAAACGCTGTGAGTAGATGACAACGTGCTAAATGGACATATTCCATCCATGCCAAAAGCCAAACGAGCATTCCTAGGTTCATCCTTGAAGTGCTTCCATTTATCTTCTATATGCTTCAAAGCCTCGCCATCAGTTGGGTACCTCAAGATTCCATCATTGCTTCGATTTTTTGCATGGAAGTCCATGAATTGTGCTAGGGATGGACATTTAAACATAATTTGCAGTCGCGGAATGATTGGCATATGTCGCAAGACTTTCTTTGGCACTTTGGACTTTGCATTTTCTTCATATCTTGGCTCATTGCACTTGGGACATACATTTCTATCACTATATTCATTGCGAAAGAGTACACAATCATTTACGCATGCATGAATACAATTGTATTGCAAACCTAGTTCTTGCAAAAGTTGTTTGACATCCCTTCTTGATTTTGGAAGACAATGATCACTTGGAAGTATATAATCAGCTAGCAATCTGAAAAAAAAGAAGAAGAGAAAAGACAAACCTCAAATACGAAAGAAACATATTAAAAAAACAAAAAAAAAAACACTATTTGTATTGCTTGAAATCTCGAGCCAACACACCTGAGAAGTTCATCCACGCTATTGTTGCTCCAACTAGATTTATGTTGTAAGTTTAAAATGAGTATGCATGCAGCAAGACACGATATCTTCGCATTTGGGTACAATGGTTTGCCTGCTTCTTTCTCAAGGAGTGTGATAGGTCTTTCCTCGCCGTTATCAACATCATTATTAGAGTTAGTGGTTGGGAAGTAATTTTGAATAGCATCCATCAAACCACTCTCAGCATGGAAGCTACTTTGTGTGGTGGAGTTGTCATCATCACTTAACTGTATAAGAAATCAAGTTAACTTATGAGTGTTTGTACATGTGTTAATAAACTAAATTGAATAAAGTAATACAAAAATTGTAAGTAAGACACAATAAGCCATTGGTGCACATCTTAAATTATTAACAATAGTAATTTTAAAAAATTAATCTTAGAAAATGAAACGTATCCCATCTTTATGACAAAGAAAACACAATGGTACATGATACTATACGTCTATACGACGTTTCCTTCCATATGGCACAATAATAGGTTCACCACGTTTCTGACGTTCTACTCTCCTTGGGGTACCTCTTTTGAACGGGTAATTTACAAACAATTCCTCTCCGGGATGAAGGCTGCGTATGGCACAAACCCTCATATATGGTCCAATGTCCCCATTCATATATCGTGGATCATATTTTGTTGTTTCCTCAAATTCTGCATTTGTTAATTCAGGATGGCCACGAGAGCTCGAGATGTTGTGCTCGAGATGCTCCCTTGCATGTGAAACCTGAAGTTTGGGACAGATTCATTGAAAACAAAAGAAATCGTGATCAGCAGATAAGGGCAGTTGCTGCAAGAAAGGGAACACATGGCTTTGGACGACGGGGGCATGTTGGCATGAAAGCAGACTATGTAAGAACATATAGGCAATTTTAATGCATAAGACATTTATTTGACTAACTTATGATGATGTAGTATCGAGATTGGGGCAGCTATCCTTCTGCAAAAACCATTCGATTAATAGTGGAGAAAGGGTCATACAAAGCTTATCGAGAAACTTTAATTGATCAAGGAAAAGTTCCCGGAAACGTAAGTTTGGAATTGGCTGTAGTATTCAAAAACATTCTAGTAAAATGGTTCATTTTAGTAAGATGATTTACATTCTTGCATTTGTTTGTAGTTCAAGGCAGTAGATCATATAGGAAAGAAGGGGGCGAGGAAGAATAAGGAGCGAAAACGGCAAATCAAGTAATTTTGAAGTTCACCTTGCTTGATTAAATGGTGGATAGTGCAGATATAGGAGTTCTTTGTGGATTGAGTTGTTATATTGCGAGTCTAGCTGTTGTCGATGGAGATAAAAGATCTGCAAGTAATGCTGCAACCAGGATCAGGAACACATGTATCGATTTAGTTATGCTGTATATTCAGTTTTGCTATATATGCCTGAAAAAAAGGTCGGTACAGAGATCGTTTTCCGGAATTCAAAACCATAAGACATGTACCTGATTGAATCGAATCATTGTTAGGAAGTGTCAGATGATGGTTTGGAAGCTTCTTCTTGTTAGTTTTTCTTGTTAGTTTGCAAGTGCCGAAACCGGAATGCTACCGTGGATGTTATATGGCTACAGTATTGAATTTGGTATTGGTTGCTACAGTATTAACCAATGGTTGTGTTTTTTTTTTTTTTTAATTTAAATAGACTTATGAGTGTTGTGAGTATTTTCTATCTATAGGATATCTAATGTAATAGACTATTAATTTATAAACTTCTTAATATCTCCTATCTGAGGTGTACTTTCTACAAGAGGGCTATCGGGGGTATATTCTTCTTTATCATTTTCTTGATATGTAATAGCACTTGTACGGAACATCTAAATTGTCTATATTAACTATATCATAATTTCTTCTAACTTGTGTGCATTCTTTTTTTTAGGGGGTAAAACAACGATGTGCACAAAAATCGAGAGGAAGAAGAAATAGTGGGAGGTGATGTCCATGAGGAGGGAGGCAACAATGACATTCAAATTGTTGGAGGTGAAGGAGATGTAGATAGAGTGGAAGTTGAAGAACGTCATAGGGATGAGTTTCATGGTGGAGAGGCGGCCATCGTGGAAGGAAATGACATTGATTATGATGAAGATGCTATTGACATGGAGGGTGCGGATGGGGGTACACCCGATTGGGCTCGTGACACGTTGGTGGAGAAGGGGATTAGGAAGAAGGTCGCGGAGGAAGCCACTAAAAGAAGTGATAATGCATCCAGTTCAAGGAAAAAAAGCAAGAAGTACAAGAGCAAGGGCATTAGGAACTTGAGTCCTGATTTTATGGATGCAACAATCACAAGGAACATTGCACAATATAAATCTCTTCAAAAGGGCATCTAAGGGTACACATGTACTCTTTTTCTGTACTCTTTTTCTATGCGATGACAATCGTTTTGCAATAATAGTGTTCTTGCATTTTGAGATATATATTGTCTTGCTTCTAAATTTGCATTATATTGATGTTGTTTGATTCTATTCACTACAATATCTACGTATGCACAACAAATCTAATTCCTCCTTTGACAATCAACATAGTGACTACTATCTTGCACCTGATGATTTACTTCATGCTAGTACCTGATGCTAAAACTGACAAGTAATTTGACAATCTCTATGATGCTTATTTTGACAATTAATCTGACTTTCCATCTAACGCTTTTCCTGATGCTTAGTATGATGAGAAAACTGACAACTACTTGACGTTTTACCTGATGCTTAATATGATGATTAATTTGCCTAACCATCTGATGCTTCGTCTAACAATTAGTCTGACGATTCAACTGACAATTTTTCTGATGTGTGCTGTGATGATTGCTCTGATGATTACCTGATGCTTATTTTGACAATTGTTCTGATGCTTAATCTGACAAGAATGCATCAGAAAATATACGTTAGATTAATCATCAGATCGTAGAGCATGTGCAGTACTCTGTTTTATGAAGGCTATCTGATGCTTATTCTGATGTCTAACAATCATTCTCTTGTAGTGCTAGCACATGTGGGTTAGCGATAAGATTGAAGGAAGAAACTCTCTCGAACAAACCCTAAAGAGGCGCATTACATTCTGTGACTGCACCTGAGGAGATCTCCCGTTCACCAATCACTTCGACAGAACTGGGATGCTCAACCTTGCTTCTAAGGATGGTGTGCTTACTAACAAACGCATTATCCATAAAGCAAGCATTTAAATCAAGTTGCGCCAATGCTTCCAACCCTCCAACCTCTGATTTTAATGATATAGAGATGAAAAATGCCTTGCTGACCTTATCCCATGGAATAAACATGTCAAGAAGTGTGGAAGGAGTCTGAGAAAAGGCGGCCAGCCTACGAGAGACTCCTACTACTTGGACTGGCCTCTGAAGTCTTCCAACTGATTTGGGTGCTTCACAGGGCATCTACGAGCAATATGACCAGCTCCTCCACAGTAGAGGCAAATATTAGCCTCTCTCTGACGCTACTTTTTGACGACAGATAAGGGTCCTCCAACTACCCGATCAATCTGCATAGGCTCAGGTCTGGACCTGCTGGGTTCTACAGATGAGACCGAGGCAGGCATAGCTACAGGAGCTTGTGTGATTGGGAAAACCTGACTACGTCTCTCTTGCCTACATTCGAAGAGTCAATTATCACATCGAACTGCAAATCTGATGGCTTCTTCCAAAGTCTGAGGATCCTCCATAGCAACATCATATCTTTGACTTCCTCACATAACCCCCTTCGAAAACAATCTCGAAGTGCAACATCATCCTAGGCTATATCTACAGCAATTTGACGAAATTCTGATGCATATATTGAAGCTGGACGAGAGCCTTGCTTGCTCTTTATTGTCCAACTGCAACTGTTAGCATACTTGAACAAGCTGCTGGACCTGCTGAGTAAAGTCGAAACCTTCTCTATACATATGAAATCACCAACTATGAGCAAAAGAATGCTTAGGATCAGAGTAGGCAAGAAGTGGTAAGGGATTATGGTTCAAACTGTCATGATCCTACGCAAAAACGAGGAAAATACTTGGAGAATACGCAAGAAATACGGAGGAAATACGCCAAGATCGATGAAGAATCTAATATATGAACAAGAATCAAGAGTACAATGGCTCGAAGGCAAGCAGAACATGAGACAGATGCCTAGAATGCTCAAGACTGGCATTGAACCAGAATGGTTTGACAAGAAGGAGTTGCTTCCTTATATATCTAGGCTAACGGTCAGGTCGCGCCACTCCAATGGATGAGATCACGCCAAGTGTCGGCTATGCATGTAGGTTCTAAAATATTCTAGAACTTCCTGGAGATAGTCCCGTATATGAGAAAGACGTGGGAAAATATCTTAAACAAGTATTGGTAATGCACTTGGTAAAGGTGTATGCCTTGCAACTAGAAGGGTGCAAGTTCAAATTTTATCTTGTGCAACTATCCTTTTGCATCCCTGTGACGACCATCTTTTGTACATACGAGTATACTATTCGTATAATCTAAATATCTGCATGGTCGTCACAGATTGATGCGCATTTCAGTTGTCTGGAAGAAGGTACTTAAGGCATCCAGGTGTTGGTGCATTACTCACTAGGGCATATCTTAAGAGGCTAACATCGTCCGCATATATGAGCTATTGAATGATGTAGTGAGCAAGTCTGCCCTCCCTCCCTCCCCCTCCCCATATTATGCAAGTCAATCCTTTAACTGATCGATGTGTAATCCAAACAACCTAGGAGATACTGGGCAGCCCTGGCGGGCCCTAATATTGCGATTGATAACATTGCTCGAGGGTAGCATTAATTGAGCAGGATTTATATAACTTGTAAATTACATTTTTATTTCTTGGGGGACTCTCAACCTCATCAATCACGGCTTCTTCCTAGCGACCATATCAAAAGCTTTGGCAAAGTCCACAAAGCAGTAGTACAGGTCTTGTCGTTTATTTTTGTTGTCTTATATCAAGGCATACAAGGTGAAAATGTAGTCGATAGTGGAGCATTTTGGCCAAAAATCTGCTTTACCAGTACACGCACCTTTGTTTCTCCCACCCATAGCATCAATTGCTACTTGAGAATACCACCCAACAGTTTTGCCAATAAAAAGCTGATCATGATGGTGTGGTAGTTGGCAAGGCAATGTCGTAATACTCTGCTGACAATGAGGGAAAGCCTTCGACAAGAGCCATGTCGAACAAATTAGTAACCACAAGAACAATCTATGGTCCAGCCCATATGAGCAGTTCTGCCTGCATGCTATCTAGTTCTGCGGCCTTGCCATTTGCAAGATGCTACAATCCTTTATTGATGTCTTCTCTGTTGTGTCTAATGCTGGACCTACTTGTGGTGGTAGTTCACCACGAACCCCGCAGGATCATAAAGTTTTATCAAGTACTGCTCCCATTGGTTAGGAGAAATGTTGCCAGTAGATTGCGGTGGTCTCTGCATCATTCATCTCCAAAATGTTTTGGGATGTCGATCAAGAAAATAGAACATCACCCACTAGTGGTATACCATATAGCATGCCTTCTTGGCCTCGAGGAAAGCCTTGTTCTTTTTATTGTCTGCAAGCTGAGAGTGGGTCAACCACCAACCTAAGCTGGCGCGTAAGCTCCTTACACTTGTCATCAAACCACCTATTGCGAGGGAAGCCTGTTGAAGGCCTTCTTCCCTGTCTTCTCCCAAAGCATCATGTTGCGGCACTGAGGAGGATAACTTGTTGGTTTGTTGTTCCAACATGGAAAGCTGGAGAATTTCGGTTAGTGCTTCTGCGAGTGACTCAGTATAAGTCTACCTGGTCATAATCCATGCAAAGCTAAAGCATATGAAAATTAGTTTGGCAGTGGACCTACACAGGTTTCAATCTCACTTTCCCACCCTTTTCCTCTTCTCCTTTTCTCGGTGCCTTTTTTCGGTTCTCTATCCCCTCCTTTTTCCCTTTCCCTTTTCTCATGCCCCTTTTCCCTTAGAGGGTATGGCACGAGCACTGTAAGGGATGGTTTAGGAGGTGGTCTATGGATTACCAACAGATGGTGGCACTGGCAGATTCTGATGCGCAGAATGGGCAATTGGATGCGGGCTATGCTGCCACTCTGTGGAATGCCTCTACTCTTGCAAAGCCCAAGACAGAGCACTATCACGCTCAGATTAATCCCAGCCTTGAGCATGGACCCCATCAGTACTTGAAAGCACACATCTCTGTGAAGAAACGGAGAGCTATTGCCGCCATAAGGACGGGTTCCCATTACCTCGTAATTGAGACAGTCGGCCGGGGTGAATGGCGGCACCGGATCCCCGTGGAGGAGAGGATATGTCGGTGTTGTGAGATGCACGTGATAGAGGATGAGCACCATGCCCTCCAAATTGCCCAAAGATATGCCCATGTCCCAGCAAAGGCACACCGATCTTAGATGCTCGACACCGCTACATCACTTACCGCATCACCTATGGTAGCTGACCGGGAGCTTACATCCCGCAGATTTCGCCGTCGGACTTGCTCTTCGGGGCATGGTATTTGAGAGCCTACCGTTAGGGTTTTTCCTCCCAAGTGGGGTTTTTTCATCCTGTGGACGCTCCTGTAATATATAACGACCCTGGGGACGTATACATGCGGACTTTCCCCTCCCATGGCAATCATCTCACCATGAGCAGGGCCCTCCGTCTATTTCGGGCCATCTATGAAATGAGGCCCGAAGAAGGACACGAAGGGGTCATTCGGCCCACGCCTTCAATGGGACTCCTACGTCGCGGAAGCATGAATACAAGGGTTAGCACACACAAAGACGAATATACATAAATAACCACCACTTAAGGGTGGCACATCCATCAAAATACCAACGGCATAGAATATGCATCTAATCCTAAGAAAACACCCAAACCCAGGTTCTACCCCGGCTCAGACTCGTGAGGATCGACTGACGGCTGGGCCTCAAGAGATCAGCAGACCGAGTCTTGGCATGGCGTTGGCTGGCATAGAACATTGGCTAGGGTTGTCCACTCCATCCGCCCCTCCTCGGTACACTTTGCGGATGGGTCAATTCACGCTATGGCTTTGCTATAGCCTTCCAGGAGACGCAAAACTTCGGGGCATCACCCTCCGAGCCTACTCCGTGTTCATGGCCTTTGGTCCGATGAGGCAGGTCGGGGAAGCGTCCCCTTCCGTAATCACGCAGTGGTTCCATGGGTGAGCTAGAGAATACGCGCGCGATCGGCGACCCCGCATCCGTCCGACTTACTCACCCTAAATCTACTCAAAGTGCAAGGTGCTCCATACGGATCACACCTCTACACCCAGGGAGTGTCAGACCCATACCCGGCCCTCTACGTGACCGGCTATCAGGCCTAGCCCACTGTAGGAGTCTCAGGAGCCTTGTATGCTCGTGCAAGACCCCACCCCTCATGTCACCACTTGTGTTCCTTGTCCGGTGCTAAGCCGGACCATAGCATCTAGGACCCGGTGGGTTCTTGTGCACAGGCCGCAATTAATGGGACTTTGCAGGGCGCTATCTAGGAGCATACTACTATACACGGTTTAGAGGCCTCTACCCCACCGTAATCCCCCCCGTTTGAGTCAAATTAAACAAAGAGCTAACAATCCATCCTTCGAGTAAGAACCGAATTGAATATAAAGAGAACTTGTTTGTACAATCAAGGGTTAGTTTCTATGATTGATTTACAAAGAGAATGAGAGAGACGGACACAACCAAGTGCTAACTAGAGTTCACATAGCCACCTACCTGAATTCTGGCTGGACTCGTTCCCATGGGGCGCCTCCATCTCTTGGCAGTTGAAGGTCGGTGCGGGTCGTGGCTTCACCGTGGACGGCGGGTATGGTGGTTCTCTGCAGTGGTTGATGGCTCGGCTCCCGGCCTTCCTTGGTCGATCTTCGTGAGTCAATCCTGGGGATAGGGGTCAAGTTGGCATCCAAACTTGGCAACCCCATCTTTGCCCAATCGACAAGGTGGCCTTCCCAATTAGTAATTATCCTAATTCCCTAGGTTATAGGTTATTATTATTAATGTGTTAAATTAGCATAGCTAATTTAATCCTTTGTACATACCCCCATGGTAGCGTACCTTTAGGGAGTGACGGGCTTGTATTTGTACGTGTCCCGTATAGTAGACCGTATAAATACGTGGAACGCCATATTCTCCCTCCTTAAAAAATAATCGTCCTCGGCATTAGGATTAGTTAATTGAATACATATACGTAAAAGCAATGAATTAGCTTAATGTAGTTAAGAATATAACATTAATACGTTGAGATTATAGTAATTTGGATAGTAATACATTGAAGTTAAAATATCAAAGTACAAGCATTTCGATACAAACTTATGAGCAAAGGAGTTTAGGACCGAGTCCGATTTAAAACATTCGACAACAAAATTCATACATGTAGACAAAACCAATACGGGACAAGTTGGGTCATCAAGAACCCTCTATACAAGGCGGTGGACGACTTGTTCATTGGCTCGCACACACAACCATATACCCGTAGGTTAATACTATGATTAAGTTGTGGTTGAAGGACCACCCCTACAAATAAAAGAAAAAGTATCTAGAAGGGAATCTATCATGTGTACGGCTTGCAATTCATTGTAGCATGAGGAATGGTTGGGTTCCCGTATATAGCCGGAATGAACGCGATCTATCTACTAGATGCTTTCCTAGCAATTCGCGGTCATGTCAACATCAACAATACACCACGCCCTAGAGAACGAAGGTGATCTCATCATCGGTTATTACTATCATATACGGCGCGTCTACCCCTCTAAAACATGATTCTCGGTCAATCAAGCCTTCAAGCTTACGCGGGGAGCGGGGTTGATAGCATCGTTGATGGTGCGGCCTTGAGATTCCCGCATGAAGTCGGATAGTGCTTCTCAAGGTCTATCTTCATTACCTGTAGCATCTTCAATCGGTAAGTGCTTCCACTTGACCAAGTATTGCAACATTTGAGTCCTTCCGGGTCCGTTTTGTAAGCTCGATCAAGAAGAGCTTGGGCACTATTTCCAGCTGCTCTTCGTCATTTCTAGGAGGGTAGGGGGTATCCAAAACCTCCTCGGATCGAGGGTGTGTTGCTTCGGAAGACTCACGTGAAAGACCTTGTGTATCTTCAAGCGGGGTGGCAAGTCCAAGCGATATGCCTGTTTCTCCCACGCGTTCAAGAATCATAAACGGCCCAGCCCATCCGGGTGCCAACTTCTTCTGATTACCAATTTTAAGCTTGGCTTGTTTTACTTTGATCTTAAGCCAAACCGACTCACCCACCTGGAAGATTAGGTGGGATTGGGTGCTTATCCGCTAGACTCTTTCGGACATCACGCGTCGCGGCCACTAAGTAACCCCCGAACTTCTTCCACCAAGGCGCATTTCTAAAAGGAGTTGTTGAGAGACCTCCACTTTAGAAAGCGGGGGATTATGCCATGTGTCCGGAGTAAGACATTGGTAGCCATAATTTATCATGAAAGGAGACATTCTAGAAGACTCACGCTTAAAATACCTTTGTAGGCTTAATTCCACTAAGTAAATATAATCCGCCCATTGTGACTTTTACTCCATACATAGCTTCTTAGCATATCTTCGATAATAACGATTGACACGCTCTACGTTTGACCATCCGTCTGCGAGGATGGTAGGCTGTACTCATGGCAAGCTTGGTGCGGATGGTGGCGAAGAAATCCCTCGAGAATGCATCGACAAACTTAGGATCCCTATCCGATACAATTACTCTCGGCATCCCGTGCAACCTGAAAATTTCCTTTGCAAAGAGCAAGGCGGTGTCGAAGGCGGTGTCCGTGGTGCGACATGGCAGAAAGTGAGCCATCTTTGATAATTTGTCGACCACGACCATTAAGGCATCATACCCACGGAGAGTACGTGGAAGCCCCACAATGAAATCCATGGTTATGACTTCCCACTTGGCGTTGGGCACATCCAAAGGTTGCAATTCCCCAGGAACTCTTAATTGCTCCGCCTTGGTTTGCTGACAAACCTGACACTGTTTGATGTATCTAGCAATATCCTTCTTCATGGAAGGCCAAAAATAGCTGGAGCGGATCTTAAAGTAAGTTTTCATAAAACCCGCATGTCCTGCTATAGGGCTGTTGTGTGTGTCATGGAGAATCAGCTTTCGCACCCCCGAAGTCGTTGGAACACACAACTTATCTTTGTAATATAATAAATTGCCCTCCTTCTTATATGAACGGAATGTCTCACGTTCTCTATCGGTACGGGCTTCCCTACCCAAACTTTCCCAAATATTACGCATTCGGGATCTCGTGGGCCAAGGTTTGTTCTATCTCGCTTCCCAAACTCATTTGGTGAGTGTGGAAATGGCATTACAATGGGTGCGGGTTATGAAGGGATGACGTGACAAAGCATCCATAACCACATTGTGCTTTCACGGCTTGTATACAATCCAAGTCATATTCCTCGAGGAATTCCATCCATCTTCACGACGGAGATTGATTTGGTCGGTGGATAGATAGCGGAGACTCGATGATCCGTATCCAGCTGAAATCTTCTACCAAGAAGGTAGTGTCTCCAAATACGGAGAGCACGCATAACCGCTAGCAACTCCGATCATGGGTAGGATATCGCTGCTCAGATCGTTCATCTTCTTTGAATCGTAAAAGCAACAACTCCCCTCCTCGCATTAAGACACCACCGTAGCTATCTTACTCGATCGGTGGCTACCGATTTATCCTTTTAGGATCGAGGCAAGGTAAGGACCGGTGCGGATGTTAAAGCATCCTTGAGTTTCAAAGCCGACTTGGACTTTTGTTTTCCAATGTTCCATCCAATCCTTTACTTTCTCATGCCTTGTGAGATTAGTAAGAGGTGCGGCAATTGTTGCAAAATCCTTGACAAATTTCCGATAATATCCCCGCGAGTCCCAAGAAACTCCGGACCTCAAAACATTAGCCGGAATGGGCCAATCCTTTATCGCTTCTATCTTAGCCGGATCTCAGTAGCAATTCCTTCCGCAGAGATAATATGCCCCAAATAGTCTACCCCAAGTGGCTTAACTTGCATTTAGAGAACTTGGCAAAGAGTCGATGGGCTTTAGCTTTTGCAAAGCTAATCAAGATGTTGTTCATGTTGCCGCAAGGTTTTGCTATAGATGAGAATGTCATCAAAGAAAATGACAACAAAGTCATCCAAGTATTGGCGGAAGATGTCATTCATCAACCGCATAAACGTTGCAGGGCGTTGGTCAATCCAAAAGGCATGACAAGAATTCAGAATGCCCATATCCGGGTACGAAAAGCGGACTTATAGATGTCCTGTTCCTTAATCCTTATCCGATGGTACCCCGAGCGCAAATCAATCTTTGAGAAATATTTTGCTCCTTGTAACGCGGTCCATAAGATCATCCGCCCTAGGCAAAGCATAGCGATTCTTGATGGTATGCTTATTGAGTTGCCTATAATCAATACACATCCTTAAGGAGCCATCTTTCTTCTTGACAAAAGAATAGGAGCACCAAAGGGTGAAAATCTTGGGCGAATAAACCCCACATTCAAGAACTCTTGTAGTGTTTCTTAAGCTTTGCTAACTCCGGAGGACTCATTCGGTACGGGGCTTTGCTGGTAGGCTTAGTACCCGGTTCAAGAGTTATCTCACATTCCACCCCTCTAAAAGGAGGAAGCTTGTGGATCTCATCTGGAAAAAGATCGCTAAATTCTCGAAGAAGGGTAGCAATCTCCGATGGTAAAGCGTCGATTACTTTGTCTGGCCGTTTGAGTCCCACTCAATGGAAGCAAGTTTAATGAGGCAAAGAAGTTCATTCTTGCGCATAGCTTTTCCTAGCTGCTTTACTGACATTGACTGCATGACGGAGTGTAATGAATCACCTTTTATCGTTACACGTGCTCCATTAGCGGCGTTGAAGGTGACCTCCCGCTGCTCGCAATCTATGTGGGCCTTGGCAGACGCTAAAAACTCCATTCCCACAATAAGATCATATTTGCCAATGTCCATTAACTCGGCACCCAAGGCAACTGGTGCACCTGGCAACTGCATTTTAAGGTTAATACGGCGTCCATGAGTGTGTCTGATCTTACCGCTAGCTAATGTGACTGGCTTAGGTCGGGATTTCAACGTTTCCAGCTGCAGTACCTGGGCCATTCTAGGAGAAGCAAAATTATGTGTACTACCCGTGTCCATCAAAATTATGAAGGGCTTACTGTCTACTTGGCCTATTGTAGAAATAATGTAGGTCGACTTTCGGCCAAGGTTACTTTCGTTTCTATAGCGGCAAGAATATGAGACGCACCATGAATGTATTCGGAGCCTCGTCTTCCGCAAAGAAGATTGGACTCCAAATCTTCCCAATCCAGTCGGCCATGGCGGGTTGAGCGTCAAGCGTGACGCACGGGCAATTCGCATGAAGTGTCGGGCCTCATGCACTGTGTAGCATGCCTTATCCCGTGAGCCTGTTCTCGGCCTCTTTAGGAATGGACTGTGAAGAGACCCGAATTTCCTTACAAAAGCATTGTTGCCGCTTATCGGGGTGCTAAAAGCAACTTTCTTTCTCCCGCGCCCATAGGAATTGTCTTGAGAGGGCCCCGGACTTGGCGAAACAGGGGGTTTGTAAGGTGTGGACGGCCCGTAGGCTGCGAGTAAGGAGCGTGTCGCGGATCTTGGCTCCTTGGCGTATCTTCCTCAAGGCTTAATGCCTTAGCTTTCCGCCAAGCTATCGACTTTGGGTCAATAGCCTTGACCATTCGTTTAATAGATGGGGCCAACCCTTCAATGTAGCCCTCTTTCTCTTTTTCTCATTCATTCGGCACATACAACCTCAAACGCATGAATTGTCACCGGTGTAGGCCTGCGGACATGCCCTTCGTTCCAACACGTAGAAGGTCGAATCACGTTGGCATTTGTGCGCATCGAGGCGCCGTAATGCATTTAAAAGCCTTAGCAAACTTCCCGAACTTGCATCCGCCCTATCCGGTGTTTAGCTCGGGCGTAACCCTTCCACCAAATACAGGCATTTCCGGTTAAGGTTCGTGGTGGCGACCTTCCCCGTATCCTTCTCCGTCATTCCATAGGACTTCCGAATTCCTTCATTTCGTCCAACCAAGATTCCGCATTCAAGCCTCCTCTGGATTTGCCATCAAACCGAGCCAACTTCAGGTTCTTCCATATACTAGTGATATTCAGATCAACAGTTTTCTAAGTATTCCTTATCCTTACGCCTTGAATGGTCACTGTCCGATAGCGAGGAACCCGAAGAACGCGAAGTGGTTGAATGTGAGGAAGCGGCGCTATCCTTAGAGGAACTTCGATGACGCTTAGCATGAGTCCTCCCTGCATGCAGTACGGGGCTAGCTCGGGAGGAGATGGTCGTTGCAGCAGTGGACTCAATGGTCGCGGAGGTAATTCCGGTCCGCCCCTCCCGAGTATGTGGCGGTGGATTGGTATGCAACACATAAGCTTGTAACTCGCCGAAGTTGCCTTTTCATTAACATCAATTCTCGCTCGGGGTGAGCCCACCGGGCGTTGGAGGGTGTTTGCCAAGCGGCGTTACGTACACCGTCTATAGGGAGCATTCATGAATATATAAGCAGATTTATACTAATGTATAATCCCTTTTAAAATAATTGAGATCAAAAGAATATACAAACAGAAAACAATGTTTTTATTTCATTGAAGTCGAGTACAAAACAAGTATTTTGGTACATGGGTCAAGACGAAAGTAGGTATGATACAATGGGAACTTTTAAAGTTCTACTGGCACACAGCGTAACCACAAGAACGAAAACACAACGGAAGAGACCAAGCCAGGGGGGGTTGGCGAAGGGTACTGAGGATCACAGAAGTGTACTCTCCCGCATCTGCTTCGGACGAAGTTTATAGCGTGCCCAGGCTTGGACAATGATTGCTTGGTACTCCCATGTTGGGCTGACAATCAGAAGGTTAAAGAGCCTTCGCATCGCATAAAAGAGTTGCCAAAGATGGTCGTTGGCGTCCTCAAAGGCTTCGTGCCTGGTCATATTCCAATAGTCCCAGGTACGACACAGGGTCATCTTCAGATCCTCGAAAGCTCGATCCCTGAGGATGTTAACTATCTCCAGCCCTTTGTCAGGGTCGTAGAGTTCCCCTGGTGGCGGTGGTTCGGTTCCATAGCCTTCCTCCCACTCTGGATATTCACCATATCTCTGGCCATAGTCCTGGTCTGGCGGCCCGGGATCGTCCCTCCTAACCATGTCGGTGATTCTTTCCTCATATTCCCAAATGGTTTCCTCTGCAATATAGTTGGAGTGAATAGAGAACATTTTGTAATTCCACTATACCCTAAACTTTAATGCTTTGGAAGAGGAGGTCATAAAAAAAACAATTTAGTTATACTCATCAAGAAAACTTTGTATTTAATAAGTAGATAAGGTACACATTTTCCAATATGGTTTAAACAATTGCCAATCCAAAATCTCATAAATACATGTATATATATATAGTACTCTTAGTTCAGGAACTAGGCCCTGCCTCTTTATCCTTAACCCTAGGAGGTGGGGAGAGGTCGGTGTCGCAGCAGAGAGCTACCCGAGGGTCCACACTTTGTGGTCCGCCCATGATGCAACCTCCCGGTGGATAGGCAACGGCCAATGGGGCTGCCGTGAGGAGCTTCATGCCCATCAAGGCGCAATATCTTGGCCCAAGGCCGTAAGGGCAAGATCCCGTCAGATGCAGTACATACGTAAACGCACGATAGGGGAAGCTTCTTGTGGCCGGCGAAAGTGTAGAAAGTGCACGGAGGAGGGCCCACCATGCAGCTTCAGCCTTCCTCGGCCCTAAGTCCGGGCTATGAAAAGAACCTGCCTGTATTTGAAGGCCGACAAAAAGAAACGGGTGAGGTGGTTACCCAAAGACCTTCCCTTTATGGAGTTTCGGATCGCGGCCACTTCCTTATCCAAGTCCATGGGGACCGCTTCCTCCTTGAGCTCCCATTTGCTCCTCCTTCTTATGCCAGGGGTTATGATATAAATCTTCACCCTCATCATCTCGAGCCGAGAGGGAACCTCAACCATATTGATGTTTGGGACATGAGGTCCCATAGCCGTGAAGGCATCTCGGTGCGAAAAGGCGGCCGGTTCTCGCATCACGAAGTCACGGAGACGTAGTAGAGTCTCCGCCGGCTCTAGAGTCTCCCCGACGGAACCGGCGAGCTGGTGCACCTCCCGAGGAAGCTCGGTAGAAGTGAAGTCGATGAAATCATCCATACAATACTCCGCAAGCTCAGAGTACATGGTCTTTGGCGCTATGCCGAATCCGGGCCACTACATTGATACGCCCGGATAATATCATCCAAGAGAAGGTACTCCCGCCCTCGGTGATAAATAAGCGGAAGGCCGCCTAACCCCGACAAGCCTATAGATGGGTCGCGGCGGTGGTAACTCCTCTCGCTAGCTCTTTCCAACGGGCAAAGTCGCCCATTCGATATGCTCGTCATCCCCCCTCCTCGGAGGATTTCGCAACTTGCCCTTCTCTCGCCGGCAAGGTTTCATCCTCAACGTATTGGTCCATGAGGATGGCTAGAGGCGAAAGTGGCTTCCAGATATCGCTGTCCCGATCTTTGCCGACCACGGTAGGTGTTTACCCCATCGGAGTTTCCCTTTCAAGACGCGTCATAAGCATGTGTGTCCCCCGCTAGCATCTGCCGAACTATCTCCCGCTCCAAATACAAGTGGGGAGGATCCCCTAGAGGAATACACGAGAGGAAGCATTTCCTCCATGTAAAGTCAAGGAATCCGGCATAGTCCGGGATGCAGCCGCATGTTGGCAAGGAGATCTATGTGTTGGCATAGCAAAGGGCTGCAAGGTCGGTCGAAGGGAACCTGTGGATCCCATTTCTCCCCATCAAGGTACCAGCAAAGAAGGTCGGTGGCAGCCTATGGCGCTTAGAAGGGAGGAGAGAGGAAAAGAAGCGTTTAAAATAACCCTACACAGTCCCCTTTTAAACCCTCTTAATAAAGCTGACGTCAGCATTTTATTTTAAATTTATCATGGAAAAGGAAAAAAAAACATTAAACTTTTAATTCAAAATAAAAGCTTCTTTATTAATTGTCACAAAAAAATATGTACAATTGCGGATCCCTTAAGTAGGCTAAGGTTGCTCCCCCGTATCCTACAGGCGAGGGCTAAATCCTTAGGCATTATGGTGACCCTCTTTGCGTGGATAGCGCAAAGGTTGGCATCACCAAAAAAGTGCTACCAAGTAGGCTTCGGCCAGCCTCTTGAGCGCCAAAATTGCAAAGGTCCGAAACGGAGATCGGTCTTAAATTGCCGCGGCGATCTCCCCGCATCACCTCCGGAAAGGCAGACTTTTACGATAGAAGGTCCGGTCGACTTCTGAAATTTGCGGATCTCCGCAATGCCACGGCACCGGTCGGAACCGATGAGGCTTCCATTGCCGAGGCCCCGACGATGTTGGCACCGCTCTTAGCCCCAAAGAACCCACGGGAGTTATCCACTCTCTGGCGCCTCCGGGCCGGAGCTGGTCTTCTTCCCAAAAGCCCCCGGTCTTCAACTTATCCTTGTATTGATCGGCCGGCCTTATGGGCAACTCCCTTCCTCGGGAGCTTAATTGGCCGGATGCGTCGGTTTTGGGTTCGAGCCACTCCCGGATGCACCTCCTCCCTGTTGGTCCCGGGCTTGATCTTGTCTGGTCCCGCTCCTCTTGCTCCAACTTCTCGCTCTTCCCGAAGCTCTCCTTAGGTCTTCTTGGATGCGAGCAAAAAAGTTGGGGGCTGCGCGATTGGCGATTAAGTTCGTGGTACCTTCGTGGGACGCAGACCCATATCTATCGAATAGTGGTCGATAGTGCATTGCTAATGTCGGGGATCTCTCCCGGACAAAAGCTGTTGGAACCCTCATGCCATTGGTATGGAGGAACCTCAATGGCTCTGCCATCGATGACGGCAAAGCCGCCTCCTCAGGTACCTGCGGTACTCCCTACCCGGCTGCCGCGGTCGGACCAGCTCAATTTCCGGTGGTCGTCTTCCCCCGGGCAAAACCCCTAATCCGGCCGGCCTCCCGCCCCGACATCTTCCTCCTCAGCATGGCCTTCCGTTGGGAGGATAAAACTTGATGAGCATCATCACCATGTCGTTGCTCAACAAGGGTATATGGAAGTCGGGCGTGGGTTCAGCCGGATGAGGAATGGCTCGAGAAGTGATAGACAGGATATGGAATCCTATCGTTGTTCTCAAACCTATTGACCCAGCTCATCCAACAAGATGTCGATGAGGGTTGGGTCAAGAGCCATGTGCTTAGCAATCATGGCGTAGATCTCCACGATGCTCATGGTGGTTGGATCCGGAGCGCTCTTGGTGATGGCCATAGGGAATACGGGCGAAGAGGATGGCAAAGGGGGCGCTGAGATGCACAAGGCACAAGGGCGCAGGATCAAGGTCGGGTCTGGTGGCGATGGCGGAGGGCGGCTCAGGCGGTTGGAGGCGAAGAAGCAAAAGCAAATGACAGAAAATGATTTGCTAAACGGCCAATTAACTTTTAAAATTTCAAAATTTTTTTTTTTTTTTTTTATTAAATTCAAAAATTTTATTATTAAAAAAATTATACGGCGGAAATACGCGCCACATACGGTCGGGCGCCGATGGCATTATACGGGTTTCTCGCCGACCGGTGTCGTCGAAATGCAAGCGGCGCCCGAGTTGACCTGGCGGGTCCGCGTTGACTTGAGTCTGACGGGTCGGGCGCCGACAGCATTTCGGGCGCTTCTAACTTGACTGCAAAGCGACAAAAAGCAAGCGGCGCCCGAATTCGTTTTTGGGCCTGCCCTTGACTATTTTTCGCCTGGAGTTGACTGTTTTAGGGTAATTCGAGTGCGCCCAATCCAATGGAGCCATCATCTTTGTCATTTGAGTTACCCACTGGCACCTGCTAGGCCTCCAATCTTGGCCCCTCCACTTCAAAGCTACAATTTCTTAACTTAACCTAACACCAAACCAAACAACAAAGAGAACTAACGACACATTGACTTAGCCTCCTCCTAACTACCGTGCTACGAGTTAGTGTTTGGCCAGTGCTATGATTTCGGACAACCGAAATCACGGCTCGATACCAATGGACGCTTCGGAATATATACGACTTCCGGACGATACACATCGCGAGGGACTTTCCCTCCCATGGCAATCATCTCACCATGAGTGGGGCCCTCCGCCTATTTCGGGCCATCTATGAAATGAGGCCCGAAGAAGGACACTGAAAGGGGGTCATTCGCCCACGCCTTCAATGGGACTCCTACGTCGCGGAAGCATGAATACAAGGGTTAGCACACAGCACGAATATACATAAATAACCACCACGAAGGGTGGCACATCCATCCAAAATACCAACGGCATAGAATATGCATCTAATCCTAAGAAAACACCCAAACCCCGGGTTCTACCCCCTCGGACTCCGTGGGGGATCGGTCGCACCGGGCTACTGGGCCTCAAGAGATCAGCAGGCCAGGAGTCTTGGCATGGCGTTGGCTGGCATAGAACATTGGCTAGGGTTGTCCACTCCATCCGCCCCTCCCTGTGCACACTTTGCGGATGGGTCAATTCACGCTATGGCTTTTGCTATAGCCTTAGGAGACGCATAAACTTCGGGGGCATCACCCTCGAGCCTACTCTGTGTTCATGACGCCTGGTCCGATGAGGCAGGTGGGAAGCGTCCCCTTCCGAATCACGGTGGTTCCATGGGTGAGCTAGAGAATACGTGCCGCATCGGCGACCCCGCATCCGTGCCGACTTACTCACCCTAAATCTACTCAAAGTGCAAGGTGCTCCATACGGATCACACCTCTACACCCGAGGGAGTGTCGGACCCATACCCGGACCTCCCACGTGGACGGCCATCAGGCCTAGCCCATCTGTAGGAGTCTCAGGAGCCTTGTATGCTCGCGTGCAAGACCCCACCCCTCATGTCACCTTGTGTTCCTTGTGCGGTGCTAAGCCGGACCATAGCATCTAGGACCCGGTGGGTTCTTGTGCACAGGCCGCAATTAATGGGACTTTGCAGGGCGCTATCTAGGAGCATACTACTATACACGGTTCAGAGGCCTCTACCCCACCGTAATCCCCCGTTTTGAGTCAAATTAAACAAAGAGCTAACAATCCATCCTTTGAGTAAGAACCGTAATTGAATATAAAGAGAACTTGTTTGTACAATCAAGGGTTAGTTTCTATGATTGATTTACAAAGAGAACAGAGAGAGACGGACACAACCAAGTGCTAACTAGAGTTCACATAGCCACCTACCTGAATTCTGGCTGGACTCGTTCCCATGGGGCCTCCATCTCCGGCGGTTGAAGATTCATTTGTGGCACGTGGCTTCCACAGGACGCATCGGTATGGTGGTTCTCTGCAGTGGTTGATGGGCCAGCTCCGCGGCCTTCCTTGGTCGATCTTTGAGTCAATCCCTGGGGATAGGGGTCAAGTTGGCATCCAAACTTGGCAACCCCCATCTTCGCCTAATCGATTGGGGCGGTGGGCCTTCCCAATTAGTAATTATCCTAATTCCCTAGGTTATAGGTTATTATTATTAATGTGTTAAATTAGCATAGCTAATTTAATCCTTTGTACATACCCCCATGGTAGCGTACCTTTAGGGAGTGACGGGCTTGTATTTGTACGTGTCCCGTATAGTAGACCGTATAAATACGTGGAACGTCACAATCCCGGTAGTAGGGTTCTACTGTACAGTTACATTGTTTGTTTTTGGTGTTGGGGTTTTTGGCTTTTTTGCCTGTTCTGTGCCGTCTCATAGGCCTCTGGCCTCCGTGGACATTAAAATAAACTTCCTTCCTTCCTTCCTTCCTCTTTCCTCTTTCTTTTTTTTTCCCTTTTTTCCCATGCCTTGTTGCCCTTCACTTTTTTCACTTTGCTCCTCCTTTTTCCTTTTCCCTTTCCCCCTAAGAGATCAAAGTATAACCAATCACGATGGGGAGAAGTTGTGCAATATATCTCAGTCTTCGGATGCAATCAAATGATCTATGCCTTCCAAATTAGGGTTTGATATGATAACATTATAATGTAAGATAAGGCTTCAGGGTTTAAGAAATATTATCAAGGGTTCTATTTAAGAAATAACAAAAAGATCTAGGATTGAGAAATACATGCATTGATATTTAGTGCTGTCTATGAAGTATATTATACCATCATCATCATCCATGTCAATATCATTTGTGAACACAAAGGGCTCCCCTTCTTCCTTGGTTGCAAGAACCATAGTCTGGCCCCCTTCAGGATCTACAATCATTAAACCTTTGTATGGATCTGCTATTACTAAAGCTCAACTTCTTTTATTAAATCTAATGCCAAGGGACTGCCACATTGATGCTCATACTTCAACTTTGGCATTGGAGGAACTCCTGGATTGCATTCCTCAATCTTGCATCATCAAAAGTTCATGTTATAATTTGCTCTAATTAAATTATACAGCTACAAGATTTGTTGCAACTTGAATTCCTACAAGATTGGTTCTACAAGCTTTTTTCATTGGGAAAATTACCAAAATCATTAAAGTTTGCCAAAATGCCACTAAACCTGGTGGTATTTTGGGAAAACTGGCAATAACGTTTTTCCAATGATCTGAATACAAATGTGCCTTTCAGAAGAATTGTAGATTAAGCTGAGATCTTTTTAACAAGCATAAGATCATTCAATTCTAAGACCACAATCTCAAGTTATGAGATTTTTCATTTCTCAAATTCTGAAGAACTCAAGAGCTTATAGCTTGAAATTTTCAACTCCAATCAAGACGATCTTATGCTTGTTGAAAAGATCTCAGCTTAATCTACAATTCATCTAAAGGGCACATTTGCATTCAGATCATTAGAAAAATGTTATTGCCAATTTTCTCAAAATACCACTGGGTTTAGTGGCATTTTTGTAATTTTGGCAAATTTTAATGGTATTTTGGTAATTTTCCATTTTTTATTTAAAAACGGTAACCATCAAATCTTGGAATAAAGAACTCTCTTAAATCTGCTGAGTTTTTCCAAATAATGCATTGAACAACTTTTATTACTCCTTCATCGAGCTTCATTTAAGAGCTTTTAAATTGGAATACTACTACTTAGATATAAAACTTGATTAAACAATGATTGAATGAACCAGTTTTTGGGATTTCTGATCAATAAACTGATAAACTTCCAACGTTTGAGTTTGGTATTTGTGATCGCATGGTTGGGCTAAGATTTCTGTGCCGTATTGTATAAAAAATCGTATATCTTGCTATGTTTAAGGAGCTTAATGTCATTTAGAGGTGATGTTGCTTTTTTGGGTTTTTATATGACTTGCATTTCGAAATGTTAGGAAGAAAAAAAAATTTTTGGAGGCCGTTTTTCTGGGGCGTGGATAGAAACGGATGCTCCCTTCTTTTTTTTGGCTGGGGTAGCGGAGCAGAGGCGGAAGCACAGAGGTAGGGAGGTATGGCGATGAAGAGGGGTAGAGAGCAGAGAGCTATAGCGATGAAGCCCACAGATGCTTTGGCGGTTGAAGCCATCGGCTATGGCGGCGCTAATTTGTGGCTGCTGTTTGCTTCTGTTTTAGAGCTCCAGTGGAGGCATGCTCCTTGTGTTTTTAGACCTCCGGATTAGGTGTTTGGCCATCTTTTCTGCACACTATAGGTACAAGGAGCTTCATATTTTCTCTTCTGGAGTTGCCTTGGCTCGTTTCTGGAGGTGAAGAGGCCGCTGTGGTTGATTGGGTTTCTCTGCCGTTTTAATGGTGTGCCGTGTTTGGACTTGTCTTGTTTGCATGCAGGGTAGAGCTGGAAGTTTTCATCGTAGAGCTGGAAGCTTTTTATTTGGCAGATCCGATGCTGCATGCTTTCTCGTTTCTATCTCCTTTCCTGATTCTAGGTCCTTTCTGGCCATGCCATGCCATGCCATCTTCCGACCATGCCATTCTTGCAGCCATGCTATTCTACCTCCAACAGATGCTATTCTACCTCCAACAGTAATCCGACACCATCTTGTTCAGATATCAGAGCTGTAGTTTTAGTACATTTTACTATGTGAAGGCCCATGTATGCATATAAATCTCAGCTCTATGTCGATATGCCAAAGTTGAAGACTCTTGAACATTTGGTTAGAAAGCGATAGGTTTTCGTCTCCAAGCAAATGTTAGCATAGAGTGGCAGTTCATAGTGGTAGATGCTACCTTTGGGTTTTTATTTGTCGTTGATTCTTTTCTGGCCGAATTGAATCAATGGTGAAATTACATGTTTGCATTTTTAAAACTGACCTTAGAAAGTGGCAAAGGATTTTTTTTGACAAAAAGACGTTAAGCGTTGATTTGACATCATTCCCAGGATATGCTGAAGATCAATGGTTCATATTCAACCTTAAAAACAAAACCCATAATACTTGGAAAAAGACATTAAAATAAAGTTCTACAAGGCTTATGTATTCAAGGCATATTGCTTAAACATCTAGCTTGTATAGTCTACAAGTTGAAACAAACACCATTTAACATGAGAAAGAAAAGCAGAGAAGTTTTACCTATTATCAGATGTAACTGCAAATTCAACTCATCACTAACTCCTGTATACTGACCCCTACCTTGATTGTCAAAGGCAAGGCTCTAAGGCCCGACACAATTTATTGAAAAAGTCTTCCAAAAACTTGGGCAGCTGTGAAAGATCGGGGAGGTCGAGGTACTTTGGTGCCCACCGTATCGCATACAACCATCGGCAAATTACCTGCAACAACAGGTTTAGGCTAGTTACAATGAACATTCGAGTATATACTAGCATAAAAGCAACTTAGGTGCAATCTTGCCCACGGAGCCAATCACGTCGTGACACATGGCATATTAAATTTACAGAATGTTGCATAAAAAATTAACTATGGCGAAGAACATCGTTCACTTGCATTCTGGCGTTTACCTTCCTCTTTACCTTCCATTCCGGTGTTTACCTTGCATTTTTCTTCTTTTACCTTGCATTCCAGATCGCAGAATTGCACCTAAGTTGCTTCCATGTTATAGGAGTGGCAATCTACTTGCCATTCCTGGGATATAGATTGCCACTCCTGGAATGTCAACAAGGCTCCGCGCTTCGCATGTCGCCCTATTTCCATCCCACGAATGACCCTTATTTCCATCCCAGTGATGGCAAGTAGATTGCCATTCCTCTACTTGCCATTCCTGTATACATATAGACAAAATATTGCCCTTTAACCAAAAATCCATTCAAAAAATAAAAAATTCAAGCCAATCCGGCGAGGATATTTATATTTTTCGAAAAATTTAACGTGTGCGAAAAAACGATTGCTGAACGAACTCTATTCGTCAACTAACAAGAGTGTGAAGAATGCGGGATGCCTGGACGGTCCCAAGTATCAGTACATTTCTCTATTTTAGCAAAGCCAGGTACTTAGTCACAGCTTTTGACCAACAAAATTGGTAATACTTGTTGAAGCTTTTGCCGTAACTAGAATACCTTGAGTTATGGTAGATTTGTTAGTTATTATTTTTTGCAATTACTGCATTGTGAGACCTGCAGAAGATGTGTGCTTTCTGGTTTTCACAGCTAAGTAAACTGGGCGCTCCATGGCTATGGTCTTAACTAAATCATGCGTTGTTCATGGACAATGCATCGTTATAGAACCGCTTAAAACTGACCTAAATTCTACCTCCAAGTCTAGAATTTGCTCCAGACACCTGTTTCAGAAAGGGCCCACTGTTGGCAGTTTCTGGAACGTCAAAACGCTATCTGACAGGGATGGATTGGAAAAGGCAAGAGAAGCATTGGTTCTCATGGAACCAGGGTCTCCATCGCATTTTGACACATGCCTTTGTCTCCTGCAGATATGCAACAAGGCAAAGTTTCTACCAATAGGAAAGCAGGTCCATGCCCACATTATCAGACGACGCGTGAAACTAAATATTTTTCTGAATAACAATCTAATTAACATGTATGCAAAGTGTGGCAGCATAGAAGATGCTTGTCAAGTATTTCAAGTTATGCATGCATTAAACGTAATCACATGGACCACCATAATTACATCTTATGCCCAAGAGAGACATGGTGCTGGGGCGCTTGTGTTGTTTAAGAATATGCAGCAAGAGGGAGTGAAATCAGATAAAGTGACTTTCGTTAGTATCTTGAATGCATGTGCCTTAATTGTCTCTTTTGACCAAGGGAAGCAAATCCATGCCAATGTTCTTAGAAGTGGATGTGGGTCTGACATTTCAGTGTTTAATGCTCTAGTCAGTTTGTATGTTAAATGTGGGAGAATAAAGGATGCCCGCAAAATTTTTGATAGAACGCCTACGCGTGATTTAGTATCATGGAGTGCAATGATCACAGGATATGTTCAAGACGAAGATAGCAATGAAGCTGTTATGCTTTATGAGCAAATCCAGCAAGAGGGCATACAACCAGATAAAACAATATTTATCAGCCTTTTATGTGCTTGCACTTCAGACATAGGACTTGCTGAACAAGGAAGACGAGTTCATAGTCATGTCTTGAGAGCTGAGTTACAGGGAGATGTATTTGTTGGGAGCAGTCTTATCAACATGTATGTTAAACATGGACGCATTCAAAATGCTTTCCTGGCCTTTTCCATGCTTCCCATAAAAAATGTTGTGTCATGGAATGCTATGATTTCAGGATATGGCCAAATTGAAGATGGTTTCAGCGGGCTTGAGCTCTTTAGGCAAATGCAGCAAGAAGAAATACAACCAAGCAAAACTACATTTGTTAATGTTTTGAGCACATGTACGAGTTGTTTAGCTATTGGAAGATGGGTGCATGCACTCATACTTAGAGGTGCTCATGAGACAGATGCATTTGTTGCCAGTTCTATCATTGACATGTATGGAAAATTGGGAAGCATTGGAAATGCCCGTGACATATTTGATAGGATGCATACTCTGGGTGTTGTGCTATGGAATACGATGATAACAGCCTATGTCCACCAGGGGGATGGCAAGGAGGCTTTCAAGCTATTTGCTAGACTGGAGCAAGTTGGTCCAAAAGCTAACGAGGTTACCTTTGTTGCCGCTTTAAGTGCATGTGCCAGTATGTTGGCCTTGCATTTGGGGAAGAAAGTGCATGCCTCTGTCATGTATTCTAAATGTGGATCACATAATATTGTCATGAATAGTTTGATAGACATGTATGCAAAATGTGACATAGAGGGTTGCTTTTTCATCTTTGTTACAATGCACACACCTGATTTGATTTCTTGGAATGCAATGATTTCAGGGTATGCACGGAAGGGGCAGAATACTGTTGTCCTTCACTTGCTTGAAAGAATGCAACAGGAAGGCATGCAACCAAATGAATCAACTTATGTTAATATACTTAGTGTAGTTAAGAGTTGGGCCCTGGATCAGGGAAAATATATTCATGCCCGTATTCTGAGATCTGGACTAGAACAAGATATACTTGTGACAAATATTCTTGTTGATATGTATGGAAAATCTGGAAGCATGGAAGATGCCTACCATGTCTTCAACGTGATGGCAGTGCATGATGTGATATCATGGAACTCAATGATTACGGGATATAGCTATGGTAATAGAAAAGACGCTCTTTGTTTCTTTTGGCGAATGCATGAAAGTTCTGTAAAGCCTAATGAGATCACTTTGATAAGTGTGCTAAGTACATGTGCTAATGAAGCATGTTTAGAAGCTGGCAAGCAGATTCATGCAGCCATCTTGGGAACTGAACATGCAGAAGGTGCCCCTATCATTGGTAGTATTATTGACATGTATGTAAAATGTGGTGACAGCAGAACTGCCCATGAGCTGTTTGATGGCATGCCGGTAAGAGATCTTTACTTATGGGGGATAATCATATCAGCATACATGAAGCAAGGCAATTCCAAAGAAGCCTTAAACTTACTTGAACATATGCAACAGCTAGGTGCAATGCCAATCGGAATTGATTTTGTAGGGATGCTGAATGCCTGTGGTGTTGCTAGGGACCTGAGACTTGGTAAGCTCTTGCATGAAGAGATTGTAAAAGCTGGATGTGAGTTAGATATTTTTGTTAGTAGTGCCCTTGTTGAGATGTATGCTAAGTGTGGAAGCATTGGAGAAGCTCGGCAATTGTTTGACAGAATGCCTGTACGAGATGCCGTATCGTGGAATGGAATAATTGCTGGTTATGTACAGCATGGGGAAGGGAAAGAGGCCCTTGATCTTTTCAGACTTATGGAAGAACAGGATGTAAAGCCTGACAAGTTCACCTGCACGACCGTGCTGAATGCATCTGCCAATCTCTCAGCTCTTGAAGAGGGGGTTAGGATTCATGCTTTGGTCTTAGAAGTTGGCTTTGAGACTGATATGTTTGTGGCTAGTTCATTGGTTGACATGTATGCCAAATGTGGTTGCATACAGAAAGCTAGACTAATTTTTGATAACATGATTGCACCAGATATTATTGCTTGGAATGTAATGATTTCAGCATATTCTCAGCATGGTATGGCAAAAGATGCCCTGAAACTCTTTCATAAAATGCATGTTAAAGGTGTTAGAGCAACTGCAGTCACCTTTATTTCCATTCTGTTTGCCTGCAGCCATGCATACTTTCTCGATCAAGGCTGTCAATATTTTCATTCGTTATGCGGTGATCATGCTATTTTGCCCATATGTGAGCACTATGCATGCATAGTGGACATTCTTGGACGTGCAGGATACCTGGATGAGGCAATGGATTTTCTAAAGGCAATGCCGTATCAGCCAAAAACCTCAATCTATATGTCCTTTCTTGGCGCATCTAGATTACATAAACTTGGCGCAAGCTAAGCCTAGGACTGTGTGGAAGGAAAGAAACATTGGGTTTGTTTTGAGCTCCAAATGTTCACAGTATAACTTACATAAAATGGACCATATCCTAATGTCACCTGAAATGTCAAATCTTCTTTTTCTACCATGGTGCCTACTTTAGGATAAGAGCTCTTCGCTAATCAAAGCAGACAATTAGGACAAGCACTATTGGAATTGATATAATTCCATGTTGACAAGAAGTGACAATTGTCACGTGTCTTCTTTCGTTAACCTCAGTTGTTATGGTTAGGCCCCTGTACTGGTTCAGTTCCTTAGTTTAGGAGACACCTTCGGGCGGTGGAGTGTTTCCTTTTTGGGTTCCTCATTGTATAAGTTCTGTTGCAATTGTATAGAATCGTGTGTTCTTTTGCGTGCCAATTTCGTGTAAACAGAATGTGGTATCAGAGCAGCACGATTTCTCTAGGTAAAGCTCTGTGTGAGCTTCAAGCAAAGATGGGTAGGGTTGAGAAACTTTCTCATTCTAATGCTTTACTGGTTCATCAAAGTTCGAGGCAAATTGGCCGAGAATGGGCTATGGATTGTCTCAGGTGATGAACCTAAGTCCGTAGTTGTTAGGGAAGCTTGAATTACTAGATACAGAAGCAGACAAGCAGCATTTGCAAGTTGGATACAAATCAAGAATAGGCTTATGAAATATTTGGACGACAATTTGCAGCCTTGCAGCTTCAGCTTCAGGGAATGAAAAAGGTCCCTGATAATGACTTGATTGCTGGAGCTCTGCTTTTAGGACTGATTTCAACTCACGATAATGTTAAGAATTTGGTTGGCCTCTCTAAACATGTTCAACTTGAATGGGCTTGCCATCAAATTCTTTATGGAGGAAATCAATCAAGGAGGACCTAAGAAAGTTGGAAGTAAGGAATGACATGCATTAATTGCACTAATTGAAAAGCAAGACAGAGGTGAAACTAGGAAGTGATATAACTGCAATAAACATGGACATTTAGCAAAAGATTGTTCAGAACTAGACAAGAGAAAACGAAAACAGAATTTAGCTGACAAAGAAGAGTCAAAGAAGAAGAGAGAATATTCTCACGGGCACAATGCATCAAAATCTGGTGAATCATCTCATTTAGATGATAGTGACAGCAGTGGCTCCATGATATTGCAAGAGCTTTTGTTGCAGATGCATAGGATGGCCACAAAACCAATCTTCTCTCCAAGATAAGTTCTTGGCTCCTTGGTTATGTTCATTGGATAGTACTCTTTGTCCTTAAATCTGCATGTTCAGATGAAGAAGATCCGGGTATATGTCAGATGCAGTTAGCTTTATATTAGATTATTCTCAAGGGATGGGGTAATTGGATTCGGGGCTAGTGACCACATGACTAGCAAACATAAATTCTTTGAGAACTGAGAATTTGGTGGCGACAGAAGATTGGTAAAAGGATATTAAGCAAGGAATTGGAGTTGTGAATAAACTTACCAACTGGAAAGATCCAGCATCAAAGGAATTGGAGTTGTGACATTAAACTTACCAATTGGAAAGATCCAACTCAAAGTGACCTTATACAGACCAGACCTTAGTGAACTTGATATCTGTTAGCAAGACACATGTCACTATTCATAGATGACTAGGCATGCCACCTAGGTGTTGCTGACATGGCTCTCATATAAAGCCATACTCATGCTTCATTGTTATTCATTCAGAGTTCACTCACTAGACTAGCTAGATCGTCTATCTCATTCTATCCTTGCAGAGTCTTCACCCTATTCATATTCTGTCATATCTTCATGGTATCAGAGCTTAATGCAAGGAGGAATTGAGTGCCGAATCCTAGCAGGTGGGATCAGAACGACTTTTCCTTTTTCGGGTCTGATCAGGAGGAATTCGAATCGATTCAAATTCGAATTTGAATCGTTGGTTAAAATCGTTGGTTGAAATAAAGTTTCGTCAACTTTTAGGGCAAATTTTAGGGCTGGATGTCATCCACGTCACCTAAAATATTTTTAGCTTGCCGGATTCTCTCCTTTTTTTGACGTTTGGTCAAAACTCCGTGAAGAACATCCGATGACAATTCTTTGATCCCTCAATCCGTGCCTCCTTCTTGGCTCTGTTCAATTTGAACTGGTTGGATCTGCATTCTTTTCACCACAAATGGCTACAGATGCCAATCCTTGGAAATATTTTATTCACCCTGTGTTAGATATTGACAATTATTTCACATGGCGAGATGCCTTTGAGACCAATCTTAATTTGAGAGGTTTGAGAGCTGTTTTTCAACCCAAATGGAACCCTACTTCACCTGATGATTTGGAAAAGGATTTCATGGCTTTGAATCATCTCAAAGCCATGTATTTGTCCAGATTTTCAGAGAGATATTCGAGGGTATACAACTTTTACACTAGCATTTGATTTTTTGCATAAGAATTGCATTCATAAGAATTGCATTCAGGCAGGTGAAGGTCAGCAACTTGGTATTCAAAGCCAAATGGATAATCTCAGGTTGGAAACTTGCACTAATATGCGAGATTATCTGCAACAATTGAAAGCATTGAAGGAAAAATTGCTTGCTGCAGGTGGTACTGTATCAGATTTGTCTCTCATCCAGTATGCGCTCAAAGGTCTGCCTCGTGAGTATCAAAGTGTCTCTGATTATTACAAGCTCCAAGATAAGATCACTATCTCTTTCAATCACCTTCAACTGAAACTTGTAGATGCTGAACAAGGTCATAAAAGATATGATCAAATGGAAGCTAGTTTCTATTCTAGAACTAGGCTTTCTTCACCTCCTGTTACTCCTTTAGTTGTTGCATCTGGATCTACTTCTTCTTCCCCTTCCCATGAGGCTGCTGAGGAAGCAAAATCAGGCTCCAAATCTGGATCTAAGCAACCCTTCAGTTGCTTTTACTGTGGTAAAAAGGGTCATGTTAAGCGTGATTGCAGAAAGCTTCTAAAAGATATGGCCGAATTTTTAAAACACAAGGAGGCCAAACCAAAAGGTGCAGATTCAACTATTTTGAGTGCAGTAGATGCACATGTTTCCCATGTTGATTTGGAGGAGGCAGAATTACAGTTCCTCAATGTCGCTGCAGAGAATTTACAGCCACGAACTTGGCTTATTGATTCCGGGGCCACCAAGCATTTGCCAGGCCAATCGAATGATTTCCAGACTCTTCATTCGTATGACAAAACAGTGGTAAAAATGGCCGATGGAAATATTGCTAAATCTACTGCAAAAGGTGATGTATCTATTCCTACCAAACATTGTCTTTCTCTCAAAATTAAAGACGTCATTCTAGTGCCTGGATTACTTGTGAACTTACTTAGTGTAAGTGAGTTTGATCGAAAGATGGGCTATTCAGTGCTATTCTCGGGTGGGTATGTTCACATTCTTCATAAAAATCCTTTGGATTTTGTTGATCTTCAACTTTTGGGCCCTATAGCCAATGGTCATCTAAACGAGGAAGGCTTGTATATTTTGGATTCTACTTCACAACAAAAAGGAGTATCATGTGAATCATCACTTGCTGTTGCTGCTGTTCCAAGAACACAGGAATCATTATGGCATGCAAGATTCGGACATATTCATCTTCCAGCTCTAGTTTCAGCCTCAAAATTGAATATGGTTCAAGGCATGCCTACACTTACCACCAAGGACTTGAAATGTGCTGCATGTAGTCTTGGAAAGCAAGTACAAGCATCTTATCCATCACAAGCTGAATTTCGAGCCCAACAACCGTTGGAACTACTCCATACAGACATATGTCATCTCCCTCTCGAATCACTGGCTGGTAACAGGTATTTCCTTGTCATAGTGGATGATTTTAGTAGATATACATGGGTTTTTCCAATCAAATTCAAGTCTCAAGCTCTTGCTATCTTCAAAACCTTTAGTCTGCAAATTGAAAATGAATTATCTACTACTATTAAAGCTCTTCGATCTGATAATGCGGAGGAGTATATCTCTAATGAATTTCAGACCTATCTTCAGTCCAAAGGGATCCATAGAGAGTTGATTGTGCCTTACGCTCACTCTCAAAATGGAGTAGCGGAACGAAAGAATAGAACCCTTATGAATTTGGCTCGCAGCATGCTCAAATATAAAGAGTTACCTCCAAAACTTTGGGCTGAGGCAGTTCTAACTGCGGCTTATTTGTGTAACAGGGCTCCCACCCAGGCCATCAACTTTAAGACACCTTTTGAGGCTCTGTATGGAATGAAGCCAGATGTGTCTAATCTAAGGGTTTTTGGCTGCCTAGGATTTGCTAGTGTTCCTCGCGAATTACTGCAAAAACAGGGCAAGTTAGCTGACAGGGCCATAAAAGTGATTTTTATTGGATATCCAAGCAACATGAAAGGATGGCGATGCTTTGACCCTGTTACTGCCGTGTGTTTGCCTCTAGAAGCATGCACTTTCTTGAGGATGCAGTCTACTCTAAGGAGTTTTATCATCCTAACAACACTGATTATGCCAAAGTCATCATCAACACTTTTGATATTAACCATGACACTCAAGCCAGCCAACCTGCAGGTCTTCTCATATGGTTCATAATGGTGGCATTTCATCTACTTCTGTTGTACCTTCCATTGTTGCAAGCCCTTCACATGCTGCTGCTACTCCTAGTGTTGCAAGCTCTTCCAGTACTCCTGATACTCCAACTGTTGTTGCAGCAAATAGAGCAGATCGTGCAGATGCTTATGCAGACTATGAACCCCTTGAATATCACGAGCCCATTGCAGATGAAGATAGTGAAGAGTATGAGTCTGATTCACATTCATTTGAGCTGCCCATTCCTGAACCACAGCAGGAGGCAATAGTTCCCGATCTTCCCTTGCTTAGAAGATCTGCGAGAATTGCCGAGTTACAGCCTATTGACTACTCAGAAGATGGCTCTTCTAAAGTTACCTGTAACTATGCTCTTATGACCAAGGTCTTATCAGCTGAAGTTGATCCTGTTAATCATGTTCAAGCGATGAAAGAACCACACTGGGTTGCAGCAATGGAAGACGAATTATCCATGTTACATAACCAAGGTACATGGGAGCTGGTTCCTAAACCAACAGGGAAAAATATAATTGGAACTAGGGTATTCAAAACAAAGTACCATGCTGATGGTACTCTTTCTAAGCACAAAGCAAGGCTGGTTGCAAAAGGGTTCAGTCAAAAAGAAGGGTTTGATTATCATGATGTGTTTGCTCCAGTTGTCAAGTTAGACACACTTAAAGCGCAAAAAGGCTGGCCTCTCTATCAAATGGATTTCAAATCCGCCTTTTTGAATGGAGATCTAGAAGAGGAACTTTACATGTTTCAACCACCAGGCTTTAAAGATAAAGAGCATCCAACTTAGGTGTGCAAATTGAAAAAGAGCCTGTATGGCCTCAGACAAGCTCCGCGCTGCTGGAATCAGAAAATCAATGCATTTCTCTTGTGTCTTGGTTACCAGAGATCTAGAGCAGACCCGAGCCTTTAAGAGATCTAGAGCAGACCCGAGCCTTTATTTCATGTCCACTGATTCTCAAGTTAGTGTGCTCCTTCTCTATGTTGATGACACGGTTATGACAGGGGATGCAGGTTATGACAGGGGATGCAGATTCTATTGTTTCTCATACTAAGAAAGCACTTACAGAAAACTTTGAAGTAACAGATTTTGGCCTAATGCATTATTGTTTGGGAATGGAAATTTGGCAAGGTGCTCAAAGCATTCATCTCACTCAGCAGAAGTACACCACTGAACTTCTTGAGAAGTTTCATATGGCAGATTGCAAAGCATCATCCACTCCGTTTGAGGTAGGTTGCACTCTAACTCTAGAGTCCAACCATCTCGATGTTGATGCCACTCTTTACAGACAGCTAATTGGGGCTTTACTTTATCTTACCAACACTAGGCCAGATTTGGTATATGCTGTTGCAGTCCTTACTAGGTTTATGCATCATCCTAAAGTACCGCATTGGAAAGCAGCTAAACGAGTTCTCCATTACCTCAAAGGTACTCAAAGTGAAGGAGTCCTATATACCAAAGTTGATCATCCTACTCTTATGTTGTTCTCAGATTCTGATATGGCATCTACAGATCTTGAGAAAAGAAAATACATTACTGGATTTGTTTCCTTTCTTGGAGGCAATCCTATTAGTTGGGGATCTAAAAAGCAAAAGACAAACAACATCAGTACTACTGAGGCTGAACTCAAGGCCTTGGTTACAACAGTACAAGAGATGCGCTGGTTGGTTCACTTATATGAAAATTTGGGCTGTCCACTCAAACCTGCAACCATTTACTGTGATAACAGGGGAGCCATTGCTCATGCCAAAGACTACAAGATGCATCTGCTTATCAAGCATATGGATATCAAACTGTGGTTTGTCAAAGAGCAGCTTCAAAATGGATATCTCTTGCTGTCTTACTGCTCTACCAAACATCAAGTTGCTGATGGGTTCACAAAACCTCTTGGAGGACATCAATTCCGTCAGATGAAGCAGCTCTTGCATTCTTGCATGTTCTGCCCCATGCTCATTCTCAGGGGGATCATAGTATTTCTTTTCTCTAAAGCCTCTCCCTCGGGAGGTTTTTTTGTTTGTTCTCTGTTTCTGTTTTTTCAGTTCAGTCCTGTTAGTCATCAGGGGATGTTAGAAAGACACATGTCACATGTCACTATTCATAGATGACTAGGCATGCCACCTAGGTGTTGCTGACATGGCTCTCCTATAAAGCCATAGTCATGCTTCATTGTTATTCATTCAGAGTTCACTCACTAGACTAGCTAGATCGTCTATCTCATTCTATCCTTGCAGAGTCTTCATCCTATTCATATTCAGTCATATCTTCAATATCTATATCAAAGATGGATGAAGCTCAATTGTTTGTTAACTTTGGGAATAGGCAATGCATTGTGAAAGACAAGCAACGGAAAGGAGAAGGATGCTTGTATAAGCTTAGTTCATGCACATCTTATTCAACTGCTTTAAATGCTATATTTGGAAATGAGAATCAGGTCTGGCATGAAAGTTTAGGTCATGCCAATTTCCAATTCTTAAGGCAAATGAGAGATAAGAAGTTTGTGAAGGGTCTGACCAAAATTAAAGCACTATCCAAGGGTTGTGCACTTGGCAAACTTAGCAGGAAAACTTATGGGAAGCAAAAGGGAAAACGAGCTAAGTCTCTACTTGAACTTGTCCACATGGACCTTTGGGGTGCTGCACAAGTTACCCCTATTGGTGGCTCCGGTTGTTTCTCGCTCATAGTCGACGTTTTTACAAGGAAAAACTGGTGTATTTTCTGAAATACAAACCAGACTCTTCTGAATATTTTAAATATTGAAAGGCTATTGTAGAATCCTACACAAAGCAAGAGGTTCAAAACTCTCAGGATTGACCAGGGAGGGGAATTCAATAGCAGCGAGTTGCATCATTTTTACAGCGCTTTGGAATGCTTTGAAATGTCAGTGGCACACAAGCTCAGCAAAACGGAGTAGTGGAGCGCAAGAACATGCCCTTGCATTATCAAAATGCATTGACCACAAATTTTGGGCTGAGGTTGTCCATATAGCTGTCCAAATCATAAACCCTACTAAGGCAGTACCCCATTGTGTTCCCAAGGAGGCCTGAACTGGCGAGAAGCCTGATGTTACAACTTCAAGTATTTGGATGCATTGCCTACGCTTATTTGTCCAATGCAAATCTGGTAAACTTTCCAACTGGGCTCTAATACGTATGTTTGTGGGCTATGGGAAACCATCAAACGATATAAACTGTATGTCCCAGCCACTAAAAAGATGATATTAGGAGTGTAGTCTTTAATGAGCAAGACTACAATTTATTCAAATCAGACACGTTCCAATCATGATCCTTTAGAGCTAGCATTAGGAGCAACAGATACACCAGACTCAGACTCCAGTGATGATGAAATGGTTATGGTAACGTTCCATTGGAAGAATATGAGGTGCCCACTGAACCAGACTCTATACAAATACCTGTGCACTAATGATGTGCTTGTAGACACTCCACTCAAAAGATCTTCTAGGATTTCTAAGCCTACTGAAAGGATGCTTGATTATGCAAGGCAAACTCATTGCCAATCTTCTTACATAGCTTTGCATTGTGGCACTTCGAATGAGGAACCAACCACTTACTTTGAAGTCATGCGAAGCCCTCACACTCACCTTTGAAAAAAGGCTATGCACAAAGAATATAAGTCACTGCTTGCAAACAAGTCATGGAAGCTCTATGCCTTGTCTCCTAGCCGAAAAGCCATCACCTATAAGTGGGTGTTCAAAATCAAATATAATGAGAATAATGTTATTTCCAAGTATAAAGCATGTCTCGTTGCTCGAGGCTCTTCTCATAGAGTAGGCAGAGGGACGTCAAGTCTATCTTGGCCCGTGATGAGGAAGTGTTCATGAAATAGCCACCGGGCTTTGTTGCTAAGGGAGAAGGCGCTCAAGTCTGTAAACTATTAAGGGCTATTTATGGTCTCAAACACTCTTCATGATTGTGGTACAAGACTATTCAGACATTTTTTTGTGGTTTAGGTTTCTTCAAAACTGAAGCAGATTGCGACATCTATACCAAGCACCTTGATACCCGGGTTATCATAATTAGCTTATCATAGTTGTACTCTATTTGGACGATCTCATTCCTGCTTCTAATTCCTCTCTTTTAATGTCCCCGACGAAGTCTTCTTTGCAGCAGCATTTTTAGATGATAGATCTTGGCCAACTTAAGTACTTTTTGGGCATTCGTGTAAAGATCCCCACACCATTATGTTACATCAAGCAAAAGAGATTGAGTCCCTTCTCCAAAGGTGCAACATGGAAGATTCACGCATGGTAAGTGCTCTTGTTGCTTCTAATCCTTCGGCCATTGCTCCAGCATTTCACAATGGCAAAGATGAGATGGATATTTCTTAGTGTCGTAGGCTCTTTGATACACTTTATGGTGTGTAGTCGTCCGGATATTGCTGCAAGTGTCATCACAGTCAGTTGCATTGTTCTTGAAGGGCTCGTTGATCCTAACCATGTAGGACAAGACACTTAAGGAAGTCTAAAACGGGCATCCGTAGGGGAGTAGTGAGCTGAGCAAATCAAAATAAAAAAACTACAGCCTTGAGCACTCGTGAGACCGAATACATGGCCTCTTGTGCAGCCACAGAAGAAGCCATTTGACCTCACGAATTGCTGAAAGACATTAGAGCATAACAAAGAAAATCTACAATCGTACTAATGACAATCAAGGAGCAGTAATCCAATCCAGGTAGCTTTTCTAAAGCACAACACATTGCAACTCAATACCACTTCCCTGGGGCGAAGGTGGCCAAAGAAAAAGTCGTTTTCAAAACATTTTGGGTACTCAGAACTTGACAACTGATGTTTTAACAAAGCCTCTCCAAAAAGGCACAATGAATGTTTGTATGAGATAGGAATTGAAAGCACTCGAGTTCATTCCTTCATTGAGCAAAAAGATGACAAGAGAGCAGGTAAGGCAGTTTTATGTTGAGCATTTTGAGTCATTCATGTATGTTGCAGACAGATGACAAGAGTGAGTCATTCTTGAGGGAGCGTGTTGGTATTGATATAATTCTATATTGACAAGAAGCGATATCACGGGCATTCTTTTGTTAACTCAGTTGTTAGGACTAGAGCTCTGTTTTGGTTCAGTTCCTTAAGTTTAGGAGACACCTCCGGCAGTGGAGTGTTTTTTTTTTTTTATGAACTTAGTTTTAGCTTATAGGAACGAAGGATTTTTAATGTTGTTTTATCTTCAAATACATTATTGAGCATGATTGCAATGATCATTTGATTTATAATGAGACAAAGTTTGTTCTACATTAATTTTTAAGGTAAATTATTTAGCAGAACAATTAACTATGGAAGAGGCTAACGAGGGACAAATTGCATTGGACCAAATTATGGGTCAAACACTGCAAGGCATCAATTAGAGCATTGCTCTTTTACCGCAACAAAATGTATCGAGCCTAGCTAGTAGTATGAGTTGTGTTTCAATGGTAGGCAATAATAATTAAGAGATTATATGATTAGTAAGAAAAACAAAAAGTGATTTTCTGGCAAAAAAAATCCAGAAATAAATGTTTCGGGCAAAAAAACCTAAAAATCGGGAAAGGGTTCCGGCAGGGGCGTCTGAGGATTAGTTGGGAGCTTTGGACTGTGAGTTGTGCATGCCTGCGGGCAAATTCGGCCGATAGTTTTGTGGTAGGTAGTGGCGTGAGCGTCAACTTCGTTGCGGTAAGGTATGGCTCAAAGTTTAGATGGCTGCATCTGGTTTTTTTGGGGTACAGGTTGAGCTTTGCTTTCAGTGGGCGTTTTGTATGATGGAAGACGATGTAGCCTTGGTTGCAGAGGAGATAGCAAAATTTTCAGAACACAAATTATATTTAGAGAAGGCTAACGAGATGCGGAGTATGATGGATCCTGAACAGGCCAAGTTGTGTGACTATATCGGTGCAATCATAGAATAGGAAGGACCTAAGACTCCAATTTTCGTCCATGGGGGAGGTGGAACAGGCAAGAGATTTTTGTTGAGTGCCATATGCCTTTTTATCAGGGGGAATGGGCAAATTGTATTACCCTGTGCAGTTACACCTTCGGTAGTGGCATCATACCCAGGTGGAAGATCTGTGTAGTCACTGTTTCAAGTGCCTACAATTGGCTATGATGCTGTTGTAGGTTCAGTAATGAACATAAGTTCAGAGGAGGCTATGCTGCTTCTCATGCTCACGGGAGTTGCTGCCTGCAGTTTTTCGATATTAGGAACTATAGCGTTAAACAGGCAGCTCTATGATCTTTATACTTACCAGTGGGATTGAGATTAGCCATAGCAAATTCCGAATTCGTAATTGAAGGCGTATGGTGTCTTTTGAAATTGGTATCTAAGGCAGCCGGAACACCTCCTTTGTTTGTACAAATCAAGTTGTCAACAAACCAAGTTGTCAACGTAAAGAGATGTTAATTCACGAATAAAATAAGTAATCTTATTTATCCGATAACTTGACGTATGTGACTGATTCTGTGAGACGGTGATTTGTTGGGGTTCGGACATGATAGAACTCTGGAAATGCTGCCGTTCGAATGTTGGCAGTCAATTGGGAGATTACTTGCTATGTTGAGAATGAAATGTGTCAGTTATTACCAGGAGACTTTGTCATTTTTACAGGTATAGGTGTTGGACAGTAATAGCAGTGTATTTACTGATTACTTGTCCAGTTCATCCTTTCTACGTTTATTTAGTTATCTTCTGAAGACCGTCTGCATTGCCTTACCAGGAAAATCGAGGCAGAATTCTTGTTGGCTAGTTGTTTATAATCATCTATTATTTATCTGCGTTGTACACACGAAGCTTTATACAATGACGATTGCAGACTAGATGTTAACTGCAGCTCAGATTAGGCCAGGTTATTCTCTCAGTAGTACACACATAATATAAATGTTCAATAGCTGCGTATTGCTGAATTTTGCTCTCTTACAGACAGTATAGGACACATTGATGGATCTCTTGGAAGTGTGTCCAGATTACATTAGATTTTTGTTGGTCGTATTACAACAATTGAGGACTTTCTCATTTAGACAGCCATGTGTAATGAGAATATAATTAAACAAATTGATAATAGTTCAATTCAGCATGTGTATCAAGAAAATGATCAAATGCACTGACATATTCAAGCACATGATAAAAATAGTTGCAAGTACCTTGAAACAAAGTTTAGAATTATAAAGGGGATAAAAACTATGTAAAAGCTAGACATAATCCATCAGCCTTTTTAGAAAGTATGTTACGCTAAAACTCCAAAGAAAAAAAATTGCTACCCCAGAGTTCCTGAAATGATAATTTGACATAATAGTGGTGTAGATACAAAAGCATTAAGTGCTGGGCAGAAGCATAGATTTTCATATTTTTACAGGCATAAGCAACCTTTTTATACATATATCATTATATACGATCGTGATGATATATTATGTATCAGAAACCAATAAGCTAGGCGCGTTGATATTGTTCATGTTGGATTTCTCGCAGCAAAAGGTTGCATTCTGCTTTCCAATCTACATGCATAACTCCTCGGATTGTGATTCGCCGTCTTGTTTGACCCCTGTATTCAGTCGTAAGTAGACTTAATCGGAATATCTTGGGCATCCATATTATCTTGCTCAACTGTGCTTCGTTTCTGTCAGCCTGGAAGTTATTGATACATGTCATCGTCATAAACCGTTTTAATCATTTATGTCATTGCTGAATTTTAGTAATTACCTCAGATTTTAGTTTGCACAAATCTTCAGCGCTCTGTCCAATAATTTGTTCTGCTTCTTCATTGAATGCAGTAGCCCAAACTTGCGTGCTTGAGTCTGCTAGGCTGACGGACAAAATGTATTTGTTGCAAATAAGCAAAGTTCGAAGTGATCTCTTAGCATTAGTAATATACAAATGCACATTGATTTGCGTTACCGTTTGGAGTTATCAGTGATTCTCTGACATGCCTCGCACCACAAGCTCGAATCCTGTCTTACAACTTTCTTGCTACAGAAGTTACATGCATCGTACCACATAAGTTGATCTGGATCTATAAACGTTATCCAAGCTCTTACATTGAAATATGCAGCCTGCAAAATATAGCCAGCAGCAGTCAGTTGCAAAATTTAATACTAATCATGAACTTTGTAGTTCTTTGGGCCAGTATTACCTTGTTTGTCACAGTAATAGGACTTGCTACGACGTTAGATAGGCAGCTTCGTTCATTGTAAATGGAAGGCAGGCGCGTTTAGTTTCAACTGCCGGTGCTGTAAATTTGTTCCAGCAACTATATATTTTGCAGTATTATACCTATTGAATGAGATAACATAATTATTGTGTATTTCAAGTTCCTATTCAAAGTTAATAACTGGGAGGATCAGATCCTTACTACGATTCTAATTCTGCGACAATTTTGCTCCGTGGATTGACTTCTATGTTGTCTTCGATAGTGAGACTCCTGTTAGAATCACACTTGTTATTTCTGTTTTCAGTTTCTATATGATTAATTTCAGATTGTGCGAATGTAAAAGTTCGCACACAGATCATGCAAACCTAAAAAGTCGGTTACTCGTAGACGCCTTCCGACTATTATGGGCTTCTGCTCGGCTATTTCGGCTATTTCAAATAACTGTTGTCACGTGTTCACGGCTATCTCACCCCACATACTGATCTTTACACTTCGCTGGCTGCAAATTGTATTATAATTAGACTATACACAATCTTATGAGAATTAGATTAAGGCACCTTTGATCCTCGATTGTCAAATCTCGTTTGGCAACTTCTTGATTGTCTGACTTTCGCAAGACAGTTGCAAATGATGCAGACACATTTAAAACAACTCCAACAACATCTGCTGATGCAAATCTTCTGACTTTAGAAATTAATTTATAAGCGTGGGATATAATAAATACTCTTACCAACTAGTATCCTGGTGTTAGCATAAGGCCCCAGGCCTTTAATTTTTACAAAATTACATTCTGCTGAAGGGATTTCCACTGCTTCGCTCGTGCTTCTCTACTAAAGAGCTTAAACTCAATATGAAAATGATCAAATGCACTGACATATTCAAGCACAGGATAAAAATAGTTGCAAGTACCTTGAAACAAAGTTTAGAATTATAAAGGGGATAAAAACTATGTAAAAGCTAGACATAATCCATCAAATTATATTGAGTTTAAGCTCTTTCGTAGAGAAAAGCACGAGCGAAGCAGTGGAAATCCCTTCAGCGGAATGTAATTTTGTAAAAATTAAAGGCCTGGGGCCTTATGCTATCACCAGGATACTAGTTGGTAAGAGTATTTATTATATCCCACGCTTATAAATTAATTTCTAAAGTCAGAAGATTTGCATCAGCAGATGTTGTTGGAGTTGTTTTAAATGTGTCTGCATCATTTGCAACTGTCTTGCGAAAGTCAGACAATCAAGAAGTTGCCAAACGAGATTTGACAATCGAGGATCAAAGGTGCCGTAATCTAATGTTCATAAGATTGTGTATAGTCTAATTATAATACAATTTGCAGCCAGTGAAGTGTAAAGATAAGTCTGTGGGGTGAGCTAGCCGTGAACACAGGACATCAGCATGTTTCTGTTTATAGTTGCCCAAAGGGCCATTTTGTCCAACTTGTCTCCATAGCTCTAGAAAACAGTTATTTGAAATAGCCGAGCAGAAGCCCATAATAGTCGGAAGGCGTCTACGAGTAACCGACTTTTTAGGTTTGCATGATCTGTGTGCGAACTTTTACATTTGCACAATCTGAAATTAATCATATAGAAACTGAAAACAGAAATAACAAGTGTGATTCTAACAGGAGTCTCACTATCGACGATAACTAACTCTACTATAGAAGTCAATCCACGGAGCAAAATTGTCGCAGAATTAGAATCGTGGTAAGGATCTGATCCTCCCAGTTATTAACTTTGAATAGGAACTTGAAATACACAATAATTATGTTATCTCATTCAATAGGTATAATACGATTGGAAAAACTGCAAAATATGTAGTTGCTGGAACAAATTTACAGCACCGGCAGTTAAAACTAAACGCGCCTTCCATTTACAATGAACGAAGCTGCCTATCTAACGTCGTAGCAAGTCCTACTACTGTGACAAACAAGGTAATACTGGCCCAAAGAACTACAAAGTTCATGATTAGTATTAAATTTTGCAACTGACTGCTGCTGGCTATATTTTGCAGGCTGCATATTTCAATGTAAGAGCTTGGATAACGTTTATAGATCCAGATCAACTTATGTGGTACGATGCATGTAACTTCTGTAGCAAGAAAGCTGTAGCAAGAAAGCTGTAAGACAGGATTCGAGCTTGTGGTGCGAGGCATGCCAGAGAATCACTGATAGCTCCAAACGGTAACGCAAATCAATGTGCATTTTTATATTACTAATGCTAAGAGATCAATTCGAACTTTGCTTATTTGCAACAGATACATTTTGTCCGTCAGCCTAGCAGACTCAAGCACGCAAGTTTGGGCTACTGCATTCAATGAAGAAGCAGAACAAATTATTGGACAGAGCGCTGAAGATTTGTGCAAACTAAAATCTGAGGTAATTATTAAAATTCAGCAATGACATAAATGATTAAAACGGTTTATGACGATGACATGTATCAATAAATTCCAGGCTGACAGAAAATCATACGAAGCACAGTTGAGCAAGATAATATGGATGCCCAAGATATTCCGATTAAGTCTACTTACGACTGACTACAGGGGTCAAACAAGACGGCGAATCACAATCCGAGGAGTTATGTCTGTAGATTGGAAAGCAGAATGCAACCTTTTGCTGCGAGAAATCCAACATGAACAATATCAAGGCGCCTAGCTTATTGGTATCTGATACATAATATATCATCACGATCATATATAATGATATAGGTATATAAAAAGAATGCTTATGCCTGTAAAAATATGAAAATCTATGCTTCTGCCCAGCACTTAATACTTTTGCATCTACACCACTATTATGTCAAATTATCATTTCAGGAACTCTAGGGTAGCAATTTTTTTTCTCTTGAGTCTTAGCGTAACATACTTTCTAAAAAGACTGATGGATTATGTCTAGCTTTTACATAGTTTTTATCCCCTTTATAATTCTAAACTTTGTTTCAAGGTACTTGCAACTACTTTTATCCTATGCTTGAATATGTCAGTGCATTTGATCATTTTCTTGATACACATGCTGAATTGAACTATTATCAATATGTTTAATTATATTCTCATTACACATGGCTGTCTAAATGAGAAAGTCCTCAATTGTTGTAATACGACCAACAAAAATCTAATGTAATCTGGGCACACTTCCAAGGGAGCCATCAATGTGTCCTATACTGTCTGTAAGAGAGCAAAATTCAGCAATACGCAGCTATTGAACATTTATATTATGTGTGTTACTACTGAGAGAATAACCTGACCTGGTCCGAGCCGCTGTTAACATCTAGTCTGCAATCGTCATTGTATAAAGCTTCGTGTGTACAACGCAGATAAATAATAGATGATTATAAACAACTAGCCAACAAGAATTTTGCCTCGATTTTCCTGGTAAGGCAACGCGGGCGTTCTTCAGAAGATAACTAAATAAATGTAGAGAGGATGAACTGGACAAGTAATCAGTAAATACACTGCTATTACTGTCCGACACCTATACCTGTAAAAATGACAAAGTCTCCTTGTAATAACTGACACATTTCATTCTCAACATAGCAAGTAATCTCCCAATTGACTGCCAACATTCGAACGACAGCATTTCCAGAGTTCTATCATGTCTGAACCCCATCAAATCACCGTCTCACAGAATCAGTCACATAATCGGATTACTAATACGTTTAAATAAGATTATTTATTTTGTTCGTGAATTAACATCTCTTTATGTTGACAACTTGGTTTGTACAGACAAAGGAGGTGTTCTGACTGCCTTAGATACCAATCTCAAAAGACACTATACGCCTTCAATTACGAACTCGGAATTTGCTATGGCTAATCTCAATCCCACTGGTAAGTGTAAAGATCATAGAGCTGCCTGTTTAACGCTATACTTTCTAATATCGAAAAACTGCAGGCAGCAACTCCTGTGAGCATGAGAACAACGATCTTAAAAAAGGTATTTAGACATTCCATATTTACTATTGCCCATATATTATTACATTTAATATTAAATAATTGGACTTAAAACAGAATGTCCATCGTCTGAATTCCCATCAACTGAAGCTAGCCAGGGCAAAGTCTCAATCATAGCAGAACTGACAGACTTTGAAAAGCCACTGGGTCCAGCTGCCAACCAATGTCATTCCATTCGGGTGGGAAAGCAAAGAACCAGAGAGGGGCTGTTTCTGAGAAGAGGATGATGGCCTCTCCATGAGCATCCTGCAGGGCTTTGTGATGATAAAACATATCTCTAAAATGGGAGAACTGGTCCTCAGTTAGCAGTCTTTCATAAAAAAAGAGGAACCTATCAAGAATGTGTGCCTGGTAGCCATTGAGCAGGAAAGGTTTAAGCTTTTCCAGATCTTGATCAATATAGGGGAAAGAGACCAATGTTGCTGATTATTAAAAATTTATGTAGCAGCAGCAAAATTGGATAGGTCAGGAAGGTTTGGCTTACAATTCATCCTCGTTGTAAGGGCAATCAGCAGCTCTGAACACCATAAAATGATCATCAGTAATAAGCATATCACTACAAACAAAGATATTATACAAGCCAACAAATTTCCCTATTGATAACCAAGCACAATCAGATTTGTCTTGTTTGCTATTTTTGTGAGCCATGGCAATTTTGGAGATCTCAATCTGAAAGGCTACTTTCATCCAGGCTATATCCACCCTTTGATTTGAATAGTTTACCCTGTTCCTTCCTGTGTTTCCAAATAATCCAAGGTGCAGTTTGTCTAATAGTGCTTAAGAATTTGTTTGAGCCCTTTAGAAGGTCCATGATATTGGCCCAATTGCCCAGGTTGTGGCCTTTTGTCCTGAGGTAAGCATCAAGCCATCTCCAAAATTCTCTGAGTTTGGGACAATCAAACATGTGGCTGGTGGTTTCAGAATTGTTTCCACAAAGTTTACACATAGGGCTGTCTTGAAGGTCCTTACATCTCTTAAACATGTTATAGTTAGAAGGAAGAGCATTATGAATACATCTCCAGATAAACACTTGCATTTTAGGCTGAGAGTAGGACCTCCAATTATTTCTCAGGATATTCATGAGGTGTTTATTAGGGACATGCCACTTGGCAGCCTGAGTCAAGGATTTGGTTGGGGCCAGAACCCTGTATCTAAGTGCCACTTTGTACTGGTCTGAGTTCATAATGTGCCAATCAGGATTCCTGGGGATTTGGCATTCACTCTGAGTGTTAGCAACAGCCATAATTGTGTCAAAGATCATCTTATCTATTTTCTTGCCCCTGATCACGTGTTTTATATATTCCCAGCTACACCATTTGTCTCCCTCCCAAAGATGTTGTAACTGAGTTACCCCTGCCTCTTTCCATTTTTTCCAAATTTGGGGATGCTTGAGAGCCAACATATATCATTTTCTTTAGCAAATATGGGTGACCAGAAAAGGGAGAAATTGGCACTATCATAACCAATATCTTTATGTTCAAAGCCTTCTGCTACTAAATTCCATGCCTCGAAAATTTTCCTCATCAGAGGGGAGGTGTTGGGGGCACACTTAAATTGGTAATAAATAGAATCAAGGATGTGGTGAGCATATTTCTTCATACCAAAAGGTCTGCTAACCTGCAACCAATATCTAATAAACTCCATGGCAGGGGAATTCCAACCATTTATTGCTTTCCAAACATATTTAGCACCCAAAGCCTGGCTATGTTTTTGGAGAATTTTCAATCCCAGACCACCCTCCTTTTTGCTATGAGTGATTTCTTCCCATCTAACAAAATGCATACCTTTCCATATGTACTCTCTCAGACATTTTTCAATGTCATTGTAGGTTTCCTTGTTAGCAATGAGAGGAGAGGAAAAGTAGACATGGGTGCTGGCTAACACCACATTAGCTGTAAGGACTCAGCCAGCAACTGAAGCTAGCCAGGGCAAAGTCTCAATCATAGCAGAACTGCCAGACTTTGAAAAGCTACCATTCGAAACAGCCACAACACCTATCCAACTTGCACGTCTGAGAGCTTCCGGTCTAGCCAGTGAATTGGGGTATGTTTTCCTTGAATTGGCTGAAATTTTTGAGGACTCTCGAATTCAAGCTACTGGTCTAGCCACAGAACTAGGATGCAGTCTTATGAACTTGATTCGCGCTGCTAAAAGTTTAAAGAAATTGCAAAAATGCTTGAAACTTATAGACGTTAATACCGCAGTAGATCAAGCATGCAAAAGACGGAAGCTTTAAGAAATCTATCTTTGTCTATTAGATTTCAGTTTCCAGCATGTACACATTATACAATTTTCATAATGAGTAGTACTTTGACACTTCGCTACATGTTTCATATTATAATTTTGTATGAAGTTATACTAATCTATGAGCTTTTTGAATGTTCATAATACAGAATTTTTCATGTAATACGGTCAATTAAGTGAGAAGGTTAGAGAACTGTGCTTTAAATTTGATGAAGCAAAGAACCATGCTTTAGATTAAATAAATTATATCTAGGTGAAATTTAATTTATTCCTCACTTATCATCTGTATTAATTGAATCGGAAACGGTAGGACTTCATCCATAAATGGACGGCGTAAATATATGCGAGAGTATCGAAAAAGACAAAATCTACTTCAATGTGGACCAAATGACAAGTACGTTGATGTCCACTTTGGTTGCCTTGACCGGTAGTAGGATATTTCTAGCTAGTCTGTACAAGATGATATTCTAGTGACAAGACTAGTCTAGCTGGACCAAAAATTGCAAAAATGCTTGAAACTTATGGACGTTAATACCGCAGTAGATCAAGCATGCAAAAGACGGAAGCTTTAAGAAATCTATCTTTGTCTATTAGATTTCAGTTTCCAGCATGTACACATTATACAATTTTCATAATGAGTAGTACTTTGACACTTCGCTACATGTTTCATATTATAATTTTGTATGAAGTTATACTAATCTATGAGCTTTTTGAATGTTCATAATACAGAATTTTTCATGTAATACGGTCAATTAAGTGAGAAGGTTAGAGAACTGTGCTTTAAATTTGATGAAGCAAAGAACCATGCTTTAGATTAAATAAATTATATCTAGGTGAAATTTAATCATCTGTATTAATTGAATCGGAAACGGTAGGACTTCATCCATAAATGGACGGCGTAAATATATGCGAGAGTATCGAAAAAGACAAAATCTACTTCAATGTGGACCAAATGACAAGTACGTTGATTTACATCATTAGAAACTTAAATTGATATACAATTCAATATTGCACAATTTATTGATTCTCTATATTTATAACAGTAATAGCATGGACGTTGTGACTAACGATGAGCTTCCTGTATTGAATATAGGTCGTCCCAGGTATTTGTTTAATTCCTCCATCTACTATTAATTTATTCCTTCAAAATTCATATATGAAGTGACCAATATACTTGCATCTAAATAACAGGACTCGTGACAAAAAAAACAAATGGTCCGGTAAAAAAAACAGGTCGCCCCAGATATTTTAAAGCATAAATTCACATATATTACCATGACTCATGAATTCTAGATAAATTCTAGATATTACTCATCCACTAATTGAAAGTTTTTACGCAGAAAGCAGACCACTCCTCTGCTTAATTGCAACGAGGCCATCAAGACAACGAAAAATAAACAATCTAGGTTAGTATGCCATTCTCTATATCTACTATGATTTATTTGCTAAATGATGACTTGCAAACAGAAAAAACAATGAAGATTCAATTGAACAAAAGCAAAACCAACTTATCACTGTCAAAAGGAAAAGAGGACGCCCCGAGTATGTACCTAAAATCACTGTACTTGTTTCGCAATTCAAATCAAAACTCATTTATCGTTTACCACTTTTATGCAGAAAAGGCAATGATCATGCAAATGTCGACATTGAACTTGAAATCAATGTATGCAAAAGAAAGCGAGGCCGTCCCAGGTATTTACATCCTTCAACTTCCATATTTTCGCAGAAGCCATGATGGAATCTAACACACATGTATCCGAGCACAACCAAGCTTGCATTGACGTATCAACCAACCAAAACAAACCTCCCAGGTACGCATTTTAATATTTTGATACAAATTATCAAATCCCAGGGTTTGCATAAAACAATTATAACCTCTACATCTTTTCTAACAACTAGTCTATCCTTTCAAGTTTTATGAAATGCATATCTAACAAGTACTTTATTTACTCCTTGCAGCGATGGCTATACAAATCCAACCAACAAAAACCAAACACACAGACTCAATCAGAAGAAAAGACAATGAACAAATCCCAAGTATGTCTATGTTTTAGTTTTATTTCCATTCAATTCATAGTCTTTTATTATGTGCAAATAGTGCACTTTTTATCATAGCTTTCAATAATTTCATCTTTATGTTTACTAATAGGACACGAATAGAATTTGCGGACACTGAACTAGATAAAATACCAAGCTCATCCATTAACCACATTGTGCCCTCGTCTAGTGACCTTACAGTTTCTACAACTATAGATTCTTCCAGTCTTATGGTGACATCCGAACATTGGCTGAAGCAAATCAAAACTATGAATGAAGTCCTTAGACCTCCAAACCATCAATTGCTACAATGGAATAAACAATGTGATATATGTCACATTGAATTATTGAATACTGAACGGCCTACTTTCTGTTGTAACAATGGCCGTAGATTACTTCCACCACTCCAAACACTCCCTAGTCATTTGAAAGAGTTATATGACGTACCTGATTTCGCTAGAAACTCGCGTATTATTAACAATCTTTTTTGCTTCACTGCACTCTCGGTATCAAAGGAGACTTCATAAATCTAAAAATGCCATCATCAGTAGCCATCATGGGACGAACATACCATCGTCTTCTATCCACAAACGAACCTACTAGCAGCTTACATTGGTATATATACGACGATAGTAAACGATATAATATCGCTGCTGAAAAGCAAATTCCAGCTAGTTGGATTATGGAAGTAGGCACCATATTACAATCCACAAATCCGTATGCTCAAAAACTCAAAACAGTTAAAGAGCTACACCGTTCGCCTGCCACATTGACACTTGCTGACCCCCCAACATTAAATGAAATTGCTGCTATCATGCACGCAAATGATACTACCACAATAACACCAAGAACTGCATTATTTTGGATGGAAGTTAACCATCCTCCAATCTTTATAAGCTTTCTTGACGCTGAATACGAACCTTTGCAATATCCCCTTCTCTATCCACATGGCACGTTAGGATGGCATCCAAAAAATGAATACAGAATGTCCCAAATTGACTAGTATCGGACAAGACTATTTACATGAGCCTCGTTTTCTGCAACTTGGTCGCTTATGTGGCGAATATCTAGTGGATATATATTCAAGAGTTGAAGAAGAACGTCTCAATTATATCGCAACAGAAGGATTCCGATGAAACACTCTGCAACATGAAGAAGATTTCATTGACGACGAAGACGAAGATATTCGCCGTGGAATATTGCCGGCCTCGTTCCTAGGCTACAAACGATGGTGTGCTGTGCAGATAGCTGATGCGCTTGCACTGGCAAGAGCAAAGGGAAGACCAACCTTATTTATAACAATGACGACAAATCCCAGTTGGCCAGAAATTAAATGCAAACTGCAGTTTGGTCAAAATGCATCAGATATTCCCATGATTGTTGTTCGCGCATGTCACGAGAGGGTATCTAGGCCCCATATCTTACATGATGCATGTAATCGAGTTCCAAAAGCGTGGATTACCACACGCACATATTGTCATTAAAACCCAATACGATATTCCAATCTCTATGATTGATCAACTCATTTTCACAGAATTGCCAACAGATCCAACACTCAGATCATTGGTTGAAAAATACATGATTCATAGACACCCATCAAGATGCCTCAAGGATAATGGCAAATGTTGCTACAACTATCCAAAATCCCTCAATCCCACAACATACATTGAAGAAAAGGGCTACACACAATATAGAAGACGAACAAAAGCCGACGTTAACGTTGTACCATAGATTCCATTTCTATTAAAAGAAATGGATTGCCACATATATGCAGATATTGCTTCAACAGTATATATATCCACATATCTTTATGGATATATCTATAAAGGATTTGACACAACACGATTTCATATTAGCACTACTCCACAACAGCCAGAACCTCAACCACAACCCAAACCTTCCACCACACAGCCAGTCGAAAGTACTATCCACAAAACCAAAACCCAGCCAAAAAACAAAATTCAAGACTACATCTCCGCCCGCTACCTATCATCTATGGAGGCTACATGGAGAATTATGTCGTATCATATAACGGAAAAACACCCATCTGTGAAGTCCCTCCCTCTTCATCTGGAAGGACAAAATAGACAACGCTTTGCAAGAACATCAACAACCACTGGACTTTCCACACTAGACAGATATTTCCTCCGACCTCTTGATCCCATATTTGATTCCATGACTTATATAAACTACAACGAGAGCTATACATTTACCGTATATAGACCAGACACACCACTACACCCTATGGACTATCTTGAACAATCGTCTCCAAACGCTCACAAAACATAGTGCACAAACGAGTAAGAGGAGAGCTCGTTTGCAAAATACGCTTGCTACTTCCAAAAATCGGAGAAGCATTCTACGTAAGAACAATACTACTCCATAAACCCGTTAGTTCATGGAATAACTTAAAAATCCACGAAGGCCACCACTATACCACGTATCAAGAAACTGCACAAGCAATGGGATTGATTGCACCAGCAAGCGAATCTATTAAAGTAATGGAGGAAGCCATATCTTGCTTTCATACACCATCACAATTTAGATTCCTTTTCACACTTCTCATACTTGATAATGCCCCAACACTCGAACTTTGGAACATGTTTCAAAACCACCTGACAGCCGACTTTCTAGATCAATATCATGGAGATAAACCCACTGCAATCAATGAAACACTTCTAGCCATTAACAACATCTTAGTGCAACATGGAACAAATGTTCAAGCATTTGGACTACCAATATACAATGCACTATCTAAAGAAGTCCAAAATGAGGAAATGAACGTTAGGCGCTCAAGCACCGACTGGACCCTGGGAGAAATCCCCAGACCCAATGGATGAGGCTTTGCTCGAAGCTGTTCTCCAGGGTCTGGGGATTGTTCAGGCCCCGGAAGAAGTCCAGGATTCCATCAATTTAGTTGGCAATTTCATTAGATTAGCCCGAGTTTCTAACTCTAGGATAGGTTTCTACAGGATTGGATTCAATTATCTTTATCTGTGTGTTCTTTGTTTTGATAGGCCAGGATCTTTGAGGGTTGCTGCTCACAACTCGCAACCATTTCTTGGTTGTTTACCATGAGTGCCCCCATGGAATTTGGTGCAGAACCAATCTATCATTGGGCAACATTCTTTGACCTGCAGCCGGATCAATTCATCAGTGACATCGAAGTGGTAGTTTGGAGGTTTAGCAGCCAATTAGGATTCTTTCTCGACATTCCTAGGATTTTGTGCCAGTTCTGACCCCCTGTCGAGCAGGACATTTAGTCTTAGATTGCTTTCTGCAGTAGATTACGGCTTATCTTATTTCGATTCACCTTTTTCTTGGAAGGTGGGTTTCAGTTATTCTTCGGAGGCAAAAGGGGGACGCAGTCTTTCCCTTCTCCAAGTAACTGTTTCTATCTTTCCGGCTGCCCTTGCTCGGAGCCTCTTCTGCTTCTGTTTCGGTGGATCTTACGAGCAAAAATAAAAAAAGAAGATGACGAACATCAAGAATAGCGGGGCTGGTTCTTCCAGGCAGAACTCTAACACCAACATTGAGGCAGAACTCTAACACCAACATTGAGGACGAAGAATGGACCCAAATTTTTTGGATGGAGAATAGAAGGGATCAGGGGTGGAAGCTACTCAAAGAAATTTATTTGGGGCTCGAGATTATCAAGGATCAACAGAGGGCTGCTGCGGTTTGCATGGGAGTTCAAGAAGATGTCACTATTATGGCATGCAAAGAAAAAATGGAAACAATAGACAAAGATTACTGGGACGGCAGAGCCAATGACAGAGACTGGATATGGAACATGTGGGGCTTCACTCAGGAGATGGATACTGCTCTGTACAAGCTTATAACGGTTAAACAAGGACACACAGAAGCTGATTGCTGCAGCCTTAAGAACAGTATCTTTCGAGCCTCCATGGATGAAATGCTGGCCAAGGTTAAGGATATGGTGGTTCGATGGGACGGACTCAAGGGGACAACCAGGGCGAGCATTAGGCTGATCAGAAGATGGGAAGATGCAGATGACAACGTAATTGAGAGGCATAGGAAGGCCTTCAAGGCTACCTTAAAAAACGATGAAATTCCGAAAATCATTGCGACATCTCTGGAGGTATACCAAATGAGGCTCAAGAAAAATGCCAAGAAATGTTGTATCAAAGATAGCAATGGTTTTTTTAACCCGGTGGAGGTGGATTCATGCGACTGTGAAAACTGCCAAGATGTCAAGCTCTCCGGCCTTAATGTTGTGAAAACGAAGTTCGGGGAAGACAAGATCAGCAATGCGATCCCGGTCATGGGTAAGGGAGATAAAGCAAAAGGTTCGATTTCTAAGCCCTCTTATAAAAACGCTCTGCTTAAGGATGTTGCTTCTAATTCTTCCAAGCTTTCTGATCCTAAGGATACTAAGGAGGGAAACAGAGATTTCATTGATCTTTTTGAGGTTCAGGATTCCTCGGCCACTGATATTTTTTCTAAAAATGCTATCCTGTTACATTTCCCTATTAGGTGTCCTTCGCAGAATGAAATTAAGATGTGGATTACAAAGAACTAGCATACTCCTATCCTTTCTATTCTCAAGCTTGACAGCAAGACATTCCAGGTGGTGTGTAGAGATGAAGCATGTGTCCATTCTATTCTTAGAAGGAAGCTTGATTTTATCTCTAACTCCCCCTTTTATATGATGAGATGGGATGCCAATTTCATCCCGGGGAAGGAAAGACAGAATATGTACTTCAACATGGATTAATTTTCCCAATCTCCCCCCTGCTTACTGGACTCGCTCTCACTTAAAGGCTTTATCCAATTGTTTAGGCGAGGTCCTCGAGATTAGCCTGCCCCAGACTAATTTCCCTTCTGTGTGCATTTCCAAGCCCATCCTCTCGGAATGGCACAGGAATCTTAAAACCAGGGTCAATAACAATGAATTTTTAGACCTGAAAATTACCTATTCCAAGACTCCTGTTCGGACTCCTAGCTCTAAAGGCAAGCTCCCTATGCACCAGGAAGATATCAGGCAGATGTGGATCCCCAAAAAGCACAATGAGAACAATATTACGAAGGGGACTACCTCGCAAACCATGGATTTGGACAGAACTGTAAATTTGACCCGGGATCCTCCCCCCAACCATGTCCAGGAGCAATCCCATCAGGTAAAAATTAACTTCAATAAGGACATGATGATAACCCTCCAGAACGTCAAGTTTTCTGTTCAAATTGACACAGGAGATATTATTCTCTCCATGCCCAAGCTTCCTGATTTACCTCATACGGGGGAAAACACCAAGTTTGACCAGAATATTGAGGAAATTCTAGACACAGAGGAGGAAGGCTGGAAGCTAATTGACAAAAGGAAAGGAAGGGGTAAGAAAAAATTCTATCAAGGTCCCAGTAGAGCCAGCCCAAGAAAGTCCACTATCCAGGCAGGACAAGTGGTAGGGAAATACAGGTATTAATGGACAAAAAAATTAATTGCATTACCAGGAATCTCCAGGGGATCAATAACAGTATTAAAAGAGATAGGTTGAAGGTTTGTATTTCAACTCTTAACCCTGATATTCTTTTCATCCAAGAGCACAAGATCCATGATGTTAATCACAAGATTATTATAGGTAAAACTCTCCCTCCAGGGTATGACCTTTGGTCCATTTCTGCTAATGATTCTTCTGCAGGGATAGCTATGATTTGGAGGAACAATCTTAACATCTCGGATATTTATATGGTTAATGATAGAAATGGTAGATGGCAGATCATGCTTTGTAATTTATTTAAAACTAGAATTGCTTTAGTCAATATTTATGCTTTCAATAATCCTACCGAAAGAGTTGGAGTTTGGAATAAGGTAAAGAATAGTCTTGACAACTTGGATTTTGATGAGTGTATCTTAGGAGGAGACTTGAATATGGTAACTAATGAGTTTATGAAGAACAAGAACTTTAGACCTCTGGGAGCTCAAGAAAAGAATGCTTGGAGGGGCCTGATCAGTGGTCATAACTTGATGCTGGCTAGGACGAGGCCCAATTCTTACAGCTGGACGGATAAGAGAAGTGATCCTACCCTTTGCCTCCATGACAGATTTTATCTTTTGGAGAATCTTTGGAACTATAGTAACAGGGTTTGTAACCTGGAGGGATACACACTCTCTGACCACTACCCTCAGCAATTAATTATCTCTGATAATAATGTGATCAAGAGGAAAAAGACTTATTTCAAGTTGAATACTAATTTGTTGGATCATGAAGATTTTATGGACAGGCTCCAACAGGTTATTTCCAGGTATCCAAAACCCAATGGTTCCTCTGGCTGGATGTTCTGGTGGATTATGGTCTCCAAGGCTATCAAGAATTGGCTTAAGGAATGGGGTAAAGAGGTCCATAAGAAGAAAATGGCAGCTCTCCAGAATCTTAGGGATACCCTTCCCCAGGCTGCTGAGTCAGTTAAGGACAACATTAGAGCTGAGATTGAAAGGGAAGAAATTAGAATTGCCCAAGGGTGGAGGCTCAAGGCCAAGATTAGAGAAATTAAGGATGATGAGAGATGCAGCTCAAAGTTCTTCTTTGCCAAGGCTAAAGGAAAAATTAAAAGGAATCACATTTTTGACATTAAGGTGGGGGACGAATTCATAGTGGAAGAGGAACAGATCAAAAAGGCCGCCTCAGAGCACTTTACCAATATTATGGGAACCAACCTTGATTGTCAGGATAATAGGATGGATGAATTTATTAATATACATCCTAAGGTCACGGATGAAGATAATGCTTCAATGGACAGACCCTTCACCAATGCTGAGATCCTTCTCACAGCCCGAGATATGGATAAAGGCAAGACCCCAGGGCCGGATGGGCTTCCTGTGGAATTCTTCCTTAAGGCGTGGCCTATTCTTGGTGACAGCATCACAAATATGGCCAATGAATTCAGAGATAGCAAATGTTTGGATGCCAGGATTAATACTAGCCTTATAACTCTCATCCCCAAAGTGGACATGCCGGCTTCTTTCTCAGATTATAGACCTATCTCTCTGTCTAATGTGGTCTACAAGCTTATCTCGGGTACAATTGCTAGAAGACTCAAACCTGTGTTGGACAGAATCATTAGCTCATCTCAGGCTGCATACCTCAAGGATAGGTTTATCCTTGACAATGTAGTCACAGCCATTCTTGGCCTCAACTGGGCAAAAGACTCTAATCAGGTTATAGCTCTTATCAAACTGGACATCACCAAAGCTTTTGACACTGTAAGTTGGAACTTTCTTTTCAAGTGTTGTAGAGCCATGGGTTTCTCCAATGAGGTAATTCATATTTTTAGAGCTATTCTTGCTAATTCGAGATCTTCAGTGCTTATAAATGGGGAGTGCAGTCCCTTTTTCCCCCTGAAAAGGGGTGTTAAACAGGGATGCCCCCTGGCCCCATTTCTCTTTCTCATTATTATGGAGGCTCTTCACTGTAAATTAGAAGGGGCCAAAAACTCTAACCAGATCCAGGGATTAAGCCTTCCTAATAATGACGAGGGGATGGATCAAATTTTAATGGCCATTTTGCAGATGATACATTTATTCTGGTGTCCATGGATGATCAGTCGATAATCAATATTCAAAGGATTCTGGATAATTTCGGCACAGCATCTGGGTGCAAGATCAATCCCATCAAGTCAAAGGTTATGTCCAAGGACCAGGTAAGAGGGGAACACACGGCTGATCTCCTAGGTTGTAAGTACATCCTCCCTACCAATTCTTCAAAAATTCTTGGTATTCCCTATGCTTTAAGAGGGAGCCCCTCTGATTTATGGAGTGAGATTATAGAAAAGTTTCAGAAAAAGGTTGATAATCTCAACTCCAAATATATTTCCAAACAGGGAAGAGCTATTATTGCGAATGCTATTATCTCGTCGTCTCATGTCTACCAATCCTCTGTGATTCTTGCCCCTAAAAAGGTATCTAACAAATTGCAGAGTATTATTGGCAGGTTTATATCCTGTGGTCAGAATAGGAAGTGCTGGACCCCAGTTGCCATGGCAGAGTGTTGTAAACGGAAAAAGGATGGAGGTCTGGGGGTTATAGATATTGAGAAGCAGGGCTTAGCTCTTGCTGCCAAATACTTCTTCAAGGCTACCCATAATTTGATTAAGCACCCGATCTCCATCATCATTAGGCATTACCTTATGAAATGTTGGTCTTTTGGGTGGAGGCAGATCAAGATGGTCCTTCCTCACTCCATATACTTTCCATTTACGGCCCCAAGATCTACTCCGACCCTAATCAAGAAATGGATCAAGGCCTGGAATTCAGTCAGGGGAGTTTTCGATTGGAAGGAAGGGCTATCTATGGATCAATCTATTTTTTGGAATCCTGCTATTCTTACTAACAATCCATCTTTATGTTTAGCTTGTCATTTTCCAGATCAGGCGAAGCTTTGGAGCACCAAAGGGATCATTCTTATCAGGGATATGTATAATGACAATGGAATTATTCCTTTTAGGGAATCAATTCTGGCTGAAGAAGGAGAGGTCTGCGAGTTTCTTTATGAAAATATATGCACCACTCTCACCCAAGGTTTATGGTCCAATAACGAATGTAATTGGAATTACCATGGGAAAACAATTTTATCTGTCAGGATGGCTTATAGGTTCCTCATGAGGGATCTGACTATCTCCATTCATGAAAAATGGCAGACTGGGGCAGACAGGTGTATGAGAAATCTGAGGTTCATGTGGTCTAGCCCCATCTATCCCAAAATCAAATCTTTTATGTGGCAGTTATGGCATAAGGCCCTGGCAACGAATAGTAAGAGATACAGATTACAAATGGCAGAATCAGACGTTTGCCCTAGGTGCCTGGGCCAAAAGGAGGATGAACGTCACCTCTTCAAGAATTGCATCTGGTCAGAATGGGTGTTGGATTTAGCATCCAATTTTTTGGGCTATGACGTTTTATCTATTAATTTCTTGGACTTTTTTATGCCTGACAACCCGAATGACTGGAGGATCTATATTCTGCTATGAAGGATCTGGAAGGGCCGTAATGAGTTCATTTTTAATAATGAAATCATCCACCCAGAAGCTGTGATCAAGCAGATTAAATATGATGTTAATTGGATTATTGCAGCCTTGTGATTCTTTCTTATGGGCTCTCTGTTTATTTCAGGGATCATATTTGTACTGGTACGAAAGATCTAATGGACCCTAATACCAACATGGAGTGGATCAAGGTGTTCGGCCCGCCGAACCTGTATGGTCACGAAGAACCCTGCTTATGTAATTGCTGCTGTGACCAGAACTATGACATCAGAAGAACCCTTTTATATGGAGCCAAAGATAACAGAGGAAGATTCAATATGGCCAAGGCAGGTTCCTGCCTGTGTTCATTTTGCGTTCTCACAATCATGGTTAGGGGAAAGGGACGGAAGATCTCTAATTTCCACCTTAAATCCTCCTTCTAGCCTGCTGTTGTATGCAAACTTGATCAGAGTTGGAAAATCTCAGGGAAACTCCGTAGTTCATGAATTACCTGTTTTTACCTTTCATATACTCTTTTTATATGAGCGATAAGGGTTATACTTCCTTGTAAAAAGTTAAAAGTAAATTTTGTAACCTTATTTATATACATAATATACATATCGGCCTTCAATAAAAAAAAAGAAGTCCAAAATGAGCTTGCGAAATTTCCTGACTACCAACAATACATCATCAAAGCCTCCACTATGTATAGTACTATGAATGCAAATCAGATATCTATCTACACACATATACGCAAGCTCATAGACAATGGACAACCACCAAAACCAATCTTTATTTATGAAAAAGCCGACACCGGAAAAACCCATCTTCTTAACGCAATCTCCCTTTACATACGAGGAAAACGCCAAATAGTTTTACCATGCGCAACAACAGCACTTGCATCCCTACTATATCCTGCTGGTAGAACCGCACATTTCCTATCCAAATACCTGTCATTGACAATAACTTCGGTATACATTCACTACTCGATCCACAATCACCGAGAGCAACCTTAATCAGGCAAGCAACTGCTATTATATGGGACGAATTTCCCATGGCAAATAAAGCAGTCATAGAGGCAGTCGACATATTATTACAAAAAAAACAAATATAAACCTACCATTTGGAGGAAAACTATTCATAGCAGCAGGAGATTTCAGACAAATCGCTCCCATCGTTAAAAGAGCAGGCAAAACAACAACAATTAATGCTTCCATTAGATCATCACATCTATGGCACCACTTCGAAGTTCTACTCCTCAACGAACCAGTAAGAAATGCTGGAGACACTGACCTTATACACTTTGTTGATGCCATAGGCCAAGGAGACCTGTTCACTAACATTCCATTAACTACCATTAACACTATTCAAAACAACCAGCAACTTCGAAGATGCTGTCAACTTCTTATAGAACATATACATTCTCACAACACCTGAAAAATGCGAAAAGAGAGCATTCTTATCACCCAAAAACATTAAAGTTGATGCATTCAACGATATAATCTTGCAAATGCTTCTAGGAATACCCAAACTATAGTTTAGTATAGATAGACTCACAGAAAATGATCAAACCATAGAAGATCACCCAATGGCCACAACTGACTTCCTTAATGGTTATAGACATCCATCACTTCCACAACACATCCTTCAACTTAAACCCAACACAATTTGCCACATTACAAAAGTGCTCGACAAAGAAAGAGGACTCGTGAAAAATGCCAGAGTAATGATACACTCAACACACAGATTTGTAACAGTTAAACTCCTTACCGGAGAACCACAACACACAGGAAACATCCACCCTATTTCTCGAGTCGACTTCTTCTACCAGCCTGATAAATGGCCCTGGACAATTCATAGACGCCAACTTCCACTACGCCCAGCATATTCAACAACATTCAATAGTTGTTTAGGACTAACTCTTGACAAAATAGTCCTCGACTTACGAATCAAAGTCTTTGCACATGGCCAACTATATACAGCACTCACTCGAGTTCGAAAAAGAGACGATGTATTGATTCTACTTGACAATGCCAACAAAGCAAACACTACAACGAATGTCGTCTACAAAGAGCTCCTACCATGACTAAGGTACGCACCAAAAAAAATAAAAATCCATCTCATTCCACTACACGCTCACGATGTAGACGGTATACCGATCCTACGGGCTCGATATTCCTTCTACACCGTGAGCCCATGTTAACGGATACCTCTGGGTTCAACTCCCAGAAACATACGAAGCCAGCGCCAAATTCTTGTATTATATAAGGTAGTTATAAATAGGAAGTAACGAGTTTAGAAATCTTGAAGTTAGCAAGTCAAAATGTAGACTACTTATAATGCATGCAAAGTAAATTTACATGTAAACGACTTAGAATGCATGCAAAATAAATACAGTTTGCATTCATTCGAAGTATTTTAATTTTTGACTTGCTAACTAAATTTTGTAAACTCATTTTTAAATGTAACTATTTATACTACTAGCTAGGTTTGTTGACACGCAGAGGCGTGGCTGACACGCCGGAATGTCCCCTAAAGGGACATTTTTGTAACGTGAACTTGGATTTTGTTGCAATTCTGACGTGGCGGTTTAATAGGAAAAAACTGTCATTTTTTTTCTCTTTCCTTCCCGCTTCTTTTCCTTCCGGCTATGGCGTTGCCTTAGCCGCAGCGATGGGCTCGTGTTCTTGGCGGTCTTCTAAGGTGTTTTTAGTGGCGCCTAACCTCTGTCATTGATTTTCTTCACTTTTTCTGTATTTACTTATATGAGCAAAGATTTTTTAATGTAGTTTTTGTCTTTGAATGCATTATTGAGCATGATTGTCATGCTTAATTGATTTATAATAAGACAAAGTTTGTTCTATAATAACTTTTAAGGTGAATTTCTTAGCAGGATAATTGACTAACTATGGAAGAGGCTAATGAGAGACAAGTTGATTGGTGTTGTAGGATTGAGTAACTATGAAAGAGACAAATGAGAGACAATTGAGTAACTATGAAAGAGGCAAATGAGAGACAACATCAATGAAACTTGTCTCTCATTAGCCTCTTCCGTAGTTACTTAATTGTTATGCTAAGAAAATTCACATTCCTTAAGAATTAATGTTGAACAAATTTTTTATTATTACAAATTAATTAATCATGACAATCATGCTCAATAATGCAATCAAAGATGAAAGTTACATTACATGTCTTTTGTTTCTACAAGTGGAAACTAAGTTCACAGCAACTAGGGCCTCAAAGGCTTTAGCATAAGTTAGGTTATATGGAATAATTTTTGCAGACAAATTTTCTTGTCTCTTTATTCCAATTATCATCAAATATGATACCTTTCAAAATCTTAGTATTGGTGTCAGCACTTTCGGGCTCAATATTCTCATGCTCATCGTCGTCAGAAAAAGCTTCAATAACTTCTCTGTGATAAGAAATATACTAAATTTTCCACAAAAATCTAAATAAACCTAGGCTAAATATAAAGAACCTAGCTAGTAGTATGAGTTGTGTTTTATTCTATAATTGTTATAAGTTCAATGGTAGGCAATAATTGTTATTAGTAAGAAACGAGTTTAAGAAACTTGAAGTCAGCAAATCAAAAAGTAAATTACTCCGAATGTATGCAAACTAAATTTACTTTATATGCGCTTTAAGTGCATTGTATTTAAATTTAGTTTACATGCATTGGAAGTTGTTTATTTTTTTACTTTGTAAATTTTAAGTTTTATAAACTCATTTCTTACTAATTATGACTGATTTAGATATAATTATCTCTCTATTTCCTATTATTGAAATTATAATACTTTTAGAATAGAACAAAATACATCTCGATATGAAGCAAGCATAAGTGCTCCATGGTGAATGGGTTATGAAAATATGGCAAATTCTGTGTAAACTGATATTCCTAGATGTTGTCTACTGCTTTAAGCGAAAGGGATATTATAATTCTAAGAGGCTTGAACAATCATTGAATTATTAGATGGGATGGAAGAAAATGTACCTCAAATGTTTGAAAGAGTCGAGAATTCTAAGGAAGGGGTCAAGATATTAATATTTTTACAGATTGAGAATTCATAAGGAAAAGGATAAATACCCAAATATGGACCATTCACTATTTAGAAAAAACTCGATCAAAAGAGTTATAACAGAAAGATGACCAAAATGAGATGGTGACACGTGGCATGTTAGAGAATAGTTCCTTATTCTTAACACCCCTTTTGGAATGTTGCTCTAACATGAAAAAAAAAAACAAGAATAGAAAAAACATGAACAAAAAATGAAAGCTACAGTTGTAGCTCCTGTAACAGCTTATTAACACCAAAAAAACTCTTCATCTGCCTCAGCTTTGATCCTACGAGTGGTTTAGTAAGACCATCTGCCAGATGTCGAGCAGTAACACAATATTGTAAATTCAGAAGACCTTTTTGAAGTTGTTTCCTTGCAAAACAGACTTGAAGATCTAAGTGTTTTGTTGGAGGATGATACGTAAAATCTTTAATCAAGTCTATGAGATAGATTCAAGATCAATAGAATAATTTCATGAGAATTTATGACTAACTAGACAACATCTTATTCATGGTCAATCACGTAATATAAGGAATACCACAAAATGCTTGAATACCATTACATAGGCACTATTCATTTGGGATCTAACCCAATAACTGTAGCTTGTATACCCGATAGCACAAGCCTATTGTTACATCTTCATTCCGGATCGCTCCCCTTATCTTTGATTACAACTTCAATATATAGGGCCAGACCTCACCGAATGGTGCAGATCCGGCCGCCTAGCAGAATCCATAGCATCAGGTGATCGGTGCTTCGACTTCTTCGGCCGTTTCCATATTCAAACGATTTATTCCCACCATCGAGAACCTTAAGTTCCAAATTTATATTCAATGGTCTCATAACTATAATTCATGTTCAATGGTCTTATAAAACTTTACCTTACCATTGATCTTGCAAATATTTATCTATGCACTTATACCATAATCTTGGAGACTGTTTTAGGCCATAAACAGCTCGGTTTAATTTCCATACCATGTTATCCCTTTTATCTTCAAACCCAGGTGCTTGTTTCATGTACACCTCTTCATCTATTTCAGCATTTAGAAAAGTCGTGCTCACATCCATGTGGTGCACTTCCGAGTTGTTTGCATTTGCATAGGCTAGCAGAATTCTTATGCTTGTTAGCTTTACAATGGGTGAGAAGGTTTCATCATAATCTAAGCCCTTCCTTTGAGTGAATCCCTGTGCAACCAGCCTGGCTTTGTATTTTTGTTCACCATTTGCTCCAGTCTTTAGCTTGTAGATCCATTTGCAGCCAATAGTATTTTTGTCATCAGGTTTTCTTACAACATGATACGTGTTTGTTCTCACAAAAGCATTTATTTCCTCTTTCATTGCTTGCTCCCAATTTGCTGATTCTTCTGACTGCATGGCTTCCTCATAACTCATAGGTATCTTTGGTTCAAAAATGGCCAGGACCTGATTTATATCCACTAATTCATTATCCAGTCTTTTACTTTTCCCATCCTCTGTTCTACCATATTCACCTGCATCCATTTCTAAGTTCTCCTTGAGCTTTTCCAACTCTGTTTTCCTTTTTCTTTTGACTTTCTCTACTTGCCCTTGCTCCAGCTCAATCCCTTCTCCTTCTGTGACTGTATTTTCCCTTGTGCCCCTATTATCTTGTTCTTCATCATTTTCCCCATCACTCTCTATATCAGCAAACTTATTCACCTGAGCATCCTCTTCATTTCTGTTTGATTCCAATGTTTTTGTTTCACCATGTGCCTGCACCTTATTTCTGTCTTTGTAAAGTATATTTTCATTGAAGACCACATCCCTGCTAATAATTATTTGTCTCTTAGACTCATCAAACAACCTGTATGCCTTTGCTTGCTCATCATAGCCTGCCAAAAAACATTTTGTTGCCTTATCATCTAATTTTCTTCTAAGTTCTTTAGGAACATGCACAAAAGCCATGCATCCATATGCTTTAAGCATTTCATATGATGGCACATTTCCATTCCACATCTCATCAGGTGGTGTTTTACCATTGATAGATGAGAAAGGTAGCTTATTTTGGATTAGTACAGCAGTTTTAACTGCTTCATCCCATAAAAAATTTGGCATACCTGAGTGCTTTAGCATGGATCGAACTGCATCCAAAATTGTCCTGTTCTTTCTTTCTGCTACTCCATTTTGCTGAGGTGTGTACCTGCAGGTTAGTTGTCTTCTAATTCCATTTATCTTGCAATGTCTTTTGAACTTTCCTGAGAGAAATTCCCCTCCTCGATCTGACCTTACACATTTTATTTTTCTTCCAGTTTGTCTCTCCATTTCCTGCTCAAATAACTTGTATGCTGCAAATGCTTGATCTTTATGCCTTAACAAATAGCATTTAGTTTTTCTTGAATGGTCATCTATAAATGTTATAAAGTATTTCTTACCTGTCATGCCTGTAACATTAATTGGACCACACAAATCAGTGTGTATTAGGTCTAAAATTCCACTGGCTCTTTTTGTTGATCTTTTGAAAGTAAGTCTGGTGTGTTTTCCCAATAAGCATCCTTCACACAAGAAATGATCCCTTTGTTCTTCTCCTATTATCAGACCTTTCTTTATCATGTAATTTACATTGTTCATATGTGTATGGCTCGACCTTTCATGCCATTCTTTTGCTGTAACCAAGTTTACTTTACCTTCAACATTGGCTTTGTCAAGTGCAAATAAATTGCATACTCTTTTTGCCAAAAATTTTAATTCATTATTGAGGTAAATGTTGCAATGGTGTTTCTCAAAACACACTCTATATCCAAGGTCAACCAATTGGCTAATAGAAATCAAGTTTCTGATTATAGAAGGCACACACAATACATTTTTCAGTTCAACTGGTTTCCCAGCCAAATCAAAGATCTCCAACATTCCAGCTTCTTCAACTTGCTGTAATTTTCAATCTCCAAGTTGAATAAAGCTTGAGACTTTCTTTGTCTTGTTCTTGAGTTGATTTGCTTGTTTGATCACGCATCTCTCAGCTCCTGAATCTAACACAAGCAAGTTATCATCATTTTTAGTCTCATTCATAATCAATGTGCTGAAGCTTTCTTTTCTTACCTCTTCATTTTCGTCCAACTTCTCCTTCTCTGAGTTGTCCACTTCTTTTGCCAAATTTACAGCTGATGTGTTTCTGCCTCTTCCTTTTCCTTTGTTAAAAAACTTGCCTCTTGTATTTCCCCTTGGATCTCCTCTTCCTCTCCCTTTAGCAAAATCCTTTGGACTTGAGCAATTTGCTGCTTGATGTCCCAGCCCATCACAGTTATAACATCTATTGTCCTTTCCCAACTTAGGACAATTGTATTTAAGATGACCATAAGTGTTACAATGATAGCATGGCCCTATCTTACCTTTTTCTGCTCTGATTTTTCCTTTGCCAGCAAACAGGATCTCAGAATGTTCTTCATATTCCCCTATTAGTTTCTTTTGTTCAAGTTCAGTTTTTACCATTAGTTCAACATCTTCCCTAGATTTAGCAATATTCCTAACCAAGGTTGATAGCTGATCATAATCAGAAAAAGCCCTAGCAATGGACATCACTTAATGTTCATTTGTTATTGTCACACACCTGCTGCTTCCAGATCTGCAATTAAGTTATCCAATCTTTGGAAAAAATCAGTTATGTCATCCTTCTCATGATATTTCAAATTTCTGAGTTCTCTATCAAGTACATCCAATTGTGATGATGTCTTGTTCTCATAAGTTTTGATTAAGTATTTCCAAATTGCTCTCGGTTGCATCCCTCTCACTTTCAATAAAATACTAGGACTCAATTTCACTGTGACAATACTTTTAGCTTCAATCAACTTGGCATTCATATTTGAGCTAGTTACCTCAACGTCCCCTGAGCTGGAACCTTCCTCTGCTGCACTGATAGTCACAGCTGCAGTGCCACTGGTATCATTGTCCCCAGTGTCCTCTCCAACATAGGACCAAAGTCCCTCTACTTCCAAGATCTCCTTGATCTTTTCCTTCCACACCTGGAAGCCTCCTGTGCCTTTAAATATTTCCACTGCACTTAACAAAGATGCACCCAATCTAGTAGTCATAATTGTCAGCTCTGATACCAAATGAGATAGATTCAAGATCAATAGAATAATTTCATGAGAATTTATGACTAACTAGACAACATCTTATTCATGGTCAATCAAGTAATATAAGGAATACCACAAAATGCTTGAATACCATTACATAGGCACTATTCATTTGGGATCTAACCCAATAACTGTAGCTTGTATACCCGATAGCACAAGCCTATTGTTACATCTTCATTCCGGATCGCTCCCCTTATCTTTGATTACAACTTCAATATATAGGGCCAGACCTCACCGAATGGTGCAGATCCGGCCGCCTAGCAGAATCCATAGCATCAGGTGATCGGTGCTTCGACTTCTTCGGCCGTTTCCATATTCAAACGATTTATTCCCACCATCGAGAACCTTAAGTTCCAAATTTATATTCAATGGTCTCATAACTATAATTTATGTTCAATGGTCTTATAAAACTTTACCTTACCATTGAACTTGAGTCTTCCAGATACAATCGATCATGCAACCTCATGCACTTCACCATTCAAACTCAGGTTAATAAACCTTCATATCTATAATGCTTGCATCACACCTATGTTGTATAAACCATAGGTTAGAATTGTATCATTCCCTTTTTCTACTGATCTCTTTTGCCTTAATTCTTACTTCTCATGATATCAGATAATTTGAAAGAACCTATTTTTCTAACAGTCTATAGCTCATGAACTGTCCACATAAATCTTCACCTTAGAAAATGAGAGCTGCAAATCCTGAAACAAGTGAAGCAGCCAAATTTCTTGATTTCCAATAGAGAATGCCTTAAGCTTAACTTCTATGGTACTAAAACTGACTATAGTTTACTTCTTAGAACTCAAATGAATAACACTTGTTCCAAGTAAAGAAACAAATCCTATAGTGGAACATCAAGACTCATAATCTGTATCAGCATGATCAGCATCTGTAAAGAAAAATATGTTTGGATTTTGCTGTTGAGAGTACTCAAGACCTCATACATTGTAGTCTTACGATAAGCAAGAATCGTTTTAGCAGCAAGCCGGTGACCTTGCTTAGGAGATTGCATAAATCAGCTGACTTGGCCAACAAATGCAATATCAGGCGGAGTAATGGTCACGTAAATCAGGGAACCAGCTAACTGAGTGTATAAAGTAACATCGCAAGCAAAACCAGCAGGATCAAGTGTCAACTTATCACCCAGATCATAAGGATTTAGCATAGTTTTGCATTTCTCCATATAAAACTTCAATAGATCCTTTATATATTTGACTGAGTAAGATGAATAGAAGTAGGAAGGTGCTATACAAAAATGAAGAAATCGTAAATCTGTAATTTCAAAGGGTGTACTTAGTTGTTGCTTCTTTGAGAAATAAGACCACTAGCATCCTTTGTAATAATAATATGATCAATATAGAGAGTAATGTATATGTCTTCGACTTTAAAATAGTGGCCAGGATTTGCTCGAGATCTCTGAAAACCATGTTGTAGCAGAAAAATATTGATTTTCTCATGCCAACATCTAGGTGTTTGCTTCAACTCGTAAATACTCCGTTTGAGTTGACATACAAAATCTTCTTTGCCTTTGAGAACAATCCATATAAATTTACTCCTTGAGTTCACCATTCAAAAAAGCACTCTTGAAATCCATCCGCCAAATTGCCAACCTTTATTAGCTGCTAAAGCTATGACAACTCGAATAGTAGACATCCTTGCAACATGAGCAAACACTTCTATATAACCATATCTGTACTTCTGAGTGTAACATTTGGCTACTAACCGTGCTTTTACTTGCCAACAGAACCATCCAAATTAAATTTAGTATGAAAGACCCATTTATTTCCAAATACATTCATTTTTGGTGGCCTTGGTTCCATGTTCCCTATTCATGAGCATTAAATATTTTGCTTGCATAGTCTCTCACCACTGTTGATGCTTGCTGGCTTCTTTAAAAGTTTGTAGGTCTTGATGGAATTTCTCCATTCGAATTGCAGAATAAGCCAAAGTTCCAAATACCCAGAAATGACCAACCTATGGTTTCTTTCTTTAAAAAATACTTGAATTGGAGTCACATTGGGTACAATAGAAGTAGGTGGTCAATTGGCCAAATATACAGTAGTATTAAAAGCTTCACCCCAAAATCATAAATTTAGATGTTTATGAGCAAGCATAGAATGAACCAAATTTTGGAGAGACCGATGCTTATGCTCAGCAACTCCGTTTTGAGAATGAGCAAAAGGAACAACCCATTGTCTATGGATACCATGAAAGCTGTCTATGGATAACGTGAAACTTGCACTAATCATTAAACTCATAGTTAACATATTCTATACCATTATCTGTTCTCAAAGATTTAACACATAATCCAATATGTTTTTCTATAAAAACATGAAACTGCTGAAAATAATTGTAACACTTGATTCTTATGATGAAGACAAAATATACAAGTGTACCGAGAAAAATCATCCACAATGATAAAAAAAAAAAATATCAAGTTCCTCCAATAGATCGAATAGGCATATAGCATAAATCTGAGTGTAACAGCTCAAAAGATTGTTGAGCTCGTTCACCAATATCAGAACATGGAGCTTGAGTTTGTTTGCCAAGATGACATGCTTTACACTCAAGAGACTTGGACTGCAAACTAGGCAAGCCCTCAACCAAAGAAAGCCTGGACAACTCTCCAAGTGCACGTCCTCCTATGTGTCCATAATTGTGATGCCAAAGAGATTTTGGAGAAGAAGCTATGGGAATGAAGTTTGTGGCTAATGAGACTAATTGTGCATCAACAACAATATAAAGACCAACCATATTAAGATGGCATTTTAGAACAACATGAAGCTGATTTAGAGAAAGAAATCGAAATAGACTAATCTTGGTAAGAAACATTTTCTGCTGCCCAGTCTCAGTGGATCATGATTATCCTCTGAGACTTTATTCTTGCCTCTGCATTTGTATTTTGCTTTTGGCTTGGCGTTTCAATAAAGTTTGTCGTCCTTCCAAAAAAAAAAAAAAAAATTTAGTATGACCTTGCAAATCAAACTACGAGACAGAAAACAAATCTGTACGTAAATCAGGAAGATATGAAACATTATTAACTTCCACAATATCATTGGAGATTTTAATATGTAACTCACCTTTCATTTTGGACTGACATACATTACCATTACCCTTGTGAATCTCATGTAAGAAGCTTGGTAGCTCCAAAATCCATCATACAAAGAGAGTGAACTGATTGAGAAGATCCCTGAATTGCAACATATAAGAATTCAAGAAACTCAAAACTAGTCTCCATGGAAAAAGTAAAATATTCATAGTCTTGCTTCTAAATTGTTGAATAAAATAAAATAAGGCCGAGAAAGATTTCTTAGCACCACACTTATCATTGTACTTGATCGCATTCTAGTGGTTCAATATATTCTTATATTCTTCAAAAAAAAAAGGGCCGAGGAAGATCTTTAAAAGAGGTAGTAATTGCCATATTCATATATTCATTAGAAAATAGAGGAGACAAGACTGTTGCTCTAGTAACAGCTCGAATTGCAATAGAAGAAGTAGAAGTTTGATTTTATTGAGTTTTCTTAAGCCATCTTTCGAAATCGGGACATTAATTGCGATAATGCCCCTTCAGACCACAAGCATAACAAGTAAATTGAGACTTATCTTTCTTCATTTTAGACTTTTCCTCCGGCTGTTTTCCTTTAGTAGCAGACATAGCAAGATTAAGTCGAGCATATTAAGCTGAGTTTGTTGTACCTTACGAGCTTGCTCCAATTCTTCTTGAACCAAGAGATCCTACACTTCATGGAATGTCCACTTTACCCTTTTCTGTGAGCAAGTCTTAATTGAACCAGTGATATGAGAAAATTTATCTCCACTACCACGAAGAACAAGAACAATCAAATTTTGCTCATTAATTTCACCTCCCGCACCTATCAAATCTTCTTTAAGTGTCTTCAACTTAGAGAGATAAGCTTGAACACCCTCACATGAATCCAAGGTTAATTGCTCCATCTATTCTTTCACTAAAGATTCTCCCAAACTTCTTTAAAAAATTTACAAGGCCTGAGCTGTCTCTTAATAGCAAGTTCTACAAGAGCTTTAAGATGATCTAATGCCTCATCATCTTCCTCTGGTTTAACGTCGGCATCCTAATCTGTCTTATTAAGCACCTTCTTGAGATGAATTAATTCAAGATAAAAATTCAAAAAAATCTTTCTATGTTTGATAATTAGTGCCATCAAGAATTGGATTAGATGCAAGCTTCCAGGATCAACATCTCCCATTATTTATGATCAAGAGATTTCTCCTAAGATGCAGTAATAGACCCGTAATTTAAACAACCATGTGAAGAAATCTTGAATCAAGATTCCACCCTTGGCTCTGCACTGGTTTACTTCCTTGCCACTTCTTTGCCAATCACCGAAATCCCTTTCGAATATGATGCAATCTTGCTAGAAATGACCTCAATAGACTGGTAGAACCATTCCAATATAGATTTGTGAAATATTCGAAGAATTTTGACACAGAAAAAAAGACCTGACTAGGTGCCCCTAGGAAAAAGATTTTACTAGGTGCCTCTTCAACGTATTCACTATGAACGATTCTGATACCATTTTATGGATTGAGAAATCATAGGAAAAGTTTAAATGCGCCAAATATGGACCCTTCATTATTTAGAAAAAACTTGATCAAAAGAGTTGTAACAGAAAGGTGACTAAATAGTCATATGCTGACATGGCACATGCATGACGTGACACGTAGCATGTTAGAGAACAATTCCTTATTCTTAACAAATATAAAGGCAACTATCAAAAGGAAGGAAATGAATTTCTAATATTATTGTATTTAAGCTTATTTAACCTTTAAAAGGCACTTTGCCTATTCAAAGGTTATACAAGAAATTTATCGCGACAGCCTTGGCCGCCACGTGCATTTCTTTGGTTCCAAACTTGCGCAACAGGGAATCACTACTAATGTCTAACATTTGATAAATTCTTGAATTAAATTTTCATGCATTGTCTCTATTCCCTTTTTCTTTGTTGTTACTTTATCTAAAAAGAAAATGCTATTATGTAGTTGTCTCTTATCCCCTCTTTCTTTCTTCTTACCTTGTCTAAAAAGAAAATGCTATTATGTAGACCTCAAATTTGTGGAGGGGTTTGTAGGCAGCCAGAAGTTGTGGTAAAACTATAAAGATGGAATATTTGTAATGTGTTTATTTCATAGACGTAAATTGAAAAAATCTTGCCCTTGATTGAAAAAATAAATATAGGATTAGATAAAAGAGATTGCATAAGCTTAGATCATTAACTAGCCTGAGAGTTCGGCAAGCAGAAGAAACATGGCAAATAGAGGCAAACAGAGACCACCAAGGCAATGAGGGCAGCATGAGATCCACATTTTTAGGGCCAAACATGAGCCCAACATGACAAATTTGGCCCTGCGCGAGGATTTGCAGGGCCCGACTGCTTGTAACAAGAGGTTTTTGGAGCTTGGCCATTGTGGCAGAGTTTAGTGATCGGATTATCGAGAGATGGTGCAACAGATTGTTTCAACAAAGGATTTACTAAAAATAGACGAAGAACACATGAAATTCTTGCAAGTTTGGAAGTCCAGAACCATGTTAGATTCATCACAAAACTCGTTGATGATTCAACAAAATCTTTTTGATGCGAATAAAGTGCAAACACAAAGAACCAGAGCTCCAAATCAAATTCCTTGGTTTCACAAAGTCTGCCAGACTTGGATCAATCTAAATCTCAAGCCAAATATTTGATTTGCAGAAGGATTTTTGCCAAAGAGATTCCTTAATTAGGTTGTTGAGAAAATGGGTTCATATGATCCACACAACTTTATGCTGCAGTGGCAAGGCTGAAACAAAATTCTCTATGTAGCCCATCTTCTATAAAAAAGCGGAAGGTTGTGGGTCATCTCTTCATGCTACCTCTAGGAAAATGGTTATGGCTAGACTGCCAGAACTAAAAAGGGAGTCAATCTCATTTCATCAGACTGCCTATAGCCTTCCAGATAGATCAGATCCACTCCAGATGCAAAGATGTAAGATTCTAAGGCTTCAAATGAGAACTTTAAGATACAGTTTTTGCCGCAAGACAGGACGAGATCAATGTCCTAGTGATCTATAAAACGATGACTCTGAATCGCTTGATGACTCAACATCCGAATGCAATTCTCATACACATAGCATTTCTAAGAAGGAAGTAATTTTTTGGTTTATGCGTTAAACAGTTGGCAGGACTTTGAGATGCACTAAAATATATGATAAGAATAGAATAGAATAGAATAGAGTTTTTATTATCCATGGAGACCAATTGAACTATAGGACCTAAACAGGAGATGCATCAAACATATTACTGTCCGGGTTAAAAAATCGTGACAGGAATAGGTTTGCTGTCAAACTGTAAAAATACAAATACAAATAGAGACAGAAATATGTACATGTATCACGTAAGTGCCCGAGGAGCTGATCTCGGCGATGTATGATCTCTTGAATGTATGAGCCCAACCTCCATACCGAGCTCGTGCTCAACATCTCATGCAGGGGCTGGCCAGGACGAACCAGCTCAGCATAGCGTATCCGAATGTCATCATATGCCGGACAACTCTGAAGGGTGTGGCATTCGTCTTCCACAGCTCCAACCTAGCAGCGTTGACAAAGCCTCTCCTGATGCAGCTCCCCAACCCATCTTCCTGTCTCAATCCGGAGATGGTGTGCACCTGTGCGGATACAGACAATGGATCTTCATTTTTTCATGGGTAGATGAGTGTGCATGTAGCATTGCGGGCCCTGCTCCAACATAGGATTTATGTGGCATTGATAATGTGTCGTCTTGACCTGTTTAAGGGTGCTAGCATCCCATAGCTTACTGAGAAAGCATGCGTCAAGGTACTGTCTGAGGCTGCGATGATCTACCTCCATTCGCACTTGGATGCACCTGTGCTCCTGCACATTCCATCTGTCCAGCCACTGAGCTCTCTTTTCCCGCTAGCAGGCATTGAGGCTTTTAGGCGTTGTTGTTGCAGTCACAACAAGCTCAAATAGTTTATGCCGGCAGGCATGTTAGTTGCATAAACATGCATATGAAAAAGGATAAGGGATAATAAATGGATAGAAGCAAAGTTAAAGCGAATCTGCTGGCATCTAGAAACTTTAGTCATTACTCCAACATGCGCAGTCTTAGCATTATAGAAAGATTTCAATAAAACAGAAGACTTTTTATCTACTTCAAGGCCATATTTCTTCATAATATGGTAAGGCATGATGTTTAGTAGAGATCCACCATCCAGCAATATATAAGAGAATGTGTAGCCTCCCAAAGCAGCTAACACATGAATGCTTCAAGATTTTCTTCATTTTGGGCTAATACAAGGTTAGTTGCATCTTTAGAATTAAGACAAGCCAATGATTCATCACATGAAGTCCATTGTAGCAACTCTTCCTATAACTAGAAGCAATCTTTAACAAGGTAAAAAAACTCCACATTTACCTTAGAGTTTTTCAGCAAGACATCCATCTCATCAACGTCTGATCTTTCTTGGCATATTTCTGATGAGGGGGTCAAGCTATTACCTGAGGAGAAGCTTCCACGACAGGTGTTACTGGTGGCATTGATGTCTTAGGAACTCTTGCAATGTTGCCACTTGATTCAGCTTGTTTGTTGGTCTCATGGATGCTCTTGATTTGTACCACCATAATCTTCTCGTGGCAACTTCTGTGGCCTGTATAAAATTTATAGAAGCAAATCTTACAGAAAAACTTGGTTCTAACTTCTTTTCCCTCTCTTGTTTAGCAAAGCATTCTTTAATTGCACACTTGACTTCAGTATGACCGGTTTCTTTACAAAAGGTACAATAGGGGCATTCTCTATCAAAGTAGCCTTTCTTATTACATCTAAAATACATTCTATAAAAGCAAATATGGATATGTGTTCTTACCATAATGGATGTAATCTGGATGGACTCTACCTCTTTTGGATGCTTTCAGTTCCACAAGTTGCTTAGTGACCTCTGCGACAAGTCTACGTTAACCTCTAAATTTTGGGAATTAGCCGCCTCTTCCTCCGAACTCTGGTTGAAGACAGCAGGAACCACCATCAGGATCTATATTGTTGTTTCATGGATTTTGCGAAGGCATTTGACACTGTGCCTCGGGAAAAACTATGGGCAAGATTGCGACAGCTGGGGGTTCCTGTAGATTTGTAGAATGCAGTGTACAGGCTATATGAAAGATGCTTGGGTCAGTTGCAGCCGACAAGCCAACCATTTGATAGTAGTATCGGGGTTCGTTAGGGATGCCCTCTCTCTCCAACATTGTTTGGGCTTTACATTGATCAATTGGAGAGCTGGCTTGCTGATAATGAGGGTGACGGAGCTCACCTTCTGCACCAGATCATCAGGCAGTTAATATATGCTGATGATGTGGACCTTCCAGTACACGCTAGCAGACATGCAACGACATCTCGATGCCATGGACACAATCTACCAAGCGACTGATATGCATGTCAACCTGGCCAAGACTAAGGTGGTTCTCATATCATCCTCACGTCAGCCGAGGATCCCCTCCTTCAGTTACGGAGGGCAGAATGTGGAAGTGGCATCCACATACAAATATTTGAGAGTGGAGTTTCCTTCTACTATGCATTGGGACACATCCATACGGCTACGAGTGATGGCGGGCTGGAAGGCACTATATACAATGCAAAACAACAGTCATAAAGCAGAGTTGTATGATTGGACCCATCAGTCACACCTGTTCAAAGACTTAGTGGAGCCTGCCCTTTTATACGGGTTGAAGTATGGGGCCTAGTAGTATCCCTCGCTACATGGAATGACTTGGAGCAGGTGCAGAAAGCCTTCTTGGTACGAGCACTAGGGGTGAAATCCACAGTCCCATATCAAATTCTACTGCAGGAGACGGGATTCTTGCCTCTTCAGAAGGCGGCCGTTGATCGCCACATTGTCTATTTTCAGAAGGTGATCAACATGGACGATGCTCGTCTCCCTAACCTAGCTTATATCATGGCAATGGGGCCGCAGTGTCTCAAGGTCTGCTGGAGGGAAAAGAGAGCTCAATGGTTGGCTAGATGGAATGTGCAGGAGCACAGGTGCATACATGTGCAAACAGAGGCAGATCGCCATAGCTTGAGGCAATATCTTGACACTTGCTTCCTCAGCAAGCTTTAGGATGCCAGTGTCCTTGAACAGGTCAAGATAGCACACTACCAGCGCCACATAAATCCCACATTGGAACGAGGCCCACAATGCTACATGCGTACCCACTTGCCTATGAAAAGGCGCAGACTCATTGCCTCCATTCGCACAGGGGCACACCATCTTCGAATTGAGACGGGCAGATGGATTGGTGAGCCATGCCAAGACAGGCTCTGTCAATGCTGCCAAATGGGAGTCATTGAGGATGAATCTCATACCTTTCAAAGCTGCCCAGCATATGATCAAATCCGGATGTGCTATGTTGAGTTGGTCAGACCTGGCCAACCGCTACATGTGACATTGAGCACGGCTTTTGTACGGGTGCTGGGATCATACCTTCAGGGGGTTATAGACATGCGAGATCAGCTATGTCCTCGGACACACACTTGACATATATCCTTATATTTATACAATTATATAGAGGTCTGGATCATGGTGTAGAGATTGATCTCGGCCGTCCATCTCTGGGATGGACGGCCCAGACGGTGCCACCTCGTAACACCCCAAGCATCCCCCCTTATTTGGGGCTTTTAATCTGGGCCCTCGAAATTGGGGCATTTTATCTAGACCGTCGATTAAAATTATTTGGGGCTTTTCGTATGGGCCTTCGGATTAAAAGGGAAGGTCAAATCTTGGCCGTCAATTTTGGATAGGTAGTTGCAAGGAAGGTGATAGAACTGGGGCTTTTAATCCAAATCATTGGAATTGGGGCTTCTAATCTCTTCCCTTGATTTAAAAGTCAAGGAAATTTAATGTCCACCTTCATGAGGTGGCAATGCACATTAATTAAAAATCATCAAAGGATATTTTCCATTTTTCTCTGTTCTCGGTTCAATTTGTCTTGTGGTGGGGCTATGGCGGAGAGCAGGATATCCTGTATAACCCAGGTAATTGATTTGAAGCTCGACTTTAGAGTTTAGTTTCAACATTTCATTCCATTAGAATCTAATTAACATAAATACTTTCGGTGCATTTCTAATCGATTGCCACTGTGTGTTTACCGTGGAAAATTTACTCTCGGATTCATGGCGGGTCATTTCTTACGGCATAGGGTTAACTTGGAACAATTTAAGGGCACAATGGATCAAACTTGATTTTTCGTAAAGGTCGAGAGGATCCGGCTCAGCTTTTGTGTGTTGCGGACTTTCATTTGGAGTTGGATTTCATATTTAGCGGCCAGAGGAAGTAAACTATTAAGGCTCTTGCTTTTTGCATTGCTTGATTTATCTATTGTTTATGAGAAACACACGACTAATTATCCTCTGTTTTCATTTGCAGCATTTAGATCAAAGCATCGAGCATGCAACATTTTTTGAAATGTAGATTCGGTGTTTGTCGGTGCCCGGAGATTCGAACTCAATAGCACAAAAGCAGGATATTTTTACGCTTCCATTCTTTATATCAACTATTTGGAGTGGCTTCTTTTTTGGATGCCGTTGTGTTGTTCTCAAATCATGCCTTGAGCTGTAGTTTATCCTATGCGGCATATCATTTCTTCAGCGGGCGGATCCGGCAACGGCAAAGCACATCCGACCAGTTGGGGCCATTTACATGCTCTCGTTCTTTATTACTTGGGGCGATTCTTTGTTCTTCACACGATGTGCGGTAGAAGGAGCGGGGCAGTCGGCTCCACTTTTTTTTCCCTCCGTGGGCTTGCAAGCAATGTGGATTGGGGCGATTTGGTCTAAAAGTAGCCGGTTTGTGTGGAATCCTTATTGTATTTTTCCGTCAGGCCGTAAAGCGGCGAGCTCACGGCAAGCAAGGGGAACGCCATTGCCATGGCTCCTTTCATCGGTTCTAGTTTTCTCTTATTGTATTTCCTTTGGAGGCAAACGCAGAGATATGGCAAAGAAGGCCAGCGACATAGCCGTGGCTTCTTTCATCTTTGCTACGGTTTTCTCTTATTTATGCGCCTCTTGGAAAAAGCCTCACTTTGTGAAAATCTATAACGAGCTGGTTAGGCTGAGATTGAAACTCTGGTGTTATGATGCTCTGCTTAAAGAGCTGCGATTGGTCTCCATTATGATGCAAATATATTCGTGTCTTTGAGTGCCGGGGAAAAGATAGATTTCGACTTGTTGCTCGGTGACCCGGACTGGATTCGGCGTGGCTCTTATGCCAAAATTGTTTATCAAAGAAGCAAAGGAATTCATTACGTGCAAAGATTTTGGAAAATTTGAAAAGACTCATGGATTGTTGGAGTGTAACTAGTCGGGGTTTTTAGTATCCCGTTTTAGTGTTAATGTTTCTAAGCTTGGCGGATATGGCGTGTATAGCAAACAAAGCTAGCTGCATCTTTTTCTCATAAATTTGAAGATTTACGATTTGCGAGGTCATTCTTAGAATTTGGAGGCGAGATCTTGAAGCAAATCTTTAAGTTTCCTATCTCTTTTTTGTTCGATCCGAAAGGCGGCCCATTGACATCCCTTTGACTATTTAAATGGTTTTGCATTGCAGCCAATAGATGTTGTTGTCTAAGCCCTTGGTAGGGATGGGTCGTATAGAATATCTTGCCATATTTTTTATTTGGATGCGGCTTATCAACTTTCTTTAACCTGGATCGCGGCATTTCTTTGAGGTTTGTATCGTTATCTGCAAGTTAAATGCCTCCATTGTTTTGCTATGAACTTTTGGTTGCATTTGGCCGAGTGGATGCTTTCGTTCTTGGGGGGCCCAAATGGCCACGTTGCAATGAAAAATATAACTGGTTTGTCAAAAGCAGAGGTATTGACTTCCTAAACTCTATCTAGATGAGATGAATGAATAGAGATGTCATTGATACAGTTAGTGGCGAATAAGAATACTGACCTAGGATTTTAAAACAAATTGTAATTCTAAATATCCTAATATTGAGGTGCCACGGAATTTGTACTTCAAATTACATCTAGAAAATAGACAAAACATACTTGGTTGTCATATAGTCTTTGGTTGGTAGTGAACACCAATGTAAGAGACTGCTTACATTGTTTTGTACCACGTCCAGAGCTGATGTTTTCAAAGATATAATGGATCAGCAAAATAAGTGCCGAAAGGGTTAACTTCGATTCTTTGCCATTGCGGTGTGGCATTTTGCAAGGCATAAGGTTTTGCCAATAGCGATATTGTCAATGTTACGGAGCTCGCGTTTGATCATGTGCTACCGGATGATCCCGATTTCCCTTACATACAAAGGTCGGTTTACGGTATTTTGTAAAAGCTCGTTTGTGGCGTGGAAAATAGATTGAACAGGTTCTCATCTGAAGCTGTTCAAACTAGATATTTGTAAATGAAATCTGAGAGACTTTGTCAAGGGCATAAACACGATTGCTATTGTAAGTGGCAAGGCGCAGAGCATCAAAGGTGATTCAATGTGCAATTAAAATGTTCCACGTAATTTGATCACGCCAACTGTTTGTTAAACAGAGTTATATCCATTGTATATTAATTTAAAGTTTGAAGCTTGGATGTAGCTCATGCTTAAGTTAGACTTATTAGTGGTCAGTTGTTGCGCATTAGCATCGAATGATACTTCACAAGCTCTGTTATTCAAATAGTTGGTTCGCTTGGGTCATGCTTTAATTTCGACTTAGGATACATTATATTTTCTAGGAGCGAAGAAGAAGAAACCTAGCAGATCCATTAAATGCAGGTAAATATGCTTTTCGCCCATATGTTTATTAGTCTGAATTTAGCTATATTCTAAAAAAGCGAGGTTGGCGATGATGGTGCGGGTTAGACTTTGGGAAATTTAGAAAGGTACCCCCTGAACCACTTTATGCTTTTATATAAGCATTCACATTCACATATTTGATTTTGTCTCAGGGTGACAGGTTTTGTTATGTTTGTGGTTCTCCAGACCGTCTTGCAAGGGATTGCTCAGCCGTATATTGTCAACAATCTGGAATGTTTCCTGCAGGTACTAATTATGCTGCGAGAATCTTTTATTAAGACATGCAGAGAAGAGATTATTAATTGACCTGTATTTACAAGTTGTCCATCAAACTTGTTGCATAACCATCAATCAAACTTGTTACATGGCTGCTAATCAAAGTCCCATTTTTGTTCTTTATGGATCATAGTAGGAAATCTTTAACAACTGTGTGTATCTTCAACGAAACATCGGCGATAATGGGAGCTTGAATATCTCATGTATCATTTATTCTTTCTTTGGTTCTTGATGCGGAAGGCTAGGTTACGCCTTTGCACATATCTTTTGGTAAAAGTTAGATTGCTTACGCTTCATTTGTAATATCATGTTTCCACAAGAGACACACATATCCTTATCCTTATTTTCAGCACTAAGCCTGTTTATCCAGCTGGGCTGAAGTAGGGAAAAAGGCAGTTTAGAATGGTTTTAGTTTTGTTCTCGACATAGAACTTGGGCAAGCTATGCTGGAATTTGTGTTAGTTCAGTATTTAAGTTGGCAGAACAGCAGAATCTGGTTGTGTGTTTCATGTTTGGACTGATATTGCAGGTGTATCAATGAATCCAATGCCGTCATATGCTCATATGCTCCTGAGATGTTTTGGCAAGGTCCATCGATGGCTCAACAGATGACTCCATACCCCCTTGGATATGGTGATGGAATGTATGGAAGATACGATACTCCAGTACCATATGGTGATGGAATGTATGGAAGATACGATACTCCAGTACCATATGGTATTTCACCATTGATGCCTCCTTTCTTTGTTGGAGCATCCATGCACAGCTAATGTATCACATTGGAGATTCTCCCTCCAGTTTTTCTGAGGTGAAGTTCATTTTGTAGTCATATAACTGTGACTTCTTGTGAGACTCAGTGGTCTTATGCCAGCATCTAGGCCTGCAATGAGAGACCTCTTAGTCGGGAAAAGTTTCTGGAGCTCCAAGAAAGAGAGCGTCTTCGTAGGTTGATGCCAGAACAAGAGGAGAGGTACATTTTGCTTCTCAATTTCTAATGGCACAATTTATAAATTATGTTGTGTACAGGAGTGAGCTGTCCCAAGGGAGGTTGCATCCAAAGGAAATGAAAAGAGTTTTAAGGCAAATGCCCCATATGGAGCATAGTGAAGCTGGCCATGTTGACTGGACAAATGCTTCAAGGCAGAGGCATGAGTTAGATCGTGATTCTGTAAGAAACTATTCGGATGATCTTTGAGCATCGAAGTCTAAGATGCACAAAATCGATAAAAAAAGAAATCCCAAAGCTTGGATATGAATACATCTTGCAAAAAGCATCACAGTTTCTCTGGCAGTGATGATCCATCATGTGCATTGAGGAGTAGGAAATGAGCATGCTTATGGCATAGTAAATTGTGGACGGGTTATTTCTTGCTTAGAGTTTACACTTTATTGTGAGAACTCTTTTGTTTGTATTTTGGTGTTCATCGCAATTCAACATATCTATAGTGGTTTTTTCTTGCTTTGAGCCACGATTTTTGTAGTTGTCGTAGATCTTAAGGTTAGCTTACTCGATATGCAAGAGTTTGCAAGTAAAATAATTGTTCATTGAGAAAAGCGAGGGATTATAGAAGTTGTCATTCTAGGCTTAAGATTCATTTTGTTTAAGATATTGAGTGTGAGATATCAATGTGATATTGGATAGGTCCTTACTGAACGTCGTCTTAGGTACAAGATTAAACTCATGCCTTTGAATTGAAAATTAGCAAAGAATTTTGTCATCCTTTTCTTGCATTTAACAAATATTGTTAGTTGCAAGTTCTAGCAAGATAGGCAACATAAGTTTTTGTGTTAACCGATATATGTGTCATGTGGAGCTTAAATTGCAAGCTTTTTAAACCTGTAGCAATGCGCATTACTGAAATTTATAATCTTTGCATTTACATATAAGCGAGTGTCATGTAATATTATGAGAATCGTAAGTTGAAATTTATAATCTAATGCCACGAAGGTTGTCCTCATAAAATATTGTGAGCTAATGACAAAAAACATTAATAATCACTTGATAGATACCACAAAAGGGGACATTAAAAAATGAAATAAGATGAAAACCTCAATATATCTATCAAAAGCACATCAATGCATTTCTTCATGTCTCTTGCCCCATGAGTTTAAATTTGAATATGGCACATCCATATGTAATCTACCCATTGAAATTTGAATTCCTCTGTTTAGATGGTGCAATATGCAATCTTCCCATTAGACTTCATCGTCGAACTACTCATACAATAGAAGTGCATATACAACACCAACCTTGCATTCAAATGCTGTTTGTGGTTATTTTCGGACAATTGATGCGGATCTTCGAAACCTTATTCTTGGCGAGGGGATTCTAAGGTCTTACTCCAATCGATCTAGATGGAATCTAATAGGAATCTAAACATATTCTAGAGGGAAGCATGCTAACCCTTAAAGTTAATACAAGAACGTGGCACTTTGAGTAGGATTTGACAGATGTTGACTTGAGGATTGACTTGATCTTTCACCAATTGATTTTTAGGAGTCTAATGGAATCTGAAGGGGACATTGGAGAATCTAGGTGCACCTTAAGTGAATAGAGATAAATCTTCTATATTGGATGTGTTTTGTACGGAACCTAAAGGATATTTAAGGGGTTCTCTATAGAATATTGAGGAATATTTATAGCATAATGTGGAATCTAAATGGTACCTTAGAAAACGTCAAAAGAATTTTATAGAATCTTGGGAAACCTATAATAAAAGCAGAGGAATGAAAAATATATCTATCAAAAGCACATCAATGCATTTCTTCATGTTCTTGCCCCATGAGTTTAAATTTGAACCACAATGTCGCATTTTGCAAGAGGTCGCCATAGCTAGCTGTTACAGAATTTTTGGTGTTCTTCTACAAGTAGAAGCTTTCACTAGATGTGAAATCTTGGGATTAGCATGACCCTTGCTATTAGGCGCTATAACTTATGCACGCAACACAAGTTAGGGATGATAAAAGTCCTCATAAACATTTTATTCACATATTACCCGGTCGATTTTGTACAATCCATCATAGTATAACCACGTGCCCTAACTTATGCCTGCAACACAAGTCGAGAGTGATAAAATCTTCATAAACATTTACACCACAAACTACCAATCAATTTTGTAGTGCAATTTTTTGTGTTCTTTTATAAGCATTAGCTGTCAATGCCTGTGAAGTACAACATTCGTGTAAGCATGACCCTTGCTCTCACATGCCCCAACTTATGCCCGCAACAGAAGTCGAGGGTGGTAAACATCTTCGTAAGCATCTTCAAGGAATCTTGCTATAATATTAAGGAATACTCGAGTATCTTGGGTAATCTTAATACATTCCTAGAAAACCTCGTAGAATCTTATAAAATCTCTCTAGATTATTGGGTAGTTTTAAATTTTGGTGAATTTAGAAACCTTATAGAATCTTGGGAAATCTATACTTCCCAATGTACGCACATTTGACTTCGTACACAACCTCCTTTCATTCCATTTTATTTTATCCCATTGATAGTACAAAAACTTGTATATATACACATTTATTTCATGATGATGTACACTTGTACAGTTTGATAACATTCTTATTACTGCCACGGTTTTTCCCTCGAAAACCCTTCAGAGCGGGGTTTTTTTTAACCCGGACAGTAATAAGTTTGTTGCGCTCCTTCTGGATCCCATAGGCTGATTGGTCTCAGTGGACGATAAAAATCATTCTTTCTTTCTTTCTTGGATTTCTTCTTGTCTTTGTGTACACCATAAAGAGGAACAGGAGGATGATATTCATAGCTAGCATTAGAGTAGAAAGGGGATCATAATAGAATGCTACATACTTGTCTCATAGAATAGAAGCATTTTGATGAGCTCAATAGGTTGGCATCTGCTCATGTGGGTGCTAAATCTCTCCTTATATGGTTGACACTTTCACCTGCATGAATAGAAAAGTTTTACAACTCATTAACAAGGTCTTCAGGTGCAGTTAGCTTACCAAACCTATCCAGAAACTTTTTGATGAGTTCATCCCATGAGGTGGTTCCTATAAGCTTTTCATAAGTCAGCCATGCCCCAACTTCACTTTCTTCCTTGAAGCACTTCTCGAATTCTGAAAGCTTGCATTCCTTTTTTTTTTAAATCATAGTCCCTATAATACTATTCAAATACTCTCAAGAAGTTGTTAGCATTCATACTTGAATCAAAAGTAGGCAAAGGGACTGGATCACCAAAAATATTTTTTGCACTCGAATTTGTCAAGAACAATCAAAATCTGTGATAGATAGAATGCAAAAATTTGTAACTGGAGTTTGCACGGTTTTTTTTATGAAAATTTCAAAGCATATATGTGCTAGGTTGCCGTGAGTGATGACAACTCAATACTTTTAGTTTTGAGGTACTTAAAATCTTAAGTGTGGAAATATTTGAAGGGAAAAAAAGCTAGAAATAGAATTAGATCGTGTTTTTTATGCTTGTTAGGGATTTTTCCATTGATATAATGGTCAAGAGACACAATGATGCGCATGCTAATCGATACCTTGAACACAGAGAAAGATCATGTAGAAATCATATAATAAAGTAATTTAGAAATCATATAATTAAATAATTCATCTATAATATAATGTATCAGACTGAGGAATGCAAAAGAGCTTCTAGGATCACTTCAAATCATGTTCAACATGAAAACGAGTCTTTGAACGCATCTGGGCCTTCAAAAAAGTTCTACAACCAATACCTCTGTATATAATTTGAAGTTTTTTTGTTCCAGCATCTTAGGGCTTAGATTTAAGTTTATTATGTTCTTATACGATGTATCCACCAAGAATAGGGTGATTTCAAAGTTTAAGAATCAAAATCGGATGTGATTCGAGCAAGTTTTAAGAATGTAGGTTCGTCAACCGTATTTTCGTGAAGAACTCGCAATACAGTTCGCGTAATTCTAGGGTATAAGTTGAGTATATTCTCGTATTTTTTGTTTTGAAAAGCCTGATCCATGGTTTATAAGGAAATAAAAATCAAGGGGGTGTTTAGGCCTATAGAGTCTTTAAGGCCTTAATCATGATAGGGCAATTTCGCACAGAACTTTGGATTTTGCAAGTTTTAGAGCTCACTTATAGGAGGTCTGGAACCACTATATGCACATCTTTCTTGATCTTGGCACCAAGGTCACCTACCAAGATCCTCTAATCTTTTGACCTAGGCAAGGACCAATGATTAACATGTTGCTATTTGGAGTCAACATACATAAAAGAATTTTGTAGCTTTTTTCTTTTGGAAATCTCACTCAAAAACTTATGACTCGAGTTATTTCATGCTAAAGGCTTGTTTGACTACTTCATTCTACCCTTTTATGCAGAGTCAACCGAGCGATTGGTTTGGAGACGTGTTGCCGCTTTTGCCTACAATTTAATTTATTATTATGTATAATAACATGTTAGAAAGCATCTTAACATTTCATCCTTTCATTTTAAGTCAATTTTGTTATATTTTAATTGACTTGGCTTACTTCATGCAAAAACCCATTTCACTTGATCGTACTGCCATTTTCTTTGAATTTAATTTTAATAATTTATATTGATAAAATAAGTTCATACATAGCATATTTTTAAAGCAAATCTTAATCAAAATTCTTTCATGGTCTTGCCCTTCCTGATCCTCCTTGCTAAGTTCATATCCCCATCACTCTTTTCGCATGAATGGCGCATAAGTTTGCTTCTTAGAATAATTGAATGAATTTCCCTTCGACCGTTTTTTGGCAACACCTTACCATCATTGGTGTGGCCATATAATCTGTCTTGAAGTCTTGCATGACCTCCGAAGTAGCACTTCAAACAGTGTTGTTCGGATCCAAAGGTTGGTGCACTCTTGAAAGTGTCGGATCCCCCAAAAAATCTGACCGAGTTGGAGTCGGGCCATGGTGCTTGGCACCTATAGGATGAGGCCACGTGAAAATGACTTTCTTCCTAAGGTTGGCTGAGTTATATAGCTAACTTGGCCATGCTTCCTCCCCACACTAATGTATACAAGTCAACTAATGTAGGTTTGTATGGTGTGGCAAAAAATATACATATTTATACCACATATTTTAGGGGAACGTCACATACACATACTCTGCCTTTGCCCTCTCTCCATCATTTTCAACCATTCCCGCTTCACCATGCTATTAATTATCAATATATTTCTTTTGGCCCAACTCATACCAATGAATATCAGTCGTCTCCTTCTATTTAAGGTCCAATTAATATCTATCACATGAGAGAACTCCACATCAATGTGGATGGTGCTTTGGTGGTTCTTGACAATTTTGAATATCAGTCTCCTCCTACTCAAGTCCGATTTGGTACAAATATACAGTTGCGTGACTCAATATATATGCAACTGCCCTTGTAGCTGCTGCTTCTTCAAGGTCCATCTTTACTACTCAACAATAGTTGCCCACTCAATTACCACATCAAATAGTTGCTACTTCGATTCTAGTATCATTCTAGGGAAAGGTTCTTTGCAAAGCAACAACAGAGAGAGAGAGAGAGAGAGAGAGAGAGAGAGAGAGAGAGAGAGAGAGAGAGAGAGAGAGAGAGAGAGAGAGAGAGAGAGAGAGAGAGAGAGAGAGAGAGAGAGAGAGAGAGAGAGATGAAATGAAATGTTGATTAAATACGTCTACTGAGACCATCATGTGTATCAGACGTTCTAAAAAAAAAGCTTTTACAAATCAGTCCAATTCTCTGATGTGCTTCCACAGTCAGAAGCACAATCACTCCAATCTCCTCACTCACTCTCGTTCTCATTACATTGCAGTAGCATATCTATGCTATTTATATGAATCCTTCTAATCTCTAGTATATCTAAAATAAAATTACCAATGGTCGAAGGTGGCATCTGAAACAAGGTGTCCAAAGTCCCAACCTCTTCAATTCTGTATCTCTTACGCAGTCCTTCATATTCTGGGCATCGCAAAAGGGCGTGTGATTCATCTTCCACCTCATCCTGTCCATAAACTTTGCATGTGTGTTGCTCTCTTGGAATTTTCTTCCATCTACGCTCCTCTATATGTAGCCGGTGGGAACTCAATCTCATGGTGCTATTGCCCTGCGTTTTGCTAATGTAATATCACTGCACACATACTTAGCCTCCTGGAGCATTGGATTCATGGATTTCTGATACTCTGCCATCTTCATTTTTGGATTCTTCCAGCTAAACAACTGAAATCCCCTTATCACCCAAGTTCTGATATCTTTTTGCGGGCACTCCTCTAATTTCATATCCCATTTTTTCAACCATTCCACTATATTCTTATACCATCCTTTTTCTCTGCTCTCAACCATAGCTAGATGAGGCAATCTGTCTTCGTCTAATTTCTGTGTCTTACACAAGTAAATGAGGGTTTGAATAAGTGCTTCACCTTCTAAAGGAATCATTCCACATTCAGCTAATATCATTGGGTAGGGAGTCTGGGTCTTTACTCCCAACTCAGTGCATAAAAAGCGTTTTTGAATTTTTTCTATTTGATCCCACAAGCAATTTGGTAACCCTGGACCCAGACTTCGCAACCATAGAGAACAACTGACTGGACCAGGACCTTATACATCATTTTCTTCATATGCATATTCTGTACAAACACCTTCCCACAGCTTCGCTGCAGTGCATATAATGCTTTCAGACCTCCATTTGTTCTTTGATCTATACACCTATTCCATCTGAAATTTTTATCTACCATCAGTCCAAGATATTTATAATTATCTGTGGATGCTATCAATTCTCCCTTATAAAAGAAATCACTGTTTTTTCGAGATCCCACTGTCATGACCCTGGTCTTTGCTAGATTCACCTTCATACCTGTCGAATCACAAAAATCTTCTAGTATCTTTAAATGTCTCTGGAGTCCTGCTTTATTTTTTGACAGAAGTACAACATCATCTGCATATAAGAGGAGGGCAAGTGTTAGCCTAAAACCTGGAATTTTAGCCTAACCTCAAAGGAAGTGTAAACAAACTGGTCAGGACCTCCAGATCACTTAGGGTGATCAATCCTTAATCATGTAAAGCAAAAGAACTCAATTTCAAATGCTGGTTTTGTCAAAATCACTACAGTCCCTGAAGCAGAAAAAACTGTCAGAACAAAAATCAATCTTGCAGTCACACCCTTTAAGATTTTTGAGTTTTGGTTTTTGGTATGAGTTATAGACAAGTAGAGGGAACTACTGGTGAAAGTCTGTCTCGATTTGGATAGGGGAAGACCAAGAAAATCAATGTCAAAGTTCAGTCAAAAATTGGTCAATGCCAAAACAGAGAGCCAAAATTTGCAAATGGAGTTTGGTGATGAATTTTGAGTTGGAATTTGTGCAAATGACCTCAGAATGAACTCTAAATCACGTGCATAGGGTTTTCTTGACAAGCAAACACTATGATATTTACTGAGACAGACCAAAGTCTTGAATTTCATCCACGGTTTAGACAGATATGAAAAAACTATTTTTTCTTTGTTTTCTTTGCATATAAACAATACTCAATCCTATTTAAGGTGGGACACAACTATTTAGCTGGGATTCAACTTAAAATATCTGATTTCTATTGGTCTAGACAGGCATTAACAGATTTATAACTTGAGAAGATGGCAACACTATTTTTCCAGGCAAAGAATATGCATTAAGATCATAAAATATCACAGGAGTTCAGAAATCTCAGGAGAAAATGTCCAAAATAATGCTTGAGAGTAACTCCCAAAGCATAGTAAGCTTCTGATAATCTAGAAATTGTCTGGAAGAGAAAGTAATAAGGAATTTTGAATTGCAGTAGAAGTTTTGGTGTCAGGTAGGTCACAACACAGTCGGTCTTCGATCAAAATACAGTCAATCTTCAATCTCGAACAGGATTAGCTGAATTTGGAGTAGAACAGATCAATAAAATATCAAAGATATAGAAAGCGCCCAGATCACAGAGGTATATCTCCGAGGGGGGGTGAAGAAAATGATGTCCATTCTTGGATAAAAACTGTCCCTCCCAAAAACCAGCTCGGTTGAGTGATTTTAGGCTTAATTTGAGCAAATTCCCTTGAATCAAGTGCCACAGGGGGTTCCAGAGGTCTCGGAAGAGGTTCAGGAGATGATTTCGGGAGCAAAAGGGCGGGATTCAATCAGATTTGGGGCACGCGAATTTGCCAGTTGAAGCGTGCTCGAAGTTTAGGGTTTTTTTTTTTTTCAAAGCTCGATATATCCCACAGGCCTGAATGATTCTGGAAGATAAGGATATAAATTGAATAATCCGAGTCAGCATGTTGAATTTGCGTGCCACGCTTGAAGGGTTGTGCCACTCGTGTTCGAGGCCCCGCCTCACGCCACGTGGACCATGGGGGGGGCTGAGGTGGAATTTAGGCTGAGGTGGAAAATAGAAAAATAGGGTAGATAGGCTAGAATAGGTTTTTTTTTGCTATTTTTTTTTATTTTTTTGGCACGCATCCCAAGAAATAATATTTGAGGAATTTTCCAAGGTCTTTTTTGAATTTTGGAAAGGCCAACATAGCTATTTTTGCCAAGCTCCAAATCTAGAGTGTTTTCAAGTCAAATTGAGATACTTGAAATTTTGCCCATTTTGACCATGGTCAATGAGTTTTCAACCTTGGGAATGGTGAAAAAATCATAGGAAGAGGGTGAAAAGATAGGAAAAAAAGGCTATGGCAGGATTTAGGGAAATAAGATGAAAGTAAAATTCAAGCCTCCTTGCTCTTGAAGTTTTTCATGATCTCTTGAGAGCAATTCACAAGTGGAGGTGAGGCCAATAAAAATATAGGTAGTGAAGTAATGAAAGAAGGCATGACAAGGTGGAAATGGGGTATAAAAAGATGAAAGGAAAGTGGATATGGAATGGATGAAATGGATAAAGGATGGAAACCCCTGTAGCACATGATCTTATCTCCAAAGCTCAAATCATACCTCATAACTTTGCTCAAGGCCCTAGGGTCTTCCAAACTTCTAAAAAGGTCTTCCAATCTTCAAGGCCTAAACAAGAGCAAAATTCACCTTTAAAGTGACATCTTCATAGGTGTGACTTCCAAACCATTGGTGCAACTCCATTTAGCTCCATATGAGTGAATATGAGCAACATGCTTATAACTCCTTGTATAGCTTGCTATATCCTTTGCCTGGTCTTCAAGAAATAAGAATGTAACTAGAAAATTTCCTCAAAGGAAAGAATTAGGCTATACAACCAAGATCCCAAGGGTCTTCCAAACTTGAGCCAATTTCTTCCAAACTCTAGCAGGATCAAAATAACACTAACTCTTACCATATGAGTAATAGGAAAGTAACTTAAGATGAAACCTCAAAAGAAACCACAAGTCTTCCAAACTCTGACAAGTATCTTCCAATCTTGAAACTCTAGGTATCATGATGGTCCATGTTGCCCAAAAAGGGGCAACATCTCCTCAAAGGAAAGAATGAGGCTGGTCCCCTCAGCCTCAAAGGAAAGAAATGCTAACTGAAGGTCTTCAAAATATCAACAAGTGGTGGAGGGAATAGAATTACTCTGCAGTGGTGGAAATATGAGGCAGAGTATAAGGTAATGGAGAGAGTGATAAGAAAATAAGATCAAATGGAGGGTAGGACAACTCAAGACAGGTGAATATGGAGAAGAAGTGGATGAAACGCATATGACAATGATAATCAAATTAGCATGAGTGCCAAATAAAGGGATGAGTAACAATGTAGGATTAGCACTCTTAAAATTTCATATGGAAGCAAGGGCTAGATGGAAAGAGGCCAACTTAAGACAAATAAGAGTAATGAGCAAATGGACCTGAAATGACAACACTCAAAATTGTTAAAGCATAGCAAATCTCTACCCTATTTAACTAAACTTCTACTATTCAAGAAATTTGGCTCATACAACCATTGAATGTATTTCAAACTAAAAATTCAAACCTTCAAACCAAAAAATTCAAACCATCGAGCTCGAACCCTAATTTGCTCCTCCTCTGCTCGTGCTCAGAAAACTCGACCTCCCTTGCCGATCATGGCTCCTTTTTCTTACCATACACCTATCTGGGACAATGTAACAGCTGATCCGAGCAATTTAGGAGTGCTTCCTGAGCTTGATCCAGCTACAGGAGTACCTATTCCTTATGGTGTAATCGGACACTGCGGCAAGAATTGCATACGATGAGAATGGGACAATGTTTTAATTAATGAAGAACCTCTTCCTCGTGGAAATTTTTCGGTGCACATGCATTTCTGAGGCAGTGTATATGGGAAGGCACAAATGTTGACCAAAACTACCCTGACTCCGAAAAGGAACTCTACAAAAAAGACATGAACCATGATCACCTTGCCATGGAGTGTTTCCTTGGGCAAAAGACTTATCAAGAGAAACTAGCAGCACTGCACAGGTATCAGAACACAAAGGCTCTGTGGGCCAGAATTTTTACAAGGGAATGCATTCAGATGCTACATATGCACTACTTTTTGTGTAAGCATCATCATGAGCTGACAGATGCTCAATTTGGATGTGTATAGGCGTTATACTACTCCCCGGGGATGCTAGCAGATAGCTATGGTTCCTTGATGCTTCTCATGATAAAAGAGATGCATTTCAAACTCCCGAAAGAGAATCTCCGGAGTGAAGATCAAGTATGTTTTTGGTACCATGAACAATTTTTTACCGGATATAATGGTCTCTTGGATGTTTGCAGATGGCTCTCCTTAGGACAAGATTCCTACTATCCCTTCAGTGGAATACCGATAGCATTGGCTTCCTATGAGAGGATCGATCATCCAGAATTTTGTGTACTTTTTTTTTTTTTTTTTTTTTTTTTTTTTTTTGACGAATAGAAATTCTCTTGCTCTTTTTGAAATTGTCTGGTCTTGAAAAAATATTTCGCTTCAAAAGTAACACACAATTAGCTCACCTCAAAGGAAAAATGGTCTTGATGGTACAAGTATTAAGAACCTTGAATACAACTAACCAAAAACAACTTAGCAAATCCAATCAACAAGAATCTCTGAAATTTTAAGCCTAAAGGGAAATGAACAGAACCAATCAAAAGAGTTTTAAATCTTCAATTTTCAACAACAATTAACCTACTCTAAGTTAAAATAAGTATTCATATAGGATAAAAAGGCCTAAACATGCATGTTGAGGCCAATATCTTTTTCAAATGTTGGATATTTGTAGGATTTGGTAATTCAAAACCTGCTTTTGAGATCCTTAAGCCAATAGGATGAACAGCCGACTTCTTTTTACAATCTGGTAAGGGCCTTCCCAAGGATTTTCAAATTTAGATAGCTTACCTTCATTTGCAACATCCCATTTGAGCACGAGTTCCAATGGAGCCAATCTATCCTCGGAGCTTGTGAGTCGCTTTAAAAGCTCGCCGACTCCTAGCCTTCTTAAGTAGATTGAAGTTTTTTACGATCAAATCTATCCTCATCCAATTTTAGCAAAACTTCATACCGTGTTGTAATGCTTCAAGAAACTCCGGATCCAACTTGAGTGCCATTCTCAAAGAGGGAATCTCCAACTCAACAGAATAATCGCTTCAACACCATAAACCAAACTGAAGGGAGAAGCATTAGTGGCGCTTTTATAGTTGATTCTATGAGCCCAAAGGGCATCATATAATTTCAAATGCCAATCTTTTGGTTTTGGCAAACCGTTTTCTCGCAAAAATTCCCTTAAGCACTTTGTTAGTAGACTCGGCTTGACCATTTCCTTGAGGATAATAGGCTGAGCTTTTCACATGTCCGATTTTGAGACTTGAGACAAGAATTTGAATAACCTCATTAATAAAAGTAGAGCCTCTATCAGTCAAAATTTTGAAAGGGATTCCAAACCTAGAACAAATATTTTCATGCAAAACCTAGCAAAGAGTATATGCATTTGCTTTTCTCAAGGGTCTGCTTCCGACCATTTGGTAAATAAACTGTGGGCCACAACAATGTATTCATCGAAAGCGTAAGATGGGGGATTTATAGGGCCAACATAATCTAGCCCCCAAACTTGAAATGGGCCCGGGGACACAATCCCAAAGAAGAGGGGAGGATGCAAAATTTTCTTACCAAAGATCCGCATTGATGGCAAGTTTTAATGACATCATAGCAATCTCTAAATAAATGAGGCCGTAAATAACCAGACCTTAATATTTTTTGGCGGTTGTATCTGCTGCAAAATGACCACCACAAACACCTTTATGATTCTCGGCAAGCACTAAAGGCAGCCTCCTCTTTATCAACACACCTTAAAAAGAACACCATCCCCTGTTTACCTTGCACAAAATATCTCCAATCAAAGTGTAAGTTAAACATTTCAGCCTAAACTTGTAAGCTTGACTTTTAGAAAATTCAGGAGGTATCTCTTGATATTTGAGGAATTTTCTAATAGATTGTCGCCAACCTTGAGCTGTTTATCCGAAAGATCTTGTTCATTTGCCACAAGATTAGCCATCTCTCCTTCTTCCCGCACAACTTCTTCATGCTCAAAATAGGCAAAGCAGGTAAATACAAACTCGGATTATTCACCACATGGATGACCTTAACCTTTAGATCATAAGACTGGAGCCTACAAGCCCACCTATGAAGCTTGGGTTTTCCAATTTCTTACCATACAAAAAGGCATGGGATTCTGCTGCATATAAACAAGTAGCTTGGGATTTTTGTAGAAGATGTCCTTGCCTTTCTATTAAAAAATAAGAGCAAAGCACTCCTCTCTATCTTAGGATACCTCTCCTCGGTTTGAGACCATTGTTTACTTGCAAAAGCAATGGGGTGCTTTTTCTGCAAAATAGCAATCCCAATGACTCTTTTTAGTAACAAAGAATGTAAATTGTGAATGGCGGTGAGAGATCTGGAGTTTTCAATCGAAAGTGGCATGGCAAATAGCTTCTATAATCTGCACAAAAGCCTTCTCACATTCATCGGTCCAAACAATAGCTTTGTATTTACTTTCTTTTTTACTAACATGGCCCACTCTGGTTAATTTGGAAATAGGACTAACATGGTGAGAGAAATTAGGCACATAAATTCTCAAAAAAGAAGTCATCCCCATAAATTCTTTAACATCTCTAAGTGTCTTGGGGGTCTGAAGCTTCTTTAAGGCAATGATTTTTTCCTCAGCTACTTGAAGACCACAGGCGAGAAACTTCATGGCCTAACAGGTTGGCCTCTAGATGATAAAAGATGCACTTCTTTGGATTTAGATTAACTCCGGCTTGTGCGCACAATATAAATATTCTTGTTAGCTCAAACATGGTCATTTCCTTCATTTTACCTAGGCATAAATCATCCGGGGAAGACTCTAAACTGTTCTCGAGTCATGCTTGCAAAGACAAAGTGTCCATGGCCCTTTGAAATGTAGCAGGGCATTCATTAAACCAAAAGGCATCCTTTTCATTGCAAAAGTTCCCCATGGGGTGATAAAAGATGTCTTGGGCTGATCTTCTTGTTTAATGCTTATCTGATTGAACCCAGAGAAACCATCCAAAAATGAGTACATGGATTTACCAGCTACTGCATAAAGGATTTCTTCTAAAAAAGGCAAGGGATAACAATCTTTAATGGTAGCCTTATTAAGATCTCTATAATCTACACAAATCCTCAAAGAACCATTTTTTTTTAAAACTGGGACAATGCATGAAACCCAGGAAGGATTCACAATAGGCATTATCGGGACGACTCGCATTTTAGACAACTCTTGTTTGATAAGATCCAGAGTGAAGAATTAATTCTCCTCAATTTACGCATAACAAGGTTTAGCATCTTCTCGAACTTTTATTTCAAACTCACAAATATTTTTATCAATCCCCTTTAGTTCTGAATATTCCCAAGCAAAAACATCCACCCAATCCTCAAACAACTCAACCATTTTACCTCTGTCATCCTCTTCATATAGGTCTCCCATTTGCAAAGTCCTAGGCACACCTTCTTTATTCACTTTAAGCTCCTTGTATGATTCTTCTTGGGCTAAGTTTATAGTTAAGATAGGATGAAGTTGAGAAAGCTCGTCTTCATCTAAGAAGTCTTCTTGGATAGCTCCTTCAGATAAGTGCTCCAATAATGTTTCCCTGCACAATAAATCAGCCTCAAAGTTTTTAGATCTTGGAATATGATGAATCTCCCAATGATCAAAAAAAGTTAACAAATCTCGAGCTTGAGTGTTCAAATCCTCCATCTCATGATGCTTTGTTTGGTATTCTCCCAAAATGCATGCAAACAAAACCAGTGTGAGTCTCCATAAATAATAATATAGGAAATATTCATGAATTTTTTGCTTCTGTAGGCTGCAATGAGGGCTCTATATTCTGCTGCATTAGAGGAAATATTAGGATGAATTCTCCCTATTTTGGTCATTAGTTTTAAATTTGTATCCTTTAGAATAGAAAAGAAGAAGCAATTCCTAATTTTTTGGACATACCTCCATCAAACCAAAGGTAGGCCTTATTTCCTTCAGTCGAGAAGATTCAAAGATGAGCAAAGTTGACCACTTCTTCTTTTATACCAACATCCGGACCTAAACTATAAATTCCTGGCTCCTCTTCCTGCAAAATATCCACATCTATGAACCTAATATTAGCAGAGGGATCAGTCTTGTTTACCAATTTAATGGAGGTTGCTCCATTTGAAATAGTGCAGATGCCTTCAGACCATATCGGCCTAGCATCTACTTTGTTTTCATCCATCTTCTTCCCAATAATAAATCATAAATGTTAGAATGATGAACATTCTCAAAATCAACAACCACAAATGTAGCTAGCACAATAATACCTCTGTGATATTGCAGGACACATTCCTCACAATTCCCTTTGGCACTACCTTAGCATTGGAAAAAGATTTTAGAACAATAGAAGTATTGTCTTCTACCTTGAGATCCAATGCTTTCATGACATGGTAAGGCATGACATTTAGAGAGGAACCTCCATCTAGCAAAACCTTATCCAGATGGAAAGTACCTATGGTGGCATTACAAGTAAAAGCACACGGATCTTGGTTTGCTTTCGGGTAGGGCTTGAAATATTGTGACAAGTCTACCGCAACAGTTTCTTCAACATTTTGAGTGCTCTTGATAAGCTTTTCCCTATAAGATGGTGCAATTCTCAGCAGAGTTAATAAGTCTACAGTAACTTTGGAGTTTTTCATGAGCAATTCAAATTCATCAAGTTCAGAATCCTTCTGTTTATACCTTTGGACAGGAGGAGGGGCTATACTACGGGGATCTGGTTGAAATGTTACCTTATGGAGTGTAGTTGGTGGAATAGAACCTGCGGGGTTACTGAATAAGGCCCGCACGTGTACGCACAACCATAACATCTTGCTCCTCTTGTCCCCCTCGCACAAGTCTCAATAAAACTAACATTTGACACTGTTTATCCTTTTCTTGTCTTGCAAAGTAATTCTTGACACTGCAGAGAACCTGTCATCATGACCTACCTCTTTACAAAAGGAGCAGACGGGACATTCTCTACCAAAATGGCCTTTCTGTTGCATTTAGGACAAGGCCTAGCATAACAATTCTCAGCCCTATGAAAAGGCTTACCCCGCAGTTTGTACAATCGGGTGAGGTGAGCTAGAAGAAGAAGTACCATTTCCATTTTTCAACTCCATGAGTTGTTTAGTCACCTCTAAAAGAGCTTGGATACTTTACTTATCTCAGATTTCATCTCAAACACGAGGGGTTTAATTCCTCAACTTTTGGCTTTTTCTTTTCTTTTTCGAATCGCATATCTGAGGAACAAGCATTAGTATAGTGTAGCTCATGCTTTCCGGAATCATGATGAGAAGGATAGAATGGGTCTCGGATTTCTTCATCGGGCAAATAGCTTAGCAATTCTACTAAATCCACAGCCTTTACAAATGCTTTATGAATAGAATCTAGTTCACCAAATCTCTCAAGTTTTAGCAATTTCCTATAAATCCGGGTGCGGGCATCAAACCTTTGATAAAAGAAGCAACCAAATGCAAAGTTGGGTGAGAGACTTGGTTCTGTTACAAACTAGCAAATAAGAGTTAAATCTTTCCACATACTTTGCTTCACACTTTCACCAGGTCTAATAGAGAAAGAATTGAGTTCAAAAACAAGATCGAGGTAAGTAGTCTTACCAAACCTTGATAGAAACTTTTGTTCCAATTCATCCCACTTAGTACCAATGGAGAGCTCAAAATCCAACCAAGACTGGCCTCATCACCCTTCATGCACTTGGTGAACTCGAGAAAAATCTGGAGCCTTTTTTTCTCCCATGCTCCTCATAGTATTCTTCAAAATTCTTCAAAAAATGGTTGGCATTCATGGAAGAATCATAATAAGGAGGAGAAACAGTCTGAGTTAGCTCAAAATGATAAGGGGCTGGTGGAGGAGTTGGCTCAAAAAGATTTTGAACTTGTGAAGACGAGGGCAAGGTAGAAATATTTGTAACATTGGTAGACCTGATAGAGAGGAGCTTGTGGAGGAATAGGCACATTGGGAGTGTTTGTGGCATTGGTTATAGATCTGGTAGCCACTCTCATGCTTACTCCTACTAATTCGGTTGATTTGTCTCCTCGGGTGGTTCAAGTGAGCTCGGCATGCTTCTTTGGCCCCATTTGAGTTCAATTTCGAGGTAAAGATCTCGGTGGGACCTCCAAAATGTTAGCCTAAAACCTGGAATTTTAGCCTAACCTCAAAGGAAGTGTAAACAAACTGTCGGGGACCTCCAGATCACTTAGGGTGATCAATCCTTAATCATGTAAAGCAAAAGAACTCAATTTCAAATCTTTGGTTTTGTCAAAATCACTACAGTCCACGAAGCGAGAAAAAGCTGTCGAGAACAAAAATCAATCTTGCAGTCACACCCTTTAAGATTTTTGAGTTTTGTTTTTGGTATGAGTTATAGACAAGTAGAGGGAACTCTTTGGTGAAAGTCTGTCTCGATTTGGATAGGGAAGACCAAGAAAATCAATGTCAAAGTTCAGTCAAAAATTGGTCAATGCCAAAACAGAGAGCCAAAATTTGCAAATGGAGTTTGGTGATGAATTTTGAGTTGGAATTTGTGCAAATGACCTCAGAATGAACTCTAAATCACGTGCATAGGGTTTTCTTGACAAGCAAACACTATGATATTTCTTTGAGACGGACCAAAGTCTTGAATTACATCACGGTTTGTAGCCGGAGATATGAAAAAACTATTTTTCTTTGTTTTCTTTGCATATAAACAATACTCAATCCTATTTAAGGCTGGGACACAACTATTTATTTGGGATTCAACTTAAAATATCTGATTTCTATTGGTCTAGACAGGGCATTATGATTTATAACTTGAGAAGATGGCAACACTATTTTCCGAGGCAAAGAATATGCATTAAGATCATAAAATATCACGGGGAGTTCGAAATCTCAGGAGAAAATATCCAAAATAATGCTTGAGAGTAACTCCCAAAGCATAGTAAGCTTCTGATAATCTAGAAATTGTCTGGAAGAGAAAGTAATAAGGAATTTTGAATTGCAGTAGAAGTTTTGGTGTCAGGTAGGTCACAACACAGTCGGTCTTCGATCAAAATACAGTCAATCTTCAATCTCGAACAGGATTAGCTGAATTTGGAGTAGAACAGATCAATAAAATATCAAAGATATAGAAAGCGCCCAGATCACAGAGGTATATCTCCGAGGGGGGTGAAGAAAATGATGTCCATTCTTGGATAAAAACTGTCCCTCCCAAAAACCAGCTCGGTTGAGTGATTTTAGGCTTAATTTGAGCAAATTCCCTTGAATCAAGTGCCACAGGGGGTTCCAGAGGTCTCGGAAGAGGTTCGGGGAGATGATTTGGGAGCAAAAGGGCGGGATTCAATCGATTTGGGCGCGAATTTGCCGATTTACTTGAGCTCTCGAAGTTTAGGTTTTTTTTCAAAGCTTGATATATCCCACGTGCCCTGAATGATTCTGGAAGATAAGGATATAAATTGAATAATCCGAGTCAGCATGTTGAATTTGCGTGCCACGCAGAAGGGTTGTGCCAGCTCGTGTTCTGGAGGCCCTGCCCTGCTGCCACGTGGACCAATGGGGGGGGCTGAGGTGGAATTTAGGCTGAGGTGGAAAATAGAAAAATAGGGTAGATAGGCTAGAATAGGTTTTTTTTTTTTTGCTATTTTTTTTTTTTTTTTGGCACGCATCCCAAGAAATAATATTTGAGGAATTTTCCAAGGTCTTTTTTGAATTTTGGAAAGGCCAACATAGCTATTTTTTGCCAAGCTCCAAATCTAGAGTGTTTTCAAGTCAAATTGAGATACTTGAAATTTTGCCCATTTTGACCATGGTCAATGAGTTTTCAACCTTGGGAATGGTGAAAAAATCATAGGAAGAGGGTGAAAAGATAGAAAAAAAAAAAAAAAGGCTATGGCAGGATTTAGGGAAATAAGATGAAAGTAAAATTCAAGCCTCCTTGCTCTTGAAGTTTTTCATGATCTCTTGAGAGCAATTCACAAGTGGAGGTGAGGCCAATAAAAATATAGGTAGTGAAGTAATGAAAGAAGGCATGACAAGGTGGAAATGGGGTATAAAAAGATGAAAGGAAAGTGGATATGGAATGGATGAAATGGATAAAGGATGGAAACCCCTGTAGCACATGATCTTATCTCCAAAGCTCAAATCATACCTCATAACTTTGCTCAAGGCCCTAGGGTCTTCCAAACTTCTAAAAAGGTCTTCCAATCTTCAAGGCCTAAACAAGAGCAAAATTCACCTTTAAAGTGACATCTTCATAGGTGTGACTTCCAAACCATTGGTGCAACTCCATTTAGCTCCATATGAGTGAATATGAGCAACATGCTTATAACTCCTTGTATAGCTTGCTATATCCTTTGCCTGGTCTTCAAGAAATAAGAATGTAACTAGAAAATTTCCTCAAAGGAAAGAATTAGGCTATACAACCAAGATCCCAAGGGTCTTCCAAACTTGAGCCAATTTCTTCCAAACTCTAGCAGGATCAAAATAACACTAACTCTTACCATATGAGTAATAGGAAAGTAACTTAAGATGAAACCTCAAAAGAAACCACAAGTCTTCCAAACTCTGACAAGTATCTTCCAATCTTGAAACTCTAGGTATCATGATGGTCCATGTTGCCCAAAAAGGGGCAACAGCAAGAACATATCCTGCTGAAAGACCAAACAGTGTGGGAGATAAAAGACAACCTTGTTTGACTCCCACATTGCTCACAGCTTGATCTCCACATTCGATGCTCAAAGGAAAGGATAGCTCCACGATCACCTTCCTCTTCGTCGCATCACGATATTCAACTGGATGTTAAGCTGACGCAATCGTTGACGCTCCCTAAGTACCAGGTCAAAAGCTTTGCTGAAATCGACAAATAACAAGTACAAACGGCTCTTCTTACCCTTGACTGCATCCATGATTACCATGAGTGTCACCAAATGGTCAATTGTAGATGTGTTTTTTCTGAAACCTGCCTGTCCCTTAGCCCGCAAATCTTTCTTCTCTGTCCACTCATTGATTTTGGATTCTAGAATGGAGGCAAACAATTTAGAAAATATGCTACCAACCAGGATAGTTCTGTAATTGTTGATATCCATCTTATCCCCTCTTTTGAGTATTGGAATAACTCGGTTCACCTGCCAAGACTCTGGAAAGCCATCCCTTAATGCACCATTCAACATCTGTGTAATAGGTTCTGTAAACTTATCGCCTGCCCATTTTATCATTTCTGCCACTAGACCATTTGCATATGCTGCTTTACCATTAGAGAGCCCACTTATCACTTTTACAATATCCTCTTCAGTGATGAACTGTGTTAATACATGTTGCTCCATCTGTATATTTGCTTCTATGTCTTCTTGTTGATATAATCTCCGCACATGTTGGAATAATTCCTCTGCCCCTATCTCAAGATTCTCTGGTTTCTGCTTTTTTAGTTTGTTCCAAAATGTCTTGGGTTCCCTGATTAGCTCAAAGGCATGTTGATCCTGTCTACTCTTTAGGAACTCCCTTTTCTTTCTCCTAACTAGTGCTACATATGTTTTCTTTTGCCGGTTCCTATCTTTCCCACATGCTGCCATATATTGTTTGCGCTTATCTTTGCATTGCTTATCAAACCAACTGTTGCAAGGGAGTCCTTTTGCCTTTCTACCATGAACAAAGCATTTTTTTGCTGAGCCTATTAGAATGTCCTTGGTAACACTGTCCATTTCTGATTCATGATCGAGGTCTTTTAATTCCTGAACTCTTGACTCACAAACCTGCTTATATATATCTGATCTTCTAGGGTCCATCCTGATGCTATTATTCTTAACCTGTTGATTGTTTTTTTGGGATGCGTCTATGCTTAAGTGAAATGAGATGGCTACATGGTCTGACTCTGGTTGTTGTTCCCAAACATATAAGTTTCTTATTCTCCTGGCTATGTCTTCTCCGCCAATCACGTAATCAACAACGCTTTTCCCTCTGCAAGTACATCTACCCGATCCTGGAAACCTGTCTAACCCATTCAGGATTCTCAAATCGAGTCCACTGCACATTTCAAGCATGCATTTTCCCATTTGTGTCTGATAGGCTTTATCTTCAGAACATCTTGCCCAACCAACGAGTTTAATTTCATCTTCATCCAATTCCTCCATCCATTGTGCTTCCCCATCTTGTTTTAGAATTGCTGCCTGCTTGTTTGCTGTTCTGCCATTAAAACCCCCCATCACTATCACGTCTTCTTTTTGTGAGAGCTGTAAGATATATTGTTCTAACTAAAAAAGCGGATCCATTCTGTTACAATCATCTTTATCATATGCCTTTTTTATGAATGGGTGCAAAATAACAACTGATTAGAAAAACAGGTTTCTGACCCAGAATCTCCACACATATGTACTGTTTAGAGTTGGTTGTGGTCTCTTTAATTCTATGAGAAATTCCCTCCCTGGCGTAGCAAGCTATCCCTCCATTTCCTCTGTAACTAGTGTTTCCTATTTCATTCCAAACTGATGTGATCTTGCGAAAACCAACTAAGACTGGTGTATCATATTGCTCATGCTCCCACGTTTCTACAAAACATATCAGATCTACTTGCTGAAGGACACTTGACGTACTACATACCTTGGTATCGTGAGCATGTTGATGTTCCAAATAACAATTCTAATGGTCTCGTTTTCCTATTCATTGATGACGACTCGTCCCCTCCTCCAGAAGACTTGTTTGTTTTGAATTTTGGCCTCTTTAAATTTCTTCAGCTCTTCTTTCTTAATTTGAAATTGTTCTTTTGTCAGGTCTTCGTTAATCCAGACATCTGGCCTTTCAAGATAGCTCTCTTTCTTAATACATTTGATCTACCTTCCTTCTCTCAAAATCTTATCACGACATGGCAATTCCAGTTTGCTTTCTTACCTACTTGGAAAGCGTCCACAATTCCAGAAGGGGCAATCTGCATTTTATCTGCGAGAAATTTTTCCACAACAGTTTTCACCTGCTCATTATCTTCTTCTGGTATGTCGATCAGAGAGAGAGAGAGAGAGAGATAGAGATAGAGAGAAATAGTTTAGGCTCGACCGCGGGGTTCTGCCCCTAAGTGCCCTCCAGAAGCGACAAGTGCTACACTGGAAAATTGCAGAGGCCACCAGCCACAAAGATATAGAAGAGAAGAGTCAATCTAGCCCTCACTAGGTGGAACAAGAAGAGACCAACGGATGTTAAGGCGAGCCGATGCCAGATGACTAGACTCGAAGGAGGGAGGGATGGAAACACTGGAACAAATAGAATTCAGCTCAGAGGAAACGCCGATAAGGACTGCTAGCAAGCAACATGGATATATAGTAGACAGAGCCAAAGAAAGCCTGCGCCATAGAAAGCTCAGGCTATAGATGGATTTGGCGGCCAAAATGGCGTGACGCCAAAATAGAGGTCCTTTTCCCCAGAATGATGGTTCTCTTAGAAGAGAACCATGGCATTCTAGGGAAAGGTCCTTTGTACAGCAACAACATCCGACACAAAGAGGAACCTACCTCCTCCAATCACAAACCGAGACTGTGAGCAAAACAAATAAGATCACTGAGAGGGCAGGCGATTTTTTAGCGACAGAGATGCAGAAAAGAGCCACCATGGGAAAAGAGCCACTATGGTGATGAAGAACTGACTTGGAATTGGAGTGACCTGGTAGAGAATGACAAAGAATAATATACGAGGAGCAACTGATACCATGGACGTGCCAAAGAAGAAACATCTGCCGAATGGGATTGGCAAACTCAAAGGGAGCTGAGACGAGACAAAAGGTGAGAATATTGAAGGTGAAAAGCCTAGCCATCGAATTCAAAACCTATCAAGGAAAGGTAGCAGGGAGATGGAGACAAATCATACAAACTTCATAAAGATGATGCGAGCCAACCACGATTAACACATAAGAAAGCCAAAACTATGGGGCAAATAGAATGCGTAAACAAATAAGGCACAAAAATAGAACACAAACCACAAACTACGACCATAACAACGAGCACATAAAAACAAACTGGAGAATCAATGCACCAACAACTACATTGAAAAAACCATATGACAAACACAGTGGAAATCAAAGACTAAATTCCAACATATATCATACATGCATAACGGACCCAAGCAAACTTTCAAGAATAGTAACAACATACAAGAACTTACATCAGAGATCCTAAGGCTAATGAAACAATATAGAGAACTGGACAGTATATGGAGACTAGAACAATGAATCCCAGGAATTATCTGGCAGTCGGAAGATGACATTAAGGGACCATAGATAGAGCAGAACAACTGGATGAACACCCCCAAACTGAGTGAAGACTATACTAGATAGAAAATACTCGAGAAATGAAAAAAAACTTGGGGGGAGGGATGGGGCATAGAAACCCTCTAACGAACATGGAAGGGTAAGAGGAACAAGCTCACAATTGGACAAATGAACAAACTAATAATTCTATGAAAGAAAGAATGCCAAGAAGCAAACAGACCAATGGAGCAATCCAGATGAGTAGAATAGTGTAATAAACTAATGCGGGCAACTAAGGAGTAGAGACGATTGGGGCAGAAAGGAAAGCAGAACGTAGCAATAGGAAACAAATAAAAACAATATGGTCTAGTCAGAAATAGACACAGAGGGGCTAGCAGCCTCAAGAGAACAATATGATGAACACCACCAACTGAGAGAATTGACTAGAGCAATAGCACTAAAGGAGACAAGGGCACAACAAGGGTTAAATAGCGAAAAAGCACCACGAGACGAAGAAAATTATTGAGAAGCTAAGCCCAAAACCCATGCACAAAACAGGCGCAACCTATAGCCAATACGGTGGATACCAAACCCATGCCAAAATTTCAATGGGCTACAATAACCAACTAGATGTGGGAGAAAGATCCAAGAATTGAACAACTCCTAGGACGCGAGGTAATGAACGAAAGCACTAAGGCTAATGCCCAAAAATCAATAGGCTGTAATAACCAACTAGATGTGAAAGAAAGGGGTATCCCACAGTGGCAGAAAGCAAGGCAGATTACTGAGAGGGCAGGCGACTTCTTAGTGGCATAAATGCAGAAAGAGCCATCACAGGAAACAACTATAGAACTTATTAAAATTGTGTGATGAAGAAATGACGTGGAACTAGAGTGACCTAGTAGGGAACGACAAAGAACAAAGGATGTCAAAACCTACGAGGGGCAACCAATACCCAGGGTGCGCCAAAGTTGAAACAACAGTTGAATGAGATTGGTGAAACCAAGGGAGCCGAGGCAAGACAATAGATGAGAATGTTGAAGACGAAAAAACTAGCCATCGAATGCAAAACCTAGCAAAGAATAGTGGGAGGGGAGATGGAGGCATGATGATACCAAATTAAAGACGTTGCGAACCAATCCTGATTTAACAAATAAGAAAGCAGAGACTAAGGAGCAAAATGGAATACGTAGAAGACAAACAGACATGAGCACCGAACACACAACAAACTAGGACCACGCGAAAGAGCACATGAAAAGAAAATATAAGAATCAATGTACCAGCAAACTAGAGCGAAAACCATAATGACAAAATACTAAAAATCAAAGACTAAATTCCAATGTATCCATCATCACACATCATACATCTATATAACCAGGTTACTAATAAATCGGTTTTCCATGAATAGCACCTTTATAATTATCACTCTTATATAATACAGTTTCCTTTTCTGTCCGCAATATTTTGTTTGCTAGATTTTCTTTGAAATTGGCTCTCCGGTTGATACGTATTATGTTTCACTTTTCATTTGAACTTCTCACTTTTTTATTTGCACTTCATTGCCCTTTCTTTCTCTGCAAGCCGACCGGCATCTCTGTGTTTAGGAAATTGATCTCAGCGGATCCCAAGACCATATTGATCAGAGCTGCGGATCTCCTCCCATACCTCGGAGTGCATCTTGCATGCCATTCCGACTCTGCATTTCAAGGGTTTTCTATAAAATCTGAAGAGCTTCTAGCTATGGCGATCTTCTTAGCTTGGTGATGTTGCACCATATATATTTCCGGCTAGAAAGGTTAAGCCGCTTGCACGCCTGACTGTTGGCAATGGCGGGCAACAAGAAGAAGCTTTTATAGCTTATTATGTCATCGCGGCCTTCAGGGGCTCAACAATCTGGCACCTTAACGTCCTGGGCCTCGTCATTTAGGCCCAGGATTTAATCTGGACCGTAGATGGTAGGAGTGCTATATCCGATGGCAATCCCTGCGATGGATCATTATCTGCAATAAAATTGTTATGGCCATAACAGTCTGACAACAGGTACGTTATAGTCATAACACCCATAATTATTGACACGTGTCGCCATTAATGTCTCTTTTTTCGTATGCCATTGCATGGCTTCCAACGCTCCGCCATAGCCGGAGCTTCAAGCTCCCCTTTTGCAGGTCCTGATGTGGCGATCACGCTGTTTTCTGCAAAACTGAAGGCGCCATGGGCTTAGCCCCATTTTTCTCTTCCTTTTGCACCATTTGGCGTAGAGATCTGCGGTTTATTTGGTAGTTTCCGGTGTGTCTCCTCCAGCCCCGTCAATGGAGATGCTCAATACAAAGCTCTGTTGCTCACGGAGTTTCGGCGAGCTGCTATCGGGGCCTTTCCTTCAATAGTGTGGTTTTCCACGGTGGGCTCGCAAAAGCTTTTTGACCCCAAATGTTTGATTAACGGCCTGCTTCCGGGGATTAGATGTGAGCAACTATTTAGGCACTAAATGTTCGAGAGAAAAGCTATGTGAATCACTTCTCGAGTCTTGAGGTAGCGGTTGTTTCATTTTCATTCGGATTTGCAGCTTCAATAGCTGGTGCTTTCATTTTGGTTTTCCAATACTTAAAAAACAGCTTACTTTTTATGGCTTGCAACATCTTTTGAGAAATCACGACTCTGTTTTTTATCTGGTAATCACAAAAACTGCTTTCTAGCTTTATCTTTACTGTATATTTTGTATTGTTTGGGTTAGGAGCTCGATCTTTGCTAGAAAGCAAAGAAACTATAAAAAAACTGTTTTAATGTCTTTGTTTTACGTGTTTTGTTGCACTAGAATATGCACCGAGAATGATTCTTTTGTTTTTTTCTTCGGCCTAAATGACTTCGGCCCGGACGTTAAGGCTGATAGCGTCTGTCGCGGAGGCGTTATGGCGATCAAAAAAATAACCTCGTGGCCATGTGGCGAGGAAAGTCCTCGGCGGTACTACCGTGCGACCTCGGTTTCACGGCCACATGGCCCTCGGCCCGCCCTACTGAGCCATAGCGCCTGCACGCGGGGGCGTTATCGGCCCATAGCAAATCCCTTCATGTGCAGCCAGATTCTAAAGAACAAGCATCCTCTGCTCTGTTCATGCGGCAAGATTGTTCATGCTATGCTATGCTGCGACACAGGAGTTCTGGCGAGTTCTGAGATCTCAAGGTTCGTTCAGTTTGGTGGCTCAAAAGGAAACTTGGCTCATAACAGAGGAATAGAATAGGGAAAACAATGAATTTGGGTGAGGGGAGACATTGCAGAGATGGAAAGAACAGGGGAAGAAAAATGCCAATTGAGAGACCTGGCCTTAACTTCGCCTCCCGACGATAATGTAAGATTCTGCCTTTTTCTGCTCAGAATAGTCCTCTTGCAGCTCCAATGGACCTGTGCATAAATCTGGTGCATGTTAGAACTGGTCTTGACTTAGTTAAAAACCCCCTGATGGGGTCAGCTGCCCTTGCATGAATCCTTTCTCCTAATCCCCAAAATCTCCCTTTCTGGATCTAAAATTGCCATAGCCGGATTGGATCTAGACTCAGCAGATATCGAAAAAAATAAGAAGAAACCGAAGAATCGGGGCTATGTCAAAGTTAGACTAAGACAAGCCATTCTGGAACCATAGATTGTTTGTGGCGATACGGTGACAAAGCCAAAATCTGACTGGGGCTCTGAATCCACCATAGGCGCAACTCCACAACGCAGTGCAAAGGTTGATTCCCATAATTTTTTCCCTTCTCCTATTTTATGTTGTTTTCCTTCTTTTACCTTGCAAAGAAGGCCTTGCATTATTTGCCCATACAAAATACTTTGCTTAATATGAACCGTCCATCACCCTTTACCGATGCAATTTTTTCCTCTTTGATAAGCTTAGGTGGTTTGTGCTTTATGTGTCCCAACCAGATATTCTGCTTCTGTGGATGTTTCTTTTACCTTTAGCCCTTGCTTGATCAGGTTACTATTATGGTTCTGTTTAGACCCTAAAATAATACTAGATGAGTTCAGCATTAGAGACAGTGCATTAATCTGCACCCATAGGAATAGAAATATTTATTCACATAAAACAAAGTGTTTGGGGATAGGAAGAATGTGACTCATGCAACGGAATCTGTGTATGTTTAAGTTTTAGGCCGATTAGTTTAATCCAGGGGACATGACACTGAACTGGTGGTACAACCAAAGTGCAGAATACTCGATTCTAACTATGGCTGATTTAGATGTGGCAGTGGCAATGGACTACTATGCTACCACGTAAAGGGCAATAGTAAAAAGATATGTTCTAATGGCCATTGTCCCATGGTGGATGAGCCATCCTCCAAAAACTAAGATGATTGTGTGTTGTCAATATTGAATCAAGTGCTTTACATGAAGCAAGCAAGCATCTTTAGTACAAGCAGGTGGATTCAATAGCCCAAACTTGAATATTCTCAAATAAGGTCATCGGGGTTGTCAATCTTTTGCTGCCCAAATTCAACTGCCTTGTCAGAACAATCTAGCTGCACATTGCTTCTATTTTTTTATTGAGAAAATTGGACGTGTTAAAGTCGTCTGCCTGAATGTTTAAAGACCAACGTAAAGATGAAAGAAAATTACTAGCCCTTAACTCCTTCAAAGTTGTTTCTATTCAATTAAAAATGGCCGTTGTGAACATTTCTTAGTTTCCAAACCTCTGTGGTTGGATTCGTTATTAATGTCCAGCATTTGCTAATGGTTCCTTGCTTAGTACTGAAATTTGTGCCCATTCATAAAAATACAAAATTTGTTCTTAAACATGTGAGATTGGAACCCGTGCCTTTACACGAAAATATTTTTTCATTGAATTGCTAAGAATTTTGTTTTACATATGTATCCAACAGCTTTGCTCATACATGTTACAATTTAGCCATATGGCGAACAATTAAACAACACCAAAAAAAGCTACGGCCATCCTCGTTGTTTCCACTACAACACAAGTAGAGACTAGACTTCGCATGATAAATTCTTAAGTGAAAATAAAGTTAGAGATGGGGCATAACCGTGGCTTGAGGGTTAGTAAAGAGAAATGTTCGCGGGGGCCTTGGTCACCGCGATAAATTTCTTGTAGGTGTAAATTAGTTTACCCTATGGCATGTTCCTTGAATTGATGCATTTTGTTAGAGGCGTATCATACATATCTGAGTCCACCCGATTCTGCAATAACTGGTTCATGGTCCTTAATGCAGGTGCAAGCAAATTCCATGAGTCTAGGGGGATTACTGCCCAACATTTGATAATCTGAGAAAGGACTACCCAAATTTGCACGAAAACGTATTGTGACCAAGCCTGTACCAAGGAATTGTGTTCAACTTCGCAAGGATCCAATTTCGTCATGTGCCCCAGGTCCCAAAAAAAAAATATATAATAATAATATTCTCAAAGTGGAATCATACCACTACTGTGCAGAGTATCAAAACATTGCACTGCAAGCTTTTCATCCCCGAGCTGTGCATATCCTAACATCATGGACCTGGATTGGGATTTTACAAAAGCCCAAACACATGCTCTAGCAGAGACAATACTTCTAGGACATCAAAGGCCTGCTCCCGAAAAACTATAAGTCAATTTTTCTTTTCTTATATAAAACGGCAATGTTTGACAAAACTCTTGCCAATGTGACATTACAGTAAGGCAAAAATGATATTTGCAGGTTACCATGAGCAGGGTTCGAAATTGGAGGGGGGTTCGACCCTGGAAAATCCGACCATTCTAAAAAATTTTCGATAACCAAAACAAATTCCCGGCGTTTTTTCAGGCCATTTTCATAGAAGTTTCTAAGGATTTCTAATTTCGTGTATTTCCGGTAGCCTTAAATGTAAGCAGGCATTTTTAATGGTTAGGGCAAATTCTAATTTCGAACCCTGACCATGAGTAGCTTAAGGCATTTTGTAAATCCTACAAGAATTGTTATGTAAAATCCAACAATAATTGCAAATAGTTACCTTTATGGAATGATCTTGTTCTTTACAATAACTTTCCAGCTTTCTCAGACGAATTTGTCATCAATGTAAAATATTCATGGCCTTCTTCTACAAGGCCTACATGGTAACATGCATCAAGAAGACTGGTAAAAGTAGGTAAGTCATCTGGTCTAATACCACTACTGTGCAGAGAATCAAAACACTGCACTGTCAGCTTTGCATCCCCAAGCTATGCAAGTAATTTGATTCGCCACTCCATATGCCCAAAATAAAGTCTTCAGTCATGAACCTTCACATAAATAGTTGTTGCCAATGCTGGATTTTGCAGAACCAGATGTGAGGGTCTTTTGCAAAGATTAGGGTTTGGCATAATCAACTCCTCAAAGCCACCATAATCAAAACAAAGCTAGCTTCAACCTGTCGCCAAGTTATGGTGAAGTTGTGAGCATCCATCGCCACAAATCTCAAAATAACCACAACCACAACCACAAAATTAGCAACCTGTCGAACGAGCTCACAGGCATGTGAGGCGAGCTCCAACTTTGCTTCTACAGTCTACCTTCTGCATGCATGCAGCCGCCGAAACTGCATGTACTCCCTCCCAGGTTCTCATGGCTTTTCTCATGGGAAGTCGCCAGTAGTCAATCTCATATGTTCTTTTAGCCTGCTAACTAAATCTGGACCCTCCATTCAGCACATACGCAGCATATTCCATTCTCACCCCCTCCAGCCCTAGGGTTTGCCCTTGGGGCAACCCAAAAATTGGATACTTCTAAATAGCAGTGTACTGTGAAAGGGGCATACATAGATAAGACGGATGCATTTAGGTTAGGGTTTCTGTTTCGCCTTGCCGTCTGATAGCCATGGTGGGATTAAGAGGAGAGTTTCGGTGGGGCGATGCCGAGGATGACGATGGAATTGAAGACGTGCTTCCGCCCCCTCAGGTATTTGGTCCAGACGAGAAAGGAATTAAAAAAATTGTTGAATGGCGCATCAACGAAGATGGATCCAAAATAAAGGTCACAAAAACCATCAGGATCAGAAAGCAGGTAAAGAAACTTAGCCCTGTGGTTTTAAAACGACGGCAGTGGAAGAAGTTTGGACAAGCTTTAGGCCAGAATGCGTCTGATAATCTTACAGTTGTATCCACAGAAGAAATTTTTCTTGAGAGGACTAGGCCTGTTGGGCAGGCTCCTAAGGTTGAGGACAAGCTTGCAGAGATGGCAGTGGGAAATACTGTCATTATTTGTAGGGCTTGTGGTAAGAAAGGGGATCATTGGACTTCTAAGTGCCCTTTCAAAGATCTGAAGGGTTTCTTGGGCGATAAGCCACCTGGTGATGACGATATTTCAACATCTGCAGTAGCACCTTCAGGTCCTGGTAAGAGTTCATATGTTCCTCCAAGTATGCGTGGTGGGGCAAAGACTGAAGGTGATAGCATGAGAAGAGGGGGAAGGGATGAAAATTCGATTAGAGTTACCAATCTCTCAGAAGATACACGAGAACAGGATCTGCAGGAACTATTTAGACCCTTCGGACCAATTTCGCGAATTTATATTGCTCTAGATCGTGACACTAGGCAGAGCCGGGGTTTTGCATTCATCAACTATGTGAACAGGTGCGCTTTTGTTTATCTTGTTCAAATATTTTCCTGATTTGACTGTACTTATGTTTTCACTTTAAAGTTGCTTGCCAAAGCATGCATCTCATGTGATAGGGATTCTTTAAGCAAAGAAAAGCGTTCTTAGGTTTCATTGTTAAAGGATGCAGAGTTAACCGTGAAGACATCTGGACGTCCTTTCCTTGACTAGCACCACATATATTAATGCCTAACTTTCCTTGCGTCAAGATGTTATGATATTTGGACGTCTTTTGGCTCATTGATCAGACATCGTATTTAACTAGCTGCATTATGCATAATAATTCCTTGAAATTGGCTTCCTTTGAAAGGTTTTTACATGTTCATTGACCTCTGCATCTAGATCTGAACACGTGTGTTGGTATGTTGAGGCTCATATTTGCAAGTGAAAATGCAAAGCTTGCATATTTTAGATATAGCCATAACGTACCTTTTTTTGTGCACAGGGAGGATGCTGAGCGGGCAATAAAGAAGTTAGATGGCTATGGTTATGATAATCTCATCCTGCGGGTGGAATGGGCTACTCCTAGGACGGACAGAGGATAAGCAGGTATTCATTTTAATGGTAACTGCAACTTGTAGATCTTTAGTGAGTTGTTAGTAGTCTTCTTAAACTGCTTTTGCAACAGGCAACAAGTCTGTTTTTTGAATCCCTACTATTTCCGTTTCTTGAGACGGTCATCCATGTTTTGTATATGAGATTGGCTAGCATCAGGAATAATAAAATGTGGAAGTTTTTGCAGCAGGAAAGTGTGCTTTAATTCAGTTCTATTCGAACCAAATGTTGGAAGCTTTGCTCCTGCAATCAGGGAAACTATGACATCCTTCTGGCCAAGGAGTGTTAAGTTTTTGTTTATAGCAGTACGCCGTCCTCATCAAAGTTTGCTACAAAACATAAAGCAAGTTGTTTTAAATGTCCAAACGAGTTGTTTTCCCTAGAAACTATTTAGTTATTGTTTTTGTTGTTTTTTAATGTGGATACCAAGGTGAAAAAAATATGTTTTTGTGATTGCCTCACATCTGGATAAGCTTGACATTTCTTTTCGGCATGTCAAATGGTTTTTTGCATGAGATGCGTTGATGGGCAGGTTAATGGCTTCAATTCTTGTAGTAGAACTAGTACCATTTATATAGTACCTTTACAGGGAAAACTATGAGAATGCTCCCACATTTTACAAAAATGCCTCTAAAATGGACGAAGGCGTATTAGCCCTTTTTGTGACCAAGTGTCCTTCACAATTGAGATATTTCCTATGAAACGATAGTGTTTTTAAGTGTGTCAAAAATAACTGAGGAACTTAAGTTATCTGAATTTGCTGATTTAAGAAAAATGTCTTGACGGAGTACAAAGAAAAAACCTAGCATGCTATTTGTTGAGTTAAGATGCCGTTTGTTGCTTCTGTAATGAACAGTTAGTGAGAATTACTGCATTATTCCACTCATTTTAAATCCCATAAATGTTCCTCCGCCTGTATACGGTGGGTCGCTCAAGCTTTCTTCCAGAAGGATTTCTTCCCCAGGGTTTCTTAGCATAGGTACCTTAAGAACTATTAAAAATTGAGCTGAATGCATGGCCTGATGATGGGCATTTGTGGTCCAATGGTCAATTGTGAGTTTAGTGGTCCAATGGGGGGCTTTTGGTGGTCCATTGAAGGGCATTTGGGGGTCTATAGTGTCAAAATTATCATACAACTTAAAATCTTTATAACAACCTTCCAATTTGTCGAAACGACTCGTCCTTAGTATCAATTGAAAGCTAAACCTTGAAATTTTATAATGTTATTTCAAAATAGGAGATTAAAAAAAAATAAACCAAAGTTTTTTCGCTTAAGCTCCCCTAAGTGATCTGTCTTGTGAACTGGGATAGAATGATAGAATATATGATATCCCCTAAAGTTTGGCTGCCATGTTGGATCCTCCCCGCACCGATGGAGCCGATTGAGGTTGGGATTATGAAAGTAGATAATCTACCCCATGTATGCATCAGTTGAGGTTAGTGTTGTGTGAGAGCAGGTGGTCTAATCCTATTTCTATAGTCTATCCTAGGTTGGGATTATGAAAGTAGATAATCTACCCCATGTATGCGTCAGTTGAGGTTAGTGTTGTGAGAGCAGGTGGTCTAATCCTATATCTATATTCTACTCTATTTCTATGTGGATTTGGAGAGAAAACTGGGCTTGCAATAATTGTCATATTGAAGGGGATTTGGACATATGGATTTGGAGAGCAAACTGGGCTTGTAATGATTGCCATACTGAAGGGGATTTGGAGAGGAAATAGGGCTCGACATGATTGCCACATTGAGGGTTGTTTGACAAGTCCTTTGGTTTGTTGTTAGAGAAGTCCTTTGGTTTATTGGACATATGCATGTGGACGTATCTTGAGCTCATGTATGTGGACGTATGTGAAGTTCATATATGTGGAGATGGATTTAAAAAAAATTAGTGAGGGAAAGGAAGAAATTGTTTAATGCATGAGACGTGTTAGAGCGAGATCAAATTTTCTCCTCACATGCAAGTCATGCACAAGAGATACCCTCATGCAAGTAACGTTACGTTAGTTTCCTCATGTAGGTTTCATTCATGTTAAGTTAGTTTCCTCATGTAGGTTTCATTCATGTAGATTTCATGTAGGTTTATTTTCCACCAATCTTGGCCCCTGGAACCTTATTAATCCAAGGGATAACCCCTTGGAACCTTATTAATCCAAGGGATAACCCTTGGAGCAACCCAAAATTTTGTTCGTGTTATTTTTTTTTAGATTTGGAAACACAACGCACAATACAAGAATGTTGTGTCTCAAAGACAATCACCTTTTCTCACGTAGAGTTTATACCCAAGGTTAAAAGTTCAAAATAACTCAAAACAGTATATTTCCTCCTCATAGGATTGAAGGAAATGGGTTTTTATCTTCCAGAGAGATAGAGTTCGTGCCCAAGGTTTGTGGTTTGTGTTGCAAACGTCCATATATAAATGTCCAAGTGTAGAAATTAAAAATTAAAGGAAAGAAAAAAAAAAATCAAACAACATGGAATTCAACTCATAGGACTCCTTGATGGATTGGGACGCAAGTCAACTCAAAGGACTCCTTGATGGGTTGGGGTTCTTGCGTCGATATAGAACCTTTGGAGAGCTAGGAGGGGCTCTATCAATATGTATTATATTCCAAGGCCAATATTGCTTGAGATATAATTCCCTTTTAGAGAGAGAGAGATTTTTATTTTCTATAGACAATGTAAGTTCTCTATCATCAGGATCTTGAGGATGATCGATAACATGAAGCTTGCAAGTTATCGAGCAAAATTTAGCATCCCTCTTCTTCATGAGACTCCGATGACAAGACTTGCAATTACGACCGAGGCCATTGTGCATACTAGGAGGAGGCCGAGGCCGAGGCCTCAAATACACAATGGTCATATCGTTGATAATGAAATATTGGACCAAAGAGATATCCACAAACTGCTTGATATCATTGGTACTAATGGTAGTATCATATGAAGCTCTTCTAACTTGTAGACACATATGGCCCTTGTGATGTCTCTTCAACTCCACTCCCTTGTGGTGTCCCTTCAAGTCTGCTCTTCGCAATGGGCCTTCCATACATGTCATACAAAAGTATGCATAATCTATCCCTGGCTTGTAGAATACGGTATTCAAGAATTTCTCTAACCAATAAGGTCCTCTTCGATTCATCTTTTAAGACCTCAGATCTAAAGAGGTTCACAAATCAACGCTTGCATGAGGAGAGTGAAGCACCTGGACAATTGATAAATCTCTATCAATATGACAAATCTCTATCAACGTGACAGACACCCCAACTGGTTGTTGAATAAAAATCAGGAGCAAGGGGTTTATATTCCTTCTTTTCATCCTAAAAGAAGAGAGGCTGATTTATTTAAGGCCCCCTTTTAGGACGGAAGACATATATAGACGGCACAACGAAGATATTCCAGCTCCATTATTAGGCGACGTCTAAAACAGCTCCTCCAGATTTATGCGAACTCCAGATTAGGCACTTGTCCAGGCCTCCAAGGTTGAAACAACTCCAAGGCCAAGGATCGGGGAGCTGTTTCCAAAGCATCTTCAATGCCCAGTTTAATAGCATTTTAGATTCGCTAGAATTTAGAAGATGATTTTTTCCCACCCAGAAGGCTCAACCAATGCACACAAATGGAACAAATAATGTGTAAGAATTTGCGGCCCAAACTTGATGTTAAGCTCACTGAATGTCATAGAGCAATTCTATATTTTCCAAAATTTTGCCCGAAGGCTTGTGCCTCCAATACAAAACTTTGTAAAAAAATTTCACTTTGAAGAGTAGAAGACATCAGAACTGCTTTCCAAGCTCAATTTTCTTGACAATACGAATCGCATTATGCAACATAGAATCAATTATTCCAGCAACCTGTAATAAAGACATTGTACAGCTTAGTTTCCATATTTTGAGAAGAGCCACGTGCCATTCAACTTACCGTAAAAACTCCACCAATAATGGCACAGACATTGGTAACAAAATGAGAAAATGACTTTGAATTCTCTTTCACCAAGACCTGATTTAGCAACAAAAAACAATTAATACATAGCAAAAGCAAAGATACCTGCCCTTTCCATCAGCTCACCTGCATGGGTGACAGCTCGTAATGGAACTTCACCACAGGAACCTCAGTAGACTGTATCACGCTACTGTGAGCGGTGTAATCATAATGGTCAAGGAGCTTAAGTTCATCCTTTTTCCTAAGGGAGACAACCTCTGTCTTCACTACTTGTATATAATGTTCATGCTATATAAAGAAAAAAAACACAACGTTAAGTAACAAACTTGATCATGCCTATAACAGAAGCCTTTATGCTGTAATTGGAAGTATGGCTATTCTACAGCGATTTCGAAGGACAGCATGGTCATTATACAAAAATTCGACCTGTATCCTTTTTAGCAGATCATTACATTGCTTGTTGAGACTAGATCTACAAAGAGACAGAGTAAAAAAAGGACAAGGAAAAAGACAACAATCAGCTAATATTAATTTGTAACTATACCTTACTAACTAAACTTACAGTTATGTTTTCATGTTCTGAAGTATAAAGTTTCCCTCTGAGATGTCTTTCAGGTGATCCTTGTAAGATTGTGTCCAAGATGGGATAGATGCGGTCAATTTCTTGCTTCATGCTCCAGGTGAATTCCCTTCCAAAATCAAAATATTCTACATAATGAGTCAGGTTCATTGCAGATGCATCAAAAGAATGTGAACCAGAACGTGCTGCTATGACAAGATTTCCTGGAACCTGCAAAGAAGAAACCCTCAGTTAGATTGGCGTTAATTATGAAGTATGCAGTTTTATGTCAGTAGCTCATATCTTAAACCACCAAATTAACAGTTAACTGACTACGAGAACAAACAATAGAAAACTAGAATATAGAACAATGAAGAAACGGAAAGATAAAAGACTAACATCCTCTAATTCTGGCTTTTACATAAGTTATCATAATACCAAATCGTACGGCAACCTGATTTGGAATAAACTTCAGCTAGAATACCTAGCCATCCTATGGTCTTATGGAGCTATGACATCTAGGAGAGAAGATTACATCTTCTTGAACTCGGCAAGCAAAGGCAAGCTTTGTTCAACAAATTATTCAAACAATCAGATATTCTAACATTAAAAATTGCGTTACTTAGAATGCACGCAATACAGAAGGCCAAAATTATTAAACCGCTTTGTACAATAAATACTATGACCAAAAGGAAACCATGGATTTACACAAGGATAAAACATATGCTGAACTTAAACACTACAAACTTATATGGATGAACCATACCTTCTTTACCCTTACAAAACCTTCTATTCTGCAACCACTAGTTCGTGGAGCAGGTCTTTTCACGGTCGAGTTGTCTTTGGAAACTGATTTATCCTCCAAAGCAAGCTGACTAACCCCCTTCACATATGTCTCCATTGCCTGCACCAGAGCATCAATACAATAAATACCATGTTACATGCGCCAACCCTCTTACATGAAGATAAATGAGAGAAATGCTTAGTCTTCACCATATCTTCAGTTACATGGACGTGCAAAGGTAATTTAGCACACAGGCAATTCAAGAATTTAAACCATATGCACTATGCATCCCCAAGTACCATCTGCCTTCTATCTCTTGTAACAGTTACGAGTGTAGTTGTACTTTAATAACACAATAAAATCATTCAATGTAAAAACTGCTGTATACCGCAACAATAGAATCTGTATCCCGTTCACCATAATATGACTCGTGATCATGATGTCCATGTTCATCCCTGTAAAGATCACAGAAAGTAATGAAAGTTACAAAATGGAAAAATGCGACAATGATTTAAGCTAACCCCTTAAAACATTACTTTCTACATTGTCATAAACTTTGCCCTGTCATGCAAAGATAGTTATCTATGCCAAGCCTCCAATCTATGAATGTGCATCTAAAAGTTGTATCTAGCACCTTTGTCTTTATGGCTTAATCTAAATGCCTGATATGGCAAAGTTTGTTAACATCTTCCAGGAGTATTATTAAAATCATACAGGGATAAACAAAACACTTTAGGACAAGATAAAAAATTAAGTCGACTTTTTTCCATTGTTGAAGCTGTTATGTAAATTAGGCTTTAATTCATTTGGTCTTCAAGCCAATACAGTATTAGACTAAATCGACAGATGTTAGGGCTGAATCATCCTGTAGAGTTTTAAACAACAAACTCCAGTTAATACCATAAGAATTGAAAACCACATTAGCTTACCCTCTGATCCGATGATGATGCCCCGAGAAATAAAAAGCACAAGCAACAGCAATCAGAACCCATATATATAAGTGGGAAAGTAAAAAGTAAAAAATGATGAGATTCTTCACCTAACATCATGCCCCTTGCGAAATATACGAATGGAAGGGAAACCTTGGACATGGTGGCTGCACATAAAAAGTGAAGTATTAGGATTCATGGCCTCTTATTTAGAAAGGAGTCTACCTTTATCCTTAAACCAAAAGAGAAGCCCACCTCTTGCATAATTGAGGAAATTCAGTACAGTCAACTTTTGTAAGAAGTATGCGCCCGTCATCTTCAGGGTTATATCTGCCATCATTTTAGTGTCAAAAAACTAAAGCTATCCAGATCATTACGATATGACTATAGTAACAACCTTTCGGCCATAATTTTTGCTGCCTTTTCCCAAGATGGTTTCTGCAAATGAAACAAACCTCTCTTAAGATGACCATATATATAATATGCTATCTGTTGTCATGTCAATTTAAGGGTTATGATAGAACTAAGTATCCAGTGTCTCCCTAATTTCTCACTCCTAGTTATTTCTTCTCAATTCAGGTTCACATATAGAATTGCTGCCTATAGCCTAGTTTTATATCACTTCATTTCTTCATATATACTTTTATCATAAACATCATAAGCTAGCTGGAGATAAAAGCAGGCAGCAAACCAAAAGTAGACCTTCAATTTGACAGCCCAGTAACATGTTTAAGAATCGCATTTTATCTTGTTCTAATACTAAACTTTATCTCGGGGACATGTTGTGGCCTTAGTACATAGTGGCATACAAAATTCAATGTGTTCTTAACATCAACAATGAAAAAGCTTACCAGCCTATTACTCCAATAGCACCAAGGCGCATAAAAGTTGACTACGAGCACTGGAAACCTTCAAAACGAGACAAATAGACAATCAAATATTTTCCATGTCATATCAACCCACAAAATGGTACTCTGTATTACAAATATACATGTGTTTAATGCCAAAGCTGAAGCTGGTTGCAGAAAACAAAAAAGCTGACAATGCTCTATTTTCACTAAACTGGGCAGTAATTTAACCATACTGGTGAACATATTTGTCAAAAGTCTGGGCCGTAAGTGCAACAGCTCCCTCCTCAGTATGATCAAACAGAATTTCTTCATCATCTCCATGACTTTTAGGATTGTGGAGTGGTCCAGAGTGGAGTGCAGAACCAACAATATTCAATTTTGGATCTATTGCAAACTTTCGAATTGTCTTTGTCAGGTTCACCCTGTTCTGGTAATAGCAGGATAAAATTAGTCTAGTTCCCTATCAACTGAAAAAAACCAATACAGTGGTTCCACCTAGGGATAACGCGCTTACCGTGCCCAATATATCACTAACATCAACTGAGGCGAACTCACAGGACAAGGCTGGGAAACTGCGCCAGAACATAAGGTTAACAATCCCAAATCTTTATAGGCCAAATAACCAATTTACCAACCTCATATTGAAGTGAATACGCAAATACTCTCCATCTTTACTGCGATCTACAACCACTGTGGTTGTTGTTGAGACCCTCAAATAAGAGCTCAGTTCCTACAAACAAATCAACGTGTGTAAATTTGGTGATAAAGGAATAATCCTGTCGAAGGTGCTTCAGATTTAGCTTGACTTGGACATTTGAAACTTCGAATGCAACGTAGAATCATTTTCTTGACCTTACTAGTATCGAGAGAAGTAAATGATAAAACGCAACTAATAGAAAGAAATTACCATTCCAAACAGTAAAATCATTGTAAAAGCTGCGATTAATGATAATCCTGCACCCGAGAGAGAAGCCTCAGTTAAGTCCCTAGGTATTTTCCTGCATTCAGACAAATCAATATAGGGATTGTTTTTTCGGTAGCCCTGAGCAATATATTAGAATATTCTCCTACATAAGATTGTGAAGATATAAAAAAGAAACCGGTAATTCACATATAAGTTCCTGCGTAATGTGGCAATGCAAATCCGGAAAGCAAAGGAGAAACAAAAAATACAAAATTGTAATGCAAACACTGACCTGTAAAAATCGAGGGACTTGAACTTGGTTGTGTTCGCCATCTCAGCTCATAAGGCAGCGATGGAACCGAATTCAGTGCCAACAAGCTGGAATGCGATTTGAAAAAAGAAATAGACCAATTACAAAGCCTAGATCATACAGATTACAGATCCAGTTCGGATGGGTAGAATGAGGAGAGATCTGGTAGAAAAGCGTAAGATCAGGCGACCAAGTATGAGCAGCAATAGAATAGGCAGCAAGAATGTAAGAAATATTCTTGAAAGATTCTTTCCATGTCTTCGACCTAATATACTTTCGTATGTTGTTGGCAAAATACAACAGTCGCCATTTTGATACCATTGTTGCGTCATAAATCTAGAACGTGTTTAACGACCTAACCATTGATTGGTATGATATTGATTTTTTGGTGCATCTGAACAAAAGAAGGTGCTTTCACACAAGGGGTTGCCCGAGTGAGAAGCAATCACTTACTTATGGCAGAAGCCAAAGCAGAAGTAGATCAACGATACCTTACATACATTCACAGTGATATCTTGCCTGCATCCACAGAGAAAGAACGTCTCATGGCAAAAGCAGATCTACAGAGAAGGATGGAGAAGAAGCAATTGCTAAAATGATTCACAGTGGAAGAACAAATAACCCCTTCTTCAATCCATTCTCTATGCAATTTTGTTACTTCAGAGCATATTCGACTCACCTGAATGTAGAAAGAAAGTTAGGACTTTTTCTTTCGTTTTTGCTCTTATCTCTGTATGTCCATTTAGCATATTCTGTATACATTCCAGCTTCTCTGCAAATTTCCACCATGTATTTAAGATATTCTGCAGATATTCTTCTTTCCTCACTTCCATCCCTGAGGATTACCCTGGGAGCAACCCAAAAAGGAAGATCACACTTTGAGTTGCCTATAAATTCTATAGGTGGTGTTAAGAATGTAGAAGCTTGTTCAATGCTCGTACCAAAAATCTTGCCTCTCATTAAACATCTGAGTGTCTAGAGGAGTTGTGTGACTTGGATATTGTAGTTCATTGAAATTTGTTCCAAAGGTACGGTATTATTCATTCTTGAAACGAGATTTTGATTCTTTGCATGCCTTGCTTCTGGTTTGCGTGGCGATCCGGTCCTCCTTCTCCCGATCTTCCGGCCATTCCACCACCTTCTCCTTCCCCTTCTTCTTACTGGGGCCAACCTGCGCTTGATGGCGCTCTTGCTGCTATTGCTCTTCCTCCTACTGGTGCCCCTCCTCTTGGCTCTGCGAAAGCGTGACGAGCTCAACCGTCTCGTCCGTTCTCTGGGTGACTCCTGACGAGCTGCTGGGCGTCACCTCATGGAAGGTGTGGAAGATTTCGTCCTTGGAGCTGGACGAAACATTACGCTTCTCCTCCTCCCTCCCAGGCTTGAGGTGCTCGGGGATCTTTTTGCCGCTCCTGCTGCCGCCTATGCCATGGAAGGAGTCTGCCTTGGGCTCCCAAACTTGCTGTGCGCTTGGTTCTAGCTATATCTTACGGTTAAGAATGGAAATCAAGAAAGAGAGGTTTGGGGTGAGTTAGGAAGAGTGGGACCCAATAATGGTTTAAAAAGGAAAGATGCTCCTAGGGCTAGGAATATTCTCTCACCATTAATAGCCCTATTAATTAGCCCCCCTTATTAAATATCTGAGCTATCTGATCTATATATGTTCTTATGTTTGTCCTCCTAAATCCGACCGTTGATCCGAGATCCTACGGCTCACGTGGCTTTGGGACGTATCCTACGGCCCAGGTGGCTTGGGAGTTTGTGTATAGACTATATGTAAGCGATCCTACGGTCCAGGTTGATCTGATCCTGATCGTCGGTCCGAGATCCTACGGCTCACATTGCTTTGGGACACATCCTACGGTGCACATGGCTTTGGGAATTATATGTAATCGATCCTACGGTCCAGGTTGTTCTTGATCTTGATCGTCGATCTAGGATCCTACGGCTCATGTTGCTTTAGATTTTTGCCACATGGCACGATCTCGGCCCTTGATCGGGTCCAAGATCCTACGGCGCACGTTGAATGCTCATCCTTTAAGGAAAGGCTTTTAAAATTTTTATGTTGTGTGGGGGATTTGAACCCTGGTCATTGGTCTCCCAACCCCCCATTCTAACCACTAGACCAAGCATTAATTCTATAAATAATTTATGTTTCAAATATACTTAAGGGTAACAATACAGTTAAGATAAAATGGAGTATAACATTCTAACTAGTCCAGAAGAGTTCTAGAATGTTCTGGAAGGCTCTAGAAAGTTCTAGAATCTTCTAGAAAGTTCCAAAATATTCTAGAAAATCTTAGAACATAAGAGAATCTGGGGGAATCTATGAAAATTCTTCCAGAAAGTTTTAAATTGTTCTAATAGGTTCTAGAATGTTCGAGAATGTAGGAATCCATGGGAAGGTAAGAGAATCTAGGGAAATACTTCCAGAAAATTCTAGGATATTTTGAAAGTCTCAGAATGTTCCAGAAAGTCTTAGAATGTTCCAGAAAGTCTTAGAATATTCTAAAAAGTTCTAGAATATAAAGGAATCCAAGAGAATCTAACGGAATCTAAGAAAATCTGAGAGAATCTAGAAAAATATTTACAAGCCTAAGGGAATCTCTTAAAATCTAGGGGATCTAAGGGAATCTTCATAAAATCTAAGGCAATCTAAAAAAATGTTGATGAAATCTTAGAGTATCTAGGGGAATCTTTATAGAATCTCTCTGAATCTCATATAATGTAAGGGAACCTAAGGCAATCTCATAAAATCTAAAGGGATCTAAGAGAATCTAAGGGGATCGTCATAGAATCTTGAAGAATCTACGGAAATCTAATGGAATCTAGAGGGAATCTTATAAAATTTAGAGGAATCTCCATGAAACCTCCAAGAGAACCTTAGTAGAATCTTAGAGAATCTATGAATTTAGAGTATTCTCAAGACATTCTTTTAGAATGTAGGGCACGACAAGAACTTGCAGCATAGGAACATGCTAAAACTTGAACATGCACCGTAGGACGCATTAAATTTCTTGTATATATATACTTATCTTTAAAATTCGAATTTATACTAATGGTTTGATGTGTTAATTATGAATTTGCGCCATTTTTCATCCGAGTCTCAGATTGGGATGATTCTTCGACCCTTTTTGGGTGAAATTTGATGCTCATTCATAATTTACGCTTCAATCTTACTAGATTGTTAATTTGACTCATTCTTTTTCCCTACATCTATAGTTTAGCCTAACTTTACGACCCTACTACTTGAGAGAAAAAATTTCCCCCATTTTCGGAGTTCCATGCTAGGACTTTCCATACCATACTCTATTGGGCCAGTTAGACTACTAAATTAGAAAATGCTCTGATACCATTGTGGCGCTCCCTACTAAATATACGACACACGGTCGTACATCTCGTAGGAAATTCCCTATCCAGGCCTCTGGCCGCATGGGCCCTCTATCTATCCCGCACTCAAGGTACTCCTAGTGCGGGAAGGAGACACGGAGGTGCCTTGACGCCCTTCCCCTATGGGCTCCTATACAGCGAAAGCACGACATAATGTCAGCACTAACAATAGCAATGCATCTAACTACCTCGAAGGGTAGCGCATCCATATATCCATAGATCCACAAGATGTCAACATGCCATAAAACATGGGAGCTCCTATCCAGGCTCAGACTCGTAAGGAGTGACTACTGGGCTACAAGGTAGAGCAGACCGAGATATAAACAATGGCAGGGCTGGCTATAAACAATGGCTCGGGTTGACCACTCCATCTGCCCCTCCTGTGCATACTTTGCAGACTGGCTAGATCGTCTTCTCTCCAGCCATAGTGAGCTCGCAAGCACATGAGACAAAGAGTGGTATAAATTCATACCGAAAGCGTATAAATTTATACAGTCGCAAAGTGGAAGCAAACAAGGAGCGTATAAATTTATACCGAGCAGAAGCACAAGAGACAAGAGTGGTATAAATTTATACAGAAAGCGTATAAATTTATACAGTCGCACAGTGAAAGCAAACAAGGAGGGTATAATATCATACGAAAACTTTAGAACGCTGTATATAAAAACTTATAGACAGAAACTATACGAAAGAGCAATTGGCAGTAGTACTTAAGGGAGGCGGAGGCGAGCTCATTATCTGTATACGCGGCTTGGCTCGAAGGCGCTCGCGATCCGCCTTATACAGATTTAGGTGCACGTGAGCTGGTTCAATCTTTGGTGATTACTAAGATATGGGAGGATAAGGGTTCATGAATGACAGTTTATAAGGAATTGATAAATCCAATGTTAGTTTATGCGGAAGCTGACTATTTGAAATCTGGTATACCTAAGGACCTCAAGCAGATAATTGCGAGGTTCCGAACTAGCTCTCACCGGTTACATTGTGAGACAGGCAAATGGTCAGGTACCCCAAGGGAGCTCAGATTATGCTCCTTTTGTGATCAGAATCAGGTTGAGGATGAGGTCCATGCACTATTATGTTGTCCAGCGTACGACGATATTAGATTGAGATTTGGGATTAATACTCAGGACTTTGATTCTCTTATGGGAAATTTGCATAGAACCCTGTTATTGAAGTTGAAAACATGATTGTAACTGTTCGCTCAATGACCTTCAAGGTCCAAAATGGGCGTGATAATACAAATTATTAATTATTATATACTTGCCCCTTTTTGCGACTTCCAGCAGCTATAAGGATCTCCATACGGACATGGCCACGTAAGTTCCTAACCCGTACCATTTCAAGTTTAGGTTTCTTTTAGTAGTGTAAACTTTCTCTAGGTCCTGGTCTTTCGGTATAAATTTATACAGTGGCTGAACCCCATTGGTATAAATTTATATCGTGTGTGAACAGAAACAGCTTAAAGTTTCACCGCAGGACGTCTCCCGGTATAAATTTATACTGTGTGAGTTCTTCTCGGTATAAATTTATACCGAGGAGGAGGACGAACTGGTATAAATTTATACCAAGAGAGTCCTCCACGGTATAAATTTATACCGCGGGTTACTCTGCGGTATAAATTTATACCGTGGAGACCTCTTTCGGTATAAATTTATACCGGAAAGGCCAGATCTTTAAAAATTTGTAGAAAATTACACAGTTTCTATAAATTTACAGTGTTTTTAGTGTTGGAGCACCAGAAAAAGTTGTAAAATAACACTTAGAATAGCTTCTCAAAGACTACATATTCAGTACAAAATTGCAATTGAAAGTAGTGTTAAAGCCTTTTTTGACGATGTTTAAGCCTGATTTTCTTGCGTTTTCAGCCAAAAGATAACACTTAAACTCAAAAATCCATCTTCAGCTCCAAAGCCACAATCCTACGAACTCAGAGATGTGACATGGTACACGCACAGGGGCGCTAGGGAACGCTACCCCACTGATTCCTACCTTTACCTTTGCAACAAGACAGGAAGGGGTAAGTATAAGGCTGAGGACTATTACCCGGCTGGAAAAATGACGAGTTTGGTGGCCTCTCACAACGAAGATGAAATCATAATGACTTGCATTAATGACGACGGGGATGTTGAGTACATCCTGAGCAGCACAATGTTTAGAATAAGCATGTGCAAGCCAAAAGATGTATATGAGTACATTTCCGAGAACAACAAACTTGGTTACGTAAGTATTATGACCTCTTTTCTTTTGTTTGTTGCTGAATCGTATAAATTTATACACACTGAACGCTAACTGAGTTTGCCTGACTGCAGGATATAGTAGACATTTTATCCTCCGTTATTCTTTGTCCTGAAAAAGTTCTTGTGAAGGGGTTCTGGTACCCACGTACAAATGAAGAGGTAGAAAAAGACAAAGAGGATGAAGAGGAAGAGGAAGAGGAAGAGGAAGAGGAAGAGGAAGTTGTGGTTAAAGGAAGGGGAAAAAGGCAAGCTTTGGTCACCACCACAGAGCCACCGAAAAAATCAAGGAAGACCAAAGCATTGACCATTGGAGAATCAGCAGAAGCACTGCAAAAGGCTCCAGGGGCCGATATTGTCATGAAACCCTCGGACAAATCAAGTGCAATTTTGAAACGTGTGAATGAAACAAAGCTTTTAAAGCAAACAATCTCTTTATCCTTAAGCACAATCAAGCGGCCGCCAAAGAATGAAGACGGGGTCAGGGTGCTACAAGTTCGGAAGTTGTACGCAGCACATGTGGGCATATTAAAGCAAAGAATGAGAAGAAATCCACATGCCCATGTGTCTCCTCTGGTTGTCATGGTTAGCAGAGAACAGGTTCAAGAGCTAAGGGATTATAGGAAGGGCGATTTTGAGGACTATACCTACTACGTTCTCGGCGGAACACATAGTTATAAAGCCAGGAAGGAATTGTCTAAGGAAGAGAGCAGGAATGAGGTTTGGAAGAGTGTGGAAGCCCATATATATGTCGGATTGACAGATGAGGAGGCCAAAGTCGTAGCCGTAAGTCACAACCTGGACAATGACTTCAGGTTGAAGATGAGCCTCATAGACAAAATTCGCTCCATGCACAGAGAATACATTGAGTTCAAGCAGTTGCATGGAGATGACTTTAAGAAGCAAAAGAACAAGCTCCAAGAACTTCGGGAGGCTTGTGTGACAGAATGTTGTCTAAGTTACGACTCTGATAAGAAGCCTATGATGGCGGTAAAGCAATATGACAACTACTTTCAACTTGCGTTCAGAGATGGCCAAGTAAGTATTTTCTCCTTTGAGTTTAAGTTACTTACAGTATTTACCAGAATATGTGCATTAAAAGACATTTCTACCACGTCCTGTGTCGGTATAAATTTATACCGGGCAATGCCACTGTATAAATTTATACCGAACCAGGACTCGGTATAAATTTATACCATTCTAAGACGCTGACGTTTAGAACCTCGGCCCACTACGGTATAAATTTATACCGCGGGCATGAACGGGATAAATTTATACCGTGGCCTCGCCTTCTTAGATTTAGTTGTTCCACAACTGGCCTTAGCCATTAAGCTGTTGAATTAACTGTCCCAAATTTTTAACAGGTGTGGGATCTGCAAGAAAGAATCTTCTGCATGTTCGAAGATGGTGAACTTAAAGAGCAATCAAAGAAATACCGCATAAAACCAAAAGTTTTCGAGTCCAAACAAAAAACATGAGCATAGTGCCATGGACACAATTCTGTGGTCCAAGAGCAAAGAAATATTTGTGCGGATTCTTGAAAAGTTGTTGCCAAAGAATTTACTCTCGTTTAAATGGCTAAGGAAGCTAAGACGTAAGGAGACTTTACTTTGCACTTTACTCAATCCATCTCTAACTCCCTTCTTGGTTGCAGTCAGAAGGACATTGTCACATGCCAGTCGGAGTTAATGAAGCAACTGAATTTAGAAGACTGGGAGGAGTGCAAGCTTCTTTACCCGACATGTACAATGCAGACATTATATAATACGAGAACATCTTTGTCAACTTTAGTGGTCGGGTGAGTTTGTAAAAAGAAGCGCTTTGTGATTTTGTGCTTTTGTGCCGGTGGCTCGCCTTTACTCTTCTTCTGAGAACAAGAAGAAAGGTCTCGCCACAACAGCTTCTTGAATCTGGTTCGAAGGGCAAAAGAGGAAAGGCAAAGATTAAAAGCCATCGAACAGGGGCAAGCGTGTAGGAAAGCGATTCGAGGGTGGCTACGAAAGATTTACAACATATGGCGGGATTCGCTTGTACAAAGTTGTACATGGTGATCGCACCAAACTAGGGACCTTTGTTGGATAAGCGAGTAACTTCACATTGTGCATAGCTGACATTCCCCATGGTTTTAAGATCAAGGACAGTGTATTTGATGATGAAGCATTCACTCATGTGCAAGTAAAAGCCTTTTTGGATGGTCTGAAGGACATCACGCTGTCGGCAAATTGGAGAGTCCTAATCTTTCACTCCGACCTTCAAACGATGTCTGTGTTAAAACCCGTTTCATTGGTCTGCAACGCCGGCTTTGAAAATTGCATCTGGTAAGCCTCGATGTCGTTTGCTTTTTGTACTTTAAAAAGATTTTGCTGCACAAATTTAAACTGCAGTCCTTGCTGCATAAATTTATACAGCAGGAACCCCGCGGTATAAATTTATACAGCAGGAGACCTGCGGTATAAATTTATACAGCAGTCCCTTGACCGTGTCCACTTACCTTTTCTTTCTGCTCTAGGCTGAAGACAAACGTTAAAGGTCATGGTGGTGGTCCACGGTTAGTCAGCTGCTTCGAACATTTTCACATAGGCTACTACAGCGCTGACACTAAGAAGACCATGGTGCACTTTAACACTCAAGGTGAGAAGACCCCACCGTGCAATGCATTCCAATTCCCTGCCGTGTTACAGGAAGCTGAGAGACCCGCAGAGGCAAGGCGCTGTGGTGTCCCACTACCGGAAATCCCAAAGGCTAATTAATAATCTGATACAATGGTTTTCACGCCCTGGGGACTGGGTTTTGGATGCTTTTTCAAGAAGTGGTACCACAGCTATGTGCGCTCTTAAGCAGGGGCGTAACGTGGTATCAGTTGACATTGACCCAGACAAGATCAGCTTCATTAGGACTCGAATAAACTCCTGTGAATAAACTCGAATAAACTCCTGAGGAATTAGGAGCGAAAAATGGTGGTGGGGATGTCAAAGGCACCTACACTGAAATCCAGCCTCCTATTACAGGAAGGAAAGACGAGGAGGTGGAGTTTGTAGACCTCGAACCAATGGAGGTAGATCCCCCCAAGGAGCCAGTTCCAGTGCCATTAGAATCAGAAGCAGGTGTCACAGGCTTTGTGGCATCACAAGAAACAGAGCAAAAGGGAGATGGGAGCCCTGTAGACTGGGAGGAACCTCCCGTCGTATAAATTTATACCGACAGGTTTTAAATTTTAAATGTCGGTATAGATTTATACGAGGAGCTGTAATTTATGTTCTCTAATGTTCGCATTTAATGCCCTTTGTATTGTTTTGGAAATCCACTAAGAAAGTTTAAATGGGTTCTCTTATTCTGTCTCCAGCAATGTCTAATTAAAGCAACTACCACTTCTTTTCCACATACTTTATTCTTTACTTTTTGTAAATTGCACTTTAGAGGCACTTGCAGACTTTTTGTACAAAAGGACACACTGCTTATGCTTCCTTTTTAACAACAATTAATTTGCTGGTTCTTTAATATTTGCTTTAACCTCCTCAAAACCGTCTCTTTTGATTTTTTTTTTCCAACACATTTCTATAAAAGTGCTACTTTTTATGGGATTTATTGACCGCCAAGTGTTCAACAATCCTTCCTGCTCCCTTTTTTGTCTCTTTTTTAAACTTTCAAAAATTTTCAAAGGAATCTTTCAAGCGCACTTCTTAAATAAGTGCGTTTCATTTTAAACCTTGTTTGAGGGCAAAAAAAAAATTGTCATTGTGGAGCCAAGTCAACCTATGCCCTGTTCTGATTCAGAATCTGAGGAAGATTTGCCAAGTGGTATGTACAAAGGGAAATGCTCAAAGTTTTTTGAGGTATCCCCTTTAATGGCCCAAAATTTTTTTCCTACAGAGGTGAAAGGAAATTCAAATCAGGAACCTGAGAAGATTGTTACAGGCCCTGAGTTCTTCATAGAAACAGAAATGCATAGGTCTCCTCCTGTTTCAAAAGAGAATACACCTTCTGCTATTGCAGAACATGGTACGAATGAGAGATAGGAAGCTGGGCCCTTAGAGCAAGTAGATATAGTACTTTCTGCCCCTGATGAACTGGAAATTCTATCATCTCACAAGAGAAAGTAGATGAATTATACACCTCAATTCCAGCCAGGTCATTAAAACTAGAAATTGAAGACAATTTAATTTCTTTAATGATGACCCTACCTCACATACCAGGGAAAGATCTCAATGAAGGTTATTACTTGGAACCTCAAAGGCATCAAAGGTCCTCTCAAAAGAAGGGGAGCTATAATTGCTCTAAGAGAAATGAGGGCAGATGTCCTTTTACTTCAAAAACATAGACTCCCTGCTTATGAAGCTGCAAATTTGAGGAAATGGATCTATTCATACTGTGATTCCATTTGGTCACCTGCAATTGGAGATATTGCTACAATTTAGAGAGGGATCACATCTACTAGTGGATATTGTGCTTCTTTAGAAAAATGTCATGTGTTTTTCTGAATATTGAAGACAAGATTCTTGGATTTTTTAATGTCTATGCCTCAACAGAACCAAATGAGGGAGCATCAATGGCAGTAAATGAGGATTTGGCAACAGAGTCAACATGCTTATAACTGGACGGTAACAGGGGACTTCAACAACACTCCCTCATGGGAGCAGAAGATGGGCAAAAAGCTGAATATGTCTTGAGGTGAGAAGATTGAATGGAGTAAGTTCACCTCCCTTTTTGTATATCAGTCCCCTTGTTCATCTAATGTTTTCTCATGGAGCAACAAGAGGAAATATAAGGACAGAATTTTTTATCCTTTAGACACGTTCTACATTCAAAACCCCTTTTCCAACCTCTGGACAGGGGCAACTATAACCTCAGATTATGGGACTTCCATATCTGACCATTTTCCTCAAATCCTACAGTCAAGGTCTGAGGTGAATAGGTAAAAGTCCAAGTCTACCACTTTCAAGCTCTTTACTGGCAAATAGCAAATTCAATGAGGATTTCAAGTTATTTTTTCAATTTCTTTCCAAGATTGGTAGCAGTGGATGTATGAAAAAATTTAATGAGAAATTTAAACAGATCAAGGCTTGGATAAAAGAGTGGGAAAAAGGTGGATGCAGAGTAAGAAGACAGAATAAGTTGAGAGTTATAGGCAGGTAAAGGAGGTGAGAGAGAAACTCTTCCAAGACAAGAATAATTCAGCACTTCAACAGGTTAGGAGACATTGGAGCTTAAGGTCAAATATCTGGCTATTAGGAGTAAATGTCTATTGACCAACTGCAGAATAGAATATCAAATAATGTGATTACAAAAGTTAAAAATGATGAGGGTGCATTGTTGGAGAATATTGAAGATACAATATCTCCAAAGAAAAATAGATGGACACTGGTAAATCGAATGAATTTTTTGGCTTAATAATAATAATAATAATAATAATAATAATATATTAACGTCCTCGGAAGCCCGAAGGCTATGGGACAAGAAAGATACATGTCTAGTACAATCAATGAGGTAGAGTAAGAGAGAGCTGATCAAAACTCTATCTGCAGATAATAAAAACACTAGCAGAGTCCAACATTGTTCAAAAGCTCTCGAAGAAAATTCCCTAGGTGAGGGAGTGAGGGAAGGTGTCGAAACAGCTCGTGCATAGGTAGAGTCCAATCAATCCTGGAATATTTGGCGCGAAGGGTGTCATGTCTATGACAAAAGTATATGGCATGTTTCTCTGTTTCTATATCCTCTTTGCACGCACAAATCCTCTGGCTCTCCTCAATTTTCAACCATCTCCCCTTCTCAATCATTAGGCAGTGAGAACTCACACGGAGGCGAGCAATGGCCCTGATTTGTCCTGGGAACATGCCGTGAAGACACAGATATGGCTGGATAGCATGACTACGCTCTGGATTAAAATATCTAATATAATTCAATAAGATGATATTGAGGATGAGGAGCTGTAAACTTTAAAGAACATGGAACATGGAAAGAGTCCTGGCCAGAATGGTCTTCCACCTAAGTTTTACACTCATTTTTTGAATACACACATTAAAGGATAATGTGATTACTTTGGTTTATAGTTCTTGGCCTTCCCAAGTTTTACATCCGTCCATAAATGCAGGGCTCATTGTACACTCATATCAAAAGTGGGAAACCCCATTCTTTTTTATGATTGGAGGCCAATTTCCCTCACAAATACAACCTATAAGCTAATTGCAAAATATATGGCTAATAGCTTCAAGCTAACCTTGATGCACACCATTGATTCAGTCTAGTCTGGCTTTCTTTCAAATAGAAGTATCTTGGATAATTACATTGGAGCTTTTGAGGGATTACAGTGGAACAAGCTGTCAAAACAGGGTTGTTTGTTCCTTAAGCTCGACTTCAAGAGCATATGATACTATTAAATGGCCCTTTTTATACAAAGCTATGAGCAAATTGGGTTTTCCAGACAGAATAATTCAGAAGATTCATGGTCTTGATTCCTCTGCAGGATCCACAATCCTTGTTAATAGTTCTTCCACCAATTTGTTTTCAATCCAAAGAGGTGTAAGGCAGGGATGCCCTCTGGCCCCCTACCCTTTTTTTATTGTGGCTGAAATAGTCACCAGAATTACAAAATACATATTCGAATTGATGGGAGGAGGCGGGAGAATGTGCACCTAGAGGGTGTTTTAGGGTTAAGAAAAGTGGAGATAGAACAGACCCCATAGGGGCATTTTGGGTTTGCCAACAGTACGGGGCACAGATTTCGAGAGCAGGAGAATGATGTAGGGGACAGTTTTCCGGGGGTTGAGCAGATAAAGGCAGATAAGGAGAGAAAGACAGTTTATTTGGACATTTTAACTAAAAACAAGAAGATCCTTGAACAGTATTTTGGGAAATTGTTACAAAAGGGACAGAGCCAGATAATAGATTTGGTTAAGGGAGCTTTTGAATTGGAAGACTCCCCTGCTAATGGCAAGATATTGTAGATAGGAGATTTTTTGGTGCATCTTGATACTGCGAACCAGAATACCAACAGGATGGTCAGGACGAGAAGGCAGGCAGGAAACACTGTAGTCGAATGCAATCTCAGATAGGGGAGCCCATTCTGGAACACGCGAATGGAATGCAAAGAACTGTGCAAGAGGAAATCAACAGCAAGGAAAGACGGGAAATCAAAGATAAGAAGCCTATTTTGAATCATGATTTTATTAAAGATAGGCTTAAATCATTCGGTGCAAAGCCCTCATTGGTTGTGTTAGACATCCAAGGAGGTTAAAATTAATCGCATCTATTGGCTGAATTTCCTATAGTTTCTGGTGGAATGCGCCCAGGAAAGGGCTTCTAATTTTTTGCTGAAGCAAGGAACAATATTCAAGGCAAATACTCAATTTCTTTTCTAGAAATGGAGCCCTGCTTTCGATTCTCAAAACCCAAAACAACTACATCATCCAGCTTGGACTTCGATTCAAGGTTTGAACCCGATGTACTGGAGTGAGGAAATTGTTCAAAATCTTTTCAAGGATGTGGGAGAGTACATTGGGATAGAGAATGTGCCAGAAAAGGCACCGCTGTGGATACAACTAGACTTGCACAAAGAAATTCCAAGCTGCATAAATTATGTGGATTTTTTTGGAATAAATAAGCAGTTGAAGATAGAATGGTCGGGGGTTGCCTTTACCATGCAATGTATGTGGGCTAAGGCTACATGGAGGAGAAATCTATTCGGGTACTGACAAACCCAGATAAACAATCTTAAAAAATTCAGCAGATAATGAATGGATCACTCCAACGTGGAAAAACAAAGACAAGAAGAAGCAAAATATCAATGGAAGTGTCAAGATGAAGAAAAGATATCAGAAAAAGAGAGAGGAGGAAGGTGATAATAAAAAACAAAACAAGGGATGGGTAAAAAAAAAATATCCTCACAATGCCAAGAAATGAAGGTTCTGAACAAACCCCCTCTGCAAAAAATGAAAGAGCCAATGAAGAACTCTTCAAAGGAGAAGCTTTCAGAGAAAATAGTTGCTAAGAATCTTAGGGCAAAAAAAAAATTGTCATTGTGGAGCCAAGTCAACCTATGCCCTGTTCTGATTCAGAATCTGAGGAAGATTTGCCAAGCGGTATGTACAAAGGGAAATGCTCAAAGTTTTTTGAGGTATCCTCTTTAATGGCCCAAAATCTTTTTCCGACAGAGGAGAAAGGAAACTCAACTCAGGAACCTGAGAAGATTGTTATGGGCCCTGACTTCCCCATAGAAACAAAAATGCATAGGTCTCCTCCTATTTCAAAAGAGAAAATGCCTTCTGCTCTTGCAGAACAAGGTACGAATGAGAGATAGGAAGCTGGGCCCTTAAAGAAGGTAGATATAGTACTTTCTGCCCCTGGTGAACTGGAAATTCTATCATCTCACAAGAGAAAGTAGATGAATTCTACACCCCAATTCCAGCCATAGTCATTAAAACTAGAAATTGAAGACAATTTAATTTCTTTGATGATGGCCCTACCTCACATACTAGGGAAAGATCTCAATGAAGGTTATTACTTGGAACTTCAGAGGCATCAAAGGTCCTCTCAAAAGCAGGGGAGCTATAATTGCTCTAAGAGAAATGAGGGCAGATGTCCTTTTACTTCAAAAACATAGACTCCCTGCTTATGAAGCTGCAAAATTGAGGAAATGGATCTATTCAGACTGTGATTCCATTTGGTCACCTGCAATTGGAGATATTGCTACAATTTAGAGAGGGATCACATCTACTGGTGGATATTGTGCTTCTTTAGAAAGATGGTCATGTGTTTTTCTGAATACTGAAGACGGGATTCTTGGATTTTTTAATGTCTATGCCTCAACAGAACCAAATGAGAGAGCACCAATGGCAGTAAATGAGGATTTGGCAACAGAGTCAACAACCTGATAACTGGATGGTAACAGGGGACTTCAACAACACTCCCTTATGGGAGCAGAAGATGGGCAAAAAGCTGAATATGTCTTGAGGTGAGAAGATTAAATGGAGTAAGTTCACCTCCCTTTTTGTATATCAGTCCCCTTGTTCATCTAATGTTTTCTCGTGGAGCAACAAGAGGAAATGCAAGGACAGAAATTTTTATCTTTGAGACAGGTTCTACATTCGAAACCCCTTTTTCAACCTCTGGACAGGGGCAACTATAACATCAAATTATGGGAGTTCCATACCTGATCATTTTCCTCAAATCCTACAGTCAAGGTCTGAGATGAATAGACAAAAGTCCAAGTCTACCACTTTCAAGCTCCACCTCTTTACTGGCAAATAGCAAATTCAATGAGGATTTCAAGTTATTTTTTCAATTCCTTTCCAAGATTGGTTGCAGTGGATGTATAAAAAAAATTTAGTGAGAAATTTAAACATATCAAGGCTTGGATAAAAGAGTGGGAAAAAAATGGATGCAGAGTAAGAAGATAGAAAAAGTTGAGATTTATAGACAGGTAAAGGAGATGAGAGAGAAACTCTTCCAAGACAAGAACAATTCAGCACTTCAACAAGTTGAGAAGATCTTGGAGCTTAAGGTCAAACATCTGGCTATTAGGAGTAGTAAATGTCTATTGAACAACTGCAGAATAGAATATCAAATAATGTGATTACAAAAGTTAAAAATGATGAGGGTGCATTGTTGGAGAATATTGAAGATATTCGGAGCTTCTATCAATATCTCCAAAGAAAAATAGATGGACACTGGTAACTCGAATGAATTTTTTTGGCTTGATAAATCAATAAGATGATATTGAGGATGAGGAGCTGTTGAAGATTTTGGATGAAAGGGAGATTGTGGAAACTTTAAAGAACATGGAACATGGAAAGAGTCCTGGTCCGAATGGTCTTCCACCTAAGTTTTACACTCATTTTTGGAATATGTTAAAGGATAATGTGATTACTTTGGTCTAGGGTGCTCGGTCTTCCCAAGTTTTACATCCATCCATAAATGCAGGACTCATTACACTCATATCAAAAGTGGAAAACCCCATTCTTTTTAGTGATTGGAGGCCAATTTCCCTCACAAATACAATCTATAAGCTAATTGCAAAAATTATAGCTAATATCTTCAAGCTAACCTTGATGAACATCATTGATTCAGTCTAGTATGGCTTTCTTTCAAATAGGAGTATCTTAGATAGTTACATTGGAGCTTTTGAGGGATTACAATGGAACAAGCTGTCAAAACAAGGTTGTTTGCTCCTTAAGATCGACTTCAAGAGAGCATATGATACCATTAAATGGCCCTTTTTATACAGAGATATGAGCAAATTGGATCTTTCAGACAGAATAATTCAGAAGATTCATGGTCTTAATTCCTCTGCAGGTTCCACAATCCTTGTTAATGGTTCTTCCACCAATTTCTTTTCAATCCAAAGAGGTGTAAGGCAGGGATGCCCTCTGCCCCCTAGCCTTTTTTTTATTGTGGCTGAAATAGTCACCAGAGTTACAAAATACATGTTGGAAAGAAAAGAAATTTAGGGGCTGGAACTTCCCCGGGATCATGATGTTTTGACAGTCATGCAATATGCTGATGATACGTTTTGTTTTTTTTTTTTTTAAATGGCGGTCACAGTATTAGTAACTTCATACAGGGGCTCCAACTTTTTGGAGAAGCATCGAGAGTGTATTTGAACATGAATATTCTTGAGACAGAGAAGAAGGAAATTGGAGGCATTCAGTGCTTGGCTAAAGGGACAACTACTAAACTCCTTAGTCTGCCTTTGGCAATAGACATGAATATGCAAGGTTTGTGGTCAAGCATTGTAAACAGAATAAAAAAGAAATTGACCCAGTATCCTTCCACTCTATCTTTAGCTAGAAGAGTGGAAATAGATAATAGTGTAATAACGAGCACACATGTTTATTTCTCATCAGCAGTAATTGCAAATATGAAATCCTACATAGAGATCGAGGCTGCTATTCAAGGTTTTTATATGGAATAAACATTACAAAGTAGCTTGGTACAATCTAATGAGACCCAGGAAGGAAGGGGGCCTGGGCTATAAGGATCTTTCCCAGCAAGCTCAGGCTTTAGCTGCCAAATTAGTTTGGAGGGCAGTAATGGGATCCTCATCCCCTACAATGAAACTCATAAGGTACTAGATCTCCCTTAAATTTATTATTTCCCCCTACTTTTTTCATAATAATCTTATATATTTTCTAATCTGTCTCAATGCTACCAAGGATAGAACTCAGCTCTACCCATGTTTTCCATCTGTTATCAACTCTCAGACCCCCCAGAGTACTTAACCCTGCTAGCAACCATTTTTTGTATCTTTGAGGATGCTTTAGAGCAAGGCAACCATCTTGAGGGTTAGATAGTCCCATGTGTCAACAGAAATGCAGGTCCCGGCATTCAATATTATTTTCACTTTCTCTGAAAATAAGGGCAAGTTGGTTCTAGGTTTTGAAGATCCTTTTCATGATCTGTGAAGGGCTATCAACGCAAAAAATGGCTACAAGGTCTCGAGGATATACCCTCTGCTTCTCTCGAGTCCTTCTTTAAAAATTTTAAATAAATGGCGATGTGAAGGACATAAAGCTATCAAAATTGCTAAACAGGGTTGGAAACAATACTGTGCAAGAAAGCTTATTATCTTCAGATGGCTGGTTTTAAAATAAAGTCTCACTTGTAACACAATGGCAGCAAAATACTGTGATATTATAGATGAAACTTGTGGAGTGGGCTGTGGGAATGAAGAAACCCCTCTTCATATTTTCCAATGTCCATGGTTACAGCCGTTTTGGAATTGGATTAGAAACTTGATCATTAAAACTCCAGGTGTCACCAGCAGCAGCAGTTTCCTTGATGAAAATAATCTCTTTATTCTACTGTCAGAACAATTGTTTTATGGTGCATTTGGATCCATAGAAACAGAGTCAATATTCAGCATCTCCATCCGAATATGAATTGGTTAAAATGACAATTTTTAGCCAAGTTGATTGAAACTGCAATTGCTCACAAAAGAGAAAAGGGACTGGAGTATGACAGGTTGTGGGACAAAATAGGCTCTTTCAGGGGTATTTTTAACTTCTTTATACTCTTTCTCAGCAGGACAAAGAAGAATCTCTAGACTCTTTTTTTGGGCCATCAGGCTGGTCCTTGGCCAATCATCAGCTAACTTTGTCTTTCGTTTATTTCTTGCAGCTCAATTTAATAAACTCAAGGCACAAGGATCCTATCGAATCTTCCATCAAGAAGCACAGATGACTCGGATGGACACTCTAATCTTCCTGAAGGCATATATCATCAGGGCAAAAGCATTGAGGAGGATTCTGAAAGAGATGGATTTATGGCAGCATAACTCTCTTAAGCCAATCTTCAAGAAGCTTTTCCAAGAGCAGCAGGCACAGAGGGAAGCCATACCCATTACGCTTTTGGATAATACCTTATACACAATCCAAGAGTTGGATGACTGTCTTCGATCTTGGAGACCTGATACCGGCTGAACTTGGTGCTTTCTGAAAATTTAGCTTTAGACTTTCCATTGCTACAGTATTTTAAGAAAACTTTTTGATTTTTAGCGAGTGCTATTTTAGACTTAAATCTGTTCATGCCTGAGCAAGAAAACACTTTTAAGCAGCTAAGAAGAGAGATGGTTCATGCAAAAGCAATTAAGAAGGTGCTGAATAATAAGGAGGTATGGAGATTCAACAATCTCAAACCATATTTTGAGAGTCTTTTCCCTAAATGGCAACAGAAAAGGCAAGCCCATGTTCTGCTACTCCTTGACTCCACAAATTACACAGCAGAAGACTTGGACATGTTACTTAGGATGTTTGGCAAGAGAGACATCCCGGATTTTATACTGCATGAAAAACCCCAGTTTTGCTGCTAAAAAGCCTATGCTCCCTGTTCGCTATTCACTACCGACCATCGATACCCTATTTAGCCTATCAAATCTGGCGATCCAAGATGAACATGATAGAATCTGCTCTGAATCCAAATCTGTGTGCACAAGAGCAGATTCCTCCACCGAATTCGATGCAAGAACATGGCGCAAATCTTTGAGCTTTGATTTTAGAGCAAAGCCACAGCTTTGCGATCATGCTCGCCCGTCGATCGAACTTGCTTGACCGTACCATACCCAGATGCTTTTAACGGACGAGATTCATCCATAAAAACGTGGCATTTAAACGCGAGCCTGGATTGCGGTGCAGAACAAGAAAAGAGGAAAAAGAATAATTACAAAATGATTTATATATGTTTTGAAAATTAATACCATTAAGTACACTGCCTCAAACCTTATAGTATTTCGTAAACCGTGTTATACAAAATACCAAAACTTGTACAAGCATACCCCACAAACAAGGATTGCTATCTACGGTCTAGATCGAGGAATAATTTGCAAATATGCCTAAATAATATGCTATTAAGCGACGCAAAACTATTAGAGCATACTTACTCCATAATGTCTTATGTGTGAGGAATGGCAACCTCCTCATCCTCCTCTTGATTGTTCTCTGAAGCTAGGACAAACGGTGGCTAATCGTATTGTCCAGGTGGTGGAACATACAAATGGTGGCTAAATCGATTGTCCCTCTAGTGGAGCACCGAGGCAAGCACATAGGCATCAGTATAGAAATTTCACTATAGAAGTTATTTGTCTCACGCCCAATATATTCTTTTTGGAGTTATGAACACGAACCCCATAGCAAACAAGAGTTGAATTTCTTGAATCTAAAGACGTACAACATTGATTTGGTTGTATTGTAGCAGCAGCCAGCAGGCCGCCTACGAGGCCGCCATAGCCATGCGGATGCCTCCTCTTTTCTTGTATATAACCCTCTCCGTCATCCTATTTTATTCACATCCTCCTCCATCTTTTCATCAGCATGGCATCTCTTCTTAATTTTTCTTTAGTTCTGTGTTATTTTGTCACTTCAGCTTTGCTTGTGGGCGCTTACTCACATTGCATCTTCTCAGAAAGAAAGGTTCTTCTGGATATCAAGGCAAGTTTTCCAGATCCCAATGGTTATTTTGCATCATGGAATACATCAGATTGTTGCATGTGGGTTGGAGTAACTTGTGCAAATAACAGCGGCCATGTTGTGGCTTTAGATCTTGCAAATAAGGACCTTGGAGGGGGAACCCTTTCTCCCTCCATCGCCAATCTATCATTTCTTGAGATTCTGGATATGGAATCCACCGGACTGTCTGGTCCTCTTCCCAGCTTTTTAGGGTTCCTGCCTAAACTTCGTGTTCTGTCCCTTGGCTTCAACGGCTTTAATGGTACTATTCCTGAAAGTTTTGCACACTTGGTCAGCTTGGAAGATTTACGCATCAGTGTAAACCAACTCACAGGTGGTATTCCTTCATTCCTTGGTAATCTCTTAAATCTCCGTTCTTTAGTTCTGGCAGTAAATGATTTGAAAGGAAAAGTACCTGCTTCCTTTGGCAATCTAGGAAAACTCAAAGAGTTAGACCTACAAATGTGCAATTTGCATGGCACTATTCCAGCATCATTCAAAAATCTGCAGGCCTTAGAGCAGCTTCATCTGGGTTACAATTCCAAACTCGGTGGATCAATTGAGTGGCTAGGAAGCCTGTGCAATTCACAGCAGGTTATATTGCGAGGCACAAATATACATGGCTCAATTCCTTCATCACTTAGTTGCATGTCCAAATTACAAAGCTTGGATCTATCATCTACATCCATATCTGGAATCATTCCAGACAGCATTGGCAGCCTCTCTAGCCTCCAATATTTGGACTTATCTTCAACAAACATATTTGGAAGTTTACCAGATACAATCAGTGGCCTCTACAGTCTGCAAACACTTAGGATCTCAGATACAAAGCTCTCTGGATCTATACCTGAATCTCTAGGTAAGCTCTCCAATCTTCAAGAATTGCTTCTTTCAGGAAATCAGTTAAGTGGTAGTATTCCTGAATCACTGGGATCTTTGCACAATCTTACATATCTTGCCCTTTACGATAATGCTTTAAGTGGCGCCTTTCCATCCTCTGAAAAACTGAGCAATCTGAAGGATCTGTACTTAGATGGGAACCAAATTACTGCTCTGCCAGCCAACATGAGCCATTTTACTAGCTTATCCACTCTTTCACTTGGCAATAATAAACTCAGTTTCGCCAGCATTGCAGGGGTTGCAACACTTCCATCTCTTTACTCGCTTTACCTTCCTAACTGCGGGCTTACTGGAGATATTCCAAACATCTTCCCTTCTAGCATTGGATATTTGGGCCTGAGTCACAATAGCATAACAGGGTTACAGGCTGATTTAAGTAGTTTACAGCAGTTGGGAAGCCTAGACTTAGGAGAAAATCTCATAACACTGTATAAATTGCAAGGGCTTGGAAGACTTGCAAGGCTTCAAAATCTGGTCCTTTCCACCAACAGACTGCAAGGGGATATTAAGGATGGAGTTCTTCCCTTTTCTCTGGTCGATGTTATGATGGACAACAACAAAATTACAGGGTTACCAGATCAGATGAGCAACTTCAGTTTTTTGTCACAGCTGAATTTGGAAAATAATGAGCTCAACTTTCAGAAGATACACGGCCTTGCCACAATCCCAAGGTTAGGCAATCTCACGCTTAGTCACTGCGGATTAAGAGGTCAAATTCCAAGATGGCTTGCTGCATTGCAAATGTGGGGTATTAGTATGCGCAGTACTCTTATCAACCCAAAGATGGACTTATCTTTCAACTACATCAATGGTACTATTCCAGTGGAGTTTGTGAATAATACTAGGCTTGGACAACTAATGCTGCAGAACAATTTGCTGAGTGGTCGCATTCCTTCCAGCCTTGCAGATATGAAATTCTTAAATTATATTAACATGTCCAACAACAAATTATCAGGCCATATCCCAAAAGCACTGGCAATCAGAGATACAATTTGGGGAGAGTTTAATGTGTCAAACAATAATCTTAGTGGGAAAATCCCACAGGGACCTGCTTTCAATTACTTAGGGGCATCTAGCTTCAAAGGCAATGCAGGACTATGTGGTCACCCCTTGCCACCCTGTTGAGCTTAGATGCTACAGTCTGCTACAAGTCTGCTACAGGTTGTAAATATGGGATCACATAAGATCCCAAGTAAAGTCCGAGACTTTGAATAAATGTCATGCACATAAAATTCATATGGGATCGCATAAGATCCCGAGTCATGCACATAAAAAATTCATATTAGTTTATATCATGTTAGTCATTTACCAAAGTCTAATAAGGAAACTACTATTGAGGCTAGGTGTCTATTCTTAGATAAGACTAGAAACGGCTTTTGCCCTTTGTGGGGGTTTACCTTGACAGGACTTAAGGGTAAAAGTTCAGCCTCCTATTTTGGCATTATCATAGCTAAACTTGGGAACACTTTAATGTCCTATTTTGGCATTACCGGAGGTAAATTTGAGAACTATAGCTTTCAATTCATACAGACTGGAGACATTTTGACAAATTTGAAGTCCTCTATAAAGGTTATAAGTCTTATTGTTATTTCGATTACAACAGATTATAGGTGACCTTCAATAGTCCACCAAATGCCCCTCAACAAACCAATAGGTGATCGAAACACTCATATATAGCCTCTATTGGCCCAGAAATGCCCAGCAATAGACAATGCCAGGCCCAAAAAAATGCGACCCCGAAAAAAAAAAAGTGTCATTAAAAGGAAATATAGGCATTTTAAAATAGATAAATAGATAGATGGTACTTTAATGTCCACGGAAGCCGTAGCATATGGGCAATTTACAACACACCTAGATGGGTCTTGCCCCCACCACTCTACATCTATGAAGTGGGTCCTCCTTTCACCAACTTTACAATGATGCATGACTACTTTTACAACAAAGCATTGAACCTAGGATCTTGGTAATGGCTAAATCGTTCTTATGGCGAAATCATGGCCTTTTGGGCCAGCACTGAAATGGCATATTCCACCTGAAACTAAATTAGCCACTCTTGTGGAAACCTAAATCCAGTATAGCAATAGTATAAAATGTTAAAACTCCAAACTTATCACATGATTACTCAATAGTTCATCAAAATTAATACAAGAATACTATCCACATGAATACACAATCCTTTTTTTTTTAATTAATTACGAACTAATATATTAATGAATACACAATGCTTACACTATCAACACAGAGTCTCCATTGATGGATAACAAAAGTTCTCAACGGCCATATACAATGCTCAATCATTTGCCACCTAAAGAATCAAACAACAAAACTAACATCAAACGGCTTCTTGGGGATTGAATCCAAGCATTTCTAGATAGCCATAAATTTGAAATTATACCTGACATCTTTGCATGCGCTCCATTAGGCGTCCAACACTTGCATTTCTATCACCTTTCTCCAACTTGCAAGGTCTACTCCTTCCATTCACCCCATCCTAGCACATCATATAACCTCATCCATAATGCAAAACTGAAACTATAACATAGAATTGAATACTACAAATGTAAACTATACAATTTTGCCGCATATTCAGTGTGCGCATCATCCTGATACATGCGTCTTCTCTTTCCGATCATGTCAATTGGCTTGATGCACTCATCTGAGCCAAAAATCACATAGGCCACATCCTTAGCAAAGACAACATGGGGCTTGCAAGCAACTCTCCATGTAGCATGGACACGATTCTTCTGAATGTAAGCAGAATTATGCAAGATCACCCAAGCAGTGGAGAAGCAGAAGGTACCTGTTCTAATCATTTTTGTCACAACAAAAATTAAACCAGGGTTCATCCTACACTTACCTGATAATTCCTAAAGTGGATTGCCCTTGTAATCAAGTTTCTGTGATCAAGAATAACATTTTTCTTTAGCTCCCCCCCAACATACATAACATAAATCCGCTTTCCCTCCTCAACATGCTCAGTGGTTATGTTATCAAAAGCATATTTATGATGCAATTTCCCTATATTCTTGAGACAATAACCCACAATCCCCTCAAAACAATGCAATTTAGAACCCTTCAAAACCTTGCAAATTAACATATTCCCAATTGGCTTGGCATCCTTCCACCCCAAATACTGTTTAATTAAGATGTTCACAATAGCAGCATATGAAAAACACCTTGCAAATGATGCACCCCTTTCCATGTTAACAACACCGGCCATACACATCGACCTCAGGAAGCCTGTGCTTCTCAAAGAATACCAATTCAATGTCCATTCCACTGCAGGATAGCGTCACAAACACATCGATCCACCTGCCATCACCAGACAGGAACAATTTCGTCTTCCCTTTTTTCTTAGAGCATGTAGCTGTTGCCCTTGCAGCATTCCTCATACCCACAAGGGCAATAAGCGATACAAGAACCACAATACAAAGGACATAGACAACAAGACCCACAATAGGCAACGACATCAAAGCACTTTCCATCACAATCCAACTGCGTTCTTCTAGACTAAGGCGCATACCATAGACCAGAGAAAAGAAATACAAACATAAAACACCACCGACACCAACGAAATGGATAGGACAGGGAGGCAACTTACCGGTGTAGCAACTCCCACGACTCCAAGGATGCATGACACGATCGACCAAACCCCGCCCTTGCATGCCATAAGAAAAGCCCTTGCCCATCCCAAAAAAATACCAAACGTATAATTTGGCTTAAGAAAAACACACAAGTACCCGATGGTTCCTTGCAAAAAAACGCAATTATAGCAACTTTCCAACCCATATGATTTGCAAACCATTGAAAGCTGGGACGTTTGATCCTTGCGTCCAGGATTATGGCAGTTTAGGGAGAAAATATGGGCATTGAAATGGAAAAGGAAAAGAAAATGACTCTTAGGCCTAAAGGAAAATTGAGAACTTTTAAAGGGCAATGGACGGAGGTGGGAATGTGTGGCAGTGACACGTGGTTATCCTTAAGTGAAGAAAGGAGATTTTGAGGTTTCACGAAAGAAATTGATCGACGTGACTGGGCATTGCATCAAACACTATTTTGCAAGTCATATATATTCACATGGAACACTACGTTGCAAAGCTTGTGCCCAACCGTTACGGCATAACACCCTTTTTCCTCCCCCAGACCATCGAACCGGATAAATAACACCAGATTGAAATGCTTTCTCCCCAATTCCATAATTTTGTTACATTCGGTTGCCTCCCCAAATGCAAATTTGAACCTCATTCCACTTTCATTCTATGTCAGGTTTTGTCCAAAATGTAGACCCTGTTCGTTGCCTTTCTGCCTTTCCTGATTATTTGAATCGATGCCTGGCAGGACCTGATCGCAATCAGAGGAGCCTGAGGCCTTGACGCCATGGCAGTTGGTTTACAGGATTTTGTTCTTGAAGAAGAAATTGACAAGTTTTTTGAACCCACAGAAGAAGGTTGCCTTTATTTTCTTTTTACAGTTTTTACTTAGACGGCTAAGAAGTTATGGTGTAATTGCTGCAGAAATTCTGGAATATGCTCTCTGGCTTGGTTTTGAGTTGCCTCAAGATCAGAGCTTGCTTTGGATCGCCAAGGAAGGTCTGAAGGCTCCTTTGCCATCTGAATGGAAACCCTGGTACACAATATGCATGTCCTCTATTATTTCATTAGGCTTTTCTTAAAAGGTAACTGAAGAAAACGGATTGTTTCATTGCAGCCGAACTGAAGAAGATGAAATATACTATTATAATTTTGCTACTGGCGAGAGTTCATGGGATCATCCATGTGATCATATTTACAGGTACTCCCTGGCTACATCAATAAAACCATGCCTTTAGACAAATATTTTCATAGTAATATTTCTTTGGATTTTTTTGCTCAAAAGAACAAAAGATTGGAACAAGTCAATCTGCTCCTTTCACTCGAGATATTGGTTCAACTTGCATGTTGATAAACATATGCATTTAGAAGTATTGGACAGTTATTTGCTTTCTCTTCGCCTTGCTGCTTGCAAAATAAATTGTTTTGTATCCTTTCAATAGGTTATGCATTTTTAATCCTGATATCTCTTCAGTGCAAATGGACATAACAGATTTATTGAATACTAATGCTATGACCCAGACCCTCCATCTTAGTTTGTAACAAACTGATTGCTGAAGTAGTAGTATATCTCTTTACTTCATCTAATACTGTAGGTTAGAAGAAGATAGCAACATGGATAGCATATGACACCTGTCATGCCATTATTCGTAGACAATCTTGGGGAGTAATTTTTATCAATAATGTTGATGCTTTCATGGTGCCTCTGGTAAATAAGTAAAGGATAATACAAATGCCTTGCCAATCCTTGAGAGCAAACCAATCACATTTCATCTGAAAAAGCAGTCTCATATTGTTAGGTGAAATGCATTTACGCTCCATTTCAAGTATATTTTTGATCATATACCATGGCACTGTAAACTACACTCCACACTTGTTGGTTTGTCGTGTGCTGCATCTACTGAGTAGTTGTACATATCCAATTTGGTCCACATTTTTGCAATTGTGGAGAATATGAATTTCAAGATCCATGAGCTTACCTATGATAACATTGTCTGATTTTTCAAACATTATTTTGAAAAAGCCATTTCTATATTTAGATCCATTGCTATTGCATTATGCATTGAGATTTTGCATGTATGCTCATGCATATGATATTGCATTGTTGATTTCTATAAATAGATAGTTCATACGGCCCATGCTCTAGGAATTGCAGTTTTCTTATAATTCAAATTTTTTCAAATGGAGCTTGAATATACCACAAACTATTGAAAGGATGCATTTTGGATTGCAAACTGTCCAGTTGGTCATCTCAGAACAAGTTTGCTTTTTCCACAGTATTATACTATAATCTATGGTAGCCGGCATTACTGGCGGATGCATTCTGATAGGTGTCATGGTTTGCACATGGAATTTACTACAATCGTATTCTTGTATTACCATGTTATTTGTCCTTCGTAGCTGATTTAGTGTTTGCAAATTCCAGAGACATATATAGAGATGAGATGCAAAAGTATAGGCAGCAACTGGAAGTCCAACCAGGCCTTCCAGACATAAGCAGTGTCAACTCTCAAACGCATCCGGTATGTAGGCAGAAAGAATCAAGTTATGTATTATGCTTTTTGACTTTAACTGCCATGAGGCTTGTCCTGTATTCTTGGTAATTTTTATCTTCAGTTCTGCACGTGGCAAGGTGGGAGGAATCGCCTTACAGATGATCAAACATAAAAAGTCAGCTATGTTCTTTGTTTTTGTGGATTGTGGAATTTTCTTGGAACCTTAGGAGAATTAGTTTGCTACCTATACGCAGGATAACTATTGAGCAATGGTTGGGACAAATTCTTTTCACTGCAATACGGACAACATCTAACATGCTAGAGATATTGCTGTCATTTTTCGACAAACAATAATTCTGCAGCGTTTATAACACAGGGCCTGCATGTTCTGACCAGATATTAGATGTATTCTAACAAGTCTAAAGTAAAGGCACTTCAAGCCAAAGTTCTACATAAACAGGATTCAAAACTTTGTAGCTCCATGACTATCCCCAATAAATTTGGTGGTTAGTGACCATTCGTTTAATGTTTCTAGGACACTTCATCTTCAATGACATGAAAGGTACAACTAATTTTAGAGATAAGCAGGCATGTGCCATATCTGGCCTTCTAGGATTTTCTTTTAACCTATCATATCCCTACTCTGGAACAACCAACTTTACAGGGTAAGTTCAATATGGATGTCTTGTTCAACAGGGGCATTCTTTGCAGATAAATGTTGGAGGTTTTCTGCAATGTCCGATAAATGTGACGGTTCAGATTATCTGTTTTTTAAATTTCAAAGGCCACCTAAGCAAGAAAAAGAAACAGAAAGTTGGACCAAAAGATCTTAACTGGAAATATGAAAAGTTGGAACAGAAACTTCAAGAAAAGAATGGGGCAATAGACTATCGATTACATTATTGGAAAAAAAAATTATGGAAGAAAAATATAGCAAATGAATACTACTTTTGTATATACTTAATTTATTCTGTCAGTTTCCCGTTCTTAATCTGAATGAAGACAACCTTAACTTTGTAGCACTTCACCAGATAATTGCTAACATATTTTACATTCAAAACCTCAGGAAAAAGTTATGACAACTGGCCTAACTCCAGAACATGCAGTAGGAAGTAAGCGTGGTGTCCTTGCCTTAAGTGGATGTTTCTTATTGATGCTTTTCTTAAACATTTATGGAAATGGCCCTTAATTAACATCATCACAGATGACCATCACAGCGATGGACCATCTTCTCAGCCAAGAGGAGGAAAGCCGTCTGAAAAAAAGAAGGTTCGCTTTGGTAAGTTCGTTTTGCTTTTCGATGGAGTGCTCTGCAGTTATGGTAAGATTTACACCAAGGGGCATGTTTTTGGCATTTGTAACATGCATACCACCCCAGTAAAATGTGCTACAAGCAATCCATTCCCAACCATAGTTTAACTATTTTAAGTACGCAATCAGGTCCTTAATGTATATATGGTGTCGCTTCCTAACACTTGCCTTCTATCTGCAGGTTCCAGTAGTGATATTATCAATGATATTCAAAGTAATAAAAAAAGTTCTGGTCCCGAGAGTGAGATTATTAATGATGTTCAAAGTAATAAGAAAAAGGAAGACCCAAATGACATTAAGGAAGCTAAGACAAGTGAGCAAGCCCAGATATTACTTCAACAGGGACAAGTTGAGCATCTTGAAATGAAGCTGCAAACAGCAGTCGAGACAAAGTATAGAGAGATGATGAATAAAGTGGAGAAAAAAGTAGAGGAGGACCACCTTTCTCTGATAGAAACAACAAGAAAGAAAATTAATAAGGAACTAGAAAACTTTACTCAGGTCGAAGAAAAGATGCAGACAGCAGTTGAAACAAAATATAGGGAAATGCTGAATGAGGTGGAAAGACAATTAGAGCAGGACCATCTCTCTCTGATTGAAATAACAAGAAAGAAAATTATTCAGGAACTAGAAGGCTTCACTGAGATTGAGAAAAAGAAACTACTAGATTCTAGTAAGAAACTGTTACAAATGGAATTGGAGATAGAGGAGAGAAGTTTGCAGGAGAAGGAAGCTGAGAGAAACTTAAATTATGAGACAAGGAAAATGCAAGAGACAGCAGAAGTGAAGAGATTGAATAATGAGCTAGAAACTAGAAGGCAAGAAAGACGTGAGGACTTGCATAAAATGCTGGAAGAGGAAGCTAAGTTTTTTCAGGAAGAGGAGAAAAAACTAGAGACTTTCAGGCAGAACTTAACTGTTGAAGGGTCCAAACTAATGGAAATGGGTAGAGAAAAGATGCGTCAAAGAGTTTCTGACGATTTGTTACAGGAGCAGATACTTATTGCTGAAAACTCAAGAGAAAGGGTTTTCCTTCACATTCAGAATATAGTGGATGCCATAAAAGGAGTTGAAAAGAAGATGGAGTTGGAAGCAGATTCATTAATAGTAAGACGAAATGAGCATGAAGTATGGAGGAGCCAACTTATGATAGAAGAAAAGATGTTGCAAGATGAACTGAAGGGTATAAGGAATAACAGCAAGGAGAGACTGCAAAAGATGCTCGAAGACGAAAAAGAACAGATCCTGGCAGATAAGGATGAATGTCTGAAATTCGTCAGAGAAAATATGCAAGCTGATGAGGCAAAGATAATGGAAATAGAAAGGGAACAAATGGGTTACCGGATTCAAAACAAAATATTGCAGGATGAACTTTGTCAGACAGAAAATATGAAAGAAAAAATGCTGATGCAAGTTAAAGATGTAATAGATCTCACAGAGAGAATTCGGAGAGAGCTTGAAGAAGAAGCAGATAGTTTATGGAGATTACATGGACAGCATATATCTGCAAGGAAGGCAAGGAATGAGGAAATTGAAGAAGAAGAAAGGAACTGGACAGTGGAGATTGAGAAGGCAATGTTTAAGAGAAAAGAGTTTCAAAACCTTTTCGAGGAAGAATGTGAATCTTTTCGCGCTGATTTGGAGAGGTTCAAAGAGATGAAACACCAGATACAAGTTGAAGAATCTAAGATGATGGAAATGCAACGACAAGAGATGTTAGAACGGGTGCATGCAAAGATTTTGCAAGAGGAACTTCTTTTGAGTGAAGAACTTAAAGAAGATATGATTTCACGAGTCAAAGACACGGTGAAAACACTAGAAAAGGGCATCTTTGATACAGAGCTGCAGATGATGGTCAGGAGAGTGAAAGAAGTTTCTAATTTGGGGAAGGCAGAAGAAGTTGATGGCCTCTTAAATAGAACATCCAAAGATAATGGCACAGTATCAACTTGTTCTATATTTAATACCAGCAAAGCATCGGAGGAAAATGAATGCAAATCTTCTGAAGCTTGTGAAGAGCATAAATTGGAGGAACTTCCAGAAATCAATGATGATGAAGAGGCAAAAGTATTAGATACAGAAAGAGAGAAGATGCTGAAACGGGTAAATGACAAAGTGTTGAAAGAAGAGTCTATGCTAATTCAAGATTTGAGAGAGGGAATGCTTGCAAGGATCAAGGATGTGGTGAGTAATTTGGAAGCAACTATGCTCGAGCAAGAACTTCAAGATGCTACTGATAGAGTTAAGGAAAAAGTTGAACTTAAGAAATCCGAGCTGAAGCAAATGTTTGAGAGGGAAGTGCAAATAGGAATGACTAGAGAAGGAGAGGAACTACTCAGAACAATGATTCCCCACCATATTCAGGCAGCTGCAAAAGCTGAAAAGGCACTTGAAGGCACATATGATGTGGAGGAGATATATGAAAAATCGCAAGGACAAGCTGCTGCACCAAATTCTGAGCTGAATATAACAGGAAAAGTAAGCACAGCCCTGCAAAAAGGATATGAAGAACTTGATTTAAGTGGAGTAGACATGCTACAAAAGATAGCTTGTGAAATTCTACTGAGCTTGGGCTTGAGAGACTTAGCAAAGGGCAAGGTAGAGAAGATGGAACCTTGCTTGTGTAAGGATATAAACAATGGTATCTGCCAAAGGATGCTTCAGCTGGAAGAAAATGTTAAAAGCAAACTCAAGGATGAGATACATAAAGAATTGCCTCTCACAAAGCAAATGATATGCCAGGAAATTGTTCAGTTGGTAAAAAGTGATTGTCTGAATCATGTTGAGTCAATTACTTCAGGCAGTCAACCATTTGAACAACTAAACGTTAATGTAATATCGGAAAGAACAAGGCCATCGGATCATGTAGTAGCCATAACCCCAAATAGCTGCGTCTGTAACTGTGGCTCTGTTGGGCACTCTCAAGCTAAACATCAAAAGCACATAGAGTGTACTCAGCAGGTAGGAATGACAATTGATATCAAGACCTGTAAGCAAGCAAGCAATGACAGCTTAAAGTTAGGAATTAATAAGAGTAATTGCAAGGGAAATTTCTTGCCGCAGATCATCATTCATAGAGGTCGGAAAAAGACAATGCTGCCATATGGAGTTGTCGCTCTATCAAATTCAGCATCAGAAGCTTTCGCATCTTCCAGTAAAATCCCATGTGATGTCCCAGGTAAGTATTCACTTGTCTCCATGAGCTATGGTGCTTGGACTAATTAGTGAATTTCTGAAACCCACTTATTTTGGATATGACAGGGCTGGGACTACAGGAGAACAGTACTGACAATGATCAAGCAGGTGTAGATTCACATTCCTCTCAGCAGATCCAGAATCTGCAGAAACATTCCCCAAAGGACGCATCAGGAAATATGACGCCTACAGACATACCAAGCTGCTCAAACAATGGTAGTGTAGAGTTGAGTAGGACAGGGATGCGTAAAAAGGGCGCATTCTCCCTGAAGTTTTTCCAGTGCAGAAAGAATGGCATGGACAATAGTCCCATGGTATCTCCACCCACAAACATCTGGCAGAAGCTCAAGAAATTACAGCCTAGCGTGAGGTGGAAGTTCGGGAAAAGGAATACAAAACCAGCAGAATATTGCACTAGACTGCCTTAGCTTCCAGTTCTCGTACAGTTCTATTACCCTCTACCATCTCTCTAATTATAATGGAAAAAGAAAAGATTTATATATAATACATATTTATTTGGGTTCATTGCAGGAAATGAGCCTGGCTGAGACATATACATAAAATACTTATATACTTGTTGAACTACACTCGTTCATGCTAGAAGCATCCACCCTACTGATTATACTTTGGTAATGTGATAGTTGCAGAGCTTCAGAGCCAAAGTATCCTCTAGGACTTCAAATTTTGCTCTGCTTCAAAGCTTTGACTATGCCAGTTTCTTTGCAAGATAAAAGGGTGTCTGAGTGATCTTCATTTTCTGCAGAGGGTGCTCAATTTTGCAGTAAGTTGGAAAACAATAGCTGCAAGCGAGAAGCAGCAAAAAATTATCTTACAATATATAGATCCAAAGACGGAATAAAGTCTTCGCAAGCACTTTTGTAAGTTTAGGCAGTGGCACGTGAAGATGATTGTACCAAATTCTTGTTCTACAAAGGAAAACAACCTGTTTTGTACTATGGTAGGCCCGTTTCTAAAATCGATTTTGCATAAACTCATGTTTCAGCTCAAGATCATTATATTTGATATCAGGTTCAATACGGGATCTCCTAAGTATATAGCGAGTGCCAAACATGGCACATTTCATGGTTGTATAAGATAGGGAACCCCAATAAAATTGCTCACATCTTGTACCTATCTCTCGTGGTAATTTTATGCTTCATGTTATTTTTGGAGTGATCTTGATAATCGCTGTGTTGTTGATGTTACTTTATCTAATAAATAGATGGTCTAATCAAAATATGAAAAGGTTTTCGTAGATGGTCTAATCTAAATATGAAAAGGTTTTCGATTGTGGGCTTTTGAAGGACATTTCTTAATGGTTGAAAGAATGGATTTGTTTTGGGCCAGAAGTAGGTGGGTTTTGGATACGACCTTCCAGGCCTGATTGCCATGCCGATGCTTATGGAGTTACTACGGTCCGGCATTTTGAAGTGGCGTTGTTTCACTGTCGGATCTGTTGTTATTTCTTGAATATTATTGGCCTGGCCGGTTTGCGCATTTTTCATGCGAAAAAGAGTTAATCTTTGCTTTTGGGTCGGTAACCAGACCAAAGGATTTTAACTTCTTTCTTGCAGATTAGAGTCTACAAAGCTCTATCTAGGGCAAAATTTAGCTTGCCCAGGCAAATTCTGGGATTGTATGCCTTCACAGTTTGTTTCCGGCTAAGGCTGAAGGCAGGCCTCTGATCCTTTCTTTCTTCCCTTGCTATCAGGAGTGACAGATTTTCAAAATTTCATTTTAAGATTATGGGTTGTTAATCCAATTTATAAGCGTCAAGTTTGATGCTATTATGCACCGGAATTTAAGCGTGAGAATTCTCTATTTGCCAATAGGAAACCCCTCAAGGTTATTAATTTTCTATTGTCTTTTTTGAGCCTCGGAGCAATATGTGTATTGTAAGAAATGCTGGACCAGTTAATGTATTATATATTCAGCAAAACTTGTTCGTGAGTGAGTGATTGGTTATGTATCGGTCTGGCGGAGGCTGATAACAAAAAATGCGTACGTCTGAGGCCAGATATTTGGCACGTAAGGCCTCGGCCCGGTATCTTACGTGCCAAACTGGCCTCGGACCGGTACCTTACGTGCCAAATATCCTAGCGAGGACGTACAACCGAGGCCATGCATTTTTTGTTATTAGCCAAGGCAAGGATTTTTTGTTATTAGCCAAGGCAAGGACTTGATAACCACTTTGGGACTTAATGGGTGACCGATAACCACCTTATCGGACTTATATGGGTGAAATAGTACCGATAATTAGTTATCCGTACTGGAGGAGTACTAATCTACACATATAATTTTTTTTTTTTTTCGCACATTTGCACAAACACAAGTTGACACTTTGAAGCAATTTGAAGCTGTCCACATTGCTGCCAACTAGGAAATTTATCCATGTGGAGAGCCTCATAATCGTTAGATTTGATCCACGGTGGAGGAAAAACATGGAAATTCCAGCGTGTTGATGGGTGGCGTTGGGAAGTTCTGCCGGCCTCGGAGAGTCTTTAGAATTGGTTTTATTTTTGCGCTCTTGTGGTACTTGAGAATCATGCGGCAAGATTCTGTAGAGCTTCAATCCCGACTTTGGAAAACTGGTTTTGAGCATCGTTAGTCCCCGTTGCATTTCTTAGTATCAAGATTGGTTGAAGGTAATGATGCGCTTTTAGCTTTTCTCATTACAAACCTTCTAAACCCTAAATATGACGGCTCTGAGATAAGGCTTGCCTCCTGCTTCAAATTCTCTATGGCGGTAAGTTTGGATGGCGTTTATTCTTGCTTGATTCTAACTTTCCTTAATGCGAAGAATGTAATCTCCGACTCTGCTTTTTCTCTAACATATTTCCAGGATGATCAGAAGTTATGATCGCTTGAAGATTACTAATCGAATTGAATAATCGAATTGAAAAGAAAAGCAAGCCATTCGAGCACACCCTAACAGCACAGCAATTTCTCCCGACTTGACTTCCCATTTGCGGCGATGGTCAACTCTAATTGCTCCCAGACTGTTCCGCTTTTGGACAATGGCTCATGAAATTCATCTGCCTCTCATGAGCACATTGTTGTGATTGACAATGGCGCTCAGGTGCGGTAGATCCCCTTTCTCTACAATTATTTTTGAAATAAAAATCTATTCGGACTAGTGTACAATATGCCATTATTTGAGATCATTCTCGCCTAAATTAAATGTGGCATTCTATGTCCTTCATGTCTTTGAATTGAATCATGCTTGCAAGGAATTCATAGTATCTGGCAGAAACAGTTCCTTCTTGTTTTTGTCCAAGGATGTGTTCTTAAGGACAATCTTAAATCGATGCATAGATCAGCTTATGACATTAGTTTTCACCATTAATTGGAAATATTTGAGGCCACAAACACAATTGCCTTTCCTTTAGTGTTCGATCTCGCCATTAGGTGAATGCTTTTGGCCAACCATACAATGATCAATGAAGAACCATAAAATGACCTGAGTGGGTCTGTTTTCAAGGAGATACTACTTTTAGCATTAATTTGTTTCAATCCCATGTAAAGGGGCCCATTGAGCTTTAAATTTATTAATACTTTGATGTTCTGCAGCTTAAGGAATTATTGTGAAAATTTTTTGGAATGTTATGTTGTTCTGCTTAGTCAAAGTTTAATCTCCCTGCAAATTTATGGTGTCTAAGCAGATCAGGAATATCAGAAACTGACATGCTAAAGTGCTGAAGACTTTCACTTTGGATGAGCTTAAAGAAGCTACTCTCTCATCTGCCAGATAGGAGGCATTTGTGGAGTGGTGTACACGGAAATTCAGAGAATGGAATTCCTGTTGCCATCAAGCATGAAAAGAAGGTATACCAGTGAAGTTGACATGCTTTCAAAGACTGATCATTTAAATCTTGTAAGGCTTGTTGGCTACGCAGACCTAGGCAGGGAACACAAAGTCCATGCCAAATCAGAACTCACGATATCATTTGCACTTTCAGCAAAATCCATGTTCTGCAAGTGGCCTTCTTCGCGATGATGTCCATCCTATGTAACTTTAGCAAGACATTGTATAGAGAAGAATGATGTACTACTCCCACGTATAATGTAGAGCCCAAGCTTGTGCAATACTCAAGAAACTTGAAGGAAAGAGTTTTTGAGAGACAGACTTTGAGAAATTTAAAGGAGCTTAATTGGAAAGGTGAATATAGCATATATCAAAAATTGATTTGGCCAACTTGCATTGCAGTCATGAACAGGAACTAGGTCGCCTGCTCCCCGCAGTATTTTCTCCAGGCATCTTTATTGTAACTAGATACACCGCCTGGTAACGCTTTGTCTTGTTATCATGGTTTGCAGGAGTAACAAATTCACAATCAAGGAGGCATAAACAGATTCATGAGTGAGACTCTATCCAGCATTGCAAATTGTTTGTGGAAGGATGCATCTTCTAGTGTCTGGATAATGTAGCGAGCTGAGAGCATACAGGTCCTTTTCTCTGCAGAATATAACCCAGGCCCCCTTTTGTTTGAGTGGGCTATTGCGAGCTCTGAAACCAAAGGTCTGAAGGGAAATCGAAGCTGTTTTTTTGTCTGATGCTGAGGCTCAATAGTGTTACAATCTCAAGTATTTCCAAATCAACGGAACTCAAATCAAACTGTTAAAGCATCTAAAGTTCGTTGGAGCTTCAATCAATGTATTATTGATTTAATTACATAGTCTTCTCAGAACAATCATTCAATCAACTATTAATCTAGTGTTTACAACCAAACTGCCCATATAGCTTCGTCATGGCAACCATTTATACTGGTAATCAATTAAATGGTAATCAAGCTAGGAGTGAATTTCCTTTCCATGCCACTTGAGCGTTCCATTAATGCTCCAAACTTCCAATGACCCTTTCTCATGTCATAATTAAGCAAAGCTGTCTTCTCCCAAGACAAGTCTACCCTGATGTTGATAACATGCCCCGTGCAATAACATAAATATAGTAATCCCTCGGCTGAAACTTGATCGTATGTTGTACCAAGAATGCTTTGATGTCAAGTTTAGCCATTGAATGCCACTTGATGACGCCCTTACAACAGGAATCCTCTTTCCAAAAGATAACTTGTTCTTTTGCATTTGCTTTTTCTGGGACACATAACTTTTTACGCTCCATCAGGTGCGCAATATTGGGTGCACCCAATATTGCGCAATAGTCATTGGGTTCCAGTTCTAGCTCGAGATGATCAGACATTGTTTATAGCCTCATTGTTCATTTGATTATTTAATTGTGAGCATTCTTGTTTCTGTTGCCCCTGGCCTAATATAGGTTTTCAAGTTGGTGTTAATTGGTTCTCAGGGCTATTCAGAGTGGGTTGGTAACCTGGCTAGCTTACCAAAATCAATCGCTGATGCTGGGGTACTAGTCCATTATATGCTTTAGTCTACTAACTCTGCATGCTACTAGTGTTAACTCATTGAACAGGTAACATTTTGAAGAGTGTGCCTTTACGTTTATATGCAAACTATCTAATATTTGTCAAATACTCCTTCAGGGAACTTGTTGATTCGATGCGTATAAGTGATAACTGAAAAGTCCATAATGCTCTCTGATTAAGATGGGCCACTGAAACATTACTGCTCAGGTTGGTAGATTACACTGCCTCGTGCTTGGATAGGAAGATGCCATGGTCGATTTTATGCTCAGTGAAGGGTACAATGTAGGGAGCCAAATATCCCAGGTATAAAATTGAAATTGGCAGGCACATTCCAATTGATTATTGGCATTCCTAGAAACATAGATGCGTCCAAATCTTTCGTGCCTTCCTAAATCTTTAATACATTTTCCCTTTTCAGTTAGTATGTGATATCAAGATTGTGTAAAAAACATCACATATGAAAGAATGGTAAAGAGAGTGAATGTTATTGTGTTTCCCACAGGTAGAACAGGAGGCTCTCTTGATATGGGGAGATGAAGATAGAATTCTTCCGAAGGATTTTACTAAGGTATCACACCTAAACGACTGGGTTCTTTTCAGTTTGTGACATTTTCTCCTTTTTTTGTCTAGAAATTCATGAAATATCTTTGGGTGGTGACATTGAAGGTTATAGAAAATTGTGGCCACATACCACACGTTGAGAAGCCAGCAGAAGTTGCAGCTGTACTTCTAGAATTTGTGGAAAATGCTTCAAACAAACTATGCAAACGTAGTTATTCTATACATCTGTGCATAATTGTTTTTAAGTAGGTGAAATTACTTTTGTCGTTCATTGTGAAGATCCATGACAGTTATTAACATAAAAGCCCAAAGATAATAACTTGCAATTGAATTCTTTTAAGTGACGAAAATACCTCCAGCCGATTATGCCTAGTTTGGATGAGGTGCTTATGGCTAGCTGCTTTTAAAAATTTGTCTTTAGTGACTGTTAAGCAGTTTGGTGGTTTCCTATTTGAATAGCAATTATCCCAATCATCAAAACATTTCATCATTTTGACAAACATTGCTTTGAGCAATTGGGACAGTAAAAAAAACATTGATTTGAAGTATTGAGAATCTCGGACAATGAAAGGCACTATTCTTGAGTTAAGGTGCCAAGCCATCATGTGCTACATATAAGTATATAGCAATTTGGGTACATAACTCTAAATTTGATAAAAACACTGCCATTGGTTCCCCAATTCCAATTCCATGTCGAGATAATTTTTTGTGGGGAGGCATTTTATGCCCTAAATTGTTGAGGCGATGCTCGTAAACGAGCATCATGAATGGTGAAGCCACGAGTGATGGCAAGTCCGGCAGCCCATCAACACCATCTTGTCAATTCCACCTGATAACAATGGTAAGAAAATAGATGTAATTTGAGCATTACATTAGAATAATTCCCATAGAAATGAGTTCAATTGCATCCAAAACATTATACATTATTCATTCACTCTCACAAAAGAAATGGCATTCTTGCGTTTCAACATATCCCCTCCATTTCATCCTAGTGGGCCATTCTTGTGGCTCGTGTTTAACCAGCCCATTGCAATTCCAAATTTAGCAGCACAAAAACCATTCTGCACCAAACATAGAATTAGAGAAACAACTCCCATTTTGAACAATCTAAACAAATCACCAATTGTAGTAGCCGCCCTAGCATTCAGCCATGCTAGTTAGTAAATATCACACAAATTAGTTATATTTACAGGACCCAGTGCCACCAGATTGCTTCAAGGATCAAGGTAACTTAATTACCACGACTCCAGGTGCACCATGATAGTATACCTAGAAATTAGCTCTGTTTTTTATGACATTGATATAGGGAACTTCATATTACAAATTATAGAGGCAAAAGAAAATTATCAAAACATATAATTTATGTAAAAAGTAATCAAATGTGCTTTTGACTAGTTTTTTTTTTTTTTTTTTTTCCCCGTGTGGTATTTTTTCTCCGCCGCAATTCTAAGACATCTTAATTAGACACGTAGCTTCAAGGGTTCCTCCGCCGCCGCCTTTTTCAAGGCCTGCGACAATACAACTATGCTCTATGCTCCGTTTTTTAGGAATCCTTGGCGCGGTCCAGATCCTCCCTGCCGGATTGCAAAAAGTGTCTAAATGAAGGCAGATTCACGCTCTAAGTAGCTCGATTTCTGTAGAATCGATAAGGGTAAAGCAAAGCATGAAAGAAAAGGGAAATATTTTTTGTGGGGATTATGTAGCAAGTTGCACCGCAAAGACTGTAGTAGAATGACGCCTCCACTGGAACAAGAATTGAAGATCAGGTAGTGTTTTCTCTGTTTACTCGTCATTTATTGCAATGAATTCCCTGCTCCATGTTTTTAGTCTATACTCCCTTGAAAATTTTAAGTCTAGAAGCATCCGGAATTTTTAGATGTAATTCTTGGATTATAGTAGCTCCATTCAGCAACTGGCATGAAAATGGAAGCGCACGAGCTCCTGCTCCGGCACAAACACCAGGCAATTTCTGCTAGGCTTCCAAAAATGGTACGACCTCTTACTTTTTGTCCCCATTCTATAATATATCTAAACGACCCAAAATCTGTAGTCTTATTTCATGATCATGGCTATGTAAGCTGGAAGCCCTCTAAGGGCTTCGATTCTTTCCAGAAGTTTTTTCCAAGCTTTCAAAAATCTGAGCATTGGTTCTGGATCTTGTGGCTCCCATCTATTCATAGCAGCTGCTTCAACAAATGGAGAAACTACTTCCATGATCAATTGCGTATATGGGTTCACTTCTGAGAAAATAGCTTCATTGTGCAGCAGTCTGGCCAAAGCTCCATTACTCCTCTGTCGCTTGAAGTATCATCCACAAGAATGTCCCTTGTGCAGAAACATTCCTTAAGGATTATCTGTGTGTGCGCTATGTTTTAGCTACAGGAATGCATGTAACAGCATTAGGAATATGTAGCAGATTAGTGCAGATTCGTGCAAGGGCCAGTTTTGTTGAGAGAGACTTTAAATTTTGTCCTTGATTAATTGGCAAGTGCATAAAGATTACCTAAGATTTATAGTCTTATAGAACCTGTGCATAATGATGACTACCTAAAGCTTTTGATTTTCCATGATGGTAGATTGGGGAGATAGGCACTTTTCTCTCATTGTTCTTTTACTATGGATATTAATTGTATAGATACCATTTTGAGGCCACTCTTGCACACATGCAGCAGCGGTTCTAGAGATGGATTCAATGCGGAATACTGCAGCAGCGGTTCTAGAGATGGATTCAATGTGGAATACTCTTTGCCAAGTATTGGCAAGAATATGGTGTCAAGTTTCAATCTAAACATCATCTTTATTGTTGAGCTAGGTGCCTTACATAGTTCTCGTTGACTGGGTTTGTTGTTCCTGCATGCAGCTTCATGTAGAAAGTCATCTCCCAAGCTTTACATGCATTTCTATCAAAGCAATCCCAAAATTCTATTCAAAAACAGATTTTATTTTATTTTTATTTTTTTTTCGAGGGCATTGCATTTATAGAAAATACATAAGTTCCTTTGCTTATAAAAGCAAAGTATATCAGAAATTCAGAAGTTTTGATACTAATATAATAGCTATAAGCTTATAACCAAAAATTAAGATAAATGAGAATAAATCCGAGATAAAAAATACTACTGGGAGAGCTGTCATTATCCAAAGTGTTATCCCTGTAGCTTCTATAGAGACTAACTGGTCTCTTGGCTTGAGTCATTATCACGAAAGGCTTCTATTCTTTAGGTCATGGTACAGTGGCAGGTAGCTCCCTTCTCCAATGCTTTCCAAATCGATTTGGGATAGAATTGGGGGTAGGAACCCAACTTGGCCACTAATTTTAGCAAGTCTCCCCTGGCCAATCGAAGTGGGCCAGATGACGCTCCCTAATTAGCTGACATTTACTAATTAATAACATTAATTAGTCTAATTAGGTTATTTAATTCACTAACAATTTAGCATAGCTAATAAAAGCCCTTTTAGGTTAGCCCAAGTTATCCCCTATTGACCCCCAAGAGTCTACTTATACTCGGTGATGTGTCATAGTTTTTACACGTATACCATATAATCACATGGAACATCACATTCTCCCCCATTGGAATAATGATGTCATCAGCATCATTTGACTCGGCTCTTTTGCCGGGTTTGAGCAGCTAATAAATACCCTCGAACTTCCTCAACCAAAACCTGCATATCTGTAAGTAACTGCTGAGAGACTTCCACCTTGGAAACTGGATTATGCCACATGTCTGGAGTAAGGCATTGGTAGCATTAGTTGATCATAAAAGGAGATATCCTTGAGGACTCCTGTTTAGTACTGTTGTAAGCAAACTCCACCAAATGGATATAATCTGCTCATTGGGAGTTCTACGACACTTCAGGAGCTGGTCAATTACGTCACCAACCTAGATTACTTTTTCCCCGAGAGAGGGAAAGCACCTCCCCCCAGGACTTGCCCACACCAAACCTCTCAGCATCTACTAGTACACCATCTGTTGCTCCCGTGTCAGACGAAGAAACACCTCATGTTGATCTCTCAGACGAGGACCTACCAAAGCCACAAGACTCTATGTTCGAATTTAAAGCTCCTGCAAGTAAAAATCTTAAGCGAAACTTACACAAGAAAGCATTTACATCCCAAAGAAGAAAGAAACTTATGGACGAGGTTGACTTGAGGACAACACATACAAAGCACTGTTGTTCTCAACGTTGTTTGGTTAAGATTGGACTAAAGGAATTGAGGTTGATTCGTGATAGTTACAGTTCAATGTCTCTGTTAGACCAAAGGGGCTACTTAGCCTTCAATATTAGGCCAGATTATGGTGAAAGGTTTACTTACACAGCTGGTGGCCACACCGTCTGTCAAACAGCCTTTAAATTGATTCATGCTTTAGGCAGCAGACGACTTGACTGCCTGAAGAAAAGGCTTGACAAGAATCCAGGTATTAATGACTACTGCCATTCAGGAAGTATATCCAGAATTCATGCCCTTCAATGTGTTTCCTGGATGGAAGGTTTCTTTAAGGAGTCATGCGAGAAACTCCCTAATAGCCCTATGTACCACTTGAGTGACAACTTCACGAAACGTGAAAGGATATGTGTGTTGAGGCTAGAGAACGCCATGTCTGCTACTCTTACTTCACTATGCTCGGGAAAAAAGAGTTTTCTCGCGTGTCCATTCCTAGAAAGCACCGGATGTCTGTTTGTGCTACATGCTCTGAATTAAAAGCTCAAAGACAAAATGCAAGGACACTTCACACTAAAAGTAAGCTTCCAAAACGTGTTCTTGCCTAGTTCTACTTAAAAGTAGGTTCTTTCCTAAACATATTTTCATTTCAGATGCATTGAAAGAGAAACTGAACAAGCACAGAGAACAACAATCTTTGGAAAGGAGAAAATTGACAAAACATAGGAAGAAAGCACTGGAACAACCACTCAACTATATATCGGTTGTTATTGATGGAATAGACCAGAAGAAGACCACCCTACCACATTTTGTCAATGTGCCTAAGGATGCTGCTGAAGAAGATTTTATACACCTCATGTTGTTGGTGCTATGGTATTTAATGGAAAACTATCTTGCAAGGCATTTTTGAACTATCCAAACATTCATGCTGATCCAAATCTCACTATCACAATATTGAATAAGCTTCTTTCCAATCTAGAACATATACCACCGGTTCTGTATCTTCAGCTAGACAACATGACAAGAGAAAATAAAAATCAGGCATTGTTTGCTTACTGTGCTATGCTAGTTGAGAAACAAATCTTCAAGAAGGTGAAGATTGGTTTCCTGCTTGTTGGTCATACACACGATCAAATTGATCAGATGTTCCAAGCTTCACCAATATGAGGAGATGGAGATAGCATTCAACATAAATAGAGCCAGAAATAACCTCCATCCTCTTGAAATCAGCTTTGTTGAAAGACTTTTCCAGCTCACTTGTGGCAGCAGCCAATGCTGTATCTTTTTCTGTTCTCTCTTTAGGAACCTCATCCAAGCGTATATAGAAAATAGGTCGACCGGCGCCGGGCTTAAGTACCTCTGTTAAGTGCCGTTTCGTATAACGGTTCTCCATAACGTCTCCCATACAAGTGTCTGTGAGTTTTCGTATAAATTTATACCGTTTCTGCTCTATGTTGCCCTTCTCTGTATAAATTTATACCATCTCTGTATAAATTTATACAGTCTGCCGCTCAAAGTTTCCCTTCTCTGTACAAATTTATACCATCTCTGTATAAATTTATACCGTCTGCTCTTCTGTCGTATAAATTTATACAGTGTGACACTGACTTTCTGAGTATGGCTCGAGAGAAAAGAGCTGCAGAGCTAATGATGATTCAAAACCAAAGTATCTTTAAAGGGAATGGAGAGGGAAATGTCTTTGGATAGATCCAATTGAACAAAGGATCTGGGAGGTTTGGCAGGAGAATACTCTGTTGAGATATAAGTTCCAATGGAATTGAAGAGGAGTTTAAAGCATTCTTCATCCCAGTAGATAGGGTTGAGTCCAAAAAGGGAGGTTGAAGCAATGTAGATTATTCATCTGGTCAATGTCAAGCTTAGGATGCCACTTAAGAAAGGTCAATTGAGATGTCTCATAGGTCATAGGACCATAATTCAGAAAGCAATTAGCAGATTTTGAGTTCCCACATTCCAGCATAATGTAAGGAAAATTGAGCCAATAGATAGCCTGAATTAAAGTTCCTTTATGGAGGCTGAGAAGAAAGGCCCATAATTTATCTAGTTTTATGCCACATTTCTGAACTTTTATAATAACATCAAAATGAGACAGAGCATCAATTTTGGAATGAACAATCGGGAGATTCAAGGAAATACCATTATAGATGCTCATCTTCCGCTCCTGAAGGTGAGGTGGCTTGGTTCTCTTGAGTCTCTCGTCCCATCAGCATCCGGGCGGATCTCTGGATGATTTCTTGCAATTCCATATGGGAAAGGAGCCTGGGTGGCCGGGTTTAGAGGGTGATGAATGCCTCTATGATCAGGATCAGCAGAAAGGTTGTCCCAGAAGGGAACATCTTGAGAAATGGGATCCATATCAAAAGTAGAAGGAAACAGATTATCGAAATTTCCAAAGAGTATGGTGTCTAGCTTTTCTTGAAAGGATAGCAAATTTTGAAGAATAGAGGATCGTTCTGAAGCCGGAAGATTGACGAAGGTATGAAGGAATGCCAAATGTTTAGGATTTTTCGAACAATTAGAAACCATTGCAGAAAGTTCAGGGTGAAACAATAAAAGTACATGCAAAAATTGAACAACAGAAAAGAGGAAAATGAAAACATGGGAACGAAATCTTTAGTTAGAACCAAAATTAACCAAGAGAGATTGGATTGTCATTCCAATTGGACTGATGGATTGTAAAGGAAAGGAAGATTGAATTCAGAGAAATTTAGGGGGAAATTCCACCGAATTGAATAAGGTCTTGCTGAGAATAGACTTCGACAGAAATCTTATGATCCAACCAATCACAATGTACTCTAAAGATCCCTGCTGGGGCAATTTCACTCGAACCCACAAATTCTTCCAGCCAAGAATTAGTGGTTTCAACTTCAAATTCGACTGTACTGGGGACAAAATATATTCAGATAAGAAGAGGTTATCCGGGAAGAATTGGTGAGTGATCTAGGAATTCCAGAGTTCTGTAGCCGAGTCTTTTAGAAATCCACAAGAAATTCTAGATTTCTCTCTTATCATTGCAAAGACTGTTGTTTCCATAAAGAAGTCGATTCTGAGGAAATTCCAGCTTCATAAGTAAGGCAATACAGTATTCAAAATGTAGCTTCAAATACAAAGATTCTCACGGAGGCTACCCTTCTACAAGGGCAGCAATTGATCTTCAGGAATTTTGCTTCAGGTCACTGAGAATTTGATTTCTCCCATATTTTTAGCAAGAAAGTGATTGTAACAGAAAACATGGGATAAAGACAAAAGTTCCAAGAAAATAGGCGCACGTCCAACAACATATGGTTTTGAAACTTAAAGCTTGGGTTGGCAGTTTATTGCTTTTCAACCTCAACCTAACTCTTCCAAAAAGCTCATAATCCAAAGACACAGCTTTCTTTCTGTGATTTGACATAGGTATCGTGCATCACTCTCGCTCGATGACCCTAAGCTTATGCACCTTCTTATCCTGTACTATACTCAACACGAACCAAAAGCATGCACTCAGCACCCGACTCCTCAAGAACCACTCAATCATTATCCGGCTCCATTTGAAGCAGCCAATCCTAAGATTATGCACCATCTTCTCCTGACAAAACATTTTTCTCTGTATATCCTAGCGTACCCCTTTGGGCAAAAGCTCTGGCAAATATGTCACCCACCAAAGCATTAGCATAAAAACCTGTTAAACAATAAATTGCCAACATAAGCCTGAACCTACAAAATAAGGAGTAAAATTCTGCATCTCTACATCAGTCATTTCTTCAGCATCCTGGGTAAGCATGACTTAGCAGATTGTCTCTTTACTCCTTCGGCAAATTCATGTGCCAGAATAACATCAGATGCCGCAATTTCCATTGAAAGAAGATCAATATGGGAAGCAAATGCACAACCCTTGGTCGTGCAAGCTTTGGTACTTCCATTAAACCTGTAAAACTCTTCTTTGTTTCTAGGCAAAGACAAAACCCAGAAAACATGACTTATCCCAAGCTTTGATGCCAATGTCCTTTCATTAGTATGAGACAATCCTTCCCCAGGGCCAAACCACTGATTCAACCTATTACTTTTGATGTTCTCAGCAACTGTCTCATAGAAGTGCTTGACATCTGCTCTAGGGTCAATATTATTCTTAGCAATTGCAACAACAAAATCAGATATAGCAACCAGGATCTGCTCCTCAACAAGACAATTTATATGCTCAAAGGTGCTGACCAACACCTTTACACCTATATGCCCACATTTTTCCATATGAATACCTACAACACTGTGCACAATAATATCCGTAACAAGCTTAACAGTAGTAATAATGCCATCAAATCCAGTGTCCATATCAGCAATAAAAGAAGTTAGAAAATTAGCATAAGAGGTTCTAGATCTCTGCTCCCTAGACATGCTCACTCTAGCTTCCTTTCGTTTCCTGTCATGGAATCGTTGGGCAAAGTACAAACATTCAACCTTATTAGGTACACTATCCATAGAACAAAGGTAGCAAATCTGACCTTGGCCATCCTTTAAGCCCATAAACTTATTTTGCTCAACCTCCGCAACTAGGATGGGGTTGCCATGTTTTGCGCACTTAAGAGCAGATAAAAAAAATGGAGACACGGTAAAACTCAGAATTGTTTAAAAATGGATTTTTTGGATTCCTAATTTGTTTGTGTTTCACACCAACCCAAAACCGTCCGATTCTGACATACTTGCAAAAAACTAGAGTAGGCGTAAGAGAAGGGGTCTGATGGCCTCCTTCGTGGGGGGGGAGGGGGGGTCTCCATCTACCGTGCAGGGGGTCTCCATCCTCTTTTTTAGAGCTTTTCAAGGAGATTTAAGAAACAAATGTGGCAAATTTTTACATTTCCAAAAAGCTCTTTCAAATAGCTTTCAGATGCACGTATCCATATCCTAAACAGAGATGGGAAAAAGAAATTATGACATTATTCTGGACCCACCTATCGCGCACTTGCACCCATAAATAGTGGTAGTTAGGCCCTATTATAGTGCAAACAAATCTTATCCATTGATTTTTTTATCAAGGTCTACAATTTATGTTACAAGGGAGGGGGTGGGCGGTAAAGGGTGCATGCGCGGAAGTAGGCAACCCCACCCTAGAACATTTACATCATCCTTAAGAATAACTGCCTCTACACCAATAACTTCACTTCAAACTCCTTCACAAACTAGTATTTCTTTGTCATCCATGGGATTCAATGCACCCGATGCACTATTATCCTTAGGAATGAATGCTTCTACACCACCAAGAACATCCTCCATTAGAGCTGAGACATTAGAATCAACTCTCTCAATTCTAATGTAATGGCGAAGACACTCAAGCCGGTCATTCTCATTGGGTGTCCCCAAAGTAATCTTATGAGTAAAGCAATGTCGCAAAGAAAGTAGAACAGAATCTTCATCCTCAACTGCAACAACCACTAAGACCAAAACATCCTTATAGCCATGTGCTATTGGAACTTTCTGCACAGTATCAAGTATAGCTTTCTTTACATCCTCTAGTCTTCAACCATCCTCCCATTTGACAGCTGGCATCTTTGGACTCCTTATAGCAAACCCCGTCTTCAACTTTGCACAATCAAAGGCTTTCTTAATGTCCTAGAGTCTCCCAATAACTCCATTAGCCATCCCTGCCTTGCCATGCCATTGTGCTTCTTCAGCTGCAATAATAGCAGTTTTAGTGGCATTTGTGCTCTACAATTAGAACAAGTTTAGGACTGTCAGGTGGACTCTTAAGCCTAGGCATCTTGGTTTGGGGCTAAGAGATTAGTCCCTGTCAAGTGAGTTTAGGATAAGATGTCGCTTGTAGATCAGTCCCACAAGCTAGGTGGGAAGGTCTTGGATAACGCCAGGACAACCAGCCTCATGTTGAGGACAAAGTATCAAGTGTGGAGTAAGTAAACAATTAGATTAGATCCTAGTTAGTGGATAGTAAAAAAATTGCAAAGCGATCCTCTTGGTTTGGTCTCTATAGTTCATTTACTCGTACATACTTAACTGCATATATATTCTACATATTTGGTGCCCATTAAGTAAGTCTGAATTGAGATATTTTGGTGTTGAAAACAAAACTACTTTAAAAAAGGAAGAAAAAAAGGTTGAAAAGGTAGAGGGAGGGCACATTGGAGTTACCTTTCGCGTACACACCCTCCAAAAAAAGTAGCAGCAGTCTTTTATGAAGAACATTGCGTATGCAAAGATTTGCTTTTGCATACACAATGGTCCAAAGCTTGTACACAATGCCCAAACAATACATATGCAGGAAATTGGATGAGATAGCGTACGCGGAGAATTTATTCTGCGCACGGGGTTATTGTCTTTGCGTATGCATTGTATGGAAAGCCCCTATGCAGAGTATTCAAAAAAATTGACGTACACGGTTTATTCATGCCATATATGCAGGAAATAAAACTGTGTATGCAAAATAGAACACATTGCATACGCGCAGAAGGGGGAGTTCTATTAAATAGCAAAAACATGTATTTTTGCACTTTATACATCTTATTACTAGCAATCAGATGTACAGAACCTATCCTAGTAAACATGACCCATGGAGGTCAATATATTCATACAACTACTGGACGAAGAATGAAGAATTTTGAAAAGATGCCATGAAGTTATCAAATCACCTACCATTAAAGAAACATGAGGGAGTGGTTCATGAAACTTTTTGACAATGATTTCGTACAATTTTGGGCTCAACCAAGTTATAGTTCCAAACTGCTAATCCTACTATGAAGGAGAACCCTTGCTTTAAGAGCATGAAAATTTCCTTCAAGATGTAAACTGCCTTGTTAATTTGTTGATCTAGCTAGACAAATGCTTTTATTCCTCGTTATTTTTTGAACCAAGCTCTTAGCGCATTAGCGCCTTGTTTAGATAGAGCCAACTCTTCCATGTTTAGTACGCCTTATGGCATATCAACAAAGATAAAGATAACTCTATTACTTCAAAAGTATTTGTCTAGATTAATTTCTCATTATTACATATAACATTACATTCCTTATCAAAAGATCTAAAAGATGCAAGGGAAGAAATCAAGCAACTCCATGAGTTGAAGGATGTTGCTACAGATTTGAAATCTGCACGAGAAGAGATTAAACAACTCAAACAGTCCATAGAAGAATTGAAAGATGCTGTTGCTGAATTACAAGAAAGCCAAGAATCTTCTGATGAAGAAGGATATGAACAACCGTTTCAAGCACCAGAGCAAATTGTAGCACAAATTACCTCCAGTATAGAAAATAAAGTCTCAGATTTGTTTACTCAAGGACAGAACATGATTACAGAGCATGAAGACCGTGCAAATCGTGCGAAAAATATTATTGTTGCTGGACTGTTAGAAGACGAAAATGAAGATACAGAAGCAGTGATTGCCAACTTCTTTGAAAACACAATGCATCTGCATAATCCAGAAGTAAAAACCAGTAAAAGACTGGGAAAGAAAACAGAAGGACGAATTAGACCAGTACTTATTAAGCTTGCTTCAAGGGAAGCACGTGAGAGGATAATGCAGCATCGAAGCCATCTGAAAGGGCAAAAAGTTTGGTTGAATGATGATCTGACTGTGGAACAACAGAAAGAAAGAAAATTGTTATTTTCGAAAACTAAAAAATGAAGGCAAGAATGCATACATCATAAACAATCGCATTGTTGTAAGGAATAAAGCATAGGGGTACGAGGCCCTCAGAATCATGGTTTGGAATGTACATGGATTGACAGAAAGCAAGATCCTAAGCAACAGAGAGCTTTTTGCAAAGAATGACATTATAGCTTTCACAGAGACATGGGAACACGAAACTAACAGATTATTGCAAATACAGGATTTTGAAATGATTGGTTCTACATGGAATGAAAAAGGCACAAGCCAATGTGGTTGGGGTGGATTGGCGTGCTATGTCAGGAAGAATTTGATTAAGAATATCACAATCAGCAATACAAGTAAGTACAAACAATATTTATGGCTGAAGCTCCAAAATAGAAGCAGGGAAATATATATAGCAATTGTATATTTTGCGCCGCTAGATCCTTATCCATCCAAAGTATATGATCATCCTGAATTAAATCCCAGCGATCCCTTTGTTTATCTGGCCCGTGACATATGTAAATACAGGGAAAAGGGTACAGTATTTGTAGCAGGTGACTTAAATGGCAGAGTTGGCAATAAGCAAGCTTCTATATTATCAGGAGAGAAAGACTTCTTGTGGCTATTAGAAACCCCAGAGCAAGAAGCGTGGCCCCGTAAGTCATGGGATCCTATGATCAGGAACAGAATGGGCGAGCATGTTTTGGCTTTATGTGAAGCATTGAATTTGATAATTTACAACGGGATCTCTGCATATCCCTTCTCAGGCAAGCATACATGTTATCAACCGAATGGAAGTAGTGTTGTAGACTTGTTACTAGGAGGAGCAGAAGATATGAAATTCATTCACAATTTCACTATTATGGACAGGCAACCAGACTCAGATCATGCGCCCATATGTTTTGAGGTGGTTCCAGAAAAAATCATTAACACACCAGAGCAGGTGCCTCCACCGAACCTCAAAGTAAGATATAAGGTGGCTAGCAAATATGAGGAAGCTATAGATGCTGCGATAACAGAAGTTGTATGGCCAAATAAGTTTGATGAAAAGAGTAGCACTTTGAAGAAAATTATCATGGATAAAGCAGGTGAGGTATTTGGGTTCTTTATTACAATGGGTTTCTGAATTGTATAACACTGATAGTCCAAGTGATATTGGTTGTGAAGGCGATCCGGTACCAATATTTACAATAGCAGATGTGGAACACGCTTTGAAACGCATGGCAAATGGAAGAGCTAAAGACTCATATGGGATGTGCTCAGAATTGTTTAAATGGGGTGGGCATCAATTGCACCTAGTTTTAGTGGAAATATGCAATGAAGCTTTGCTTGCAAGAAGATTCCCAAGAGAATGGAGCACAAACAGAGTAGTGCCGATTCACAAAAATGGTAGCAAAGACGATGTCAGGAATTACATGACAGTTCTGATAAGTAATGTTTTTGCAAAACTATTTGCTTCCATGCTGGAAAACAAACTGACAACATGGGCAGATGAACACGATGAGAGGGCATATGGGCAAGCGGGATTTAGGAGTCAGCACTCTACATTAGACCATCTTGTGGCCTTAAGAGTTATCGCAGAAGGAGCAAAAGGTTCAGGAAACAAACGCTACTTTGCATTTGTTGACTTAACAAAAGCATTCGATCGAATACAAAGAAAAGACATAGCGGCTCGACTTGAAATGCTCCAGGTACCTACTGAGTTAAGGAATGCTGTTTCATGCTTATATAAAGAAGTTTTGGTTGAGTTGTCATTTCCCTTTAATGGATCAGACCAAATTGCAAACACTATAGGTGTCAAACAAGGGTGCCCGTGTTCGCCTACACTTTTTGGTTTGTGTATAGACGAACTAGAAAATTGGATGACCAGATTAGGTGGATTGGGAGCCCGGCTGGGGAAATTTGTCATAAAAATTACTGTTGTTTGCCGACGATATTGTATTAATATCTAGGTCAACAGAAGGTCTGCAGCGTCATTTGGATGTCCTGAAGGAGTTTTGTGACAGTAAAAAGATGGAGGTTAATGTGAATAAATCCAAAATTGTGGTGGTTGGAGGAAAGGATGAAACTGATTTTAAGGTTGGTGATACGACCCTAGAAAAGGTCTCAGAGTATAAATACTTGGGGATTGAGTTCTCCAATAATTACAAATGGAATGCAACAGCAATAAAAAGAGCATCAGGTGGGTTGAGAACTCTATATAGCATGCTAAACATATGCCGAGCCAATAATTTCTTACATTGGAAATTAAGGAGAATGCTCTACGGAGTAAAAATCAGATCTGTGGTGTTATATGGAAGCCCAGTCTGGGGGCCTGGTTTGTCACAAAAGAGCTGGGAAAAAATAGAAAAAGTGCAAAAACGATTCCTATTAGAGGAACTTGGTGTAAAACCCTTGAGACACCATATCACATGATGCTTGCCAAAAGCAGTTTTTTTCCTCTAGAACTGGAGGCATTGTGTCACACGGTGACATATGTGAACAGGATTAGGGCCATGCCAGATGATAGACTTCCTCATCAAGCGCTCATCCAATCTCAATATAGTGGCTGGTTTGCAGATGTGGTGAAATGGACTAAGAAGTGGATCGGAGATGCTGAATGGCCAACCATAACCAGTTTTCAGGAGGTACGTAAGTACATTACAGAAACAGCTGTTAAAAGTCTATGGATGCTTGATGAAAGTTCTGATAAAAAGAAGCACTACTATATGATGCATATTAATCCGATGCATGAGTATAAGGAACAAGACTATTTACTCTCACAAATTAGCAGACGGAACAGGATTCTCATATCTCGAGTCAGGCTTTCATCTCATCATTTACACATTGAAACGGGTAGATGGGATGGGACACCAACACACCAGAGGTTTTGTTATAGTTGTTTGGAGCTAGAAGTTGAAACAGAGGAACATGCACTTCTATACTGTCCAGCATATGCACATATACGTGCTAAGCATAATATTGATGTTACAGATTTATATTCATTTTTTAACCTACCACCGTGTAATCTGAGCACCTATATAAAAGAGGTTTTTAAAGAAAGAGAGGAGATTTTAGAGCTTTTTATACATGCTCATTTGATTGAAGCCAGTGGTGCACTAGACTAGTGCTTTGAACATGTTGTAAATTTTGCCATAGAGGCCTGGGGGCCTAAATGGCTTGATCAATATATTTAAATTAAATTAAATTAACATGTTCCAGAGACCTTGATGTTGCAAACCTTGTTGCCTACGACATTAGAGACCTTGATGTTGCAAACCTTGTTGCCTACGACATTAAAGCAATCCATAGTGCCTTTGACACCAGCTGGTTCTATACCTTGTTGTGAATCGCATCGATCCGAGACATCGGATCGCCATTCTAGAATGGGACGAGCATGCATGTCATGCATGCATGCGGGCGGCGCATGCCCGTTTTGGGTTGGGAGTTCGCTATTTCAGGCGTGTTTCTGCATCCACGTCTCATCGGCGCTTCCTCTTCTCTCAGCAGTACCTTATTCTCTTTGAATTGTTTCCAGGCAGGGGAGGGGCTTCTTCCTGCCTGGTTTAGCCAATTTGGCGTATCTTTCTTGTTATCCTTTACTGGCCTTTGGCCTCGTCCTGTGACCTCGTCCTTGATCCTAGTTTGTAAGGAAGTTCTCTGGTAGTCGGGCGCTTTGTTGGTTTCTTGCGAGTCCCATTCTAGAATCGCATCGATCCGAGACATCGGATCGCCATTCTAGAATGGGACGAGCATGCATGTCATGCATGCATGCGGGCGGCGCATGCCCGTTTTGGGTTGGGAGTTCGCTATTTCAGGCGTGTTTCTGCATCCACGTCTCATCGGCGCTTCCTCTTCTCTCGTGATACCTTATTCTCTTTGAACCCACCCTCCCCCCTTCTTTGTTTATTGTACAAGTTTTGTTTATCATGTTTTCCACCCATTTGGGTGATGCTTTTCTCCACATTTGGGTGATGCTATTCTCTGGTATGTTTCTCGTTTGTTGTGTTGGTGATGTGCGTGTGCAGGTTGGCGGCGGCATCCGTTCGACTTCTCCCATCGCGGGGTTTTGGGGGCGATTCTATGCCCCTTACGTTTGTCTAAGCCCCTTGCGAAGGCTTATCACTAGGGTTTTTCCTCGAAAACCCGAAAGGGTGGGGTTTTTTAATCCGGTGATAAGCTTTCGGCGGTACATCGACCACTCATCTATTAGCATTGTATTTGTTTTGGGGTCCAAATGATATAATTGGATTTTCTCTTTATTTTTCGTGGGTAGTTCGCATGTGTGCGGCTACCCACTGTCCACCATTGTAGAAAATCTGCTGAGATGAATGAGAAGCCGCTTTGTTGGTTTCTTGCGAGTCCCATTCTAGAATGATGCTTTATTATTGGCTCCTTAAATCTAGCCGGCAACAAAAATACCCTATTGCAAAATATTGCAAAGTTGCAACCCGAGCTCGATCTTTGCCTAGACCACGAAGTTTACTAATGTTACACTATAGTATAGGCAATCCATAGTGCCTTTGACACCAGCTGGTTCTCTACCTTGTTGTGAATTATGCTTTATTATTGGCTCCTTAAATTTAGCCGGCAGCAAAAATACCCTATTGCAAAATATTGCAAAGTTGCAACCCGAGCTCGATCTTTGCCTAGACCACGAAATTTACTACGGTTACACTATAGTATCTGTGACGGTCCCTAAATTCAGAAAAGTATTTTCTTAACTTTGTATAAAACATTTCCAAGTTCCAATAGTTGGCGGCAATGTCCACACTTCAGAACCCCCAATATGTCTGTTTTTCCAATTTGGGCCCGCTATTTTTAGATTTTAAAATAAATACCAAGTTTAAGAATCCATAGGTGAGACGTGCCTTCTGTGATCGAATTTCTTGTGCTAGTTTTGTGCTGTAAGACCATCACTGATCTTAACGAAAACCCAGAGAATCGTTGATTCATACATTATGGGACCATATGCAGCAGGAACACAAAACCCTCGCAATGCTTCCTCCAATATCTGTTTAATAGTCATGGGCAAACGTTCCCAATGGATCTTTATGGATTCCAAGCCTTGAATTTAAGCTTGGGCCTACCAATGTATCCTGTATGCAATGAAAGCACCAACATGAATCCCATAATCTTTTCCTTCATGTATGTTGTTTGGACCCCATCTTCAGCTTTGAATCAGTAGCTCACTGCTACAGTTGGAACTTCCATCAAAGTTCATCTGGAGATCCCTATCCCAACGATATTTCTGATCTGTGCTAATCGTTAGTACTGTTACTTAGCTTTGTTGCATAAATACCTGCATGTCAATATCTGCATAGATATTAGCCATGAGTACATAACCAGCAGAGCAGTAAGAACCCATTAAGACAAGTCGTTACATCACCATGCATCCGACAAGCACTAAGCAGCGACATCCAACTGCTTGTATCAGTTTGTGTAGCTATGCCCAATAGATCCTCTGCCTCAGCAAGGCACCCGGCACGACCTAGGAGATCAACAATGCAATTACAATGTAAAATAGTCTGGCTGACACCATAACATTCTCCCATAGATACAAAATGCCAATGACCATCATCCAGTAAGCCTGCATGACTGCAGGCAATCAGAATACTAGTAAATGATGATTCATCTGGCTTTACGCCTTCCTGTTGCATTCTTTGAAAGCATTCTAGAAAAAGAGCACCTTCGCCATGCTGGGCATATGCTGTAACCATTGCATTCCAAAACACCACATCCCGAGTGGGGTACTGCTTAAAAAGTTTACTTGCCTCCTCTAGGCTCCCACATTTGGCATACATATTAACCAGCGCACTCCCAATGACTATATCTGAGGCAAACTCAGATCTGACAATGTGATGGTGGATGACCTTCCCCTTCTCCATTGCTCCTAAAACAGAACATGCTTTTATAATTGTCAAATATGTTAAATCATCTGGATGTATATCCTTATTTTGCAGCTTTTCGAAACATTCTATTGCTTGAACATACTTTTCATGCTGAGTATATCCTGCTATAATTACATTCCATGATATGACATTGCGACTTGGCAACCTTTCAAAGATATTGCATGCTTCTTCTAGGCAACCAAATTTTACATACATATCAACCAAACTGCTCCCCACAGCAACATCTAATTGCAGGCCACCTTTAACAATTTCATTATGTATGAACTTACCTTGGTCTACTGCCCCTACCTCTGCACATGCCTTCAGGACACTAGCAATTATAATTTCATTTGGCTTCAAGCCTGTCGCTTGCATTTTATCAAAACATTCTAAAGCTAAACATCCCTCTCCATGTTGAGCATATGCTGCAATTACTGCACCCCATGACACTATGTTTGGCTGGATACCTTCCAGCCTCATCCTTTCCATGCATTCTAGGGCTGAGAAATATTCTCCATGCAGTGCATATCCTGCAATCATTGCATTCCATGAAACTACATTTTTATTAAATAACATGTAAAATACTTGGCATGCCTCCTCCAAACTTCCACATTTAGCATACATATCTACTAGAGCACTGCCCAGAGGAGAACTTGGCAGGAGTTTGCTTTTAATTAACTTGATATGGATAAGCCTGCCCTCTCCTATTAAAGCTATACTAGTGCAAGCTTTTAGGGCATTCAAAAAGGTAACTTCATTTTGTTTCACGCCTTCCTGTTCCATCTTCTCAAAGCATTCTAGAGCTGGAAGACCATCACCATTTTGGGCATATGCTCCCACCATTGCATTCCACGACACAACGTCTCGATCTTGCGAACGTTCAAAGACATTGCATGACTCTTCTGGACTGCAACACTTGGCATACATATCAATAAGGGAGCTGCTCACAGAAGCAACTGATTGCAGTCCACGCTTCATAATCTCTTCATGCATGGTCCTCCCATGCTCCAATGATCCTATGTTAGAACATGCTTTCAAGGTGCTCAGAAAGGTAACATCATCTGCATGTATGCATCTCTCCTGCATCATATGAAAACAATTGAGAGCTAGAGAACCTTCTCCATGCTGAACATATCCTGCAATCATTGTATTCCATGAGACCACATCCTGATTTGGCATGTTGTAAAAAATGTTACATGCCTCTTCCAAACTCCAACACTTAGCATACATATCCATTAAGGAATTTCCCAGAGCACTGTCATGTTCAATGCCACTTTCAGTCATCCCATGATGAATGACTCTTCCTTGCAAAAGAGATTTGCTACCTGCACAAGCCCTGAGGATAGCACAGGAAATATATTTGTCGCTTTTCGCGCCCATAGACAACATCCTATAGTATAATTGAAGGGAAGTTTCAGATTGTCCAAGTTTGCCATTTGCAGAAAGAACTGCAGCCCATGAATGAGCACTTGGTTCTGAAATCTTATCAAATGCTCTGTTTGCTTCAAACAAGCTTCCATGGTAAGAGAATAGACGAATGAGGTGGTCACCCAGAACGGGCACTGACTCCAGACCATTGTTAACCAAAACATACTGCACCTTCCTCCCATACTCTAAATCTTTACTTTTATCACAGGACTGAAGAAGCTTGTATGCAGCATCTCGTGTTAAGTGTAAAATATATTTATCGCAATCCAGTAACGCATATTTGGCTGAATTCTTCAAAAGAAATACTTGAATGCTTAAGAACGGGTAAGAAAAAAGAACAGAGATAAAAGTGTACCTGCATCCACTCGAGAAAGCTGTTCTATCCGCTTGCATTACGCTGCAGAAGCATCGCAATGCATGTCTCCACGATGCGATGTACCATGATTTCGACGAGAATACCGTAAGAAGAAAAAAAAATGGCAGGAAAAAAAGGGGGAAATAAAAAAAAACACTAGCCGAAAGCACGTTTGATTGGTGAATGATGCTTTGCCATGAAGTTACATCATGCCACATTTGCGTTATTCTATTGGACATATGACATACACACCACACCAACATTGCTTTGCTGCATCCTGCACCCAACTACCTGACATTGAATGCGGCTCTAGACATGTTTGTTCTAGGACTAGTGTGTATGAAAAGATGTCCAACAATTTCGTTGGAGGTCCCGTCGAGGATTTATCTTTAGGTTTTTCTCGAACCCAAAAGGGCGAGATTTTATCCTGACTATGAACTTTTATTAGTTGCCTCCATGACCTCCCTTTACATATTATATGTCATCTTCCTCGCGGGTCAGCAATGTTCCTACGGCTGGTTCCATCATAATCATATATTTTTGGCAGAGGTCGGTTAATATTACGGCCTCCGAGCCAACCATCCTCTATGAACATTCCTAACAAATTGTAGATTGCTGCTGTGAGGAATGACATGCCCATCTATCGGCTGATTTTTTTGTGTTCATTGTGGGTTCCTCAATAAAATGTGCTTGGACAAGTGATCTCCTACATGCTTTCTTGCTAACATCGCAGGTTCATGGGTTTTGAATGATACAAAAAGCGAGAGACAAAGCTTGGTAGATTAGAATATAATCTGGGGCAAAACCAAGAACATTACGATATAGAAAAAAGAAAATGCAAGCAAATAGAAATTGTTTTTGCAGGTAGCACAAGATTGAAATGCCTAATGCATGCAAAATAAGAAGGCATCATCTAGAGCTTCAAATTAGGGGGGTTCCTCTCCAGAATTTCTGATTAAAGTTGGAAAAATCCAATTTTTAAAGTAGATGCCGAAAAATTTCCGGTCCAAATTTTGAAAAATCTTTGTTAAGGCTGCATCCCCATTAGTCTGTTACGTCGCCCTACCTTTGCTTCGTGGCACGTCGTGACAAAAAGAGTTTGGTCGCATTATCTCTCCTCCAACCTGATTTCGTCCTTCATGGCAATGGCAGCTTCAAAAAATTCAAAAGTGGGAGAGGTTCCCAATTGCCGAATTCAGAACCGGATTTGTCTTCTTGCTGAATTTGACTACTCTTATAGTGAAGAGATCCATGACGATTTGTTTTTGCTATGATTTTAGGCTTAGGAGCACCAATTTGCATCGGGAATGGTTTTGACGCAAACGCCTTTGCTTTGCTTACATGGCAAAGCTCGGAGAACTGGATTCTACCCTAAATCCGACAAATTAAAGAACTTTTTTCTAAAAAAAAATCCAATAAGTAACAATAAAGCACTCCATTCTGCCGGTTTAAACAAAATCTATTCGAGGCTGGGGGAGAAATTACCCCATAGCTGATAGAAAATGAAAATGTGACGGAGTAGTACCCTCCCATCAAATATGTGTACCTAAGAATAAACACAAAAAGAAAAGAAAAAATTGCATTCCAATAGCACTCATTACATGTCATTGGAAAACAATAGAAATGAAAAGCTATTACTGTCATCTCAGTGAACCCCTCAAATATATAGGGGTTACATGCGACATAAAACCTCTCACACATAGGGGTTAGTCATGCGAGCCACTTGACATAAAGCATCACGAAAAAATAAATGAAATATATGCAAGGGAGGATAGGAAGGGACACAAGAGACAACTAGAAATACTGCTCGGATCGATGGCATTATGAGGAAAAATGTTCCCTCCAGGTTATTACTTGAAGTTCGGGCAATGGCTTGCTCTAACGGGCTATCCAGAGTCTTACCCTAGGTAATGTCCCGTGAAGGAATATTATTCCTAACTTTTCTAGTATCATGGCATGGGAGTATTTTTGGCTAAGGTGAATTCCGTCGTAAGCTTTCATGACCTTGACTATTTTCTCTCCTACAGATTTGGTCCAATGCTTGTACTATTATTACCATCCTCATAAGGCATAAAATCCATCTTAAACCATGGTCCAGCAAATCTACATGTCTATTAAGTTTGTCATTTAGGAATGTTGCCTCTAGAGTCAAGCTTGTGATCACATAAAAGATTATCATGGACGACAATTGTTAGCCAATGTTCACATGGATATAAGTTTGGGTACATTGCAGTTAACATCTCCACCCATATACTCGATTCATAAATTTTTTCAAATTCCTATAGAAACACAAATGGATGATTAGTAAGCAAGTAGCACAACGATCGGACTGCTTATCATATACAGATTATTCACGTGGAAAGTGACAAAATGGCAACGATCTAAATAGCTATTTGGAAATTCCTTAGCTAGTGGAAAATCTATTTTTTCAAGGAGAACTATGTATTAGGGAATCACTGTCACGAGAGAATTATGTCGAGTAATTTTTGAGGTGTCTTTGGTAGATGAGGCGGTGCATGAGCAATGAAGCAGCAAGTGCACCGCCTAGTTTGGCGACACTGCTGAGGAAATCTCAACATTTACTTTTGAGTTGCGATAATTCCTTGACATAATAAATGTCAGCTTCAAATTATGAAAGAAACAGTCAATTCCCCTTCTTTCAGGTCTGCAGTCATCTTGGTGCGAAATCAAAGTTTTCTTTTCCAAAATTCTTCCAAATAAAATTGTCGATATGATGATTTGGTGTGCCAGAACTGAAACTAGATTCTGAAGTCCCATTTGGAGGTCGCAGAAGGTCTATAAAAGAAAAAATCCTATTTTGCCAGAACACTGGAAATAAAAGACAACAAGGAAATGAGTACCTCAATTCTACGAAAAGATGATGTAGAGCAAACCCTTTCTGCTTAGACTCGTCCATGGATGAAATGGCCATCTAAAAGGTTCACAATAAGTCTGTTCTTAATCTTTCCTCTTCTTATTTTTGCTCAATGAAGTAAATGTTGGACAACAAATCAGCTATGGTGCTGATATAAACCTGCATCACAAAGTGAGCTAAATGGAAGCAAGAATAGAAGAAACACAACAGGATTAGAATGGGAACAATCTCATTGTTCTCTGTATTGCATGTAATATATAGCTATATGGAATAAAGGGCACTGAACAACCAAAATAGAAGGCCAACAGCCAGAGATGTACATGATGTACGCTAATGTATACAAATGTCCTCTAATGTATTGCAGCAATGTATATAATATATTGCGACAATGTATCTAGTGTATTCTAATATAAAGCTTAAATTTTGACACTTTCCTTTCAAGTTAGACAGTCTGAAGCTACTACAATGGTATAATACCAAGTGCTAATCTACACTATACAAACTTTTGTGTACCCAGTGGCTTAGTAAAGATATTTGCAACCATTGCACCAGTCGGCAAATAGATCAATGAAATGATTGTTTTCTCCACTAGATCACGAACATAATGATAATGAATTGAAATGTGCTTTATCCAAGGATGATGTCCTGGTCGCTCTGCCATTTTCATGCAACTTTGTTTGTCCACGTAGGCATAAATAGACTGCTACGGAGAAATACCAACATCATTAAGCAAGTGATCATACCAAACAAGATCTGCAACTCCATTAGATAAGGCAATGTATTCTACCTCTGCTGAAGATCGGGGTACAACAGGTTGCTTTTTGTTGTTCCACTCTACTGCTCTCTTATAAAACATGCATGTGCTACCTGCAGTGCAGTGAGAATCCCTGTTATTGCCCCAATTGCATCAGTAAATGCATGAAGACTTGCTGATCCATTATCACAGTAACAGATCCCATACTCTTTTGTTCCTTGCAAATAGCGAAGAACACGCTTGGTTAGCTGTCAGCTCAATGCAATCATAGCAAAACAAAGATCAAGTCGCGTTATGATCATGCGATACATCAAGCTCCCAAAAAGCTATCTATATGGTAGAGAAGATGACTGTAGATTATCACAAGCAGGGTCATTTTTAAATAATTAGAGACCAGCTTCCGTTGGCATGGAGACAGGCTTTAGTGTTTTTCTATTGACACACTTTCCAAAATTTAGTGTGCAATTGACACACTAAATTTCTAAATTTAGTGTTTTTCTATTTCTAAATTCCTTGCATCTCATTTGACGCATTTTGAACACCATTGACACTCTTCTTTTTAAGCTATCTAATAAAGAGTTGCTTTTATCTTCAGTAATAATTGAAATAAAAAATTGAATTTGAAAATTGGCTAAGATTAAATAGTAATATAATGACACATGTATAAGACTTTATGAAATAGAAATTAACTTAATATCCTTATTTCACCTTGTTTATCACGATAGATTATAGATTTCATGCCACTCAATACATGGAAAGATTGATGTATGTAAGAATTTTGCCATGTAATTAAAATTAGTGCATAGTATCCACACATAGGAATAAATTTACATGTAGGTAGCCATGTAAGCTATTAGGCACTTATTATTTTTTTACGCACTCTACATTTTATGGTATATTAAATGACATATTTCAAACTTTTTGAAGTCTCTTTTAGAACTAAACTGCCTCTTTTGACACACTTCCCCGAGAAACATGTCACTTTGACATACTTTTTTTGCCATTGACACCCTCTAGGGTGTCAAATTCCCACACTACTCTAGCATGCAAAATTGCTCAAGCAAAAATTCAGCAAACCCAGGTTGACTGATATGAATTAGCCTCTTCTTCTATCACAATGTATCTGCATACCCAAGAAAGAGCTAGCTGCCCCCAAATCTTTCATCTTAAACCTGCTAGCTAGTTTAGATTTAAGTACTTGAACATCACGAAAATTACTGCACATTGCGATTATATCATCCACGTATAGCACTAAAACCAAATACTTACCTCCCATATGCTTGATGTACACATATTAGAATCTGTTGTAGCCACATAAAATCCTTCATGCTTGAATGCATCAATAAACTTCTTGTACCAAACCCGAGACATCTGCTTCAATCCACAAATGGCCTTCTGGAGCTTACATACTTTGTTTTCTTGGCCTGGTGCTACAAAATCTAGATCTTACATCATGTAGATGTTCTAAAGAAGATCGCCATTCAAAAGTGTCATATCCACATCCATTTGATGGATTTCCCAATCCAATTTGGCTCCTATAGTAAGCAAAACATGCAAGCTATTCATTCTCACAACCGATGAAATTGTCTCATCATAATCGAGACCTTTGACTTGGCTGAAACCTCGAGCCACTAGCCTAGCCTTATACTTCTCTAGGTTGCCATCAACTTTATACTTATTCTTGAACAACCATTTGCAATCCACTGCTTTACGCCCAACGGGCAAATTGGCAAGTTCCCATACCTGGTTGGCATCCATAGATGCGAGCTCTGCCTCAACCGCTTGTTTCCAATGTGGAGCTTCGAAGGAAGCCCATGCTTCCTCAATGCTTGTTGGTTCACCTTGCGCAGCCAAGCAACACCATTCGATGGTAATGGTGAGTATTTTAATGATCTCTTTCACGCTACATATAATCAGGCATGGATTCCGTATCAATGCACAAGGAGGGCTGATCCTCAACAAAATGGTATTGTGGTGAGGAAGAACCACACTTTGTGCAATGCGACTATAAGTATACTTGCTGAAAGTCATTTGCCAAAGTATTTTGGGCTGATGTGATTGCTGCAGCAGTTCATGTACAATCAGATTGACCACAGTTGCCTTGGATAATAAAATGACTCTAGAAGAAGTTTGGTCTGGAGAGAAGTTGGACATTTCTCATTTGCACACCTTTGGATGTACCACTTATGTACATGTACCTGAGCATCTGCACGGAAAATTTGATGCTCGTAGCGCCAAATGCACTTTTATTGGCTATGTATTCCATCATAAAGCATATTTATTGTGGGATCAAGAACATAAAAAAGTACACACCAGCTTCAAAGTAGTTTTTGATGAATCAAATTCTATGTGTATTGATCCCCTTGCAGATGGAAACTTCATTCAACACAAATTTCTTCTTATTGATGATCGCTCGTTGAGCTTCAAAACTTGACGTTGGACCAGCCGCAAGATGTCCCTTTGCCGGTGGATGTACATCAACTAATCAATGATGTTCCACCTCATGACCAAGTTATTTCTGATCCTCGCCTCATCGGGATGCCTTCTACTCCTGTTCAACCATTGCAACCATGTAGCCGAACACATTCCCATAAAGTTCTTGAAAATGTTGAAGTTAGTTTGCGTACTTGCTTGATCTTCTGCTCTGTGTGATTCTCAACACTTGCTTTATACAATTTAAAAGCCTCAAGAACATTACTTTTCTTGGTTAGAAAATAGATAATAGTTTTTCAGTTACAATCATCAATAAATGTGATGAAATAAACTGTCTTACCAAGACGCGCAAACACCTCCATTGGTCCATAAAGGTCTAAGTGGACAAGCGCTAGTACTTGCTTAGCTCTACTGTCTACACTGGCAAATGATTTACACAGGGTGCATGATTCACAAAGATCAAGGTCTGCTTTCATAGATATCTTCATGCCATGAACCATGTTCTTCTGTTGCATTATTTTCAAATTTTGAACATTAGCATGACCATATCTTTTGTGCCAAAGTAGCACTTTCTCCTTTTCTTTGGCTGATACAACTACGGCTTGATTTGGATCAAAAAGTTCTAGCTCATACAAATTATCATGTCATGAGCCTCTAGCCACTATATCTCCTTCAATCCGTGCATTTTCAAGAAAAGAACTTGCTGATCATCAAAGAAAACTTGCAAACTAGCATCTGCTACAATGAAACTGACAAAAGATTTTCGCACAGTTTTAGGACATGTAAAGCTTCTAGAGCACTGTATTTTCACCATAGCACGAAATGGTATTGTCTAATTCCTTGCACCTAAATTTCACTGGGATCTTCCAATTGCACCAAACTTTCGTCATTTTGATAACCTGAGAATAGATCCCTATCCTTCAGCATCATTGACATGCATGCAGAAAAAAGTAAGAACCTTCTTTCTAGCAGCAGTATATGCACTTGTTTTTACAAGAGAAGCCTCATCTTTAATTCTTGGACTTTAGTATGATTGGATAACAAGAGAAGCTTTGCTTTTGATCACTTGTGCCTCAACTAGGTCAACCACATGTGCATTTCCTGATTTCTCTCCCTCCGAACCATCAGCTGCATAATGGTCATACTGAAAACACTTTTGGCATTGCCCTTTCTTGGAAAAAACTTTCTTGGGATGTGATCCTTGCATCTTTCCGTCCTTACGTCTTGTCTTGCTTCTCTCGTCCAAGCATGGCTTGTGATGACTTCGAATCCTCCATTTTGTCTTTCAAGCGCATCTTCTTTTGCAAAAGTTTAGAGATGGCGTCATTCCACGAAAGACTACTATTGAGCTGTCAAGAAGTCAACAAAGTTTTCCCATGAATTTAGAAGAGACGCATATAACTGGAGCTTTTGTTGCCCCTCTAGAACTGCATAATTGGAATCTGCTGCTGCCAACACATCAAACATCTCCTTCATTTGATTTATATGTGAATTCAAATCAGCTCCTTCCACATACTTGCAATTCCTAATCTGTGTATACAAATGCATAACTTCACCTTCTGTTTTGATGCCATATTTACCTTCAAGCCGAATCCGAAGAGAATAATGCTCTTATCTACATCTACTTGTATAACTATGGCTCTAGAAGGACACATACTATGCAAGTCATTGCTCTATTATCAAGGCGCTACAGTCCTTTTGAAGCTTGATACCAGCAGTTATCACATCATTATTTGGTTTGGTTTCAGACCCATATACTATATCCCAGACATCCTCTGCCATTAGATATAACTTCATAGATTTCTTCCATCCTTGAAACATTTTGCCATCAAACGCAGGTGGCTTCAAAATTTCTGATATAGATCTTGTCTCTATGATCTCCTCCTGTACAGAGAAGACCTTCTTGAATTGTTCTCTCAAGTTCCTGTATTATCAAGCCTCCCTTCACATGCCAATAGCCTTTGATACCATGTTGGAAAACGTATAAGCTATGGATTAATATAAACCTGCATCACAAAGTGAGCTAAAGCGAAAGCAAAAAGAGAAGAGAGACAACAGGAATAGAATGGGAATAATCTCATTGTTCTCTGTATTACATGTAATCTATAAGTACATGGAATAAAGGACACTGAAAGGCCAGTGGCCAAAAACAGAAGTCCAATGCTCAGAGATGTACATGATGTACTCTAATGTATGCAAATGTACTCTAATGTATTGCGGCAATGTATCTAATGTACTAAATGTATTTCAACAATGTATCTAATGTGCTCTAATGTGCAGCTTGAATTCTAACAATAAATAATTCACCAAGTACGTCTGGCATCGAATACCTGCTTGTAAGCTGGAAGCAAAAAATTAAGCTCTTCTATGGGAAGCTCTTTGGCTGGCAACAGAGATATCTCAAAATGAGGATTTTTGGGCGGCAAGAAGACTAAGAAATTTCTAAGCATCGGGCTGGTATCGATTCAAGCGGCATCCCTTTAATGTATAGCTTGAATTCTAACAATAAATAATTCACCAAGTACGTCTGGCACCGAATACCTGCTTGTAAGCCGGAAGCAAAAAATTAAGCTCTTCTTTGGTAAGCTCTTTGGCTGGCAATAGAGATATCTCAAAATGAGGATTTTTGGGCGGCAAGAAGACTAAGAAATTTCTAAGCATCATGCAGGCATGGATTCAAGTGGCATCCCTTGAGTGCCAGGCATGCACTCTAGTGGCAGCATCTAGAAAATCAAGACAAAAACAAAAATGGAGGGGATTAAAGAGGAGATAGATGAGCAAGCCACACAAACAAAATAAGGGAATGAGACAGTGACGTCGCCTGCAAATGGAAAATTTCTTGCTTCCTCTAGTCCCTCCCCATCTTCCTAGGGGTTAGCCCAATGGAATTTCAGTACTAGATGCTCATCTCCTTCTTCCCTTTGGTACTTCCTTTTCTTTCTGTTGTTCTTTTTCCCTGGTGGTTCTCCTTGTCAGCCCTCTTGTTTTGCCTCTGGTTGTATTCATCCTTCGTACTTTTTGTGGGCTCGTTTCTTCCTCCTCTTTGCTTTTTAGCTTCTGCTTTTACTTGCTTCACTATTGCCATCCCTGGGTGTTTGTCCCTATACTCACATTCTCTTTTTTTTTTTTTTTTTTTTGAAGGTAAGGGGGATTTTTATATTATATAATAAAGGTACAATGCCACAAAACAAGAACAGAATTACTACATGAGAATCTCAACTTCTTCATCCTGTTCTTGCCGAGACTTATTAGGTGCTCTAATAGCAAGATAACATAACCGAATTTCTGTACTTGTAAGCCTCACTCAACTTCTTCTTATGCCCAGCTGATACTATAGGATTGAATCAACATCTTCTCAACTAACCATAATACTATAGAAGTAAGAACAGACTTTCCAGAAGCTGCAGTTAAATCCTTGAATGCTCATAAACTCCTGTTGCAAAAATAAAGATGAAGAGAAAAGGAAATACATAGTAAATTGAGCAATCTGTCACACTGCCCAAGCTGCCACAGCTCTTGAAAATTGACCAAACCTGCAAATTAATCGGCCAGAACACATAATGAAATATGTAACCCCAAAAATGCTGCATTGTTGGAACAGTCAGCCTGATCTTAGCACACAGCTCAAATGTAGCAGTATTTGAGCAGACCATATCCATACAGTGGATTGGTATCAAAGAAAAATTTGGCATCAGCACCAAATTATCTTCAAGCTTCAGAGCTTGAATGGCTTCTTCAATCATAGCAGTAATTGAAAAAGCAAAGAAAGTGCTAACCAGAAAATTCCTAGCTCGGCTGTTTCTGAAAATTCCATATACCATCATGTATCTGGTCGAAGAATCTGTAGATTAGAATCAAATCAGACTACTATGTTCCTATCAAGGAGACATCCCTATGTCTTTCTGCTAGCAAGAAAGAGCAACAGGGAGGGAATCAAACATCTGTTTAAAGAACCTGGAGTAAATTGTGACTGCAAAAAACCAACAAAACTGAAACTTCCTTTTCTCAAAGGCTGTGCAGAGATCCGCTCCACCTTATAGACCATGTGCCTTTTCGGTGCATTCTTACTCAGATTGCAAGAATCATAATGCTTAAAGCATTAGAGCAGAAAGACCACGTTAGTGGATTACCTGCAAGCCCTAAAGAACGCCGCCCTGAAGAAAGCTTCAAGAAATAGATAACCTGGCAGTCTTGAATGGGCAGATCCAAAAAACTAAGGCAAGAGACCCTCGCTAGCCTCTGTATGGGGTCGAATTTGTGCAAGAGCCTCAGCAGTAGTGCCGAATCAGAGACAAAGGAGGGCGGCCTCCCTTCTCCTGTGTCGCCCTAGCCGCAGGCGGCGTCGTCAGCGCCAAGAAGCATGGAGCTGCAATATATGCAAATATATCGCATTCTCTATCTACCCCTTGGTCCCAGGCCTCTTGTTCTCCTGACCCTCTGTCCCCTTTGGTCTAATTACTTCTGATCTATCCATATGATGGGAGTGTCTTTGTACTTGTGAGTCTCTAACCCTCTTCAACAGTGATGATTTTGATGGCACTATATTATAATTTCACTATTTTGGTTGTAATTTTAGATTCAACCGTTTTTCTAAGGCGATAAATTTTGCCCATTTAAGAATTTGTATAGTGCATATGGCGACACATGTTAATCAATAAAGTATTTGTGTAGTACTTTTGGCGATGTCTATATCCTATCATAGCATTGTCATGAGTGCAATATAATGACATCCATATGTATTGCTAGCTAATATCATAAACTCCCAATTTAGTTTTTAAGAGTACTATTTTCCCAAACATAGTTATATCACACGACAAAGATATAAATGGCATGGCTTTATTATGTGCTATAGACATTTCAAGATAAGTATGGCACTAACTAGCTATATGGAATTGTTAACTCAATGGCTTTTAAGTAGGTGATCAATTAGAGATTTAGGAATTGAGATTATTCATAGAGAGGCGAAAAAGCTCCTTCACCAAATCATATAGTTGGCAAACGTGGTAGAAGAAATTCGGCGAATTAATCTCATATTTTTACTGAAGGAAGCCTATTAAGCACAGTGGCAATTTTTTCTAAATATTTAAAATATACCGATGTTGCAATATACAGCAACTAAAATCAACACTGCTCTTCAGGTAAACTTTGTCATTTTTTACTCCAGCCTAGATGCCTGCCTGATTCAATTCTCTTGCTTTTGCCAATTCCTTGTGCAATCCTTATCTCTACATAATTGTTAAGGCCTCCTATACCTTGACCCCATTCCTCAGCCTGAGGGTTGCCCCTCAATGCCATGTCTCTCAGGGTCATATTGATGTGCCTTGCTCTACCCCGCCAAGCATTTGCCCGTATTGCCTTCACTATTATATTCATGTGTTCCTTGAACAAACCTTCTATTATTTCTACAACAATTGGGAATGTATCCTCATTAGATCTTTGGGCAATCTCTATCAATCCAACATCATGTTTAATCCTATTCTGCTCATCGAATTTAGTTAGGTCTTTATCAAAGGTCTGCCATGCATCCAAATTGCTATGTTTCTTAGTGCAATCAAGCTTTCTATATTTTCTGCATTCTCATTCTCGACCGTTTCCATTCTCAAGTGAATGTCTCCCCCGCTTTTCTACCACTTGCACTTTGCCCTCCATCGTTCGTATTGCCTCCTCGTTTTGATTCACTGTGTCCGCCAGTGCTTTATCATCTCTGGCATCCTTGACTCCAGCTGCGCCTCCATTTGGGCCAAAAAATCCTTCAGATCCTGCTCATTTGCTGAACTCTATCAGGTCTTCTTTGCTTGTCTGGCCGGAGCTTGAGAGGTAACTATAGCAGCAAGGTGAAAAGTTTTAGTACACGGATACAGATCAATCTAGTATGTGTAGCTCCATTAGCAGCTCTTCAGGTGTTATGTATTTGCTCCCATGTAAACAATAATTTTGCTTAGATTTCCTTTCTCAAATTTTGAGTTTGAATTCCCATAGTTGGTTCTCGCTGCTGATACGTATTACCCTTTTATCTGGCTATACTCTTGTCCCAAGAAGTGATGGGGGAAGTTTCAAATGGCAGGTTAAAACCTATGCTACCCTGCTGTGCAGAAAGGGGATAACCCTCTCTATCTCGAATCTGTACTCCTCAACCATATTATATCACCATCGATCTCCTCATTTTCTTAATTGAATTGTGGATATTCAACGTGGTAGGTCCATTTCATGACAAACGAGGCATAATTGATAAGCTATATCCTCGCGATTGTGGTGTACGGCCAGAGATCTTAATATCTCCACCTATTATTATCAGACCTTCCATTGTAATGTATACCCATGGTACCCATGTGTGTGGTACGACCAGCTTTGGTGGATGAGGCACCAGTTGGTGGGTTAAACCTTCGCTATCCTGGTGTATGGCCAGAGGTATAACCTCTCTATCCGTATCTTAGCCTCTCCTCCTACGTCTATTGTACCACCCCCTATTATGTGTCTCCATGTTGTAGTTTCACCCCATTTACTGTATGGTTCCTTTGTAAGGGAGAGGACACCATCTAGTGAATTGTACTCACACTGTCGTGGTAGCAGCTGGAGGTTTCCCTCACTATATCTCGACTCTTAGTCCACTCTCTCTATTATATTGTTTCGTCAAAATCAAAGTCCTATATTGTACTTCATGAAATTTTGATATCTTAACAGGTGGGATGTATATTGTTATATTGCAGTATTCTTGTAGCTTCAATCCCTATATGTAATATGACAAGCATTTGCCTTCTTATTCATTGACTTTCTAACCAATTATCCCATATAGACACTGCACTCTTATAATTTCCTAAAAAAATATTAATGGCATTTAAATATAATAACATTAGTATTAGCAGGTATAAGAAGGCGACAAGGGAAATATTGAGTCATCCGTTGGTGTATGTGCCTATTGTAAAGCTCTCCACCAAAGAAACTACATCAGATTATACAACAGAGGGTGTAATCTTGGCCCTTACTAAAGTTATATGTTATTGCAGCTCCATACTACTTACCTGTTTATAACTTCTTATGAATCATCCTCTTCCTCATCCTCATCTTCCTTACTTGTATCGCTCTCAGACCCCTCCTCTCCTCCCCCCTCCCCCCCCCAACTCAAAACATCGCTTCAAGTTCAAAACCTTATACGCACTAACCTGCACTTCCTACACTGTATCTCATCCTTAGGTGATATCATCTCATGCCCTTGTTGAATTTACCATACCTTACTCAATGTTATCTGCTCCATGCAGGTCCACACTCCTTCTAGATCCTTTTTTAGTGGTAACTTGGACAGTTATCTTAGGAATATTCTATGTATGATTTATTGTAACTTGTGAGCGACTATCATACTTACAGTATCAATGCATACCAACTCAGGGACCTATAAGTTTGTGATTACTGCTTATCGTGTCTATATCATGTCAAATTTAACTGATTTTGAACAAAAAAAGTACATATTTAGTTCTTAAATCCATTGTAATTATCAAAAGGATGATAAGATTGATCACAAGGATCAAAACCAGGAAGCAGAAGAAGTAGGAAAGGTCGGGTCGAGCTCCTACCAGACATCCCTTGTTTCTCCATACTTATGGTTGAGAGTGCTTTACATTTATAATCGGCATATCTTGGCCGAAGCACCAATAACCAGATCATGGCCATAGTCTTTTGATTCCTGAATGATTGAAGCCATCTATTAGCAGTAGATTGAAGCATTGCATAGTTCGATGCCCATCATCGAACCTTGTTGCTTCATTCCAATTTGTAAGAGCCCTTTAAATATGCAAAATCGAAAAACAATGCTAGAACGGCTTCACAATAAAATAGGAAGATGGGAAAACTGTGGGAAGCAAGGGATCAAAACCAAAGCTTGGAGATGAAGATGCGCAGAAACCCCTCTACCCTAAACCATGAAACTCTTCACGATTCTGATCCAAGGAGAAAGATTCTCTTGTGGATGGCTTGAAGGAGAGAGTGCATGGCTATGGGAGAGTTTGATGTACAACCGATTCTTCCCTGAAGAATTATTTACACCTATCTTTTCTGCTGTTCCTCAATCTGAGGTTTTGCTTCTTGAATCTTGGCTGGGTGAGTTCGTTGGTGATAGAAATGCTAGTGCTGCAAGTGTTTTCCATACACATTGCTCATGGACAGATAGTAGAATAGTTGTGAAAGTTTACAGTTAGGGTTGTCGATAGCTTAACAGTACAGTGGAAATTCAGAAAATATTATAAAAATGGAGAAAAAGGGAAAAGATTCGTTTGGAACTGTGGAACAGGGGACAGGGTTGTCTGGGAATGCACAACAGTTGGGACAGATGGGACTGGTCTTGGGAAATGTGCAGAAAGGGGCAGATTTGGGGGAAAAAGTGGCAACAGTGACGGGAGAGAATAATGACAAAAAGGATGCCAGAATTACAGAATTGATAGATATCATTTGTACCCTAAGTGAGAAGGGCCATACCCAAATCCGGGAGATCGTGGGTCACGTAGCAGCGATCGAGAAGGGAGAAAAGGTGAAGGATTTTCTGGCTTTTGGAGATTTCTTTACCTCTGTTACAGATATGGTGAACACTAGGCGATCTTCAGGAGTGGGGACCTTGCAGTGTCAGAAGGAGGCAGTGGGTCAAATTTTGGACTATGCGAATCAGATGCAAGAGGAAGTGCGAAAGGAACTGCTGACAGACAAAGAGCCAGTTTTTGTTGGTAAGCCCCTTAGAAATGCAGCAGTAGAGAATAAATTAAGATTTCTTATTGGGTGTATTCGCCATGAGGGGGTCAGGCTTCAGTTTTTAAAAGGGGAACTGGAGAGATTGGAACAGGGGGTTGCTATCAACAGCATCTATTGGATAGATTTTCCTTTTTTTATGATAGAATGTGGTAATAGTCAGACAGCCACTCTTCTTCTCAAACAGGGCACTATTTCCAAAGCCAATACTCAGGTCTTCTTTTTGAAATGGTATCCATCCTTCGATCCACAAAATTTCTCTGAACTATTTCACCCGGCCTGGACTTCTTTACAAGGATTAAATCCCATGTACTGGAATGAGCAGTCTCTGCTCACTCTGTTTCAACAAACAGGGAATATCATAAGCTGGGAAATCTCTCAAGACAAAGCCCCAAAAGTTTGGGCACAAATTGACCTCTTGAAGCCAATCCCGGAAGAAATAAATTTTGTGGATTACTTTGGTAAACCCAAATCATTGAAGCTAGTATGGCAGGGTATGCCTCAGCCATGCTCGGCATGTGGCATTAGGCTTCACGGAGGGAAAATATGTAAAGGGGGAAGGGAGATCAAGGTGATACATAAAGAAATGAATCCTGGAAAGCAAGGAAGAAGTCTGGATTACTCCAAATAAAGGAAGAATGGAAAGACAAAGGCAGAACAGGAATGGCAGTGAGAAAAGGAAAAGGAGAAGATAGAGAATCAGGGAAGAAAAAGAGAAATAAAAGGCAAGGGTAGAGAATGGGAAAAGCTTAGAAAAGAAGTTAAGAAGCGAGTGGAAGAGGAAAGTTCAATTCATGGAGGATGCTTCGAAGGTTAAGGTTCTCAATAATCCTGATTCTAAGGGGAAAGGAGTTATGGAGGATCCCACTGAAAAAACTAGATCCAGTTCCCTAACAATTAGCGAACCTCAACGTGTCGGGAATGATTACTCCTCATCTGAGGAGTCATCTGGATACAAGGAAAAAGGGGGGCCGAGCTCGCCTAAATCTCCCCTCTTGGTGACTCTTGGTGACAATACCTCTGATTCCCCTCTTCCTATTGTGGAGCTTTTTCCCAAAGGATCAGAGACCCAGGAGTGACCCTAACAGACATTCCTCAGCTCCACTCTGTTCATGAAGAAAAGGAACCTGTTGTCTTAGATACAGATGTGGTCCAATTTAAAACACAGGTGCTTGCAAAGGATCAAGAGGACCAAGACAATGGCCCATGCCAAAGGCTTGTAACTTCAGAAGGCCAAGGAATTGGTGCTGAACACAATAGTAGACCTGTAAGTCCAGCTGGCCAAGAATTGGGAACACAACCCCAAATTCTTGTAACTCCAGTAGGCCAGGGAACTAGCAGTGAACAAACCAATAGACTTATAAGCCCTTCTAGCCAAGAATTGGCAGGGGACACTCTAGTGTTAGAAAAAGATGTCTTTAAGACACCAGCTGCACAGTTACGAGAGTTGAAGGACCCTTCATCTAAATTGTCTGGCAAATTCTGGGAAGATGAAGATGATAGTGAGGATGAAACTGAGAGAAATCCTAATGAACTATCCTTTGTTACCCCACTTCCTCAGATTAAAAAGAGGCAGAAAAAGGTCTACACCCCTAGGGAGAATGGGCCTGTTACTAGAAGTTCTAAAAACCAATGAAGATAGTGAATTGGAACTTAAGAGGAATTAAGGGCCCCCTAAAAAGGAAAAGGGCTCTAATTGCCTTGAAGGAACTGAAGACAAATATAATCCTACTACAAGAACACAGATTACCAGCTTTTGAGGCATCAAATTTGGGTAGTTGGATTTTTCCCAGTGGAGATTCTATATGGGCCCCAGCAGATGGCACCAAAGGGGGTATTTGTATTGCCTGGAATGGCTATAAAAAGGTAAATTCCTTTTTGCATCCTTCAGGTAGATGGCAGGTAGTCTTTTTGGAGATAGAACAGGAAAATGTAGGCGTTATCAATGTGTATGCTTCCACCTCCCCGGAGGAAAGAGAGATGCAATGGAAAAATATGACAGATTGGCTGCAGGGACAGAGTATAAATAATTGGATTCTTAGTGGGGATTTCAATAATACCCCCTCATGGGAGCAGAAAGCAGGAAAAAAAATCAACATGTCAAAAGGGGAGAGATCCCAGTGGGACAAGTTGGCCCACAATTTTATATATCATGCTCCCTCCTCTTCTAATGCATATTCCTGGTGCAATAAGAGACAAGGGAATGATAGGGTGTATTGTCTTCTAGACAGGTTCTACACCAACATCTCCACCTTAGAAGGATGGGATAGTTTGATCATTGAGAATGACTGTAGTAACTCTATATCTGATCACTATCCACAAATTCTGAACACAGGCATCTTACCTCAGAATAGACATGCTGATACACCATTTTTTATCGCGGCGGCCAAGGCCGACGCAAACATTTCTTTGGTTCCACACCGTGGGCTTTCAATTCTCGATTTTTGTCTGTCTAATGCTACTCTGGACTTGATTTTTGACCTATTTTATGAACATGAGGCATGACAAACAAATAATGTTTTAGGCCTCATATTTGTTATAGGGCATTGTGCGGATTAACACCATTGCAAGTTAAGAAAAAAGAAGTAAAACGAATTTGGGGCAATAATCAATATATGCTTAGTTAGCATTTGCTTTCATATTTGCATGATACTCGTACTGATTTTTGTGTCCTCCCTTTTTTAGTGACCACCACTAAGCAATCACCTGTATTTAACCCTCGTGATGGTATTAGATTTTTGACCCTCAGGGATTTTGGTCCCTGAGCTTCTCATCAAAGCTATGAACCGATGGTTTAGAGCCCTATGTAACATTTGCCCTTTTCTGGCAAGCACATTTTGGAGAGAAAGCTCTCTCTGCGTTCTCTGTTTACAATCGATTTAGCATTTTAGAAGCATCATAGTCTCTCGTTACTGGCCAAAGAAATGCCCAGACAGGAAATTATACAGCAGTGAAGGCCGTGAGCTCGTCCCCATGACTTCAAACAACTCGAAATTGCAGTAAGCAGGGCCAGATTTTGTAGAAACCTCTCAGAAAGAACCTTTCAAGGCCTGATTTTTCGATGTGCTCATAACTGGTGAAGTGGAGGCGGAGCCTTGCTGAGCGTGGCTACTGGGGCTCCTACAATGTGCTAGGCTTATAGTCGATCACTGAATGTGGGCCGTGTATAGGTCTGACACCCCCTGGATCACAGGATACGTGCCTATAAGGACGTCCTGACATTATGTCTTTGGAAGGCTACAACCTCGCCATTACATGATACAGCCTATCTGCAAAGTGTGCACAGGAGGGGCGGATGGAATGGACTACCCTAGCCATTGTTCTATGCCAGCCAACACCATGTTATACTTTTGTCTGTTGCTATCGGGAGGCCCTGGCCATCAGTCGACCCCTCTTGAGTATAAGCCCGGGATAGAGCCGTATCAATGGTGCATTTCTTATGCTATATTGTCATTGTATTGTTGTTTATATGGAAGATGGATGGACCACCCTTTGTGGTGATATATTATTTTGTGTATGCTTGCTAGGTGCTAACATGTATGTATGCTTTCGCTGTATAAAATTCCCATAGAGGACGTGGGACGAAGGACACCTCCATGTTCTTCACCTGGACACTTGGTCATCCCAAGTGGTCCGAGTCAGACAGAGGGCCCTTCCATTGTGATGTAGTCGCTGAGGAAGGGGAATCCCCCATATTTGCACGATGGGAGCTCTTTTTCTGTCATGCCATATGATTTGCCGAACTCATGCATCTCATCTCAGGATTTGGCATCCACACCCGATCTGGTCTTACCCAAAAATTGGGCCAACTTTCGGTTCTTCCAAATGCTTGTGATGGCAGAATCTACAGTCTTCTGATAGTTCCTTTTACGAGACTTGGCATAATCGCCTGAGGACTCAGAGGAATCCGATGACTCAGATGAATCGGAACTTGTATCAGATGATGAATTGCTCTGTGTACATTTCGAGCGTGTGGATATATCTAGAGCAGATGGTGGTGGTGGCAGCTGGTGATTAGCTCTCTAAACGTCTTGCTCGAAAAAAAGCTCTCAGCCTACCAGCAATGATTGAGGTTATCCAAGATTCCTACAATCCTCGTCCAGACATCGAGTTATTAGAAGAAACTTATGATTTCAAGGAATGGCTTTTTCGGAGAGATCAACTGGGTCACTGTGCTATTGAGCCCTTGAGAAACATTACATTTCAGCATCACATCAAAATTTCACTTGTAGATGGCAAGGTCATCTTACAAGGAAAGAAATATGCCACGTCCTTGCAGTGGCAGCCAGCAGCAGGTATTCAATTCATTCGCACCATCCCCAATACTAATTCTATGCTCTCTGCAGAGCAAATGCCTCTAAAAAGCTTGAAAGAAATCACAAAGATTAAAAAGGAGGGAAGAGCATTTGACTCACATTGGATTATATTGAGACAAGTATTCAGTCATGCTCTAACCACTTTGAGGAGGCAGATGCTTTATGGTGGCCTCAGTTTTTTTCTCGGCAACGTAACATGTTGCAAGCTTCATTACAAGGTCGAAGACCAGTTACATTCAACTGGCCATCTAGGCAAACTCTCCCTGTGCAAGTTGAGAATCAAGAGGAACATGTAGAGATAATGCCTAGCTGAGATGAAGATGACAGAGTCATGTACACTGGCCCCAGACGCACGGCACAACAAGTTGCTCGAGTATCTGGTTCAGTCTCAGAGATTCAGAAAGGAATGCTCATAGCTGTCCCAGCTGATAATGATGAATCTGGGAAGCCATTCTGGCTAGCTAAAGTACTGGAGGTAATAAGAGAGGATGGAATTCCCACTCAATTAAAAGTGCACTGGATGAGAACAAATGCTGCCAATGCTTTCAGTGGGAGTTATACTTTGGAGATGGTAAAAACAAGAGTGGGAAAGAGAGCAAAGTCCAAAGCAAACACTGCTGTCATAGATCTAGAAGGTTCTTGCATATGACTTTGTTCTAACTGCTGCTAATAAGTTACGTATGGTCACTCAAACTTTAATAAGGTCGGCATGTGGATTAGACAAACAACCTAGAAAGGTGGCCAAAAAAGATGATGATGAAGACTCACTTGTAGACAGTGAGGAAGAAGATCGTTCGAGTATGTCCAGTTTCGAGAGTGAAGCTGAGGATGAAGGCTCAAGTGATCAGGGATTAAATGAGTCTGAGGATGAGATGCATCCTGATATTGCTGCAAAATATAAGTTTGTCCGATGACTCGAACATGTAAAGAACAGAAAGTGCAGGTGATGAGTGTTTGTCAAAATGTCCTATATTTTTGACAATTTTGTTCATAATTTTGTACAATTTTCACAACCTTGAATATATCACTTCTTTGTCAATCTACTACCCTTGCTATTTTTTTTATTGCCCCTTTTTTGCTACACTTTATATAAGTAACTATTTTTTGTTCTAAATTAGGAGGATGAAAATTGCTATTTAAAATTTTTGCATAGAAGTTATGTTCAATCAACCCCTCAAAAAAGGTACCTAAATTACCTAAATTGTTACACCTGTCACAAAAAAACCTTAAAAATGGACTTTTTAAAGGGAATTTTAGGGAATCTTTCAAAGATTCCTTTTGAAGTGCGTTTGGAGCAAATAAGTGCGTTTCAATTTAAACTTTGTTTAAGAACAATTCCATTGCTGGGACTTGAACCCGGGTCGCTTGGGTGACTACAAATATTTTAAAAGAGTTAGTCACATCATTCAAGAAAAATCAAACTCGTTAAATCTTTTGTACCTGAGACCTTTAGTTACGATGAGATTCTCGACTTGCATAGTCAAAATATTGCTTGCTTCAGAAAAAGCTCCACATAGAAGCATATTAGAGAGTCCTGGAAACAAAAAGAATTCTCATGATTTAACATCACATCATAGTGCCAAACAGCAGCACCAAGCCAAAGAGCTTAACGAATGAATAAAGTACATCCTTCAATTCTTACTACTGTACACAAATCCATCAAATATGATCCTCCACTCGAAATGCCTATTGGAAGCATGGCCTCAAAGCACACACACTAAATTCTAACGTTTGAGTAGTTACAAATTCCATTGCCGGGACTTGAACCCGGGTCGCTTGGGTGAAAGCCAAGTATCCTAACCAACTAGACTACAATGGAATTTCAAATGTTTTAAAAGAGTCAATCACCTCATTCAAGCAAAATGCACATGATACGAAAGCTGAAGAGTGAAATTCCATTGCCGGGACTTGAACCCGGGTCTCTCGGGTGAGAGCCGAGTATCCTAACCAACTAGACTACAATGGAGATTAGCTACCTAAATAAAGGTTGTTCTTCAACACACACTCATTAAAATATTTGTATCTGAGGCCTTTCGTGGTACCATTTTTGAGTTACGCAATATAAAAAAGAGTATTAGATAGTAAAATTGGCATTCTCCTTCTTGGGGTTCCTTTCAAAAGAGCTCAACGAATGAATAAAGTATATCCTTCAGTTCTTACTACTGTAACGTGTATCCCATCGACGAGATTAAGATCACAAATCCATCAAATATGATCCTCCACTCGAAATGCCTATTGGAAGCATGGCCTCAAAGCACACTAAATTCTAACATTTGAGTAAGAACAATTCCATTGCCGGGACTTGAACCCGGGTCGCTTGGGTGAAAGCCAAGTATCCTAACCAACTAGACTACAATGGAATTTCAAATATTTTAAAAGAGTTAGTAACCTCATTCAAGCAAAATGCACATGACACGAAAGCTGAAAAATGAAATTCCATTGCGGGGACTTGAACCCGAGTCTATCGGGTGAGAGCCGAGTATCCTAACCAACTAGACTACAATGGAGATTAGCTATAATAGTAAAGGTTATTTTTCAACTCAAACTCGTTAAATCTTTTGTACCTGAGGCCTTTAGTTACCACGAGATTCTCGACTTGCATAGTCAAAATATTTCTTGCTTTAGAAGAAGCTCCATATAGAAGCACATTAGAGAGTCCTTGAAACAAAAAGAATTCTCATGATTTAACATCACAGTGCCAAACAGCAGCTCCAATCCAAAGAGCTCAACGAATGAATAAAGTATATCCTTCAGTTCTTACTACTGTAACGTGTATCCGATCGACGAGATTAAGATCACAAATCCATCAAATATGATCCTCCACTCGAAATGCCTATTGGAAGCATGGCCTCAAAGCACACACACTAAATTCTAACATTTGAGTAGTTACAAATTCCATTGCCGGGACTTGAACCCGGGTCGCTTGGGTGAAAGCCAAGTATCCTAACCAACTAGACTACAATGGAATTTCAAATGTTTTAAAAGAGTCAATCACCTCATTCAAGCAAAATGCACATGATACGAAAGCTGAAAAATGAAATTCTAAATGGGCTAGTACAATCATTACTACTAGGATTAAAAAACCCCTGCCTCGAAAGGTTTTCAAGGGAAAAACCTTTGCAGTAATGATGATACTAGACAAGCGGAGATAATGACTACTGAGGGCTCAGTAATTGCAGACATTTATCTAGGACCTCAAGTATGTATAATGCCAAGTCATGCACAGATGGTGCTCTGAGAAGTTGTGGAAGCGTGGAATGGAATGCTAAGGTCAAAAAATGATTCCGGACTATCTCAAAAGCAGGGCAACTCAGAAGAGTATGGCTTTCATCTTCCCTGTCTCAATCCGTAGCATGTGGGACCCCGTGCGAATTGATGCAATAGCTACAAGCTTGTTCCTGGACAATGAAGCAAGCAAATAAGCTTGGGGCCCTGGTGCCAAGGTGGGATTTATGTGTGCATGATAATGACCAGTTTTCACTTGGGCCAAAGTAATTGCGTCCCATATCTTTTGAGAAAAACGACCATTGAGATATTGTTGCAAAAGCTCAGGATCAGAACTGGCAAGCATCAGGCAGTGCTCTGGTTGCACAGCCCAACGGGCAAACCATGTAGTGCAATGCTCTTTCCAACATCGTTTCAAACGCTGAGGAGATTCAGCCATGGCAAGTGCAAGAATAGGATACCTAACATCATCCATGTGGTGCACCTTGATATAGTGGAGATGGCGCTTCATGGCAGAATGTTGAAGAGTCCAAAGACCTGTCTCTTGTAAAAGAATAGCATAGGGCACCGTTGTTTTAACTCCCGAGGCTGTAAGTGAGAAAAGACTTTTGAAAGGAAAAGCGGACATATTGCAGAGTTGCGAGGATCGTAGTGATGCTGCAAGGTGTTTACACGCAAAGACCTGTGTAAGACTTGCCACTAAAGTACAGAAACTTTAGGATGGAGCAACTTATCCCAAAGCCAGTGCCATGTGCGAGCCCACATGGGTTTTGGGATCTGTAATTGCCATCCATTTGGCAATGGGAGGGGATGTGGAGCTAAGAGTAGATGGTATATAGAGACAAAGTACTTGCCTTTATGAATATCCTCGTGACAACACCATGGCACTCTTTCTGTGCACCGACTTCTACTATGAGAGGCAAGTTCTCTGCCATCTCCTTCCATACATTTACATCCCAATGTGAGAGTAAGAATTTTGCTTGAAACGCCGGCCATGACAAGAGGTGACCACCTTCATACCATGCTTCAATTAAGACGACACCTGTTAAGGCCCACTGTCTCTAAGTAAGGGGATGAATAGATGCAGCGAGTGGAGGTGCTAATGGGGTCTGATGGCAATGGTATGACATCGAACTTGGCCCAAACTAATGAGAATGACGATGGTTTGAGACGTCCTCGCCCTGTAGAAGCCACCGCTTGCTTCAAAATCAAGGCTCTCCATGGGATCATGGAATGATCTAAGCAAAGCAGTTTCACAGCACTTGCAAGCCTGCCTTTTACAAGAAGAGGATAATCCATATAACTGCAAATGGAAATGTCTTATAATAAAACTACAACAAATCCAAAATGATTGGACTAAAATTGGACAGAATCCATGTCACTCATTTGGATGTTTTTCAATCCTACTAGTCTGTCTAAGTTGCAAACAAGTATTCTTTTTTCAATACTTTTACTCTTCTTCCTGGCTTCAGAAGCAATATTACACAATCCCCATTTCTACATCATAAGCTGAAATCATGGCAGTCAATAGACGACCCCCTTTTTTCGTCATTTGCTTGGAGAACTATATTCATCTGCCCATGTTGATCGTGAGCCAAAACTATTGCAATCCAAGAGACTACATTATGTTGTTTTGCATTGCAGTTGCTCACAACACTATCCTCTACAAATGTTTAAACAAATGCAGAATATTTACTCTTGAAATGCTCAAGTAATCCAATGGAAGTGAACCAATATACAACAGTCGTCTCTAGCTCTGCAAAGGACAGCTCCTTACATGTGCACAAGCAGATAAGCATCTTCTCACCATCCCCACCCTTCCATGTTTCTTACTTAGAAGGATTCAATATTTAGTTAATTACCTATCTCCCAAATGCCGTTGTATTAGCACTCACTGCCTCGATATTAATTTTATATCTTGTTGTTGGTTTGCCCAAATAACTTTGCCACTAGACCAAATGTCTGGTCATAAGTAGAATGTGGAATATTACTTGTTTGCTAAAATTTCATTTACTCAAACATCTCTATGAGTAAAACGAAAATGACTTAGAAAATCATGAGTAAAAGAGAACTAAAATAACAGACACAGTTTCCTTACTTGTTTTCCGCTTCTTGAAATATACCGCCAGATTTTAGAGAAACCAATTCCTATTGAAAAACAGCAATATGTTTTGGTACTCCGTACCTCTTAACATCTTTGATTTATGAGCCTTAGAAGTTCTGACCCCGTCACAAGCTTCTCGAACCTGGAAGACAAAATATAAATTAATGCAGGGCTATATATTGCTCCGCACTCCCAAAATATATCTCCAGTGCCAACCTTGGGAGCCCAACAATGTCGGGAACCAACAATGTCCATCCTTCTATAAAAATCATTCTATTCTTATCATCTGTGCAAACAAGGGTATTACGACGAGAAGACTTGGACTCCTTGGAGGAAAGCATAGAAGGCAATGCGTGGACAATAGTCCTTTAGAATGCGATCCCACCCTTAGGCATTGCGTGGCCGCGGGGTGCATGCTCAAGGGACAGCAATCGATGAGATTGCTCTCTAAAGGATCCCGGAGTCTAGGTTTCTAGACCGTAGATCTGGAATGTATCTAGCAACGCATCCTAAAGTGTAGGAGTTAGTATCCTACCCTTTTTCTATATATCAGGGTAAACTACTTTGTATTTCCACAATTGTAAAACTTGAAGGGACAAACAAATCAAATTTTAAAATCGGACGTCACTAGGATTGCCCTTGTATCATCCCCTGTCTGCCCCGTCAGAATCACGTAGACTGTGATCTCATCGCCAGGTATATCTAAGTTCTAAACCAACCTCCGAAATCCCCGAATGAGGGTTAAAAAAAAATAGATCCTTACCTCCGGATCGAGGTCTAGAAGGTTTCCTGCAGGAGTCATCGCAAAGGGGATCCCCCAGCTGGAAATAATGTGGCAAAACTATGCTCCGGTATCCCCCATCAAGCATTCCTAATTGCCGGTTAGATGTGGGGATCTCGACCGTCATGAATGCGATGGTTATCCCAAAACATGGTACTCTGATCGACGACTGAGATTGACTAGCGAGTTCTACGGTGTGGATTAAGCGCCGGTCCTAACATGCGGTAGGTCCGGCATAATGGAGGGGGGGGGGGTTGATAATGAGCTCCATAGGGGACTGTCACAGGATCCCCAAGAGGGATCCCGTATCTATGGCTACGTCATGGGCTCCCTACACGGGGGAGGGCATGACGGTCTGGGGATTCCCAACCATGCAGTCCCAGCCACTAGAAAATTGCTTTGTGGAATCCTGGGATGCCGCATCTCGTGGGATATCCCAGAGGGGGGATGACCTTTTGATGACTGCAATGTACCGTGGCACGCGACGGCTGAGATTTACTACGCCATGCGACAGAAGCCAAGCACGGCAAAACTTTTGCTCCAGGATATACAAATTCGGGTTAAAACTATCTTGACCTAGTGATAAAGTATTGCATATATGTACCACGAAAATGTTTCATGAATAGAATTGTAGCATGGAGATAGTGTGAGTTGAAACATAGATTTTCAATGGTCTAGTGTTCTTAAATTATTACTGTTGGGTGACAGATATGTCAGGGGTCAAGATGCAAATCCACTTAAAAGCCAGATGAAATCCATGTTAAAATTAATGTCGAGCTGCACTTGTAATTGTTCATACACCAATGTATACATGTTATCACCCCAAGGTGGTAACCATGTAGATTCGTGCAAATTAAATAGTGATATGATATGCGTGGTGAATAAAGATGCCAGTATTTTTGGGTCAATGGATATTATAAATATGGTCAATAATGACTATGGCAAGTCATGCCAATGAAGATTCATGGTTACAAAATTACCATTGAATTGAAAGACTAGTTTGGCCTAAATTGAAGATGTAGGGAGTCCCTACATCTTCAATTTTATTTAGATTATATCTATTTAGATTATTTCTATTTTCTCTATTTATGTTATAGTATCATTAGTCTCATTTTGCAAAGGCTATCAAGTTAAATATGTGCTAAGGTCGAAATGAAAGAATCGAAATGAAGAAATGCCATTTAGTAGATTATGGTCGATATAGTTATACCAATACACGCAAATGGTCGATAAACTTCTGCGATTTTGGTTTGGTATTTGGGAATCAGTGGTTAGGACTATGATTTTGATGCCGTATTGTATAAAAAAGGGTATATTTTGGCATGTTTGAGCAGAGTCTAGTTTCTAATTTTAATGTGTTTGCAAGTTTATTGTTGGCTATTTTTCATGCTAAATTGTGGGGCGTCGATAGCGTTTCACGCCACTTCCTTTTTCGAGGCTGGGCTCCCTGTTTTTTGCAGGTGCGACAGAGCAGAGGAGGCGCAGGCATCGTTGAAGCCAAGAAGAGCTCTTCATATTCTTGTGTTGAAGGGCATGCTTGGCATGTTCCTGATTGTTGCCAAACAGTGGCAAACAGTGGCAAAAGGATTTGGATCGTTGCTGATTGTTGGCAAACAGTGGCAAGGGATTGATCCTGGCAGAGCAGGGGCGAGCAGTCCTATTGTTGGAGAGTTTGGCTGTGTTCGTGGATCCAATAGAGCTATATTTCCTGCAAAGTTATGGCAAGGGTTAGATTGTGCCGACAGGAGGCCTTGTAGATTGTGGCATCAACCACAAAACCTTGCTTTCCTCTGTGGTTCGAAGCTTTAATAAGGAAGTGGAACAGATTTAGGCCGAGAGTTAAACTGCATGTGCTAGTTTGTGAGCAAAGTTTCGAGCTGCCGTGTACCAGAATAAGACCGCACAAAAGAAAGCTCATGGGGGGTGTCAATCCTTGAGAAATATTCCGATCTCTGTTTCTGTTCTGGCGCAGATGGGCGCTTCTTATTCTAATCAGGACCTAGATTTCTGGGTTTGCATGCAGCTGGATCAGGGGATTGGTTCCGGCAGGGTAGAGCAGGTAGAGCAAGGGATGCCAGCAGGGCCTGTTGTTCAGAGGGCGGACGCAAAGTGGCTATGGTTTAAGCCCATACCTTCGGTCCATATTGTGGCAGGGGTCTTTTTGTCTGCACCATGGGTTTGAAAAGGACCTTAGAAAGTGGCAGAGGAAGATGTTAGCCATTGATTTAGTATGATGCTCTGGATATGCCGGAGATCAATGGTTCATATTCAATGTTAAAAACAATCCCATAAACCCTTATACTGAAACTGGTCGGTATTGAAGCATTGAAACTGGTCGGGATACTTATCTGGCCACCGATACCATTACTATCTAATAACGAGGTCATCCAACAATGACAAAAATGATCATTTTGTTGCCCAAAATCACTATGCTAACCGCACTGCCCAAATCATTGTTCATCTTCCTCGGCCTTAAAATTTACCACCGGATGCTACATATGACAAATTCACATGTAGATTTAAGATCAGATGCTGCAAACACAATCACCCATGTATTTCGACCTGCATGCACATCTAATGCTGCTTCTGTGCAGGGCCTAATGATTCTCAGATCTATTATTCTAACCCCATAAGTAGATAACAAACAGCTGAAAATTTTTGAAACAAGGAGCTTCTATTAAAAGCTAAGGAATTGCAGAGCAAAAACAACTGTTCATCATGATAAAAAGGAAAGCAAAAGTTTGAATTCAATCTAACATTATGCTGTTAACAGTAGAAAAAACAGGTTCTTAACAAACATGTATAGAAGGTAGATTTTGGCTTTGTTTTGTTCTTCATTAAATGAATGTGTCCTGCATATGGCAGAAAACAAGTATCAGAAATACTAGAAATGCCATACTTTTGACATGTGCTTGTGCCATCTATCAACCTTACCTGTATAATAGGGCCTGATAAAACAGAATAAGGATTCACATCAAGTCATACTCTATTCTAGCTTCTCTAAAAGAACACAGAATGAGTCAGAAATATGTTATGTTTGCAAAAAGTTAAAGTTGAGATAAATGGATTGTGCTGCTATATCTTGCTTATCAGCAGCAACAAGTATAGCATTAGCATATGTATGCTAACTACATGAATAAGGGGCACAGACTAAGAAGAGAGTATCAACTAGTGTTAATGATGTATTTCCATTTAACTGTCCAAATAAAGCCAATATCTACTCTATTCTGGAAAAGAACACAGAATGAGTCAGAAATATGTTATGTTTGCAAAAGTTAAAGTTGAGATAAATGGACTGTGCTGGTATATCTTGCTTATCAGCAGCAACAAGTATAGCATGCGAATAAGGAAAGAACATTGCATCACTTAAATTTCACAATATCTACGCCCAATCCATAAAGTACACCTGCATGTTGCTCTGTAAATCCATTAAAATGTCCCCTCTTTAGCTTCCGAAATACACAAGATGTCACAAGGCTATCAGAACCAGCTTGATGCGAAGGACCAATACATTCCACTTTCAGAGCTTCAGCTACCCTATTAAGACCTCCATGCATGATGTCTTTGAATCTCATGAGATGTTCAATGTCATATACAACGAGAAAATACAGGCGTAAGAGAATAAAAAATTCTGCTTGAGTAGCAGGAAGATTTTGGCAGGTCAGAAGCTTTAACAGGTATCCAAAATCATAAACCGATATGAAATGTTATCCAATGCACAGATTCATTTAAGACATCAGATTGCCTTTGACTATTGTCAATGGGGAATAAAACAGAAGCAATTGCTAGTCCAAAACCCTTGGTCCACGACTAACGTTAAAGGAGCATTATGGCTGGTTGGTTGCATAGCTCGCACCCAAGCAGTAACAGAAGTAGTTAACGGAGCATTATGGCTGGTTGGTCGCACAGCTAGCACACAAGCAGTAACAGAAGTACTTACTGCTCACCACTAGTAATGAGGCACTAACAACTAGAGCACAAACACTAATGGCTCAATTATTGTTGTATCTACTAAAGAATGTAAAACTGTTGACAACATTGTGATAAATATTACAAATGGCCAGTCTTGATAACAATACAAGTGGTCGAGTATTTACAAAAGGCATATTACGCGGATTATTTACAAGTATTTTCAAATGGCGTTTGTCCAATATAATAATTGTACAAGTCTCTTATGACCAACGACCATGCAACTTCAATAAGCGCATACAAGTGGGTGAGTGTGTACGAGAAGCCAAGTTATGATTGGCATCTGGATCTTTTTTTTATTGCGCGGCCCGATTGGCACCTTGGATCTTTTATTGCGATGCCGAGCTTGAGATGGCCTCGGTTTGCCCCGATGGTCGGTCCCTGTCGCACTCCCTACAATAATACCTTGGTTGGTTTACTTTTTATTCTCAAAATAGTCGAAGCGGGTGTCACTCTTTGAAACGCCGAGGGGCGGTCATACTTGGGCATGATCGTCTTACGCATTTTCATCCTTGGAGCTCTTTGTCACTTCTTGCTCCCTGTTGATGCCATTGGTTTACGATACCACGGCTGCCATGCTTGTCATAGCTTGTTGACTTCTAATTGCTAATGATGCATTGACCATGGACTTTTCTTGACAATGCCCTCCTGGCGATAAGGCATCAAATTCACCCCGACCGGATGCAACCTATTGTGGTGGTGTTCCCGCAAGTATTGCCTGTCCATCAAACATATGATTGCCTTTGTTTAGCAATTACGCTTTTGTCCCAACATGGCATCAAACTCATCCCAACAACATGCTACTTCTTGTGTTGCTCTTCGTCATCCCTATCTTACGTTTGTGCCAACACGGCATCAAACTCATCCCCAACAACATGTCTCATCATCACCCCCGCTTTTTTGTCCATCAAACATATGATTGTCTTTGTTTAGCAATTGCGCCTGTGCCAACATGCCATCAAACTCATCCGGCAACATGTCTCATCATTATCCCCTTTGCTTCCTTTCTCTTCTTATTGTTGGTAGAGACATTAATCAAGTCAAACATGTCTTCATGATCATTTTCTTGTGATGGGGCTCCTGATTGCCCTAGTCTTGCATCACAAAATGTTGGCAAGTCTTCATCAAGGACTGGCAAGTCTATCTTTGACAACAAGCCATCTACTTCGTCAGTGACATTGACCACGTCAAGCATGTCCCTATGTTCCGCTAGACTTACCTCACAAAGCGTAGGCAAGTCTTCATCAAACAATTCTTGAAGGCTTGGCAACTCAATGTTTGCTAACAACGCATTTACTGCACTGATATCCCCGTCTGTTTGCTTCTTGACGTTGACAAAGTCAAGCATATCTCCATGTTCCTCTAGTCTTGGCAAGTCGTCATCAAACAATTCCTCAAGGGTTTGAGAGCCTACAACAATTTGAGAGTCGTAGATATCCCCTATTTTTTGCTTCAAGTCATCTTCTTGTGATGGAGAATTGAAAATTTCTTGGGTCAACAAGTCATCCAACATGGCAACTTCTTTCTCCAAAAACAACATACCTTTCATTTGCTCCAAATAGCTGAATTCCTCTATCTGTTCATGCTTCTCCATCTTCTTTTTTGTGTTCTTCATTATTCTAGACTTTTTAACACCTTCACTCTTAAGAGCTTCACCTTGCTTCGCCATCTTCATTTCCGTCTTCTTCATTTTGGTGTTTGCTGTGGAATGACGGTCTTATATAGGCTGATCGTGTGGGATGACCGCGTAGGATGGCCTGGGTTGACCGCGTGAGATGACCGCGTCGTGTGCGATGACCGTGTGGATTTTTTTGTTTTTGCAACGTTAACTTGAGGCACTGATGATAATATCTCAACGTTAAGGTTAATATCTCAATGATAATATCAGAAGAGATAACCGTGTGGACTTTTTTTGCAACATTAACTTGAGGCATCGATGAACAGAATATTCTTGGCATTGCTCCATAACCATGGTTTATTCTCTTCTGATAATATCACACAGTTCACTGGCTGAAGAGAGCTCGAGACCTATTTCAGCCTTGGAAATGAACATCTCCCTCAAATCGGAATATACAAGAGTTTGCAGTTTAGTTGAAGCTCTCTGTCTTGTAGCCAGTTTCTGTCATAGCTTTCTGTCTTGTAGCCAGTTTTTGTCATAGCTTTCTGTCTTGTAGCAAGTTCTGTCGTCATGATTTTGTTTCTTGCTCCACTTCGAGAGCTCGAAGCACCTATTTTCAATGAAAATGATCTTGATCTGGAGGCCTATGACAAAGATCTAGAAACTATGTTTTTTCGTAATGGGGATTCACCCTAACCATTCGTTCTAGTTGGAAGGCTCAATGACACAATTTTATGAGACTTTGTAGATACACTACAATAAGAATACAGGCCACCAGTTCTGACAGCTTTTTTATCGATTTGCCTCCCATCCATTGCCCCTATGGTGTTACATGCTCTTAAATTACTAGAAAAAATAATTTCCTTGGAAACTGTAGCTTTCTCTTGGACGTTTTCAGAACATTATACGTAGCTTTCTCTTGGACATTTTCAGAACATTATACTGCAATGAACGCTTGCGCATTTTGAATGTATTCAAAATCGTGTCGTAAGAACCCTCATCATTATAGCCTTATTTGGTTTTAACACTTTGATATAGAGGGCAACCCTTCGTTGCAAAAGCGACTTGTTTAAAAGAAAGAAAACTAGGTCTGTTTTCTATCTTTCATCAAAGAATAGAAAGAAATGAAAATGGCATACGGATGGATGGCCATGTGAACTAGAACTTCTAATCTTCCTCACTTTTTGTTGTTAGCTTGGTGTCAAAAGGTATAAAGGGTGGGAAGCGAAACAACAATTGAAAAATGGTGGGCATGCTATAAACGAGACTTTGCCCTTTGCCAAAAAAAAGCATCGAATTTTAGCAAAAGAACAATTGGAGCTGTGGGAAAAAAAATTGGACCATTTCTTGATTTATGTGTCATCCTTGCGCAGGAGCCATGCTAATTTTCTCTATATCGTTCCAATTTTATCGCATGTCCAGAAGAACATCAGAAATTTTGAAATTGAGCTTTTTATATGCCTTGTAAATGCCCATTTATTCCTGTGGGAGATATGTTATGGCTAGTGCAGAGTAAGTCTCTCTGTGCTTTAGGGTCTTTTCATTTCGGGTGCGATGGATCTCTTCTTTCTTTTTTCTCACGATTAGCTCAGAAACACAGTACGGACTGGGTTCCAACGCGTTTGGGGATTCTTGTCCTTGGAGGACCTTATTATTGTGCTGACGCTTCAAAGAGAAATCCATGTTATATTGTACAAAGCTTTTACCCATTTGCAAATTTTCGGATGCAAAGAGCTTGTCTCTTGTCTGAAGGTTCTCTGAAACATCACTCCATTGTGGCAAGGCCCAGCTTCATCATCTTCGTCATCTTCTCCTGCTTCAATGTGACTGTGATCTTATATAAGGTGACTGTGTGGGATGACCTGTTATGTTGTAGACACGTCTTTTGTCATTGAATTATGTGGGTTAATGTTTTTTTTTAACGTTACCTTATTCTGTGAGCCATCGATGAACGGCATTGTTTGACTGTGTTACGTTATGGATCAATATCAATATTAGCCAAGACTTTTGTCATTACATTATGTGGGTTTATGATGAACGAAATATTCTTGGTATGACATGACATTTCGTATCGCCAAAAAAATGACATGACATGAAATTTCCTATGGTCTCCTTCTGAGATGAAAAATGAAGTGCCCAAAAAAATGACATGACATTTCTTATAGTCTCTATTGGACATATGGTCTGAAAAGAGCATTGCCATAATAAACATACAATTTTTACAAGATCCTGCTTTGCCATCTTCGTCGTCTTCTCCTGCTTCGCTGTGACCCTCGTCTTATATAAGGTGACCGTGGTCTTATATAAGGTGATCATGTGGGATGATCGTGGTCTTATTTCCGTGGTCTTGTATAAAGTGACCATGTGAGATGACCATATTATGTTGTAGCCACATCTTTTGTCATTACATTATGTGGGTTTATGGGTTTTTTTTTTTCAACGTTACGTTACCTGCGAGCCATCGATGAGAAGAATATTCCTGGCATTATTTTATATAGGAACTGGTATGGGATGACCATGTTACATTGTGGATCAATATCAATATTAGCCAAGTCTTTTGTCTATGTGGGTCTATGGTGAACGAAATATTCCTGGCATTGTATTATCAACATTTTGCCCAGAAAAATGACATGGCATTTCCTATGGTTTCTATTGGATATATGGCCTGAAAAAAACGTTGCCATAATAAACATACACTTTTCACAAGACCATGGTCTCAAACGCATGCATTTATACAAGACGTATCATATACTGCCATCATGTTGCAGCGTTGGAGGCCCTGCTTCAAGAGAACCATTGAAATGGTTATGCACCTTATGCCTTCCCTTCCCATTCTGACCTAAAAGGGTTGATTCAAACAAAGCCCTCACATTTGTGCCCTCGCTTAAAAGTGTGTGAACGCAGATGCACATAAAGAGTCTTCGGCCTCTTTTCCACCAGGATAGAAATCTATAGCCCACTCATAACCCGTCTCGCTAGTTATGTATTTTCTCAGAATAGCCATGGATTTTAAAGTGCGGGGAGTGGGATCCCGAATCATTTATGCGGCTACCGTTAACACACTAAAACCATTGGGCTGGAATTTAATTGGCATATTCAAGTCAACTAGAAATTTGCGGAGGCCAAGGCTGCCCCGAACATTTCTCTTTCCAACTTCCATATGTGGTAGTAATAGATGTGTGTCAATCTTGAAATACACAAGAAAACTTTGCGAATGCCTTGTGTCTTGGCTGCTGTGAACATATATATCACTAGAGGATAGCATCGCAGGAGAATCAATATAATGGAATAGAGTAAACATCCTCAAGGTTAATATGATGTAATAGGGGAGAAATTTCACATCTTCAACATTATAGCATATGTTTGAGAAGCATGGAGCTATATGCTACAATGAGAGATCACATCTATTTTACAATGCCAAACCAATAATCTATTCTTAAAATGCCACATTGCCCCCATTATAGTTCAAATCGTCATTAATTGTGGACCCAGATACATATTTGGCAATGTCTGAGAAGACCGTGTCACCATTTTAAGTCTAGGCCTTGATCTAACAATTTGCTACAAGATTTCTTACAGATTCTACAGGAATAGGAAAATGAAGCGCATATATTTGAATATTTGACTTCATGCAGTAAATAAGTTTAAAAGATGGGCTATTATAAAAGAGCAAAAAAGAAACATATTACGTACATGTATATTTTGCTTCTATTTTCTTTCTCTTATTCTTCGGTCTAATTAATATGATCAAGCAATGGCCCCTTCAAATTCAAGCAAATTCAAACAGCTAGGATTGCTCTATTGTCAGTGGAGATGGTTTGAGTTTTTCTCTACGCCATGTCTCTAAATCGATTGGCCCGTTTTGCAATTGAAGTTGGAGGCCATCACAAATGCTTATTCTAGTTTCTTTCCTCCATGAGCTTGTGCTTCAATCTTAGAGGTCCGATCCACATAAGCCTTTGGGGTTGTTTAACTCGGACCACATTCCTTGGTGCAGCTCATAGCAAATAAGATTCTTAATTGTTAATACACTTGCATTTTGTAATTTATTTGCAACCTTATTGGATTGCACAATATCTCACCGTGCTTAGAGTTTAGTTATGCATAGCCTACTTCATGTTGGTTTTGAAGGCTACCCACAACACAATTTGCATCCCTCGGGTTAGATTGTGTTAACGTGGAAAAAAAATTCTCCTATTTTTTGCTATCTAAATCCACTAACTAATTTCTACATTTTGCAAAATCTGGCGTATGCAGGTTTAATTAGTTGTGAGATCTGGCTGCGTAGAGGAAGCTGCAGTTTTAATGGGTAGGGGTGGGGTTGCCTCCTTTCGTGCATGCACCCCTTACCTACCCCCCCCCCCTGTAACATATATTGTAGACCGTTAAGATTAAAAAATCAATGGATAAGATTTGTTTGCACTATAACAGGGCCTAACTACCACTATTCATGGGTGCAAGTGCCTGATCGGTGGGTCCAGAAAAAAAGTGTCATAATTTCTTTTTTCCCATCTCTGTTTAGGACATGGACACGTGCATCTGAAAGCTATTTGAAAGAGCTTTTTGGGGATGTAAAAATTTGCCATGTTTGGATCTTCAAATTGGTGGATCGTGACACGAAGAGGTAAAGACAAACCATTCAAAAATCGTTGTCTTATACAAGTTGATTCATTAGAAGGCGTGTAGAAGAATCCGTGAACCTGCTGTAATTGGAGAAGCCTGACATTAAGAAACCACCTATGCATGAGAGGCATGATCAGGAGAATTGTGATTGGAATTTTATCTAAAGAAGCTAATCTCTGCTGAAGACGTTTATTCCTAGAGATTTTGTTACAGTTGATTTGGAGTTCGATTCAAGCATTTTTAATTGCAATCCCCGGAGAGATATTGCAGGGCCCATTTATAGAAAAATCGTGTGACAGACTTCGACAATCTGAATATGGCGTTTTGTTGAGGATCTCCGTTGAATATTTGCAAAAGAAGTGAGAAACTTGAGATCTAGCATATACTAGGTTCAATTCTCGGCTCACAAGCTCTGTTTGTTTTAACAAAAGACACAAAAAATTGAAGACATCTACTTCGCATTGACACAACCCGACACAATGGAAAGAAATGAACGTAACTTCCGTAATCTCCCTCAGAGCTACATCAACACATCTTGAATCACCCAAAAAATTCGAATTGTTAGTATTAGTATCATTCCCAAATTTGTCAAACATCAAGTAAGAGATCGTCTAATGCAATGTTTGAAAGATCACTTAATTACAATGGCAAATTTGGGCACATGAAAATTGCATGGCCTTTCATATTCTACCTTTGATAAGCAAATCTGCTCGAAATCGCATCTCCAACAGCCATCTTTGTGGAAACATATTCTATGATGTCTAAACTACTTTCTCCGGATCTCGCAGAGGCAAACCATCACTTGAAACAGCTTCTAAGTAAGGCAGCATCGCAAGAACAGGGCGAAGGGCAAAAGTATGATGGTGGGGTACAAAAAAATGCGACCCCAGCACTTAGATCAGCACCCTGCACTTACTATTCTAACATAGTATTCCACTTGTCATTCATCAGAGCTGTTATATGTTTCTATTGATTACCTAATTACCATGTGCTAGTACCAATAACACCCTAAACAAGCTGCCATACAGGGTGCTAAATAAGTGATGTCAGCATGTGTCCAGACGCCTGCTTTTGTACCCCACCAGTATACTTTTGCCCGCAAGCCAAATCCATTTTTCCTCTTTTCTTCCTCGAAAAGCTACGTGCCATTTTTTGGAGAAAACATCAATAAAAAATATGCTGAAAGCATATTTCTATCACAATTATATATGTTAGATAACTCTCATCCTAACCATTCAATATGCATATTTTACTCACATATTTAAATCTGAAACTCGCATATTTTTTGTATACGTAAATAACAGTTAGATGTCGTTCTGCCCCACCACTAGTCATGATCTGCCAGGAGAGGACGATTTTCTTTTCCTAAACTGACATTTATTGTTCGTCTTATTTTCATTTCTTTTCTATCGTGCATTTTATTTTTATGAGTGGTATTTTATTTTCCTCAGTGATATTCTTGGCCATATTTAACTTGGTCTCGACATTGACCAGCATCAAACTGCAGAATCACACCTAATAGTCTTTCTTGTTAAGGTAATGTTTAATTACTGGATTTTTTCGACATCTCAACTATATCTCCCCCTCTAACAGCATGGAGATGGTTTCTATGTTGGGAATGCCAATAATTAAAAGAAGTTAGTGTTAGTCCTGTACATCCTGGTACAGGACTATTCATGCACACGACGGACCAGGTCAAGGACAAGGATCCACATTCAGGCACAGGCCAGTCGTCAAAGGCCCCGCAGAAGACCAAGCAGCAGACTAAACAACAGACCACGAAGGCCACGGGCACGAAGAGGTCGAGAGCAGACAAGTGACGGACTGTCACCGCCAGCGTCAGTGTCAGCGTGACTTCAGGCACCTCAAGAGGCACCGCCAGCATTCCTGCAAATCAGGCCTCCTTCCAGGAGTCGGCACCGAGATCTGACAGAGTGTCAGTATTGGGCCAAAGGCCATTGTACTATATATATGAGTAGAGCTAGCCTTCACGGGCTAGATGAGTTTTTGGTCTTATCTCACTTCTGCTTTCTCTCAATTGTGAGAGCTCATGTATCATCATTGATATCAAAGAGTTTTGTTCTCATCATTGTGATCTTATTGTTTTCTTGGTTCTCTCTTTTTACCTTTTCTTTTGTTTCTTTTGCAAATCCCGCGTGACACAGCTACCGGATTCTCCTATTTGATCCACGGGTCCTCACAGAGGGCTGTCTTGCAGAAGTTCCCGAACCCAGACCCCAAACACTGTCGACGCTGCCGGGTCTGATTTTCTTTTCCCTTTTTCTTTTACCATGTCTGCCCGCGCTTTCCAGGGTAGCCCTTAAGCTCGAAATATCGCCAAAAGGCTATTTTTTTGGACATTTGCATTTTTTCCACTATTGTTGAGTAGGATCAATTAGGAGTGGTGCCAATAAAATATCGCCACCTTGTCTACGAAATTTTCTCCCTCCACTCATAAATTAGCCTACATCACTAAATGATGGATTCTTAGATTCGCCCCCATGTGAATTTTATTTTTGGTAATTATTCTAAAATCGCCCCTTAACCCCCTAAAATCATGTAAAATTAATACGAATTCTATTCTTGGTGAGTTTTTTAGAATTGTCGTTTATCTCCAAGAAAAAAAAAAGGAAAGGGAAAAAACCATGCATGTTATATGGATTTCATGATCCGGTTCCAACATCCAGGTATGCAATCCTGGAGTATTTTTTATTTTGTTCTGTTGTTTATCCAATCTTAAAAGATCAAATTTGGAATCAAATCGGTTTGTGCTTGCCCACCATAATATGCAATCATGCCTCGGCTAAGTTTATGTACTTGTTGTTGTTTACCCCTTAGTGTGGAGCTATTGAGATTTACAATCATATGCCAATGTCTGGTAACATGTATATTCATTATGTGAGCATTACGCTTACAACTGTATACGGACATAGCAAATATATATTGTAGACCCAAATTTTACTTGAGAAAAAAGTATATATTCCATCGCTTGATGGATGAAAGATTCGCCAAGGTTGCTACAACTCAAATTGAAGCCCGAAACAAAATCGCCAACATAACTAATCGAAAAAAGCTAAGATTTGCCTCACATTCTAAATTACACCTATAAAAATTTGGGCTTAAGGGCTACCCTGGCGCTTTCACCCCAGAGGATCTTCTTAGCCAGACGGCGTCTCGTTTGGAGCGCCATCAACGTCGCGAAGTTGCTCGAGATATGTATGACACTGCTTATGATATTGAGGGAGGCCATATTCGCTCAAGCTCAATCGGCGCCACCTACTCCTCGTGTTCACTCTCGTCCTGGCTCTCCTCCAGCGTGTAAACATTGTTCCCAACCTCAGTCACCTCATCATACACATGTTCAGCAACCTCCAGCTTATTTCCACACTCCAGAGAGTGCCTACATTCATATCTCCTCTGGCCATACTCCTCTGCCTTCACAACCATCATCTCCCCCTGGCGGAATGGGTTATCCCCATGTCTCTTTCGGCCCTCCCCAGGTTCAGACATATCCTCAATCCCCTTCTTTTCAACAAACACTTCCGGTTTACACTCTTACTGATCTCAAACCTCATGACCATGGACCCCACGGTCCTCCACCACAGGCACCTCCTTTTGCACATCTTCAGGGTCTTTCTGCTCCTTTGCCACCCCATACGGAATCCATGGAAGTTCCACCCCATTATGTTCCTCCTTATACACCGCCTCTCTATGCACAAGGCCAGTCACAATCTTCTTTTCAGACTCTCAAACTGACCTATCCCACTTTTGGCAGTACTAAAGGCAAACCATTGGATCAAAGTGCTCAAGCCCACATGAAAGAATTTGAGGCTCTGGCTGTCCTAAATGGTCACGCTCAACCTCAACTGAAGTTCCATATCTTTTCCACCACGCTGCGTGGATCCCCTCATCAATGGCTCATGGCAAACAAAAGCCATTGGAAACAAAACTGGACAGACATGAAGACTGCTTTCCTTTCTCATTATGGCACCACAGATGATGATCAACTTCTTCTCAAACAACTCAATGATCTTCAGCAAGAGCCCACGGAGTCAGCCCGGGATTTTGCGGATCGTCTTCATATACTCCTCAGCAAACTCCAAAAGTACCCCACGCAGAGCCAGATCCTCGTCTGGTTTCTCCAGGGACTTCCTCCTGCGATCCGTCTCATGACTGAATACCTGCGCCCCAAGACTTTGGAGCAGGCCATAGAACTCGTCAATCATTCAGTTAATATTTCCTCCCGAGGCGTGGCCCTCCAGGAGCTACCCTTCATTCCTCCTGTCATGGTACCTCAGACTGTCGTTCAGCCTCACCACTCAAATCCTCAACGCAATCAAATTTGGTGCCACCTCTGCAAATATCAAGGCCATTTGGCCAATGAGTGCAACTCCTCCAATGGCCCTCCTCATTGTAAACGCTGCAACATGTGCAATCATGCCACGAAAGAATGCACTCGTACTCATCCTACGCCCTTCCGGCAAAAGATGGTTTATCGAGTCCAGACCACGCCTCAGCAACAGACGACATACCAACCTCAACCATTTCAAGCTCAACCACTTCAACAGTATCAACAATCTCAGCAATCTCAGCAGCCAAGAGCACAAGGCAACCATGCTCCTTTTGATCCTTCTAAAACCCAGTGTTATCATTGTCTGGAATGGGGTCATACCACCACGGCATGCCCTCAACTTCCTCAAGTTCAAGTCCAACTTCCAGGCACGAATCAAACCACATCAGTACGCCTCACAGCCTATCAACTTTGGATAGCAAATGGCAAACAGGACCCTCGTCCTGTTCTTCGAAAACCACCACGCGTGCCTCAACAATCAAGGTATCAACCAGCTCCTGCCGCGACTCCTCCGATGGATCAACAAGCTCAGGAAGAAATTTACCAAGCTCTCAATCCTCCGGTCCAACCGTCAAACTGGGTTGGTTTGGTCTCACGACAGACCAGGGCTTCATGCCCCTTGACCATCATTCCTCATGATACGCGCCCTGCTTTTGCGGTCGACACGATCCCTCATGAAGAGGAAAAAAAGGTTCACTTTGCACCAGACTTGGATAAACTCATGCCTCATGTCATGCCCAAGGTAAGACAAAGCATCCTCAACCTCATGCAGGCTGCAGAAGGCCGCACACTTGCTAATGTGCACGCCACTACCAGGGCTCAACAGCGTCATGACGCCCCTCCGTCATCTCACACTCCATGCTCTCAGACATATCCGAATATTGCTGCAGAGGTGGAGCTTCTCAAAGAAGTTTCTGCTTTTTTACCTCAGACTTCAGCTCCCCTGGATCCTGCTGATTCGTTTTCTCATGTTCCTTTGGAACTCCAAGAAGAACTTGCAAAAATCAAAATTCCTTTGAGTTTAGCCACCATTCTGAAACTTTGTCCTGCTCTCAAGGACCAGTTGCCCCTTCCTACGGTACTGATTGGGGCTGTAGCTACCTCCACACCCACGGTACATGCCACGGTGGGCAATCAACAAGTCAACCATGTTCAAATTGACGGGGGTAGTGCAGTCAATTTTATCAATGATAAGCTCCGCAAGCAAATGGGCATTCAACAACTTTACCGTGCCCCATATGACATCAAATTGGCTAATGGCCATATCACGCGCCCTCAAGGCGTCACGCCTATTCTTCACATCAATATAGGCGCCCTCAGATTCCCCTTGGAATTTGGTGTTTGGAAAGCTGGGGAAGATCCAGGTGATTATGAAATGTTGGTTGGCAAGCCTTTTCTCCGTCAGGCCAAAAATATCCATTATTGGGCCACGGACCAGCTCGTCATCACAGATGGTCATCTCAATGCCACCATGGATTTGGAAACCGGCAAGATCATCTCGGTAGAACATGCGGAACCCTCTCTCTCCGACACTGAGTCTGACGAAGCACAAAACACCTATCATGTCCAGGCTCCCCCTGCGAGTCTGCCTCTGTCATCCTACCCTGAATATGCTGATCCGTGGGGAGAGATGACTCTCGATCAGGACCAGGCTGTGGCTGCTTTACTCGACCCCTACCTGGCTCCTTGCAATCGCATCCAACGCGTCGATCATTTTTCAGATACAGAACTTCCTCCCGACATGGTGGATGTACATGCTGTCATGAAGCAACCCGTGCTTGATGATGCTCAGCAACCGCTTTTCTTCACCACGCAGAATGCAGCTCATCCCGTCATGTTCCAACCTCCTGCTCATGTTGTTCAAGACACGAAAGTTGTTCCACACATTCAAACTCCTGAGGTGGAGATAGTGGACGTTGGCAACAATCAACCTGTCCGTCTTGCTGCCAATCTTCCGACTACCTATCGAGCACGCGCCATCACGCTCTTCAAAAAATTCAAACACATTTTTGCCTGGAGCTATAAAGATCTTCGAGGTATCAACAAAAACTTGGGGGAACTCACCATTCCTACCAAACCAGATGCACGTCCTGTCTAGCAACGACAGTACCGGCTCAACCCCAATTACCGTGACCGTGTCAAGGCCGAAATTGATAAACTCCTTGCTGCCGGCTTGATTTATGAGGTCAAACATTCTGAATGGGTGAGCCCCATCGTCATTGCTCTCAAGCACAACGGTAAGATCCGCGTCTGCGTGGACTATCGCAAACTCAATCAGGCCACGGAGCGTGATCACTTCCCGCTTCCCTTCACAGACCAGGTTCTGGAAGAGGTCGCTGGTCATGAAATGTACTCCTTCATGGATGGTTTTTCAGGCTACAATCAAATTTCAATCAAAGAAGCTGATCAACTTAAGACTACCTTCACCACCCCATGGGGCACTTTTGCCTACAAGGTGGTTCCTTTTGGGTTATCAAACTCTCCATCAACGTTTCAACGCATCATGCTCTCGATTTTTCATGATTATATGAAGGAGAAACCCTTTCTTCAGATTTTTCAAGATGACTTTTCCGCCTACAGTTCCATGGATGACCACCTGGATAAATTAGAGCTCGTCTTTCAGAAATGTGATGAGTCTGGCATTAGTCTCAATCCTGAGAAATGCACCTTCTGCGTCACCTCTGGTGTTCTGTTAGGACATGTGGTCAGTAAAGCAGGTATCACCACGGATCCTGCTAAAATCAGTTGCGTGCTTAAAGCTCAAGCACCATCTAATATCAAGGAGACACGTTCTTTCCTGGGCAAGGTAAATTATTATTCCACCTTCATTCCTGGACTTGCCGCCATTGCTGATCCCATTCATAAACTCACGGGTGATGAATCCACTTGGGCTTGGAATTCCCAGGCCGATGCTGCTTTCCAACAGTTGAAGATCTTGCTTACTCAGGCCCTCGTGCTTGTTCCTCCTCAATGGGACAAGCCTTTTCATGTTCATGTTGATGTCTCAGCATTTGCTATTGGTGCTGTTCTTTCTCAAGCATATGACGCGCACACAGACAAACCGAACCGTTATGCCAGCAGAAAACTCACTCCTGCTGAGCGCAACTACTCTGCCACCGAGAGGGAGGCATTGGGCTTAATTTTTTGTGTCCAATGCTTCCGTCATTATTTGTTGGGGAGTCAGATCAAATTCTTTGTTGATCATCAGGATTGCTCGTTGGGTCCTTCTGCTGCAAGAATTCGCTCCTTTTGAAATCATTCATAATGCTGGCAAATCTCATGTTGTACCAGATTATCTCTCACGCATCCACACAGATGATCCCTCCACGGGTGTTTCAGATGCCTTTCCTGACGCACAGCTGTTTCTGGTCACGGCCACGCCCCATTGGTTTTATAACTTCCAGCAGTATCTTCTCACTGGTGCTCTTCCCTCCGAGGATCCCACGCTCTCTCCAGAAAAGCTTCAATCACGCCGCCGTCAGTTTCTCCATGAGGTTCGTGACTATACCATGGTTGCGGGCCATCTGTACAAACGCGGTAAGGATATGGTCCTTCGACGCTGTGTTCTTCCTCATGAAGTGCCCGATATCATTCGACATGCCCATGAAGGGCTTGGTGGTGGTCATTTTCATGGTGACACCACGGCACGCAAAATCCTTCTCGCAGGCTATTTTTGGCCCACGCTCTTCAAGGATGCCCACGCTCACGCCCGCACGTGTGATGTCTGTCAGCGTGTGGGTAGGCCCACGGCCCATGATGCTCTCCCGTTGACGCCGGTCGCCACGCCACTTCCCTTCAGCAAATGGGGAATGGACTTTGTGGGGCCCATTGATCCTCCCGCGCGGCACACCCGTGCCCGCTACATTCTGGTCATCACTGATTACGCCACCAAATGGGTTGAGGCTTGCGCACTTCCCAACAACACTGCAGCAAGCACAGCCAAGGTCCTCTATACGCACATCATCACGCGTTTTGGCTATCCCACGGAACTGGTCAGTGATCGAGGTGTTCATTTTGTCAATCACACCATCAAAGAGCTGACGGATTATCTGCTAATCCATCATCGCAAAAGCACACCTTACTATCCTCAAGGGAATGGTTTGGCTGAAAGTACAAACAAGACTCTCATCACTATTCTCAAGAAAATCTATGACGCCTCTCGCACAGATTGGCAAGACAAACTACCTACTGTTCTTTGGGCTTACAACTGCTGTTTCAAGATAGCTACTGGTCACACTCCTTTTAAATTGGTTTATGGTCAAGAAGCCTTGATGCCCTTTGAATATGTTCTTCCGACACTTCGTTTTCAACTTGCTACCACTCATAATCCACCTGCAGCTCTTCGAGAACGAGTTTACCAACTAGAATAGTTGGACGAACTTAGGCGAGATGCATATATTCGGGTTCTTCATGGTCAACAGTTGAGGAAATCTTTGCATGACAAACATCTGAGAGCCAAAACTTTTCAAGAAGGTGATTTGGTTTTACTTTATGATTCTCGTTACAAAAATTTTCCATGGAAGTTAAAGTTCCGATGGCTTGGTCCTTTTCAAATCGTTCAAGTTGTACAACCCAGCGTTTTCAAGCTGGCAGAATTAGATGACACTCCATTACCTACACTGGTTAATGGCTTCTGCCTAAAACAATTTCATACAGAAGATACAAACAGTCATACACATGATGCACAACAAAATTCTGACTCCACAGATAGTGACTAAAGCGGCATATTTATATTTATAGTAGAGGCGAAAAACAAAAGTGGGCATTGCCCATATACATCCGCTATGAGCAGAGCCCTATTTACAAAATGGGCAGAGCCCTATTTACAAAATCCTAAGTTAAAACCACCCCTACTCCGGGTTTGGAGCAGAGGTTATGCGGAGGATGTGGTAGAGGTTTTGCTCAGGATCCCAGCGCAGATGCAGCACCACCTCCATGGCATTCGTCAGTGGGTCGGGATGCTCAACCATCCCACTGCACCATCCGTCCATCGGAATACCGCGGTTACGGCATTTCCAGAGGTCAAGATCATTTATCTTACAGGTAATCCACTCCTGGCAGTTCGTCAACATAGTGCAGTTTTCGTTCACAGCGGCCATGCTATTGATCGTGAACTGGTGTCTCAGCTTCGACCACTGCTCGTCTTAAATAGCCAAACCGACTGGCACCCTGTCGACGTGGACCAATCAGCCAATCGCCAACGTGGTTGCAATGCAAGGCTCTTTCTAAATCCAGAATCTTTTCTCCCGCCACATATCTAGCCATGGTACCTTCTGACACTTCCTTTTTATGATATCCCACTTCGAGTTGCCAGCATTAAATGACATTCCTTCCTTTCACGCCCATCGGACATTAATATTTGTACCTTCGCCAGCTGTTACATCCGATCGTTCATTCACGTCTCATCTCCACTGTTCATCGCTTCTCCCTTAACTGCTTGGGGACTTAGCCAAATTTCTGCCCCTCAATCGACTACTTCGCATCTATCGCCACCTGGCACCATCAACGGTTGCTGTTTCCTTCACCTCACGCCCCTTCGCCACACCTTGTGTGCCCTAAAACCTTTTCGTCCTTCTTCATTTCGTCTTCTGCTCTTCGCCCTCTGGCTTCTCACATCCGCTCTTCCAGTTACCTTCAGTAGCTTTTCGCCATGGCCGCTACACCAAAATTCCCTCAACTTCAAACTTCTGCTCCACGGGATCCGGCTCTTTTTGAGTCGGTGACCTTCTCAACACCCACCTTTCGCGAAGCCCTAGCAGTGGCGTAACGCCATGGGCTTTATGAATTCTCCACACAAGAACTCCCTGCACCAAATCCAGAGCAACTGAAGCAGTTTGTCGCTCATATGATCAACAGCCCGGACGGATACGCCACCACGGTCGAGCAGACCACCATTTTGCTTACTCCAGTTCTGCTTTCTCAGGTATTCCAAATTCCTCTTGCCAGGCCTTCTTTATCTTGGGCTGCCTTACAGGACCAGGATGTCACTCAGTATGGCGCAGCTCCTTATCAGGCCAACATGTATCGACTCACAAACATTGCAAAGACCCACGATACTTTTGTAAAGTTTCTGTGGCGAAAATTCTATGTGTATTCCATCAAGAATACCCATATCAATAAACAGTTTTATTAACATTGTCATTATGGCCGTCTATTCCACTCATCCTATTGATTGGCCACAAATTTTGTTCCTCAAACTTCTCCATGAAATTGATCGCGTCTGTGCAGCACCTTCTTCTGGCTTTGACACTTCTGTGGGTGCCCATCTCCAGGCCATCATCCGTCATTATATACCTGTCACCCGACCAGGGTCCCCCTCTACTTCTCAGGCATCCACTCACCAAACCTTCCATTCCCTTCCAAAAAACCACCATGCTGAGACTTCACGCCCTCCTCTTTCTCCTGGTCATGCTCAAAATCAAGACAAACCTATTCCTGTTTCCTCTTCATCCACAGAAGCCACGCCCTCCACTTCTCATCATGTTTCTCAGACGTCACAGACCAATCACCAACAGGGCTCCGCACCTCCACCTTCTCGCCAAGCCCTGTATCAATACCAGCAGGATGTCCAAGCTATTGTTCTTAAGCTACAGGACTCACAAGAAGTCTTCATGAATGGTGTTCAAGCCTACATGGAGGCCATGGAAGCAGTTCACAGGGATCTCCAAGATGCCACCACGCAAGTTCAATCCCTGGAAGAAAAACTTCAACAGAAGCACGAGGTTCTTTTACAGGCCCGTGAAGCTCTCAAGACTGCACAAGACCAGACCACCCTCCTTGCCGATCAACAGGCTCAGTTACAATCCACCATTCAAGAATTGCTTGAGCAGATCAAAGACAAGGATAAACTCCTTGGCGACAAGGATAAAGCCATTGCCGATCTTCACACCATGTACACTGAGCTCTCTCAAAATTACAACACTCAACTTCAAGAGCTCAAGGAGCGCAACGAGCAGCTCCCCTCTCTCCAAGACCAACTGACCGCGCTGCAAAGTCAGGTCATGTCTCTTCAGACTCAGCTTACAGAAGCACAGAAACAAAAATTGATTGATGACACAGAGATTGCCACGCTTCGACTGCATACTCCTGGGCAATCCTCTTCTCATGGCACGCTTCCTCACAGACGGTTCCGTGATCAATCACGTCTCCTGCTCGAAAAGGATAATCAGATCCGAGACCTCGACCATCAACTCCAGCAAGCTGTTCAATCAGCAGAAGAAGCCCAACATAAACAAGAGGGCTATATTGATATTGCTATCCGCATTCCTGCGGATTTCTCTACTCCTTTCAGTTATCTGGATTATGTGGTTGCCCGACGCCACCTTTTTCTTCTGAAGTGGTATGCGGCAGACGGCCAGGTTAATGCACAGCCACTCCGCAGTGCAGATTTTCTAAGGATCTGGCCGGACCTTTCTGTCGAAGACAAAGGTTTACTTCAGAGTTCCAAAAGGCATGGACTAGGGAGACCAGATCCTTTTTGAGAATATCCCAGAATTTAATATAGAATTCTGCTGGAAGACCATCAGGGCCAGGAGACTTACCATTATTGAAAGAGGTTAGAGTAGCAAAAATCTCTTCTTGGGAAGGAATAGCAGTAACAAAATCATCCATGATTTCAGTAGCAGAAGGTAGGATATTGTTCATAGTGGTCATGAAGTCATTAGCTTCACTAATATTGTTGGAGGGGATAGGCTTGCCATGAAAAAGGTCCATATGTCTGCTTTTAAAGAAGCTGACAATCTCAGAATGAGAGGAGTAATTGTTACCATGATCATCAATAGTCTCAGTTATGGAATTTCTGAGAATCCTGCTTTTAGCAACTCTAAAAAAAAAACTTTGTGCTACCAGAATCCATGTCATTGGTGTATTTGATCTTACATCTAATAGCAGAACCCTTTGCCTCCATCTCCTCAATATTTTTTATCCTTCTCTCTCTCTCTCTCTCTCTCTCCCACTTGAAGGTTGGAATTTGTAGGATCATTTTGAAGCAAGGATCTTATATCTTTCATATACATCAGAAGCTGGCTCTTTTCCTTGCTGCATTGATCATGTATAGCTTTAGACCAATTTTTGATCCAACCTTTTATTGCCTTAATTTTGGAATAGAAATGTTTCATGGAAGGCATATGGCCATCAGCAAACTCATTTGTATTCTCAGAGATCTCCTCATAAAATGCTTTAAATTGAGAACATAATTTCTCATTCTCAAGAAGGGAAGAATTAAATTTGTAAGGAGTGCTTCCCTCCCTTTGGATCTTGGTGATATGGGAAGTATGAAGGAATTGAGGCTGATGATCTGAGATAGAGGTACCCTCATCACTGGTGACATAGCTATTATCCCAGAAGGCTATAGAGGGATTGGAGACATAAAATCTATCAAGGGTACAATAAACTCTTGCTCTGTCTTTCTATTTATTAGACCAAGTATTAGCAGTAGAAGATGGGATGTGGATCAAATTATTATCAGAAATGAGGGAATCCCAATTCTCCTTTTCAGTTCTGGTCATATTTATTTTATTCCCCAATTTCAAATCCCAAGAAGGAGTGTTATTAGTCCCCATCAATGATCCAGTTGTCAAGATTTTGAGATTCCAGCCAGCTATTAATTTCATTCCATATTGGCTCCCTATCTCTGGGAGAGATGGGAGCATATACATTTATGATACCAAAACTAGAATTGGAGACAGAATAGATGATAGCTTGCCATACTCTTGAAGGACTGTTATAGAAGGAATTATGACTAATCTCTCTCTCTTTCAAATGATAGCCAGACCACCACTTGCCCCAGAAGAATTAATCCAAATTGAGGAGGAAGAAGGATAGATCCAATCCCCTAGGTTACTACATTCAAAGGAAGGAAGCTTTAGTTCTTGCAGAGGAATGATATCAGCATTATACAATCTGATTTGAGAAATGGCACGTCTCCTCTTTAAGGGGCCTTTAATTCCTCTAAGATTCCAAGTTACGATCAAAAGGAGGTATAGAAGGAGAAGACTTAGATTCTAGATTTTTTGGATTTCCTCTTACTTCTGGTGTTTTTAGCAGGAGTTTTATTCATACCAGATAAAACCAGACCTAAACTATTCCCATCCTTCTTAACAGTTCTTTTGACTGACTGAATCTTTTCAGGTTTGGGATTTTTGCTGGAATTCTCAGTAAAGAACTCTTCTTTACCCCAATTTTCTTTATCACTCCCATATCCCTCACTATCACTGAAATCAGAACAACCCTCAGGAAAAAACTGAAACATAGAGTTTTTATTAATGCTTAAAGGAGTAGAATCAAAAACTTGCCTGGTATTTTCTTTTTCTTGAAGCTCCCTTTGTTCAGTAATTATCTCTTCAGGTGTCTCGGGAACAATCTCAATACCAATTTTTTGATCATCACTTGCTGATTTATTTTGATTGACTATCTGCTCTTCTGTAGTTTGTGTGATGTGAAGTTGCAAAGAAGCCATCTGATCATCAAACTTGCTTGATATTTTTAGAGGACTGATAGGATCTTCCAATTCCAGACATAATTACGTAGCATATCTTCTATTATGCGATTGGTACGGTGGTAAGCCGTACTCATGTCTAGTTTAGTTTGAATAGTGCTAAAGAAATCCTTCCAAAGGGCACTAACAAAACAAACTTAGGATCCCGGTTCGATATAATAGTACGGGACATCCCATGAAGGCGAAATATCTCCCTGGCGAACAAGGCAGTGTCTAATACGGTGTTCGTGGTTCGACATGGCAAGAAATGTGCCATTTTGGAAAGCTTGTCGGCCACAACCATTAAAGCATCGAAGCCCTGTGATAAAATCCATGGTAATAACTTCCTACTTTGCATTAAGAACATGCAAGGGCTGCAATTCTCCTGGCATCCGCAATTGTTCTGCCTTTGTCTGCTGACATATCTGGCACTGCTTAATGTATCTCGCAATTTGCCTCTTCGTACCTGGCCAAATAAGCTGGAGCGGATCTTAAAATATGTCTTCATGAATCCTGCATGCCATGCTATAGGACTGTTATGTGTGTCATGGAGAATGAGCTTGCAAACTCCTGATGTTTCAGGTACACATAACTTATTTTTACAATAAAGAAGGTTACCTTCCTTCTTATAATGGTGAAAAGCTTCCTTATCCGTTCTGGCTTCCTTGAATAGACTTTGCGATATTTTTTGAAATTCAGGATCTAAAGGGAGACTCTGCTCTATCTACTTACCAAACTCACTGGTGAGAGCGGAAATTGCATTACAATGCGTTTGAGTGACTAATTGATGCCTGGAAAGAGCGTCGACAACAACATTATGCTTGCCTAGCTTATACACAACTTCAAAATCATATTCTTCCAGGAATTCCATCCATCGTCACTGCCTAAGGTTGAGGTGGAGTTGCGTGAAGATATACTGGAGACTTTGGTGATCTTACCCAGCTGGAATTGTCTCCCAAGCAAGTAATATCTCCAAATATGCAAGGCACGCACGACGCAAGTAACTCCTCGTCATGCGTGGGATATCGCTGCTCAGCATCATTTATTTTCCTAGAATCATACGTGATTACCCTACCTTCTTGCATCAATACACTGCTCGTAACAATCTTACTGGCATCTATGGCAATCCACTTATCCTTCTAAGGATCTGGCAAGGTAAGAACTAGAATGGTTGCCAAAGCATCCTTTAATGACTGAAATCCGGCCTGGACTTTCTCTTTCCAATGTGTCATCCAATTTTTAACCTTCTCATGTTTTGTAAGGTCTATAAGAGGTGCTGTAAGCTTGGCGAAGTCCTTAACAAATGTTCGGTAATATATAGCCCGCCAAACCTAGAAAACTGTGGACCTCTGATGCATTCGCTGGAACAGGCCAATCTTTACTGCCTCAATCTTGGCTAGATCCATTGATATACCATCAGCAGAAACAATGTGTCATAAGTAGTCCACCTTAGTAGTTGCAAACTTGCATTTAGCGAACTTAGCATAAAGTTGATGGTGTCTCAATTTCTGCAGGACCAACCGAAGATGACGCTCATGATCCTCCAAGATTTTGCTATAGATAAGGATATCATCAAAGAAAATGATGACAAAGTCATCTATGTATTCGCAGAAGAAATCCTTCATCAATCTCATGAACATGCTGGGGCGTTGGCTAAAACTTATAGTGCTCAGAGCGTGTCTGAAAGGCGGATTTATGGATGTCATCCTCTTTAATCCTGATCTAGTGATATCCTAAACAAAGGCCAACCTTTGTAAAGTACTTTGCTCCTTGCAATTGATCCATCAGATTATTGGCGTGCAGTAACGCATACCGACTCTTAATTGTGTGCTTATTCAATCGCCTATAGTCAATGCAGATGCGCAAGGTACCATTATTTTTCTTCACAAGCAGAATAGGGCATCAAAGGGTGATACACTTGGCCAAATGAATCCTAACTTAAGAAGGTCTTGCAGCTGATTCTTACGCTCTGCCAATTCGAGTGTGCTCTTATGATACGGAGCCTTACTGGTAGGCTTAATACCGGGTTCCAGTGTGATTTCACATTCCACGCCTCTGAAAGGTGGTAACTTTTGAATCTCATCGAAAAAAAGGTCGTGGAATTCATGAAGTAAGACAGCAATTGCTTTGGGCAAGCTTCCAATAATCTCTTTCTGTTTAGAAATGGCCTCCACTGACGCAAGTCTGACAATGCAGGCAACCTAATAGTCAACCTTCCATCATATCCACTGTTGGTCAAGTAGACAGTTTGTCATCCTTACAGATACGGGTAGTACGCACAATTTTGCTTCACTTAGAATGGCAAAAGTCTTACAGCTTACTCCTTTGAGATTGAAGCCGCGTCTAGTTATGTTGGCTAGTGGGGCAGTTCATCATATCCGAGGCCAACACATTAATTTGATGCCAAGAGCACCCGTTGCTCTAGGAGCCGAGATTATGAATATCGGTCGGTATGATCTCATGTGGGTATGGAGTTCTTGGCTACTGCAAAAGCAAACATATATTGTGAAAAGCGGGAAGTTTCCTTTAACGCAGCTAATGGAGCTCGTATCACTATAGCAGGTAAACCGATTGTTCCAATTTTGCAGGCGCCGATACAAAGTTTTTGCTAAAGCATTCAAGTTTTATTATGTCCCCAGAGCACACCATTGCCAACAGATTCAAACTTTCTACCGCCTGGAACAGAGAAACCTCATAGTCCAAGCATACACGGATGAGTTCATGCATCTACGGCTGTATGTTCTAGGAATTAATGAATGCAGGGCAGTCGAGAGTTATATTGAGGGGTTATCTCTCAACTCCGGAAGATGGTACGACCCATAGATAAAAAAAATAGTAGCAAAAGCCGAAGCTAAGGCCCTTAGCTTGGAGGAAGATAGTCCCAAATACCAGCTACAACGTTCCTCTACCTTTGATCAGAACAAAAATTATACACCTTATCGAGGATGCTCTCTTAGTCCAGGACCTCCTCAGCAGGCTGTGTACCAGAAGCAAGACAGGAAAGTCTCCTTCAATGTACCAAATATGTCCACTAATCCTACAGGAGCCATTCTGCAAGCAATTCCAAAGGAAGCTCGGGAGCAGTTACGAAGAAACAAAGCCTATTATTGGTGTTTTCGACCAGGACATCACATACAAGAATGCCCATATGTTACCCAAGCTGTACAAGCCACTATTGCAGAAGTGGATTGGAATGATGTGTTGCATTTGATCCTCCAACTGTTGCTGACGAAGCTCCAAACTATATACAAGGTGAGTCCCACATATATGCTGCTATTGAAACAGGTCACGCTGATAGTCAATCTTCTATCATATCCATGGTTGGCCAAGTAGACAGTAGAACTTTTGTCATCCTTATGGATACAGGTAGTACACACAATTTTGCTTCACCTAGAATGACAGAATCTTACAGCTTACTCCTTTGAGATCGAAGCTGCGTCCAGTGTAACGGACCCATGGGAGATGCTCGAGTAGATCTAGGTGTCGCGCTCCCGAGACACCAACATAAATGGGTAGAAGCAACTACTCATAAATGTTTAGATGGTTTTGCCCAGTTGGCTAAGGGCATGTTGGTTAAGAATGTTACATTTGGTATCAGAGCAGGGCTCGAGTCTCCGTGGGGCAAGTATGACCTTGTTTTGGAGGCCTGTGACAAAGATCTAGAAACTACCCGAAGCATTTGTTTTAGTTGGAAGGCTGAATGACACAATTTTATGTGACTTTGTGAGATACACTACAATAATATATAGACACCAGTTCTGACAACTTACCATCAATTGCGCCTATGGTGCTACATGCTCTTAAATTACTAGAAAAAATAATTTCCTCAGGAACTATAGCTTTCTCTTGGACGTTTTCAGAACATTATACGACAATGAATGATAGCTTTCTTGTGGACATAGAGCATACACCTTCAGAAGATTCTGATCATATATGGAAACCCTTCCTATTTTCCCATGGCATTGGAAAATAGAAAGGATTTCCATATGAATTAAATTTTGAATTCTTGGGTGACGTGCATATTTATGAGTGTTGCCCTATTAATGGGCGGCGCCCGTCTTGAAAAGCGTGGTCCATAGAGGAATATTATAAATATTAGAAAAAAGGGGTGGAAACCAGTGTTGTATCCATACGGGTACGATAACTTTCAAGTACTTAGCGTACCATACCAGAGGTACGGTACGTACGGAATAAAAAAATGCATTGTTTTTGTGTCAAATTTTGGTAGTTTTCAACACAAGTACGGTAGTATTTTATAGGTACGGTACGTATTTTATAGGTACTGTAAGTATCTTATAAGTATTTTATAGGTATGGTACGTATTTTATAGGTACAGTAACAACACCTTTTAACGTACTATTTTTTTTTCGGTACGTTAAAAACTCAGAGGTACATTACGAGGTACAATACGTAAAATACTTATAGTACCGCACATGTACTGTAAGTACGTAACAACACTGGTAGAAACCCTTCCCATTTTTCATGGAAACCCTTTTGGTTTTCAAAACGGGAAACCCTTCCCATTTTCCATGGAAACCCTTCCTAATTTCCATGGAAACCCTTCTGATTTTCCAAATATAGAAATTCGGAAGAGTTTCCATGGAAATTAGGAAGGGTTTCCAGAAACCCTTCCTGGTTTTAATGAAATCCGAAAGAGTTTCCACAGAAAATGGGAAGGGTTTCCATGAAAATTTGGAAGGGTTTCCACGGAAAATAGGAAGGGTTTCCATGGGAGGCCAACCCAAATTGGGCGTACATAAATCTATCGATAACAAGGGGTTCAAAGGGGATTTGATATGGATATACAAATCACAATTTTTGAAACCAAATTAAAAGAATAGGTCAAGGTAATAAATCAAATTGTGATTAAGGCCACATGTACATAAATTCTAACTGTTTGGGGTTTGGGTTCGGGAACTCCTGCAAGACAGCCCTCTGTGAGGACCTGTGGATCAAACAGGAGAATCCGGTAGCTGTGTCACGCGGGATTTGCAAAAGAAACAAAAGAAAACGAGAAAAGAGAGAACCAAGAAAACAATAAGATCACAATGATGAGAACAAAACTCTTTGATATCAATGATGATACATGAGCGAGAGAAAGCAGAAGTGAGATAAGACCAAAAACTCATCTAGCCTGTGAAGGCTAGCTCTACTCATATATATAGTACAATGGCCTTTGGCCCAATATAGACACTCTGTCAGATCTCGGTGCCGACTCCTGGAAGGAGGCCTGATTTGCAGGAATGCTGGCGGTGCCTCTTGAGGTGCCTGAAGTCACGCTGACGCTGACGCTGGTGGTGACAGCCCGTCACTTGTCTGCTCTCGACCTCTTCGTGCCCGTGGCCTTCGTGGTCTGCTGCTTAGTCTGCTGCTTGGTCTTCTGTGGGGCCTTTGACGACTGGCCTGTGCCTGACTGTGGATCCTTGGCCTTGACCTGGTCCGTCGTGTGCATGAATAGTCCTGTAACAGGACGTACAGGACTAACACTCTCCCCCACCAAACGACACTCAGGGTGAAGAAAAGGGGGAAGTGTTTCTGATGACGGAAACCCAGCAGTCTGAAACTCATCCTCACGGGTATGAGGACTCTGATGAAAGCATCACTATTCTTCAATATTCTGACGATACTCTCTCCTTTCTTGATGCTGATATGGCTAACATTGATCTCTTCCTCAAAATTCTCAGTCAATTCTCAACAGCCTCGGGCATTCAGTTAAACATCAACAAAAGCCTGATCATTGGGGACATCCCTCATCAACATTTATCTGGTATCAATGTTCTCTCTCCTGTTCATGCTACTAAGTTATTGGGTATGCCCCTTTCTATGAATCAGAGTATTAAAGATCTTTAGGATCCTATTCTCTTGAGAATAAAGAAAAAACTGAATAACTACAGGAACTATCTCACTCTTGCAGGTAGAACCATCATTGCCAATTATGTTCTTGCAAGCTCTCATGTCTATTTTTCTACAGCCTTAGTTGCTCCTAAAAGTGTATATTTGGAGTTGGAGAAAATCATTAGAAACTTCATATGGAAAGGAAGTCATCTTGTCAATTGGAACTCTATCTACAAAACTAAGAGTTTTGGTGGTTTAGGTTGTAAGAATCTTTTTATTCAAGCTCAATCTCTTGCAGGGAAGTTTGTTTGGAAAGCCATCCATGGGAGCCAATCTCCTGCTTACAAGTTCATCAGATATTGGATCAACCTAAGTCATCCCTATGGGCATCCCTCTATTCAACGCGTTTCCTCATTCTGCCTTCACTCAGATGAAACCAGCCTCCAATATCTCTCCCCTTATGAGGAATTTCATCAAGGCCTGGAATTCTATCTCCCCTAAATTCCAATTTATCCCAAGAGATAAGGTCCATGCTGATCTCCCCATTTTCTGGAATCCTATTTTGGCTGATCGAAATTCTTCTGTTCTGGCAATCAAACATCCTATAATTTATAAGAAATGGCATGAGGCTAGTCTATATTATATCAGTGATCTTTTCTCAGGAGGGAGAATTATTTCTTGGACTAGACTGAAAGATATCATTAAGGGTACTTCCTCAAATTAGAAGATCTACACTCTTATCAAACCTTATCTCTCAAATCTGTCCCCCAACTCTGGAAAAGGTGACTGGACTATAAATGGCAAAGGGATTTACAAAGTTAAATATGTGTACAATGCTATGTCCTCTATATTGATGACAGCAAAGCTATGTTGAAATGGTCTATTAGTCATGCTCATCTAAATGATCTCTTCCATAATGTTTGGAATTCTTATTGTCCTCCTAAAATTTCTTATTTCATTTGGCTTCTTGCTAATGGTAGCCTCAACAATTTGTACTCCTTGTCTAATAGAAATCCTAGCATCACAGCAAACTGTCCCATGGCATGTGATAGAGTTGAAGATATGTGTCATATTTTTCTCTGTAGCAAATTGAATGATTTTTGGACTTGGCTTGCTGATAAATTTGGCATTGTAAACAATGAGGATCTTCTATCCCTTCTCCAGCATGATGATAAATTTGTTAATTCAATTATTTACATTGCTCTTTGGAATATTTGGAAAGCCAGAAATCGTGTCTTATATGGAAACAAAAGTCCTACCTTTTGGTTAAAGATGCATTTTCAATTTGACTTTGAGACTATTGCTACTGCTCACAAAAAGAAATATGGATCTAACTATGACAGGAATTGGGAGGCTCATGGACAGTATATGGGACACTATGATTTATTTGCTTCAAATTTGAATATTATAAATTCTAACTTTTTCTTCTCTGATGATTCTAGAATATCTTGAATTCCTGCGTGGAGATGGAAGAAGCAAATTTGATAGCTCCTCGCCCTTCAGTCAACAAGCTAAAGATCAGGTCATGCAAAACAGTATTGCTACACCCATGGAGTCATTTCTTATGAGAACTGGTCACATAAGATATGAAAAAGAAAGTGAGGATTTGTGGGCTGCCATTTTCTGCAGAGAGGTTGTGCAGGTTCACTGTCTATGGACCTTTCGGTCAGTCCACAACTTCATTCTTACTAAAACACAGCTGACAAGATAGAGATCAATGTATTACAATCACAAGCTGCTAGCTGATCTTTATGGATCCTTGCTGATCCTTTTGGAGGATAAAGATAAATTCTGCCTATTCTAAAGCAATAACTGGTCCCCTGACCATTACATCTTTGGATCCAATGATGCCTTCAATGCCTACTATAATTCCGTCTTCTTTTTTGAGACCTGAACATCCCCTGCTAATGGCCTACTATCAAAGAAGCATGTTCCTGCTCTTTTTTAATTCTGTTCTAGCTTTTTTTTTTGGTGGATTAACCTGTTGGCAAGTCTACATTGTTGGGAGAATTCAAGGGATCTTTTCAACTTGGTGGACTCTCTTCAGTATCACTGCATTCAAGGAAAATACTCTCAACATATTTTCTTATCTGCTGCTGGCTGTCATATTTTTTAATGTGGAGATCATACTTCCTGTACTATGAAACTCCTTGTTGGTTTTCATGCATGTTTTGGTATGCTCTTCTAGTAAAGGCACACTCCTTGCAATGTACTTGAGATTTTATAATCAATGACAAAACCGTCTCTTACTTGAAAAAAAAAAAAAAAAGGAGTTTCAAAAGTACGATCAGGGAAGTTGCTAATGGGAAGTTGCCATTGAAATTCTTTTTCAAGATGCAGGGGGAGAATGTTCTTTGATTGAAATATTGGTTTTTGATTTTGCATCATGAAATAGAAAACATGCCCAGAATTCAGCCAGCTAGTATGATCAGAGACGTTGCTAATGGGAAGATTCCATTGAAATTATTTTTCAAGATGCAGGGGGGAACGTTCTTTGGTTGAAATATTGGTTTTTGGTTTTGCATCATGAAATAGAAACATGCTTAGAATTCATCCAGGTATTATGACTAGGTGGAAGCCTGATTTTCTGTTAGGTGTTGGTTGTGATATTTGTTTCACTAAAGGGACAGAAGAAAGCTTTGTAAGTATGCCTGAGTTATTGGAACACGTGAGCCATTTAGATGTTGAGCTGATCCAGCTACATGAAAGTAACCACTCAAGTTATGTTTCAGGTCGTAGGCTATCAAATCGAACATCTCAATTAGAAAAGGAAGAGATGTCTCAAAGTCAGACAGGGAATTTGTTGGAACTAGGAGTGCAGAAGCTGCTGCAGATACTTCAGAAAGCCAGCAATTGAGTGTCTAAGAACTTTGAATACACGTTATTCTATATTGCAAAAAGAGCTAGATATGATCTTTGCTTCTAAAGCAACTGCTGGTTACAAGTTGGAACTTATGCATGACCCACTAGACTTTGCAAAATGTGCAGAAAAGAAGATTCATGTGGGCAGACATATGGCAAATGATAACAAATGGAAGTTAAATTGGCTGAGGGGGAGTGCTTCATAAAGTCTCCTCACATAATCTCTGCAGCATTGGTATGACACACACATAGAGAGGAGCTTATTTTGAATTGACTAAGGGGGAGTGCATCACAAGTCTCTTTCAAACATTCGTGTCATCGGATCGGGGGAGTGCTTCATAAAGTCTCCTCACAGAATCTCTTCAGCATTGGTATGACACATACATAGAGAGGAGCTTGTTTTGAATTGACTAAGGGGGAGTGCATTACAAATCCCTTTCAAACATTCGAGTCATCATATCTGGAAAGTTCTTGGTATGGGCACACATAGAAGATGTAGAAAGTTCTTTTCTTGCATTTCGGTCCTTGTAGTAGTCATCTTCTTGAGGAGGAGTGTTGGGATATGACAAAAAGATGACTAATAATCTTCTAGCCGTTAAGAGTAGATGAGATTCTGTTGTAGCATTCATTGGTTATTTCTAACTTCAAGGAACCCTTTTTATATGTATTTCAATGGATAATGAAGTGGAATTGTTGCTTCTTTGACATCCAATTCTCATTTCACAACAAGCTACAGATGCGACGAGTCCATTTTTGAGTCTTGTACTGAGCCTCTTACATAGCATGGCGTAAAAGCCTATGGGGGTGTTTTAAACGTAAAATAGACTTTTGTTGAAATTACATGCATGCTATATAATAGGTTGCACAATGGCGATTTTAGCTCATTTGTTGTCTTTCTTTTTCCTAAAAATCTGTGGGCCATTGGTTATGTAGTTTTTGTGGCCAAGGTTTTTCTTCTGCGGCCAGAGATTGGTGAATTTGGAGGAAGTCGCAGCCACGTGCAGGATCTCCATGTCAGGCAGCGTATGTAAGTTTTAGCTCTCCATCATTTATTAGAGGAATTGGTGGACCAGGGTAGGGTGGCTCTGGTGTTGTGGATGAGGAAGCCAGACTTCCTGAAAGCATTGTTGCTGCAGCTGCTAGAGGCATTACTAATTACCTACCCAGTATTAACAATTGCTCGCTCTCTTATTCCCATGTCTTTTTTCTATTGAGTAGCTTTGTGGAAGTTTCTTTTAAGGTATTGCACCTTACTATAGAATGCAACGGAATTTAAGTCTTCTAGCTAAGGCATATAATATGGTGGTTCCTACAAAGAAAAGGAAGAGACCACGGAAGAATGATAGCCTTTTTATTCGTGAACAAGTTGAGAAGAAGTAGGCAGTAAGATAGGGATGAGATGAGAAGAAAGAAACAAGTAGGGAAGGATACAAAGCAAAAGGAGAAGAGAGGAAAGGGTGAAAATTTGAAGAGAGAGAAAGAGGACAGGAGATGTCGGGAGAAGAAACACGAAGAAGAGAAGAATAATAAAGAAGATGGCGCTAAGAGCAATGTTCTTGATGTCAATGTCACAATCACCACCAGTGGCACTGACATCCTTAAAGGACACTATATGAGAATGTGCCAATTCTTAGATTTAGAATGTATAGCGAGCATGGTGTCCATCGAACGGGGATCAGAGTCTGATTATTTGCACGTACAACGCCAACTGTAGCGAATGTTTGTGTGAGGCGAGTCTTGCATTGGGCAAACCATCGGCCTCCTGTTATAATGTGCAAGGCACTGAAGGGCACTCGTTTGCACTATTTTGAGGGGATTGTCTTTAATTGTGCATAGCAAATTTTAATGTGCCCTTCAAGTGCACAACTTAAATTGCCCTTTAAGATCACAAAAAAAAAAAAAAAAAAAAACTTATAATAAGTAACAGTAATCAATAGCTTACTAGTTTCAGAAAGGGGACATAGTATATTGATATCATATTTGAAGCATACTCAACCGGAGTATAGAGCCTCGAAAGTATTAGGCAAACCATCAAAGTTTGCACCATTGAGTGATATAAACATCAACATGTTGAAGCTCTTGAAGGACAACCTACTTCTATCATTCTCATATTTGATGCTATTTAATCTTAGCAAAACTTCTTTCACATTCTATTTTAACACACACAATAACAACAATAGGTTACAAAAATGTAGTATGATCATTGATTAAGGCCAAAACCAGTGAAGTTGCTAGACGAAACCTTGTGGAAATTGACAGAAGGCCTTGCTCTCATATACATGATCGCTATATTTTCACTATCTATTTTTTCCTTCTCCCACTAGATAAAAAAAAAAATCACATTTCTAGTCTACCATTGAGTTAAGGGATACTAATTGAGTTTGATTCACCCTTTTCAACACATACAAGTACTATTTATGATCTAGTGGTTAGTGTGTTCAAGTCTTAAAAATCCAATGGTAGATAGTAAATATAAGAGTTAGAAATAAATAGATATGAAACTTATATTTAGAGAGAGGTTCTTAACAAAATGTTAAGGTTTTTTCAAATTGTCGCCCTTGGGCTATTTTCGAGGGTCCCTCTTTTTTTTTCCGGAAGGATTAGGTTGCATCCCCATTACGGTAGAACCCGGTTCTCTGCCATGTAAGCAAAGCAAAGGCATTTGTGTGAAGACCATTCCCATTGCAAATTGGTGCTCCTAAACCTGAAATCAGAGCAAGAAACAAATCATCATGGATCTCTTCACTACAAGACAAACCAAATCCAGCAAGAAGACAAACCCAGTTCTGAATTCGGCAATTGGGAAGTCCTCTCCCACTTCCGAATGTTTTGAAGCTGCCTTTGCTACGAAGGACGAAATCAAGTTGGAGGAGAGGTAATGCGACCAAACTCTTTTTGTCACGAGGTGCCACGAAGCGAAGGCAGGGCGACGTAACAGAATAATGGGGATGTGCCCTTAGAGGCCTGTTTAAGGGTGCCTCCCCCTCTCCGAGCTTTGCCATGTAAGCAAAGCAAAGGCATTTGCGTGAAATTAGGGCAAGAAACAAATCATAATGTATCTCTTCACCACAAGACAAACCAAATCCAGCAAGAAGACAAATCCGGTTCTAAATTCAGCAATTGGGAAGTTCTCTCCCACTCAGTGTGTAAATGTGACGGTTGTCACGCCCGTTTTTAGCTATTTTGCCCGTCAAAACGGGTAGAATTTTTTTTTGCCTTGCAAATGAAGGGCACCAAATTGTGAAATGCCTGTCATAAGAAAGACTAGACAAAAATTTATATGGCATTTGAAGGGCTGGGAATGTAGGGTTGCCTGTCATTTTTTATCTATGGTATATCAATATAATACTTTGTATAATACAGTATAGTATTTGTATTTTTATATATATTTAAAAAATTAGAACCAAGTTAATGGTTCTATAACAATACATAATATCAATTATAATATCCCAAATTATCACCAACCAACCATTGAACAAACCAACCATTGAACAATTCAATCAGTTAAAACTTACTATTACGAAACACCAATAGCATTCATTCAAGAAATTCGGCCCGACAGGTAGCCGACTATTGGCGGGCTGGGGAGGAGGAACTGTTCATCAGCGGATTGCTTGCCTCATGAATGTTTCACAGCCGGATTGCAGCTTCATCATTTTACAGCTCATTGCATTTCTAATGTGGGTCGTTTTTTAATCTGGGTCTTGCTTGAAGATCGTTTCTGATGATCATTGAAGCATCTTTGCCCTCGGAATCAAAAAGCTGGTTTTGATGAGCCATTGCCTTTTTTGGTATGTATTTATATAGCACATGCATTTTCTACGTATTTTTTGTTAAAAAATTTGGATTTGTCATTTTGAATTTTTTTTTGGCATGTGAAAGGTTGAGATTTCAGAAGTTTTGAGATTGAGATTTGAGAAGTTTTGAGAAGTTTTGAGATTGAGATTTGAGAAGTTTTGTCATGCAAAAAGGCCTAAAATACTTTCCCATTCTTTCAAAAACCGTCAAATTTACGCACTCCTCTTGCAAATTTTTTGAAGCTGCCTTTGCCAGGAAGGACGAAATCAGGTTGGAGAAGAGATCATGCGACCAAATTATTTTTTGTCACTGACCTGCCACAAAGCAATGCAGGGCGACGTAACAGTAGTGGGGATCCGCCCTAAGGACAGGCAACGCCGCTTTTCTTGACGTCCTCTGCTCTATAACGAAGTTTCATGTTTGATTCGTGCTCAACTTCAATGTTTGATTCGTGCTCAACAGATGTTGACTGGTTGTTGTTGGCAACAGTTTTTATCAGCTCACTATTCATTCATCTATCACGAGCCCATAAAATCAAACCCACCTCTGTTTCTGTCCTGGCATGGCTTCCGAGGAGTCCATTTCTTTGTTCTCCATCCGCAATGCCCAGCTTTCAGACCTGCAAATTCTTTCCCACATAGTCTTCCAGGCCTTCAAGACACACAACGAGTCTGTGGGATTGCCCATAGACCTTGATTTTGGAAGCGTGGATGTTGCATTCTCAAATGTCAAGGAAAAACTTGAAAACCCTTATTCAGAAGGCGTGGTTGCTGTTAACGAATGTGGTCGCCCCATAGCCCTTGGCTTCATTGTCTTTGGTAATTTTCCTTTTCCTTGTATCTGCATCTTCAATCTACGATTTTAAGCTCTGCTTTCAAAACAGGAAGGCAGGTGCATAGCATTAATCTGGTAGCTGTTGACCCTGAATCGTCTCGGAAAGGGGTAGGCAAGGCTATTATGCTCAGCTTGCTGGACAAGGCAAATAAAACAGCTGCCTCGTCGGTTAGGCTTACACAGGTTAAACATCTCAAACCACTGTTTACATTCTCATTTTAGCATGCATAGGTAAATAGATAGCAGGTTTTATATCTTATGACATTGGCAACATCCCATCAGACATATGATGCATTCAGGTGTTCAGCATATGGCAGCATAAAAGAATATAAAAAAGTTATTTTGCTGGCTGGTGCATAGTCATTCAGGTGTTCAGAAATTTCTACATTTACAAGTATGCCTTGAAAATGCTGCAATCATTTAAGTTCATCAAAGTTATTGCCAGGAGACTTTTCTAGAATACAGATGTTCAGAAATTTCTAAATTTACAAGTATGACTTGAACATGCTGCAATCATTTAAGTTCATCAAAGTTATTGCCAGGAATATTTCTAGAATACAGTGAATGAAGATTAGGCTTTCATTTATGGAAATAACACCATTTGCATTCAATTTTTTTAATAATAATAAATTCATTTTGTTTCTAATAGGGATAATTAATATTTGTTCAGGGAGCAAACTGCCGAAGCTTTGCTCTGTACTCGGGACTTGGATTTTTCCCAGCAGAATACTTCAACCAATTTGTAGGCACTATCAACTGTGAGCAAGCAAAATCAGCTGCCTCATCCCTTGGGATGTCAATAGATGGTAAATCACTCTCATTTCAGTGTGAAGACTGAGCCATAATGTCATTGATGTCTTTGTTTGGAATTGGCTATATAGGACTTGCAGTCCGGCCTATGAAACTTGAGGATGTTAAGGCTTGCTCAGAGCTGTTCAAAGTCGTTTTAGGCTATGATCGTGAGGTTGAAATCAAGCAGCGCCTCGGCTCATTCCCAGCTAGTCTTTGGGTAGTGACAAAATCTGAAACCATTATGTAAGTGAAGAATGTTTGTTTGCTTGTAGAGTTATGGTTAGAGTGTGCATGCTATGTAGGCAAATTTTGATCTGAGAAAGGGAATATTGGACGTGTTCTTACAATATTCTAGGCCAACACGGCAGTGTAGATGTTTTCATAGCCAAGGGTATCAAGCTTTTGCAAATCAAATCAACAAGAGTGAAGCTCACAGCAAAACTGCACCTTGAAAGAGTGTGTCAAGCATTCAATGGAATAAGCAAACTTCAAAGTGGTCTGTATGCTTGATCCTAGGCTCTTTACTTTTGATTTTACTGGCTTGGTGGCTTTGGGTCTTCCTAGTCAGGGAGGATTTAGCATTATTATTTTCTTGATTACGGGACCAAATCAATATCTTCTTACCTTCCTGTTAACTTCCATATTTTATCATAACCATATTTTGACATGCCATGGTAGTGTTTTTCTTATCTTACCTTAAATCTATAGGGGCTACACAACTGGATTCGATCGTAGTGGTTATGTTATTGCCGTCAATGACGAAGCTTGTGTGGCCCTGTACATGTCTGCACCTTATGTACAAATCTTCTTGTTGGGTCAATTATATCCAAGGCTACTTCAATGGGCTGTTCAATCTAAGTTGGAGCTCGTACGGTGAGATGGTATTGAATTATGTTCTTGTATGTTGTGTGCAGACTTCTGAGCTCTTCTAATTTGTGTAGGCTTGGGTCCATTATGGTATATGGAAAATATAAAAGACCACATAGCGACTTCGTGTGGTGTCCATGTGGGCTACATTAACACTAGAGTTGTTACTGGAACTATCCAGGGTTCATCCACCAGAATTGGTCCAGCATACCCTCTGCCACTTAAACCCATATATCTAACAAAAGAAATTTCCATTTCATAAGATACCGCCACTTTTAGAATCTTCACTTGATTCTTTATAGGTGTGGAGAATTTCATGACCAATGGATTTACTGATATGTTGTGGTGATTGCCCAAACCTTATAGAATTCAGCAGTTTTTACGCAGGGCCAGAACTGCATTTTCTAAACTTTCTAGTATAAAGGGGTCCAAACATTTCTAAAATTGAAACTAATTGATGTTTTATTATAAAATATGTTGATTTGCATGTTTTCATGTTTCGTTGCTATTAGATGATATTATATGAAGTCGTCAAGCCATATTTAGCTCAAAAAAGCTGTTTGAGGTTGTGAATTGTTTCCCCTTTACTATAACAAGTTTTGATGTAAGACTTGTGGCCATAAGTTGTCAACTCTAAGAGCTATAATCCAATAATTTTTTGAAGTCTCCATAAGTTGCGTTGATCTCAATTTTCATGAAAGAAGTTTTGACACATAATCCAGGACAAAAAATAGAACTAAAATGGTGTAACTAAACTCATATATAAGCTTTCTATGGGCAATAAATGATGCATTCCATACATTGCACTTATATTTACACAATAAAGAATTTTATCAACTTAAATATGGTGAATAACTATGTATTCTTTATATTTAGAAGTGGCTGTCAGTACACAAAATTGGAGCTTAGTTAGGGTAATAGTACAAAAAACTCATCTTTTATGATAGGCAATATTTTTTTAATGAATATGACCCTTGCTTGACAACATAGACATGAATTTTATGTTAAAAGTAACACATTATGTAGAAGATTTGATTTAAAATAGAACTGGACCATTTCTAGTTTGTACTTAGGCTTGCCATATTTTAAAGCAAGATAACATTCTTTTTCAACTCATGATTGACAAAACATGTGATACAAGTTCAAAATATAGTTTGTATCGTCTTAGTGCAAAACATACGATGAAATCTTCTTATTTTTTACCATCACAAACTTAGGACACGTGTTTGCTACTTAGAAGCTCCTATTTTAGGTATAATAATAGTAACTTTAGCTTGTCTTTTATGATAGACTAGAATTTTTATGGACTTAAGCTTCATTGGCAACATAGATCTCCTATTTGATGTTAAAAATAACATACTACTATATGTAGACATGAATATAAATAGGCAAGGACCATTATGGTCCACAATTAGATGAATTGGGTATAGAAGTATATCTCTTTAAGTATCATTACAAATTCTATTTATTGTTCATTTGTCACTTATACAATGATATGGTGATTTTCTACCTTCTCTAACATAATTTCTGGAAGAATGAGTGGAGATTCATATAGGTTCAATTTGCTTGTGCTTCAACATTATCTATATATAATAATAAAGGCGTTTTGTGATAGTCTGTGCGCAATCTTGCACGTTGAATTTTTTAACTTATTTTCATCCCTCGATTTCGATTATGCGGTTTGTTTCGGCCAGTTCGTTCTGGTTTTTATGATGCCATTGAGCGAAACTCGAATAAGAGAGCTGGCGGTGTAGCTTTGAATCTGATGCAAGGCCTTGTCCTTCTAAGTTTTTCTCCTGTTCCGTTTGTTGCTAGGGTTATTTTTTGTATACACAAGCAAACATTTCTTATTGTCTATTCATTTCGGCTATTCATTTCACTATCTATTCATTTCCTTGCCGTTGTTATTCTCTATTTTCTCTCATTTTTTTGTTTTTATGTGCAGATTGGCTCGGTGGACACACATTGCGATCGTACATTGTTGCCTAGGTATTGTTGATTGATTTGGCTTCGGCAAGAGGTCGCTTGAATGCAAGGATCTAAAAAGTTTTTCCTTTCCATTTTCCACGATCTATGCCAGCTATAAGCTTTCGGCATATTTCTTACTGGACGTCTTGCTTAGATTTGTTAGTTTACTTGTATTTCCTTGCTTGGACATGGTATTTTAAACTATTTTTTAGATTGAATGGCAGATTGGAGTTGGAATCAATTTGGAACGTGTCACATTCAAGTCATGGAGCACCGTTTTAGAGGTATTTTGATCTTCGAAAGGGATGTGTAGTTGGAAAAACTCAGCTTCAGACAGATGGTGTGTTCTACTGCATTATCTAGAGGTTACTTTTGCCGAATTATGCATGCTACAAGGTACTTTTGTTTCAAGTCAGTCTTACTAGATCATAAGCAATAAAATATACACTAGCTTCATAGTATCCTGAAGTGGCATTTAAATGAGTGAGGTTGTGCAAATTTATCATCATTTGGTGCTTCATATCTGCCTTCAGATCTTGGTTCTCCTATGACATTGTATACATTTTTCAAAAGAGCAATATGCAATTAATGCTGGTTCTCATATACTGCAAGTCAATTCATATCTCTACCATTAAAACTAATTTTGTTAAGCTGAAGAGCATTCTTGATTCTTACAAAATGAAGAACTTAGTCTACAAGATGCTCATCCTCCTTAAATGCTTTTCATCTGTACATGTAGAAAAAGACTCTCAAAACTGGATTTAATGGATGCCACTCATTGTGTATTAATGCAAAGTAACATGATCTGAGCCTATGAATTATGTTGCGTACTCAGCTGATCAGAATGATATTGAAGAAGTCTATGATGGAAAGCATGTTGGCATTGAGCGCATGCCCAATCTTGCCTCCTTGATGGATTCTTTTTGCTGGCCAATAGCAGGTCTCACTTCATGTCTGGATGAAACAAGTTATAGGTGGCAAATGAGCAGACTTAAGGTGAGGCTCTCACGATCTTTTTTTACATTTTTATTGCGATCTTGTGGTGTTTATAGAGCCTTCATTTCATAGATGGCTTGGGACAACAACCAAAGCCTCGAAAACAGAGATGGCTTGTTGGCGTCTTGCTTTTCCTGAACCTGGCCGTTGGAGGTAATCTTACTTTTTAATGTAGAAGTTCTGTTCATCTTGTCTATGAAGAAAAAATGCAACAAAATTTGATAAATAGCAAAGTACACAGAGGGTTGGAAAGGAGGCACCTAGAAACTAAAGTCTTCAACCAGAAATATCTCTTCTCCTATTTATCATAGAGCATATCAATGAAAGCTCAATGTATATTGTGTTTCATCGCTTAGATTCGGTGCAGCTGTTAGCTGGTTCATTTTATGATAGTCTGTGCGCAATCCCGTCCCTTCAATTTTTTAAATTATTTTCATCCCTTGGATTTACAGTTTTTCATGCCCGTCGTACTGCTTGGATGCAAATGCAACCGGCTTAATTCCGACTTTACTTGGTCGAGCTTTCAATCTCTTTGGCTCTAGAAACTCTGACCCAGTGTTTTTTGTTTTTCAAATTTTTCTTTAATCTATGTTTTTTTTCTTCTTTCAGATATGCTTCTACGACAATGGACTGCTATAGCGATGCTCATCTTCTTCACAGAATTGGTAATCCTAAATAGTAGGGAGCGATTTTTCAGTCTTGTTTTTTCTCATCTTTTTGAGCTGGCCTTAAGTTTGCAATCTCTCTTTCCAATGCGCAGGGTCCCATGTTTTGTGATACATTCTATTGATTCTTTGGCTCACGAAAAATTCAATCCCTAGAGGCGTGGTGGATTGCCAAGTTCGTGAAGCCAAGAGATCATTGCTAGACACTTTTTATCATGAAGTTGGCACTTCCTCTTTTTTATTTTTCGAGGCAATGGATTTCAAATGAACATTTCTGAAGCAATCATGGCTTGCAAGGAAAGCGACTTTCATCTATGTTTGACAAAGATCCGCCTTGATGGCATGTGCAAAAAGGCTAGAACTTACAAGAATGCTACGGTATGAACAATAGGGGTAGGTGGCTATACATTGTTTGAGCGGATGCAAAAGCAGAGCAAACAACGGATGCCATCACTTTTGTTTCCCTTATTGTTACATCATGCGGTTGTCTTTGGATTGATGTGTAGAGGCCATATGTATTTTTTCAGCAACTGATCTATATCAATGCATGGAATGTTGCTTGGTATGTTCTCATGGCACACATCTATGGAAATCTTGGCTTTGGGATGGGATGGCGAAAGAGGCCAGATTATCATAGCTGGAAATATGACGGGGGGCTTGGAATCAGTTCGTGGCTTTCCTTGCAATCCAGAAACGGATGCTTCGATGATTGTCCAAAAACGGCGAACCGGCAAGGAAAAGGGGCTTGAATCGAAGAATACTACTCAAAAGTAAGTCTATTAACAAAACCCTTTTCAAAAATGCGGGGCTAAAAGCATAGAATTCAATTCGAAGTATATTGCATGAAAAACACATTCTTGAAATCGAACACATTTGCAAGCTTTACGTTGAGAATCGTGGTTCCCAGCATTTCCGGCTCTTTCCAAAAGTTGTATGTCTTGTATCATCGGTGTACGGCATTGTTCATTGCATTGTTCTCGGCAAAAAATGGAGATTCAATTCTTGCTCTAGGTTATTATATACTTTGACACTATGGGATTCGGTATGTATTTCCTCTCGAGTAAAATGTATTGCCTTCACCGGGCCAAGCTCTTATAGTCTTTAAAGAGCGTCATCTTTGGAGACAAGATCTTGAACATTTTTAGCAACGTTGCCTTATCCGATGTGGCCGGTGATATTTTCATCAAAATTTATTGCATTTGTTTGGATCGGTATTTATACGCTCAAATAGCTAGGTTCTGACACAATATGACATGTATATTTGCTCCAAAGCGCTATGAGCCTTCATAGATGGGATAAGATAGTCTTTTCTTTCTTTGATGATAATGCACCTTTATCACGGAGTACCGGGCCTCGTCTAGGAGTGCTATGGGGCGTACCTTAGCTTTTGCAGATTGGGTTGGTGCCATGTAGCTAGGCAATATGTGAGCACTTGGCGAGCTTTCATCATCTCGAAAGAGCTTACATTAGGCAGATTTCCATAGCGTAAAAGGCAGACCAAGGGCATGCTAGGAGTACTTTCGAGCACTTGATGCCACACTCATTTGGTCATCTATGAGCACGCTAATAGCACGAGGACTTGCGGACTTGACAAGAACTGCGTGTTGGCTTTCGGGGAGTTTTGGGTGATTGGCTTGTTATCGTCTTTGAACACGGAGTGCCGTTATGGCTGGAGCAATTTGCTGCCAATCTCTTCTTTGCTTGTGCTTAATCGGCCAAAATGGTTTCGGCGTTCTTATTTTGCATCCTCTTTCTTTTTAACTGGAGTTTCGACTTCATTGGTACTCTTGTCTAACTTTTGTTTTTCCCAAGGCCTTGCAGCCATCCACCTCTCTAGCCAGCTCCATCCCAAGGTGCTTTCTCGGGATCACAATCTATAAGCGTCTTGGCGGCTTCCTCACCCGTCTTCCATAGCTTATGTATATTGACATCATAATCAAGCTTGATTCGAGAGACAAATAAATCACAAGTTACAAGAATTGAAATGAAAGGTGTTAGAAACCTGGTGAGAAAATGCATATGCCAATGCTCGTTCGCGTTTAAGTGCAGCTTCTTGTGTTTTCTGCATTCTTGCTTGCATCTCTTCTGCTGATAGATTGCCATCGTTCCAATACTTGTTGGAATTTCTGTCATTTATAACACTCTCACTCTTAGCATCCTGGGAATTGCATTATGACTGCAAGATAAACATAATTTTATTCACATATGTTCCGAAACTAGGAAAGAGGACCTTGGAAAATAGGCTTACCATAGCTTTTTTCCGAAGCTCCTGCTGCTTCAGTTGAAGCAGTTGGCGTTGGACTGCTTGGCCTTCCTCTGACATTCTGACCCTTCTTGCCCGAACCCGAGCTTGAACTCTAACCAGGGCTTGCATGCATTTGAGGGTGGGCATTGCTTGTCTTCTAACCGTATGAGTCTGCCAGGTTTCCTGGGCATCTAGATTTGGAAAAATATAAGTGCTCTAGAGCATATCAGGCAAAAGTGGTATGAGCTGGATCATTATATACATTATAGTTTGTTTGGGACTGGCATAATGACAGCGTAAAATAAAGCTTTTATAATTGTTTTTATCCGTATGTGCATGGCAGCAAATCGCTCTTTCCACAGCACATTGTGCCCAGCAAAATACAGCCGAGTTTGAAATGAAGTTAGAAATAATCTTGTGTTTGTTGTTTCAGTGATGAATAACAAAGAAGTTGTGGATCTGGTGAAGAAGATCTGTGACCCCATGGCTGCTGACCAAGCGGTTATTGTGGCCCTTACATGGAAAAGCATGGATGATATTTCTTGTATTGTCATTCAATTCTCCTAAACCTTGTAACTGTAGGCATTTGGAATGCAAGCTATGTTGCTGCCTCTTGGTGTTTTGACTTCACTGTGCCATGTGGGTGCTTTTGGAACGTTGATGGCGCCTTGTTTGTTTATGCTGTAGGATTTGAACATTCTTTGAGAGGATTGTTATTTGTGTTCGGCTATTGATTGTAACTTCTAAACATGAGCACGCAATCTTGAGTCTAGGTATAGGGATTCTAAAGGCGTGAGAGTCAAAAATATAATGTAAAGCGACCATCATTCTTTGGAATCAGTTGATGCCAGTTATTGCTAGATAAAAGCATATGCTGAGAAAACATGCTCTTCGATTTGGTGCTCATCCAAACGGGTGCAATATGTTAGCTTTGGTGATATAAAAGCTGATATTTTTTATATAAGATGCCGGTCTGTCGAAAGCAGATTATCCATTCCATTATTTCTTAATACATTAGAGTACTGCGTGATTTATGCATTCTTTGGAAACAACGAGTTTGTCTTGATGTACAAGCATGCGGTGCAATTCAAGCGAAGCGATCTCGTAGTCAAACCAAAAAGGCCAAGATAGCTCGAAATAGGTACATGTACTCTGAGAAAGATGGGTATTAAAAAATAATGGGTCATATTATGGTGGACAATTTTGTTGAAGCAGAGTTCAGAGTCTTGGCCATGATATGATGTCGCATTTCTTCCCAACCTGTAGAAACTCTGAACTCTCTCATGCATATTGTCAGGGCATATCTCGATCTGAAAAGCAAAAGTCTTCCAAACATGTCTTCAGATTTTGTTTTCAGCAGTTCATGAAGCCAAAGCCAAGCTGCCAGACCTCTAGCTTTAAGAAATATTTAGAGGCGTGTTTGGATGATGATCCAGAATATACCTTTTGGATTCAGCTATGTTTCCTTGCAGATATGTGGGTTTGATTCAGATAATCATTCCAAAGGTTTGAGACTACCTGCTAACCATGAGCTAAATTATCATACGAAAAGCCTGAGGATCCATCATACATTTATGCCATCGCATGAGACACAAAGTGATCGGTTTTCTGTTTGTGCTAGAGAAGGAGTCATGCCATAGAGTATTTCTCGACACTTTTTGGCTTGAGGCAGATGTTAACATACACAATGCAATTATATGCTAGCAATACCTTGGCTTTGAAGCAGTTGCTCGGCATTGGCATTCCACAGACATGATTTCGTCATTTTATTTTCCAGGTAAAACATTAGTCGTTCTTCGTTACTGCATTGTAGCTGTACATAATATCTACTGAATTACATATCATTGTAGTAGTACATTCTTCTTATTTGCTGATGGAAGGATTTGGTGCATAAGGTGCGGTTTGATTCTTAGGGTTTTGGAGTTGTAACAACAACGGGATTTGTGAGTTTTGGAAAAAAAAATTGGGAAGCTATTTGGAGTGTCCATTTCGAGAGATTGAAATTAGCAGCAGATTGAATGGTTGTTTGGACAAAAATTGGAAGAGAAAAAAGGGCATTTCCCAGCTCACTCATATGTGCATATCCGTGTGACCAGTATATTTCACTGTGTAGCGTTGCAATGGAGGGGAAATTTATGTAGCAGATTGCTTTTGTAGGTTTTAGATCTAGCACAAAGAAAAAAGGGTATGAACTACATTTTGCATTTACAGATCTGTTTGTGTATCTTAAATTTTCATATGGCCTATTCCAAGAATGGAGAAACACTTAAAGGAACTCAAAAATTCGAGCTTTCAACGCTTGGGCTTCTTTAGTTTTTTTGTTGTTTGACTTTGGACAAAGTTGAAGCTATGTTATTGATAGTTCAACATTTCTATATTGTTTATTGTTTTGTCCCTTTTGGTATATGGAAAGAAGAATTAGTTTATTTACACTTGCGCTTTTGTTAGAGGCCATATATTTGCTTGCCACTTTTGTGTTGTGATAATGACTCCCACCTTGTGCCTTAACCTTAAAGCAATAAAAAGAATCCATCCATGTTCGCTCTGCTGTTAGATTAATGCACTTGAGCTTGACATATCCATTTCTTGTCACCATCCAAATTCTTGCACATTTTGATCATGTCTCTATTTATCTTTTAATTTATAACTTGGGGCATTGTATTGTCTTTGCAATCGACAGGTCGCATTTTTAAAGGTGACGCATAATTCTTCAATGGCTACTTGGTTAAAAGGTAGTGAACCTATCCCCAAATGATGTGCTCTCTGTGTCAAATCTATATAGTAAATGATGTAGAATTAAGTTCAAAGTTTGAGGTGCCATCCCCAATACTGCAAAGTAAACCATGTAGGGTTAAATCAAGTACACGGTTATAAGACATCACTCATGATCTAACAAGCTACAAATGAAAGTTTTAACACAAAATGAAATAAACGGTCCAAATGAAAGTTTTAACACAAATGAAATAAACGGTCTAAATGTGCACAGACTATCGTCGTATTTCTCTACTTACATGACACTTTCACAAAAAGACATAGACAAAATTTATTTTCCCATTTCCTAACAAAAATTTACTAAAGACCGATAGCGCCGGTCTCTGTCATTATGTGCAACTCAAAATAATTCAAGAAGATAATGATTGTCCTCATATAATCAACCTGAAGCCACTTTTAATACAATTTCAATATTTTTATGCCCGACAAAAAGCCCAACAACGCTGGGCACTTTTTCTAGTCATTAAATAAGGCAATTCTAGCAACCAACTAATTTTTTCAAATAGAATACTATATATGGAATCTATATATTCTTAAGGCGAGTTTAAAACCAATTAAGATGATGATGTTCTGGCTTTTTGAATGATCCTAAGCCATGTGGACCAACAATAGGAAGCAGACGTAACAGTCTACCTTTACTTTTCATAGTTATAGCTTTTTATATTTGTTCTTCATTCTTTTGCATTACTTCCACAACTTGAGAAGTTTGAAAATACAAGTTTTGAGTTCACCATTCAATGCATAGGTTTATGAAATCCATGGAGTAATCTAACAGATAACTTGGAATGGACACTAGAAAGTTTACTCTAAACCTCAAAATAATGAGCATTTATTATTTTTAATGAATAGAGTGGTTCATGAGGTGCTTATATCCCACAATTGAAACTGAAATCGATTAAGATGAGGGAGTTCTTAATTTTAAAAAGACGGTGGACCAGTAATGGTCCCAGGAAAACAAACCTTTCTTGATTTCTTATGAACAGACGCTGTGCTTTTTTAACGTGTTTGTTTTTAGAGTGATTCTATATTATAGTAACCTTTCATAATATGATTTTTTGGAAGATGAATTTGAATCATTTTACTCCTATATAGACATAAGTTATCAGTCACTTGTAAATGAAAAAATAAAAGAAAATCAAAACTTCATCATTAAGGCTAATGGACACTTTTCTTAGATAAAGCAAGTTGTCTACCACTTATATTCGAAATTTTAGGTCAAAATTCATTTCCCTACAAAAGTTAGAGATTTGATTTGGGAACAGCTTTCTGGAAACCAGTATTGGTTCATAGAAGACAAACAGCCCTATCTCCCTTCTCAGAGCTTGGATTGAGATGCAGTTTTTTGTGTTTTACTCTCTAACTCGTGAAGAATAGAATAGAATAGAATAGAATAGAATAGTTTTTTTAACAAAAATACAAAAATAACGAAAAAAATCATAAAAATCTTCTTACTGAGACAGTTTTACTTTATCTAAACATAAAGCAAAAAAGACTTGATCCCCTTGCATTTACCTAAGTGTAACTCTCATAAACGGGGACCAATAGATTTTTAGGTATTTTTCCCATGCAATATGACTGTTATATATTAACATATAGGAAGGGTTTGACAGATTATTGAACCTTTGATTTTATATGAATTTTAAAGCAAACAGTGCAAATGCACCTTTTCTGGTAATCATGTGACGACTCTAGTGTTAAGTTGCTGCTAATCGGAAAGGTTGGCATTGGGCGAACTTGCTGGCGCCTCGGGAAACGGGACGGATTCGATGGATGAGGCAGAGGTTCTTACCTCTGCTATTCTCCAGAATCTAGTCCCTGCAGCAAACCTTGTACCCCAAGCCAGGCTAATCATTAAAATTTGGATTTCTACAGCAGCTAGTGATAGGCTTACTTTAGGTTTTTTTAATTTTCGCGAAGATTGTGACAGAGACATCCTGTGCATCCTTTCGTTCTCGGCTGAGGGAAGAAATCTGATCCAGAACATCAACTCTTCCGGGTGTCTTGAAACAGTTCTTAGGACTCACAACTTCACAGATAGAATCTTGGTTGTTGAAGCAGAGCCCAGCGTCCTTAGGCTCTGTTGTCAAATTTTCGGAATTACTTCTCGTCAAGAATTGTCTTTGGGTCCAGATATAAACATTTTGCTTCTCCAAAATGAGATCTAAGCAGCTAGCATGCAAAGGGAAAACCTCTGGTAGTAGATCCGCCTATGAACCGGATGACAATGAATCTCTTATACAGGAGAGTAGAGATTGGAAGCTCATCTTGAAACTGGAAGAGAAAGACGATCTGGCATGGAAAAAGATGAGGGAACTCATAGCGACATTCGATATCATCCGAGATCAGCAAAATGCAGCCATTGAATGTATGGGTATCAAGAAAGAGGGTCAGATTCTTGCCTGTCAACAAGAAATCACCAGACTGGAGAGACAATATCTTTGAGGGGAAAGCCAATAGCGGGGATGCAGTGCGGAATATGATAAATAGACTCCAAGACCTCGACTTATTGCTCTATCGGATGATTCGAGTCAAATCAGGGCACTCCAAAGAAGATTGTTGCAGACCTCAAGAACCAAGTCTTCAAAAAATCGATGGTGACCTACTCAGGGCGACCAAGGACCTGGCAGAGGACCTAGAACTCATGGAATGGAAATCTAAGGCTACATTCCGACTGGTTCGAGTCTGGGAGAGTGCAGATGACCAGCTGCAGAGGAACTAAAGAATATGAAAGTAGATCACGACACAGTTATGCACAAGCTTGAACCAACCAAGAACTGCATGATCAGAGACAGCAATGGATACTTCAACCCCCGAGATGCAGGAGAATGCCCTTGTCCCAACTGTATAAAACTAGTCAGCCTCAACTTGGACAAACAGTCAACTAAGATCTCAGATTCCAAGCTCAAGTCAAAGATTCCTACTATGGGCAAGTATGACAAACTAAATGGTACGTCCCCTTCATTCAAAAATGTTCTTTTAAATTCTGATTGGGGAGAAAAAAGTCATAAAAAACAGGAAAATGACACTTACACTAAGGGGTCTCAAGTTGATCTTTTTGCTATAAAAGATAATGAGGCTAAGTAAAATACTCTGCTAATGGGATTATGGTTCACTTTCCTGCTAAATGTCCTAACATCAGTGAGGTTAAGAATTGGTTTAATAGAGCCATTAATATCCCCATCCTTTCTATCCTTAGAATGGACTCTAAAACCTACCAAATCTTATGCAGAGATAGTAATCACAGAAAGATTATGCTCACAAGAAAGATTTCTTCCATAGCTAACTGCCCGGTCTACATTATGGATTGGAATCCTCTCTATATCCCGGGCAATTTTTCTGGTGTTGCTACTACTACTTGGGTCTCCTGCCCAAAGCTTCCCCTTAAGTTCTGGACTCACAATCACCTTACATCAATAGGAGGCTGTCTGGGGGAGGTTATTGATATCTCTATTCCTCAAACCGACTTCCCCTCTATCTGCATTCTGAAAGAAATTGACTCTAATTGGGAGAAATTCATTGGCACCAGAATTGATGAAGACATCTTTCTAGATGTTGTTATCAAGTACTCCAAAATTCCCGTCATGAAGGAATATAAGGAAGATAAAGCTCCCCCTGATAAAGGAAAGGCCCCAATGTACCCCCCCAGCCTAAAAAGGTTTGGGTTCAGAAAAAGCCCAACAGCAGCAAGAAAGAGGGAGAGGAAGATTTTTGCAAAAATGGGGAAACTAGCAAACAAAAGGATGATGATCCCATAAACATCATTCCCCTTATGATTTGCTGTGCTAACAATGGGATTATTGAAAAAATTGAAGATATCAAGGCAAATAATGTGATCATTGAGGAAATTGAAGAGATTAAGGAAGACAAAGCCTTAGCTATAACAGGAGAAGCTTTGGAAGAAATCCACTATGTTTATGACAGTGAACATTCCGAACAGCACTTCTTAGAACAGGTAATTGAAAGAGACTTAGACAAAGAAGAAGAAAAAGGATCTTGGGAATTGATCACATCCAATAGAAAAAAGAGAAATAAAAAACAAACCTTTGAAGTCTCAAGGAGAAGTTCAAGGGTAAAAAAAAAAACTGATTTTTATGGATATTAACTTCAGATGTGTATCTTGGAATCTCCAAGGTATTAATTCGAATGTCAAACGAGATAGGCTAAAGATTTGTATTTTCTCCATTAATGCTGATATGATCTTTTTCCAGGAACATAAGCTTCATGATGATGATTTTGAGAGACTTATTGCTAACACTCTTCCCCCTAGTTTTAGACTTTGGGCTATTAGGGCAAATAATAGTTCTGCAGGTATTTCTATAGCTTGGAAAAACAGTTTAAATATCTCCAACATTCAGATGATGCATGGCAACTGTGGGAGATGGCAAATTCTCCATGGAGATCTCGGAACCAAAAGGTTTGCTTTTGTTAACATTTATGCTCATAATCAGCCTGGTGAGAGAAGTCCTATGTGGAATACAATTAGAAATAGCTTAGCTAATATTCCTTATGATAACTGCATTCTTGCTGGTGACTTTAACATGGTCACTCATGATTTTATGAGGAGTACTAATTTTAGACCTCTCCTCAATCAAGAGCAGAATTCTTGGGGGCACTTAATCTCCATGCATGATCTTAAACTGGTTAGAACCCAACCAAATACTTTCAGCTGGTTCAATCAGAGAATTGATGACCCTATCCATTGCCTTCATGGCCGTTTCTATGTCAATGAGAATCTTTGGAACCATTGTGACAGGGTTTCCAATTTAAATGGCTATACAATCTCTGATCACTTTCCCCAGTTGCTGGAAATAAGAGGGGATACTTCAAATGCCAAGAGAAAATCCTACTTCAAGTTAAATGTCTCACTTCTTGACCAGACTACCTTTCTTCATGAGTTTGAACAGGTTTATAGGAAGACCCCTAAGCCTAGAAATCAGTTTGGATGGATGGAATGGTGGGTGAGAACTGCCAAAAATATAAAAAATTGTCTCAAAGACTGGGGCAAGCAAATTTACATTCAAGAAAAGCAGCATCTGATGGATTTGAGAACTCAGCTCCAGCAAACTCCCTTGGATCAGCAAGAGAATATAAAAATTCAGGTTGAAAGAGAGGAACTCAAAATTGCAAAAGGATGGCAGCTAAAAGCAAAAATTAGGGAACTTAAGGATGATGAGAGGAGTAACTCCAAGTATTTCTTCATCAAGGCCAAAGGGAGAATCAAGAGAAATCAGATCTATAGTGTAAAGGTCAATGGCAATCCCATCTCTGAGGACAAAGACCTTAAACAGGCTGCTACTGATCATTTTATGAGAATAATGGGAACCTCTCCTACTGACATGGAAGAGGATATTGACAACTTCATTCAGATTCAAAGATCTATTCAAGATGAGCAGAATGAAAGCATGAAAGCTCCTTTTACCATTGAAGAATTGTGGGCAAACGTATCAGGTATGGAAAATGGTAAGACTCCGGGTCCTGATGGCCTCCCAGTCGAATTTTATAAAAAAACTTGGAATATTATTGGAAATGATGTTACTAATGTGTGCAATGAGTTCTTACTTCTCAGGAATCTAGATTGCAGAATTAATACCAGCTTTATTTCCTTGATTCCTAAAATAGATGAGCCTGAAACTTTCTCTGATTTCAGACCTATATCCTACAAAATCATCGCCTCTAGACTGAAACCTATTCTGGATCTTATCATCTCCAACATCCAAAGTGCTTACCTAAAGGATAGATCCATTTTAGATAATGTAGCCACTGCTATTATAGGCATGCATTGGGCCAAAGAAACTAAACAGGATATTGCCTTGCTCAAACTGGATATTACTAAGGCTTTTGACACGGTCAGCTGGAATTTCCTCTTCGAATGTTGTCAAAAGATGGGGTTCTCCCAAGAAGTGATAAGTATTTTTCAGGCCATTCTTTACAACTCAAGATCTTCTGTCCTGATCAATGGAGAATGCAGCCCTTTCTTTGAGATAAAGAGAGGTGTCAAGCAAGGTTGTCCTCTTGCCCCTTTTCTTTTCCTTATAATTATGGAAGCCTTGAATTGTGCCTTCAAAAAAGCTGACCAGGAGAAGAGAATTGTGGGACTTAAGCTCCCTGGTAATCAAGATGCATGTTTCTTCCTTAATGCTCACTTTGCAGATGACACTTTTCTTTTTGTCACTATGGAAGAGAACTCCATCACAAACACTCAAACTGTTCTCCAAGATTTTGGTAACTGTTCGGGATGTAAAATCAACCCTCTCAAGTCCAAGCTCATTGCAAGAAATCAGGTAAAGGGGCAGCAAACTGTTCAAACCCTTGGCTGTGAGTATCTCTCTCCAATTACTAAATCCAAAATCTTGGGTATTCCTTTTGCTTTAAGGACTAATGCTAGTGATCTTTGGGGTGACATTATTGAGAAGTTCCACAGAAAGGCTGATCTTTTAAACAGTAAATATCTGTCCAAAAATGGAAGAGCTATCTCAGCCAATTCTGTCATTTCTTCTTCTCATGTTTACCAGTCTTCTATCCTTTTAGCTCCTAAAAAGGTCACCTCTAAGCTCCAAGGCATTTTAGGTAGATTTATTGCTAGTGGGGGTAGTAATAGAACCTGGATCCCAGTTTCCATGAAAGAATGTATGAAGAAAAGGAAGCATGGTGGTCTTGGAGTTCTGGACATTGAGAAACAAGGGCTGGCCCTGGCAGCCAAATATATTTATAGAGCTGGCCATGATGAAATAAACCACCCTGTGTCAAAGCTTATTAACCATTACCTTGCTAAGTGTAAACCCTTTGGGTGGAGAAATGTGAACATGCATCTCCCTGACAGCTTATTCTTTGAGTTCAAGGTTCCCAATAATACTCCTGGTATCATTAAAAAATGGATCAGAGCCTGGAAAGCAGTCAGCAGGATGTATTCTTGGAAGGAGGGCCTTTCTAAGGATCAAACAATCTTTTGGAATCCCTCTTTAATTTTAAATAACCCTGACATCTGCTTGGCTATGCATTTTCCTATTCAGTGCAGAAAATGGTCAGATAGAGGCATCACTCATATTTCTCATCTTTTCAATGATGGGGGTTTTATAGAATTTCAGAACTCAGTTCTTGCAGACATGGGTGAAGATCATGAGAGACTTTACCAGGCCATAAGAAGTTGTCTTATTGAAGGAGAATGGCACAACCAAGAAACCCAATGGCATGTTCACGGTAACTCAGGATATAGGGTTAAAAATGCCTACAGATTTCTGACAAGGAGCTACACCATCTCTATTCATACCAAATGGGATATCACTGAGGAGAGATGTATGCCAAATCTAAAATTCATGTGGAACTCTCCCATTAACCCCAAAATCAAGGCCTTTATGTGGCAACTTTGGCATAAGGCTTTAGCTACCAATGCAAAAAGATATAGATTGAACATGGCTGCTTCTAATTTATGTGAGAGATGTTTACGGGGAAGTCAAGATGAAAACCACTTGTTCAAGAACCGTTTATATGGGGGTAGTGGGTACTTGAGTGGCTGGCCGAGGAATTCCAAATTCCCAACCTGTCCTCTACCCCTATGGTTGAAATCCTCTTTCCTAATGATCCTCAGGACTGGAGAATATACATACTCCTCTGGAGGATCTGGAAAGCAAGGAACTCAATCATTTTTTATCACTAACTATCTTTTGTTTCTCTGAATTATAGGTAACATTCTTATTGGACAAAAGAAGCTGAATTGGAGTCGGATTAATCTTGGGGTAAATTCCATGTGGCTGGACCAATTTGGAGCCACCCCAACAGCTTACCATGGAGATTACTGTCATTGTGACTGTTCGTGCATTCAAAGCTTGGACGCCAGAAGAGCACTCATATGTGAAGCAGTAGACCACACAGGTCGTTTCAACCCGGCTAAATGTCAGATATGTAGCTGCCCGTACTGCTCATTCATCTCTGCAACCAAAGGCATGGGTCGAAAGGACAAAAGGAAAGTTGGAGAAGCATCTGGATCTGCTAATCCAGATGCCTGAGATCAGACTTTTGACAAAACTATATTCTAGATCATTTCAGTTTTAAGTCTCATATGACACTGAAGTATAACTTAAGTCTTAGATTTTTTCCAGAATCTATATGCTAGATCAAAGGGTTAATCACTTCCCAGGATAAAAAAAGTTGACTTTTTGTACTCATATATACATATGTACCCCTATGTATAACTTATTAATACAAATATAGTCTTCAATAAAAAAAAAAACTAATTGCCCAGCTCTTCAGTTGAGGTTACCAAGGTTGTTCTTTCCTACAAAACATTTTTCCAAGCTACCTATGGTAATCGTCCAACTACAGTATTTATAGTAGATACAACTAATTCCCCAGCTCTCGATTGAGGTCTACAACGCTGTCATTCCTTACAAAACATGCATCCAAGCTACCGACAGTAATTGTCCAACTACAAGATAGATAGATAGATAGATAGATAGATAGATAGATAGATAGATAGATAGATAGATAGATAGATAGATAGATAGATAGATAGATAGATAGATAGATAGATAGATAGTGACATTCTCACAATACATATTGAAATAATGCGATTTAAAGAGTATTCTAAAATCATAAGTGATTCAACAAATAAATTTCTTCATAGTCCTTATGTGGCCCATAATCTGGTAGCAATCCAAGGTGCGGTAGAGTATGTGTTTAAGCCTTTTTGTTCCATCCATACTTTAGTGGTTCTTTGATCGAGGGTTCCATTGCCTTCAGACTTGTCACCAGCATAGTTTGGCTGCATTTATTCATTTGGTTGCATTTATTCATTTTCAATGGGCCTTAGCAAGCATCAATTCTATTAAGGCTTGGTATAGGAATGGTTGATCCAATTCCTTTGATGAGATGTATATATTGAGAGAGGGTCATAGAGAATTTGCCTCCCTTGAGAAATGATAAAAATACATAAAACTCTATAAGTTCATACATAAAACTCTATAAGTTTATTTAGAGGCAAAGTATGCCATCATATATTGGCAGCTCGTGGCTTTAGTCTTTTGAGATAAGTTGCTCTAACTCCAAGAGTTCTCTATCAAGTGCCTCCACATTAATGTGCATTGATGTGTTTTGTCGTCAACTATTGGGCATTGTTTTGCCTTCTTTTCCTCAGCTGGTTTTCTGCTTGCTCTTTTTCTCTCTATTGATTCTGCATACACCCTTGCTCTCTAGGGGTTTTTGCTTGTTTTTTCTTTCTTTTCCTAGGGTGGCTCGTAGGGACGTTTTCGCTCTGAGAATCAAATTTTAAACTCAAATTTGCCCCTATGCGCCACTTGCCCCTTTCTATCTCCTTCTTGCTTGCCCTGTTCTCCAACTTATACTCTTCTATCTTGCCTCTACAACCATATCCTCGATGTTTCAATCCCAATTTCCACACCAACACCCATGACACGCCCATAGGTGGGGAAGACCTTCTACAACCCCAACCCCAACCTCAGCCATCACAAGCAAACATGGTAGCCAAACTTATACTAGGGGCTATGATAGATTCCATTTCCATTTGTAGGAAAGACCACACAAGCAAGGATAAGTTTATCTTATGAAAGGAGGCAAGGGCAAAGGGGCATCTTAACTTTAGGATACCAGGAGATTACAATGCAGATAGATAGATATATTGAATAAAGAAAACTGAATGGGAACAAGCTTCCCATCGTAGCTTCATATAGACACGACTGTTTACCATGGGACATGACTCTTTGCCTACATGGATGACACATCATATGATATGCTGAGTTGGCAGGGTTGTTATATTCTAACACCCTCCCTCAAACCAACAACAACTCAGCCATGATCAGAATCAGCTTCATATCTCAGAATCTGGTCCTTCCTACATCTTCTAATCTTCTTCTGATTATTCTTGTTCTTGAATCTTGTAGGAGAAATTCTTCTCTTCATGTGTGCTAGTGGGATATTTCCAATAATATTTACAGCTTCGTTTATGAATAAATTTTTATTGCTGCCTTCTAGAATTAGTTGAACCATTTCATGATCATCAGCAAAGTCATAACAAAGATCCCATAAGTCTGATTTCTCTCGCTTGCGTGCCAAGGGAGTGAGGTCTTCTTCCATGTTTGCATTTAGATTGCTCACATCATCTAATCTTCCCTCCCTTGAGCATCTAAAACTTACGCCATTTTCTTTAGAAATCGAATGAATACCTTTAGAACAAGCGTCTTCAATTTGATCTTGATTTGCAGCTGGGATTGTAGACCCTCCCTTGATATGAGGATCTCCAACGTCTACTTCTGCAGCAGCATCATTGATTGGCATATGGGTGGTACTCTTGTGTATCATACTCTAATTTGAACCCATCTGCTTTGTTCTTCATGATAAATTCATCTGCTGTCTTGAATTTTAAATTGAAATTCTGTACACCTGTAACAGCTTTAGTGGCAAATTTATCCTTGCATATTCTGGGCATTCTTAGGTCTTCAATCAGAGCCTTTGCAGTCCTCCTAACTTCATTTGAAGCAGTGCGATAATCACCAGTATTCTTCTCAATATCTGGAGTAAGTGTACTGTATGCTATATCATATAGATCCCCATCAGAAATCCATAGGTGTTCTTCTGTAATAGAGTTCTCTGAAGGAATAGAACAGAGGTCTTCAACAGGGATCTCGAGAGTCTTCTTTGCAGGCTGCTCAGGGTTTACAATCTCGATTTCCGCTTGGATCTCTGTGGCATCAATTTCTCTACTTTCTGCACCTTTTTGTTTAGCAGCATCTGCAGCTTCACCGGTTCTCTTCTTAGCGCCTTCAGCCTTATGCTCTGCGCTTTCTTTTGCTTGGCCAGCATTATCCTTTTTGCACTCTCTGTGAATTGAGCAGTTTTATCTCTTGCACCTTCTCCCATTGCTTTTGCACCCTGAGTTAAATCTCCAGCTTTTCTTTGGCTTTCATCTTTGGTTTGGCCAGCCTTCTCCCTTGCACTATCTGCGTATTGACCAGCTGTGTCCTTTGCAGCCTCGCCCTTATCTTTTGCACTTTGTGTAGCTGGACCAGCCTTCTCCTTTGCATAATCTGCAGCCTCTCTAGCCTTCCTTTCAGCCATTTGTGCTTCAATTTTGAAGCTTGGGATATCAATTCCGTCTTCTGAGGCAATTCCTGCTACAATTTTTGGTCTAAACTTGGCATACAAGCCATAGCTATGCCATCCAATCTCGTCTCTTGGATACTTCCTGGCCAATTGCTTCATAGCATCTTTCACAGTCTTGAAGCAGGGTCTAAAAACCCTCTGTATGTATCCCCAATTCTTCTTTGAAGATATTTCTTTGCCTCCAAACAGAGCCACAATTCTTCTGTTAACAATCTTGCCAGGGATTCGGGTGCCAAAGACTCTGTAATTTTTGAATTTCTTGGGCATGGCCTCATTGGGAGAGGGCTTCTGTGTGGCCTTAATTTGGCCGATTGCAGCGCGGCCATAGATGCAAGAGATTGCGGAAGCAAAGGATAATCCTTCATCGAAGGAATAGTCTTCTCTGTTTGCGGGGAAGGCAACCCTATTCTTGATCTCATCTCTAACTGTCGCTATTTCTGTATAAGATATTTTTATCTGGCCACGATTTAGGGCTTCAAGAACCTTTGCAAAAACCGTGGCGTCCTCCTCTTTGCCGATAATCCCAACTGTTTCCAAGAGTTTCCCTTTTCCTTGGGCAAAGACCGACCGCCTTCTTTCAAAGAACCTCCTTAGGCCAGCAATAACTCTTCTGCCATCTTCATGCAAAGAGATAATTTTAGGAGTCTTCTTTCTTAATCCCTCTGACGGATTTACTCTGACATCAACAGCACCGTCCTCACTATCGTTGCCTGCCGAACTAGAGATGCAGGCAATTACTTTTGCTTTCACCTTTGTTGGAAGGAATTTTAAGCTTTTCTTCAATCCGGTAAGGCCTATCTTCATCGATTTCTTCCTTCTGCATTTTCTAAATTGGAGGGGCTCCCCTACTTCATCTCTCATCACTATACGTCCCAGGATCTTCACATAAGCTCTGATACCATCTTAACTTTAGGATACCAGGAGATTACAATGCAGATAGATAGATAGATATATTGAATAAAGAAAACTGAATGGAAACAAGCTTCCCATCGTAGCTTCATATAGACACGACTGTTTACCATGGGACATGACTCTTTGCCTACATGGATGACACATCATATGATATGCTGAGTTGGCAGGGTTGTTATATTCTAACAGGGCATGCAACACACTTTACCTCTCCAACCTTCGGATTGATGTGGCGATGACAATGGTTGATCTAGCCATGATATAAAAAAGACTAGACATCATATTCCAAGACATGAAACATTCTAAGCAGAAGATTGAGGAGACTATATAACAACTCCACATTGGGACTGCGAAGATGGGTGCTAGCATTCAACAAGTTGTTCAAGCAGCTTCCATAGAGAGTCAAACACAGCAGCATCTGCGAGATATGATCAAAGCTATGGGCAAGACAAACTCTGCCAAGGACACGGACGTGGCTTCTAGGCTTCAGAGGTTGAAGGAAGGCTCCTCCTATTGATGAAGGTTATGAACATGTTATATCTGAAAGTACTAGTAAATAGGTTGTACATATTATAGAACTAGTATCTGCCTCATGAAGTAGCAGAATCTTAGTTTTGATTCTTGGCAATCGAGATCTTGATATACGAGAGATGTGCGAAATGATTACTTTGCAGGGTACTGCATGTCGATGATCATGAGCAGTTGCGCCATTGTGTGCGAGAACTGGAGAAACATATTGTGAGGTACCAAGAACTAAGCTCTCATGTCCAAGCATTTAAGACTAACATAATGGGCACTGCAATCACTGTCTACATCCAAATGCCAGAGGCACGTCCAACAAGGCAAGCAAATACTAGCATATAAAAGCAGGCCAAAGTAGTTTCCAGCTTAGTTAGGCATCAGACCACATCAGGTCGACCAATGTTAAGACTGTAAGGACACCTTGCTATATCCATTGCTCCATTTTTCCATTCCACAAAGAATATTGGGGAGTTGCTCAAAGAGCAATAGAAGCAGAAGCACAGGTGCCACAATGTGGTGGTCCAATGGCTCCCAGAGGAGATGCAGGAGGACCTAACCACGAAGATCTAGACAACAATCCTCTCCAAGACTGTGTACATTATCAGGGCACCCTATCTTCATAGCCAGCCACGTATTGTGAAATTCACAATGGCGAATGCAGTAATGAGAGGCGTCATACTCTGCCGAGCAACAAAATGAAAGGCACTGCCTTGTATTTAGACTATGGCCCTCACACTACTATAACAAAAGTTGCATCAATGAGAGCTGGCCGGCGTAAGAGACACATGAGATACTATTGGTGCTGCTACGCTGGTTCATGGCAATGTATGGATTTTTCGTCCACCTAACCATACCATGATAGACAATGTGCATGCTTCCTCTACAGGTGCTGATCTAAACGTGATTAATACTACAACCCCTCAAGGTGCTGCTGATGAAGGCATAACTATTATTGTAGGTGCAATCCACCGGGGAGCAGCTCCCTCAACTGCACATGGCACCAATTCCAAATAAGGATTGTGCCTACATATAGCCTCTTGGAATTGTAGGGGCTTTCCTGGCAGAAGCGGACAGCTTGAATCTATAGCTAAGAATATGGATTTCATTTTGAAACATGGGAACAAGATGGTTGGAGGACAATGGAATTGCCAGGCTATCACCATTATTCATTGTTCAATGAGCGCAAGGGCAAGCAGGGGGCATAGCAGAATAGCCTGCTATTATAAGACATCATTGGCACCTTCAGTTTCCTTACAAAAAACATGCACGCACAATTGCTATATATGGGTAAGGATGCAAAACCAATGTGGAATGTGGAAAAGCCTTTATGTGGCCGCATGTCATTTCTCGCATATAGGCTCCAACTTCTGTATATGCATTTAGATGTAAATAAAATGGACTCATATGCCGATCTATAGGATGATGTTTAGCAACACATGCAACTGGACATGTGATGTTAGCTGGAGGTTTCAACACACGCACAGCAAAAAAGAAAAAAGAAAAAAGAAAAAAGAAAAAAGAAAAAAGAAAAAAGAAAAAAGAAAAAAGAAAAAAGAAAAAAGAAAAAAGAAAAAAGAAAAAAGAAAAAAGAAAAAAGAAAAAAGAAAAAAGAAAAAAGAAAAAAGAAAAAAAAAAAAAAAAAAAAAAAAAAAAAAAAAAAAAAAAAAAAAAAAAAAAAAAAAAAAAAAAAAAAAAAAAAAAAAAAAAAAAAAAAAAAAAAAAGAAAAAAGAAAAAAGAAAAAAGAAAAAAGAAAAAAGAAAAAAGAAAAAAGAAAAAAGAAAAAAAAAAAAAAAAAAAAAAAAAAAAAAAAAAAGAAAAAAGAAAAAAGAAAAAAGAAAAAAGAAAAAAAGAGCGGGAGAGAGAAAAAAAACTAAAAAAATTCAACCGTCCAATGACGTACAACAATTTTAAATAGCATAAGATATTTGGCCATACATGTCAGCTGACGACCGCCACTCTGTCATGTAATTTTGAAGGTAGTTGACTAGATGTGTAACATATTGACTTGCTTATTTGCAATGGTTTTTCATAATGGCCTGGTAGTGTCAGACCTACAACTTAGGGCAGAGGATAAAGGGCACAAATGGCACATGCACAAAGTGTCACGACACATAAATGGCACATATTTATACCTATTTTTGTAGTAGTGAAGCCAGACCAAGTTTGAGTTTTTTCATAATGGCTTGTGGAGCACTTGAAGATCTTGAATATAATGGAATATTTGCAAAAGGTTTAAAAAGTACACTCCCATATGATCTTTTCAATTTATAAATATGTGTCTATTATGCCCCTTAGGCATTAGAATATGCCCATGCGAGGGTTTACATTTAAGGGGCAGAGTATCATCACACCAAATTTACACCATATTTTTCCATATCTCCTTCGACGTGTGAAGGTCGAGCTGATAGCCGAGAATCAAGGCTACATGATGATTGCTGCAATGTGAGTTCCTCAAAACAGGTAAATCGATTCCATTTTCTTTTTCTTTTCTTTTTTTGATTGAATATAGGTCATGTGGCAGAGCATCACTGGTCTAAATGCCAATATGCATAACTGGAGACTGTTTGAAGCGAGTGCAATGCCTCTAAGAACTGTTCGAGCATTGCTCCTACACCAATGATATAGACACCAATGGGGCAACGAAAGATGAGCAGGCACCACCACAGAGCACAACCCAACCGGATGGGACTAAAGTTGAATGATCTAAATTGGGATAGACAATCATTTAAGGTTGAGATAAAATAAGGTTAACCATGCGGTGGAACAAATATAAATTTCTTTCTTGGCAATTAACTTTACACTAAAATCGGGATACATCACCATTGCACAATAAAACTATAAGGAAAACATTCTCAAACCTTGTTACTTGTTACTGATTACTTGAAGTGTTCCATGGGCAAGACCTCTTAAACCATAGCATAGAGACTGAAGAAGCGGAAGGAATTGAACCCTCCAACATTATTTGTGGTTCTACAAGCCATGAACTTAACCTACAACCTCAAAAATAACAACAGGGGACAAAATGACCAAAACTAGCTAAGCTTGCAAAACACACATATTAATTAGTTCTCTTTTGCTGCTTGTCTAGAAGCTACTAGCGATGGTCATTCGATTCTGGAAGAAACCAAAGACAAGATTGGAAGAAACCGTTTGAATAATTTCTGCTCTCTGTGCCAATGCCCTCGGCAAGTTTGACTGTTTGCGTTGCTTTTAGCACAACCCTAAATAAAAAAAATACCTAACCCAAAAAATAGAAATATCCAAATTAAACATTGCCACATTTTTTATGTTATCTACTTATTTTAGAAGGCTACCTTGAAAAGCAATTTTGTATGCTTGGATCAAACCAGCCTAGCGACATCATTTTTCTACTATTTTTCATATGAATATATCATCTAACTATTCAAAATCTTATATTATCCCATACATTTTCAAAAGGGAAGATTACCAAAATACCATTAAAGTTTGCCAAAATTACCAAAATGCCACTAAACCCAGTGGTATTTTGGGAAAATTGGCAATAACATTTTTTCAATGATCTAAATGCAAATGTGCCCTTCAGATAAATTGTAGATTAAGCTGAGATATTTCCAACAAGCATAAGATCATTCAGTTCTAAGACCACAATCTCAAGTTATGAGATTTTTCATTTCTCAAATTCTGAAGAACTCAAGAGCTTATAACTTGAAATTTCCATATCCAATCAAGACGATCTTATGCTTGTTGGAAAGATCTCAGCTTAATCTACAATTCTTCTGAAGGGCACATTTGCATCCAGATCATTAAAAAAAATATTGCCAATCTTCCCAAAATACCACTGGGTTTAGTGGCATTTTGGTAATTTTGGCAAACTTTAATGGTATTTTGGTAATCTTCCCTTTTTCAAAATTGCATAACCTTATCATGCAAAACCTAGGGACTCCACACGTGGCGCCTCTATTAACATTGCATTTAAATTCTCCATTCCTTATCTAAGGAATAATCCATGCAACTAAATAGTTAGCCTCTAGTCTTAACTTGCAAACTTCTTCGGAATGATTTTTCCCATAGTCTGATAGTCTTGCAGCTATCCCAGCCACCCTGTGACCCACTGGCTGTACTCTCATCCATAGTCTGATTATGGGTTTATGGTCTGCCAACTATTCTAATCACCTCGTGTCCCCCTAGTGGTACTCCCTGATAGAGAATACAGACCGTACTAAACAAGCAAAATCGTTTAAGTGAACTTGCTTGGCTCCTGTAGTCAATTTTGGAAGCCAATAAAGTAGGACTTCTTATTTGAGTGTCCAAAATTTTAATATTGAATGCTCAACTTTGCCCTTCAATGTTCCACTTTGTGTACTTCAAGTGATGGATTTGGTTAAGCTTAGGGTTTAGTAGGGTTCTTTCCTATGATCACTTGTCGTGATTGACTTTGTTCAAGAACCTTCTTGGGCATGATTCTTATCCACTTTGAAAGGTTCTCCAATGTGGGACATAATTCTTTCAGTCAATCCCATAAGAGGAATTCTCTATGCTTGGCATTATACTAGTAAACGGGTTAGCAAGACAATTTAGCAAGATGTTGCTATTTAAAAGAAGGCTAAAGAAGGTTCCAATCCCCCACTGATCCAAAAATCATTGGTGTTGCTCTCCCTAAAAGTTCCAATTTAAACAATAAAGAAGAGGCAACGTTGGCGTAAATCAGGAACTCGTCCAGTAAGCGACAGGAAAAAACCTTGAAAAATGGCAAAATCAGTTGGGTAACCCCAAAAAAAGGTGGACACTTTTGGCAGATAAGCATGAAAAAAGAAGGCACGAACATCTCACTTTGCACAAAATATTACAAGCTAGATCCAATGTCAAGATACTTTTCAGATTCGTCAGCTTTGTCTACATCATGGTCGGACAGAGGATTGTGTCCAGCTGCTAATAGAAGAGCTATTAAGAATTCTATAACTTCCCACGTTCGAGAAACAAGTGATTTGATGCTCGTTGCAAAGAGCGTAGACGCTAGTTTAGAATGGTAATTGATCTCACACTCAAGTAGCAGAGGATCAAACAATACAATGCTTTTCTCAACAACAAGAAAGCATAGCATGTTGCATAACATTAGCAGAAACTATTTTACTTCCTGGACCTATACATTGATCAACTTGAGGATTGGCTCACTCAGCATGGAGGTGGAGGGCTCTGGATCACTCACTATATTATTTTGCAGTTGATATACACAGATGATGTAGATCTCTTAGCACCCACTCTGACAAGTATGCAGCAACATCTTAATGCACTGAGTACCTTAATGCCCGTCAATTTGGCCAAGACCAAGGAACTTCTGATATCATCTTCAAAGCTATATAGGTAGCCTTGCTTCATTTATCAAGGCCAAAATGTAAAACTGGTGCAAACATACAAATACCTTAGGGTGGAGTTCATTATTACCACTTACTTGGATACTTGTATCAAAAAATGGGTAATTGCGATGGGCCTGCTGAGTTGACCCTCCTAGCAACTCGGGATCTTGTCTAACTTGCAAAAAAACTAGATCTAAGTTGGTATAAAAGCAATAGTATTGAGGGAACATCTCGAATAGGATGAGCGATGGCGCTAGGGTTTGAGGCGCTCAGGTAAGGTAGAACAGAATGTGTGGAATGGCAGCTACAGTGACTCTTGGGCCTGCGGGCCAAGGGTTGAGACAGGGACAGGGTGATTAAAGGAACAGTGGATCCGTGGGTGGGCCACGGATAGGTAGTGAATCGACAGGGAATGAGAAAGAGACCGTACGGAAGGGAGGGGATCTAGAGTATTTAACAGAATGTCAGAATCATTGCAAAGGGAGATGATTGACTACATGAAAAGCATAGTTCTTGGATTTGACAAGGAAAATCCTAAACCCAAAAACTTCTTTGCGGTTGGAGACTGGCTGATCCCGATGGCGTCTTCCCAGCTGAACAGACAATCTAAAGGGAAGGAGCCGGAGCAGAAGACAAGGATGCAAAAGGGTCGATCACTAATACAAATGCAGAGCAACTTGGTTGGCCCGATTTTGCAAAAAATCAATGAAGAACAGAGGGCAATGCTGAAAGAGGAGGAACTCAGAATCAGGCCAGAATTTAAAGGTATCCCCTCCCTCAATCATCTTTGCATTCCAAATAGACTTAGTGACTTGCAGGAAAAGGCGGTCATTGGATGCATCAGGCATGAAGGAGTGAAACTTTATGTGCTGAAAAATGAAATTTTGAAGATGGACAGAGCACTATCAATTACAGGAGTCTACTGGCTCGAGTTTCCCTTCTTTGTGGTTGAATGTGGTGATTCAAACTCGGTCCAATTCCTCTTAAAACAGGGAACCATTTACAGGGCAAACACTCAATTCTATTTCCAGAAATGGAACCCGAAGTTTGTTCCCCAAGCTTTGGAAGAGCTTTATCACCCGGCCTCCTGCTCTGTACAAGGTTTAAAACCCACGTACTGGCATGAGGATCTTTTCAAAAGGCTTTTCCAAAGCCTAGGCCAATATATCGGATGTGACAAAGTTGCTGAGAGAGCTCCGAGAGTATGGATTCAACTTGACATTTTAAAACCCATACCCAATCAACTTATTTTGGTACACCTCGAAAATTGAACCTCCAGTGGTTTGTCTCCCAAATCCATGCAATATCTGTGGTCTCAGGTTGCATGGAGGCGGAGTATGTAAAGGCTCTTGGGCTAAGAAACAAGTTCCAAGGCAGCAATATCAAGAGCAGAGGACCATGAAGGATGTCCCCATCCCAGACATTAACAAGGAGGAATGGAGTATTCCCAAGAATAAGAGGAAGAATACAAATGGAAGTGCAAGAAGAAAAGCCAGAAAGCAAAAAGAAAAAGCTGAGAAGGAGTCTAAGCAACAGGGTGCTCTTGAAATGAAGAAAACAAGACAGGAATGGAAAAAAGTACAACAAAATATTAAATTGGCAAACGGATTCAAAGTCTTAGTCAACCCTGAGGACAGTAAGGACCAGTCAACTGACCATGTGGAAGAACAGGTCACAAGTCAGACTATTGTTCCCCTAACTCCAGCTGGCCAGGTAGTGGATCTGATCTCCAGTCAGACCATTGTCCCTCTAAGCCCAGATGGTTATATGGACCAATCACAAATGCTTATAAGTCCAATGGGCCAGGAAAACCTTATGGCAATCCCTGTAACTCCATGTCACCTGACACATGGCCAGGAAAATCATAAAGTAATCCCTGTAACTCCCAAAGGCCAAGATAATGTGATGGTTCCTGATAAGGGGAAACATATGGCTATGGAAAAAAGCTCCATCAAAGAGGACATGCCAATAAGGTCTCACACACTCACAATTAGAGATGGTCAACCTAATGACCATCCCATATCACCAACTCAAGAATCAACTGAAATTTGTCAGGGGGGTGAACATGTGGGTGAATGCTCCAAGGGCATTAAATCTTCCAAGCTTCAGAATGAGGAGTCTCCTTCAACTCCAGATCAGCAACAAACTGAGACAGATTCTTTTGAGGCTTTGCTAAATATTATGGAAAAGGAAGTTGAAGATGAACAGCAAACAACAGCTTATAAGTTCTTCACTAGATCTCCCATGGAGATATCTGATAGTGAGGGATTGAATGGGACAGAAGAAATACAGTTCTCTGAAGACACAAGGGATGAGAAAGAACAATTCTTCACCCCACTTCCTGCTAAAAAGAGCAAGAAGAAAGTACAATTCCTGGAGGACAGTCCAGCTCTTAACCTCAAGATACAAGAAAGGAAGAAATATCCAGCTTAAATGAAGATAGTCACATGGAACATGAGGGGAATCAAGGCCCCCTCAAGAGAAAAAGAGCCTTGGTAGCTATAAGGGAAATGAAGGCTGATATAATTCTCCTGCAGGAACACAGAGTTCCCGAGTTTGAGTCAACTAGGCTTGGAAGTTGGATCCTTCCAAACAGTTTCTCTATATGGTCAGCTGCTGATGGAACCAAAGGTGGTACCTGTACAATCTGGAATGGTCAGCAAGCTAAACTTACATTTAAACATCCCAAAGGCAGGTGGACTGTGGTTGTGCTGGAAACTGAAGGTAAGGAGATTGCTGTCATTAATGTCTATGCCTCAACAGACTCGGCTGAAAGGGAAGAACAGTGGTCTCAAATTCTAAATTGGGTGGAAACACATTAACAATTCAACAATTTTCTGTTAGCTGGGGACTTCAACAACACTCCCATTTGGGATCAGAAGCTAGGGAAAAAGCTGAACATGGCTAAAAAGGAGAGATTAGTATGGGACAAGCTGATGAATTTCTTCTGTTATATTCCTCCTTCCTCTTCTAATGTCTTCTCTTGGAGCAACAAAAGAAAGGGAGAAGAAAGGACATATTGCCTCTTGGATAGATTTTATCTATGCAATAAGACACTTCCAGCATGGGATAATGTCATTTGCTATGGAGATCCAAGCAATTCCATATCAGATCACTTCTCCCAGTTTCTCCAAAATGTGGTTGTCACCACAAGAGGGGGAACCAACAACCCTTTCAAACTCAACACCAGCCTGTTAAATATGAAAAGTTTCTGTAGTTCTTTCAAGGAATTCTATATTTCTTTACCACAGGTTACTAAGACAGGTTCTATGTCCACCTTTGTGGAAAAGATAAAGGCTGTTAAAGGATGGATTAAGAATTGGGGGAAAAATTGGTCAATAAACAGAGAAAAAAAAAATGGAGATATACAAGGAAATGAGGCAGATTAGGGAGCAGCTATTCACGAGGAAAAATGACACCACACTACAGAAGAAAGAAGAAGAGCTGGAAATAAAGGTGAAGTTGGTTGAGGAAAATGAAGCCAGGGCTCTATCAATCAAAAGTAAGAGCAAATACATCAACTTTATGGACAGAGGAAATTCATCCTTCTTTTTTAGGGAAGCTAAAAATAGGATTCTGAATAACAGTATTGGCAAAGTTAAAACAGAGTCTGGTGCAGTATTGGAGGAGCAGAAACACATTGAAGATTTCTTCTATGGGAAATATGCAGACCTTTTCTCTGAGAAAGTGGTTGACCCAATGGATTTGCATTCCTTCTTTAATGATATCCCAGCATCTGAGCCAATTCAAGATGAGGAGATATTAGCAGCTCCACAGGAGAAGGAAATCTGGGAAACTTTGAAGTCAATGGAAGCAGGGAAAAGTCCAGGCCCAGATGGTCTGCCCCCAGAATTCTACATTGAATTTTGGGAGGTTATGAAGGATGATCTATTAACCTTCATACAAGGGGCTTGGAAAGCTAATGCACTCCATCCTGCAATTAATGCTGGCCATATTGCTTTAATTCCCAAGGTGGAACATCTTGAGAGTTTTGGGGACTGGAGACCAATCTCCCTTACCAACACCTCCTACAAGATTTTGGCAAAGATTCTGGCAAATAGGATAAAAAGTCTTTTATTGAAGACCATCAATCCATGTCAATCTGCTTTCCTTCCTGGGAGAAGCATTCTGGACAATTACATAGGAGCATCAGAAGGTTTACACTGGAACAAGCTCTCTGGTAAGAAATGTATGCTCCTCAAGCTTGATTTTAAAAGGGCATATGATACAATCAACTGGCGTTTTCTTCACAAAGCCATGATACATCTGGGTTTCTCTGAAGCAGTATATCAAAGGGTGCTCAGCCTCAACCACACAGCCTCCTCTGCCCTTTTAATTAATGGGAGCCCCTCCAAACTTTTCAAATGTCAAAGAGGGGTAGGACAGGGATGCCCTTTGGCTCCCTATCTTTTCCTGGTGGTAGCCGAAATTGTTACTAGACTAGTGACTGAATTGCATATCAAGAGACAAATTAACTGCCTCCAGCTGCCTCACTGTAGCCCTCAACAAAAAGATTATTTTCTAATGATGCAGTATGCTGACGACACTTTTGTCTTCCTCAAAGATGGAGATGCAAGTCTAGTCAACTTCCTGGAGGCTATGGACAAATTTGGGAAAGTCTCAGGTATGGAATTGAATAGATCTAAATGTGCCATCATTCTGGACTCTACACAAGCAGTCCTGTCCAACATCAAAGTCATGGGTCCAAATCAGGCCACAAAAATATTGGGAATCCCTTTGGCTCTCAATAATACTGTTAATGGACTTTGGGAGCCCATTGTAAACAGAATCAAAAAGAAACTGCAGGCTTATCCTTCATCACTGTCCTTGGCAGGCCGGGTGGAAATAGCAAACTCTGTTATTGCCAGTACCTATGTTTATTTTTCATCTGCAATTGTGGCAGATAAATACTCTTATAATCAGGTGGAGGCTGCTATAAGGAGATTCCTATGGCAGGGGAGCCACAGGGTAGCATGGAAGGATCTGACAAAGCCTAAGAAGTTAGGTGGTCTGAGATGTAAATCCCTCTTTGTTCAAGCTCAAGCCTTGGCTGCCAAACTGATTTGGAGGGCTATTTACAGTAACAGTCCTTCTCCAGCTATCAAGCTAATAAGATATTGGGTGGAAGTTTCTACACCAGTTGGTAGTCAAACTCTCACTCATCTCCTGCCAGATTCAGCTTTCTTTCAGCTAAATCCAGGCCCAGGAACATCACAAATGCTAAGAAGAACATTGGAGACTTTTTTTTTTTTTTTGAGAGAGAGAAAGAAGCTTTTTAGTCATTAATTATAGAAAACAATTACATATTGTCATAGGCATATCCAAAATGATAAGCCAAAATATTCAAGCTAGTAATAATAATAAAAGTTTTAAGTAGCTTGAAATAGCAGGAACTCGAAAATTCTGGAATTTAGCAGAACAAAAGGGATCAATGTGTATAGATCCAAGAAGTCTGTCTAGAAGTAATCCAAAACTCCTTAGCAGCTGATCCTCTGTAGAAAGACAGAATATGTGAAGTATTGAACCTGGTAAAAGAAAAAAGTCAGACGTTATAGGAAGTCAAGAAGTGGAAATGGTCTCGAATGAAAGGCTGGTAAATGGGGATTTGATTGTTCCCCCAGTCAACCAACTCAATGAGTCTAACAGAGTTGCAGGTGGCCATAAGATGGATCAGGGTCCCAAAGCAATCTGCACGTCCCCTATGATAATAATAACTCTCTCTGTAGAGTTCAAACTGGGCATCTGTCATTTCTCTGCCATATCTATACATGAACCACCATATTGCTGTCATAAGGTGAGTACCTTTACAAAATTCTTCTGCCCAAAGAACTTCCCTTTGTGGAACCTCACTTAATCTATCCATTAGCTGCCCTTTAACTGTCCCAGTCCAGAAACTGTCATCATGATTAAACTGAAATGTATCATTCCTGTTTGTTTCCAGTCTTGCCATTATATTCTCTTCAGCACTGTCATATTGGAGATCAAGCTTGAACTTGCAATTCCAAAGGTAATCTAGCAACAGAAGCATCTGAATTAGAAACATGATCATGACAATAAAGTTTAAAGCTATTAAAGGCACCAGCAAAGTTTCCAAGCAGATTCCATTTGTTGTCATATTTTTCAGCATATTTATTTTTGTGAGCAGTGGCCATCATTTCAATGTCAAAAATGATTTGAAGTTTTATCCAAACAATAGAAATTCGATGACCACCATGAAGACACCTATTTCTGTGTTTCCAGATATTCCAAAGAATGATGTAACAGATAGAATTCTTAAGCAGATCATTATTAGAGAGAAATTCAATAATATTTCTAGGCCTAGGAATATCAAAGATATTTAAAATCCAAACCCATAGGGTGTCTAAATTTTGACATGTAAAAATATGCTGAGCATTTTCAATTGAATTACAACCAATGGGACATAGCTGAGAAATAACATGATCTGGTCTCGAATAAAGTCTGTGAATAAGCTCCAAACAAGGAATACTTTTGTTAGCTAACAACCAAGCAAAATAAGTAATCTTAGGCTGGCAATAATTTCTCCAAATACTCTTGAAGAGCATAGATTCAATTTCAGGATTTATATTCCAGTACTTGGCAGCTTTAGACTTAGGAGAATCTTGAGTTAGGTGGGCATAAATGCTGGAGACTTTGTAGATCTTCTTTCCTCCACAAGACCAATGAATATTACACTCATAATTGGGGTCAATTTTAATATTTCTCAAAGATCTCATAATATGATCATAGAGAATTCTGTCAGAGGAAGTACCACCAATTATAACTTTAAATCTGGTCCAAGAAATCCATTTATCACCCTGCCAAATATTCCCCAAGCAAGAAATACCTTTGTTCAACCATTTTTTGTAAATTCTAGGATGCTTCAAAGCTAAAGGTCTATGATCTCGAGTAGCCAAGTTTGGATTCCAGCTAGAGTTGTGGCAGGACTCAATAATTGGATTATGTTGATAACATTTGGAGACCTTATTCCATGAGATGATTAAATTCCTCATAAGAGGGGAAGTGTTTGAGCCAGGCCTGATCTCAGAGAAAGCAGAATGTGGAAGTTGATGATTCACAGAGGGGTGCCCTTCCAAAATACTATTTTGAAGCCAGTATTTGATGAATAAAGTTGCAGGATTACCCTGACTAAAAAGAGTCTTCCAGACATATTTTCCTGCCAAAGCATAGCCTTGAAGTAGCAGGTTTTTGCAACCAAGTCCACCCTTGCTTTTATTCTGAGTAACATAATTCCAATTTACCATGTGATTTTTTCCCCAAATGTAATTCCTAACTATCTTCTCAATCTGCTGATAAATATATTTTGGAGCTAGAAGAGCAGAAGAGAAGAAAATATGAGAACTAGAAAGAACAGAGTTTGCAATGATAGTTCTGCCAGCTAAAGAGAGGCAGCTGCCATAGTTGTTGAGTTTCCTTCTAATCTTGGAGACAATGGGAGACCATAGATTTTTGACAGATGTATCTAAGGAAAGAGGCATACCCAGCAAAGTAGATGAATGACTAAAACCAAAGCATTTGATACCTAAGATATCAGGTCGAGTAGATTCCCCAAGAATGATGCACTTTTGCTGATTTAAAAAAATACCAGAGGCAACACTAAACCCTTTGATGGTGTTGAGAAAGAATTCAATGTTATTGATGTCATTCTTCAAGAAGCTGAAAGAATCATCAGCATATTGCATTATGGATAGTTGGTTCACACTATCAGGAAGCAAAAGACCTTCAAAATTCCCAACCTGCTGGTGATGTAGAATAACTCTTGTTAGCATTTCAGCAACAATAATGAAAAGATATGGAGCTAAGGGACAGCCCTGCCTAACTCCTTTGTTCAGAGTAAAGAAAGAGCTTGGGGAACCATTGATTAAAATTGAGGATTGAGATCTTGAGTTGAGCCCCATGATGAGATCAATTAATTTGGAAGGAATACCAATCTTTTGAAGAGCAAGAACAAGAAAGTCCCATCTAACAGTATCAAAGGCTTAAGAGAAGTCAAGTTTCAGAAGAACACAATTTTGATTGGAAATTTTAGCCCAGTGCATCCCCTCCATAGCTGCTATGTAATTATCAAGGATATATATATTAGATAGGAAAGCTGATTGGTGCAAACTAATATTTTTCTGAAGAAAAGCTTTGATTCTATTAGCTATGATTTTTGCACAGAGCTTATAGGTGGCATTGGTCAAAGATATAGGCCTCCAGTCACTAAAGGTCTCTGGATTATCAGTTTTTGGAATAAGAGAGATGAAGCCAGAGGATAAGGCAGGGTGCAAATGATTGGAAGATCAATAACCATTAATCATATGAACCAGATCATGCTTTAAGACCTCCCAAAACTTGATGTAAAATTCTGGGGGAAGGCCATCAGGGCCTGGACTTTTCCCTTTAGCCAGGCTATTCAGAGTTTGCTTGATCTCTTCTTCAGAGGGCAATCTAGAAATCTGATCACCTAAAGGATCAACTATATTATTTGGCAGAGAGTTTAAAATATCTAGGAACCCTTTAGCCTCAACATTATCCCAGCTGACATTTTTGCTGACTGGAGAAAATAGAGGAGTACTTAGAAAATAAATAATCAATAATACCTTTTGCATCCTTAAGAATGGTGCCACTATCATCTTTGATGAAGGAGATCTGTTTTTTGAGCAGCCTATTTTTAACAATTCTAAAAAAGAATTTTGAATTGCAATTATCCATGTGATTATGGAATTTAATTTTACTTTTCATGGCTGCTCCTTTGGCTTCATATTCCTCAATACTCTTAATGTTATGGTCAAGGTCATCTTCAATTAAATGCAAAGAGGAATTAAGGGGATCATTCTGCAGTTTCGATCTGACATCCTTCATAGCAATAAGAAGCTTGTTTTTAGTGTCACTTTTTTGAGCATGCAAGGCTTTAGACCAATTTTTAATCCAAGATTTAGCTTCCTTTATATTAGAGTAGAAAGCTTTCATAGAATGATTGTCATTGACTCTTGGGAGGCTACTGTAGAAGGCACTAAAATCAGCACAGAATCTATCATTGCTCAAGGTGGAACAATTGAGCTTAAATGGAATGTTACCTTGCTTCTTGATGCTCAAAGAGTGTTTGGTTTGGAGAAACTGGGGCTGGTGATCAGAGATGGAGGTGCTCTCATCACTTGAGACAATACAATTGTCCCAAAAGGATAGATTAGATTTTTTGACATAAAATCTATCCAGTGTGCAATATACTCTTGAGTGGCCATCCTGTTTATTTGACCATGTGTACTTGGCAGTAGAGGAAGGAATATAGCTGAAAAGGTGAGAATCAAGCAAATTATCCCAATTTTCTTTCTCTTTGACTGACATACTAAGATTGTTATTAGATTTGAGGTCAATGGATGGGGTATTATTGTAGTCACCAGCAAGAATCCAGGTTACAGAGTTATGATTTTGAAGCCAGCTATTAATTTGAGGCCAAATAGTCTCCCTTTCTCTCGAAATAGTTGGGGCATAGATGTTCACAACACCAAACAAAGAATCTGAATAGTTAAAGATCACTGCCTGCCATCTTTTGCAACGGCTGTTGTAAAGAAGAGAGTGTTTGAGATTACTCCAAATCATGCAAAGCCCCCCAGAGGTATTAGAAGCTTCAATCCAAATGGAAGACTGACCTGGTCCAATCCAGTCAGCCAAGTTTGAACACTCAAAGTTAGGAAGTCTCAGTTCCTGCAACAAAATTATATCTGCTTTGTATTCCCTAATCTGAGAAATAGCCCTCCTTCTTTTTAGGGGACCTTTTATTCCTCTCAAGTTCCAGGAAAGGATCTTCATTGCAAGAGAAATAAGGAAGATTGATGGAGAGACAGATCAGGATTGTAAATTCTCTCTGACTTTGTTCCTGGTATTGCTAGCAGGGGTTCCCAGAATATTAAGAATTCTGCTGGAATGTTTAATCCTAACTTTAGCTTTAGCTTTCCCTTTTTTGGACTTTGAACTAGCAGATAAAACACCTTTTGAAGGTAACATTAGAAAAGAGTCATCATCCCAGGAAACATGGTTAACAATATTTAATGCATTAGTGTCCCCCCCATTTTCTTTATCAGAAAACTCAGTGTCAGAATAAACCTGGTTTGGCATGTGAGAGCAACTCCAGAATTTTGAACCACAGCAGGGACTTGGATCACTATTAATATCATTAGGAACAATTAAACTATTATCAAGAGGGTTCAGATCTTGCCTGGGAATTGCCAAATCCTCCTTTAAGTTGACTGCAATAGACTCCTCAGGTTGTGAAATGCTTTCCTCTGGCAGTTTGTTCTCATCATTCTTTTGCTCTATTCTAATTTCAACACTTTCCAAATTCTCGGGTCCAATGCATTGTATTTCTACATCATCACCCCCATTATCAGAGATTAATTTATCACTGTCACCTTCACCTTGAGCTGAGTTCTTGCTTAGAGGGCCTTTTCCATCACTGTCCACATGCAACTCTGCCAGCTGATGAGCTATGTGACTGGAGATAGAATCAGAAAAAAAGGAGTTTCAGGTTGTGCAGGGATATCAAAGTGATCATTGGTTTCAGATAGATCAATTAAGGGTTGAGTGGAGGGGGGATCATAAGGCATAGAAATAGTGTAAGTAGGCAAAGTGGAATCCAGCAGATCCCCTGGGGTAATGGTATCAATAGTATCTTCAGGAGATCCATTGTTCAGCTGAGCTAAAATTCCAAAACTATTTGAACAAAGAACTTTGTTTTGAGATCCTCCCTTTTCCAAAGTTCCAATATCAGAGGTATTGTTTTCCATAATTAATAACTCTTCTTTATCTCTCGAGTTCACTTTATTCTCAGGAACTGTGAACTTTGATTTGCTGTCAAGAGTTGAGTGACGAGATTCTGTGGGATTATCCTTAATTTTAATCCCTATATTTCTTTCTTTTAAGGCCATTTTAGAATCTTGTAAAATACCCTTCAAAGTTTGATGCAAATCAATCTGCTGATGTTGTAGAGGACCTTTTCCTTTGAGTATTGTTTTATCATGTCCATTATTGGTCAATTCTGCTCCTTGAGTTGAAGTCCCAGAAGATAAGCCATTGATGTTGACCGAGTTGGAGATGACACCCTTAGAATTGAGAAGGACACCCTTATTGAGAACTTTGATTGTTGAGGGTGCAAGCTTGAAAGATGTAGATTGGCTGTGTGTGAAAATGTTATCCCTGTTTTTTTCTTCCAACATCAATTTCTGCTTGAATTCTTTTTTCTTAAGAATTCTTTTTCTGCTACCATTGGCTCTGAAGTATGGTATCCATTCTTGAAGATTATAATTGTTGTTGTAGTCAATCTTCTTTTTCTGTTCATACTGGCTTTGGTTTTTGAGATACTGAGAAGTAGGCAGATTTTTTTGAGTTTCAGAATTCTGCCTCTGCTTTGAAAGATGAGCTGAAGAATCAACTACACTTTGCAATTCTTCTTGAACCAATTCTTGTTGAACCTGATTATCTGAATCTTTTGCATCATTGACTCTACATGATGAGTTAACAAAATGCCTGGTTTTGCAATTCTGGCAGAAATTTGGCAATCCTACCCATCTAAGATTAAGATCCATGGGTTTACCAAAGAAATCAATCAGGGGGATGGAAGTAGGAATTGGTTTAGAGATGTCAAGCTGAATATAGCATTTAGGAGGCTTGTATGGGCAAAATTCAGCAGAGATGAAGGATCCAAAGGAATTAAAGATTTTGGTGAATCATTCTTCGTTCCAATAAATGGGTGACAAATCATTCATAGTCACAGAAGCTATAAAGAATTTTCCATAATCTCTGATGGGAAGAGTAGGGCTCCATTTTATAAAAGAGATCTGGAAAGTATTGAGGGTCGAGTGCCCCAATTTCAACATGTAATTAGCAGTTCTGCTATCACCACATTCCACAAGAAGATAAGGAAAATTAAGCCAGTAGATGGAGTTTATGACAATTCCCTTATGCAATCTTAGTAAATGATCCCATAATTGCTGAATATTTAACCCAACTTTATCAACAGAGATCACAACAGCAGAAGAAGATAAGGACTCAATTTTAGAAGCTATTGAGGAGCTGTTTAAGTGAATACCTTTGAACAACTGAAGGTCAGGTCGGGACTGATATTGTAAATTGTAAAATTCTTGTGTGAGATCATGGTTGGAGTAAATTTGTTGAGCAGGTCTCGGATCTCCATATGGAATGGGCACACCATTAGCACCAATGATAGGAATGAAGCCATCAAATGCAGGATCTTTGGACAGATTATCCCATTGTGGGACGTCTCTGCAATTGTGATGCATTTCTTTGGAAGAAAATTCTAAATCAGCAAAATTCCCAAATTTAATCACATTTGAAGGATTGGAATGATAGGAGCTTAACTGATTTAGCAGATCGCTTCTCTGGTCGGAAGGGAGGAGCATGAACTTGTGCAGAAGAATGAGAGAATTGGCATTTAGGTTTTTCGCAATATTTGAATTTTTAAGGTTTTCAAAAAAATTAGCCATAGGAAAAAAAAAAAGGGGGAAACAGAGTTCTAGGGAGAAAAAATCATGGATAAAGGAGAGTCAAAGGAACAATTGAAGTAGATCGGATCAAAGAAAGATAGGAAAAACAAATTAAAGCCAGAAAGAACAAAACCAAAGCAAATGCACTCAAGAACATTCTGAGCTCACTCAGAGAACACCTTAACTGTGATCTTTTTGTCTGCCCAAGCACAAAAGACTTGAAAGATTGCTGAAGGAGAGACGTTATATTTACCAGTAAATTCCAGAACCCAAGAATCAATAATTTCACCTTCAAATTCCTCAGAGCCTGGAGTGAAAGTATATTCTGACTCAAAAAGATGGTCCGGGAAGACTTGTTTGAAGATCAGGTAGTTCCAGAGATCAGAAAAGGGACCTCGAAGAAAACCACATGTAATTCTAGATTCCTGCTTCAGAATTACAAAAAATTTTCCTTCCATGTATAGCTTGGATCAAAAGGAATCCGAATTTTGCTTGGCCTCTACAAAGCCAGCAAAGTGGAATACCACAAATCCGATTCAATTGCTCAGTTCCTGATGAAAAAACATCAAGATTTGGTTTGAATCAGAAGAGACAAACAATTCAAGAAAATTGGCGCTCCTCATGCTGACGTGTCCCTCGTCCCTCTCACATTGGAGACATGGAATCAAGCATCCCTTTGCTTTAGACCTCCAATCTTGGATGCTAGATGTGGCAGAATTAATTTTTTCTGGCATCCCAAACTGACTCCTGTGGAAATAGGTTGTCTTGCCCTAAAACACCCTCAAAAATACAGACAATGGAAAGAGGCTGGTTTATGTAAATATGAAGATCTGTTATAGGAGGATGGATCCTGGCTATCATGGGAACATGTCAGGAACAGGACCAAAGGCACAAAATTAGATAAGAAGATCTTCACAATAGTTATGGAGTCTATTTCTGACTACTTGAACTCAGAGCTAGCAATGGGAACCAATCAGTGGACACTCAATAAGAAGGAAACATATAAAGTCAGAGAAATCTACCAGGCCTTACTGCCAAATACTCAGTCAAAAGGTAACAGGCTTTGGGGTTGTAGTGAAAGAAAATATAAAAGGATCTGTGTTAAAAGCTGAAAGACATATGGAGTTGCTAAGATGATGATGTTCAGATGGCTTGTCATTCAGCAATCTCTGCATACCAATGCTTCAAGGGCCAAATATGACAACCAGGCCTCAAAATTATGCCCTTTGGGTTGTGGAAGGGAAGAAACTTCTAATCATGTATTCCTTTGCCCAAAATTGAGGAGTTCTGGACCTAGACAACTCAGTTAAATTTTGGCTTCCCCACAAACATTCTGAAGTTTCTGGATGGGAAGACAAGATCAATAAATTCCATTCGAACTTTGTGCTGCTGGATAATATGGAAGCACAGGAACCTGGTCGCCATTCAGCACAAAGCAATCAGCATTATCTGGCTGAAAAAAACCTTTCTTGCTGCCCTGCAAGATATGGCTATGGCACACAGAATGCATAGGGGGGACAACTATGACAAAGATTGGGATCAAATTGGCAGATTCCAATGACTTTTTAATTTCTGTGTGCTTAATCTAACTGATTTTCATGGTCTGCTCCACAGATCAACAGAAGAGGCTGGATAGAGTTGGCGCACCTTCTCGATGGGAGGACAACTTTGATGATGAACCCATATCGAGATTCAATGAAATGGATTTAGCAGAGCACCTAGTTCTCCTAAAACAGGAAGTCATTCACTCCTCTGCCATCAAGAAGATTCTGAACAAACCAGAGGTGTGGAGGTTCAATAATTTAAAACCCTTTTTCGTCTCTCTATACCATGCTTGGCAACAAAAGAGAGAGGCTCGGGTTCTGATGTTGCTCGACTTCACCAGCTTCAGCACTGCAAAGCTGGACGAAATGCTAAATATCTTTGGGACCACAGCAGTCAAGGATCTCACTCTGCAGGATCTTCTAGATGTGGTTAGTTAAAATCTCAGTGTGTACAGAACTGTCTAGTATTATCGATCTGAGGATTTTCATGTCTCAATTTTGTACCCCAATATGAGGAATATAGAGACATTTTTTGTCACTCTATGTGACCACTTCACTATATGTGAACTTTCTGATATGTACCTTTTCTAAATGAATAGAAACAACAACCTTGCCATCAAAAAAAAAAAAACCCGGCTTGAACTAGTCAATACTAGCACAAACATCAGCATTGGTCAATCCCTTTGCTGTCTTATCTGGCCATACGAGAACTGTTAAGTCCTAGATGGTACCATCCTTTCCTGGTGTACAGCATCAATGTTATCATATAACAGAACAAACTATATTCCAAATTCTACAGTCATTGTCATGAATGACTTATTGAGACATATCTTATGCATGACGTAAAGTATCAGTTTCAGCTAACATCAGCCCCAATTTAAGCCTAAAGATAAATAGGTTTGGCATAAAAATATGTTGGATCAAATTCCTGTATTCATATTCACATATTTAACAAGGATTCAGATCCGTTCTTATCACCTATCATGTTCAATATAAATATTCAAAGTAGCACAAGAAAGCAAACTAGCTAACTTAATCATTATGCTTTAACTATGTACTAGTCATATTTTTTTCTGTAACCTCCTTGAAAGTATCAAGGTCATGAACTCTTGCATTTCTCCATCATCCTTGAAGCCAAATCCAACCTACAAAGCAAAGGGAACAATGGGAAGAAAATCCCGTACCTGCAGCCAATCAGTACCCTGTTAGCATGTTAATGGTATCAGGGCAAGGGCCAAAAGGTACATTGGGATTTTCAGCTCTTCGCTGATTACCCATTGTGCCTCTTGCCCTGCCAGTTGAAAATAGCTAAAAGAATACATGGAGAAAAAATGCAACTGCATAGACAACTGCCTGCACTTAATGAGCTTATCTTACATCACTTTTATCACCTGGTCATCAGATTTGCATAGGTCACCAGATCATTCTTGTATTGTATAAATTCAAGAACGTAAACATTCTAATTACCATCACAGTTGATCCTTCTACTAGGCCATGACAGGTATTTTATTGGGACACAGAACTCTGCATAATAATATGCCAGCATCCTTTCATGGATAGCGCATATGCCAGCAAGTGTTGAGGTCTATTAACCCTTATTTAGAGCTCATATGAAAAACCAAAAACAAATAATTATAGACACGGAATGTAGCACCTGTTTAGCCAAACTCGACGCTTAAAACCACGCTTGGTTGATTTAGATGGAGCACCAGCTCATTTAATACAACAGTACATGGATCCAGCAGCCCCAAGACTTCAAGCAATACTGTAGGATCATTCTTGACTTGCAGCATCTAATTTTTTAACATAAAGGAACAGAGCACTTCCATAACTGATCGTTGGAGATAGCCGCTCAAGAGAATGCATTATAGGGCATCTGAAAACCCTAAATGTGAATGCCATTTGGTATCTGCGCTCTGCATATAATGGATTTCGGCCTGAGATGTTCAAAACCACATCCTGGTTTGTTCATCAAGAACACTGCCATATCAAATCTCTTACTGGGTGAATAAGTATTCCGAAATAGGCTTTAGGGTATTCGGCCACCACTACTGCTTCTGGCTCCGTACTCCATACTTTAGGATGTCTATTTTTTCAAGAAACCCCTTTCTCTTTTTTATACCAAAGAAATTTCGTTTGGAAAGTCCATGATACCAAAAAACTATTTAATATGCAAACATGCCAAGACCACGTACCTTATGGTAATAGTAAGATAGGGAATCCACGTTTTACAAAGCTCATGGGCACTATGATAGGGCACTATGATAAGAACAATATGCCTTAGTAAAAGTTACATGCGACATATGCATGTTGACGCCTGCATGTCCAAAATGCATTTAGAACAAGTGCATGCATACACTTTAATATAATAGTAACAAAAGCTTCATCAAGCATTTTCATGTCAAAAAAATATATATAACACTTGGCCCATGGCCCTTGAAATTACCTAGAGATGAACTTGCACTAGAGATGAACTTGCACTACAAGGTAATTATCTTATTGGATATCTCATTATCCTGAAGATAATTGTCTGATTGAATCTATCCAAGGTGAATATGCACTCTGAGATACCTTGGGTTACTATAAAGTTACCCTCTCTGTAAACTTGATTGGGAAGAGCCAACAAGCAGCATGAGCACAACAAGCAATAGCAATAAAAAAAACCCTACCTCCTACCGTAAGGAGAGGCAAAGATTCTTCCTGCAACACAGTTTTCATAGGGGTGGCAGACCCTACAAATGCAGGAATCATGCCTCACCCTATGAGAACTGTTTGCCATAATTTGAGTATAAGAGAACTGCAAGAGATAGGACCAATTACCTTAAGAAATTCTCATTAAAAGATCCTCAAGAACACCCTTGATGCTTGGGAAGTCAATCTCTCTAACTTGTTTAAGCACTCTTCTTTTAATCTTCCATGAGACAAAAACCATTTGGCCATAAATTTCTAGAACCATTTGCTAATATCCATAGCAATTTAAGAAATAAAGCCGAGTGGCAGTTTTGGACAACAGTCCATGTATATATGTCATGCCAAATAGCACACTGTGCCAATTGACAGATAGTTTTGGACCACTTTGCCCATATATATTTGACATGCCAAATAGCACAGCGTGCCAATTGTGACTTGTGACATCCGGTCTCTTTCAATTTTGCAGCTCATAAGTTCAACATTTCAAGTGGGAATGATTATCTTGAACTCTGGCTTCCACTTCATTATCAGATTCGACCTGCATTCATACGTGCCACTATGAGATGATCATGAAGTACGGCTTGCATTTAAGTAAATAGAGCACAGCAGTACCAAAGATTATAAAAAAGCATATGCTAGAAGCCCCACCAAGAAAGTTTGGCAGCACTGGTAAGACCAATGCACAGAAGTGTCATGAAAAAAACCCGGCTTGAACTAGTCAATACTAGCACAAACATCAGCATTGGTCAATCCCTTTGCTGTCTTATCTGGCCATACGAGAACTGTTAAGTCCTAGATGGTACCATCCTTTCCTGGTGTACAGCATCAATGTTATCATATAACAGAACAAACTATATTCCAAATTCTACAGTCATTGTCATGAATGACTTATTGAGACATATCTTATGCATGACGTAAAGTATCAGTTTCAGCTAACATCAGCCCCAATTTAAGCCTAAAGATAAATAGGTTTGGCATAAAAATATGTTGGATCAAATTCCTGTATTCATATTCACATATTTAACAAGGATTCAGATCCGTTCTTATCACCTATCATGTTCAATATAAATATTCAAAGTAGCACAAGAAAGCAAACTAGCTAACTTAATCATTATGCTTTAACTATGTACTAGTCATATTTTTTTCTGTAACCTCCTTGAAAGTATCAAGGTCATGAACTCTTGCATTTCTCCATCATCCTTGAAGCCAAATCCAACCTACAAAGCAAAGGGAACAATGGGAAGAAAATCCACACCAACCAATCGATTACCCTGTTAGCATGTTAATGGTATCGAGGGGCAAGGGAATAAAAGGTACATTGGGATTTTCAGCTCTTCGCTGATTACCCATTGTGCCTCTTGCCCTGCCAGTTGAAAATAGCTAAAAGAATACATGGAGAAAAAATGCAACTGCATAGACAACTGCCTGCACTTAATGAGCTTATCTTACATCACTTTTATCACCTGGTCATCAGATTTGCATAGGTCACCAGATCATTCTTGTATTGTATAAATTCAAGAACGTAAACATTCTAATTACCATCACAGTTGATCCTTCTACTAGGCCATGACAGGTATTTTATTGGGACACAGAACTCTGCATAATAATATGCCAGCATCCTTTCATGGATAGCGCATATGCCAGCAAGTGTTGAGGTCTATTAACCCTTATTTAGAGCTCATATGAAAAACAAAAAACAAATAATTATAGACCTGGAATGTAGCACCCTGTTTCGCCAAACTCTGAGCGAAAACCACGCTTGGTTGATTTAGATGGAGCACCAGCTCATTTAATACAACAGTACATGGATCCAGCAGCCCCAAGACTTCAAGCAATACTGTAGGATCATTCTTGACTTGCAGCATCTAATTTTTTAACATAAAGGAACAGAGCACTTCCATAACTGATCGTTGGAGATAGCCGCTCAAGAGAATGCATTATAGGGCATCTGAAAACCCTAAATGTGAATGCCATTTGGTATCTGCTCTGCATATAATGGATTTCGGCCTGAGATGTTCAAAACCACATCCTGGTTTGTTCATCAAGAACACTGCCATATCAAATCTCTTACTGGGTGAATAAGTATTCCGAAATAGGCTTTAGGGTATTCGGCCACCACTACTGCTTCTGGCTCCGTACTCCATACTTTAGGATGTCTATTTTTTCAAGAAACCCCTTTCTCTTTTTTATACCAAAGAAATTTCGTTTGGAAAGTCCATGATACCAAAAAACTATTTAATATGCAAACATGCCAAGACCACGTACCTTATGGTAATAGTAAGATAGGGAATCCACGTTTTACAAAGCTCATGGGCACTATGATAGGGCACTATGATAAGAACAATATGCCTTAGTAAAAGTTACATGCGACATATGCATGTTGACGCCTGCATGTCCAAAATGCATTTAGAACAAGTGCATGCATACACTTTAATATAATAGTAACAAAAGCTTCATCAAGCATTTTCATGTCAAAAAAATATATATAACACTTGGCCCATGGCCCTTGAAATTACCTAGAGATGAACTTGCACTAGAGATGAACTTGCACTACAAGGTAATTATCTTATTGGATATCTCATTATCCTGAAGATAATTGTCTGATTGAATCTATCCAAGGTGAATATGCACTCTGAGATACCTTGGGTTACTATAAAGTTACCCTCTCTGTAAACTTGATTGGGAAGAGCCAACAAGCAGCATGAGCACAACAAGCAATAGCAAAAAAAAAAAAAAAAAAAAAAAAAAAGAAGCAATAGTATTAGTGAAGAATTAAATCTTTCTTTGTAGTTGAAAATGAACCATTCTTATAAATCAAAATCATATACATCAATGATATCTAGAGGAGATACTATCCTCGATACATTTACAATATCTAAATCAGCATATGGTCCAGAAGCTTCCAACTCAACTACGATCCCCAACTACAATGCTGCCACTAGCTTGACAACTGCCTTGTTCATTCGTTGTATGTGCACTCAAGGAGGTTAGTCCTCGTGATTAAGTGGGGATCTCAAACCTGCCTCCACATGCATGGAACGTCTCCAAAATTGGATAACAAAAACATAAGCACAAGTGAGGACAAAAGATCCTATGTGAGTAAAGTCTCAGACAATGACAACATAATCAAATGAAATTCTAACACATGAGCATTCTAGAATGGGACTCGCAAGAAACCAACAAACCGCCCATAGATAGGCTTCTCATTCATCTCAGCAGATTTTCTACAATGGTGGACAGTGGGTAGCCGCACACATGCGAACTACCCACGAAAAATAAAGGGAGAATCCAATTATATCATTTGGACCCCCAAAAAAATACAATGCTAATAGATGAGTGGCTGATGTACCTGCCGAAAGCTTATCACCGGGATTAAAAAACCCCGCCCTTTCGGGTTTTCGAGGAAAAACCCTAGTGATAAGCCTTCGGCAAGGGGCTTAGACAAACGTAAGGCATAGAATCGCTCCCAAAAACCCCCACATGGAGAAGTCGAAACAGATGCCGCTCGCCTACCTGCACATCACCAACACAACAAACGAGACAACACAAACACACTAGAGAAAAGCATCACCCAGAGGGTGGAAAAAAAGCACCACCCCGCGGGTGGAAAAACATGATAAACAGAAAGTTGTACAAAATACAATAAACAAAGAAGGGGGGGAGGGTGGGTTCAAAGAGAATAAGGTAATCACTGGAGAGAAGAGGGAAGCGCCGATGAGATGTGGATCTAAACGCACTGAAATAGCGAACTTCCAACCAAAACGGGCATGCGCCGCCTGCATGCATGCATCTCGTCCCATTCTAGAATGGCGATCCGATGTCTCGGATCGATGCGATTCTAGAATGGGACTCGCAAGAAACCAACAAACCGCCCGACTACCAGAGAACTTCCTTACAAACTAGGATCGAGAACGAAGGTCACAGGACGAGGCCAAAGGCCGGAAAAGGATAGCATGAAAGAAACGCCAAATTGGCTAAACCAGGCAGGAAGAAGCCCCTCCCCTGCCGGGAAACAATTCAAAGAGAATAAGGTACTGCTGAGAGAAGAGGAAGCGCCGATGAGATGTGGATGCAGAAATGCGCCTGAAATAGCGAACTCCCAACCAAAACGGGCATGCGCCGCCCGCATACATGCATGACATGCATGCTCGTCCCATTCTAGAATGGCGATCCGATGTCTCGGATCGATGCGATCATATGCAAAGAACATAGTCAAAATACAAACCATCATGGTGCATAGCTCCAGGACAATGGGAAGCTCAACTAGCCTACATGAAGCCAGCCAACTTACATTCAAAGCCCTGTAGCAGGAGTGGTAGGTGAAGTTCTTATGTGCATACCGTCTCAGTCCACATTTGACACTGGAGGACCTCTTACCATAGAGTTAAAGAGTTGACGTGCATCCCCTTCCCCAGAATGCCATGCCCGGGACTATTACATTCTCTCCTTCTAAAATTTAACTCATGTCCTCATGAGTTGATCATATATTTATTGAAATGTTATGTGCTTTTAACTTCTCAAATGTACCATAACTCTAGCTCAACTCAAAACTTCATTTGGTGTGGCAACTTACCCTATCAAGATCATCTTCCAAGTATGATAGTCTCTTCCACAGGCAATTTCATGTCACAATAATCTAGCTCCCAAATAGGGTTCTACATTGTAAAGATTAAATTTCTCTTGCTAAACCATTTATTATCTCAATCTTACCAACATCCCCTTAGAGGTACAACTACTATCCATCTTATGAAACATGCCACAAGGAAAACCTTACCTTCACATCAATGATAGCAATTTGGCTACATCGATACTTCTCTCCTTTTCACTTCCATAGCACCCACAGAGCTTTTAAACAATATTCTCTTCAGATAATCACCTTCAGATAAATTTGGAAGAAGACCGTTAGAATCATCCTACAACCTCATCTTGAATTATAAGCTGCCATTATTCAATACTCAAAATTCCAAGCTTGAAATTCATAATGTCAAAAGCCAAAGTCCAACATGCTCTGATACCAACTGTGACAAACCTGCTGAGTTGACTCTCCTGGCAACTCGAAATCTTGCTAACTTGCAAAAAGACTAGATCTAGGTTGGTATTAATGACTTTAAAAAAGCAATTGTATTGGTGAAGTATTGAACCTTCCTTTACAGTTGCAAATGAACCATTCTTATAAATCAAATATCCATCATATACATAATACCTAGAGAAAACATTATCCTCAATACATTTACACTACCTAAATCAACAAATAATCTAGGAGCTTCCAACTCAACTACAATCCCCAACTACAATGCACCATTTGCTTGACTACTGCCTTGTTCATTCACTATATATGCACCCAAGGGAGTTAGTCCTTGTAACTAAATGGGAAACCCAAAGCTACCTTTGCATGCATAGAACATCTTAGAAATCTTAGATAATACGAACAGAAGCACAAGCAAAAACAAAAGATCATGTGCGAGTAAAGTGCTAGACAATGGACGTAATCAATTGAAATACAAATGCATGAGCATTAGAACCAAAGAACATAGTCTGTTTGTTTACATTCCTATTCGTACGGTACACATATGGGAGGTCCAAATCCTCTGGTGGTGTCCCCTCAAGACGCATTTATGAAAGAAATGTCACTGTCCACTTGATCTCTGATTCTTATATGAGATAGTGCCCTGGCGAATAGCATGCCAGTACGTTGTCTAACGAGCTCGAACAGTTCATAGCATTGAAATTTTGACTTCCATGAATTGTACACCGACGACATTGTTATCGACCATGTGTTTTGCATATGTCATTCTCATCAAAATCACGAAAGACTATTGTGTCGAACATGCGTGGTAGTTGATACAAATCACTGGAAATAATGACATCAACTCCTCCAAACGATATGTTGTGCATCCATCTAATGCTGTATAGTGAAGTGAGCATGCTGTGTTAGTGTTGCCTATCTAGAATGCAAAAGGGTTTGTGCAAGTGTAATTGTTGCAAATATTGTCCACGCCATCAAAGAATGCAGCACCAACCATGGATATTTCATCAATTCATGAGCTTTTATGTGCTAATGTGTGTTCTTCAGCCCTTGTAGTGTTTGTGAAGGCAAACAACACATGTCCCTCACATTTGCTGCAGTTGATCGATGCCAAATGCAGAGTGTAGTGTCATTGCATTTATATGATTTGTGGCTTTCCCTGTAAATGTTGTTACAAGCGTTGTATCTTGTTGATGTAGTTGCTTGAATACGTCTATAAGGCATTCAATCAGCTTGGACTTTTCGACATCTGCTCCTCCTGTAAGGAAGAGGAGGACTTGCTTGTTCGGTCTTCTATCTTCTTAAACAATATGTCATCAAACATCAGTTGTTGCTCAACATTGAGTGTTCTTGTCATGGAATGGTAATCAGGGGGTTGGCATAATTGCATGACTAAACAGCATTGTTCCACCACGAGTCTCTATTGGTGCTTCATTTTTGCCATGATTGCCTAGATCATATCATCATATCTCATATCAAATTCATTAAACTCAATTGCACGAACTTGAAGTTCGTTCGCATCATTCAATGTTCTCAAGTTCTTGATGTTGTCCTGCTCATTGTTGGGATGGTCTCCCTTGCCACATGAGCTTAGAATGTGCTTCTTCAATAAATGCGTGCTCCTTCAGATATGCATCGTAGCATGATATTGCAGTTGGCACGAGGTCTAATTCATGCGTAAATGGAATATGTAGCAACATGCGTTCATATGTCCAGGCCTCAACGTCCTTCATTTTGTTGAAGTTCACGAATCTAATGATAGCACTTTGCGTTTCACCATGGATATTTTGTCTTGTTTTATTAGTGTGCTTCCCATTCTCGTCCTTGAACTGTGCCACAACAACAGCTAGACTAAGGTGTTTCAAATCAGGATGCATGTTCACATATTTTGTGATGATATTACTAACACCTATATCAGTGCTATCTGATATCAAAGATTTAAGCTCTTCTTTCCTTTTCAGGAGTTTTTTTTTTTTTTTTTTTTTTTTTTTCCAGAAGGCATGTATGTGTCAATGAAAATAACTGTGCATAACATATCTGCAAAGGAAGTCCGAGCACTAGTATTATGGCCTCAGATATAGAGATCTCCTAGCATCGTATCAATGCATTGCCTATTTTCTAGATTCGTTGCATGTTAGAATAACTTTTGTTGATGTTGAAGATATATCTAGTTCAGAGCTTGTAATGCACGACAAACAATATGTTGCAATGACATGTGCATTAAAGATGTATTGGAAGTCAGTATTCACTCCCGACAATAATGCAATCTGTGGGTTGAATGCATTGACCTTGTAATTTGTAATTTTCTCTTCAAGAACTTTTGAGACCATGCAATCCGTATGATATGACATTATGGTACTTTATTTCTGACCATCCTAAATTAAGGCGTATGTCATTGTAGTCTTTGCTATTGTCCTTCATGTTCTTCTTTAGCCAATCTTTTAATTGCTTCTTGCGTGTTGTCATGACTGCGGCTTCGTTCAACTCACATACATTTGGCTCTAAAATATATGTCCGTGGCATTGATCGGTTTGGGAAGTCAAACCTGCATTCGATATTTTTCTTCCTGCACGTCTGTGTGTGTTTATGCATTTGCATCCTCTGCAAGTCTTCTGGAAGCTCTTCAATATTGGTTATGATGAAGCTATCGATCAAACTAACAATCTCATTATATGTTGTATATGGATATTGCATTCCATTCTTAACCCAAAGCATCATATGGCCATGGGGGGTTGCCTCGATGTTGAAATTGTGTTATGCATACATGGTCTTCGACTATGCCAGTTAACTCAACTTCCTTTTGCATGAGCCTTTTCATTCCAAGAAATACGGTTGCAATAGTATCGTGTGCAAGTCACAGGATCCGCTCCAACAAGCTCGTGTACGAGCTTTTTGTGTTGTAAGCATTCGTTATTTCCCCTCTCAATAACATCTGGATTCAAAAATTCTAAAGTAGTAATCAAGTCGGGCCAGTTACTTTCTCCCATGCTGAATTTGTAAAAATAGCTGGAGGCTCCAGCTGACAAATCATAGCCAGTGTATCCTTCCTGAATGACATCCAGCTTGTCTGATGATGATCTCAGCGATTTTAGATCACAATAGTCCATGTTCGATTTGCAAACTTCACGCAGCTTGTTAGCATCGAGCGTATCTGCTGCTACCGTCAAGCCAAAGCTACATCACTTCCCTCTGTGTATGTGCATGTTCACTGATCCAATCACAAAGTGGATCTCATCTTTTATAAACTTGAAGAATGTGTTCTCTATTGATCTCATGAAACGTCTATCTGCATTGAGTTATTCCCATTCGCAAATCTCTTTGTCTGTAAGTTCTTGTAAATATGTGCAGGACGAGGTTCCCCACCAAACAGTTTAGGAAAGCATTTTTCTTTTACATGTACGACAATGTAGAATCCTAGGGGATGTGATCTTTTCCCTTGAGCAACAACGATGATCTTATCTTCATAGTCCCCAATAACTTATGGTGTTACATTCCACATTAATGTCTCGCTCTCATGCTCGATAGTTTCACCATCACAATCTTCAGTCGTTTGCTAAACCATAGTCACTTCAAATTTATTTTTAAACAACTAGTTCTATATGCCATTGACTTTGATTCCTCCTTTCGTGTATAAAATGCTTTTCTTCAAAGCATGCAATGCGAGAATACAACACCAGGCCTGACAACACCTTCTATATGTGCATGCTTATTCGTGATCCTCCTCTTTAACTACAAACGGACTGCTGCATCTTCGTCATTGAATTGTAGTAATATAGCTTGAGTCATCTCAACGTATGCAGTGACGTGTATCACACCATCATGCAATGTGAGAATATAGCACCAGGCCTGACAACACCTTCTATATGTGCATGCTTATTGGTGATCCTCCTCTTCAACTACAAATGAACTATTGCGTCTTCGTCATTGAATCGTGGTAATATAGCTTAAGTCCTCTCAACGACTGCAGCGACGTGTATCACATCATCATGTATCATCCATTTACCTGACAAGCATATCTTAGCGAATGGCAGTTTCAATGACACAAGACGCTCTTCTAAAACGGACATGCAAGTGGCTTGCATTGTTAGGCTTGCATCCCTTGAGGCTCAGCAATAAGAACTTATTCAAAGCTTGCCACTAACCACAGTCAACCTCATTCATGAGTTCCAGGATCTCTTTCCAGATGAGATTCGGAAATTGCCACCCTTTAGGGGGGTAGAGTGCGAGATTGCACTCCAACCAGGTACCAAGCCTACCAGTAAGGCTCCATATCGCATGAGCACATTCGAGTTGGCAGAACTTAAGAAACAGTTACAGGAACTTCTAAAGCTATGCTTCATTCATCCGAATGTTTTGCCTTTTGGAGCTCCCATCTTGTTTGTTAAGAAGAAGGATGGTACTTTGCGCATGTGTATTGCTTACCGCCAGCTAAATAGGCATGCTATCAAGAACCGGTATACATTACCATGGGCTGATGACCTTATGGATCAGCTGCAAGGAGCTAAGTATTTTTCCAAGATAGATCTTCGATCTGGCTGCCATAAAATAATAATCAAGGAGGAGGATATTCATAAGTCCGCCTTCTGGACTCGTTATGGGCATTATGAATTCACAATCATGCCTTTCGGACTCACAAATGCCCCAACAACCTTCATGCATCTCATGAATGATGTTTTCTGATATTATTTGGACGAGTTTGTCATTATTTTCTTTGATGACATTCTTATCTATAGTAAAACCCTGGAGGACCATGAATACCATCTTCGACTGGCTCTCCAGAAGTTGTGGCGCGACCAACTGTTCGCCAAGTTCTCCAAATGCAAGTTTGCGACCACCAGAGTCGAGTACTTGGGCCATATTGTTTTCGCTGATGGTATTGCTACCGATCCAGCTAAAATTGAGGCAGTCAAAGAGTGGCCAGCTCCTACAAATGTTTCGGAAGTTAGGAGTTTCCTAGGCTTCGCAAGTTCATTAAGGACTTTACTAAGATTGCAGCACCCCTCACTGATCTCACAAAGCATGAGAAGGTTCAGGCAGGCTTCCAACAGTTAAAGGACGCCTTAACCTCAGCACCAGTCCTTATATTACCCGACTTCAAAAGGACAAGGCCGTTGGAACCGAACTTGTTCATTCTGTGGCATTGTGAGCATTGGTGACTATCAACTGCATATGCAATTCTTTTGAGTACATTACCTCTATTTGGCTTGCAAACCATAGTCTATTACATGTGTCACATTTGTGTATTGGCATGTCCATTGACCACCTATTGAATTTTTTGGAAAGGCCATGCACATCTATTATCGCTTTCGAACATTCTAGTGCGATTTTCAGAGCTCTTTTACCACAAGGATCATTTTATAAGTTGCTTGCATGCCTTACCACACACCTTGGGTTGCACTGAACATGAGGGTACATTTGAAGAAATTCCTTAGCTCGGTATGTCAATGATAAATTCATATATTAGAGGTCACCCCAAAATTCTTGCAAAACAATTGTATCCGTAAGGTTCCAACAACTCCTATTTAGATGACCCAACCCAAATCATCCATATAAGTATTATCCACATTATGGATTATGCTACTTGAAGCAGAAGTGTATGGTGTTACATGTGCAATTACATCAGTGCCTGCTTCTTGTTGTTTCAATGCGCTAGGTCATTCGCTTTGAGCAGGAGGTGGTGTGGCATTAGTGTTGCTCACTTGGGTTGATGTTACCAGATCGATTATGTCCAAGCGATTGTGGTCCAACACTCGATAATCCACCAATCCTAGAGATACGTACAATCATGGCCCACGTACACTGTCCCTGTTATGTACTCTCCTCCGCTTTGCCACATTGTTATATCAAGTACTATTACATACAAAAACGGATGGGTTGGCTAGTATGAATAGCTCCACACAACATTTCAATGATAAATTGGCATTATCTACCCTCCTCAACCTCATTGTGTAATGGATAAGAATCCATCTGTAGTGTAATCATAAGACAAGTATTTGTGTAGTAAATACATATGAATACAACCAATGCATGAAAGTAAAACTGACAATAATAGAAGATAAACGACGTACAAGTTGGGAAAAAAAAAAACCAAAATCCACATTCATGTAGTTGTAAAGAAAGCAAGTGAGTATACAAAAATGTGTCGGGTACATGAAACAATTCTCCAAATTACGAACATAATGGGAAATATGGACAATGCAAGAATTGTCCATCATTATATAATAGTGACACCCACGTCCAAATGCATACATTCCAATGAAGAAGCATCGAAAGCAAGCAGTCAATGTGTCGACAAGCTGGGAAAGAGCAAGACGCTTGTCAATCGGATTTCCCTCACTGGTTCAGTCATGTACTTCAAAAAGTGACACAACCTACTATGTTCGTGTTGCACGACTTCATCACCCAACTCGACCATGAAGGAGTGCCCCAATGCAAAATCTGCCAAGTAGAAGATCAACCATGCAGCCTCAATTTCATCAAATTGTTTGCTCGCCACTGTTAGGCCTTCATTGCCCCCCCCAAAAAAAATGTTGGATGCATTCAAGGTGCTGCAACCTTTGCTTTTCAATTGAATATTTGTTCATGGGGTGAATATTATCATATTGCATGTCGTACACCGGAACTACACCAAGACTTTGAATTTGCCCCAATTAGAAATGCCAATGTAAATGCAACCATGAGTATCTTTGTAGTGAAGTAAAATATTCTGATCATGCAAATCCATGTGCAACTTTTCGTCATTGTGGGCTCTTCTCAAGGCGCTGCATAGCAAAAGTGTTCTTATGAGTCAGTAGTAGCTCATAAACAGATCCTGCATTCTAAAATGGAGTTATAACAACATGGTGCTTCAGTTATACGAATGGCACGTATAATACCACCATGGTTGATTTGGATGGCACACTTTCTTAAGTTCTGAATGATTTCACCAGTAACAACCTTTTTGTCCCGCTTTCTAGCGGTTTATGGGCGTACATACTTCGCACAATACCTTTTCTTCGCGTCAAACACCGATCCTAAAATGTCACAACTCTACATTCCAAAAGGATTTGACGATGACTCCACTCTTCGGACTACTTGAGATGGATCAACATGCGCAAACCATGTTGTTGTACATTTTGGCCTTTTACGTTTCAAACACAGCAATTACGCATCTGCCTCCACATTTACATGCAATTTTTCCCTTCTTTTCCTCCTTGAATTCCATGCCTCATCCCACATCCTCCTACTTAAGAATGCAACCACTGGCTTTCCGTACCCGTCAAACTCTCAAGGCTATGCTTCGACGACTTCAAGAAGCGAACACAAACCATTGCAATTAGATCTTCTCTTACACAACCTAATCTCCCATACGTCCTGCTTCTTTTCTTTCTCACTTCATTGGAAGATGACCCGTCACATTCAGGACCCCACAATCATTCATGCGTGATTCTAAACCAAACATCTTCAACATTGAACCTTCCAAACCCCACCATTAAACAAGCTCTCACCATTTCTTCTAACAAATAAAACTGGAATATTCATATGATAGCAACACGTGGGAAAACACATCTCTGAAACTCCAACATTTGATTTCATACACTCTAATGAATTCTCTAAGCTCCTCATATTCACCATGGGACTAGAGCCCTCTCTTCATCTTCCTCAAATTGTCGCCGCAGCAACAAGCTCTCATGCTTCACTTTAATCCTGCAATTGGTAGACGACAACATACTCTCCAGTGCAACATACTCTCCAGTTCATTGGCCTTAAATACATTACAAGTTTTAATTAATGCAATCATGTCGTATGATACGAACTTGTAATCTTCAGAGTGATTCTGCAAAACCATCATAAAAAAATAAGACAAATAGACTCAAATCCACCCCTTAAGGAAGGAAGGAAGGAAGAAATTTTTAACGTCCACGGAACCCAATCGGGTTATGGGACCAGAACAAACAAAGGGGGCATAAGCCCTAACAGAACAGAGGCCCGAAGCCCAAAAAACAGAACAGAACATGGGGTCTAAGCCCCGTTACAACACACAAATAAAGGAAACTGAACCAACCCAAAAAAACAAGGAGCCCGTGGCTATGCCAAAACTGTCCAGGGATCAGCAGGCCACTGATCCCGAATGATAGCCTGGCCTCCCCTATACACTGCCCATTTCCGTTGTAGGCGAGCCTCGCGCACTCGACATAGCTCTTCTTTCCGCCTGCAAAGCTGTGCTGGGGTCAAATCTTCCTGAACAGAGAAGGTGGTTCCCTTCAAATGATTGCCATGCCGTAAGATGTGATACACTGGAAAGAGCATCCCGAAAACGTAACCAAGAGATGATGGGGCGGTCGGGTCGTTGTTGCTCCAACCCGGCCGGGCGAAAGGATATTTGCGTCGGCGGTATGTGCATCACCGACCGAAAAAAGAGGCCTCATCTATTCCAGAAAGGGCAAAAGCGAAGTTACCCGCCCTTTCGCACCTACAATACGCAAAGTAAGGGTCGATGGATGTTCTGTGGCCCTACCAAACTCGGAAGGCGGGACCTCGGCATGGGCAGTGGGCAACAAATCGCAAGTGGAGGTATGGCGGGTATTGAAACCGGGTTCATCAGTCCATGCATAGCATCGGCCGCAGCATAGCACTCACATGGTAAGCGAGGGGCCCCGTGCTAGAGGTTGGTGAAACATTATTGTGGAAATTTATCGAAATGCGGCCCCGCAGAATCGAAAGCAATAACTCAAGAAGTTGTACCCCGTCTTCTAGTGGCAACACAAGCAGATGTCTCGCGTGAGAATAATAGAGCGGACCGTGTGGATCCCGGCAAGCATTTTTAAGGCAACATCGAGCTGAGCATCAATCCTGCCCAAGGCCGCAGCTAAAGATGCACCGGAAGGATGGGTCAGGATGGGACGCTGGGGCCCAAAGAAGGGGGCTGCCTGAAGGTATGGCTCAATTGTGGGGTCATAGGGTTTGTCAGAGCCTGACGCAGGTGCGTGAATCAGATTTTTTAATTTGCGGGTCTCCCTAGCCATGCGCTTAATCTTCCGGGTCATGCTGACGCTTTACTAGGCCGTAAGTGAGGAGAGGAAGGACAAACACTTGGGGAGCACAGACCAAGGTAAATCAAAGAACAACAGAAACCAACAAAGATGAGCAAGAGCGACAATTGGCGGACTAGATTAATGTGTCGGCAAGAAATGAAATGTGTAATGGAAAGAGAAAGAAAAACACGAATAGATGGGATAAGACCCAACAAAGCACACCTGTGGACACTGGCAGAAAGGGATTCGACGGTTGTCTGTGCCGTGGGAAACCCCAGAAGCCTTGAATACTGGAAGCAGAGAGGTGCTTGGATACTTGGCCCAAGCCAAATTGAGGGCAGACTAGGTTAATCGGCCAGCCATGGTGAGGCAGAACCAATCACGCATGCCATATCATAGCCCCCGCCTCGCAAAGAAACCAACCGAAGTCAAACTGTTTTTTGTCTTTCTTTGTCGCGAGATCCGGTTTTTGGTGCCGATGTGCCTACACCGTGCCGCCGTGATTGGTGCCGACTCGGACGCTTATGTGACGCCGAAGGAGATAACCCGAGCCTTGCTATCGGGTAGCCCGAAGCTCGAGCCAAGCGGGATCAAGACAAAGGTTTTTGGGCAAAACTTCAACAACCCATGCTGGCCGATGCCGTAGCTGTGATCTGTGTTGGAGCCCCTGATGACCTGCGGAAGCGAAATCAATCCAATCCTATCCTATTTGTTGCTGCTTCGTGCTTTTCCCCCTGGCCACTCTACATGGGGTCGCTAGTCCGGCCTCTGGCGCTAGGCGGTGGCGCTAGAAGGGGGGGAAGGAGGGAAGGAGCTTTCTGCAGTGCAATATACATTTATCACCACCCAATCGGGCTATCCAGAGCAAGCAATTCACGAATTCAAGGAAAGATCTGGCCTTAAGATTAGCTTAGGCAAGGTTTTGGATAATCACAAAATACTGAAGGATTCTTCAATCATTTAGATATCAGCACCAAAGATCAGGCTACAGATTCAGGTAGGACTAAGGATTTGGCGCCTATTGTGGAAGATTAAATGGTAATTGAGATCTCCTGAACTGGGTCAGAATTCCAGCGCTTGGTTGGAATCTTTGCCTGCTGTTGTCCATAGTTTACTGTAGCCATCTGCCTTGTTAGTCCAAAAACCACTGTTCAAAGCCTAAGTATTGATCTTAGATCTGATCGCGGTCCTAGCTCCCTCTTTATCACAGATACTCTTAAATTGAAGTCCTTTTCCTTCGTTGCCTCCTATATACAGGTTGGACTTTTCTTAAAGGTTTGATGCCTCTTTTTTTATAAAAAGATATTTGCCTTTTTATTTTATTCGAATCTTAAATGGGTTATTAATAAGCCAAGGCCTTAACTAATAATAAGGTTTAACCTCTTAAGATACTATTCACTAGGAGTTTGGGCTCCATAATTTTAACTTTCTTTCTCATTTTCTTGCTCCCATAGCCACTCCCTCGAGCACCACTATAATAATTCTGCCCCTTCTCGGGATTGATCGTCCTCGATCAAGGAATTATATGGCAAATTTAATACAATCAAGTCCATGGTTGCAACCTTGATTGAGTCCACAATCAGAAATAAACAAGTCCAGCCCTTTAGGATACAGCCCTTGAAGGCTAAAAATTTATCTAGTATGCTGCAGACATAATTTGTCTCAAGGAATATTACTATAAATGCAATAACACAAGAAGTTTTAACTTTACAAAATAGAATGAGGAGACAAACACCTTAAAATCCTTTAAGGCAACAAAATACAAATATTCAAAATTTGGCTTTTGGTTTGGAAGGAAAGTGTCGGTTAAAAGGTAATTCAATATAACCACTTGAGAACACGCCCCAACAACAAACCAAATCTGGGAAAGTTTTAAAAAAAATAGCAATTTAACAAACCACTAGATTTTAACAATCCAACTTTAAAGTTTAGGCTTTATGATTAGCGTAGGAAATGGCCCGGATTCCCAAAACTTGCAAGATTCTTCACATCTTCTTTTTCTAGTTTTTGAACCGTGGAATAAAGATTTATAGTTTTGAATCCAAAATCTAGGTAGATTAATTTAGAAGCTTAATAAATACATTCAGTTAGTCAGAACATGTGGACGAAGCATGAATCCTTGCTATAAATTTTATTTAAATAGAGTTTAGAATTGAAGAGTTGAGAAACTAGAAAAAGAAGATTTGAAGAAACTTGCATGTTTCCAGAATCATGACCATTTCCATAGCAAGGATTCAGACTTTGTCCACAGGTTCTGACTGATTGAATGTATCTAGTAAGCTTCTAAATTAATCCACCTGGATTCTGGAATTCAAAGGTATAATAATAATAATAATAATAATATATTTATCACGCCCACAATGGACCTCAAGGGTCATGGAGCGACACGTACAATTACTGAGTTTTCAAAAGGAACTCTCTGTGTGAATCAACAGATTTAATGAAGTTCCCTAATATCATGAAGTCTAAACCCCATAATGACTGAAAGTCGGATACGTCTATGTGGAATTGATGCCTAATATCATCATATGATGGGCACACCAGCAGGACATGATTCTCATCTTCTACCTGTCTTAGATCACAAAACGTGCATACTCGTTCATCCCTAGGAACCTGAGACCATCTTCCAGTTTCTACCTTTAATTTGTGCGAACTGGTCCTATATCTGGCTATCCAATGTCTCAAGTTTTTCGGAATAGAAGCGTGTAAATAGCTCTGATCCGAGTATGTAAGCATTGGATTGATGTCCGATGAGTATAACATCATTCTCGATCCCTTATTTTCCCAGAGCTTATTTATAGCACCTGTTTGTACCATGTCACGGACGCCTAACTCTGAAGTCGGCCAATTGGCCTCTGATATGCCCCACCTTTCAGCCCATTTGATAATGTCATGGTACCACCCCTTTTCGGCTGAGTCATGCTTGGCCAAGTTAGGGAGTCTATCCTCCTCAAGGCTGCAAATTCTGTTCACAAAATTAAGAGTCTGGTACAAAGCTTCGGCTTCTAATGGAATCATGCCTGTCTCCGCCAAGAGAATTGCATAAGGTATTTGGTTCTTCACCCCCAATTCTTCTCTGATAAATGTCTTCATCACAGTCTCCAATTGGGACCACTGCCTACATGATAAGGAAGGCCCCCAAATTGGAGCCCCATATAAAAGTACTGGTTGTACCAGTGTTTTAAACAATACCTTTTTCAGGCCCCAATCTGTCAAAGAGGCTTTAAAACATTTCGAAAGCATACTGTACAAAGCAGCTTTTCCACCTGCTGCTCGCTTTTTAATACATTCTTTCCATTTATAGTTCGAGGAGATCTCCAAACCAAGATATTTGTAAGTGTCAACAACTTCCAGAGCCTCACCTTTATACATGAAAGTATGTTTTTTCACAGTGCCAAGAATCATGACCTTTGATTTCACAAGATTTACCTTCATTTTCTTAGCATCTCAGAATGAAGAAAGATTGTCTAAATGTGATTGCAACCCTTCTGGCGTGTTTGCTAAAAGCACTACGTCGTCTGCATATAACAATAATTGAATTAGCAAGTTTCCCAGCCAGGTTCCAGCAATACCTTTCTGTTTCAGCCAAGATTCTAGGTCATCCATATAGATCCCGAATAGGGTAGGGGAAAGCGGGCAACCCTGCCTAACACCTATTGTGCTCTGAACTTCTGTGCTTAGTGATACTTGGACTATGACTTCTTCTCGACACCGAAACCTGCCGCTCTCGATTCTCTAGGTACTCCAATTTGTTCCAGCCTAGTCCCAAGATCTCTTATTGGCACCATATCAAACGCCTTTGAGAAGTCTATAAATGCTAAATACAAAGTTCTTCTGGGAGCTTTGGCCTTATCAATCAAAACCTTCAATGTTAGGATATGATCAAGAGTGTTATGCTCTTTCCGGAAGCCCGCCTGACATAGTGCCCTTTTGTTGTTTTCTTCAGCCCACTTATTCAACTTCACCTCCAATAAGCCTCCTAAAAGCTTTGAAAACATCACGGTGACAAGTATTGTTCTATAGTTGCGTGCATCACCACGGTCACCAGATTTATGAATTGAGAGACTTTATTTACTTTCCAAGGCCGAGGCAATCCTTGTCTTATTTAAAAGATTAAGCGGTTTCAGAATCGCCTCAATTACTTCAGGCCACCCCATTTGAGGAGCTCAATGCTTAACCCATTTAAATCATTGCCTTTACCGTTTTTTCATGCTTTTGACTTTTTTTCTTGCACGTCCGTTGGGGTGAATAAATCAGCTTGAACATTTAATGGTGTCATGCCATCACTGTTCCACATAATACGAGTCTCTAACCAACCGCAATAAAAGCAACGGAGTCTAGGTTACCATATGAGGTCTTCTCAAAAATCTGCTCGTAAAGCTTTTGGATGGATATGAAACCAACGGGATAAGGCTTGATTCTTCTCTTTGTAAAACATTCTTTTCTTATGGCGGATTAAGGCTTTGTACCATTTTGGCTTAATCACGCACCCTTTTGGAAGGCGATTTACGGCGGTGGCATTGAGTCCCACCAAACTGTTATACAATACGCCTTTATGCCTATCTTTAGTGTATCCAAAGACATCACCGGCTGCCATGATCAATGTTTGTGTAAGAGTATCGAGTCCTTGTTAACATCACCCGACCAATCCATCCGATCTAGCAGCTCGATAACTTTTTGAAAGGCCTCATGTCTACCATAATTGCTTTAATCAGAGGTTTGAAGAAACTGCTGATCGTGGTTGAATGAAACAGTCTAACTCAAAAGATAGTGGAATATGGTGCGATTCGGGGGAGCTTATCCAAAGAAGATGTAAACTTTTGAACAGAATGTATTGCACTACCAAGAACGTAGTCCACTACACTGGATCCCATTGGAGTGTGACATGTAAAGACCCAAGTGCCTGGGAAAGCGCATGTGCCATTCAAAATTTTGAGGTTAGTTATGGCGCCTAATTCCAACAAGAACTCACCCATTTTATTCCTTGAAGTATCTGCAGACCTTCTTGCAAGTTCGATCTCACGGATCTCGGGGAGCTTAAAATCGGATAGATTGTCAAAAGTGATCGTCTGTTGGTCACAGGTTCGAGCATTAAAGTCCCCAACCAAGATTACTTCCCCTGAGTCTTTGTACATCAAAATGTCTTTGTTGAGATCATGAAACGGATTCTGGGGATCTATATCCTGCCCACTATACACTTTCATATGCAAAGGAGCAAAATAACAGGCTGCAAGATGTATTACCTTGCTTTGCTGCGTGATCTTCAGCCAAATGTATTGGTTGAACTTATGATTTGATGTTGTTTTTACCACATGTTCAAAACCTTTTCTCAAATATACTGCAATGCCTCCAAAGCCTCTGCCACCGCCAATCTCTTTCTCATTCCAGACATGGTTTAACAGTGCAAATTCGTTCAGACATGGAAGTGGGCGGCTTTGATGCTCCCAAGTTTCTGCAAAGATCAGCAAGTCAAAATTCTGCCACATCTCTAACACAGCATCCATTTTTGCCTGCATTAATCCGTGAACATTCCAGTACATAACCCTTAAGGTCCGAAGACCCTATGTTTTCTTCCTTTTGGTAATGATGGCCTTACCGTTCATGTCAAGATATGCGATGAAACCATCATCTCTTGCTACTTTGACCTTTGCCCATTCCTGTTTTCTTGCTTCTTGTTGAGCTGGTGTCAAGTCTGGATCAAGCCAGATTCTGTGGCCTTTGAGCGCAGATCGATTTTGCAACACTCTGTCCCTTGCTTCAACTGACCTGAATTTGATCAGAATGGGTCTCTGATTGCTTCCTGGTTTCCCCAATCTCCTACATAGCGCGTACTGAGGTTCGTGAAGATGCATAGTATCCTTGAAAAATTTATCAACAACTTCAGTTACATCTTCAGCCTCATGTTCTAAAAGACCAGAAATCTTCAAATTCCGAGCTCTGGCCTGTTGTTCAGATTTTTCAGAGGAGACTTGCTCCTCGTGCAATGACATTTGCTCTCGGGTGGCTTGCGCTACCAGATCAACCAATTTCGTTTGCATCTCAGAGACTGCAATTAGGTCTGGAGCCCTACCTTCCTGTTTGGAGAGGGCCTCTTTCAATTCCGCATTTCAATTCCGTATAAATCTCTATTCCACAGTTCTCAAAGAAACCGAAACCGTGCTCTAACAACAATTTGATACGAACTTGTGATCTCTAGAGTGATCCTGCAAAACTATCGTCAGAAAATAAGACACATAAACTCACATCCACCCCTTAAGGGCAAAGCTCACCACCCAACCGGGCTATCCAGAACAAGAGAATCTCCGAGAAAGACTGAATTTATGGAATATGAAAGGCTTAAGGGACAACAATTTAACCGCTAGAGAATCCTCAATCTAGCCAATTCATGAATTCAAGGAAAGATCTGGGCTTAAGATTAGCTTAAGCAAGATTTTGGGTGATCACAAAATACTGAAGGATTCTTCGATCATTGAGATATCAACACCAAAGATCAGGCTGAGGATTCAGGCAAGACTAAGGATTTGGCGTCTGTTGTGGAGGATTAGATGGTAATGGAGATCTCTTGAGTTGGGCCAGAGTTCCTGCACTTGATTGGAATCATTGCCTGCTGTTGTCCACGGTTTACTGTAGCCATCTGCCTTGTTAGTCCATAAACCACTGTTCAAAGCCGAAGTGTTGATCCTATATCTGATCGCTGTCCCGGCTCCCCTTTTGTCACATATATCCTTAAATTGAAGTTTGCTGCCTCCTTTTTGTTGCCTCCTATATACAGGTCGGACCTTTACTTAAAGGTTCGATGCCCCTTTCTTTATAAAAAGATATTTGCCTTAAAAAGGCAAATGTCTTTTTATAAAGAGCTACAATGATACGGTGGTGCTCGGGGGAGTGGTTATGGGAGAAAGAGAAAGAAAGTTAAAATTATGGAGCCCAAACTCCTAATGAGTAGTATCTAAAGAGGTCACACCTTATTATTAGTTAAGGCCTTGGCTTGTTAATACCCATTTGAGGTTCGAGCATTGGCTTATTAATAACCCATTTGAGGTTTGAATGTTCGAACCTCAAATGGGTTATTAACAAGCCAAGGCCTTAACTAATAATAAGGTGTGACCTCTTAAGATACTACTCATTAGGAGCACATACTGGATCCAACGACGTCCATACAATTCCATCCTCTTCAAATATATTTTCAAACACCTTTCTTGCATCCTCCACTTAAAAAATTTTCCATACATATACACATGCCCAAACCAACAACAATGTCTGTTTTATCTCCTAAATCTAAATTCCACACATGCACACACATACCAACAACTAAACTTCAAATTCACTCACATGCATTAAGACCACTAGGAATTGTTAAGCTTCTTCCCAATTATCCCACGTTCTTTATTTTTTGTGAAACAAAAGCACATATACGTTGTTGTCAAATTTTGCACTACAAACTACAGACAAACAAAGCATTGATCTTCAGCTATTACTCTTCGTCCATTCATGCTCCACTACCTACTACCCACATCTGTATGGCAAAAATGCATGCAACCGAAATTACAGACTCTCTTGGGTCGGCTTGGACGAATATGATCCATTGTTACTAACCCTCACTAATGAGATTTTGAAGGTTGATCTTTTAGAAGGAAGTCATGGTTGAGCTGCTCCAGAAAGGAAATTAGGCACTGGAAGGCAACCAACAAGGCACTAATTTATCATTGAACGTATTTTAATACAGCCATAATGAGACTTCGTACTCTATTCAGCTAAATAGTGATGTATGAATACCTAAATTGCATCTACAAAAATCGTTACTTTCCATTATTTACCATGTCATAAGCTACTATTATTTTTGGAATACAGTTTTTGTCCAATGACCTATTGTTTGTTGCCTTGCTTTGAAGGTTTACTCTATGCTCCGGAACAACAATAGTATATTTACCAATTCAAAGTTTACATGCACCTTTACAAGTGGCAACAACTCCCTATGTTCACCGTTAGTAAAGGCCATCTATTGTAAAGATACATTAAAGAAATTCATTCACCACAAAGATCCATTGGTTGGTATGTCAACGACTCTCTCATTTGCCTGCTAGCACAATTTTCCATCCTGGGGATGAATTGACCTAGAAGGCTTCCTCTTAGTACTGACCTGATTTTGGCAACTGTTGATCACAATGCTATAGGTATGTCAAACGAGCTAGATTTATTACGAGAGTCGTGTTCCTCCTTTTAGGAAAAGGAACATTCCTATTAGATGTAGACCTAATCATTGCTACTACAGGTATACTCAATCAAGATTCACTCATAGGTATTAAGACTACTAGGAATTGGTAAGCTTCTTCCCAAATCCCACACTCTTCATTTCCTGGGAAACAAAAACACATATACAGCGCTGTCAAATTTCGTACCACTAACTACATACAAAGAAAGCATTGATCTTCAGGTATTACTCTTCCTCCATTCATGTTCCACTGTCTACTATCCACAGCTGTACTACAAAAAGGCATGCAACCCAAATTACAGACTCTCTCTCATCGACCGGGATGAATATGGACCACTGTTTCTAACCCTGAATACCTACGGCTAGATTACGTCCTAACTTTGCCTCAAGTTGACAGATGGCATCAAGGCCATTACCAATCACACTGCCATAATGCAAGTTAACAGAATCAAACCCCCCCCCCAAAAAAAAAAAAAAAAAAAAAAAACTAGCAGAACTGCAGGGTTGGGACGAAGGCTAGGCAGTCGGGTTCGCGTTATCAACTAAATTGCCATGCACATTTATAGTGGTGACTTGCTTGCAGATTGAAACAGAGGCATGCACGTTTGTAGTGGACTCGCTTGCAAATTGAAAACAGATTGAAAACAGAGATATGGAAAAAAAAAAAAACAAAAGAGGTAAGCTTAAGTATGCAACGTCTCATTTGCATGGTCGTCAACTATGGAAGGACAGTTGGAGAGGCTTTGACCTGAAGAGGGTCAATTTAAAGTATACAATATGCTAATTTGGACTATATTCTCTACTCTGCTAGAGTGCCCACATTCGTGATATGTTGAGTAAATTTTTTAGCACATCAAAGCCCCCGCTGTGTAATGGAACATAGCTCATTACACATAGCTGGGTATTGGATTATGATCAGACTAGCCATAATGTCGTCTCCTAAAATAAAAATTTGTAGTCTATTCACAAATGGATGGCAACACATAATTTTGTGGAGTTGAATTGCATCGTATATTAATTGCGGCCTTTATCTATTGTTATGGAAGGAGATGATGGTGACAAAGGAGGTTTGCATGTTGAGAACTTTGGAAGAGTTGGTTGTTAACCTGTAGCAAAGCATTCGAATCGGCATCTCGTCTAAAAGATTAGGATAGAACACAAAACAAGGAAGCTTCCTAGCAGAATACCAATATGGATTTAATTTCTTATTGGGTATCTTTTTCATTCCTTCATAGAAGCCAATTAAGTTGTATATATACAGAAATATCCAAAGGCTTTGCTTATGCTGGAATGCTTGCATATGTATCTACCCTGTTGTTAGTGGTTATAGGAAAACCAAATTTTGAACCATGGAGCTCTACGAGTGACCAATTTCAAAGAACAATTGCAAAGCACCTATAATCATAACCAAACTTTGAACCATGGAGCTCTACGAGTGGCCAATTTCAAAGCCCCTATATTCATGAAAACATTGAAGAGTCGTTCTGTCATGTGGTACAATGTAATTTTGCAAACATACAATTAACAACAGTTGATGCCCTTACACAACTTTTCCACATAGAACACAATAGCCATAACACTATAGTTTTTACACAAATGCACTTAGCTACCAACCACTCAATCGTAAAATAATGGCTGCCAACCATGCCTAGAATTCATTCAAATAATATAGGGACATGCTATGCTTAACATGCATTTTTGTTTCCTTCTATATGGCAGCAAAACTTCTATTGGGAGAGTACATAGATGCCATCCCCAATCGCAGACCAGATGACACTGGCAAAATTAATAGGTGCACATTGAAAAGAGAAGCGCGGGCAAAGTCTCGTGCAACAAATATAGCTCGACAGACCTATGACAGATACTCTAGCCTAGCGGCAAGCCGTATCCGGGCTTCACCACCACCAAACCAGGCAGTTGAGGAGCACTGGAAACATGTTCAAGCAATGGCAGAGGGCAACAAAGCTCGAATTGCTTGCTTGGCAGAGGAAATGCAGGCCTCCGCACCCAAATTGCTCAAGAAGCGGTGGCTACAAAAAAAACAGCGTGTTTACGGCATGGAGACCCGCGATACAAAGACCTAGAAGATGGCCTTCGCCTAGTGCACTCTGGAAAGGCGGAAGGACAAGAAGAGTCTTGTCGACATGCAGGCCCGCATGGATTCCATGTCCACCGCCATTGAAACCATGACACGGGGGAAAAGCAACGTGTTGAGCAAGAGACAATGGCAACCATCTCCCGCCTTCACCGAGGTCGAGGAGGTCTGCTCTTCGTGATGCGAAAAGTTCAGTCGCTTTTGAAGAGAGTCGGTCACAATTGAGAGCCCTTCAAACTAGGGTTGAGACACAAGAAGTGGCCCTCGCAATGAACCCTATATTTGGACTCTCGCTTGCGACCGAATCTGGAGCATAGCTCCGCAGCTCGAGATCGGAAGGTGCAGGAGCCGAGGGCAGCCATCACCGGAACAAGGCAAGGGCCTCAATGCAGAGGCTCATGAGCAATTGCAGCCGGTGCATCGCGTGAATTGAAAAGGCAGCAACAATTTCAGCAGAGCTAAGCTCCCGGCTTGGAAGGAGAGACCGCTATACCGCGCCGGCAGAGCCCCACCTCGCCCAAGAGTCTCGCAAGGTGTCGGCCGGGGGACCGTCCCTCATCGCACCCCAAGCCACTCTATGCCACCCCCCGCCCTAACGTAGAGCCCACGGCCTATGCTCGCCGACAACAAACAACTCTGTTGTCTTGGGGCGTGATTGACCCAAAAATCGAGAGTTCGGGGAGTTCGAGGGGAGAAGCCCAATGTGGTGGTGCGTGGCTTTGCCAGAAGAGGCGGGGAGGACCTCATTAACGGCTCCAAATGTTGATTCTTGCTTTCGAATGACATTCCCGTGCGGTACATTATTAGGGCGAGACGCCATGGGCGCCCTTGAGCGCTTTACGGGTAGTCACGTTCCGCAGTCACGAGATGCGCAAGTGAAAGCAACTATCCTACGCCCGGGGGTAGGCGCTGAAGGAGGCTGCCTTGTATGTTGACCGAGACTGACCCCAGCCCAACAAGAAGACCGCAGTGCACGAAGTTGGCCAAAGTTAAAAGCATTCGCAGAGGCGAGGAGGATCTGGGGGACTGATTCGAGGGGTAAGATGCAAATTTTCAAAGGCGCCAAATCTTTGCTGCGAATCCTGCTAACCCTCCAGCAGCTCGACCATGCCACTTCTTCGCCTGCTACAGCCGCCGCCACTGCTCAAGTTGCTTCACCTTACATTTGCTCGCCGCGTCTCGGCTGCCTCTACCTCTGCCATCCCCCTTCTGCTGCGCGCACTTTGAATCCCCAAGCTGCGCCCTGCCGACAAATAGGAATTGTGCCTCGCATGGTCTCACGGAATTGCCGGGGCTTCCCATGGCGAAGGGGAGATAGTCTCAACTCTACATTTGCTGCGGATATGGATCTGATCTTCCTTATGGAAACATGGGAGCATGCGGGGACCGCGGGATACCCGACTTGCGGGGGATACGGGCTACTCAATCTTCAATGATTGCGCGAGAAAGCGGGGGCATGGGGAGTTGCCTGCTACTATCGAGCGGCCTTGGCGCGGTCGGTTTCCTTGTTCAAGAGCGGACAAAGCACAACCCGGTACTTGTAGGTGCGTGTGCAAAGCTGCGATAGTGAGACCCTCTTTGTGGCGACTGCTACTTTCCACATGCGAAAGCAACTTCTATCACACCCACTTTCGGATGTGGATAGGTGGACCCTATGTCGATCTATATGATGACATACAGCAAAGATAAGCGGTTAGGCGGTGTCATACTCCTTGAGACTTCAATCGCGCAGACGGGGTAGAACAACCCATGAGATTTGATCCCTTGATCGATGATATATTGTTGCGTCCTGTAGAAGCGGCTTGGCCACCGGACATCGATGACAATCAGGTCACACGCTATGGTAGACAATTGCTTTTGCTCGTGGTATCTTTGACCGGTAATCGCAATGGATCGGCATGGTGGCCCGCCCACCCGCAAGAGCACTTGTAGACAGGAAAACCGGGGAGGATCTAGTGTGGTGGACTATGTGCTGGTGCCTGAGCAGGATATGCATGTCGTCAAGCACTTCCAGGTGGGAACAACTAATAGGGATGAAGAGATCGACTCAGACCACTTACCACTTTACTTGAAGTTGGCTTGGCAGGTTGTGCGAACCCCCTGTGCAACAGCTCCTCACATGCCTCAGCTGCGATTGGATTATGAACATGCGGGGGCTTATGCCCAGATGCTTATAGATGACCTGGCAGAAATTTTGCAATATCCTACACTAGAGCAACAGACAGGCCGGCTGACTGATGTGCTTAGGACTACGGCAGAGAGATGCTTTGGGATAAGCCGCCCGCGACGGACCTCCAGGAACACAACCTTCCCACGTAATCAATGGTTTGATGCAGAGTGCAAGGAACACAAACGCTGGCTCCGCCAAGTCACAGACCCTGCTTTACGCCCACATGCAGTCAGACAGTACCGCGTCTTCCTTAAAGCTAAGAAAGCCAGGTACATTGCAGCACATCAAAGGGAAATGTTTTATCTCCCGAACGTCACCCGGGACCTTCGGGCGAAGGGTTCTTAGAAAGCCGATGCAGCCCATTGGGGAACATCACTCCCGAGCAGTGGAGGCAATACTTGCAACAGCTATACGACCCTCAGGGTGCACATGCAGCATTACCCCTGCAAGAAGGCCCAGTGCTGGAAATCACAGATTCGGACGTGGAACAAGGCTTACAGCGTCTTGCCAATGGGAAATCCACGGACTGGATGGCATGCGGTGCGTAATTGCTTAAGTGGGCGGGGCCGTCCATAATACCGGTCTGACCGCCTTGTTCAACAAGGCATTACAGAAGGCTTCCGATGCGGTGGACCAATAGCGAGTTGTTCCCATCTATAAAGGCGGTGACCCGCCTTGCCCACCAATTACCGAACAATCATGGTCGGTTCGGTGTTTGCAAAATTGCTTCTTTGGGATTCTCGAAAGCGGTTGACGGGTCCGGGCAGAGGCAAAGAGAGATCACGGGCCCTCACCAGGCGGGATTCAGACCCGACACTCAACCATTGACCACATCTTCACATTGCGAAGCTCGGTTGAAGGCAGCAGGAACCGCCGTCGGGATCTATATTGTTGCCGTGGATTTTGCAAAGGCATTTGACACCGTGCCTCGGGAAAAACTATGGGCAAGATTGCGGCGGTTGGGGGTTCCGTTAGATTTGCGAATGCGGTTATGTGAGGCTTTATGAAAGATGCTCGGGTCGGTTGAAACCGACAAGCCAACCATTTGATAGTAGTATCGGGGTTCGCCCGGGGATGCCCTCTCTCCCCAACATTGTTTGGGCTTTACATTGATCAATTGAGAGAGGCGGCTTTGCGATAATGGGGCGGCGGGGCTCACCTTCTCTACCGGATCATCAAGCGGTTAATACATGCGATGATGTGGACCTCCTAGCTTACACACCAGCGGACATGCAGCGACATCTCGATGCCCCGGACACATTTTGTCAAGCGATCGATATGCTGGCGTCAACTTGGCCAAGACTAAGGTGGTTTTCATATCATCTTCACGACGGTAGGATCCCCTCCTTCCGATTATCGAGGGCGTAATGTGGAAGTAGCATCCACATACAAATATTTGGGAGTGGAGTTTCCGTCTACTATGCACCGGGACACATCCATACGGCCACGAAGTTACGGGCGGGTGGAAAGCACTATATGCAATGCAAAACAATAGTCATAGAGCGGAATTGTATGATTGGACCCATCGGTCACACCTGTTCAAAGTCTTAGTGGAGCCCTGTCCTTTTATACGGGGTTGAAGCATGGGGCCCAGTGAGTATCCCTCGCTACTTGGAATGACTTGGGCAAAGTGCAGAAAGCCTTCTTGGTACGAGCACTAGGGGTGAAGTCCACAGTCCCATATCAAATTCTCTGCGTAGAAAGCGAGATTCTTGCCTCTTCTTAGGAGGGCGGCCCTTGATCGCCACATTGTCTATTTTTCAAAGGTGGTCAACATGGACGATGCTCGTCTTCCAAAACTAGCTTATATCATGGCAATGGGGCCACAACGCCTCAAGGCCTCTTTGGAGGGAAAAGAGAGCTCAATGGATGGCTAGATGGAATGTGCGGGAGCCTGCAGGTTCATGCATGTGCAAGCAGAGGCAAATCGCCATAGCTTGAGGCAATATCTTGACGCTTGCTTCATCAGCAAGCTTTGGGATGCCGGCGCCCTTGAAAGCAGTCAAGACAAAGACACTACCGGCGCCACATAAATCCCACATTGGAACGAGGCCCACAATGCTACCTCGTGTACCCACTTGCCCATGAAAAGCCTTGAGACTCATTGCCTCCATTCGCATTGGGGCACATCATCTTCGAATTGAGACAGCGGATGGATTGGTGAGCCACGTCGGGGCAGTGCTCTGTCAATCTTTGCCAAATGGGAGTCATTGAGGATGAATCTCATACCCTTCAAAGTTGCCCAAGCATATGATCAAATCCGGACGCCGCGCTATCTTCGAGTTGGTGGGGCCTGGCCGGCCGCTACATGTGACATTGAGCACGGCATCCGTACGGATGCTAGGATCATACCGGGGAGGTCATGGACATGCGAGATCAGCTATGTCCTCGGGCACGCACTTGACATGTACATACACATTTATTTCATGATGATGTATACTTGTACAGTTTGACAGCATTCTTATTACTGCCACGGTTTTTCCCTCGAAAACCCTTCGGGGCGGGGGTTTTTTAACCCGGACAGTAATAAGTTTGCTGCGCTCCTTCTGGGTCCCATAGGCCGATTGGTCTCAGTGGACGATAAAAAAAACTATTCTATTCTACTATTCTATTCTTTCAGCTTTTTATTTATTTACATTTCTGGAGTTAACAATTTGTTCCACAAGGAAGAGTCATCCTAGCATATCCCAAAACTTCAACACTTTTCCCTGAGTGCTAAGATTCCAATGTATGCCATGTTGAACAGTCATTCAAACCATTGCTAAAAAATTCAATTAAAAAATATGAAGGGTGTCTCAATCGCCTTATGTGGGAGCATTTGTTAGTATTGACAGCTCTACCAGAAGGCATGGTCCATGCCCATACTGTAAAGAATCTTATGTGGACTACATATAAATTGAACATAACAAGATGCATGTGGTAGCTATCAATGCTGCAAAAGTGCATTTCCTCCATCCTTTGCGCACTTGCTTATTTTATTCCTAGGAAGCATGTCCAAAGCAAAATGGTTGCACAAAGAATGTCATTTGCTGGGAGATTATGTGAAACTACATTTATATGGTTCTCTTTTATGAATTTCTATTAGACTCTACAATGACTTAGGTAAATGTGCACTGTATTCGTCAATGGATTTAACCTTTTGGTGTGCTCTACCATGTTCATTTCCATTATTGTACAACTTAAAAGCTTGTCATGAGAATTCCATTTGATATCTGGTCAGAACAATTATGAGCCATGAAGTCTATTAACAAAAAGATATGATTGTGTTATGATTTGTATTGCATCTATTTCAATGCACTAGCAGCCTTTCAGAAGATATTTCTAAGAAAAAAAGGTTTGATCCAAAGATGATCCATCCAATATCATGTGCCAAAAGTGTGCAGCTCAATAAAAATGATAGAATTTATTGAGTCTACTAGATATTACAAACAAGTTATACTGACAATTTCCTTTAATTCTACTAGCACAAGTAGAAGACAAATCACAACTCAAGTACAACTTGATTGATAGATCTACTCACAATCTCAGCAAGATTGAAGTTTAATCAAGAGAGCCAAGATGTGGTCACTCATCTCTTGATTGATCTAACAATTTTTCCCTTTATTTATTTACAAAATAAAGCAGCTAAACCATGGTCATTCATAAAATATACTGTAGCAGAAAATATTAAACGAAACACTGTAGCTATAGGATCAAAACAATCATTGTAGCTCTGCCGTGCTTCCCTAGTTGACCAAATCCACCGCTTCTGCAAAAACCATATCATTGTTAAATGCATTCTTCTTGATTTATCTTCTATCCTCCGACGGTTTCGGCAGAGGATATGCATTCCAAGCTGGGAATTCATCTGCTTCGAATTATCCCACAGGAATGCTTCTGTTTAAAAGACATATTCAAACCATTGAATAATATCTCGACCATTCATAATATATTCCCCCTTGAATATATCTAGGTTGCAACCATTATAACCTATTGCAACCTTGTAATGCTGCAACCCTTGAGGTAATATTCTTCAACAATGTTTACCCTTCAAGAACCTGCTTAACAGCTCTTATATACACTCACAGTTTGTCCAGTAACTCTGCTTTGCCCATGCATTTAAATAAAGACCTTGAAAGCTGGTCTTAACCATTATATGGTCCTATCTTTCTTTATATCATCTGAACCTTTAATTTCTATCATTTCCCCTTCAGATGATATAAATTTACCATTATACTGTATTGTATTCCTGAGTTCCTGAAATCTGCCAACAGATAATGCTTTAGTTAGAATGTCTGCAAATTGATCCACTGTTCTAACATAAGTTAGTTGCACAAACTTTTTCTCAACCATATCTCGAATAAAATGAAACCTGCATCTCAATGTGTTTAGATCTTTCATGAAGTGCTGGGTTCTTTGTCATAGCAATACAACTTGTATTGTCACATAAGATTTGTGTTGGACCTGTTTGTTCATAATTCAGTTCTGCCAACAACCTTCTCTCCCATATTAACTCTTTTGCAAGAAGTGCAGCTGCATTATATTCAGCCTCAGCACTAGAAAGAGCTATACTGCTTTGTTTTTTGCACTTCCATGCCACTGGAGCTCCTCCCAGAAGTATAATGTAACCTGAGGTTGATTTTCTTTGGTCCAAATCTCCAGCCCAATCAGAATCACAATATGCTTTCAGAGTTAGGTCATTTGAATTATACATAATCCCAACCTTTAATGTTCCTTTAAGATATCTCAAAATTCTCTTAGCAGCTACCCAATGTTTCTTTACCAGGATTGTTGTTGTATCTGCTTAATAAATTGACACCAAATGCTATATCAGGCCTTGTGCAGTTTGCTAGATAAGACAAACATCCAATTAAGGATCTGTATGGAATCTTCTCCATTTGCTTCTTCTCTGCAATTGTTTATGGACACATCAAAGCTGATATTTTATGGCCTGGTACCAGTGGAGTGTTTGCAATGTTGCAATCACTCATGTCAAATTTTTTAAGCATGTTGACAATTTGTGTTTCTTGGTTCAAAGTCAACAGTTTGTTTACTCGATCTCGAACCACTTCAATTCCCAAAAATCTTTTTAATTCTCCCAAATCTGTCATTTGAAACCTTTTCTTTAACAATTCTTTGCAATGAATCATAATATTGTCATCCACATACAAGCCAATAATGCACCAATGTTCACAATCTACATATCTGTATAAATTTCCATCACATAACAATTACAGCTTCATCAAATGTGGCTGGAACAGTATCTGTTTCTAGAACCAAAATGTCAAATACAGAATTAACTTCAAAGATTTCATGCCTTTTGCTTTTTCCAGTTTCTCTTCTGCCATATAACTCTGTTTGCAATTTAGCTTCATCAGCTAAAACTTGAGCTTCTGTTCTTCTTTTCTTCCTTTGTTTTCTTTCATGTGCTATTACTTGTGCTTGTTCCACCAATTCTTCATGCTCAGCTTCAGGTTCAATTTCTTCAGTTTGATCCGAGCCTTCTTGTTGTTCATCCCCTGAATTATCTTCATTATCACTATCATCAAACATTTGTTGATCCTGTAACATCTGTTGATCCTGTAAGACATGAGAAGTTTGTCCAATATCTTCTGCAACAACAGTGTCAGCACTTTTCACATCTATGTCAGCAACTCTTTTATTTACATTGGGAATTGCTTTGTAATATTTTTCCTCATCAAACACTACATCTCTACTGATCAGTATTTTTCTGTGCAAAGGATCATATAGCCTATAGCCTTTTGAGTTGGCATCATACCCTACTAAGTAAGCTATACAAGCACGATCATCAAGTTTTTTCCTTATCTCTTCAGGTACATGAACAAAAGCCAGACATCCATACGACCTTAAATGCTCATAGTTTGGAACTTTACCTGACCACAGTGTTCCTTTTGTGTTTTTTTTTTTTTTGAAGAACGTGTTTTACTTCATATTATACACTCAAAATATTACAAAGTACTTCCAGAAGTAAGAAATGTCCCTGAAGCATCAATCACTTTTAGATGATCACTCCATATTGGAATTTTAATACGATCATGCCAATTGGAGATCTGAAAGCAATTATACAACTTCTTACGAATTTCTTGAAGCACCACCTGAGAAGAAATACGCTTATCATAAAAGACCTTTCTTCGCCTTCGCTTCCATACACTCCATATTAGCCAAGACTTTGCCATGTGAAATGCAATCCTTTTAGAAGCAGTCCACTGATTTGGATAAATACCCAAAAGAAAGTGCTGACTATCCAAAGATACTCCAAAAAGAGAATGCAGCCAGGACCTAAGACTAAGCTCTGCACACAAATATAAACAGTGCTCCAATGTTTCAATGCACCGCTCACACATTGGGAGTGGGCTTACTCCCGGCTTAAAGCGATGAACTATCTGATTAACTCTCAAAGAGCGATGAATCACCTACCAAAGAGCGATGAATCCTTTTGTGCTTATTGAGGGCAGCATGTTTTGAATATAGACTGCAGTTCTGACAGCTTCATCCCACAAGAAATTAGGTAACCCTGAAAATTTCAACATTGATCTGACAGCATTTAACAATGTTCTATTTTTTCTTTCTGCCATCCCATTTTGTTGAGGTGAATACCTGCATGTCAACTGTCTTTTAATGCCACGTTTAGCACAAAACAATTTGAATTCACCTGACAAATATTCTTCTCCTTTGTCAGACCTTATACATTTAACTTTCCTTCCAGTTTCTAGTTCAACATCTGCTATAAACAATTTTAGAGCATCAAAAGCTTGGTCTTTGTTTTTCAGAAGATAGCATTTTGTTTTCCTGCTAAAATCATCTATAAATGTTATAAAGTATTTGTTTTGTCTCATACTTGTAATATTAATTGGTCCACACAAATCTGTATGGATTAAATCCAGCACTCCTTTTGCCCTTTTAGCAAATTTCTTAAATGGCAATCTTGTTTGCTTGCCAAATTGACAACCAGCACATAACCCTTTTCTTTCATCTTCCTTGGCTGTTATAAGCCTATTTTTGGCCAGCAAATCTATGCTTTTCATATTTGTATGGCATAATCTAGTATGCCAAGTTTCCTTGGTTGGTAATTCAATAATATTGATACATGGATCTTTTTCTTTTTGAAATCCAAATAAGTTACCAATCCTCCTTCCAATGAATCTTAAAATATTATTGTAATATATTTTGCACTCAAGTTTCTCAAATACAACTTTGATCAACAAGTTGGCAAACAGATATCAAGTTCCTCACTAAATTTGGAACACACAAGACTTCCTTAAGCATCACACTTTTTCCTTGCAAATCAAAAATTTCTAACACCCCTGTGTCTTTAATTTCCTGTACTCCACCATCTCCAAGCTGAACTTGACCACCTCTTCTTTTCCATTCTTTTAATAATTTAACATCATGTACTACTGTTTTTTCTGCTTATGAATCTATAATAAGAAACTTGCTGTCAAATTTATCCATATTTTGAGAAATATTAAGCAGATTTGTTACCTCAATAGTGTCATCTGGATTCTCTTCCTCCACCTTTGTATCTTCAACAATGTTGACACTAGAGCCTCCTTTGAATCTTCCTCGACCTCTTGTAAAACTTTTGCCTCAACCTTTTTCTTTACCTCCAATACCTTTTGGGCTTGGACAATTCACAGCTAGATGCCCTTTTCCATCACAAATTAAAACATTTAAATATTTTACCTTCATTTGGACATTCAGACTTCAAGTGTCCATATTGGTTACATGTGAAACATGGTCCCAATCTTTCTCCCTTTCCAAAATTTGAGCTTCCCCTTCTCCTTTGCTTCCCTGCATACAACAACTCAACAGAATGTTCCTCATCATCTTGCACACCTTTAGTCTGCTCAAACTCAGTTCTAATCATCCTCACAGCATGTTCTTTTGAAGTTGCTATGTTTCTAATCAATGTTGCCAGGTGTGTATTATGAGAAACTGCTCTGGACAATGCTAGAATTTGATATTGATCACTCAGAACATTTCCAGCCCCTTCTAGATCTGCAACAATTGAGTCAAATTTTTCTAGAAAATCTGTCAGATTATCTTTCTCAAATAATTTTAATTTCCTCAATTGTTGTTCTAACAAGTCAATTTGAGAAGAACTTTTAATTTCATATTGACTTACCAAATATTGCCACATCTCATGTGGTTTCATCCCTCTCAATCTCAGCTTTAAAGCAGTACCAACCTTGCTCAGAATAATTGCTTGAGCCTCCTTTACCTTTGTTTCATCTGGAACACTTCTTGCTGAAGTAGGAGATCCCCCTGATTGAGTAGACCCTGCAGCATCTCCACTTGGTCCACTTGTACTAACACCAGGGCTGGAGCCTCCAGAACTTGCTGCGGCTGTGACTCTGGCTTGGCTGCCATCTATTAAATACCACAAGTTCTCAAACTCAATAACAGATTTAATACTCTTCTTCCAGACTTGAAAGCCTGTGTCACCCTTAAATACTTCGATCTGGTTTAACAAGTTAGCTGCAAATCTAGTAGACATAGTAACCAAGCAACCTGTGCTCTGATACCAATGATAGAATTTATTGAGTCTACTAGATATTACAAACAAGTTATACTGACAATTTCCTTTAATTCTACTAGCACAAGTAGAAGACAAATCACAACTCAAGTACAACTTGATTGATAGATCTACTCACAATCTCAGCAAGATTGAAGTTTAATCAAAAGAGCCAAGATGTGGTCACTCATCTCTTGATTGATCTAACAATTTTTTCCTTTATTTATTTACAAAATGAAGCAGCTAAACCATGGTCATTCATAAAATATACTGTAGCAGAAAATATTAAACGAAACACTGTAGCTATAGGATCGAAACAATCACTGTAGCTCTGTCGTGCTTCCCTAGTTGACCAAATCCACCGCTTCTGCAAAAACCAGATCATTGTTAAATGCATTCTTCTTGATTTATCTTCTATCCTCCGACGGTTTCGGCAGAGGATATGCATTCCAAGCTGGGAATTCATCTGCTTCGAATTATCCCACAGGAATGCTTCTGTTTAAAAGACATATTCAAACCATTGAATAATATCTCGACCATTCATAATATATTCCCCCTTGAATATATCGAGGTTGCAACCATTATAACCTATTGCAACCTTGTAATGCTGCAACCCTTGAGGTAATATTCTTCAACAATGTTTACCCTTCAAGAACCTGCTTAACAGCTCTTATATACACTCACAGTTTGTCCAGTAACTTTGCTTTGCCCATGCATTTAAATAAAGACCTTGAAAGCTGGTCTTAACCATTATATGGTCTTATCTTTCTTTATATCATCTGAACCTTTAATTTCTATAAAAAAAAAATTGTTTAAAGAAGCCAAAGTCCATATATACACTAGTTTATAGGCTATGCTATTATACATCAACATCTTTCACTTCTCTTTCATTGGAATATTTGCTTGTGAGATAGTTGCATATGGATGTAAAAGCAGACATGGTTGTATCTTCATGGACAGTCGTTCCAGCAGACACCATCTTGCACTTGCATCATTCTGCACTGATCAGAATTTCAGTATCAGCAACATTAAAATCATTGTTTTCCACCATTGGAGAACTAAGTATAGTGTCTAATGGTTTAGGGCTAGACATCCAATTAGTGCAATCCTGTAACAAGAAGTTCCTAGCAGTTATTGAGAGCCCATCAAGTTCAAAATACCGAACTGTGTCTGTGAAGGCAATGCAGCTGAATCTTTCAAGAACCTCATCCTTACTTTCTTGGAGCAGAGTGCAGGCATTGATTCCACCATAAGAATGTGCTACCAGCAAAAAGCGCTCTGCAGGCAAAACTTTTATAATAGTATCCCATGCATATATGACATGCATATCTGAAGAACTGTTGAAGGGGATATCGAAGGTTCCCTTAGTTGTTTCAACACTGTTCAAATTAGGATTCAGCACCACCACACCAATTTCATTCTGACTAGCCCAGGTTAAAAAGGGCAACACACTACCGGAATTTAAAGAATCATTAATACAAAGTTTCATAGCCCATTGCCCTGCCGCGACTCGCCCTGTTCCACATAAAAGAATAAGTACTGTCTTGGATGTATGAGCAGTTGAAGAGACAAAGATAGGACATTGCAACTGATGTTCTATTTCTTCAATATCCTCAATTTCTTGCGCATTCTCATTCTTCCAAGATGTTTGATCTTTCGAGGTGGGAAGATTTACTCTGTTCATGCCCACCAAATCCATAAAGCCTCTCGTGATGTTTAATGATGGTATACAGATCTACACAACAAGATCTTTTCAACGTCATAGGAGCTGCTTATGCATCTACAATGTTTCTTGGAATTTAATAACTTTGCTAGTGTCCAGCCAGTTGTATCTACAGAACGAGCAGTCTTTTACAGGGAAAGAGCAGCAGGAATGTATGCTGCGTTGCCATATGGCTTGGCACAGGTATATTAAAATGAAGTGTTTCTGTATCCAAATGTGGCTCTGCCAGTGGTTTCAGAGGTCTATATGAAGTATGTCATTCAATAAGCTTGTTGCTTGGCAGGTAATTATTGAGGTGCCATATATTTTTAGACAGACAATTCTATATGCCTCTATCACATATTCAATGATCAGCTTTGAATGGAAAGCATTGGTATTGCTTTACAATGTTCTTCACTTTCATGTACTTCACATATTATGGAATGATGGCAGTGTCACTGACACCAAATTACAACATGGCTGCCATAATGGCATCCTCGTTCTATGCATTATTCAACCTCTTTGCCGGGTTTATCATACCCAAACCGGCAAGACATGGATATTTTGATTATACAATAGGTCCTATAACTGTATTCATCCATGTGCAGAGAATTCCAAAATAGTGGATATGGTATTACTGGGTCTGCCCAGTAGCATGGACGATATATGGATTAATAGTTTCTCAGTATGGTGACGTCACAGATCTTCTTCAAATACCAGGGGAACAAACCATACTTGTAAAAGATTTTGTGAGAAGTTTCTTTGGATATGATCGTGCTTTTCTCGGAGTTGTTGCTGCTGTACTGGCTGGGTTCATCTTATTCTTCTCCTTCGTCTTTATAATCTGCATTAAGTGTTTGAACTTTCAGCAGAGATCAACAAATCTCGTACCTGTGATAGAAATGTTATGAACTATTGGTCATTGTACCTCTAAAGCTTTGTCATTCGAAAAAAAAATTGCACTTCTAAAGCAGCAAAATGGTTTGGAAAAGTATTGGATAACAAATTGAAGAAATGGGCGGAATAAGGAAATATGAGGGCACAAGGGCAAGCAGGGTTCAGGCCGGAACACTCAACCACAGATCATCTTGTGACTCTCCGGATATTAATAGATCAGAACAAAGCGCAGGGAAGGAAGATCATCTGTTGCTTTGTGGATTTCAGAAAAGCATTTGATACAGTCCCGAGGGAGAAGTTACTAAAAAGATTGATAGATATGCAAGCCCCAATAAATATGGTAGGATCGATTGCAAGATTATACCATAAGGTGTATGGTAAGATGGAACAAGAAGGACAGCCGATAATCTGTGACACCGGTGTAAAGCAGGGCTGCCCGCTATCTCCAACTCTGTTTGGAATATACATAGATGCTACCGCAGGATACATAGCGAGAAGCAAAGAAGGGGGACTAATATGCCCCTACACTAGGAGACACGAAGGTACCAATAATGCTATATGCGATGATGATCTCGATATGATGGCCACAAAAAACAAAGGGATGCACGATTTGCTCAAAATTCTAGAACAATTACGTGAAGAGAGCGGGGCTGACCGTAAATCTAGCAAAAACTAAGATAGTCATCTTTGGACATAAGAACGAGGCATAAACCTTTCGGATATAAAGATAAAGAGATAGAGGAAACAATGAGAATCTGAGATATCTAGGGTATGATGCACATGGCACGGGGAAATGGGCCAAAGGAGCCAACGCCAGTTCCAATCGGCTATAGGAAGCTACTTCAACATGAAGAAGAACTTCAGAATAAGTAGAATAACATTTGGGACATCAAGTGTTACCTATTCAAGTCTGTGCGGTAGCCACCACTTTCGATTATATGGGGCGAAGCATGGGGACCGGGTCTAATATAGGTAAATTGGGAAAAACAAGAAGGGATTCTTAGGCAATGGCATGCACAAGAATGTGGTAAGAACAAATACACCACTAACGATCATGATCCTCAAAGCGGGGCAAAAACCGATGGAAGTGAGAGGATGGGAGAGAACCATAAGGTACACCGCCGGAGACAATGCGGGGAGACATACAAGGGGAAAGCCCAAAGCATTGCAATCACCGAATCCGCAAAATCACACATCCTTACAGGTAGTGGATGGTTTAAAGAGGTGGCAACATGGACCAGACAGATGGGATTAAACCTAAGTGACCTAATACAAGAAGGGCAGTGGAATGAGGAGTGGGCAGACAAAGCGACAAGAGCATGGCTGCAAAGACACACGGGACCAAAGACAGACTGGCTCACACAAGTTTTTAACCCAGATCAGCATATAGGACACCAGATGTACCGGGATAACATACTGGGGAAAAACAGAAGAGACATTCTGGCTAGATTCAGGATGGGAAGTCATGATCTAAGAATCGAAAAAGACAGGTGGAGAGGGATAGACAAGGAAGACAGGATATGCAGAATCTGTGACGGTGGAAGGATAGAGGACGAGAACCATATGATTAATGACTGCCCGATCTACGGAGACATCAGGGACAGATACAGAAATATAAGATGGGGGGAACCAATTCATAGGCTGATGACGATGACAGAATCGCAACGGGATTTGGCAGACGCGATCCAAAGAATGACGACCAGGCACAGAGAAGTACACAGTGAAAGAGGGTTCGTAATATGACCGGTACAAAATAGGTCATAAAACCCCACACAAACTGCTCAGTTAAAAGCTGATTGATAACGACGCATCACTGCACGCCCACGAAGCCGAGGTAAAGCGGGATGCTGGTAATAAAAGAAAAAAGTCAGCCCTTCCGAAAAGGCTACATCATAACAGCGTGATGTGCTAGTAGCACCCTTTCTAGGGAGCTCGCCCATGCTACACAAGTCCAGGGGCCTCACGGCACAAGGGACATTAATGTATTCTATTCTATTCTATTCTATTATATGTATTATATGACGTCCTGTATAAAGTCTGCAACTGCATCTGCTACTTGTTCATAATGGTTTTGATCAACGAATTTTGATCAACGAATTTGAACAAAACCATTGAACAAATTTGTTCTTTGAACGACTTGTTTGAGGTTTTTGCTCTAAGTAGAAAGCAAAATCTTCAGATCCCATATGTGGCTTTCCTAATACAACTTTGTCAGCTCCAAGCAAATTAGATGCTACATCGTTCACCTGCTCTTGCAAGTTCTTGTCATTAATTGTGGGAGGATAAATTGGATGAGTTCTTCCAGCAAAATCAACGCTGGCCGTGCACCTGTGCACACTGGCCTGATCTATAACTACCTGCAAAACCCAAAGACAGAAATTTAAGTTTAATAATCTTAAAATGTCCTGCGTGAAAACTAGAACGAACCAAACCTGTTTGATTCTTTCCTTGAGAAGCATGATCCCCGTCCTGGAAAAGCTACGGTAAGATCCTTTGATGCTGACTGAACTAGGAATTACGTTATATTTATCCCCTCCTCTGATTGATGTCACAGAGACCACCTGTAATGCATTACATAGATGAATAGGAGATAGAACTACAACAAAGGAGCGTTTACTAAACGATTACTTATTGCACAAAGTCTAGGAATGGGCATTTTGTTATGCCAGATTAATGGTTGTAAGTCAACCAAATCGAATTAATAGACACTTCCGCTTGTGGTCACAAAATAATATTATACATTGTCTCCTCCATGGCCTGACTGAGGAAGTTTCCTATACTCTAAATTACTATCACAGATTCTAGTAGTTTTGAAACTGTTCAAACGGAATGAGAGCTAAGTTAGAAGAAAATGAGATTTAATACCTGGCCTTCAAGAGGATGAGTTTCACAGGACACCAGATGTTGCAAGCTTGCTATAATGAAGGATGCTGCCAATATTGGATCTGCAGTCTGGTGTGGAAGAGCAGCAGCCCTCCTTTTCCTTGTATAACTGCTTCAAAAAATCCACTTCCTGCCAATGCAGGCCCTGGACAAGATGCAACAATTCCGGCATCATATTCTGGATTGATATGTATTGCAAATATTGCTTCTAAAACCGTTCCCTGCAAGTAAGTAATGCCTAGACTGAAATTATTTGGATAGATTGAACACGACAAAAATTTTTAAGATAATCAGATCAGATGTAAGAACCTGCAAAAGATGGCGTCGTTGAGAGAGCAATTTTGCAGCTCCAAGAAGCATGGCGACATGTGCCTCGTGGCCGCAAGAATGCATTTTTCCATCCACTTTGCGCTTGTGATCCCATTCTACCAATTCCTAATATAAATTCATGCTATAAAACATATTACAGCATGGCACTTTAAGGAAAATTACTAGCATTGGCAAAGCATCCATATCCGCCCTAAGGGCGACGAAAGGAGGATTACCGGAACCAATAGTAGCAACCAAACTGGTGTTCCGGCAGACAATTACTTGGCTTTTCTAATTTTCCTGGCCCTGGGATCCGAAATTACAGAATCGGACGGCTCAAAATGAATACAGCTGACGTGGCAGGACACGTGGCATAGCTAGAATTGCAGGAAAGTGGGCAGCTCGGGTTAGGCAACCCTGCTTAAAAAAAAAAAGAAAAAAACACGCACGCATTCTCGACTGTCAAAAATTGAAACCCACCCTTGGCCATCAGACGAAGGTTTGCCATAAAAATAATCGCCATCCAAAAGCCAAGCCACCAAAAATTTAGCGTCAGAACCTTCATCTTCTCTCCAGGAATGTTGGGTAGGATGGACGGTTAGGATGGAGCATCGGATTTCTCCGAGTAGTGTGAAAAGATTTTGAACTGTGAACAGTGTACTTTGTTGCCCTAATCGCGTCTGGCGGCCTCATGTTCCCTGCCGCTTGCGCGTTGGTGCGCTAGATTTGCGATCTATCAATCCGGTTTCTAGTCTATCTTTGCTCACCGTTGTTGTTGTTCGTGGCTCCAGGTCGTAAATTAGGGTGAGTTTTTCGTTCTTTTTGAGTGGATTTTGTTGTTTTAGATGCTTCGGCTTACCTTCTTTGTTTTTATGTATTTGTGTTGTGTTTACTAGCTCATGTCATAAAACCTATTGGGTAACCGCCTGGTGTTATTCTTAAGTGTTATTGCGACTTACTCTGTATTGTGTTTTTTGGTGGTTAATAGTAACTACGACATGGGAAAGAGCAAATCAAATCCAAGAGTGTTTTTTGATATTACCATTGGTGGGGAGCCTGCTGGAAAGATTGTAATGGAGGTACATTTGATGTTACCACGCTGGATATGCATGCTAGTTAGTTCTATTCTTCCACCCAGATGATGTAATACCGTGGTGAATTATGCTTTACGCGTTTGCCAATTCACTCACAGGATCGGTCCCCAAGATGTTATCTTTTTGACATGTATTTATAGTTGAGTCAGAAAACTGAAAACTACTTGCAGGATAGTGTATCACGTTGTTTTTAGATAATGAGCGCATTACTAATACTTGATGCATGCAGCTGTTTGCAGACACTGTACCTCAAACAGTTGAAAATTTTAGGGCTCTTTGTACTGGTGCGTGTTCCTTTTGGCTTTCTCTGTAAAGGGAAGAGTGCGATTGTTACTTCTATGTTTTGTTTACAAGTCGCTTGACTGAGTATTGTTCAGGTGAAAAGGGTAATGGGATTAAGACAGGAAAACCTCTTCAGTACAAGGGCACGATTTTTCATCGTGTTATCAAGGGTTTTATGGCACAAGTAATCACATGCAGATCTTGTTTCTTTATTATTATGGTCCCTTGCAAGGGCGATATTATTCTTAAGGCTTTTTGGAATCTAACTGTTGTCTGTTTTCTTTACAATCAGGGAGGCGATTTCACGAAGAAAGATGGTATGCGATTGCATTATTATTGTTTTTTCTAGTACCCCGAAAAGAGTTGTATAGCAAGGGAAAATGTAGGTGCTAAGGAAAATTTGTAGGTGTGCTTGTGTGTTGTTTGACTTTTTCTTTATTGCTTTAGTGCATGCAATTAGTTTATATTAGGGCTGATAGAAGCACTTGTTTACTGTCTTTTGGGTATGTCTCATCTTTTCAAAGAAGAGCTGCACAAATAAAGAACGTTCTTCAAGACATTGTCATATGAAGAGGTATTCTGCACTTGCTCCAAGGTTGTGGTTCTACTGCTTTTTGCCCTTATGGGTTTGAACATTGGAAATTTTCTGATGTCTTATGTGGGTAGAGTAGATTTAATGTTGTGCAAATTCTAATGGGCATGGAAATTACTGTAAGAACCTTGCGGTTTTAACAAAGAGGTGGACGACATAAAATGATTTTGGAATTGTGTTTGCAGGAAGTGGTGGAGAAAGCATATATGGAGGAAAGTTCAAAGGTATGCTTCCATGGTCTGCATTTGCAGTGAATATTACATATTTGTGATTTAAATCTAATATTACTTTCAATCGTTACAGATGAAAACTTCATTCACAGTCATAATGATCCCGGCATCTTATCTATGGCTAATGCTGGGCCCAATACGAATGGCTCCCAGTTCTTTATTACGTTTGCTCCAGCAAAACATCTTGATGGGTATGAGCTCTCTGCTATCATACTGAGATGCTGGCCATGCTAACTGTTGTAAAACCTGTTTAATTTTCTGATACTGCCTAGTGTTGCTGTTGTCATTTTTACAGAATGTAACAAGCAAACCCCTTATAGTTGCAAGGTAACTGTAGTAATTTATTTTTACTGGTGATAGTTGACCTTGCTATGGCCTGTTATTGAGTGAATTTATTAGAGTACTTGTTATTAAGTGATGAATCCATGTACAGCCACTTGATTCTGTTATATAAGGTGTTACCAATACTGGCACTTCATGTAGAAGAAGCTGTTGGTTTCTTTTTACCACACCCTGTTTTAGTGACAGTGTTTTGATGTTTGGAATGTTCTGTCCTATTAGCTGAGTTATTTTGATATACTTTTCTGCTTAAAAGCTCACATTATTGGATCCCTTTGGCATTTAAAACACTGGCATTAATTTGCTTTAACTTCAGTAGAGGATGTGCAAATGCCTGACATTGATATCCATTTTATATTTGACAATGATGGTGGTTCGTTATTAAAATTTTCTATTTTCTTAGTCCTAATGATTAATGGTTAACATGCAGGAAGCATGTTGTTTTTGGAAAAGTTGTGGAGGGCATGGATGTTTTGAAGAAGATTGAACAGGAGCCGACCAGTAGCCCTAAGTTCAGACCTGAAAGGACTATTAAGGTTGTCAACTGTGGTGAAGTAACCCCTGTGAAAGATAATGGGGAGCTTCCAGTAGGAAAAAGTGAGCATTCTAACGTATTGAGAGAAATACTATTACTAATTATTGCATTCAAGGAAATAGCAAGCAAAGTCTAATAAATCTCTGCCTATTTTCTTCAGGCAAGAAGAAAAGCAAAAAGAGTAAAGGGGCAAAAGATGACGACAGCAGTGAAGAAGATGAGCGTGAGATCAAGTCTAAAAAGAGACATAGAAAGGCCTCAAAGGACCGCCGCAGAAAAAAGCGCCGTCACCACTATTCAGATAGTGATTCGGATACGTCTTCTGAATCTGACAGCTCTGACTCAGAATCAGAAACCGAAACTTCTGCATCTGATACTTCCTCGTCCAGTGAAGATCGTCGACGGAAGAAGAAAAAAACGTCACGCAAGGATAAGAAAAAGCGGAAACGACATTCTAAGAAAAAGAAGGATAAGAAACGAGAGCAGCGTAGCCGCAAGGATAAGAAGCGGAAAAAGAAGTGGTCAGTTTATCATGTTTTACTTTAAATCATTTTTGCACGAGTTACTGACTGTGGAAGTATGTTTAAGCAGGAGTTCTGAAAGTGATGACAGTGATACTGAAAGCTCCAGTTTATCAGACTCAGAAAGTGGAAGTGAGAGTGAGAGTGATAGTGATACTAATGTCAAAATAAAGTCAAAAGTTCTTCCACATGCTGGTGATAAAAATGGGCGTGAAGCTGGTAATTCTTTATGTTTATGTTATGAAGATATATGTATTCATATTTAAACTTAAGCTAACATACAAGTAATTTGACTGGCATATTTTATATGACAGAGAAAGTCATATCCCAGAAACCTGATGCAGTTGCTTCTGGAAAGCAAGAAGTAGATGAGATACGAGAGAAGGAACGTCAGGATGTTATCAGCGAGGATGGTCGGGAAGAAGACGGTGAGCTAAACAAAGGGGGAATGGATGATATCTCCAGAGATGGAAAAGAAAATGAAGCTGGGGCAAAGAGGAGGCCAAGCCCTCCTGTTAGTCGTGAACAGAGCAGGTCAAGGTACGTTAGTGATTTTTGTTTGATATTCATGATGTATTACATCTTCTACAGCCTGCCTACTACTTACCCATGCAGAAGTCGAAGTGTAAGTGATAGTCCTCCTAAGCAGCGGAGTCCGAGTTTAAGTCCCAGCAGAACTCCTAGCAGAAGCCAAAGTTTGAGTAAAAGTCCAGATGCTTACCGTGATCGTAGCCGTAGCTTATCCAAGAGTCCAAGTGCGAGTCCTCCAAAGAAAAGGTCCCCTTCTCCACCTCCTCCACGAAAGTCACGCAGCATCACACCAGCCAGAAGCCCTACACCTGAAGGAACTCCAAAACGAATTCGAAGAGGTCGTGGTTTCAGTCAGCAATATTCTTATGCAAGACGCTATCGCACTCCTGAACGGTCTCCAGAGCGTTCTCCGCCTCGCTCCTATCGTTATGGCAATCGCGATTATGACAGATATGATCGAGGAAGGAGTGACAGGTTTTACTTCATGGTTTTCTTCTTTAAAAACATTGATATTCAGATTTCTTACTGTAATTTGTTCAGGTATGGCGGTTACAGAGGATATCGTGAAAGGTCGCCTCCCAGGCGCTATAGGAGCCCGCCAAGGATTCGCACACCTCCAAGGTTGGTATCTTGTTTTCAAGTAATACACCTAATAAGTTATTGTTTTTCTGATAATTGCTTTTGCAGATACCGAAGGAGTCCTAGCAGAAGCCGGAGCTTGAGCCGTAGTCGTAGTCCGGTTCGTCGTCCTAGGCGGACCTATGCATCAAGTCCTAGTCGAAGCCGTAGTCCTACGCCTGAACCACGTCGGTCAAATGACAACGTGCGGGCACGAGCCGCTGGTAGGCCATCTTCACGGGAAGCTGATGGAAATGGTTCTACTAAAGTGAGGCGCCAGAGATCCCCAAGCAGATCTTCATCTGAATCTAGATCACCTCGGAGGTCGGGTTCTGAAAGCAGGTCTCCTCAAAGTGATCAAGGTGTGGGGAAAGGAAAGGACAGATCACGGTCAGTCAGCAAGTCGCCGAGGGGCAAGAGTCCTGCTAGTAATAAGGGCTTAGTCTCATATGAAGAGGGGTCTCCGGAACACTCGAAGTGACGAAACAGTTAATTATTCACGTCAACAGCGAGCTATGAACTATGGTGCATTCGAAGCGTACTTGCTGGGGACTTTTGCAGTCATTTGAAACGCACGTTGTTTTTTTCTTGTTATGGTACATTTTTAGCTTGTTATGTACTTATGGCCGCTTTAGGAAGTCCGGGCTTCAAGGCAGGGATTTTTTTTACATTTATGAATCTTTGTTTCCAGGTTATATATTGTAAGAAGTTTGTTACCTTCAATGGGCGTCTGATTGGCATTAATTGCAGTGGATCCGTTGTTCTAATGTTCTAACTGTCTGGAAAAATTGACATTTAGGGCTAACGAAGTTGCTACAGAAAAGTATCCATTTGCAATTCTAATCAAATTTGAGGAAAGCATAGGATGCTTCTTAGATGAGAGCGTTTCTTTAACTGGAAAAATAAGTTAGTTTGGAGCCATTAAAGTGGAGGATTATTATCACGTTTTTATGTGAGTTGCAAGAACAAAAATGCTTCAAACGACTTCAGAAAATAGAAAAAGTAGATGCATGCATCATACAATGTCACATGCGCATTGTCATATTTTACAAAGTAACGTTCTTGCAAAACCTTCTTTTTATGCGTATTCTGATCGAGCTTTAAAGGGATTTCTTTCTTCAAATATTTTGACGTGTATCTTTTCAAATGTTTTTCTTCACAAGGGATTTAGAGTCTTTGTATTTGGAGATGACTTCTATCTCCTTGTATAAAAAAGGAAAAACCATCAAACCAGTTCGAAGTCTTAATTTACGTAGTTAATGAGAAGGACATTGTAGGGTTCAATTAAGGTAGAAGAATGCTATTCCATTATGAGTTTTTAGATCTAGTATTATGAGTTTTTAGATCAAATAACTAGAGATGTTGGAACTTATCTTTCCTACATAGGCCTAATGATTAGTAGCAAAAAAAAAAAAGTGATTTTCAGGCCAAAAAAAAATAAATATTTCAGGTAAAAAAAATTACATTTGGTATATCGGGAAGGAGTTCCGGCGGAGACGTCTGGCGATTAGCTCGGAGCTCCAAACTGCGCCCTGTGCATTTCTGCGCGGAGATCCGGCTCAGGGCTTTGTGGCGGATAGTTGGCGGATGTAGACTGATGCATTTGAACAGTTTTGTGCTTTTCTTAAGATTTTGACATCTTTTGGTCGCCTTGGGCACAGGAACGGTAGTTATATAGACGAGGGTTCGATTCAATTCAATTCTTGCCTAAGTCTGCCTTGGAAATGCACAATTCTGCGTCAGATTTGGGCGCATCTAACCAGAGTTCAGAACTAGAGGCAGCCAACCAATTTTTTGAATCGGCTCCTCTACTCAAAGATCGCTCGTTAATTCAATCGCAGGTTCAGGCGTTCGTTTCTCGCTGGTGCACTGAAACTTCTTCAGGTATGATCCATGATTCCTCTACTTGATGAATTAAAAGGACTCGATTGTGGATTGCAAACTGTTCACGTTCTTTTTCATGAGTTGGTTGGAGTTTGGCATTGTAGATGGGCAGTCACAGAGAATGGTATGTGTTACGTCAGGTGGAACGACGATTCCTCTGGAACGCCGTTGTGTGAGATTTATTGATAATTTTAGCTCTGGTCACAGAGGGGCTGCTTCAACTGAGTAAGTATGGCTTGCTATCTTACTTGGTGCTGGCCATGAACATTCAATACATTCAGTGCACTTCTAGGTATTTCTTAAGCCAAGGCTATGCTGTTATATTCCTTCATCGCCAGTAAGTCTTCTTATTTCAATTTAATATCTCATCTGATTGCCACTATCATGTTTCTTCCTGTGAAAATGTGAACAGAGGATCCATGCAACCTTTCTGTCGATCTCTTCCCCCAAATTTGTTGCTGGAGTGCTTTGAACCTGTTGGAAAAGAAGGCATTCGAAGTAAGTAACCAAATGACCTTATTAATATGCAATTGTCTTCAAAATTTTGTATTCATTGAACTGTGTAATCTGAGCAGTGTAAGTAACTAGGAGGTTTATTGCTGAATGATTGGAGTGGAAAGGAAAGAAAACGATTTATTACACCGTAATGTCTTTAATTGCTAAGTTGATCTTAAAGTCCATTTGGAATCTTGATTTTCCCACATCTTTTGAAGTGTCTGTTTGCATAGCTTTTACCATGTATAATAGAACTTCAGCTTTAACTTATAATTAAGCGAGATGACTGTTACTTTGGCGTGTCATAGATTTATTTGGCTATTGGCTTTTTAAGATCTCTTTATATCAATTGCAGCTTGCAACGAGTACTCTGTTGCTATTGAGAAGGCCGTTAGAGCACACCATTTGGTATTCTTCTTTTGTTTTCTTGTTCTGGTTATATTATATCCTTGTCAGTGTTGGTACACATAGTCTATTATCGTACAATGTCATTTCATTTTGCCCTAATACTCAACCAGATGAGCATGTTTATATAGCTTCCAAAATGCTGTTTCTACCATAGTTATATGCATGATGTTTGCAGGCAATGGGAGAAGGTAAGCTACTGAAGCTTAATTACGGAACATTATTCGAATACCTTCAGGTAAAGTATCATGAGCTTATTATTGCAAATAAAACTTAATACTTTATCTTGCATTTTCCTTTGATTTTCCTTTGTTGTACATATTGGCAGTCTAAAATTTTAATGGAACATTTTAATGTTTATATGTTGTAACATCACGTGTTACAATTTAATCAAAGAAAGTCAATCCAATCACGATATGTTGGGTTGGTTGCTTAACCATCTTGTAGTAAAATGGCAATTTCTTGTGGCAGGTCCTTCAAATTGTTGTGTTAGCTATGCAACGAATAGGCCAGCATGCAATGTTTTATCTCGCAGCAGCAGTTTCGGACTTTTATGTCCCCTGGGATTCAATGGTAACCTCATGACCTTATTTCTGGTATAAACATACAATTTGCTATTGGCGTAAATGTGTCTGGATGTAGTAACTGCTATATGGTAGGATAGATCGTGTAATGCATAAAAACAATGCTAACCTTCTAAATTTATAACATTCAGATAATTCTGTTTTTATTTCTGATCATTCGTTTTATTCTAGGTAGAACATAAAATTCAGTCAGGAAATGGATCACTGACTATGAAGCTGGCTCCAGTACCAAAAATGTTGGCAATATTGCGGCGACATTGGGCTCCCAACGCATTTTGTGTGTCATTTAAGGTTTGTTTTTTCTTCCCGTGAACTATGTAAATATTTTTCTTCCTTTGAACACATCTTTACACAAAGATTTGTCCGACACAAGATTTCCAGATTATATTAGCTGTTTCAATAAAAGTGTACAGCAAATGTTAGTTGTCCTGTTATGATATTAATGAACTCATTATTGTGCAGCTGGAGACAGATGTAAAGGTTCTCCTAAGAAAGGCAGAGTCAGCTCTCAAGAAATATGACATGCATGCTGTTGTGGCTAATGAACTTCTAACACGCAAGCTGAAAGTAGTAGTAGTGACTAGGGAGGGAGAGACTGTTGTTGAAACTAATGAGATATATCAAGATGTAGAGGAGCCATTAGTTGATTTCTTAGTTAAGATGCAGACAAGGTATATACATACTAAGTGAAGCTACATTGGGCTCTTTTGTAAGGACGTTATGTGCATATATCTTCAGGATTTATGCTTTGAAGATTATTGACCTATCTAGGTCCAAAATTCTAGTGGATCTTATTCTTTAATGCTTTGATGAGCCAGCCATCAAAATCCCTGTGAGCTTTTATTTTCAAATATGAATTAATAATGGATGAACACAGACAGTCAGAGCTTCTAGTATGTCAATCAGGTAAGAAGATCCATACAGTCGCTAAAGGCTGTTTATTGACAGTGGTAAAGGGTTTATGGTCATAGATTTTGAGAGAAATTCAGCAACAAAAGCAGCGGCATTTTGTCTCTTGAATTCATATCATTTTCTTCGGTAACATTCCTGCTCGAGTTGTTGAAATTTTGTAAAGTTCACGTGACATTAAGCCGAGCTGTAGTGGTGGTTCCCACCAGCAATGAAGAATCGATCCAGTTAAGTTCACATTAGATGTTTGTGAAATTCTGTATTAGTAGTTTGTGAAGGTTTGTATTTTAGTTGCCTCCACAATCACTAACTTTGGACCCAGTCATGTTCAGATAAGAAATTATTCTTCAAGCATTATCTAATATGCAAAGGTTTGAAACGGGTATTTAAAGCAGAAGATTTGTAATATTTTTTTATTGGAATATTAGCATTTCAGTTCTTGAATGTAAATGACTGGATTCATGTTTGCACCTTGGTCACACTTGGATCTTGGTCATGCTTGGCCTTCAAATAGTTTTTTTGTTCCGTCATTGGTTTTCAAAGTATTTAACAGACAATTTAGTCAATTTAGTCTCAGGTTTTGAATATGTGTACACAGTCTGATTTTGTTTTGATTTGTAAACTTGTAAGGCTGATAACAAGGTCTTTTGTGACCACTTCAAAAATATGATGATTGTTAACAGCTTGTTGCACTTCATTAATTACAGTTATAGCTTGCTTAGTTATAAGCTCCGTTCGGGAAATATTTTAAACATTCTAGGAAAAAATCCTACGCCTCATGAATTTTCCTACATGCAATTTTCCTGCAAAATAAAAAACAGCAAGATATAATTTCCTACAAGATGGAAAATAAACATGTAATTTTCTTACAGACTAAAATTCAGCAAGTTATTATTTGTAAAAAAACAGGTTATATAAATATAGTATGATTCATGGTTAATGTAACACTATAAAACCTGATCAAAATCATGAAATTCCACATTTAATATAACAATTTATGTGAACTTCAATGTCCTCAAGTAAAAAAAGAAAAAAAACAAACGGGATTACTCTTCATCTTCATCTGATCCTTCTTCTTCCACATTTACACGAGTTACCTTGGACCTCGAATTGGTTGAATATATGTGTCTATACTTGGCTCCAGATTTCCAAATCTTGAAAGCTTCTCCAAAATCAAACTCATCGATTGCTTCCATGGGCGGACCTTCAATTGCAACTCTCATTAATGAATCAGCTCCTTTTGTTTTTAGCCTATTACGATATTTGTCTTTGATATGATTCAATTGGCTAAATCCTCTTTCACAAATTGCTGTACTTGAACATTGTACCAGACCCACTGTCGCAAGCTTCACCATTTCTGCATACTTATCCTCTCTCAACATTTTTTGTGAGAGGATAATTGTCCAAGTGTCTAAAAAATTCTTCCCTTGCCACTCCGTACAAGCTTGCATCTTGAACTTTCTAAATTCTGCTAGAAACTTATCACGATTAATAAGGTTATCGAATTTCACTCCACCAACCAATCGAGGCTCACCATAAAATTTCAGCAATTCATTAGCCTCATGCTGACCAAATGCTTTCATTTCTTTTGTTGCTCTTGGCACATGTGCAGGCGCAAATATTGTAAAACATGACAAGACCTCATGATCCTTGAACCTCTCATCTAGGGCAGCCAAAACAGCTTTAGCAAAATTATTCTGGAATTCAAGAGCCTCCTCTAAATCATGGCCTTCAACACACCTTGTCATTTCGACTCCACGATACATATCTCCCTTGACAGCCCCTCTAAGTCAAAGCAAGCTTTCCATTTAGACTACCGAAATCACTTAATTATAGGATATCCTTTGCTATCCTTTATACCACTATTCAGATCCAAGATTTCTGTAAGAAACTCTACCTCAATTTGGTGCTTTGTATGGCCCACAAGGCCTACTATTGAAGTAACATCCACCCAATCTTTCTGAAAATCGCAACTCAAAGCAGTTAAGTGCATCAAAATATCTGCAAAAAAATGCAAAATGTAGACAATCTTAAACTCTCTTAATTCATCATAAAGAAGCGTGAGATTTTCTTTAAATACCATCATCACAGGTTCATACACTTCACATAACTTGTCAATTGCATGATGCCGACTTAACCACCTTGTTGCTGAAATATGTTCAAGCCTTAGAGTTAGAATAAGCAAGTTCCTCTTCAAGTGCCTTCAATAACCCTCCTCTTAAACTACTTCGGGAGTAATAGCTTGTTGCCCCATTAACCAACTTATCAACCTTCTCACATATGTGCTTGCAACTTGGCTGTTTGGCTACTGCTTCTACACATAGATTAGTTCTATGGGCAACACAATGTATGGATGTCATAAAAGGATTATATTCTTTTAGCCTAGTTGCTACACCTGTCCGGCAACCAACAATAACTGAAGCACCATCTGAACCAAAGGCAATCATCTTTGTCAAGTCTAATTTGCCTTGCTCTACGAGCTTCTCCACTATGGCTTTGGTAATTGTAGTTGCATCCCCTCCATCTAATGACACCAAACCTATAAATGATTTTTTGTGTTGAAAGTCATCCAAATAAGTGGCATAAAGGATTAAATCTTTGCACCACACTAACATCGGTTGATTCATCAACCATTATGCCAAACCAAGGGTCATTTTCGATTTTTTCAAACACATTCTCCACTATAGATTTCTTTGATGCATTTGAGAGAAAATAACTACAAGCTTTGTCATCATTGTACAAATTTATTTGCAGATCCACATTCTCTAAGAAGTCAGAATAATGATGACGAATTTTTCTCGTATGCAAGGTCTTCCTTACCTATGAAATAGGCACATTTAAATAGAGTAAGGACTTCTTTATCCACAGATTCATTCTTTTTCTTCGCCACTTTTTGCAAAGAATCTTTTCCACTTGTAGCTAGCCATCTTTGCATGTTTATCTTTGTGCACTTTCAAAGATGCTCTTTGAAAGGCGATGTTCTCAAATTCATGGCACCTTCTAATCCAAATGGACTTTTACATTTCTTATCCTCCCTTATGAAATGCAATGTACTCTACCTACGTCATGGTTGAAGAAGCTTGACCAATCATAGTCATCTAGCCATTTCTCCTTCCAGCTTTTCCTAGCATCTATAATCCGTTCATGCTCAGCATTGAGCTCTTGAGTATGAGCAGCCATGACGTTAGCAACATCTGAAATATTTGCATCACTTGTTCCAGCAATAGAAGCTTCATTCTCCCTTGCAAAGCCAGCCATTTGTAAGATCGATGTTTGCCCTGGAACCATTCCTCGTCCTTTACCCCGAGGTGCCATTGACAAATTTCTATTATGGGATTTGACCTGTTACACACAAAAGGCATTTAATAATTCTTCAAGGACTTCAAACAGCCTAAATAGACATGCTTCCACAATCATAAATACAAGTTGTCTTTATGAAAAGACATGAAAAGACCCTCATGTATTATCTATTTGCTTATTTGCTTATTTATCTCTCTATTATGTCTACAGAAGAGACCCTCATTTGCTTATTTATCTCTCTATTATGTCTACAGAAGAGACCCTCATTTAGTTTACATCATCTAGACACGCAGCCTATATTTAGATTTCCAGCATAATGTGACCCTCACCAATAAACATGAATCATGAATTACGTTTTTGCTTATTTATCTCTCTATTATGTCTACAGAAGAGACCCTCATTTAGTTTACATCATCTAGACACGCAGCCTATATTTAGATTTCTAGCATAATGTGACCCTCACCAATAAAGATGAAAGCTATGTACATTTGCAGGCATAGGTCATAATCCTTCATTATCCAGCCACTATTTAATAATGCAAAACTCTTTGAAACATGATGCAAAACTTGGAGTTAGAGTCATGTCTAAATTCATGGACCTTTTGGACTCATGAGAGACCACCACTTCTAAAATGTCTACCGGACCTTCAACTGACATCATGTCCACATCATTAAGCTAAATCAATGGCTGCCACAAATCAGAAGTTGCCAGCCACAAAGGAAGCAAAAAATTAAAAAGTTTACCTTGGTTTGAAGACTCTTCTGTGCAGCTTTATAATAAGTTCAATATATCGTGGTTGAGATGGAATCGGCAATCGTGGCATGGCATTGGTACAACAAACACACAAAGCTTAAGCTACGCCAATAACAATAGTGACTGCACCTTAAGCTAGTTAATCTGATTAACTTTTAACTTTTATTCTTTTCCATGTCTATTAACGAGAAAATCTTTAAGAAGAAACATATTAACTCCTAACCTTAAATCATCTTTTCAAATCTATTACACTTAACTCCATTAGTTGTTACTGCTGTATCAAACAAGAAATGCTTGTATAACAAATGTACTACCATCTAAATTAAAATGGAACAGAAAGAAACGCAGCTACTTGTAGGTTTTCGCTGCCACAGATGGGTCTGCTGCCTATGCAAAAAAATGTGTCACGATTACGCAATGCTTGGATAACAAATGTACTACCATCTAAACTAAAATGGAATGAGAAAGAAGCATGTGCTACCAGAGGTTTTCACGCCTTTTGAAGGTACATTTACAGAAGTTACCTTGGACCTCGAATTGGTTGAATATATGTGTCTATACATGGCTCCAGATTCCCAAATCTTGAAAGCTTCTCCAAAATCAAACTCATTGATTGCTTCCATGGGCGGACCTTCAATTGCAACTCTCATTAATGAATCAGCTCCTTCTGTTTTTAGCCTATTACGATATTTGTCTTTGATATGATTCAATTGGCTAAATCCTCTTTTCACAAATTGTTTGTACTTGAACATTGTACGGACTCCAGATGCCAGGAAAAGCTTCACCATTTTCGCATACTTATCCTCTCTCAACATTTTTTGTGAGAGGATAATTGTCCAAGTGTCTAAAAAATTCTTCCCTTGCCACTCCGTACAAGCTTGCATCTTGAACTTTCTAAATTCTGCTAGAAACTTATCACGATTAATAAGGTTATCGAATTTCACTCCACCAACCAATCGAGGCTCACCATAAAATTTCAGCAATTCATTAGCCTCATGCTGACCAAATGCTTTCATTTCTTTTGTTGCTCTTGGCACATGTGCAGGTGCAAATATTGTAAAACATGACAAGACCTCATGATCTTTGAACCTCTCATCTAGGGCAGCCAAAACAGCTTTAGCAAAATTATTCTGGAATTCAAGAGCCTCCTCTAAATCATGGCCTTCAACACACCTTGTCATTTCGACTCCACGATACATATCTCCCTTGGACCCCTCTAAAAAACAAGCTTTCCATTTAGGCGGCCGAAATCAGGAATTATAGGATATCCTTTGCTATCCTTTATACCACTATTCAGATCCAAGATTTATGTAAGAAACTCTACCTCAATTTGGTGCTTTGTATGGCCCACAAGGCCTGCTATTGAAGTAACATCCACCCAATCTTTTGAAAATCGCAACTCAAAGCGATTAAGTGCATCAAAATATCAAAAAAAATGCAAAATGTAGACAATCTTAAACTCTCTTAATTCATCATAAAAAGAGCAAAGTATTTTCTTTAAATACCATCATCACGAGGTTCATACACTTCACATAACTTGTCAATTGCATGATGCCGACTTAACCACCTTGTTGCTGAAATATGTTCAAGCCTTAGAGTAGAATAAGCAAGTTCCTCTTCAAGTGCCTTCAATAACCCTCCTCTTAAACTACTTCGGGAGTAATAGCTTGCTGCCCCATTAACCAACTTATCAACCTTCTCACATATGTGCTTGCAACTTGGCTGTTTGGCTACTGCTTCTACACATAGATTAGTTCTATGGGCAACACAATGTATGGATGTCATAAAAGGATTATATTCTTTTAGCCTAGTTGCTACACCTGTCCGGCAACCAACAATAACTGAAGCACCATCTGAACCAAAGGCAATCATCTTTGTCAAGTCTAATTTGCCTTGCTCTACGAGCTTCTCCACTATGGCTTTGGTAATTGTAGTTGCATCCCCTCCATCTAATGACACCAAACCTATAAATGATTTTTTGTGTTGAAAGTCATCCAAATAAGTGGCATAAAGGATTAAATGCTGCACCACACTAACATCGGTTGATTCATCAACCATTATGCCAAACCAAGGGCTGTTTCTGATTTTTTCAAACACATTCTCCACAATAGATTTGCTGATGCATTTCAGAAAATAACTACAAGCTTTGTCATCATTGTACAAATTTGGCGCTGCAGATCCAAATTGTCTAAGAAGTCTAGAATAAATGACCGAGAAGGATCGTATGCAAGGTCTTCCTTACCTATGAAATAGGCACATTTAAATAGAGTAAGGACTTCTTTATCCACATATTCATTCTTTTTCTTCGCCACTTTTTGCATAGAATCTTTTCCACTTGTAGCTAGCCATACTGCATGTTTATGCTGTGCACTTTCAGCATGCTCTTTGAAAGCTGATGTTCTCAAATTCATGGCACCTTCTAATCCAAATGGACTTTTACATTTCTTATCCTCCTTACAGTAAATGCAATGTACTCTACCTACGTCATGGTTGAAGCGCAGCCAATCATAGTCATCTAGCCATTTCTCCTTCCAGCTTTTCCTAGCATCTATAATCCGTTCATGCTCAGCATTGAGCTCTTGAGTATGAGCAGCCATGACGTTAGCAACATCTGAAATATTTGCATCACTTGTTCCAGCAATAGAAGCTTCATTCTCCCTTGCAAAGCCAGCCATTTGTAAGATCGATGTTTGCCCTGGAACCATTCCTCGTCCTTTACCCCGAGGTGCCATTGACAAATTTCTATTATGGGATTTGACCTGTTACACACAAAAGGCATTTAATAATTCTTCAAGGACTTCAAACAGCCTAAATAGACATGCTTCCACAATCATAAATACAAGTTGTCTTTATGAAAAGACATGAAAAGACCCTCATGTATTATCTATTTGCTTATTTGCTTATTTATCTCTCTATTATGTCTACAGAAGAGACCCTCATTTGCTTATTTATCTCTCTATTATGTCTACAGAAGAGACCCTCATTTAGTTTACATCATCTAGACACGCAGCCTATATTTAGATTTCCAGCATAATGTGACCCTCACCAATAAACATGAATCATGAATTACGTTTTTGCTTATTTATCTCTCTATTATGTCTACAGAAGAGACCCTCATTTAGTTTACATCATCTAGACACGCAGCCTATATTTAGATTTCTAGCATAATGTGACCCTCACCAATAAAGATGAAAGCTATGTACATTTGCAGGCATAGGTCATAATCCTTCATTATCCAGCCACTATTTAATAATGCAAAACTCTTTGAAACATGATGCAAAACTTGGAGTTAGAGTCATGTCTAAATTCATGGACCTAGCAGACTCATGAGAGACCACCACTTCTAAAATATCTACCAGACCTTCAACAGACATCATGTCCACATCATTAAGCTAAATCAATGGCTGCCACAAATCAGAAGTTGCCAGCCACAAAGGAAGCAAAAAATTAAAAAGTTTACCTTGGTTTGAAGACTCTTCTGTGCAGCTTTATAATAAGTTCAATATATCTGTGGTTGAGATGGAATCAGCAACTGTGGCATGGCATTGGTACAACAGCACACAAAGCTTAAGCTCTACTGCCAATAACAATAGTGACCTGCACCTTAAACAGTTAACCAGATTAACTTTTAACTTTTATTCTTTTCCATGTCTATTAACAGAAAATCTTTAAGAAGAAACATATTAACTCCTAACCTTAAATCATCTTTTCAAATCTATTACACTTAACTCCATTAGTTGTTACTGCTGTATCAAACAAGAAATGCTTGGATAACAAATGTACTACCATCTAAATTAAAATGGAACAGAAAGAAACGCAGCTACTTGTAGGTTTTCGCTGCCACAGATGGATCTGCTGCCTATGCAAAAATGTGTCACGATTCTGCAATGCTTGGATAACAAATGTACTACCATCTAAACTAAAATGGAACAGAAAAAAACGCAGACTACACGTAGGTTTTATTTTGCCTTGAAGAAGGTACATTTACACGAGTTACCTTGGACCTCGAATTGGTTGAATATATGTGTCTATACATGGCTCAGATTTCCAAATCTTGAAAGCTTCTCCAAAATCAAACTCATTGATTGCTTCCATGGGCGGACCTTCAATTGCAACTCTCATTAATGAATCAGCTCCTTACGTTTTTTTAGCCTATTACGATATTTGTCTTTGATATGATTCAATTGGCTAAATCCTCTCTCACAAATTCTTTGTACTTGAACATTGTACGGACCCAACTATGCCGCAAAGCTTCACCATTTACGCATACTTATCCTCTCTCAACATTTTTGTGAGAGGATAATTGTCCAAGTGTCTAAAAATTCTTCCCTTGCCACTCAGGTACAAGCTTGCATCTTGAACTTTCTAAATTACGCTAGAAACTTATCACGATTAATAAGGTTATCGAATTTCACTCCACCAACCAATCGAGGCTCACCATAAAATTTCAGCAATTCATTAGCCTCATGCTGACCAAATGCTTTCATTTCTTTTGTTGCTCTTGGCACATGTGCAGGTGCAAATATTGTAAAACATGACAAGACCTCATGATCCTTGAACCTCTCATCTAGGGCAGCCAAAACAGCTTTAGCAAAATTATTCTGGAATTCAAGAGCCTCCTCTAAATCATGGCCTTCAACACACCTTGTCATTTCGACTCCACGATACATATCTCCCTTGACAGCCCCTCTAAGTGCAGCAAGCTTTCCATTTAGACGGCCGAAATCAGGAATTATAGGATATCCTTTGCTATCCTTTATACCACTATTCAGATCCAAGATTTATGTAAGAAACTCTACCTCAATTTGGTGCTTTGTATGGCCCACAAGGCCTGCTATTGAAGTAACATCCACCCAATCTTTCTGAAAATCGCAACTCAAAGCAGTTAAGTGCATCAAAATATCTGCAAAAAAATGCAAAATGTAGACAATCTTAAACTCTCTTAATTCATCATAAAGAGCAGCAGTATTTTCTTTAAATACCATCATCACAGGTTCATACACTTCACATAACTTGTCAATTGCATGATGCCGACTTAACCACCTTGTTGCTGAAATATGTTCAAGCCTTAGAGTAGAATAAGCAAGTTCCTCTTCAAGTGCCTTCAATAACCCTCCTCTTAAACTACTTCGGGAGTAATAGCTTGCTGCCCCATTAACCAACTTATCAACCTTCTCACATATGTGCTTGCAACTTGGCTGTTTGGCTACTGCTTCTACACATAGATTAGTTCTATGGGCAACACAATGTATGGATGTCATAAAAGGATTATATTCTTTTAGCCTAGTTGCTACACCTGTCCGGCAACCAACAATAACTGAAGCACCATCTGAACCAAAGGCAATCATCTTTGTCAAGTCTAATTTGCCTTGCTCTACGAGCTTCTCCACTATGGCTTTGGTAATTGTAGTTGCATCCCCCCCATCTAATGACACCAAACCTATAAATGATTTTTTGTGTTGAAAGTCATCCAAATAAGTGGCATAAAGGATTAAATGCTGCACCACACTAACATCGGTTGATTCATCAACCATTATGCCAAACCAAGGGCTGTTTCTGATTTTTTCAAACACATTCTCCACTATAGATTTGCTGATGCATTTCAGAAAATAACTACAAGCTTTGTCATCATTGTACAAATTTGGCGCTGCAGATCCACATTCTCTAAGAAGCTGTAACAGCGGGCAGAATTTTCTGTATGCAAGGTCTTCCTTACCTATGAAATAGGCACATTTAAATAGAGTAAGGACTTCTTTATCCACAGATTCATTCTTTTTCTTCGCCACTTTTTGCAAAGAATCTTTTCCACTTGTAGCTAGCCATACTGCATGTTTATGCTGTGCACTTTCAGCATGCTCTTTGAAAGCTGATGTTCTCAAATTCATGGCACCTTCTAATCCAAATGGACTTTTACATTTCTTATCCTCCTTACAGTAAATGCAATGTACTCTACCTACGTCATGGTTGAAGCGCAGCCAATCATAGTCATCTAGCCATTTCTCCTTCCAGCTTTTCCTAGCATCTATAATCCGTTCATGCTCAGCATTGAGCTCTTGAGTATGAGCAGCCATGACGTTAGCAACATCTGAAATATTTGCATCACTTGTTCCAGCAATAGAAGCTTCATTCTCCCTTGCAAAGCCAGCCATTTGTAAGATCGATGTTTGCCCTGGAACCATTCCTCGTCCTTTACCCCGAGGTGCCATTGACAAATTTCTATTATGGGATTTGACCTGTTACACACAAAAGGCATTTAATAATTCTTCAAGGACTTCAAACAGCCTAAATAGACATGCTTCCACAATCATAAATACAAGTTGTCTTTATGAAAAGACATGAAAAGACCCTCATGTATTATCTATTTGCTTATTTGCTTATTTATCTCTCTATTATGTCTACAGAAGAGACCCTCATTTAGTTTACATCATCTAGACACGCAGCCTATATTTAGATTTCTAGCATAATGTGACCCTCACCAATAAAGATGAAAGCTATGTACATTTGCAGGCATAGGTCATAATCCTTCATTATCCAGCCACTATTTAATAATGCAAAACTCTTTGAAACATGATGCAAAACTTGGAGTTAGAGTCATGTCTAAATTCATGGACCTAGCAGACTCATGAGAGACCACCACTTCTAAAATATCTACCAGACCTTCAACAGACATCATGTCCACATCATTAAGCTAAATCAATGGCTGCCACAAATCAGAAGTTGCCAGCCACAAAGGAAGCAAAAAAATTAAAAAGTTTACCTTGGTTTGAAGACTCTTCTGTGCAGCTTTATAATAAGTTCAATATATCTGTGGTTGAGATGGAATCAGCAACTGTGGCATGGCATTGGTACAACAGCACACAAAGCTTAAGCTCTACTGCCAATAACAATAGTGACCTGCACCTTAAACAGTTAACCAGATTAACTTTTAACTTTTATTCATTTCCATGTCTATTAACAGAAAATCTTTAAGAAGAAACATATTAACTCCTAACCTTAAATCATCTTTTCAAATCTATTACACTTAACTCCATTAGTTGTTACTGCTGTATCAAACAAGAAATGCTTGGATAACAAATGTACTACCATCTAAATTAAAATGGAACAGAAAGAAACGCAGCTACTTGTAGGTTTTCGCTGCCACAGATGGGTCTGCTGCCTATGCAAAAATGTGTCACGATTCTGCAATGCTTGGATAACAAATGTACTACCATCTAAACTAAAATGGAACAGAAAAAAACGCAGCTACCTGTAGGTTTTCGCTGCCACAGAAGGTACATTTACACGAGTTACCTTGGACCTCGAATTGGTTGAATATATGTGTCTATACATGGCTCCAGATTTCCAAATCTTGAAAGCTTCTCCAAAATCAAACTCATTGATTGCTTCCATGGGCGGACCTTCAATTGCAACTCTCATTAATGAATCAGCTCCTTCTGTTTTTAGCCTATTACGATATTTGTCTTTGATATGATTCAATTGGCTAAATCCTCTTTCACAAATTGCTGTACTTGAACATTGTACCAGACCCACTGTCGCAAGCTTCACCATTTCTGCATACTTATCCTCTCTCAACATTTTTTGTGAGAGGATAATTGTCCAAGTGTCTAAAAAATTCTTCCCTTGCCACTCCGTACAAGCTTGCATCTTGAACTTTCTAAATTCTGCTAGAAACTTATCACGATTAATAAGGTTATCGAATTTCACTCCACCAACCAATCGAGGCTCACCATAAAATTTCAGCAATTCATTAGCCTCATGCTGACCAAATGCTTTCATTTCTTTTGTTGCTCTTGGCACATGTGCAGGCGCAAATATTGTAAAACATGACAAGACCTCATGATCCTTGAACCTCTCATCTAGGGCAGCCAAAACAGCTTTAGCAAAATTATTCTGGAATTCAAGAGCCTCCTCTAAATCATGGCCTTCAACACACCTTGTCATTTCGACTCCACGATACATATCTCCCTTGACAGCCCCTCTAAGTGCAGCAAGCTTTCCATTTAGACGGCCGAAATCAGGAATTATAGGATATCCTTTGCTATCCTTTATACCACTATTCAGATCCAAGATTTCTGTAAGAAACTCTACCTCAATTTGGTGCTTTGTATGGCCCACAAGGCCTGCTATTGAAGTAACATCCACCCAATCTTTTTGAAAATCGCAACTCAAAGCAGTTAAGTGCATCAAAATATCTGCAAAAAAATGCAAAATGTAGACAATCTTAAACTCTCTTAATTCATCATAAAGAGCAGCAATATTTTCTTTAAATACCATCATCACAGGTTCATACACTTCACATAACTTGTCAATTGCATGATGCCGACTTAACCACCTTGTTGCTGAAATATGTTCAAGCCTTAGAGTAGAATAAGCAAGTTCCTCTTCAAGTGCCTTCAATAACCCTCCTCTTAAACTACTTCGGGAGTAATAGCTTGCTGCCCCATTAACCAACTTATCAACCTTCTCACATATGTGCTTGCAACTTGGCTGTTTGGCTACTGCTTCTACACATAGATTAGTTCTATGGGCAACACAATGTATGGATGTCATAAAAGGATTATATTCTTTTAGCCTAGTTGCTACACCTGTCCGGCAACCAACAATAACTGAAGCACCATCTGAACCAAAGGCAATCATCTTTGTCAAGTCTAATTTGCCTTGCTCTACGAGCTTCTCCACTATGGCTTTGGTAATTGTAGTTGCATCCCCCCCATCTAATGACACCAAACCTATAAATGATTTTTTGTGTTGAAAGTCATCCAAATAAGTGGCATAAAGGATTAAATGCTGCACCACACTAACATCGGTTGATTCATCAACCATTATGCCAAACCAAGGGCTGTTTCTGATTTTTTCAAACACATTCTCCACTATAGATTTGCTGATGCATTTCAGAAAATAACTACAAGCTTTGTCATCATTGTACAAATTTGGCGCTGCAGATCCACATTCTCTAAGAAGTCTGTAGCTGTGAGGCAGAATTTTCTGTATGCAAGGTCTTCCTTACCTATGAAATAGGCACATTTAAATAGAGTAAGGACTTCTTTATCCACAGATTCATTCTTTTTCTTCGCCACTTTTTGCAAAGAATCTTTTCCACTTGTAGCTAGCCATACTGCATGTTTATGCTGTGCACTTTCAGCATGCTCTTTGAAAGCTGATGTTCTCAAATTCATGGCACCTTCTAATCCAAATGGACTTTTACATTTCTTATCCTCCTTACAGTAAATGCAATGTACTCTACCCACGTCATGGTTGAAGCCTTGACCAATCATAGTCATCTAGCCATTTCTCCTTCCAGCTTTTCCTAGCATCTATAATCCGTTCATGCTCAGCATTGAGCTCTTGAGTATGAGCAGCCATGACGTTAGCAACATCTGAAATATTTGCATCACTTGTTCCAGCAATAGAAGCTTCATTCTCCCTTGCAAAGCCAGACCATTTGTAAGATCGATGTTTGCCACGGAACCATTCCTCGTCCTTTACCCCGAGGTGCCATTGACAAATTTCTATTATGGGATTTGACCTGTTACACACAAAAGGCATTTAATAATTCTTCAAGGACTTCAAACAGCCTAAATAGACATGCTTCCACAATCATAAATACAAGTTGTCTTTATGAAAAGACATGAAAAGACCCTCATGTATTATCTATTTGCTTATTTGCTTATTTATCTCTCTATTATGTCTACAGAAGAGACCCTCATTTGCTTATTTATCTCTCTATTATGTCTACAGAAGAGACCCTCATTTAGTTTACATCATCTAGACACGCAGCCTATATTTAGATTTCCAGCATAATGTGACCCTCACCAATAAACATGAATCATGAATTACGTTTTTGCTTATTTATCTCTCTATTATGTCTACAGAAGAGACCCTCATTTAGTTTACATCATCTAGACACGCAGCCTATATTTAGATTTCTAGCATAATGTGACCCTCACCAATAAAGATGAAAGCTATGTACATTTGCAGGCATAGGTCATAATCCTTCATTATCCAGCCACTATTTAATAATGCAAAACTCTTTGAAACATGATGCAAAACTTGGAGTTAGAGTCATGTCTAAATTCATGGACCTAGCAGACTCATGAGAGACCACCACTTCTAAAATATCTACCAGACCTTCAACAGACATCATGTCCACATCATTAAGCTAAATCAATGGCTGCCACAAATCAGAAGTTGCCAGCCACAAAGGAAGCAAAAATATTAAAAAGTTTACCTTGGTTTGAAGACTCTTCTGTGCAGCTTTATAATAAGTTCAATATATCTGTGGTTGAGATGGAATCAGCAACTGTGGCATGGCATTGGTACAACAGCACACAAAGCTTAAGCTCTACTGCCAATAACAATAGTGACCTGCACCTTAAACAGTTAACCAGATTAACTTTTAACTTTTATTCTTTTCCATGTCTATTAACAGAAAATCTTTAAGAAGAAACATATTAACTCCTAACCTTAAATCATCTTTTCAAATCTATTACACTTAACTCCATTAGTTGTTACTGCTGTATCAAACAAGAAATGCTTGGATAACAAATGTACTACCATCTAAATTAAAATGGAACAGAAAGAAACGCAGCTACTTGTAGGTTTTCGCTGCCACAGATGGATCTGCTGCCTATGCAAAAATGTGTCACGATTCTGCAATGCTTGGATAACAAATGTACTACCATCTAAACTAAAATGGAACAGAAAAAAACGCAGCTACCTGTAGGTTTTCGCTGCCACAGAAGGTACATTTACACGAGTTACCTTGGACCTCGAATTGGTTGAATATATGTGTCTATACATGGCTCCAGATTTCCAAATCTTGAAAGCTTCTCCAAAATCAAACTCATTGATTGCTTCCATGGGCGGACCTTCAATTGCAACTCTCATTAATGAATCAGCTCCTTCTGTTTTTAGCCTATTACGATATTTGTCTTTGATATGATTCAATTGGCTAAATCCTCTTTCACAAATTGCTGTACTTGAACATTGCACCAGACCCACTGTCGCAAGCTTCACCATTTCTGCATACTTATCCTCTCTCAACATTTTTTGTGAGAGGATAATTGTCCAAGTGTCTAAAAAATTCTTCCCTTGCCACTCCGTACAAGCTTGCATCTTGAACTTTCTAAATTCTGCTAGAAACTTATCACGATTAATAAGGTTATCGAATTTCACTCCACCAACCAATCGAGGCTCACCATAAAATTTCAGCAATTCATTAGCCTCATGCTGACCAAATGCTTTCATTTCTTTTGTTGCTCTTGGCACATGTGCAGGCGCAAATATTGTAAAACATGATAAGACCTCATGATCCTTGAACCTCTCATCTAGGGCAGCCAAAACAACTTTAGCAAAATTATTCTGGAATTCAAGAGCCTCCTCTAAATCATGGCCTTCAACACATCTTGTCATTTCGACTCCACGATACATATCTCCCTTGACAGCCCCTCTAAGTGCAGCAAGCTTTCCATTTGGACGGCCGAAATTAGGAATTATAGGATATCCTTTGCTATCCTTTATACCACTATTCAGATCCAAGATTTCTGTAAGAAACTCTACCTCAATTTGGTGCTTTGTATGGCCCACAAGGCCTGCTATTGAAGTAACATCCACCCAATCTTTCTGAAAATCGCAACTCAAAGCAGTTAAGTGCATCAAAATATCCGCTAAAAAATGCAAAATGTAGACAATCTTAAACTCTCTTAATTCATCATAAAGAGCAGCAGTATTTTCTTTAAATACCATCATCACAGGTTCATACACTTCACATAACTTGTCAATTGCATGATGCCGACTTAACCACCTTGTTGCTGAAATATGTTCAAGCCTTAGAGTAGAATAAGCAAGTTCCTCTTCAAGTGCCTTCAATAACCCTCCTCTTAAACTACTTCGGGAGTAATAGCTTGCTGCCCCATTAACCAGCTTATCAACCTTCTCACATAGATTAGTTCGGTCATAGATTAGTTCGGTCACATAGCTTCTACACATAGATTAGTTCTATGGTCAACACAATGTATGGATGTCATAAAAGGATTATATTCTTTTAGCCTAGTTGCTACACCTGTCCGGCAACCAACCATAACTGAAGCACCATCTGAACCAAAGGCAATCATCTTTGTCAAGTCTAATTTGCCTTGCTCTACGAGCTTCTCCACTATGGCTTTGGTAATTGTAGTTGCATCCCCTCCATCTAATGACACCAAACCTATAAATGATTTTTTGTGTTGAAAGTCATCCAAATAAGTGGCATAGAGGATTAAATGCTGCACCACACTAACATCGGTTGATTCATCAACCATTATGCCAAACCAAAGGCTGTTTCTGATTTTTTCAAACACATTTTCCACTATAGATTTGCTGATGCATTTCAGAAAATAACTACAAGCTTTGTCATCATTGTACAAATTTGGCGCTGCAGATCCACATTGTCTAAGAAGCTGTAACAGCGGACAGAATTTTCTGTATGCAAGGTCTTCCTTACCTATGAAATAGGCACATTTAAATAGAGTAAGGACTTCTTTCTCCACAAATTCATTCTTTTTCTTCTCCACTTTTTGCAAAGAATCTTTTCCACTTGTAGCTAGCCATACTGCATGTTTATGCTGTGCACTTTCAGCATGCTCTTTGAAAGATGATGTTCTCAAATTCATGGCACCTTCTAATCCAAATGGACTTTTACATTCCTTATCCTCCTTACAGTAAATGCAATGTACTCTACCTACGTCATGGTTGAAGCGCAACCAATCATAATCATCTAGCCATTTCTCCTTCCAGCTTTTCCTAGCATCTATAATCCGTTCATGCTCAACATTGAGCTCTTGAGTATGAGCAGCCATGACGTTAGCAACATCTGTCAATTACTTCCACAGTGGCTATTGCATCTGGAATATGTAAAATTTTTGAGTTCATTTATGCTTGCTTAGCTGTTATGCGACAAGTCGGGAACCTGCTTCGAGCTTCTAACATCCGTCATTTGAGCATGTCTAGTAATGGCATCACTATCTAGGTCTAGAAGTAAGGATGTCTCGTATTGAAGCATGCCAATCTGATTTCTTTAATTAATTCATCGCAAATAGAAGCGTAATCAAAATAATTGGACAACTATTGCTCATTTAACCTTGTAAAGGTAGATTTGCATCTGCCATTTAAGTTTTTTAGCTAACTTAACTATGACATGCTAAATGTATTTATTACTCTTCAAACGACGTCCCATAGTTAGTGTTAATTAAGAAGATAGTGTTAATTGAAATCCTTTCATATACCCTTAGTTAAGTTACAATTTTAACTCAGCCAATGCCTTGACACATGCCTAGTCAAAGTGCAAAAATTTAACTTAAGAAACCATCACACATCTTCGTGTCAAGTTAATTATCAATATTCAAAGAAGACCGCTACTAAAATGTCTTATCTTAAATGTAAAACAAGGAAATCTAAACTAAACAAATGCAAATCCATGTACAATGAGTCTATATGCCAAAAATATGCAAGAGCTATGAAATACAAGTATAAACAAAGATTTACGAATAAAAAATGTTGATAAAGCTAGCAATGATGCTGCTTACTTAACATGTCAATCAAATAGAATATAATATAATAGATTTTCTAACGTCCACGAAGATCAAGAGATCATGGGACCTCATGAGATATTCTTTAATGATTCTCCAATCTTAATTGCTCCCTTCGTGGAAACATCATCATGAACTTCATTGTCATCTTCTTATGAAGCATCATTCTCAACATTCCTGTCTTCGATTTCATTGTTTTCATTGTGAATATGTACTAGCATTGAAGCTTAGTTGTTCCAACTCCTCTTCCACACTTGCTTCACGAGTATCAATTAGCAAACTGTGCAAGATGCAACACGCACAAGGTCAACATATGGACATCCACGTTTCAACTTCTTATTGAAAATATCCTCTACAACACAATAGCCTGGACAATAATGTTATTGTACACAAACACTTAAGAGGCCAATAAGGATTAATGTAATGTCAAGGTAAGTAGGAGTGCCAAAATGACAAACCTGTAAAATCAGGTTAAGGTTTACCTTGACGTCACAGAACGGAATGGGGTCAGCCATATTTGCTGCCCCCATGGCCTGATATTCTTGCTATGAAAAGGGATAGAGCGTGGCTCACTTTATAGTAACTAGCTCTGGTCTACTTAGCTACAACCTTGAGAAGCTAAGTGGTGCCTCTTCAAATTCCATAGCGTATAATCACCTATTGCTCCTTACTCAAAATGGTCCTTAAGGGCCAAAATGACAAATGCAAAGCTTTTTCTAATTTCTTTAGTGAATGTGGAATCCACCTCTTCGCAGAGTTCGGTAACCTGATAGTGGGCATCTTTCTCGTCTCATGTACATTTGGGGCTGCAGCCATGATGACAATGAAGTGAAAGATCAAATGGGTTAGAGTTGGGAAGGAGGAATGAGAAACTAAAGGGCGGAGGAGAAAAATGAAGGAAACAAATTAGAGTGTAATGTCATCGTGATGCTAGCTAGAGATTTAAAAGAGAATCCTATTTTTATGGAATGTGAGAGAGTGTGGCAGATGTCTTGCACGAAAATAGCAAACTTTAATACCAAGAACTCGAGTGTATGGCATTGTACTTGCTATAACCTGCATGTTCTCACTGATCTTGAGTTTGTTTCAACAGTACATACTTGAATTGCATGAGATGTTCTAGATATTCCAAAATTGAACTCAACTAACTACAAAGCAACTAAAACAACACTTATACTACTATCTAGCATGACTAGACTTACCTCTTTTTTGCTGTTTGCTTTTTCAGTTTTTTAATTTTAGTATGAGCAGCAACTTAACGACCATTCTAATATAGTCTACTCACTAATATAAACTAATCCAATTCAAATAAGTCTAAGGCAACATGCTGCTGCCAATACCTCTTCATATGTAGAATTTTTATAGGACTAGGCAGCTTCCTATCTTCAATGATAGTTTTCAGCCAATAGAAATTCTTATCTACTGTTCCAAGCACCTCAAATGGACCTTTCCACAAGCTTTCAAAATTGATAGCAGTGTTCTCTCTTGCCTTGTTCCACTTGAGCACAACTCACCATTTTTAACTATACCTTGAAGCTTGTGAGTAGCCTTGAAGGATGCTATATTATTGGCCTTCTTGATTAGAATTGCAATTTCAGCCTCAAATCTATGTTCCTCCCACTGCATCAATCCTACAGACTTTTCCTTTAGTGCATCCTCCATCTCTAAGTTGATCTAATCTTAGAGAGGACAATTCAAAGCCATATACAAAGCTGAGGGACGTTTGCTGGTGGCTGCCTTGATGGTGGTTTTATAAGCCCATAAAATATCATGAAGTTTGACATGCCAATTCCTCTTTGAAATACTAATGGTCTTCTGAAGGATTGATTTGAATATGTTCTTTGTTGACTCGGCTTGGCCATTGCCTTGAGGATAATAGGGTGAGCTCTTAATATTCTTGACTTTTAATGTAAAGAGTAATCTGGCTATGACTTGATTCGAAAATTGAGATCCTCTATCAGATATGACTTTGAATGAGATGCCAAATCTTACACAAATGCTCTCAAGAGAGAGCCTAGCAGTAGTCAATGCATTGGCTTGCCTAAGTATGACTATTTCAACCCATTGGTGAAGTAATTAGTTGCTACATGTATTGATGTTGTGCAGCTAAGGAAGGGTCTACTGGACCTATGAAACCAAGCCCCCGTGCTTGGAATGCCCCTGAGATGTAATGGCAGTAAGAGGGGCTAGTTGCAAGATTCTTTTGCTAAAGATTTGGCACTTATGACAACATTTGATTACATTATAACAATCTTTGAAAAGGATAGGCCATTAGTAACCTAATCTGAAAATCTGCTCTGTTCTGTCTATAGCAAAGTGGCCTCCATACAACTTTCATGGCAGGCCTCTATGACTAACTTGGCTTCAACATAGTCTACATATCTTAGCAACATCCTTTCCTTGTCAATCCTGCATAAAACATCTTCCATTAACCTGAACTTGTTGCACTTTTTCTTGAACTGTCTTTCTTGATTGCTATCCAAATCCTTCATCAACTCCTTGCACTTCAAATACCTTATGATATCTTGCCATCAATCTGCTTTTTTCACATGAGATACCACAAGGATAGCATCAATCTTAGGATGAATCTTTTCCAAACCTTCTTGATCTTCAGATTCGAAAAGCATGTGAGAAAGGTAAGAGCTTGGATTGTTAACCACATGGACCACCTTGACACTGATATCATGGGATTGAACCTTGCATGCCTATCTACATAGCTTGGCTTTGGGCTAATTTTGAGCAAAAAGTAGGGATATGGATTTCTATTTGATGAGGACTTAAATGTGGCTCTTTTGGAAGAGATTTACTTGCCGATCAATCATGAACATAAGGGGGCAGTTGCACTCTTCTGAAGCCTTGAATACTAAAGTTTAGTTTCCGACCAAATCTTAAACTCTATCTTCTTGAAGCAATGTCAATTCTATGGCTTTCTTGGTGACACTAATATCGGATTGGAAAGGCTGTGGATCAGGAGGTTTCAACAAAGTAGAATGACATATGGCATCAATGATCTTCTCAAATACAGCTTGGTAAATTTCAGGCCAATAAACTATTATGTGTTTACCTTCATTTCTTGTTAATTTGCCACCTCTGTGAGACTTGAAATATGTGAAAAGCGTGGCATATACATTCTCAAAAAGCTTGTCATACCTATGAAGCTTTTGGTTGCTTGAGAGGATCCCACTTGTAGATACTGTAGATCTGCTCTTGAGCACAAGAATACGCCTCCTTTTCTACACGTAGAACAAAGCTTGGAAAGGTAAACAAATTGATCTTTGATGGAAGTATTTCGACGGAAGCTCACACCTCCTTTCCTAGATGTAGAACAAAGCTTGACAAAGTAAACAAAGTGATGTTTGATGGAAGTATTTAGACATAAGTCATCCAATAATACTGTGATGCTGTGTTCGATTAGTGATGGCAAGTTTGCTTATCGTCATGACCCGGATGATATTCTTAACGAATTCCAAAATCTTGATAATGACGTTTTTGCTAACGCACTTTCAGAGGCTGAAAAAATGATACATAATGATGAACCTATAAATTCTAGCATGGATCACAATTTCAAGAAAGAGTTTGATTTACATGATGGCGCAGATCGTGATGGCTATGTTGGATTTTTTGGTAACAACATGAAGCCAATGAGACAATCAAATGGTTTTGAAGTATATGAAAACGAGAAGATTTTGTGCTATGGCCTAAATTCTACAGATTCCAATACCACATCTAGAATGTTGCGTTGTGGTTGCATTTTATGTTGATGATTCTTGATGTCCAAAAACTTGTCTTATAACAAATCAAAGAGAGATTGTCTTTTGCATTTGAGATGGTGAACATATATTCATGTTTAGGAATTTGAATCAAACGAGATAAGGACAACATATTAGTTATGCTGCCAATATTCTTGGACGATGACTAATCCAGTAAAAGGACAGTTTCTTGCTGCAAAATATACTCTAATATAACTCAAAGGAACTATTCACTATTGTGTTTACATATAATAAACAAGCTGGTTCAGATATTTTCAAGTTGCTTGAGTATATAGATGCAAATTGGAGCAATTATATGGAAGCATACAGATCAACAAGTGGTTGATGTTGCTTTTTACGAGATTATTTGGTGGCTTGCATGAAAAATGTTGCACTTTTTACTACCGAAGTAGAATATGTTGTTGCATCCTTGGCGAGTCGTGGAATAGTTTGGTTATGATGCTTGCAAAACCAAAGTGCTAGTATAGCATTGCCAAAAGATGAAGTTTGGCATTCTAAAGTCCAAACACATTGAGTTACATTATCACTATGTAAAACTTCCAGTTTTGGGTGCGTCGTTAGCTTAGATTATTGTTCAACTACACTTATGATTGCATATATATTCACTAGGTGAAACCAAGTTTTGGGTGCGTCGTTAGCTTTTGGTGTATTTGAAAACAAGAATAGAAAATACTAGAACTTGGGTTTTTTCTTTTGTGATCACCAATCCGAGTGCTTGGGGAGATTATCTATATGTTTTTTTGGCATATTTAGGCTTCTTTCTTTAGAGACACGATATATTTTCTATATCTTATTTAGTGAAGAACCAAAGTCGCAGGTGGGGTCTTATCTGATGCCTGAAAGGTAGCACCAGAAATAGCTCTAAAAGATCCTTCACATAAAAAGTCTTTCACCTTTTATCTATTCATCTACCCTTATGGATGCGAGTAACATATGTGAATCAATAGACGTGACTACAAGGGTTTTTCCTCCCACATGGGGGGTTTTTTCATCCCAGTGGTAGAGACATATTGTACATGGTTTCTGTTGTTTTCTTTTGTGTTTGGAAATTTTCCACTACATTGTACTCACCGTCTCATAGGCCAGTTGGCCTCCGTGGATGTTAAAATATACTTCCTTCCGTCCTTCCTTCCTTATTTTGTGGTGCATCTCACAGTTCCTTATGTGTTTTTCCTTTTTAACTAGCAAGCTTAACAGTATGCTTCTTGGCTAAGTTGATTATGTGGTTATTGAGCAAATAGATTATAACAGGGGCATGCTGGCGCATCTTTACAGGTTTATTCACAATAAAAAAGTTTGTTTTAGTATTTACTCATGCAAAACACTCACAACAAACAGATAAAATGGCCCGATTTTCTTGTTAGCTGAGAGACAACTCATATTCGTGGCTGAAAGAAAAGGAATCTTGTCCAACATTTGTAGGCCCAAAGTGTGGACTGAATTTTGAATGCTGAGCCACATTCCCTGTCTTGGGGTTCTTCAAACATGGTGCATCCTATTCGGGTTTGAACATCCACATCCACAAATTTCGTGAGACATCAATTTTGAACATTTCTGTAAAGAAGATTTGCAACGTGGCACTGCACGGTTGAGCAAGCGGCCTGAATTGCAGCTTACCCGGATGGATGGATGGATGGATGGATGTATGGCCCACTACCAAGGATCTTGCGAGAATGAATGAATTAGAAATCTTGTTAGAGATAGTGGGCCTAGAGAAGCCATTACAGAAGGTAAGGGATCAGCGAGCCCATTACCTTTTATAAGAACGAGCAAGCTCTGAGCCTCCCGTAGGCCTCTCCAGGTACATTACCTAACGAATGGGCAAGGGAAACGTGATTATAGTCGTCCATTTTTTTTTTTTTTTTTTTTTTTTTTTTTTGGGGGGGGGGGGGGCTCGAAGCCTCCCCAATGGCCTCTTCAGATACATTACCTAACGAATGGGCAAGGAGGTGTGATTATAGTCGTGCGATTGTGGGATAGCAACCATGTGGCATGATCTGGGAGATGGGCAATAGATGACATCATGCGAGCAAGTTATTGGAAGTAATCCAGACCTATAATAAGTTGTAACGGCTTTCCCCTCAACATTACGATTCTCAAATGAGACGTTGAGAAAAGTTGAAACCTATAAACATGTATGTAAAAGAAAATTGCCATAATAGAATGTTTTTTTGGCTGAAAAATCATTATCGATCAAAATGTAAACAAGTTCAGTCTGCTATTATTAAGAGATGTTTTGAAAGTGTTATTGAATAATTATGTCTAGATTAACTTGTTGCTAAGAACAATGTCTCTTTGTGGGAAAGAGTGTAATACGCCGAGTGTGACACGGACCCGTTATCATTCTAATAGACATATCAAGTTTTCTTATCAACCAAACCATCCTTTTCTCTTTACACCGCCCATTTTTTTAAGATGGGCCTATATAAAGGCCATTTTTGCATTTCAACATCTTTCTTCTTATTTGTGATCTATCCTGCTCTCATGACTCGTAAAGGGCCAGCTTGTGACGCTCCCTACTAAATATACGGCGCCCGGCCGTACACTCCGTAGGAAATCCCCCATCCGGTCCTTCAACCGCATGGGCCCTCCGTCTATCCCGCACTCTGGGATGACCATAGTGCGGGAAGGGGACACGAAGGTGTCTTGCGCGCCCTTCCCCTACGGGCTCCTATCACAGCGGAAGCATAAACAGTGGCTAGGGTTGACCACTCCATCCGCCCCTCCTGTGCAAGCCTTCCGGATACGCAATCCCATGGTATCACCCACCGGGACTACTCCAGGTTGCATCTCCCCGGTCCGTCGAGGCAGGAAGGGTTGCATCTCCCCTCCCCGGGGTCTAGAGGTTCCACGAGCAGCTAGAGAATCGTGGCGACACACGATTCGTACTCGACTTAACCCCCCAAAACAGAAGCCAAGCCGACACTTGCAACTCGTGAGAGGCAGGGCGACACCATCGCCCCAAGGGGTGTCAGACCCATGCCCGGCCCACACAAAGTGACCGACCATAGGCCTAGCCCGCTATGGGATCCCCAGTAGCCACGCTCAGCAGGGATCCTCCCTCCGTATTGCCTCTAGCCTCGTTGTGTAGTGCTGAGTCACATCATAGCCCCTATAGCCCGGTGGGCTCCTATGCACAGGCCGCATATAATAGGAACTAACGGATCTAACTAGGAGCGCATACTACGTAATGGCTACTAGGTCTCTACCCCCCCTTCCCAATACAAGAGGAGCAAACATGATCAACCAATATCACATAACATCCTATCATGATAATCGTCATAAGAACATCTTAACCTAATCATACATATCTAACTTACAGTTAGGGTTCCTTGATTAGGGTTCAAGATGTTCAACGAGGGTTCTAGGATGGCTCTACTCTAGATACGAAATACTAACCCATCTGGAGTGCTAACTTCCAGATGAACTACTAAGAGCACTACTCTACATACCTGCTCCAGAAGCACTCCCTCCCAATCCTGGCGTCTCCATGGTCCTCGAAGTGGTCGAAGCTGCACTTGCTCCAAGATCGAATCCACACTCTGGGGGCTGCTGCACTAGGCTATGCCACAGCAAACGGTGCTCGAAACGGAGTTTCGAGTGCGTAGATGAGTCTCAGGGTGCTAGGGTCAGGAAAGAGGTCTAGGGTTAGGGTTTAGGCTAATATAAGTTAGGGTCCACATGGGATGCCACGTGGCACCAATGGGGTAGGGCCGTGTGGCAGTTTGCCCAATAGGATAAGGCCATGTGGAAATGGGCCTTATCCTAAGGTTATCTAAGTTAAGCATTTAACTTAGATGTGCACCCATTGCCACTTCCTAAGGTATACAAGGCTACAAGGGTAGACTTGTGTAGTGACGGATCCAAAAATATACGTGTTTATAGCGTATATTTCCCTGGAACGTCACATTCTCCCCCCCTTAGGATAATGCTGTTCTCAGCATTACGCTAAGGTGATTCCGCTACACACCCTGCAAAACAAGATGCATACAACTTTTATTATTCAATTAACATATAGCATACATTTATACAAAATTATATAGCCTTAACAATAGTAATGCTATAGTAAGTCAAAACATTATCACACAACTATTAGGGTTCATAATTTAAATCTAAATTATGGCTCCCCGCCTCCACGTAATGCGCTCCCGTCGGTGCTCCCCTATGCTCGCCCTGCACGAGTAGCACATTACGTTAGTTTAGTTAATAAATTGTGGTTTTAGGGGACCACCCCCCTTACCTGCCTCCTTGAGCCGAACTACTAGCTCAAGGTTACCCTACTACCTTGCACCCGATCATGGCCCCATAAGGATTTGAGCTTAAGGAACATTTAAGATGCTCCTCTCATCGCCCATGATCAAGTGCTACCTTGTACTCGACTACCCGTTGTCGAGTACTCCCCAGTGCATCATGCCCCAAGGGTTTCAAGCTAGGGAACGTCTCACGATCCCATCATCGCGCATGATCACTTAAACCTCACCATGACCCCCCTATGGTCAGGTGCGCGTGCCCCCCATCGTGGCATAGAGAGCATCCGACAGATGTCCCATCATCGCCCACCATGCCTCACTTCCTCTCTCACATGACCCTACTGGTCATGCGCACCTCTTGGTGCGTGTTGGCCTAGAGAATGCCTTAAGGGCGTATCCCATCATCGCCTACATGTTCCAAGATTCTGGCACATGCACTCTACTAGCTAGAATACACATGCCAGGACTAAGGCTAACTAAGAAACATACTAAGCTAGCCACCTGGCAAGTCGGCGTCGACAAGCTCGGAGACGACTTGCCCATCAAACTCCTTCATGAAGTCCAGGTATTATTTCTCCAAATCCTACTTCAATACCCACGTCGCGTCTTCCACGGACAAGTGTTTCCACTTGACCAAATACTGGAGGAACTGGGACCTCCTAGTCTTCTTGAATGACTTATCAAGAAGCAATTCAGGCACAATTTTGACTTGATCCTCTGTCATTTCCAACAAAGTTGGAGTATTCAAAACCTCATCAGGGTTAGGATCGTGCCTTTTCAATAAGCTCACATGGAAGACCTTGTGGACTTTAAGGTGCGTCGGGAGATCTTACTTATAGACCTGAGAGCCCACTCTCTCCAAGATCTTGAACGGACCGGCCCACCTAGGGGCAAGCTTCTTGCAATTCCCTATGCGAAGCTTAGCTTGCTTCACCTTGATCTTCAACCACACCTTGTCGCCTACCTTGAACTCCCTTACGGTCCTATGCCTGTCGGCTACACTCTTCTGCCGACTTCTCACTGCTAAAAGATATCCCCTTACCTCTTCAACCAGCTGCTGCATATTTGATAGCATTTACTGGGATACTTCTACCTTTGACACTGGATTGTGCCAAGTATCGGGGGTTAGGCACTGGTACCCATAATTGATCATGACGGGAGACATCTGCGATGACTCCAGCTTCGTACTGTTGTAGGCGAACTCTACCAAGTGGATGAAATCATCCCACTTGGATTGCTTGTTCCAAACATAGCTTCTGAGCATATGTTCGATGATGCGATTCGTCCGCTCCGTCTGACCATCCGTTTGAGGATGGTAGATTGTGCTCATCGAGAGCTTGGTCTGGATCGTGGCAAAGAGATCCTGCCAGAATGCACTCATGAACTTAGAATCCCTATCTGAGATTATCTCTCGAGGCATGCCGTGGAGTCTAAAAATCTCCTTTACAAATAGAACAGCAGTGTCTAAGGCTGTGTCCGTAGATTTGCAAGGCACGAAGTGTGCCATCTTAGATAATTTATCTACGACCACCATTAGTGCGTCTTTGCCTCAAAGAGATCTAGGAAGTCCTGTAATAAAATCCATGCTTATTATCTCCCACTTTGCATTCGGCACTGCCAAAGGTTCCAATGCTCCCGGAATTCGAAGCTGCTCTGCCTTGGTCTGCTGGCACAATTGACGTTCCCGGATATATCTGGCTATCTGCTTCTTCATTCCTGGCCAGAAATAGCTACTTCTTATCTTGAAGTACGTCTTCATAAACCCTGCGTGCCCGGCTATTGGGCTGTTGTGTGTGTCATGAAGTATTAACTTCTTTACTCCTGACGATTCCGGCACACACAACTTATTTTTATGGTACAAGAGGTTGCCTTCCTTCCTATAATGTTTGAATGCCTCCCTTTCCTTGTCTGTTCTTGCCTCCTTAGAGAGGCTTGCCCATACCTCCTTGAAATCTCCATCTGATGGCAATGTCTCCTCGATTTTCTTACCATACTCACTCAAAAGAGTTGTAGCATTACAATGCGTTCTCGTCTCGAATGGTCTCCTGGAGAGGGCATTTGCAATAACGTTAAGCTTGTCGGGCTTGTACATTATGTCAAAGTCGTATTCCTCAAGGAATTCCATCCACCTCCTTTGCCTTAGGTTGAGTGGTTGGGTGAAAAGATATTGGAGGCTCTGGTGATCAGTATCTAACTGAAACTTCCTAACCAGCAAATAATGCCTCCAAATTCTTAATGCCTTGACAATGGCCAATAGCTCCTGATCATGGGTTGGGTAGCGTTGCGCCGCGTCGCTCATCTTCTTCGAGTCGTAGGCGACTACCCTTCCTTCTTGCATCAAAACTGCACCTGTTGCTATCTTGCTTGCATCCGTGGCCACTAGCTTATCTTTGCTCGGACCTGGAAGGACGAGGACTGGAGCTGTCGTTAGAGCCTCTTTGAGCTTTTCAAAGGAGGCTTGGACATTCTCAAACCAAAGCTTTGCCCAATCCTTTATCTTCTTGTTCTTGGTGAGGTCCGATAAGAGGGACGCCCACCTAGCGAAGTCCTTTACGAACTTCCTATAGTATCCTGCCAAACCGAGAAAACTTCTCACTTCTGCCACGTTCCTTGGAGCTGGCCAATCAACTATTGCTTAAATCTTTGACGGATCCGTAGAAATCCCTTCAGCTATTACCACGTGCCCCAAATACTCCACTCGACCTGTTGCAAAGTGGCATTTGGAGAGCTTCCCATACAACCGATGCCGCCTTAACTTCTCCAACACTCTTCTCAATTGTTGACAAGGTTCTTCAATAGACTTGATGTAGACTAGGATGTCATCGAAGAATACAATGACAAACTCGTCCAAGAACTCTCTGAAGATGTCATTCATGAGACACATGAAGGTTGCCGGGGCATTCGATAAGCCAAAAGGCATTACCGTAAACTCGAAGTGCCCGTACCGCGCTCTGAAGGCGGTCTTATGGATATCTTCTCCCTTTATCCTTATTTGGTGGTAACCTGACCTTAAGTCAATCTTAGAGAAAACTTTCGCTCCTTGGAGCTGATCCATCAAATCATCTGCCCTTGGCAGAGCGTATTTATTCTTTATCGTCTGCTTGTTAAGCTGGCGATAGTCTATACACATTCTTAGACTCTTGTCTTTCTTCTTGACGAAGAGTATGGGTGCCCCAAAGGGAGACACACTTGCTCTTATAAATCCAAGGTCAAGCAATTCCTGCAGCTGCTTCTTGAGCTCTATCAACTCTGGGGTGCTCATTCTGTAAGGTGCCTTGCTGGTAGGCTTAGCATCTGGAGCTAATGTGATTTCACACTCTATACCCCTATAAGGTGGTAGTTGACGGATTTGATCCGAAAATACATCATTGAACTCCCTAATGAGCCTTGCTATCGGCTTAGGCAACTGATTCCCATTTAGGTCACTTCCCTTCTCTTTAGTTGGTTCAATTGCCTCTACCCTCAGAATATAATCCACCTTGTTTCTTACTATATTTTTTCTCAGCTGCTTCATAGAAATGCACTGCATAGGAGAAGCTTCCTTCTTACCTTTTACTATGAATCGGTTGCCGTCCGACGCCGTCATGGAGATTTCGTTGCGCTTGCAATCTATCATGGCTTTAGCTGGCTTTAGGAACTCCATTCCTACTATAAGATCATACCTTCCAATATCCATCACCTCTGCTCCCATCGGCCACTTGCTTTCACTAAGGTCTATGTCAAATGTGATCCTCCTCCCCTTAGTGTGGCGAATGGCATCGCTTGCTAACTGGCCTTGGCTTTGACTTCAAGACCTTATTCTTCATGAGGTCAGCAAGCCTAGGAGAGGCAAAGTTATGGGAGCTACCTGTATCTATCAAGACTAGGTATGGACTACTATCTATGATTCCTTCCGTTGAGATGACTGTGGACTGATCCTCAACATTCCCTGACTCAATAGCTGTACAGATTTTGCACTCACCTTCTATGAAATCTTGGGCTTCCTGCTGGTCGTCATCTTCATCATCTCCTTCGGTCGGTGATTCCCAGTCTGCAAGTTCTGCCAACGCTGCCTGCATGACAAATGGACAGTTGTGTGTTCGGTGCCCTGGATGAAAGCACCTAAAACACGACTTCTTCTCAATGCATTCCTGTCTCTTCTCCTTAGGGATGCTGTCTAAAAGACGCTTGAGCGAACTGCCCCCTGATCCATCTTGTGGCCTGCGGTCTCCAAAGGGCTTTCCCTGAGCTTTCCCTTGATGTTGGCCTCCGGCTGGCGTGTTTGCTGCTTGCCTATTCTGATACTGCCCTGTTGTTTTACCCTTGAATGGTAATTGTTTCTGCCCTGGAGTTACTGGTGCTTCTTCCAAACTTAAAGCCTTATCCTCGGCCTCCCCGACTGTCCTTGGGTTGATTGCTCGAACTAACCTTTTGATGTTGCTGTTCAGCCCTTCAACGTATCCATCCACTGCTTGTCACTCTGTGATCCTAGGCACATTGAGTCTCAACCTCATAAATTCGTCGGTGTACTTGGCTACGGATAAGTTACCTTGATCCAATCTGTAAAACTGCTGTATCTGCCTACTTGTGTGAGATCTCGGCACGTAATGTTTGCGGAAAGCTTTAATGAAGGTCTTGAATCTGCAGCTGTTTCGTCTCAACTTATTAAACTTAGCATACCCTTTCCACCATATCCTGGCTGGTCCTATTAGATTGGCTGTTGCAACTTGCCTATGTCCTTGTCTTTCATGCCATAAGAATTGCCAAATTCCTCCATCTCATCAAGCCAAGCCTCTGCCTCCATGCCTGACCTGCCTTTACCTGAAAATTGACCAAGTTTCCTCGTCTTCCAAACATTACTCATGGCACTATCCACTTGCTTCTGGTAATCATCTGTCTTCCTATTCTTTTTCCTGGCTTGGGATGCATCTGACTCACTGTCGAAACTACTGTCCGATTCGCTATCTGGGGGGCAAAAGTATGCTAGTGGGTATCAAAAAAACGCGGCCCCAGCACTTAGATCAGCACCCTGGATGTACTATTCTATCATAGTATTCCACTTGTTATTAAATGGAGTTGTTACATATTTCTATTGATTACCTAATTACCGTGTGCTAGTACCAGTAACACCTTAAACAAGCTGCCATATGGGGTGCTATATGAGTGCTGTCAGCATGTGTCCGGACGCCTGCTTTTGCACCCCACCAGCATACTTTTGCCCTGGGGTCTCAGACCTGCTAGTACTAGAAGGTGATGGGCTCCTCCTGCCTCTTCTTTTCCTCTTCCTTTCCCTGTCGGGTGCTTGATTTTCCTCTCTTTCTTGCTGAGGTGCTTCATCAATACCTCCCACAGGTGGTGGAGGTCCGTATTCCTGAGCGTTCATCAATGGGGTTGCCCACTGAAGCAGGTTTTGCATCTGGTTTCTCATCTGCGTGAGCCTTGCATTCACTGTCTCCACCGTCATTTCATCATTGTTGTCGTCTTGTTCTCGCCCAAACAAGTTTCTAGGTAGCCATTGGTGCTGTCGGCCCTGGCCTTGAGACCCTGAGCCGATGTTCCTGGCTGCAAGTATTGGTCATCAATGTTGTTACTTAGGTTATACATTATTCATCCTTATTTACAAGTCAATTATTGTTAGATATAAAAGAAATCATGTCAAAATTCCAACTTATAAGTTAAGGACAAATTATGGTAATTGATATATAAGAGTTATACATTTATATATAAGATGTGATAATACATAGAACTGAAAACATTTTTATGCATTACGTAGATAAATGAAAACAGAAGGCGTTCATCTTCGAGACCCCTTCATCGATTTGAAGAAGTTTTTGACGTCCTTAAATCGAAGGCCTTTGCCGACATTGCGCAAGATATTTCTAGCTGACCCGCCTTCGAGAGCTCGCGCCATCTGGGGTGGAGGAAGTGGGGGTGCTGTTGCTGCGACGACCACCATTGGAGCATCCCTTAAGTGGCCCCTGGCGAAGTCGAGGCTGTAAAGGACCATGGATCTCTTGAAGAGGATGACATGATCCGTGTTGCTGTGCAACTTGGCATGCTGCCCAAATCCTGAGAGTGCTATTAAGAGTGCTATGGCCTCCTCTCCTCGTGGGCTGAACTCTTTGTGGAAGACTATCATTTGTCCTTACTGAGGACTGGAAGATAGTATCGCAGCGCTCTTCCCCTATGGGCTGCCGCTTGTATTCTTGTGCCTTTCCTTTGAGCTGCCCCACCGTAGACGTCGAGTGCTAGAAGGTCTTCATGGTCCCTCCACATTGTGGTTGCGCTGTCTAAGTTGATGCTGCTGGAGCCTTCGCGCATACTCCGGGATCGAATGGTTCTGCTTCTGCTCGGCCCCTTCCCTGGTTTGTATAACCTGCGTTGGATGGCTTGGAACTTCTCTTCCGGGATGACTGGTTGTTGCCTCTGGTACATTTCCCTTATGTATTCGTAGGCGGCGACGTCAGACATTGTTTCTCCGGCGTAGGAGTGCCGCTCTGCTACTTCCCTTGGGACTTCCTGGTAGGAGTAGTCGATGAAGTCGCTCTGCTGCTCCTTGGCAATCAGGCCTAAGAGTTCGTCAATCCTAAGCCCTTCTTCCTGGCAGTATAGGAGGTTGAGGATGTCATTTGCCAGGATGTATTCCTCCCCTTCGATTACTATCGGTGATAGAGCTGTGATGCCAATTGGTGGTTCATAGGCCCGCCTGATGTCATCATCGTGCCTCGCTATGCGCCTCTCCATTCTTGTCGCCTCTCTGATCTCCCAACCTGGGTTTTCTTCCCCTAGCTGCTCATAATCCTGCTCAATTTGCAGTGCTGGTGCCCCTGATGTTATGCCATGGTACTTGTACTCCGAGGACTCGATCTCGTGAAGGTGGCTTTGGTCCCTTCGTGTGTCGAATGGCGCTAGGTCCAAAGGCTGAATTGAGGGCTCTCCCACCTTGTTGATTGCCTTATACTGCATGAATAGAGCGAGGGCTGCATGTGCTGAGACATATCTATGCCTATGTGCTCTATAGGTCATGTAGTCGGGCATATCTCTTGTCCTATCCCACAGTTGGCTCTTGACTCTGGATCCCTCCCCTATAGCTTGGCTCAGCGAATCTAAAGATACCCACTTCCCTCCCCTAGGTGGAAGGCTGACTTCCCAGGGTAATATCTGCTGGTCATACTGGCAAACTATATCAGTGTAGTAAGGGGTCCTAGTCAGGGTTGCGTGGAGGTCGAAGAGATGATCAAACACATGGAAGGCCTCCTCGACAGGGAAATCACGGATGTGGTTGGCACTATCATACCATTGAACAAAGTTTGTGGGCGCCATTGAACAGAGATAGGTGCAGAAAATAGCTTGGAAGGACTGATGAAAGCTTGAAAAATCGCCTAAGATGGCAAGAGCAGTTCTGGTGAGGGGAAAATGGCAAATGAGGCCCCTTTTTATAGACTAGGGTTGCCTCGGGTTCCGTGCACTAGAGTTCTTGATCTAACAGACCGTTGTTCTAAGGCTATGGATGCCCAAATGACCTACCATGAAGTGCAAATCTAAGCAAAACAAGGCAAGAAACACTACATGGCAGTTTGTTGGGTCGAAATGGTCAACTTTTGGTCAAACATGGTGGACTCGAGTCCATTCGCGCGAAAAGCATCTGCGTTCGCGACGCAGGGCCGCTCGCCGCGAATCGACCCGAGTGGGTTGATTTTGCACAATACTAAGGATTTCTAGTTATAAGATGCTAATATGTCTATTTGGATGGGTTCTAACCTAGCTGGGAACTTATTTCATGGAAAATGGACATATGAATGCAAAATTTCGGCTGACTCAGGTCCATTCGCGCGAAAAGCGTCTGCGTTCGTGACGCAGGGCGGTTCGGCGCGAATCGACCCGATTGGGTTGATCTAAACCAATTTTTAACGTTTTTAACTAAAATTAAATGATACCCTGCATTCCTAAACAAATCGTAAGCATTTTAGCATCTTTAAATACAAAATTTGGATCAATTTTGACAAAAATCAAGGGACTCGGGTCCATTCGCGCGAAAGGGCTCTGCGTTAACGACGCAGACGTGTTTGGCGCGAATCGACCCGGGTTGGTTGATTTTGGCCAATTCTTTGATTTCTTATGCTAAGATTTTATGCTAATTACACATTATAAGCATTTCAATTTAGTGCAGAGAATTCTACTCTATTTTAGTTTATACAAACATATTATCATATGAATAAAGAGATCAATTTTTCAGAGAATAAGAACTTTTATAGATAAACAGTAAAACATAGGAAAAACTTATATTTACATAGTTCAAACAAAATTTGAGGTCTTTATGGCCTCTCCTTCCGGATCCTCCTCGCCAAATGCAGGTCCTTGGGCATGACCGTCACCCGCTTGGCGTGGATTGCGCACAAATTTCCTTCTTCAAAGAGCTGAATCAGCTCTGCTTCAGCTACCTCCTGCAGGGCCCGGACCATCAGGGGTGTGACCCTATAGTCCGTCCTGAACTCCTGCATGATTTCCCGGAGGAGCCGCTCGAATGGCGCCTTCCGGATCAGGAGATTAGTGCACTGCTGGAAGTGCCTAATCTCCCAAAAGACTCGGACGTGCCGGGAATTAGGTCCATGGTGGACCTTCTTCGGCAGCTCCGGTCTTGGGGGTGGTGGCTTTGGCTGATTCTTTGGCCGCCCACCCTTGACGTACTTCTGTACATTCTGCTGGCAATACCAGTCATTGTACCTCTTCCAGCGACGGAGGTACTCCTGGTATACCTTCTTGTGGCGCTGGAATTCACGATCATGCTTGAGGGTGAATTTCCGCTCGCCCACCTTTTGCTTCTTGACTACCTTCGGTGGCTTGGGCCACTTCGGGTAGGGTGGACGGGCATTGGGGTCGGATGGACCCCCTGTTTGGGGTCTGGGTTCGGAGACTCCTGCAAGACAGCCCTCTGTGAGGACCCGTGGATCAAATAGGAGGATCCGGTAGCTGTGTCACGCGGGATTTGCAAAAGAACAATGAGAGAACAATGAGAAAACAGAAAACACAATGAGAGAACAATGGTCAAGCAATGAACTCCTTGATATCATAAGAATACATGAGCTCTCCAAAATGAGAGAAGACAGAAAAATGAGATAAGACTCAAAACTCATCTCCAAACTCATGTGCTAGCTCTACTCATATATATAGTACAATGGCCTTTGGCCAAATATAGACACTCTGACTGATCTCGGTGGACTCGACGGAAGGAGGCCCGATTTTAGGAGAATGCTTGGCGGTGCCTCTTGAAGTGCCTGAAATCACGCTGACGCTGACGCGGGCGGTGACGGGCCGTCACTTGTCTGAGCGCCTCCTCTTGACGCCAGGCGTGGTCTTTGTCTGCGTGGTCTGCTTGGTCTTCTGTTGGGCCTTTGACGACTGACCCATGCCTGGCTGTGGATCCTTGGCCTTGACTTGGTCCGTCGTATGCATGAATAGTCCTGTACTAGGAGGCACAGGACTAACACTCCCCCCCACCAAACGACACTCAAAGTGAAGAAAAGAAGGAAGTGTTTCCGCATTAGGGCGGATTTGGGGTCTCAAAATGGCCCATATCTTGGATGCCAGAATTCCACGTCATGTTTCTCGCGACCAATGATGTTTGCGCATTTTTTTCCAAAGTCAGTATTAGTTGGCAAGTAGAAAGAGGAGCAGGCTTACTTGGCATCCACATGGCGAAATTTCATAGGACATGTTTGTGCATTCATTGCAACCACATTAATGGCCCGCATTTTTCGAAAATCGTATCGCGGACCAAAACAATGGCTACTTTTCCCGCCTACTGTGCACATGCCCACATGCACCAACCACCTTATCAAATTTTGGCACCAAGATTTCCATTGTTCACATTAGCGCCTTCACGTGCATCCTCTCCGCCGCTCTTCATTTGGAATCCAAGTCTCCAATAGTGTCCGTGTTTTTTTGGGCGAGCATAGAGTTAAGCAACAAGCAATGGCGAGGCGATGTGCGGACAAGCAAACGACGTTACATGCCATGTTTTTACTACCCAAATTTTCATTACGAAGTTTTCCTACTTTTCGACTCTTCCCATTCATCGTATTGCTCCCTGCCATTCATTCTTACAATTCAACGACCGATCTGTATCTCTAATTGCATCCATCATTGCTCCTAGTACTCCTACATTGCTTCTGCAGTTCATCACTTACAAAACAAATATGTAGCATAATAATAGGGGGTTTCTTTTGTATTTTTATACACTTTTTACTAAGGTTTTTATATGATTTGATGACTGTATTTCGTGAGATGTACTAATCGGTACATCTAGAGTGCACATACCTTCACATTAATTTTGGTGGTATTATTCAATGGTTATGCCTATGATTTCTATAAATATCACAATTCAAGCATGCAAACATCGAACAAAGGTATTTTAGGGTTATTATCGAACAAAGGTATTTTAGGGTTATTTAATTGTTCTTCTCTCACGGATCGTTCTTCTCTCACGGCTTGGCAAGGCAAAAGTTAACAGGACTTTGTTTGAGCAGCCTACAGCCGGAAATCCCGGCACAAATCCGGCTATAGCAGATAAGGTAAAGATTTTGCTGGGTTTTTTACTTCTGTTTTCGGCTATGGCAGATAAGGTTTAGCTTTGCTTGGTTTCTGATTCATGGATTCAGTGGCTGGATCTTTTGCTGCAAAAATCAGAAGATGCTAACCAGGACCCGAACCTAAAGTTGAACCTGAGCTGCAAAAATCAGAAGATGGGTCAAGCTCTGTTTCCATGACAGTGAAGGGGACCTTTGGTTACCTTGATCCTGAGTACTACCCTATACTTTACGGTTGGTTCAAGACATCGTAAAGCTTGCTCCATTCTCGAAATGACCTCTCTTAATGCAGGGTATTATATGCACGAACGATTGTGAGAGAAAAGTGACGATATAGTTTGAATTGTTCTTCTTGAAACAATATCTGCGTGTGATCCTCATTGCCCCGAGCACGTTTTGCCAAATAGCAAACATTGTTACATGGGTAATAATGTTATCCTTTATGCAATTGATCTGCAAGAACTTTGGTTAAGTTATAATTTTGCAGGCCAGGGGACATTTGCAGAAAGGCAACCTAGATTGCATGTGCCCATTCCCAATAGTACCATCATTGCTTCTTGGCGCGAATGATTAGACAGCCCGATCTTTGAATCTGGCCGCTTGGATTTGGGGCAAATTTGGGAGGGGGGTGGAAGAATGAATAAATTCGTTCATTAGGGTAATACGCTTTCTTCGCATGGTGCCGAACCTGTGAACTGTTTTACCAGATGCTACACTATCCAACTATTTTACCAGATGCTATTATATCCGGATCTCGGTTTGTGTTTGCACATGATCAAGAGTTTTGTGACAAAAAGCATCTTTCGCATCACTCTAGGAAAGAGGATATCCGCATGGGAGCGAATGGAGACGATATTTGTGGTAGCTCATCAATGTAAAACCAACGGGGCATCTGTTGTGTCGTTCCTTAGATCTTTTTTCTATTCATTCCGCCTGTGAAACCGCCATAAAGATAAAGAGGTCCACATTGTTTACCTTAGTTGCCCCGATGTAGGTGACTCTCTCGCTTTTAATGTTGCTCTTTCTAAGTTGGTTAGGCCATGCTTTTCTCTTGGCGAGCCTCTCATTTTGATGTGCCCACGACTAATCTCCTTAGGTTAGGTGAGATATGTAGCTATCATGCTCTCAAATGTATTCTTGTGGAATTGTGTTATACAACGATAAAATAGCTACCATCACGTAGGTAAGTCTTGATGTCTTTAATTCTTTTTGCTTTCTACCAAAGTATGCAACTTGTGGTAAGCGGCCCTTGGTATGCAATGCAGTGCAGGAACTGAGACTAAAACGAAATGTGTTTGTGAGAATGTCCAGTTGTGCGATTTTATACGTCTGCACATAGATGCAAAGATATAGATGCATGGGCATAATGAGTTGAAATCCCGTATTATAAAGTCGTTACTAAGCTACAAATTATATGTTTATTTCTAAATTTTTTTTATAATATCATTATAATTCAAATGGCATGTTTATATCCAATACTTTTTCTAAGGCGCTGAATGTGCATTACTCTTCAGACTAGCCCAGGCTCAAATCTTGGGGGGTTTGTTTTGTTAGGGCCCGAAGGGCCAAAAATTTTTTTAATATAACAACCAACACATAACTAACATTAATGTTATTAACACAAACCATTGCATCTAACGCATTTAAATTAAAATCCCCCTGAAACCCCCTTTGGTTTGGGTGCATATTCACACGGGGGGTTATTCCGGGCATCGAGAGCTGTCGGATGGGCATATTTGCCCTTTATTCCTTGATCTGGACCGTACATGGCGATCCTCGTTTGTGGGGTATAGCTGTACAAATTTTTGTATACTGTATATTGAGGTTTGCAAAAGACTATAAGGTTTGAGGGAATGTACTTAATGGTGTTAATTTTGTACATGTATTGTAAGTTTTCAGGGGCTCTCGCTGCCCTACATAACCCCCCGTGTGAATATGTAGCATAATAACAGGGGGTTTCTTTTGTATTTTTATACAAACCAAAGGGGGTTTCAGGGGGATTTTAATTTAAATGCGTTAGATGCAATGGTTTGTGTTAATAACATTAATGTTAGTTATGTGTTGGTTGTTATATTAAAAAAATTTTTGGCCCTTCGGGCCCTAACAAAACAAACCCCCCAAGATTTGAGCCTGGGCTAGTCTGAAGAGTAATGCACATTCAGCGCCTTAGAAAAAGTATTGGATATAAACATGCCATTTGAATTATAATGATATTATAAAAAAAATTTAGAAATAAACATATAATTTGTAGCTTTCTATCCATAGGCTCTTGGGTGAGAATGCTATCCTTAACGAAGGGTGACTATGGAGTTACATCGCCGGAGCGACATTCATACGCAATGAATAGGTAGAACTATAGGGTTCAAAATAAATGCTATGGATAGTATATTGCAAAAAAAAAAGGGAAGGGAGGGGGGGAAGGGATTTGAAGAGGAGGATATTTGCAAATTTGCACCCTCAATAATACATGGATCACACCATGCGAAAATGCATATGCACTTTGTAAATGTGTAGTGAGATTTCGCGTCATGTGATCCTTGCTTCTTTTTTCTTCCCTCTTCTTGATTTATATTCACTCACTGAATCAAATATTTTTCTTTGGGCTATATTTATCAGATGTCGGGGATTTGAGACTAGGGAAAAGCATTACTAGCATCGTTGTTGTCCAACATATGGACATAAGAGACATGCTTTTCCAAGATATACATTCAGGGCAATGGGCATCTAGTTTTACGTTGTAAAGTTGTGAGAGCCGAGCTTGAAAGTCGTCCCATGACCTCTTTTAAGTTTAATTGTGCAAGCCTTATGAGAATGGTGTCCTTGCAATGAAGAAATGTTTGATAAGACGTGCATCCAGGGTTGTTGAAAAAATGAGTTACAAAATATTTGCTCCATTAGAGGTGTTTACTAATGCCACGACACAAAAGCTCCAAAGATATATTGTATAAAATGTCGCTTTCATGAGCCTTTGGATCAGTTAACTCAAAGTGTCACATATGGAAACATTGTTAGGTTTGATAAAATAACATAAAAATCTTATTTAATAAAGCTTTGGTTGTTGGTAAAGTGTTGGCTTATTGATTAAGTGTTTGTATTTTGCTTTGGGACCCTCTTTGAAAAAGTTTAGTTCATAAAACATAATATAACTTGGAATGATACATATTTTATATGCAAATGGGAGACTATTGATGAGGGACTTGGTGTTATTATTTATTGACAACAAACAAGAAAGTGGATCACACCATGCGAATTTAGTATATTCCAACCTTTTAGCTTATACAAAATTCGCTTGGTGTGATCTTTTTGGAAAAAGATGACTTCCTATAGTAAAATTACTTTGATTATCTATATATAATAATAAAGGCGTTTTATGATAGTTTGTGCGCAGTTTGAACCGTCGATTTTTTTATTTTATTTTGGTTCGTTGGATTTTCGGTTTCATTTTGTTTGATGCGATGCCTCACTTTCTTCCTCTCACCCAGGTTTGATGCGATGCCCACATCCTGTCCGACGGTGAAAGTCGTGTTCCATCGACCTTTTATCACGGCAGTCTGATCTTTCTATATTGTTATTTGGAACTCTCCGCATTTCCTCGTGTGTCGTGTTCTTTGCTATGTCATCGATAGAGCATGCGTTTATTTTTTCTGTCTTCTCTCTTCCGGTTCCGGTTCCGATGGCCGCTTTGCTCTCTACGATTTCGTACCTTGATTTGGCTATGGAGATGGGCTTTTGCAAGGCCAAAAAGACTTGCGGCCAAGCTTTCTTGCTCCAGCGATATTGAGATGGTGTATTCTATTTGAGAAATACTCCATTCTGTAAACTCAGACTAATATTTTTTTTGCAGGATCATCTACACTTCAATCTTCTGCTATGGAGAACAGATGCACATGCTTGAAATAGTCAAGCGATGGCAAAAGAGGTTTTGGCGATGGGAGACAAGCCCTTTGGGGATTTGGATGACTGCTGCACTAAGCTCAGCTATGGCTTATTCCAGCTTCCCGTTAAGGCTCTGCACTGGCAATGACAGCTCTAAACTTGGCGAGGGCCTGAGGACCATCCCGACAAATGGTAAATTAATGCAAGCTATGATAATCTGTATTTAGTTTGCTAGAAACATTCACTTGCTTTCCATATTAACATGTTTATTTCTAGGTTCTTCTACATTACGATTTGCTATACCTTATTTGACTTACGAGCTATCTTAATCTCTATCTGCATACTCTTTATGCTAAACATTCCCTTTGCTGACCAGATTAACATTTTCTTGTGCAGGTTCATCTGCAATTTAATCTTCTGATATGGCGACTGCAAAAGAGTATGCGATGGCAAGGAAGATCTTGGTGATGGCAGATAAGCACAATCTCGGTTTTATTTTATCTGTTAATATCATCCCTCTGCTAACCTTAGACTACTATTTGTATATGCAGGTCTTACAAGACTATAAAACTTCTACTATGGCGAACGGATGCACGGGTTTGCTGGAAGAACAAGCGTTACAAATAAATGCGAAGGTCGGATTGAAACTGTGGATCTTTGGGAAGAATCCACCCAAGTCTGCACATCGGCCTGCTATTTTTATAAGATAAGCTCCGAATACCTTCACTTGGATGCCAATCTTTGAATGAGGTATGGTCTAAGTCTAACATAAGATTTCACCCCTCCGTTTTTTCCTTATTACAGGATCTTAGCTTGTCTTGATAGTTAGTTCCATTTCATTTAATTCGCACTTGCCTAGATATTAGTCTCAACCTGCACACAAATGTGCAGGCAGATTATGGTAGGCCTGCAACCCTACATTATTTAAAGCAGCATACGGTTTAAAGGAATTAGAAAGAAAATACAAGCAAGCTAGCACCTGTTTCTGCATTCTCATCTGCTTCACTGGACAATATGTGTAGCTGGAAACTAAATCTATAGCTTAGCCAAATATGGCATGCACTAGATTACTTTACAAGCTTGCTGTGAGAAGACTGAGTAAAACGGAAATGAATTTTTGAAAAACAGATCAATCTATGCCATCTTTGATGTTTTTTGCAGTTATTTCTTTGTCTTCCTCTCATTCTTTGTCTTGTCCACAGCCATATTCTACCCCGGACTTTGAGTCAGAAACTTGTTTTGCTGTGGAGGACTTTTTACATACTGTCACCCAAGCATTATGGGATACTTTTTGGAGCTCTGAGGATAGGATGCCATTCTTTGTGATTGGTCCTCGTGGTTCTTCTTCAAAGCTTAAAAAGGGAGGTGTTCATGGCGTAGCCTTAGTTGGCAAGAATGGTGGAGGCACTGCTCAGTGGGAACACATTATTGAGTTCGTTGAAGTTGAATCAGAAATTGGTGGAGGCTCAGATGTGGAAGATTCATCTGCTGTTTGTGCAACAGTTGGTCGAGCGCTATTCCATGGCTTGCATATGCTGATGTTCAGAGTGTATTCTGATAAAAAAAACCTGCCATTCGGAGGAATGTAGATACTGCATACATGCTTTTTGTAGACTCAAGCCATGGGGGGTAGTAAAATTGAAAGGTGATGTCATGAAAGTAGACACAAAAGCAGGTCTTTGCTATGAATCAGCTGCAGATTGGATTCGGAAACATGCAGAGGTATCCATCTCATCTGTTGAGCAAGTATGGAATAGGTTTGGGAATGCAAATTGGGGTGATTTGGGTGCACTACAACTGATTCTTGCCACTTTTAATTGCTTAGAACAATGCAAGGAGTCTCCAAAGAAGGCTATTGCAGAACTAGCTGCTGACCATAATGCATGCCTGCACAGGAAAAAAATTGAACGTGGGTTTTTAGAGATTCAAGAGAATGGGTTAGATCCGTATGTACACCATCAACAAAGCCATGGGGAAATTGTAGAGATCGAGGAAGTGGATGACCATGCATATCAAAGGAGATAGAGCAGTTGAAGCTTGAGCCAGGCACTGTGTTGTGGCTAGAAGATGCCCAATGGCAATGTGGTTTTCAAATTATTTCACCTTTGAGCGATGGAAAGTGTTCTGTTTATAGTGCTACATCCCTTGACGAGCTTGGGAAACCCTTGGCTGCTTATGTTGGTGCACATCCATCTCAGAGCCTTCCTTGGGAAGATACGAGCACATGATACCAAGTTCAGAGACAGACCCGAGTATTAAATATAATGAAGCAAAGGGGCATATCCAGTAAATACCTGCCACAACTTATTGCATCTGGTAGACTTTTGCATCCCGGTTCATGCACGAGGCAGAGCCCTGGTGGTCGTTGTGATCATCCTTGGTGTGGGATTCCAGTTCTTGTCACATCGCCTGTTGGAGATTCTTTGGCCACAGTTATTGCAAAGACTGATATGCTTTCTTGTGAGGAAGCACTGCGATGCTGTTATGATATGCTAGCTGCATTAAGAAGTGCTGGTTCTGCTGGAATTCAGCATGGGGATCTAAGTCCTGAACACGTCATTCGGGTTAAGGGTGCAGATGGTGACTATTATTATGTGCTTATTGATTGGGGCAGAGCTATCAACAAACATTCTACCAACAAACATTCATCTTAACAAACATTCTTCTTGCAGAATTAATTTGTCCTGAACTCCAAAGGCCTTTAATCAAAATGGTATAAATTATGACATTTGGTGAACAAAACCTTTCCTTTTTTTGAAGAGTTTAACTGGCATGTCCACGTATTTTATTTTGCAATGTCCATCAATGGCCTGCTATATATGTTAATGCTAGGAGTAAACCCAGTCTTCTAATAGTTCATCCAAGAGACCGTGTGCGTCATCTACCTTATTTGCCTTGCAGAGACCATCAATCAGCACATTAAATGTAATAATATTTGGTTCACGTCCTAATTTCCGTATCTTTTTCGAAAGCTTACACGCATCAGACGCTTTGTCTGCTTTACAAAGTCCACATATGAGACTACTATAAGTAACAACAGTTGGGTGGCCACTTGATCCATAGAATAGGGCATACGCCAGGACAAGAGTTGCTCTCTCCAGGACCCCCGGATTATGATTTTTTCAAGCATGATTATGTTCACATAGAACTTAGTACAAGTTTAAATAAGTTCTAAGTGAGGTGCCATCCCGAATATTGCAAAGTAAACCATGTAGAGTTAAATCAAGTCAAAATGGTTATAAGACAACACTCATGATCTAACGAACTACAACGAAAGTTCTAATACAAAATGAAATAAACGGTCCAAATGTGCACAGACTATCATCTTATTTCGGCTTTAGTTGAACGGCATTGCAACCTAGAACTTATTTTCTACATCGTTTACCCATTATGTTTCTCGCATTATATTTCTCCCATTGCACACCCATTATGTTTCTCTACTCACATGACACTTTCACAAAAAGACATAACAAAATTTATTTTCTCATTTCCTGACAAATAATTACTAAAGCCGGGCAGTGTCGGTCTCTATCATCATGTGCAACTCAAAATAATTCAAGAAGATAATGATTGTCCTCATATAATCAACCTGGAGCCACTTTTAATACAATTTCAATATTTTTATGCCCGACGAAAAGCCCAGCAACGCTGGGCACTTTTTCTAGTCTTTTAATAAAAGAAATATATATGTGTCTTATTTGAAGTTAAGTGTGGATATGTGACGTGCTCATTTATTGATAAAGTGTTTGCTTTTTGAAAAAGGCTAATAACTTTATGTACTACTAGAGTTGGTAAAGTATTTTAGATGCAAATAGGATGCTTGATGTGATCCTTCTTAAAAAAAGATATGCTCTTTGAAAAGGACATAACTTTATGCACTTGGGGTGGTAAAGCATTAAATGAGAAGGGGTACTTGTGTTTAATTTTAGTTTGACAACAAATAAGAAAGTGGATCACACGATGCGAATTTAGTGTGTTCCATTTTTGTTGCATATGTACTATTCGCTTGGTGTGATCCTTCTTGAAAAATAATATGCTCTTTGAAAATGGATAATGACTTATATACTTAAGAGTGGTAAAGCATTTTAGATACAAATAGGAATGAGTACTTGTGTTTAATTTTAATTTGACAACAAATAAGAAAGTGGATCACACCATGCGAATTTAGTGTGTCCCTTTTTTTTTGCATATGTATTATTCGCTTGGTGTGATCCATCTTGAAAAAAAAAAAAGCTTTCAAGTAAAAGGAAAGAAAGAAATATCTTATTTAAAGTATAAAGTGTTAGTATGTAAAGTGTTGGTTTATTAAAATACTATTTGTTTACGCTAAGTTGTAAGTTTAATATTTGTGTTTCTATTTACTTTTTTACGCAAGGATCACACCAGGCGAATTTCTTATATGCAATTACTTCTGCGCATGAAGATTTCACATCATATGATCCTCTTTAAACAAGGATGGCTTTGACCTTCAATGTTCATAAATTTTATGAATGTTTGCATATAAGAATGTGACATATCATATTTTCTTAAAAAATGGTCATCAAATGGATAACTAGTCAAAGATTTCTTCTACTATTTAAAGAGTTTCAAGACTCATTTTTGCTATAATTTAAATAGCAATAGATTTTTAAAGGAATCTATTGTGAAAAGTAGTCAAAGACTTCTTGTATTAGAGGTATCTAAACACAAACACCATAACCTTTGTACTTCAAGAATGTATAAACCCTTCGCATTGCAAAGTATAATGTCATTTATTAGTATCTTCACGGACATTTCCCCTTCCTTATCGGAAGCAGCTCATCTCAAGGCGTATCAGATTCGATTCAAATGCCTTCATCCTCTCTCAATCTCGCAATATCCCAGAGGGCGAGTTACCGTCACCACAAAATCGGACTAAACTTGAAACGTCCCGAAATGACGGTTTCTTGCCACTCAACGGATCCAATGGATATAAACTGCCATCCGCCCAGATGTCGACACTTTTTGAGCCTGCAAGACGCAACACGTCGAGGTCTAAGTTCTATTTTTTAGACCTCCTTTTTTGCGATTGAAGATCGGAGCATATTCGCGGAATCGGTTGGATCCTTATCTACACATCATTTGGAGCTTCCATATCGCGTGGATCGGATCGCACGACGCGAAATGAAGGTGTATAATTTGTATGATCCAAAGACAACCCGCTTCGCGGTGAGCCGAACGTCCGTACTAACCTCGCTTTTGAAATTTGCAAGCGTGCATATGGAAATCGAAAAATCCATTCTCCTACAATCCATGCTTTTATACATTAAGCAAATTTAAATTTCGAATTGTAGGGGCGGGAAGCCCTGTATTGGGATGAAGTAAAGATCCCGGTTAACGCCGGGTTCACATGGACGAATGAATGGGTTACCGGCTTAAAACCGGCTGAACTTGTTGAGGCAAAAAAAATTCAGCCCCGTTTTGGAAAATCAGCCCTCGAAGATCCAACTTATGAAATGATGCAACGCTGAATTTTTAATCATCTCGACTTCCGCCGTAACTCAACCGGAGGGCCTAAACTTCTCCATGTGAACCACCCATAAAGCGGCCCATGGCAATACCGAAATGAAAATTGATACAAAGCTTCAACCTACACATTCAAATTTTGAAATGTGGAAGAAGGGAAGCTTGTATGGCCATGGCCTCTAAATGAAAATAGCGCAAGAATCGGTGACGCGCACACTTGGTATCTGACAAACCAAGAGACACCGTCATGAGTTGCCGTTATGCTATAATGCAAGTGGCTTTTAGAAGCCACGTGTTGCATCACCGTCTCGACAACCAAATGTAATTAAATATATATGGCGCCATGAATGCGCCGATCCCCTTATTAGGAGAATATTCCAAGTAACTGTAATGATGAGATTTTGGTATCCTAGGTGGCATGGGAAAAAAGGAGCGGAAATATGACGTGGAATGGCTGATAGGAGGCCATTTTCAGACCCCAAATCCGCCCTAATGAGGGCGGGAAGCCAGCAGTTTGAAAGTGATCCTCACGGGAATGAGAACGGGCACCATTATGGTAATTGCCAATGAGGTCCCTGGCGTGTTTGAAGAGCCGCCGAGTGTTGAGCCCAAGGGCGTGATCTCGCATCAATGAGGAATTTAGAGCGCACCATGTCTTCCGTGGCAAAGCATGGGCTTCCGGGAACGAACCGCACTCCATGAGAAGACAGTCCGAAGACCAAGGCACCGACGCCGGCATTCGGGTTGCAATAAACGATGGGGACGCCGATTTAAGGAGCTTACCAGATGCATTTGAGAAAGCGAAGTAAGCCGCTTTGACGGTGAACTCAAGGGTCGGGTGAGGTGGCAAAGATTTCGCAAGAAGGTATCAAGGCCATGAAGAGCATCGCAGGGGCCGTTGCCAACCACGCTCATTAGCAATATAGATCCAATTTGCAGTAGTGTCCAAGGTGGCACCATCCTCCCAATTGGAGCATCTGACAAAACGGGGATCCCACCGGAGATCCGTCGAGATCTGAGGCGGAGTCCACCCAGCGTGGCCATCCAAGACCTTCGTCCAAAAGGGAAGACGCCATTCAGAAGAGAGAAACCGGGGGCGTGGAGGGACTCCTAAGGAAGCATATGGAGAGGGAGCCATGCCCGTGGGCGTGGGTTGCTGAGCCATGCCCCTGAATTCATGAACAAGATCCTGATCAAGAGCACGACACCAATGTTCCCACTCTGAAGCAGAGAGTGGAGTATAGACAGGGGGATTGACCCAACCCGTTGGGATGGTCTTGCTTTCCAGAAGGCCATGCAATTGATTGTAGCCTCCCAAGTGCTGCATATAAATTTGAGCAAACTCAAGATCCTCAGGATGTGCTAAATTCCTCCATACCTGTTCCAATGTTTTAGCCTGCCACAGAGGTAAGTGCTGAGCAAGTTCAGGCATGTACTCGTGTTCAAAGGCCTGAGACTGATCGTGATCCTTGAAATACTGGTTGGTGGGCAATAACAACCAAGCAGCATGGGAGTTGCCTCGAAAAACACGATGTGCCTCATCTTGAAATTTATCATGTATATCAGCCAGATAGAAGTCATGAAAAACATAGGCCATGGGCTGAACAACTCGGAAGATAACCAAATCCGGATCTTCACAGTTGAGTTGATCAAAGACTAGGAGGGCACAAAATAAACCCTTATCTTCCACAGAAAGATCCGGCCATATGCGTAGAAAATCCGCACTGCGGAGTGGCTGTTGATGAACCTGGCCATCCGCCGCGTACCACTTCAGAAGGAAAAGGTGCCGTCGGGCCACCACATAGTCGAGATAACTGGAAGGAGTAGAGAAGTCCACAGGGATGTTGGTAGCAATATCTATATATCCCTCCTGTTTATTTTGTGCTTCTTTGGCGGACTGAACAGCTTGCTGGAGCTGATGTTCGAGGTCACGGATCCGGTTCTCTTTTTCGAGGAGAAGACGAGACTGTTCACGGATCCGTTTATGAGAGAGCGTGCCATGTGAAGAGGATTGCCCAGAAGTATGGAGTCGGAGCGTGGCAATCTCTGCATCATCAATGATCTTCTGTTTCTTAGTCTCCGTAAGCTGATCTTGGAGAGGCGTGAGCTGAGAGGTCAGCGTGGACAGCTGAGCTTCTAAAGAGGTGATTCGAGTATCATGTTCTGTGAGGTCCTGAACTTGTGTGCGGTAGCTCTGAGAAAGCTCAGTATACAAGGTGTTGAGTTTGCCAAGGTCTTTGTCCTTGTCGCCCAGGAGGGTATCCTTGGCTTTGACGTGCTCCAGCAATTCCTGAATTGTGGTTTGCAACTGAGCCTGTTGATCAGCAAGCAGGTTGTTTTGGTCTTGTGCGATCTTGAGAGCCTCACGGGCCTGTAACATAGCCTCGTGCTTTTCTTGAAGTTTGTCCTCCAGAGTGTGAACCTGTGTGGTGGCAGCTTGAAGGTCTCTTTGAACCGCGTCCGAGGCTTCCAAGGACGCTTGAACCCCATTCATGAGAACTTCCTGGGATTCTTGGAACTTGAGAACAGCAGCTTGAACATCCTACTGGTATTGATACAGAAGCTGACGAGGATGTGGAAGTGCAGGGCCCTGTTGTGGCCGTGTTTGTGATGTCTGAGAGACATGACGGGAAGTGGAGGGCATAGTTTCAGTGGATGAAGAGGAGACAGTGACATGCGTGGCCTGGTGTTGAACTTGACCAGGAGAAGTATGGCGTGAAGGTGCAGCCTGTTGGTTTTGAGGATGTGAATGCAGAGATTGCTGAGTGGAGGCATGAGAAATGGAAGGGGACTTAGGAACAGGAAGATAATGACGGATGAGGGCTTGAAGATGGCCACCCACTGAGGCTTCAAAGACAGAGGAGGGGGCAGCCCTAATGCGGTCTACTTCATGAAGGAGGCGGTAGAACAACAGCTGGGGCCAATCAATATGGTGAGTGGAGCGGATGGCTGTGATCACCATATTATAGAACGGCTTATTGATATGGGTGTTCTTGATAGAATACCCAAGCAATTTGCGCCACAAAAACTTTACAAAAGTGTCGTGGGACTTTGCAATATTGGTGAGGCGATGCATGTTTGCTTGATAAGAAGGAGCGCCGAACTGAGTGACATCTATGTCCTGTAAGGCAGCCCAAGATAAAGAAGGTTTTGGCAAAGGAATACGGAATACCTCAGAAATCAGGGGCTGAGTAAGCAAAATGGTGGTGCCATCGACCACAGTAGCATATCCTTCCGGGCTGTTGACGATGTGAGCGATGAACTGCTTCAATTGCTCCAGATTTGGGGCCGGGAGGTCTATTTGCGAGAATTCGTAAAGCGCCTGGCGTTTTGCCACTTCACGACTCGGACCAACGAGGGCCTCACGAAAGGTGGGCGTCGAGAAAGACACAGACTCGAAAAGAGCCGGATCCCTTGGAGTAGAAGCTTGAAGTGTAGGAAATTTGGGTGCAGCCATGGCGAAGAGCGTCGGAAAGAAACAGGAAGAACTGTGTTGCGAAGGCGGAGAGCGGAAGACGAAAACGCAGATAGGCGAAAAGGTTTTAGGGCGCACAAGTGTTGGCGAAGGGGCATGATGAGAATGAACCGGCAACCGTTGATGATGCCAGGTGGCGACAGATGCGAAGGAGGCGATTGAGAGGCAAAATTTTGGCTAAGTCCCCAAACGGTAAAGGGAGAAGCAGTGAACGGTGGTGATGAGACGTAAGGGAACGATCGGATGTGACAGCTGCCGAAGGGACACACATTAATGTTCGACGGGCGTGAAAAGAAGGAATGTCATTTAATGCTGGCAACTCGAAGTGGGATATCATTAAAACGAAAGTGTCAGAAGGTACCATGGCTAGATATGCGGTGGGAGAAAAGATTCTGGAATTAGAAAGAGCCTTGCATTGCTAACACGTTGGCAAATTGTCTGATTGGTCCACGTCGACAGGGAGGTCCTCGGTTGGCTATATAAGAGAAACAGTGGGTGAAGCTGAGACACCCGATGGCGCTCAGTATGTCTGCTGCAGGACTTCACGACAAGTGCACCATGCCTTTGAACTGCCTTGAGTGGGTAACATGCAATATGGACTGCTTGGACCTGTGGAGGTGCCACAACCGTGGCATTCCCATGGATGGGTGGTGCCGTGGGATGGCTGAGCATCCCGATCCCCACACCAACGGGATGGAAGTGGTGATTCACCTGCGCTGGGACCCCGAGCACAACTGGTACCATATCCTTCGCATCACCTCTGCTCCCAACCCAGAGTAGAGGGCAAAAAGTTAGGATTTTGTATATAGGGCTCTGCCCATAGCGGAAATAGATGGGCGCTGCTCACATTTTGTAAAAATTTCACCTCGATAATATAAATATGCCGCTTTTTAGTCACTATCTGTTGTGTCTGTGTCTGGAACTGCATCTGGTGGATGATTGTCACTGTTGGTTGTATGAAATTGTTTGAGGCGAAAGCCATTAACCAATGTAGGTAATGGAGTGCCATCTAACTCAGCGAGCTTGAAAACACTGGGTTGAACAACTTGAATAATTTGATAAGGACCAAGCCATCTGAACTGTAACTTGCCCGGAAAATTTTTGTAGCGAGAATCATAAAGAAGAACCCAATCACCTTCTTTGAATGTTTTTGTCTTAAGTCTTTTGTCATGCAATGATTTCTGCAATTGTTGTCCATGAAGAACACGAATGTAAGCATCTCGCCGCAGTTCATCCAAGCGTTCCAATTGATAAACCCGTTCTATGAGTGCAGCAGGTGGATTATATGCTGTAGCAAGTTGGAAACGGAGAGTCGGAAGAATATATTCAAAAGGCATGAGAGCTTCTTGTCCATAAACTAGTTTGAAAGGAGTGTGGCCAGTAGCTATTTTGAAACTGGTGTTGTAAGCCCAAAGAACAGTAGGCAACTTGTCCTGCCAATCTGTTCGCGAAGCGTCACAAATTTTCTTGAGAACTGTGATGAGGGTTTTGTTGGTACTTTCAGCCATTGCCTTGAGGATAGTAAGGTGTACTTTTGTGATGATGTATCAGCAGATAATCCGTCAGCTCCTTTATAGTATGATTGACAAAATGAACACCGCGATCACTGACCAGCTCCGTGGGACAGCCAAAACGCGTGATGATTTGCGTATAGATAACCTTGGTTGTGCTTGCTGCAGTGTTGTCTGGAAGTGCGCAAGCTTCCGCCCATTTGGTAGCGTAGTCAGTGAGAACCAGAATGTAGCGGGCACGGGTGTGCCGCGCAGGAGGATCAATGGGTCCCACAAAATCCATTCCCCATTTGCTGAAGGGAAGTGGCGTGGCGACCGGTGTCAAGAGAAGAGCGTCACGGGCCGTGGGTCTTCCCACACGCTGACATACATCACACGTGCGGGCATGAGCGTGAGCGTCTTTGAAAAGCGTGGGCCAGAAATAACCTGCGAGAAGGATTTTGCGTGCCGTGGTGTCGCCATGAAAATGACCACCACCAAGCCCTTCATGTGCTTCTCGGACAATATCTGGGACCTCATGAGGAAGAACACAGCGTCGAAGAACTGTATCCTTGCCACGTTTGTAAAGATGGCCTGCAACCATGGTGTAGTCACGGACCTCGCGAAGAAATTGACGTTGACGGGATTTAAGCTTTTCTAGAGAGAGCGTGGCGTCTTCTGATGGAAGAGCACCTGTAAGGAGATACTGCTGAAAGTTGTGGAACCAATGTGGCGTGGCCGTGACTAGAAAGAGTTGAGCGTCAGGAAATGCGTCTGAAACTCCCGTGGAGGGATCATCTGTGTGGATGCGTGAAAGATAATCCGGTACGACATGAGATTTTCCTGCCTTATGAACAATTTCAAAAGGCGCGAATTCTTGCAGAAGGAGGACCCAACGGGCAATTCGGCCCGTGGGCGTGGATTTGTTGATCAAATAAAGGAGTGCTTGGTGGTTAACAAAGAACTTGATCTGACTGCCTAAGAGATAGTGACGGAAACGTTGGACACAGAAAATTAAACCCAAGGCCTCTCGCTCCGTGGCAGAGTAGTTGCGCTCAGCAGGATTGAGTTTTCTGCTGGCATATCTGTTTGGTTTGTCAGTGTGCGCATCATATTTTTGAGAAATGACAGCTCCAATAGCAAATGCCGAGACATCAACATGTACATGAAAGGGCTTGTTCCATTGAGGAGGAACAAGAACCGGGGCCTGAGTAAGCAAAAGCTTCAACTGTTGGAAAGCAGCATCCGCCTGGGAATTCCAGGCCCAGGTGGATTCATCACCCGTGAGTTTATCGATGGGATCTGCAATGGCTGCGAGTCCAGGAATGAAGGTGGGGTAATAATTTACCTTTCCCAGGAAAGAGTGTGTCTCCTTGATATTGGCGTGTGCTTGAGCTTTGAGCACACAACTGATTTTGGCAGGATCCGTGGTGATACCTGCTTTGCTGACAACATGTCCTAACAGAACACCGGAGGTGACGCAGAAGGTGCATTTCTCTGGATTGAGACTAATGCCGGACTCATCACATTTTTGAAAGACAAGTTCCAATTTATCCAAATGGTCATCCATGGAACTGTAGGCAGAGAAGTCATCTTGAAAAATTTGCAGGAAAAGATTTTCCTTCATAAAATCATGGAAAACTGAGAGCATGATGCGTTGAAACGTTGATGGAGAGTTTGATAACCCAAAAGGAACCACCTTGTAGGCAAAAGTACCCCACGGGGTGGTAAAAGTAGTCTTGAGTTGATCAGATTCTTTGATGGAGATTTGATTGTAGCCAGAAAAACCATCCATGAAGGAGTACATCTCATGGCCAGCGACCTCTTCCAGAACCTGGTCTGTGAAAGGAAGTGGGAAATGATCACGCTCCGTGGCCCGATTGAGTTTTCGGTAGTCCACGCAAACGCGGATCTTACCATTGTGTTTGAGAGCAATGACGATGGGGCTCACCCATTCAGAATGTTTGACCTCATAGATCAAACCTGCAGCAAGAAGTTTGTCAATTTCTGCTTTGACGCGATCACGGTAATTGGGGTTGAGCCTGTATTGTCGTTCTATACAGGACGTGCATCGGTTTTGGTAGGAATGGTGAGTTCCCCCAAGTTTTTGTTGATCCCCCGAAGGTCTCTGTAGCTCCAGGCGAAAATGTGTTTGAACTTTTTGAACAGCGTGATGGCCCTTTTACGATAGGGTGTTGGGAGATTGGCAGAAAGGCGGACTGGCTGATTGTTGCCAACGTCCACAATCTCGACTTCAGGAGTCTGAATATGTGGGATAACTTCCGTGTCTTGAATGACATGAGCAGGAGGTTGAAACATGACAGGATGATTGGCGCTCTGCGTGGTGAAGAAGAGAGGTTGCTGATCGTCAGCAAGCAAAGGTTGCTTCATGACAGCATGTACATCAACTGTTTCTGAAGGAAGTTCTGCATCTGAAAAGTGATCAACACGTTGGATGCGATTGCAAGGAGCCAGGTAGGGGTCAAGCAAAGCCGCCACAGCCTGGTCCTGATCAAGAGTCATCTCTCCCAGGAGGCAGACTCGCAGGATGACAGAGGCATATTCAGGGTAGGATGACAGAGGCAGACTCGCAGGAGGAGCCTGAACTTGATAAATATTCTGGACTTCCTCAGAATCGGTGTCGGAGAGAGAAGGTTCAGCATTGTCAACCGAAATGATCTTGCCAGTTTCCAAGTCCATAGTGGCATTTAGGTGACCATCTGTGATGACTAACTGATCTGTGGCCCAGTAATGGATACTCTTGGCCTGACGGAGAAAAGGTCTGCCGACCAACATTTCATAATCACCTGGATCTTCTCCAGCTTTCCAAACACCAAATTCCAAGGGGAATCTGAGATCACCAATGTTGATGTGAAGAAGAGGCGTGACGCCTTGAGGTCGCGTGATATGGCCATTAGCCAATTTGATGTCATATGGGGCACGATAGAGTTGTTTGATGCCCATTTGCTTGCGGAGTTTATCCGTGATAAGATTTACAGCACTACCCCTGTCAATTTGAACATGATTGACTTGTTGATTGCCCACCGTGGCATGTACCGTGGGTGTGGAGTAGCTACTGCCCCAACCAAAACTGTCGGGAGGGGTAACTGGTCCTTGAGAGCAGGACATAGTTTCAAAATTGTTGCCAGACTTAGAGGAATTTTGATTTTGGCAAGCTCCTCTTGGAGTTCCAGAGGCACATGAGAAAAGGGATCAGCTAGATCCAAGGGAGCTGGAGTGCGTGGTAATGAAGCAGCAACTTCTTTGAGAAGCTCCACCTCTGCAGCAATATTCGGATATGTCTGAGAGCGTGGAGGTTGAGATGTGGAAGGTGTATCCTGACGCTGTTGAGCTCTGGTGGTGGCATGGACATTAGCCAACGTGCGGCCTTTAGCAGCTTGCATGAGGTTCAGAATGCTTTGGCGGACTTTACGCATGACATGAGGCATGAGTCTTTCCAAGTCAGGTGCAAAGTGAACCTTTTTTTCCTTGTCATGAGGAATCGTGTCGACTGCAAAAGCAGATTGCGTGCCATGAGGAAGAATGGTGAAGGGGCGTGACGCCCTGGTCTGGCGTGAAACCAAACCAACCCAATTTGACAGCTGTACTGGAGGATTAAGAGCCTGAAAAATTTCTTCCTGTGCTTGTTGATCCAGCTGAGGTTGATTGGCAGGAGCTGGTTGATACCGTGATTGCTGAGGCACGCGTGGTGGTTTCCGAAGAATTGGACGCCGGCCTTGTTTGCCATTGGCAATCCACAGTTGATAAGCCGTAAGGCGTACTGAGGTGGTCTGATTTGTGCCTGGAAGTTGCACTTAACTTGAGGCAGTTGAGGATATGCCGTGGTGGTATGACCCCATTCTTGACAGTGATAACACTGAGCTTTAGAAGGATCAAAAGGGGGGCGAGTGCTTGGTCCCCGTGGTTGCTGAGATTGTGGATAATGTTGACTCGGTTGAGCCTGCATTTGTTGCGGTTGATATGATGATTGTTGCTGAGGTGTGGTTTGAACTTGATAAACCATCTTGTTTCTGAAAGGTGTAGGATGAGTGCGAGTGCACTCTTCCGTGGCATGATTGCACATGTTGCATCGTTTGCAATGAGGTGGGCCATTGGTGGAGTTGCACTCATTTGCCAAGTGGCCTTGATACTTACAAATATGGCACCAGATCTGACTGCGCTGCTGATTGGCGTGTTGAGGCTGAACAGCAGTCTGTGGAACCATGACCGATGGAATGAAGGGGAGCTCCTGAAGAGCCACTCCACGAGAGGAAACATTGAGTGAGTGATTGACAAGGTCGATAGCCTGCTCCAAAGTCTTTGGGCGCAGGTATTCAGTCATGAGGCGGATAGCTGGAGGGAGGCCCTGGAGAAACCAGACCAGAATCTGGCTCTGCGTCGGGTACTCCTTAAGTTTGCTGAGCAGTATATGAAGACGATCCGCAAAATCCCGGGCGGACTCCGTGGGCTCTTGTTGAAGGTCATTGAGTTGCTTGAGATGAAGTGGATCATCATCCGTGGTACCATAGTGAGAAAGAAAAGCAGTTTTCATTTCTGACCAATCTTGTTTCCAGTGGCTTTTGTTGGACATGAGCCATTGATGAGGAGAGCCACGCAGCATGGTGGAAAAGATGTGGAATTTCAGTTGAGTTTGGGCATGACCATTGAGGGCAGCCAGAGCCTCAAATTCTTCCATGTGGGCCTGAGCACTTTGGTCTAAGGGTTTGCCTTTCGTGTTGCCAAAGGTTGGATAAGTCAGCTTGAGGGTCTGAAAGGTAGAGGTTAAAGTGCTGGGTTGAACAGGTAATGTATAAGGATTATATTGAGGCGGAGTGGGGTTGGCATAGTGCCAGAAGGGCCATGACGAAGGGGTGCCTAAGGTGGAGGTACTGGAGGTGCCTGATCATTGGCTTTGAGGTCGGTAAGGTTGTAAACAGGAAGAGCGGTTGGAAATGTAGGGAATGGAAATTCCTGGGGAGGAGCAAAAGAGACATGTGGATATCCCTGTCCGCCCGGAGGAGATGGTGGTTGTGAAGGCAGAGGTGTATGGCCAGAAGAAAGATGGATATAGGCATTCTCGGGGGTCTGAAAGTACTCTTGAGAAGGTTGAGCCTGATATTGCTCCTGATAGTGATGAGGTGACTGAGGCTGGGAACAATGTTTGCACGTCTGAGGTGGGGAACTTGGACGAGACAGGACACGAGGAGTAGGTGGCGCCGACTGAGCCCTAGACCGAATGTGGCCTCCCTCAATGTCATAAGCAGATCCATACATGTCGCGAACAACTTCCCGTCGATGGTGGCGCTCCAATCGAGACGTCGTCTGGGTAAGAAGTTCTTCTGGAGTGAAGGTTCGTGCAGACATTGCAACAGAATAAAAGAAAATCGAATCAGACCCGGCAGTGGCGACAGTGTTTGGGATCTGGGTTCGGGGACTCCTGCAAGACAGCCCTCTGTGAGGACCCGTGGATCAAACAGGAGGATCCGGTAGCTGTGTCACGCGGGATTTGCAAAAGAACAATGAGAGAACAATGAGAAAACAGAAAACACAATGAGAGAACAATGGTCAAGCAATGAACTCCTTGATATCATAAGAATACATGAGCTCTCCAAAATGAGAGAATACAGAAAAATGAGATAAGACTCAAAACTTATCTCCAAATTCATGTGCTAGCTCTACTCATATATATAGTACAATGGCCTTTGGCCCAATATAGACACTCTGACTAATCTCGGTGCCGACTCCTGAAAGGAGGCCTGATTTGCAGGAATGCTGGCGGTGCCTCTTGAAGTGCCTGAAATCACGCTGACGCGGGCGGTGACGGGCCGTCACTTGTCTGAGCGCCTCCTCTTGACGCCAGGCGTGGTCTTTGTCTGCGTGGTCTGCTTGGTCTTCTGTTGGGCATTTGACGACTGACCCGTGCCTGGCTGTGGATCCTTGGCCTTGACTTGGTCCGTCGTATGCATGAATAGTCCTGTACCAGGAGGTACAAGACTAACGCCCCCAGCGTCGCCTTCGAGCTCATCTGACTGCCCGGCTTCCTCCTCTTCGACTTCCTCCTCGTCCACTTCCTCGTGCCGCTCCTCCTCCTCCTCGCGTGGGCGAGGTTCTTCAATATGGACCGACCCCCTTGGACGAACCCTCCGCGACCGCTTCCTCCACCTCCTTTCTTCTTCCTCCCGCTCCCTCTTCTTCCGAGCGGCCTTCTCTTCCGGCCACTCCCTCACCTTCTCCTTCCCCTTCTTCTTGCTTGAAGAAGGGGCCGACTGCTGCTGGGGTTGGATCTGCTGCTGTTGCTGCTGCTGTTGCTGCTGCTGCTCCTGCTGCTGGTGCTGCTGTTACTGCTGGTGCTGCTCGTCTCCCTGCTGCTCCTCCTGGTGCTCCTCCTCCTGGTCGGACAGGGGACCGAGGTGACGGGTCTCGTCGGTTCGTTGTGTCTCGACGGACGAAGAGCTGCTCTGGGCCTCCTCCTGCGACGCATGGAAAGTTTCGTCTGTTGAGCTGGACGATTCTTCGTTCTGCCCTGGTCGGAGGTGCTCGGGGATCTGCTTCCCATGGCCTCCAGCTGCTGCTGCCATCGAAGGGGTCCGCCTTGGGCTATACTTTCTCATGGTGCATTTGGTCCTTGCCATGTCTTACGGTTAAAGAAATTGATTACGTTAAGCTGACCAAGAGAGAGAAGGATTTAGGTAAGGTTAGAGGGGAAATGAGGTGGCAAGAAGATATTTAAAAGGGAAGATGCTCTAGGGAATATTCTCCTACCATTAATAGGCCTAATAATTAGCCCCCCTTTATTTAATTACTCTAATATACTTAATTATTAATATATACTTAATACTATATTATACTATAATTTCGAATTTTTCCTAATGGTTTGAAGTGTTAATTATGAATTTGCGCCATTTTTCACCCAGATCTCGGATTGGCATGATTCTTCGACCCATTTTAGGTGAAATCTGATGCTAAATCATAATTTGCACTCCAATTTTACTAAAATGTAAAATTGACTCATTCTTTTTCCTCATCTAACAACTTAGCCTATTCTTACGGACCTACTACCTAGGAGAAAAATTTTTCCCCTGTTTTCGAGGTTCCATGGTGGAAATTTTCATTTCACACCCTATTAGGCCTGTTAGACTACTTTTAGGGACATGGTCAGTGCTAGTTTCTGGTCAACCAAGAACATTGCCCTGATACCATTGTGACGCTCCCCCATCCGGTCCTTCAACCGCATGGGCCCTCCGTCTTATCCCGCACTCTGGGATGACCATAGTGCGGGAAGGGGACACGAAGGTGTCTTGCGCGCCCTTCCCCTACGGGCTCCTATCATAGCGGAAGCATAAACAACGTCAGAACTAGCAATACACCACATCAGACTACCTCGAAGGGTAGCTCATCCACATATCCGTAACTACAAAGAAGATAAACATATGCCACAAAACATGAGAGCTCCTACCCATGGCTCCGACTCATAAGGAGGATGACTGACTGGCTAGGCCTCAAGATAGAGCAGACCGAGTCATAACAATGGCGGGGCTGGCTATAGACAATGGCTAGGGTTGACCACTCCATCCGCCACTCCTGTGCATACTTTGCAGAATGAGCTAGATCGGGCTCTGACATGACTCTAGCCTTCCGGATACGCAATCCCATGGTATCACCCACCGGGACTACTCCAGGTTGCATCTCCCCGGTCCATCGAGGCAGGAAGGGTTGCATCTCCCCTCCCCGGGGTCTAGAGGTTCCACGAGCAGCTAGAGAATCGTGGCGACACACGATTCGTACCCGACTTAACCCCCTAAAACAGGAGCCAAGCCGACACTTGCAACTCCTGAGAGGCAGGGCGACACCATCGCCCCAGGAGGTGTCGGACCCATGCCCGGCCCACACAAAGTGACCGATCATAGGCCTAGCCCGCTATGGGATCCCCAGTAGCCACGCTCAGCAGGGATCCTCCCTCCGTATTGCCTCTAGCCCCGTTGTGTAGTGCTGAGTCACATCATAGCCCCTATAGCCCGGTGGGCTCCTATGCACAGGCCGCATATAATAGGAACTAAGGGATCTAACTAGGAGCATACTACGTAATGGCTACTAGGTCTCTACCCCCCTTCCCAATACAAGAGGAGCAAATATGATCAACCAACATCACATAGCATCCTATCATGATAATCATCATAAGAACATCTTAACCTAATCATACATATCTAACTTACAGTTAGGGTTCCTTGATTAGGGTTCAAGATGTTCAACGAGGGTTCTAGGATGGCTCTACTCTAGATACGAAATACTAACCCATCTGGAGTGCTAACTTCTAGATGAACTACTAAGAGCACTACTCTATATACCTGCTCCAGAAGCACTCCCTCCCAATCCTGGCGTCTCCATGGTCCTCGAAGTGGTCGAAGCTGCACTTGCTCCAAGATCGAATCCACACTCCGGGGGCTGCTGCACTAGGCTATGCCACAGCAAACAGTGCTCGAAACGGAGTTTCGAGTGCGTAGATGAGTCTCAGGGTGCTAGGGTCAGGAAAGAGATCTAGGGTTAGGGTTTAGGCTAATATAAGTTAGGGTCCACATGGGATGCCACGTGGCACCAATGGGGTAGGGCCGTGTGGCGGTTTGCCCAATAGGATAAGGCCATGTGGAAGTGGGCCTTATCCTAAGGTTATCTAAGTTAAGCATTTAACTTAGATGTGCACCCATTGCCACTTCCTAAGGTATACAAGGCTACAAGGGTAGACTTGTATAGTGACGGATCCAGAAATATACGTATTTATAGCATATATTTCCCTGGAACGTCACACAGCTCCTCTGCCTTGAATCTAGGACAACCTACAGCGATTCGTAAAAATTAGGTAGGGCATTTTCTGCCCCATTCGCCAATCCTTGTGTGCCACGTGGCACACATTCTTTCCAAGAATCAGTGATTCTTGAAGCTTATTTTTCAGGAATCAAATTGGAGCCAGAATAAGCGAGTTTGGTGAGTTCTTTTCATTCTGCTAGGAATATTAAGCCAGATTATTCTAAGGTCCATAGCCAGACATCTGAAGCTAGCAGCAGAGTATACATGCATAAAACATTCAGACAAATTATCACAGAAGTTTGAATCGAGTCTGCTTCTAACTCAACCTAAATCAGGGGATGGGCTAGATAATGTGCCATGCATGGCCTTTGATAGGGACTACGACACAGCATTTAGCTTTTGACCAGTTAGAATCAATTCAGCCCCTGTTTAAAGAAGCAAAGCCGTGTTGAGCTAATAAAAATCTTTTAACCTTTATGCCCCTGTTCAGGAAATGGACACAAACAGAACGGATTAGAGAGATGCAAGAAACGCTGCGAAATGAAAAAAGAATTATGATTGAAAAAATACAAGAAACAAAACAAAAGCTACAGCCATGAGCAAGGAAGAAAAATAAAGTTTCATTTTTCTCTTACAAAGGTGTTGGTTATGGCCATCAGAGCCTCTCTGTTTCTGCATTTCCGAATGCCACCTCCGCCACAAGCTTCTCCATTGCCCTGTTTCTATCCCTTGCTATTTATTGCCCTGTTTCTATCCCTGAAAGCTTTGAACCAGCCTTCAAGCAACGAATCTGCCCTTCAAGCTATTTGCCTTGCTTATGAAAGGGCTATCAATGTGACCTATGACTCTTAAGCTGTCGGATCTTATGAGGAAATACACAAGGAAGTAAAGATCCTCCAAAAGCTTCGAAAATCTCTGGCGCTGGACTTCAAAATGGCATCAAGGGAAAGAGAAGGCCAAGTCGGTTCAGAAAATGTAAAGAAAGATCGGATCCATGATGCCTAGCCCCTTAGCATCAAGACGATGCCATAGCTGGAGCTCGACTAGAACAAAAAATGTGAACAGTGAAAATGCCACGTCAGCCGAAAATGCCTCACATCAAATTTCACGTTACACCAATGTCCTGGTGTCACAAATTTCGGCCAGAAAATTGGCCTCCGCGCATCCGCGCATCAGCCAATTTTCTAGGCTGGAATTTGCTCCACCTAGACATTCATGTATACGTAATTTGGCGGATGGGGCAGAAAATGCCCTACCTAAATTTTTTCGTATACAAAAATGTCCGTGTGGAGGGTTTCTGGCCTAGAAAATTGGCCAACGCGCGGATGCGCGAAGGCCAATTTTCTGGCCGGAATACCCGACACACGAACATTGGTGTAACGTAAAAATAGGCATGTCCCATTTTCTGCTGACCTGTCATATAGGCGTGTCCCATTTTCTGCTGACCTGTCATTTTTTCTTTCTTTCTTTCTGTTTGCGCCGAGCTCTAGCTATGGCGTCGTTTGGGCGCCAAGCAGCTTGGTTGAGGTGATGGCGGCATATTTAAACTCTTCTTGAGCGCCTCGGCTGTAGCATCATTTTGATCTAGTTTTTAGGTGGACTATTCTGGAGGTTTTCTTGCTTTCTAGAAGTTTCTTGGAGGTTCTTGGAGGTTTCTTGCTTTCTGGAGGTTTTTTGGAGGGCTTACCTAAATCCAACAAATAGAGGTCTGACTATGGCGGATTATGGCATCGTCTAGGCACCAAGCGGCTTGGTTACGGCCCAGGGGATGCACTTATAGATAAAGGGGGTATGGCATCTGCGTTCGGAGGGTAGCAAAAAACCCCCTTGTATACACATTTTTAAAAGGCAATTTGACCCCTATGTGTATAGATATTGCTCCAGATCAGTGCCAAAAAACACCCCTAACCCCTAAGTATACGTATGCAAATAGTCCAAAAAACACCCCTCCGTTGAACTCTCATGGGTTATACGCTAATGAAAGGTGAATCTCCTGGGGGTTACGGCGATGGCGGCATTCTTGAGCTCTTCTGGAGCGCCTTGGCAGTGGCATCACTTTGATGTAGTTTTTAGTGGAGCATCACTGTGGGTCTTTAAGCGGTGGTTCTTGGAGGTTTTTGTTTGCTTTTCTCCTATACAGAGTCATGCTTTTTTGTAGCAGAGTCGATTCTGTAGAGTCGATTCTGTGAAGCTTGGACAGGATGTCATGCAGATGGAGTCGATTCTGTGAAGCTTGGACGGGATGTCATGCAGATGGTTTCTTTAAGCTTGGACAAGATATCGAAGAAGTTTTTGTACTCATCCGGAATTTGAAAGCATCCCCAAAGTCTGTATTCCTTTTCAGCTATCATATCACAAAATTTTATGATCTGTGTGAAACCCTCTAAATAAGTTCGATGAATATTTATGTAATATTCTTGATTTCTGTCTGATCAACTGCAAAAATACATACGTTTGAGAATGAATGATTCCGGGAAACTTGAGTTCAGAATTGAGTGATTCTTGAAAAGAATCCCTGCCACGTGGCAGACAGCCATAACTGGATAGGGCAGAAAATGGAACACCCTATTTTTTCGTGGGCCAAACATAGACGGATGATTAATCTTGCTCTCTTAAGAAGCCGTCTATAAAAGCTAGCTAATCTTGACACATAAATTTATCCATGTTTCCCATGCTAACAAATCCTTTTCACAATTTTTATACTCAAGAGTCTATATAGCTGTCAAAATACCTTCCTTTAGTGGCATATCTTCCCTGAGTCGCTCATCAGTATACAAGCATAGGTACACCTAATGATTACCGTAGGAAGAGTTCCAATTATAACAAGATTTAGGCGCGTTAAAATAAAGGTTTCTATGAATGCTCTAGCATTCATTGTTCCTTTTATTTGTACGTAATGTAATGTATTTCTCTCGCCGTTTAAGACCCTTAGATCCATAGGCGGCTGTTTTCACAATAAAATATGTATAGACCTCTTGATAGTAACCAATTCATACCATCAGCAGGCCTTAAATCATTTTTGTGCAAATGATCATTTCCTTCTACATGGAACATTACCTTCAACTTGAAAAATGGAAGGCAAATAATTATAACTTTCCTACATGCCTCCGGCTTCTCTTGCTTAAAGCAGTGTTCGGGCTTGTCTTGCTACCGCATGCTCCCTCCTCGTAGCACATCAATCATATTAAATATTCTCTTCTCTGACTTCTCGTGAATCTGGCATGGAAGACATAAATTCAGCAAATAAAGTTGCATAAAGGTAACTCCAATTGGGAACACTACAAAGCTGACTAACCTTCCTCGCAAGAAATAAAACAGCATCTATTGAGCCCTGTGCATAAATACTTCTTCCACAGACATTGTGTTGAAATTGGAAAGAAACCCTGGAAAAAGTAAATCTTGTGCACTTGAGAAAACGCCCATTCGATGGAGCATTAGATTAAATCCACATATATAAAACTCACGTTCCATCTGAGGAGACAATGTTGTAAGTATGAAATGCATGGCCATTGAGATACTCTGACGGTACTCCCATGTCCTTCACTTGCCTTTCAGGATCCCTTATCATCTCAATCTGCAAAGATAATCAGACTACCTAAACATTTTTATGCATTGAAAACTTAGGGAGACTTGTGACATAATACCAAGCATAGCTGAAGGAGACTACCTGATTGTCTTCAAGGTGCAATCCAAGTTTGCGTAGGCTTGATACCACTGAAAGTGCAGTTCCTGAAACGTCCACCTTGCTTGATTGGTGCGATTCGGCAACCTACCCAAAGTACCTCAGATAAATAGGATACAAGACAAAAATGCAAAGTTGACCGACCTGAAGTTTATACCCTGCAAAAGCACCTGGAAACTGTTCTGCCATTATCTCCATGGCTGCTACAAAAGCCACCACCTGTAAAAACTCTCCTATACAATAAAATTCTTAAAAGTCGATTGCTTTTTTAAGTTTATTCACTACTCAAATTACTAGTAATAACCACAGCACTGCTGAATAACCAGGTATTTATTGATTTCTTAAGATAATTTGCCAGTTTTATGAAATGAACAAAACAACAAGCATCATTTTAGAAACCTAATAACAACGTTTTTCCAGAGGTTACTTGGAAAGGCAATGTCAAAAGTTATGATTACATTCATGCCATGAACACAGCACTGCCAGGTGATCAAAAGCACCGCTGAATAACCAGGTGTTCCTTAGGAGACTAAATAAGATTTTTTGCCATTTTCATGATCTGAATAACGCAAACAAATAAATAGCAAATCTAGCAACCTAATAACAACGTTCTTTCAGAGGTTACTGGTCAAAGTTATGAAATATAATCATGCCATGAGCTGCAGGTGGTCATCCATATTTTATTTTAAGCTCCGGGCATAAAAAGAGGCTGCTTGCAGGTTTATTACTGAATACTTCTCTTGGATGTAGAATCTAAGATTCATTTATAGCCTCCAGTGCCTGAACTATATGATTGCTGTTAAGGCGCTTTCTTCTTTATAAGCCCCATAAGCCAGCCAGAGGATAAGGCCAAAATTCCAATTCTAATATTGACAATCATATTTATGGTATTCTTAAATTTATCTATAACACCTGATTTTCCATGCCATTGTGCCTAGGGTTGTGGTGCACATATGAATGTCTAAAGAGCTCGCACATAGATAGAAAGCAAGCAGAGAAGCATTATCTATGTAAAAAACCTCAAAAGAAAACCTAGAAGATAATCTATTTCCCATTGCATTATTCCCATCAAACCGGAGATCAATTTTAATTTACTTTTAGTTTGGCTGCGACACTATAAATGCGCTACTCATATCTTTTGCATTGTGAAAATCACTGAATCCTGTTGGGATGCATATGGAATGTTGTATCCGCATACGAGCAAGCAAGACCAGCCTTTCGAGTGTAATCGACTTAATGCTCCTTTAAAATTTCACATACTTCTATTGGCTTTGAAACCCGCTATCAAACACTCCAACTACCACCTTACTGTTAAGGATCAGGAGACTTGTTGCCACAGCAATTAGTCACTCCAACTGCCTCCACATTATTAGAGCTAGCTCCAGATAACATGCAAGCAGAATGTACAAGCATGCACATGTGAGATGGATGGTTTGTAGTGTTAGTGATGCTCGGACGAACTGTTCATTGAAAGACATTCTACAGAGCAACCGGCAAGCTTACTTTCCAATTGGATGCTTGTAAAATGCTGGTGCCCACCAGCTTTGCATTAGGGCATATTATCAGACTAACGGGCATGCTCACTTTGCACTCAAAATAGATATGATTTTTCAATTTTTTCTTCAGTCTGGCCGTCCAAGTTTCTTGAGTGTTTCTATTTAAACAAGTATTAATGCTGCAAATTACCTGTTTTCCCATCTGTGGAGCAATTACAGCATAATTTCCAGACTTCCCTATAGTATCCATCAAGTTGGTCCTGTCCCCACCAGTGGTGCCCATAACAAATGGTAATCCTCTCTTGCAATAGAATTCTGCATTGCCTGAACATCATACAGTGAAATGTTAATCTAAAGTTAAACCCTGCCCACTATTGTTGAAATGGCTCTAATATACAGAAAGCTTGATGTTCTTCAAGACATGATTCCCAGATTATCATGTGGAAAGTGGGGAAGGCAAATATGCAGTACCTCATTTTATTATCGATATAGATTTACTTACAGTAAAAAAGACAAGATGAAGCTTTACATACAACAAGGAAGCTGAGAGAAATGGGTACAACCATAAAGGCTCAGAAAAGTTACAAAACGTGAATATGGATGAAACAAAATGAGCCTGGAAGGAATTGCTCACCATTGACTGCGGTAGGAAGGGTGTAATCAACAACAATGACGTCGGGATATCGCTGAAGCACTGTGTCTACTACGATATCCTTCTCGGAGCTGTCATAAACATCCACCTCAAAATCTCCAATCACAACATGTTTCCTTCCTAATCCTGGGCCGGTCAAGCTCAAGGGTACAAGTTCTAGACCTGCAGCCAACGCTGCTTCTGCAACAGCTCTTCCCATTTTTCCAGTGCAATCATTTACCTTATAGAGATAACCCACTGGGTCCATCAATGTCTGATCTATTTGTAACAGAAAACATGCTGAATAGAACATACCATGACTGGAACACGATTTGGTGCTGCATGCATGACTGCCGAGGAAGCTGAGACTTTTAGGGTAAAAGTTAACTTGTTGTGCAGCTTCAGAGTGGTGCATCGTTGCCGAGAAACATGGAGAGCAATGCCTGAGGACGGAAGGCAGAGCCCTTCCATATTTTGCTTGATAAACCCTTCCTAAACCTCTCCTGGTTTTTATGGGGGTAATATCCTTCCGTGAGGACATTACGCCCCAATGTTATCGAAGTCAATTTCAAGAACACGTGACTAGAATACCCATGCATGGTATTCTTATTTTTTTCCCCTTTGGTTAGTCTATTGGGTTAGAAATTAAGAGATTTTATGTTCAAGTCTTTGGGGATCCGTCATATGGAGCTTAATGTAGTGCTGACACGTGTCAGCCACCAATAACACGGAATGGAAATTGGGTCTTCCAATTCCGTGTGACCTGTTGTCTCGGTTAAACTTTTTTCTTTCAGTGTTAATTTCAATTTTCGTACTGTGGTGTTAATTTCAATTTCAGTGTTGTTAATTTCTTTCAGTGCATTGAAGAAGCGCCCACTTTATTGGCTCCCGAAATTGACTCGTCAGGCCAACCGGTTTCTCCCAAGCGAACCCCAGAAATTCGCCCAGGCGAACCCGTCGTATTCGCCCAGGCGAACCCGCAATTGACGTGGCGGACTGGGCGGGGGCCGTCAAGCCTGCGTGGCGCCTCCTACCGGGTTCGCCCAGGCGAACCCTGAACCCCTGTTAGTACGGCGGGCTGCCCGAGAGAATGGCAGGGCGTGTAAGGAAATTGCAGGCATTTATTGCCTTCTTATCGGGTTCGCCCAGGCGAACCATCTGGCACATCAGGTCAAATGGGAGGGCGTGCCCTGTGGCACGTCAGGAAGGCATTCATTGTGGTCCTGCCGGGTTCGCCCAGGCGAACCCATTGGCGGATCTGGTACGGGCCGTACACACGTGACCCAGAGGGTTCGCTCGGGCGTTATTTACTGCCCGGATTAAATCTGTTTGGCAGGGCATTATTTACCGCCCAGGCGAACCCCGGAAGGAAGGCATTTTGTGGCCAGGCGAGCCCAGCACGCCTGGCATATTACCTCAGGCACGCCTAGCATCTCCGGCCTGTAGAAGGATTCGCCTGGGCGAATCCTTCTACGAGGCAAAGGGTTATTTATGGGAGCGCATGGCCCTTCTACCCTCACTTTTCTTTCGGGAAGGCGCATTGCGGTGAGAAGTCGTGCTAGAGCAGGTGCACTCTTTCTCTCTCTCATCTCCTTTTGCATTTTCAATATTGACCATACGCTTGTCAATAGTGAGCATGTATTCACATTTTGTCTTGCAGGTTCATTGAAACAGGCGATTGTCCAGAGATTTGTGCTGCAACGATCGCTTGAGTACCAGGTTCGTGTTGCAATAGTTTATATTTGTCTTCCAAGTAGAGTACACGACAATGGCAGAGGTAGACACCGACGACTCAGTCAGTCAGATTTCAAATGAAAATGACAGTGAGTACGACCTTCATGACACCGAGGACGACACAATGTCGGAGGAGGAAACCGGGGAAAATGTGGGCGATGGGAGGAACCCGTCTGGCCATACCACTTCACACGTTACTCCCACCCAAGATCCCCAACAACTTGTACATGAACTGGCCGGTCTCTACCCGGACCCAGTTCAATGGCTTCGCATTCGCCTCAGGGTGGTTATGCACTCAACCAGTCTGTGTATGGGTTGATGAGGCTGTGCCTACAGCAACACTATGTTCCCCACCCGTCGAAAGTAAGTGTTGCCGATCCCCGCTTATCCCCGATCCCGCAGAGAAGCGGAAGGGCACCCGTCGAGAACCATGTTCGTCTGATGCACCGGTGGGCTGCATATTGTGACGAGCTTGCAGTTGACGATGACTCTGGCGGTTGGTTGTACAGGCGCGTAACCGGGCCTCACAAGTTAGTCCCTTACGTGGAGTTTTGGAGCCAGCTAGTTGCCATGGCCCACCTGACTGGAAGCATCCATCGGCCCCCCATTGCCACGTCTCAAAAGATTTCAGAGGAATGGGAAGTCGGTCTACAGCGCCATGGCGTCCCGCAGGAATACATAACGGTGTGCATGGAAGTGTGCACGTACAAAAGTGGCCGCACCATGAAGGACAGCAACTTCAATTACTCTGAGGAGACCACCATGGACCGCCTCGAGCAAAGGGTGGTTGAGCTTCAAACCACTTATCGTGTCTGTTTGGTCCATTCGCATCAACGTGTCCGGGCTGCAACGGGTGAGGTTGTGGATGACTACGCCTGCCACCGATGGAGGCAACCGCGCAGGAGAGGGACTCGGGGGGATAGGCAGATCAGACGGTCGCACCGCAGAGGATGCTTGTTTCGTCTGCGGACAGTGAAAGTAGATGGAAACAGTGCTACATCGAGTGGTGCACGAATATACGTGAGCACAAAACACGCTGGCCATGACCCTTTCACAAATGCGGAGGATTGGTCAATGTCCATGCATCCTGAACTGCTTGGGGCTGCAGCACATGAGCTTAGAAGTATTGGGATGACCCGTGCTGCGTGGGACTTCGCAAGAGCACGGGGACCGCAAATATGTATGACAGTAAGCAACGAGTCATATACAGCTTCACGATGGCGCAGGAGGATGTGTGGCAACTGGCGTACCGGCAGAGAATTCTCGATAAGATCCCTTGAAAATTGTTTTTCCACGGAGCAGTGATGTTGTCGTAGACTCCTCCTAATGCTTAGTGAGTGGTACAATATTTAACTCTGAGTTCTCACTCTATTTTTGGTTCGATATGGTTACCCTTTAGTCCGAACTGTTGTTTCAATGACCTTTTCACGAAAAATATTTTATCTTTCAATTTCACCACCTTGCACCTCGTAGGCGGGAGTCTGGGTACGGACTGGGAAAGCCTTGAGAACAGCATAGACGATTGGAAAGCCTCCGGGAAGGTAATTTTCCACCAGCCCTGGAATCCTAATGCTGCAGACCCGTTGGTCCGGCCATGGACCTTAGTCATCCAAGATGACAAGATGTTGGAGGCTGCTGTAAGGTGGAGCGACGGTGGTAGTTGGGCTATGGATTCAACCTTTTGCACAAATCTATGGAAGTTTCCGTTGTACGGAGCGATTGTACCGATTGCCGAGGGTGTGAGGTTCCCAGTGTTTTACATGCTCTGCAGCATGGAGGCCGACGAGGGGCACCAACGTCATGCCCTGAAGATAGCACTACGTCTTGTCTTTGAAAGCATGGGCACAATCAGGCCCAGGTCAATCACGATTGACATGGACGGGTGTGAGAGACGTGCTATCACCGAGGTCGTGCTAGAAGACCGACATTGTTGGGAAGATGGTGAGCAGGTATGATGAGCGTGCATTGATTGTATCACTAGATGGAAAACGACACTCGTGCTTTTGAAAGCAGGTTGCAGGCAATGTTCTTGCATGTTGGTTCCATGCGAAGCGTGCGTGGCAAAGATATCTACTGCCACGCCTGGCCGGGGAGGTGCTAAAGAGAGACGTGGCACTGCGGCTGTCAAAGTTGATGACCGAGCCGAACGCCCAAGCGTACAATCTCCAGTTGGCACAATTTCAACTTCACTACGGACATAACCACATCATACAAGGGTGAGTGCACAACGACGATTAGTTGTTGCATCCTGAATCTGGGACAAACAATGTGTTACGCGATGTAGGTACTTGAATCATAACTGGCTTCATGGGGCAACGTGGGATGGTAAATGGCAAAGACACAAACGAATGTTCAACCATGGAGACGTCGACACAACAAACTACGTGGAATCGCACTGGAAAGTTTTGAAGACCCAAACCCTGCAGTGCAAAGTTAATATAAGGATGTACATGCTAGTGTCTCATCTCATAGGCTTTCCGGATGGGATCTTGCCAGCTGGAGGCACAATCCTGACTCGATGCGCAGGAAGATGGAGTCTTGGTAAGTACACCTGGGTCTAACTCGGTCATCTTTTTTGTGCTTTTGTCTGATGGCTGCCGCTCACCGCTCTTTTTCTATCCAGCCGAGTTTGGACGATATAGCACACGCTCATATCCGAAGAGACATGCAGGTGCTCACTCGCTTATCCAATCCTTGCACGAAAGCCCCAACACTATCCTACTGGAAGATGTTGCGGACGTGAGGTTATCTATGGCTAGCCAGTCAACGGAGGGATTGAGATACACTCAGCATATGAGAATGCGATATTGCGGCTGCCCATGCCCTCATGCTGTGTGGAAGCATCTCATAGCGGAAGACTACTTCCTTACTAGCAGCCACCCCATGTTGTACAATGAGTTATATCCCAATCGACAATTCATTCCGCCCATGCCTCTGCGACCGCCCGCACGTGCGAACGACGTCGATGTCCTAACCCCGCTGCTACAACAATGGGATGCACTGCTCATGGCCGAACACCAGACCATGCAAGCCACCATGCAGAATGCTCATGGTCTTGGCCCAACAGATGTGCGTGAAATGATATCCAAGGTTCGCAGGCAGATCCGATTCCATAGAGATGCAGCCGGCCCGCCGGTCCACGTGTTCCATGGCGGGTACGACAGATAGCAACAACATGCCCGCGCTGGAGTCCACACGTGGCGTGCAGGGCCCACCGTAGCGAGGGAGCACCCCCCATGACCTCACGCAAGGGCAAGCGCCCTGCCAATGCCTGCCAATGGGTTCGCCTGGGCGAACCCGGCAGGACCACAATGAATGCCTTCCTGACGTGCCACAGGGCACGCCCTCCCATTTGACCTGACGTGCCAGAGGGTTCACTTGGGCGAACCCGGTAAGAAGGCAATAAATGCCTGCAATTTCCTTACACGCCATGCCATTCTCTCGGGCAGCCCGCCGTACTAACCGGGGTTCAGGGTTCGCCTGGGCGAACCCGGTAGGAGGCGCCACGCAGGCTTGACGGCCCCCGCCACGTCAATTGCGGGTTCGCCTGGGCGAATGCGACGGGTTCGCTTGGGTGAATTTTTGGGGTTCGCTTGGGAGAACCCAACTGGCGGCTCGAGTCAGTTTCGGGAGCCGATCGAAGCACCGTTGAAGAAGTAAAAATTAGTAAAATGGGGAAGTCGTGTTTGTGTATACTAAGCCCAGGCTCGCCATAGCCACTGGAAAAATGGCATCTCTGCCCGCAAAACCAACACCAACAATTAATACTTATTTTTCTTCTGCTCTGTGTACAATCAAAGTGAAAAATGAGGTACCTCAGAAGTTTTATGAGCAAAAATTCCACACAACGACGCCCTGTAGTCTTTTGCTTATGCTTCACCTGCATACAAATAGAGTTAGGTGATTTCTATATGGCATTAAAATCAAATGGGCAATGAAGCAGCTCGATATTCATGCTTTGGCAGCCAACTCGCCGAAATTAGTATGCCAGCTCACCCAATCTGTTGGTGTGCCGCTGTAGTATCCAGCAGGCTGTGTTGCTAGAGTCTGAATGTTCCGCAATTGTCATAAGCAGGAGTTCAAAACATTTGGGGCACCATAGCCAAACAGGAAAGAGCTTAGCAGCGAAAACAGGGGAAAGATCAGTGAAAACAGGGGAAGTGCTCGTACTTTTGTCATAACACCAATGTTCTCCATAGCTGGAGCTCGAAAATCATCTACATGTTCACTCCTCTCTCCATAACCATCTGCAGTAGCAAAATCATATTATAAAGAAACCTTAAATAATAAAAACAAACAAAGCAAGCTTACCTGTAACTTTAGGAAACCCTAGGTGCACCAAATCAGAACCAGAACTCAAAGCAATGATGCAATAATCAAGCTATAAACCTGCAACTTTAGAAAACCCCAGGGGTACATCAGAACCATAACTCGAAGGAATGATGCCAAAATCAAGCTATAAACCTGCAAAGCCAAGAAATTTATAAAATACACATAATGATCCTTAAAACAGCGTTTAGACAAGAAATAAACCTCTCGCATTCAATCCTACTACTCCAACTCCGTTCCAATGATAAACAAATGCAAAAATCAAGACATAAATGCCAGCGTGTTTACATTTCAAGCCAACGCCTTCAAACTTCGAATAGAATAGCTCTAGGATCTGGAGGTGGCCTTCTTGTGGGCCAATAAGAAGCCATGCAGCAGGGAAAAAGAGGGGCAAAAATTTGCTCCCCTATTTCTATATTGTAGGGGAAAGGACAAGGGTCCCCATTTCTGGTCCAGCTGGTAACCCACTCCTGGATACTGCCGGTTGCGGGGCCCCACCGACTGGACCGAAAATGGGTCCTCTTGTTCCTTTCCCCTGTACTTTTTTTGTTTAACAACCCATTCAATTGTTTTCCTCTTTATGGCTAAATCTTGGCCCTTTGGGTCAGGCCTAGAAATCTTAACCACCACGATGCAAACCCTAAAATGGAATACCCAGCATACAAAATACAACCAAAACCTAAATTTAGAATAACCAATATACAACGGTTGAAAAAACAATGGTCTAAAATATTAAATAAGCTGCTCCTCAAAAATCAAACCTGAATAATACCACAAAGCTTTCAAAAAAGGGATTGCTGAACATAACCAAATTCAAAATTTAGACATCACCTGCTCACTCGAGGTCTATTATATACAACTTGCATTTTCTTCCGGATCTGTGGCAATCTTCAAATGGGGAAGATATCTACACCATAGCTTCCAAGTTTGGATGAAAATAAAAAGCTTCGATCGCTTTTATACACAAAAAAATGGACATCCTGATATCCATATCTAGTTTTATGTGAAGCAATCAAACAAAAGGATATCAGGGCATCACTTCGATGTATAAAATGATTAGATCCCCTTGGTCAGTGCCTTTTTGCTTCCTAAAGAACCCTAAACTAAAAATCAGATTCTTAGGGTTCAACTTACCATCGTTGAATAGCTCCCATTTTTGAAAACTGCATGGAAACTCCCCTCTTTTTAGCCTTCGTCTTGCTGAAATTTGACATTTTGTTGTGAGTAGACATGCATAAAACTGCTACTTTGCTACTCATAATAGCAGTTACCTTATGGAATACACACAAGACTACTAGAAATCTGAAATGCAATAATGACAGACGATATGTTTAGTAAATTGCACACTAGGTTGATATATTTTTGTTTTGACGTGGATAACAACTGGGTGGTGGCTATGACACTTGTAGTTCCTAGATCTAGTTACGATTCTTATACTAACTTAAGCTCCTAGATGGTCTACAGGTGCCACGTCTCTACCCTTGTGCAAAAATGTAGATACATGTGATGTCCCCCTAACCTATACGATGCCCCCATTGTATAAACTGTGGAGATCCCCTCCTGTCAACCCTGCAGATCAACAAGAGGCCGTCCATGTGGCATCAACTACTGGTGGTGCTCCAGAACTGATGCAGAAGAAGGACGTGTCTTTCCCGTCTTCCCTGGGGCCGATCTCACTGTGAAGGCATGTAAATATAAGCACAAGCAACATCTCAACATATATGTTCACCCAGAAAAAATGAGGCATCATCAACAACATAGCATCGTCGTCATACTACAACATCACCATAGCATCACATGGAAGTTATAACTCAAGCTCAGACATTGTAAAGTAGGACTGATGGTCTGGGCCACAAGATAATTGCAGATGAAAGTTGTAAGACTGCAGTTGGCTGGCAATAGAATAATGGCAAGGGTAGTCCACTCCATCCACCCATCCTGTGCATACTTTGAAGATATATCCAAAAGCTTCGTGTCTCGACTATAGCATGCCGGAGACGTAACCCTAAGGCTACTCCAAGATTGCATCTCCCTTGGTCCGATGAGGTAGGAAAGCTACTCCTTTCAACAATTATCTTGTCGTAGCAGGCATCTAAGAAAGACGAGGTTGCCCATGCCTGTACTCAACCTAACCTCACTGAGATGATGCATCACCTAGGAGGGGTCAAACCCATACCTTGCCCTCGCGCAGTGACAAGGTATTAGGCCTAGCTTGCTATGGATCCCTGGTAGACAAGCACACACCGGATCCCTCTGCAAATCGGAACAAGCCCCTATTCTAAGCTAGTCAAGGCCCTAGTCCCACGATTCTAGAGGGCTCTTTATGCACAGGCCGCATTGTAATGGAAATTACAGAGGTCTAACTACTAAAATCATGCTAATGCGCCCCCATACACAAGAGGTGTAAAATAGAGTGTCATGCCATGATCATCTAACATCATAATAGAACAATAGTTCTAATATATCATCTCTAATCCCTAAAGAATACAAGGGTCAGTGTTCTTTAGTCAGTCAGGCTCTAGAGTCAATAGTCTATAAGCATGTAACACTAAAACAGAGGTGCTCCCTAGCTTAAATCCTACTGCTAAGCTAGGATTAACAACCTAAATTATAACCAACCTGTTCCTTCACCCAACTCTCCACTAAAATTCCCTGACATGGCGCTCTCCACCGAATACGAAGGTGTTGGAGCAACGCCTTAGATATGTGAGCTCTACTCGAGCTCTAAGACTGCCTTCTGCCCTCCAAAGCCCAAAATGACCTCTGAAAGCTCTTCAACCCGATATTAGCTCAAAAACCTAAAAGGTTAAAAGGTTTTATGTGATATTCCCCTAAATATACGATAAAAATACGTATATTTTAAAGCCATGCCACCATACAAGCCTACTATATAGTAGCCTTGTATACCATCAAGTGTGCTTAGGAGTGCATGGCCAAGTTATATTACATAACTTGCCAACCTTAGGATGGAACCAATTCTGCACGATCCCATCCTATTGAGCAACCTGCCATGCAGACGCACCATAATGGAGCCACGTGGCATGATGTGGCAACTCTAACCTATTTATGACCTAACCCTAACCCTAAGCCACTTTTGGCTCCTACCATCTTGGAACCCTATTTCGTCCGAAACTTTGTTTCGAGAACCGTTTGTTGCAGCATAGCACGGATCAGTAGCCCCAAGACCGTGATTATGTCAGAAGGAGTGGGAGCTACCCTGAATCGCTTGCAAGCCATGGAGACCCCAGGAGCAGATGGAAGTTCCTCCGGAGCAGGTATTTGGAATAGTTTTCTAGGTAGATCATCTGGAAGCTAGGACTCCAGATGAACTAGTATCTTGTGTTTCTAGTAGAGCCCTCCTAGAACCCTCAGTTCAGACTTTGAACCCAAATCAATGAACCCTAACTGTAAATCAGATGCATGTGATTAGGATTAGATGTTATTCTCATTATTTATCATGTTATGTGGATATATAATGTTGGTTGATCTTGTTTGCACCTCTTGTGTTGGAAAGGGGGTAGAGACCTAGTAGCCTTGTTTGGATGATGCTGCTAGTTTAGACCTTTTAGTTCCTATTATATTGCGGCCTATGCATAGAGCCCACCAGACTATGGAGGCTATGAAGTGATTGAGCCAGATTCCATGGCCTGTAAGGCTAGCATCCCAAATTTCGAAGTTTTCAAATTGTTTTGGATGGTTCAAGCTTAAGAATGAAACCCAAACTGGACATCAAACTGACGTCATATCAAATTAAAAGGCATCAAAAACACCCTTTAAGAACAATGAAGCTCAAGAACTTCACATGTGCCCAGTCTTTTCTTTCCAAAAGCAGACTTTCTTCAGCTATGTCTACCTTCAACTTTGGAACAGGACTGCTTATTAGGTTCTTTGCCCCCCCGCATGCGGAGGTCATTCTTTGAGACTCTATTTTGCTTGCCCACATTATCATGAGGTTCATGAGTAGCTAGTTTATTAAAAACTTCACATGACATATGATTTCTTCAAATCTTCACATTTGCCATGCATATCAACAAGTGCACTGCTCACAAAGAAACGATCCATTTGCATGTACCAGCCTGCCATGTTCTAATGCTATTAGACCGCTTTCAATATACTGGAGAATGCATACGTCAAGGTAAGTGGTTGTGAGTTCTTGCAAAATCTGAGATCGTTCTGGATAAGAATGGCAAATGGCCTGCCCAAAACTGGTAGAATAAGGTAATCTTACCCGACGTTGTGGAACAGGACCCTTCCACGACCCCTGACCTGCAGAAACGACGGTCCCGGATTCTGCAGGTCAGGGGCTGGCAAGAATGCCCTCCCCCTCCCGTTCCACATCACATCTGGCTTCATGCCATTCTTCCTCATTTCCTCAAATACTTCTAGTGCAGGAATATCCGCCCATGCGGCATACCAGTGAGTGCAGGGACAGAAGTTTTCTCTTGATTCATATCCATGATCTTCAGCTCTCTATCAAGCTGCCCTCTCTGCCATGTTCTACTATATCCTACTTTTATCAAAATGCAAGAAGTGCAAAAACAATTGAACTACATTTTTGCTTGTAAGGAGCATTCTAAAGCAAAAAAAATGGCAGAACAGAGCGTTGCAAAACCAAAAACCACACAAAGTCAAAGGGAAGAGTAATTACATGATCATGTGTGACAGGAGAACATAATGTCACCGGTACAACGTGAGATCAGGAAGCCCAAACCACTCTCTAGAACTAAAACGAAAGTCTAAACTCTACCTCGAACTATCTATAAAGATGAAATCCAGTTCTCAAAGCAAAGATAATAATGAAATACAATGAATGTTCCGTCCCAGAGAATATAAGAAGATGAACGGTACAAAGCTTACATTAAGTGAGGTCAAGGAAGAATTTAGACAAAAATATGGTATGAAGATGCTCTGTCGGAAGCAGTACAACTGATGGAGCTCAATGTTTGCATCAAATCACCAAGCAATTGATATATGCTGATGATGTTGACCTCCTAGCTTACACTCAGGTGGACATGCATCATCATCATCTCTGTGGCCTAGACACATTCTGCCAGGCAACATGTGTGTCAACTTGGCCAAGACCAAGGTGGTCCTCATATCATCCACACAACAGCCAAGAACCCTCACACTCACTTATCAGGGCTAGAACGTGGAAGTGATACCTCCTACAGATTTTTGGAAGCGGAGTTTCCATCTGCCATGTATTGGGACAGTTCCATTCGGCTACAAGCAGGCTGGAATAGCCATAGGATGAATAAATTGTATGTCACGCAGAAGAATAGCCACAGGACGAAGCTGTGTGATTGGGCCCACCAGTCGCACCTAGTAAGGGTATTAATGGAGCCTGTCCTTTTATATGGGTCGAGGTTTGGGGCCCGATGTTGTCCCTTGCCACCTGGAATGACTTGAAGAAGGTGCAAAAAGCTTTCTTAGCACAGGCACTAGGGGTAAAGTCCACAATGCCATATCAAATATTGTTACAGAAGACAGGCTTCCCGCCTCTTCCGAGGGGGGCCCTTGACTGCTACATCATCTACTTTCAGAAGGTGGTCAGTATGGACAATGCTCAATCTGGCTTACACCGTGCCAATAGAGCCTCAGTGCTTGAAGGCCTGTTGGCAAAAAAAGAGGGCTCAGTGACTGGCTAGATGGAATGTGCAGGAGCATAGGTGAATCCAAGTGCAAATGGAGGTCGATTGCCACAGCTTGAGACACACATGCTTCCGTCGCAAGCTATGGGATGTCAGCGCCTTTGGACAGGTCAAAACGGCACATTACCAACGCCACATAAACCCCACATTGGAGCAGCTCCTACAACGATACCTGCGCACCCATCTGCCCATGAAAAAACGCAGATCCATTGCCTCAATTTGCACAAGTACACACCGCTTCCGAATTGAGACGGGGAGATAGATTGGGGAGCTGCGCCAGGACAAATTTTGTCAATGTTGCCAAGTGGGAGCAGTGGAAGACAAATCAAATCCTGGCATGCTACACTGAGTTAGTCAGGCCTGACCAGCTGCTACATAAGATGTTGAGCACGGCTTGGTATGGATGCTGGGATCATACCTTATCGGCGGGATTAGTTACGTCCTCAAGCACTCGCCTGATATGTGTGTATATTTTTCTCATGGTGTATATTTGTACAATTTGACAGCACTCTTATTTCTATCACAGTTTTTTCCCCAAAATCCTCTGGGGCAGGGGTTTTCTAACTTGGACAATAATAAGTCTGTTGTGCCATTTTGTTGGGTCCAATAGGTCGATTGGTCTCCATGGACGATAGAAACCCTTCTATTGTATTCTTCTTTATGTTCAAGTAGTTAAGCCTACTTGAAGGACTAGAAAGGGCTGGGATTGCCATTACTGGTCAAGCGAGGGATGCCTAGGATCAGTTATGGAGATTTTTTTTGGACAAGTGTAGAACCTGTTTTGGAGGACTAGAAAAGGACATTCTTATGGGGATAAGGTTAATCCCGAGAAAGAAAGGACTCACACTTTCCAGGAGTTGATCAATGATTTTGAAATGAAAGGTTTAATGGTTTTCTTCCAAGTTAATGACGATCGAGAACGATTGATCATGAGAGAATAAGGATTGTCATGATACAAGTACATGGGAGTGGTCCACGATGAAAATGCTATACGGTTAAGGCAAAGCTATGTAAATTGTTATCCCTGAAGTCATTTTTCAAGCATAGTTTCTCAACATGTTCTCCAAGATTCTGTTGGTGCACGCCGTTTGCCAATCTATCTGCAGATGTTAGGCAGAACTCATCCACAATTTGGTGTAGATCGTGTTGAAGAAGTCTTGCCAAAAGGCGCTGTTGAACTTCGGATCTCTATCGGAGACAATCGCCCTGCGCATTCCATACGACGCCCTGCCATATACCTCACGGGAAACCCCCTATCCAGCAACATCGGTTGCATGGCCCTCCGTCTATCTCGCTCCTGAGATGGCCAGGGCATGGGAAGGAGACATCAGCACTTGTCTTCTATGGGCTCCTATAACATCGGAAGCATAAATACAACGTCAGCACAAGCAATACAATACAATACAGCCGGCTACCTCGAAGGGTAGTGATATCCATCCAATAATAGATCCATCATAGATATCAATACACCATCATCATATGAGCTCCTACCCAGGCTCAGACTCGTTGGAAAAAGTAGACTGACGGCTGGGATCTCAAGATAGAGCAGATCGAGATATAACAATGACTTGGCTGGCAATAGACAATGGCTAGTATCCACCCCCCTGTGCATATTATGCAGATGGGCTAAATCAGGCCCTGTCGTGACTGTCATGATATGGAGCAGGTACGAGGGAGTGGTCCAGGCAAAAAGGGTTAAGGCAATTATTAATTGTAGTTCCTAATGTTCCCAAGAATATAATTAAAAGGGACTTAGGAAGGCATTAACAAAATTATCCAAGCAAAAAAAAGGGGGGGCTAAAAATAAATGCAAAAGGGGCATTCATGCAAAGTCAGCTTCCAACTATTTTACACAGAAAAAGGGTAGCGTCGGACATTCTGAGCTCTGCTATCTGGGGTTGCGCTAAGGAAAAATAGCAAGAACCTTTTTTATGCGACAATGATTGTTTTAATCAGCAAAAAGGTAGATCAGACTATAAAAAGGAGGAATTGGCCAGATGGCAGCATCGACCATCACTGCAGTAGTTCAGTGCTCAAGCTCGACTCTGTAAATTGGCATCCACAGTTTTGAGTTCGTCAGCAGCCCCAAATCTTCCAGATTAAAGCTGTTGATGCTTTCTTGAATAAAACCTGAGATTGAATATGGTTTTCAATCGTCACTTCCTTTAAGCCTATTCAAAGTTTGATTTTGTTGAAAACCGAGTGATCATAAGCCGAAGGGAAATAAGATGTGATCAATCCTTTGTTCCCATGCTCTCTGGGTAATTGCCTTAAGCCCTGTGTATTCGGTTGGGCGGATAATTAGTGTGCTCCAAATCTTGTCACGGAAATTGCAAATAATCTTGCTCTTCTTTTGGTTCAATTATTAACACAAGTTTTCTTGAATTCTTCGCTTGTCTAAAATTGTTATTGCCAAAAGCCTTTGAGTGCTATTAGACTTCTTAAACTGTATCAAGTGGTATCAGAGCCTGTCAATCCAAATACCTGACCAATGGCCCAGAACCGCTTCAATGTCTTTGAAAGACAATACTAGCAAGCTTTGTCCAATGCAAGCTATATTGCATCTCAGTTAGCATTGCCTACGCCAATAAGAGTATGATAGGCAAGTAGAATTGTTGTCTATCTTGTACCGCTTCCTTCCAAATATTTATCTGCAACCCCCTCTGCCTAATGATCCTCCACCAGTAACTCCTCCACCACCACCAAAGTTGAGAAAATAGTTAGAGAAAGCAGACATGCCGTCCGTCAAAGGAGGAAAGATGAAGCCAGTTAAGGTTGTTAGTTTCATAAGCCAGTGGGAAAACTTCTTTGAACGTGTGCAGGCAACAGAGGTGGAAAGACTGCAAGCCATGGACACCTATTTAAAAGATCAAGCCCAAACATGGTGGCAAGACAGACGAGAATGCGATCCAAAAATTAACAACTGAAAAAGTTTCAAAATGGCATTTGAAGCGCATCACTTACCATCTAATTACCAGATGAGCTCCGTAGGGAATGGGACCGCTTGAAGCAAGAGAAAGCGGATAGTATTCAATCCTACACTTCCAAATTCACTCATTTAGTAGCACTGATAGGAAATTTGGATGGGAATGAGCTTTTGAGAAAATATGTCAGCGGATGTAGAGATGATATCTATGCGGAGATGGTAATACTGCACCCTAAGGATCTGGACGAGGCTATAAAATTAGCATCGGCAGTAGGGAGAAAAATAGATCCAAAATTGAGAAAATTTGATCTTTGGGACGAGGAAACCTCAGATCGGGAAGACAAAAAGAAAGGTAAAGAGAAAAACGGGAATAAGGAATCATCTAGAAATTCCAAAAGAAAGAGATATAATGGTGAGAATAATGGTTTTGAAAAGAATCGAGAAGAAGGAAATCAAAATAAGCAGCGAAGGGAACCCAAAGGACCAAAGAGAGGTTGCTATAGATGTGGAGGAAAGCATTACATAAGGGACTGCCCATTTGGAGAAGGGGGAATCAGAAGAGCTGAGCCATATAAATCTCAAAACGTTACTCAAATGCATGCGATTAAAGTTCCTAAACCCGTGGAGGATATAGCCGAGACTTCTAAGGCTGCCGATGAGCGAAAGAAAAGTGTAAGTTTGTCGGATGAGGAGCGATCAAGAGCCATAACCAAGGAGAGGAAGTGGCTCCCATTTGGAACTATGGGGTAAAACAATTAGGAATTACATTTCTATAAAGAAAGATTTGTAAGTTGATTTTTTTTTATGTGGAATAAAATTAGACTATTATTTTTAATAGTGCAAAGTGTATCTTTGATAGATTGGTAATTATGATTGCAATGTAATAGGTCTGAACATGGTGCACTAATGCCTCTTCGTAGATCAACAATTGTGCATAGCTACAACAGAGATAAACATATGCCATAAAACACGCAAGCTCCTACCCAAGGCTCGGACTCAAAAGGAGGTAGACTGACAGCTAGGCCTCGAGATAGAGCAGACCGAGTCATAACAATGGCGGGGCTGGCCATAGATTTGCACAATTTGCAGATGGGCTAGATCAGGCTCTGACATGACTCTAGCCTTCCGGATACGCAATCCCATGGTATCACCCATTGGGACTACTCCAGGTTGCATCTCCCTGGTCCGTCGAGGCAGGAAGGGTTTCATCTCCCCTTACCAGGGTCTAGAGGTTCCATGGGCGGCTAGAGAATCGTGGCGACACACGATTCGTCCCCGACTTAACCCCCCAAAACAAGAGCCAGGCCAACACCTCTGCAACTCTTGAGAAGCAGGGCAACACCATTGCCCCAGGAGGTGTCGGACCCATGCCCGGCCCACACGAAGTGACCTGCCATAAGCCTAGCCCGCTATGGGGTCCCCAGTAGCCATGCTCAGCAGGGAACCTCCCTCCGTATCTCCTCTATCCCCGTTATGTAGTGCTGAGTCACATCATAGTATTTCATTTTGTTAGCCTTGGCCCCTTGTCTATTTTGTTATGGGCTTGATGCCCTGCTCATTGTACCATCCCATAGTCCTTTAGTGGCTCAGTGGGCATTAAAACTTTATCTATCTACCTACTTAATCTTTGTAGAAGTAGCATGAAAAATCTAGAGCATGCATTTGGAGTAGTATTTTTTGCAAGAAGACCTAGTGAATCCATTTTGTGCATGCTGAAATCTTATTTGTCTACAACATAGCAAGCATGGTTGCTGACATGTACTGCAATGTGGCAAGTTTTGCAACATTGGTTACTTTTTGGGATTCGTTAGATATTTTTCACAACAATCAACCCATATTTTTATTTGTTGTTAGGTATGTTGTGTTGACATGTACATTTGATTAGATAAAGGATTAATATGTTGTTGTTGTGTGTCATAGTTTCAGCATTTCTTAATCTCTCGAAGTGGTCCAATCTATAGTTGATATTTAAGACAACTTATAGCGCTTGAGTTGTTTGACGAACAGTGTTATTGCGGTAGAGCACCAATTTTATGGATCTGATGCAAAAGGGTACATTGCTGGCAAAAAGATATTGCACTCAAAGTTGGAGTAGAAACAACAGTTTTATGTGGAATGCAGAAGTCGCTTTACTGTTGCAAGACATGCTTGGGGGTTTGAAGCATGAGCACTACGCAAGCATATCCTTCCAATAGCCAAATAAGTATAATGAATGTCTCTCCATTTAAGAATACACATTTTAAAACAAAACCTTATAAATATATAATATAACCTTTAAAGTAACTTTGGAACATTCTAACATTAGTACTTAGATTTTAGTTAAAGGCTGAAAACAGGGTTGCGGCTTCTTTAACGTCAGTTGCGACTAGCCATTCCAGATCTGCTCCCGGATTTCTGGAAAGTAATCTGTAGAGTCACAGAAAGGTTCGACTTTGCTATTGTTGTTGTATTAATTTGGCTAATATAAAAAAAAAGGTTACCTTTTGTGAGAAAAAGGACTTTCCTATTATGAAATAATGGATCTGATTCTTCCAGATCTCTTCTGCTCAATTTTGGAAGGAGAGTTGCTTTGATAAATTCTAGTTAAGAGAACAAATTTTTGACATCCCTAAAGACTCTTACTAAGCTGTTGTTGTTGTTGTTGTTGTTGTTGTTTAAGATGCCATTCTTATTTGAAAATCCAAAGAAGTAAGGATAGTTGTTCTATCAGGATCTCTCGAAATTAGGTAGAGCCAAAGTCTGCTTGTTGAAGTGCTATCAAGCCTAAATTGGTTGGTGAACTTGTGTCAGAAGGCCCAATTTTTGTAATTCACTTCGGATATATTTGATAAGGTTTGCTGAGTTTGCAGGAAGTAGAGTGGATTCATATCAGTTGGTATCAGAGCCAAGTCATTCCATAAATTCTTGTGCAATGGCCCAAAAGAGATTCAAGGCCAATACAATTAAGCCATGAACACCGCTGCTCAAATTGCCATTTAGAATGGAATTCTTGCTTCATCCAACTTTACCTCGAAGAAAATTGGAGTACACCACTATATTATATGAACCTGCCTGATATATACCAATGTTTGCCTTTTCCTGCGAGTCCTTTACTTGTGAATCTTCCTCCTCCCGCAATAGCTAATACCAGTATATAAAGAAATGGTTGAAGGAATGCTTACATATGCAGGAGATAAACAAAGCCCACTAGCAGTTCTAAGATTTCTAACATTTAATGCATGGAATAAAGTTCAGTCTGCTTATGACTATGCTCCTCTTCGAGTCGGAGAAAATGAACGTTGAGCGCCAGCGCCTAAGAACTTCCTCGCTACTGGGAGAACTCCCTAGCCCCGATGGATGAGGCTTTGCTTGAAGCTGTTCTCTAGGGGCTGGGAATTGCACATATCCCAGTGGAAGTTCAAGATTCAGTGGTAGTCATTGAAAATTTGAGTAGGGAAGCAGTAGATTCGAACTCTAGGATAGGCTTCTGCAGATTTGGGCTTAACTCCTTCTTCTTGTGCATTCTTTGCTTCGACAGATCTGGGTCTTTAAGAGTGGCAGCCCACAATTCCCAGCCTTACCTTGGTCTTGGAAATAGATATGAGAGAAATCTGTTTATGATGAATGCTCCCTTGGAATTTGGGGTGGAGCCAGTTTATCATTGGGCTGCTTTCTTCGACCTCCAGCCATCACAATACATCCGAGATTTAGACGTGGTGGTGTGGAGATTCCTAGTGTCTAATTAGTTTAGATTTGTCTTGGGCCCTGTGTCAGATTTTGGGGACTGTCAAGTAGGGTCTTTTAGGATCAGTCTTTCTGGGATTTTCGATTGTACGGTGTGTCAGCTTTTATGTCAAATCTGGGGCTTTATCTCGGGGGATGCGGAAAGGCATCAAGTGCAGTTATCTCTGAATTGGGAAAATTGGGGAAAGGAAGTCGAAAAAACAGTCTGCTTTCTGGTAACGGTTCTCCTTTGTTCTGTGATAGCGGATTGCGCCGGTAGATCTAGTTGTGTTCGATGGCAAGCATGAAAACAAAGGCTGGAAGCTCTAAATAGCAGTGGAGTATAGAGGATGAAGAATGGACGCAGATATTTTGGTTGGAGGATAGGCGGGATAAGGCTTGGAGTGTGCTTAAAGAAATATATACGGGTCTTGAGATAATCAGAGATCAGCAAAGGGCAGCGGCTTTCTGCATGGGGGTTAACGAGGAGATAGGGATTGTGGCTTGTAAGGAGAAATTGAAGGCGATTGACAAAGACTATATGGACGGGAGGGCAAATGATAGAGACTGGGTCTGGAACACATTCGGTTTTGTGCAAGAAATGGACAACACTCTCTATAAGCTTATTACGGTAAAGCAAGGCCATACCGAAACGGATTGTTGTAGCCTGAAAAACAGCATCTTTAGAACCTTATGGATGAATTGCTCTCGAAGGTGAAGAACCTTATAATTGTTTGGGATGGGTTGAAGGAAAGTTCCAAGGCGAGTATAAGGCTGATCAAGAGGTGGGAAGAGGCGGAGGATCATGTCATAGAAAGACAACGGAAATCATTCAAATCAGGGCTAGCCATGGACCAGTCTATAGAAGGGATTTCCACATCCTTGGAGGTTTATCAGCTTAGAAGGAAGAAGCAGGCTAAAACCTGTGAAATCAAGGATTCAAATGGGTTCTTCAATCCGGTGGAGGTTAATTGCTGTGACTGCGGTAATTGCGAAGAGATCAAGCTTTCCAACCTGAACCTGACGAAAACGAAGATAGGGGAAAACAAGATTACCAATTCCATCCCGGTAATAGGAAAGAACGACAAAGCGAAAGGTTTGATTTCTCCTCCATCCTATAAAAATATTCTTTTGGGGGAGAAGTCGGCTATTCCTACTAACCCTAGGAGGGAGAAGAATAGGAATGGTGATTTCATTGATTTGTTTGGTGTGCCTGACTCGTCGGCTACTCGCATTTTCTCTAAGAAAGGTCTCTTAATTCATTTCCCGCGTAACTGCCCTGCTCAGGGGGACATTAAGACCTGGATAACCAAATCCCAGCACATTCCAATTATGTCGATCCTTAAGCTTGATAGTAAAACCTTCCAGATCGTGTGCAGGGATGAGGTTTGTGTTGAGTACATTCTAAAAAGAAAATTGGACTCCATAGCCAACTCCCCTTTACATGATGAAATGGAGCCCAGATTTCATTCCGGGATCAGGGAGGGAGATTAGAACTTCTACATGGATTACTTTTCCCAATCTCCCTCTAGCTTTTTGGACTCGTACCCACTTAATGACTCTTTCTGAAGATATGGCGGAGGTTATAGATATCGATATCCCTCAAACAAATTTTCCCTCCGTGTGTATTTCCAAGAAGATCAACTCGGAATGGAGGAAGAAAATCAAAACAAGAGTCAAAGCTAATGAATTTATGGAAATCACTGTTAATTACTCCAAATGGCCGGTCCCCGAGCTGGAGGCTAATGGAGCCCCTGTAAATTCAAGCAGGTTTGGATACCTAAGGAGATGAAGGAGAAGGAGGAGGATAAGGATTCTAATGAGCCTGTTCATATTATTAATCAGAGGATCCTGGGAGACAAAACGAAGGTGTCTAATGTAGTGTATCAAGAACACAAGGAAAGCCTAGACACCCCAAGTGTGGAAATAAAGGACAACATGGTCTTCATATTAAAAAACATTAACTTGTCGGTAAGAATTGACACAGGGGACTTCCTCTTTTCGGTGCCCGACCTCCCAGATATCCTGATTCAAAAACAAGAGGTGGACCTGATGGAAAAAATTGAGGGAATTCTGGATACTGAAGACAAAGGCTGGAAAATTGTTGACAAAAGAAAGGGTAGGGGAAAAAAGAAGTTTTATACTGGCCCATGCAGAATTAGCCCGAGAAAGCAGACCATCCAGGCTCGAAATGAGGTAGGTAAGTATAAATCTTAATGGATAGAAATATAGATTGCATTACCTGGAACCTTCAGGGCCTCAACAATAGCATGAAAAGGGACAGATTAAAGGTATGTCTTTCCTCCCTTATCCCTGATATTCTGTTCATCCAAGAACATAAGATTCATGATGATGATCATGAGATCTTAAGTAGAACTCTCCCTCCTAACTTCAAGGTTTGGTCTATTTCTGCTAATGAATCTTCTGCAGGAATTGCTATTGCATGGAACAATAATTTAAACCTGTCTAACACCTATATGATCAATGGGAAAGATGGTAGATGGCAAATTCTCTTGTGTACTTGTTTTAAGACTAGGCTTGCTTTAGTTAATATTTATGCTTTTAATAATCCAGGGGATAGAGTTGATATATGGAAAAAAGTCAAGAATAGTTTGGACAACTTAGAATTTGATGAATGTATCCTTGGGGGTGATTTAAATATGGTAACTAACAGTTTTATGAAGAACAAGAACTTTAGGGCTCTGGGGAAGCAGGAGAAGGCAGCATGGTCAGACCTAATCCGAGGGCATAATCTAACTATGGCCAGGACCAAAGCTAACTCCTACAGCTGGACTGATAAAAGGGTGGATCCCAGGTTGTGTCTCCATGACAGGTATTATTATCCGAGAACAGTAACAGGGTAAACAATTTGGAAGGTTACACCCTCTCAGATCATTTCCCTCAGCAGTTAAGAATTTTAGCCACTAATAATGTCAGAAAGAGGAAGACCTACTTCAAGCTCAATACTAGCCTTCTTGAGCATGAGGAGTTTATTGGTAGGCTTCAACAGGTTCTGGACAATCATCCTAAACCCACTGGCAGTACAGGGTGGATGCATTGGTGGATTCAGTTGTCCAAGGCCATCAAAAACTGGCTCAGAGAATGGGGAAAATCAGTGCACATTCAAAAAACAGCTCATCTCCAAGAATTGAGATCAGGCTTATTAATGCCCTTGAGGAGGATAAAGATGGGATCCGTGCAGAAATTGAAAGAGATGAGATTAGAATTGCTGAGGGGTGGAGACTTAAGGCTAAAATCAGGGAAATTAAGCATGATGAGAGGAGCAACTCTAAGTTCTTTTTTGTCAAAGCAAAAGGTAGAGTAAAGAGAAACCATATTTTTGAGATCAAGGTTGGGAATGAGGATATCTCGAATGAGGACCAGATAAAGGTGGCTGCGGCAAATCATTTTAAAAATATCATGGGTACAAATCAGGATGGCCAAATGCATGTTATGGACAGGTTCATCAATCTTCAGGCCAAGGTAAGCCCTGAGGACAATTCTAATATTGAAAAGCCCTTCTCTGCTGCTGAACTGTTTAGTATTGCAAAAGATATGGAAAAGGGCAAAAGCCCGGGCCCAGATGGGCTTCCAGTGGAGTTTTATATCAAAGCTTGGCCTATTCTTGGAGACAGTATCGTGAGCCTGGCCAATGAGTTTAGGGACCTTAAATGCATGGATGCAAGGATCAACACTAGCCTGATTACGCTCATCCCAAAAATTGAGGTCCCTGTTACTTTCTCGGATTATAGACCCATCTCCCTATCCAATGTAGTATACAAGCTAATTTCTGGTGCTATTGCTAAGAGATTGAAGTCGGTTTTGGAAAAGATTATTAGCACTTCCCAGGCAGCCTATCTGAAAGATAGATTTATTCTAGATAATGTGGTTACAACGATTCTTGGGCTGAATTGGGCCAAGGACACGAATCAAGATATTGCTCTTATTAAGCTTGACATCACTAAAGCATTTGACTCTGTTAGCTGGATATTTCTCTTCAAATGCTGTAAGGCCTTAGGATTCTCCAATGAGGTAATTCTTTTATTTAAAGCAATTCTCTCTGACTCTAGATCTTCTGTTTTAATCAATGGGGAATGTGGACCATTCTTCCCCCTGCTGAGGGGTGTCAAGCAAGGTTGTCCATTGGCCCCATTCCTCTTCCTTATTGTCATGGAGGCCCTCCACAGCAAACTGGAGGAAGCCAAAAGTACTAATTTGATTCAAGGTCTCTCCCTACCTGGTAATGGGGGCTTGGATCAGATCTTGAATGGGCATTTTGCAGATGACACGTTCCTACTCGTCTCGATGGATAATAGATCACTTATCAACACTCAAGCCATTTTGGAAGACTTTGGTGAAGCTTCGGGATGTAAGATCAACCTTTTGAAATCTAAAATTGTTGCCAAAGACCAGGTAAAAGGAGAGCAAACGACTGCTCTCATGGGCTGTAAGTATATTTTACCAACTACCTCCTCCAAAATTTTAGGTGTCCCCATGGCCTTAAAGGGTAGCCCCTCTGACATATGGGCAGATATTATTGAGAAGTTTCAGAGAAAGTTGGATAGTCTGAATTCTAAGTACATCTCTAAACAGGGCAGAGCCATAATTGCTAATTTTGTAATCTCCTCATCTCATGTTTACCAGTCCTCGGTTATTCTGGCGCCTAAGAAAGTATCCTCCAAGCTCCAGAGCATTATAGGTAGATTTATATCTTGTGGGCAGAATAAGAGGTGCTGGACTCCGGTCTCCATGAATGAGTGTTGCAAGAATAAGAAGTCAGATGGGCTGGGAGTCGTCAACATCGAGAAGCAGGGGGTAGCTTTGGCTGCTAAATATTTCTTCAAAGCTGCTCATGACAAGATTAATCACCCAATCTCTATTATTATCAGACACTATCTAACCAAGTGTCACCCTTATGGATGGAGAAATGTGAAAATGAGCGTCCCTCATGCTATATACTTCCCCTTTACTGTCCCAAATTCCATACCGGGTCTCATCAAAAAGTGGATTAGAGCCTGGAATCTGGTCAAGGGGATGTTCACTTGGAAAGAGGGGTTATCTCTTGATCAGTCCATATTTTGGAATCCAGCTCTTCTCACCAATAACCCATCCTTATGCCTTGCCTGCCACTTTCCACAGCAAGCTAAATTATGGGATACTAAGGGCATCCATCTTATCAGGGACATGTTTAATGAGCAGGGGATTATCCCTTTCAGGGAATCAAAAGTCTCTGGTGAAAACGACAATTGTGAAGCTCTGTACAATAATATCTGTACCATGCTGACCCAAGGGAAGTGGGCGGATGGAGAAATTAACTGGAAGCACAATGGGATAGCCGAGTTTACAGTCAAAGCAGCTTATAGATATCTTATGAAAGATCAGGGTATCACTATGCATAATAAGTGGCAGACTGGGGAAGATAGATGTATCAGGAACCTTAAATTTATGTGGTCCAGTCCTATACCCCCTAAGGTTAAGTCTTTCATGTGGCAGCTGTGGCACAAGGCTCTTGCTACTAACCAGAAGAGATTCAAATTGCATATGGCAGATTCAGACATATGTCCCAGATGTTTGGCTCATAGGGAGGACATGGATCACTTATTCAGGGAATGCATTTGGTCGGAGTGGATTCTTGAACTAACCTCTGCCTTTATGGGGGTTGATCTCAATTCTATCAGTTCCATCGACTTCTTTATGCCAGATCAGCCTAGGGACTGGAGGATTTATATCATTCTCTGGAGAATTTGGAAAGGAAGAAATAATTTTATCTTTAATTGTGATATTACTCATTATTAAGCAGATAGAATATGATATCAAATGGGTAACGGCTGCAGGTTAAGTCTTCTTGAATTTCTCATATTCTCATATTCTTCTCATATTCTTCTGGATGCTTTTCAGGAATTATTTTCATGCTGGTACGGAAACTCAAGTGGAAAAGGATCGATCCGAGAACAAATGAACAGTGGATCAAAGTATTTGGACCCCCAGAAGTTGAGGGTCATGAATACCCGTGCGGTTGTGGCTGTTGCTGTGATCAAAACCCGGATGCCAGACGGGCCCTGCTGTGTGACGCAAAGGATAATCGTGGGAGGTTCAACATGGCTAAAGCCGAGGCATGCTTATGTGCCTTCTGTACACTATCAGCTATGGTCAGGGGTCGTGGGCACAAAGCTGCTAATTCCAATCTCAAGTCCTATTTTTAGAATGTTGATGTTATCTAAAAAAATTGTTCTTCATATCTAATCTGGGCTTTATCTTCTACTTATATATGCGATAAACAGGGGTTACACTTCCCTATAAAAAGTAATCTTGTAACCTTAACTTATATTAATATATCCTCTATGGCCTTCAATTAAAAAAAAAAAAGACTATGCTCCTCTTCAAGATCTGAACCTGCACATGACAATTTTCTGGAATTCTATTCTCAAGAACCATCCAAATAAAGTCCTAGCTTTGAGACATCCGAGGGTTTACAAAAAGTGGTCTGACTATGGTTTAAAGTTTATACAAGACCTTTATATCAACAACAAGCTAATCTCTTGGACCTATTTGAAGAATATAATTCATGGTACTTCAAGTGACAAAAAGGTTTATTTTCACATTAAGTCTATTCTGCCTCATGTTTGGGTGAATAACATTGTTCCAAGGGCAACCAATTGGAATCTGGAAGGTAAATGTCATTATAAAGTCAGCAAGATCTACTCTTTTATAAGTAGAAATGGTGAACCATCCAAGGCAAGTTCTAAGTGGCTTATTTCTGAGGAAGAAGTCAAACTTCTTTTCCAGGAGGTTTGGAACTCTTATTGCTTTCCCAAGGTTAACTTCTTCATATGGCTGATGGCTAATAAAAGTATTCCCAATTTACAATTGCTTGCCAATAGGAATGCTGATATCTCTGCTTTGTGCCAACTTGGGTGTAACAGGGAGGAAAATCTTGAGCACATTTTCTTTTGTCCTAAACTCAATTCCTTTTGGTCTTGGTTCTTTGATAAACTGGGTCATCTTTTCCCCAATAAGATTTCAGGCCATTTATTGTCTTACATTCAAAATAAGTGTGCCTTTGCTAATTCTGTCATGTTTATTGCACTTTGGAATGTCTGGAAAGCAAGGAATAGAGTGGTATATGGTAAGAAAAAAATCTCAACTTTCTGGATTAAGGTGCATTTTCAATTTGATGTTGAGTCCACTGCATCAGCCCATAAAAGAAAATATGCAGATAAGTACAACAGGAATTGGAATTCAATTGGTATTTTCAGGGGATCTTTTGATTTATTTGCATCTAATCTTAATGTCATTAATTCTAATTCTGTCTTTGATGATGATGTTAGCTTACTTGAAGATATGCAAAGCTAGTCTGGGGGAGGTTGAAGATAGTCTTCTCAAGAAAGACATTGGCCAAGATCTCAGTTTGTTCTTTAGCAGACTCACTATGAAAGAGGCAGAGGCAAGCAATAGCATCAAGTTAGCAAGTTTGTTCTGCAGGAAAGTGGTGCAGGTTTACAATATGTTCAACTTTCTCTCCATGTATCACTATTTCATGGCAGAGAATCAGTTTTCAAGGTTCAGAGAACAGTATTACACACATAGAATGCTGGCAGACCTATATGGCTCCCTGCTCTGCTTGAGTGAGGTTGACCCCTCTTGCCTTGAGGAAATTGGTGAGTAGACTGATGACTCATATACCTTTGGATCCGCTGCCCCTTTCTATGCTTACTTCAACTCTAAACTTGACTCCCTGTGCCTTTAGACTCTCTTGTCTCTATCATCTCTCCTGGACTCATTTTTGGCCTTGCACTATCATCAATTGCTCAATCTTATTTCCTAATCTAGCTAGAGTTTTGGTTGATTGTTTCAGGTCCAATGTTGGCTGGGGTCGAGATTCCTTCCTTTCTACTGAAGTCAGTTTTGATTCATAATTTATCTTCTGTGATCACTAAAATTTTGAGACTTGATTTGCCTCATATATGTTGAGTGATATTTGCCTTATTTATGTTCGATAAATTTGGCTATAGACCTTTGCTAAAATGTATTCTGCTGACATAAGCAGAATCATGTACTGTTTTTCTTGATTAATGGAAAAATCTACTCTTACTCTCAAAAAAAAAAAAGAAAAAAGGGGGATTTCTAACATCATGACAAAATTACTTTTTGAGAGAGTCAAAGCGGCCAGGACAAGTATTTAATTGATGTAGCTGGAATATGATGGCAAGGTTGGAAGAAATTACTACCTCGGATAAAAACATGGCCAAATTCTAGAAAGGCATTCGAATCACATAACATACGTGCCAATTATTACTCAAATCTTAAGAGGCAATAGGATGTTTTCAAATAGGAGGAACATGAATCGATACATCATTTCTATTCTAAATTTTCTTATCTAGCAGTTCAAGTAGGCGAATTGCAGCCAAAAGAATTGTAACGTTCCTAACCGACATGCCCTTAACCAACTAGGCAAAATTGTCTAGACGTTTATGAGTAGTCGCCGGTGTCTCGAACTTAATAAAAGTGTGCACATTCAAGGTTCGAATACTCGCGGGTCTACCATGGGCCCAATTATGCCTCTCCCACTAGAACTATGCTCGTCCTCGAGCATCCAAGGCTATACCATGTCACAATGATTACCAAGTCTTTGCAAATTACCCATGTATATAGGCACCCATGGAGACTCGAACTTCGAGACCCGCTTCCTCGATACCAACCGAAACGCTCCTAACCGACATGCCCTTAACCAACTGGGCAAAACCGTCTAGACATTTATGAGTAGTCGCTTCTACCCATTTATGCCAGTGTCTCGGGAACGCCCCACATCTATGCTCGTCCTCGAGCATCCAAGGCTATACCATGTCACAATGATTACCATGTAATAATGATTACCAAGTCTTTGCAAATTACCCATGCATATAGGCTCCCATGGAGACTCGAACTCGAGACCAGACCATGCATATAGGCTCCCATGGAGACTCGAACTCGAGACCTGCTCTGATACCAACTGTAACGTTCCTAACCGACATGCCCTTAACCAACTGGGCAAAACCGTCTAGACGTTTATGAGTAGTCGCTTCTACGCATTTATGCCGGTGTCTCGGGAACGCCCCACAGGCACATTCAAGGTTCGAATATTCGAGCGGTCTACCATGGACCCGTTACAAGAATCGTCGAAAAGTGCAATAATATGAAAATTTATAGCAGGATTGAGAGATCCATTATAGCAAAATTGTGATCGGTAGAACCATCCATTATAGACGAAGTAGTGAGGAAAGCTGACGTAGCAGAGATAACTTTCTTGCTAAAAATATAATTAGTGAACGAGGAATAGCCAAGGATCAGGCTAGAACCCCGGGGGGTGCACCTATCCTATGGGGGATATGCCACCTGCGTACGTAGGGTTGTAAAAAAACCCCTATATACGACACTTTTTTAATAAAAAACCCCTACCATACGATTTTCAAATTTTGCATGCATATACCCCCTCCCAATTTTATACGTCATTTATCAATTAAAAAACCCCTCGTATACAACCTTCTGTGAACATTATACATATACCCCCAATATGTATACGTAACTTTCTTTAAGTATATATAGTTACAAGAAGATTGATGTTGAAACTGAATTGAAGTATCATGTTTGATAATGTTTGCTCATATGAGTCTCGCATTCTCCTTCACATCTCAAAACATTAAGCTTCAGTAATCATATGCAAATATCAGGTGATTCACTCAAAACCATAGTTTTTACAACCCAAGAAAATCATGACATCCAACTAAAGTGGCATTGAGGTAGCATGAAGCAATAGATAACATGCACACAACATGGCATAATCCAAGGCTGTTTATACATGGCCAAAGACTAAGCAACCTTGCTCTTACCTTTGTCACCTGCAAAAATAAAAACACACACCAAGTTAATCAATATATTAAAAATTAAAGAAACTATTAAAATAAATATAAAAACAAACCTTTTATTTGATTGGCCACAAAGATATCAAAAAGCACTTTATCTTCTCTTTCTAAACTATATCTATTTGTTTCAACATTCGTGACCCATCCTCCAAACAAGATGAAAAAAATCTCAAGAGGAAGCCAAATCGTTTTCAAATTTGTAATCCCATCCAAGGAAAAAAACGAGTAGAACAAAATAAAAACATTACCAGTAATCTTAGTGTTGCAATCTGATTGATGCCCCCAACGAATAGGCTGCCGAATCACTTAGCCCTCTCCGTATCATACCATGTTCGGTTCCCCGCCACGGAGCACCCCTCTCCGTTAATGTACGAAGAATTCAAAAAAAAAAGTACATTGTACCGTAGGTATACATACTAAGAACCCACAAAAATAACCCCTTCATGTTTACGCACGTGGTTTGGGGGGTTCTTCTAAGTGACTCCCCCTTGGCTAGAACTAGGAGGATGTTATCATTGCGAGGACTTCATTGTAAGAATCAATGTCCAAAACTAGCCGCCAACACTAAAATGATACCAGAGCCACCAAAAGATGATACTCGAGCAAAAGTATGCCCTATTGCATAGATTTCACATGTTCTATTTGCTCATGAAGTCCCCTAAAGCTCCCATGCCAAGTTTGGCAAAGCAAAGGTAGAAGCTTATGATACTTCAAATTGGTTATCAAAATGCATGTGAGTGCTAGATTGACTGAGCATTGTAAAGTCGATTTGATTTGAATTAAAGAAATAATTATTTTCTTCATGTGTTTGCTCTTGATAGGAAGGAGGTTATAATATCTGTTGTGCAACAAACATATCCTAAGTACTCTATTTCCTTGAGATGTCTCTTAAGGATTGATGGTAACATTACTAGCCCTGGAGAGGAGGTAGAAAACCTTAGTCAGGTGACTAGCTTTGGCAAAAGGACGTTATTTCTCAAGACAGATGGTCGAGTTTGATCAGTCTTTGAAGAAGCTAGTTCTTTAAGACAGGTGATCGAGTTCGATCAATCTTTAAAGAACATATTCCCACAAGATAGATCAATCGAGTTTAATCAAACTTGAGAAGGAAAGAATGTGTTACGACATAAGCAACAAGTAACAAGCAACAACAATCAACCCATGCTTTGAGACTCTTTAGATATTTTCCACAACAATCAACCCACATTTTTATTTGTTGTTGGGTATATTGTGTTGACGTGTATATTTGATTAAGTAAGGGTTTAATATTGTTGTTGTGCTTCATATTTTGGCATTGTTGGAGTGGTTCTAGTCTACAATTGATATTTAAGATAGTTCTAAAAGTTGTAGCACTTGATTTGTTTGATGAACAATATTGTTGTTGCACAACATTAGAACTAAATACCAATTTTTATCCCCGTATAGATCTGATGCAAAGGTCTACATTGCTGGCAAAAAGATATTGCACTCAAAAGCTAGAATAGAAACAATAGTTTTATGTGCAATGCAGAAGTCGCTTTACCTTCTCAATGAACATTGCCATTCTGTTCACATCCATTCAAAGGTTGTTACAACCACCAGATTGATAACGAGATATCTCAAATATCAGATTGTGTTTGTGCAAGACATGTGAAGGGAAATTTTTATGTTGTAAGCAATGCAACTTAGTCACATGCATGAATAAACATTTGTCTTTTACAATGCCATCATTCTAGCCTTTCTTTGCTCCCATATGTACATGTCCTTTCAACTAAACATGTCCATATAACATGAAAAGAGGATATATTTCTTTTCAACTAAAAGTAAAAATTATTATTGAGGGATTTATGAACTGCTTTATAGAGTGTTGATTATGATGTCATTCATCTCGGTTCAAATATGAAAAAAATATAATAGAATGGAAAAAGCAGAAAAAAATCATACCTTAATTAAGACAAAGGGGTATTAAATGTAACAAGGACAAAGTGGCAAGGGAACAATGCAAAGTAAACTACATTAGCATAATCCCGGATGTCAAACACGTTCAAGCTTCATCATCGTTCGAATGTAGTCAAACTATCTTTCTTATACAAATTTCTTCGTTACCACAACAGTGAGAGTTGTTTGCTAAATGTTGTTGAAGCGCGGATAAACATTTCGTGCACAAAACTAAGATGAACGAATTTGAACAAGTTGCGAGACAATAAATTTTGCCTTTAAACAAGGCAATACTAGGTTTGGTATCTATTGTTTAAATTTGGTTTTTCCGGCACCCCAAAAACTTTTTACATTTTTTCTTTAACTTGATTTCCTAAGATTTCGAAGGTTTTGGCGGCCGGAAAACAATTCCGATATTCAAAAAAAAAAAAGGGAAAAAAATTTGGTATAATTTTAGGACTGCGTTTTCCAGTTGATAGAACTTCTATAATGGGCTGGTGTTTTGAGGTCATTTGGATTATCCTCTAGGTCGTGATCCGACAATTGTTCAAGCCTGAGTTCTATGAGAAAAGATACGGCATGAAATTTTCCCCTTTCAACGTTGTCGTGCACATGCATATGATGATGATATTCAGATGATATTTTGCATTTTATAGTCGATGGACCCGCCTTTAGGTTGCTATTCCGGCCGTTGTCTTGGTTTACAGCCAGTTCCGGGCATTTTGAGGGTGTATTTGAACCTTTAAAGTCACATGGAACCGTAGAAAATCAGCAAGAACGCCTGCTCCGATTTTAATTTTTTGCATAGCCGTGGTTCTATGCAACTCTATGTCTTCATCTCACGTGTTATGCTTTCCATAATTTTTGAGATTTTGTTGTTTTCCGTAATCAATAGTGGTGGAGACAGACTGCTAGATATTTGCCAAAGACATTAAGAATCGTGTTATTCTGTACTTTTTCTTTTTGCCCAACAGATGCACATTTTGAAGCTTTTAAATTTTGACACTGCACAGATCCGCTCCAATATTGTGTCCATTTGGAATTCATGAATAAGTAGTCATAGGTACGTGCAAGTTATCTTGAACCATTTTTGAACATCCATCTTGATGTAGAAGATGTACAAATATCCTATTTGCATTTTATCTAGGTATGACTCAGCGTGAAGTTCTTTGTAAGCATAGAAAATAGAAATCGTGCCTAAGGCTATAATTTTTTCCTTCAGTTCATGGTCTTAGTGAGGCACCAAGGATATTATAATTAATGCATGTTCTGAGTTCTTTTTCTATTGCCATGCTTTGTTTGCTTGAGCAGTTTCGTCCTTCTATTGTTTGCTATTTTTCCATCCAGTGTTGTTGATTCAGCCTAAAGAATATTTGCTCCATAATCCTTCAAGTAAAGCCGCTGCCCTTTGTTTTAAAGATTAGAAGCCCTTTGTTTTAAAGGTAGTTTTTACTTGCAAGTGAGGCTTATGCTATGGAGCATGCAAGACAGGTCTAAGAGACTGGAGACCTTTCGGCATTGCAGCTTACTGCCTATGAAATGTTTTTGTATGCTAGATGTGCATGTATGGCCTTGATGACATCATTTTGCAGCAGATAAGTCTTCTTCATACATCCATCTTGATGCAGAAGATGTACAAATATCCTATTTGCATTTTATATAGGTATGTCCCAGCGTGAAGTTCTTTGTAAGCATAGAAATTGTGCCCGAGGCTATCATTTTTTCCTTCAGTTCATGGTTTTAGACAGTGAAGCACCAAGGATATTATAAGTAAGGCACCTTCTGAGTTTTTTTTTTCCTATTGCCATGCTTTATTTGCTTAATCGGTTTTGTCCTTCTATTGTTTGCTATTTGTCCATCCAGTATTGTTGATTCGTCCTAAAGAATATTTGCTCCATAATCCTTCAGGTAAAGCTGCTGCCCTTTGTTTTAGAGATTAGAAGCTCTTTGTTTTAAAGATAGTTTTTACTTGCAAGTGAGGCTTATGCTATGGAGCATGCAGGACAGATCTAAGAGACTGGAGACCTTTGGGCATTGTAGTTTACTGCCTATGAAATGCTTTTGTATGCTAGATGTGCATGTATGGCCTTGATGACATCATTTTGAAGCAGATAAGTCTTCTTCATGTAGCTACCTCAATTGTACTTCTTTTCCTCTCACCATTGGATGTCACATTTTAGATTAATTAAGCATTACCCCTTGTAGAAGGTAATTGGCTATGTATAAATAGTTCAAACCACAAAACTGCTACAACTAAAATTTGTCTCTGGTATAGGGAGAAATATAAGCGCCAAGTGCTTCTACACTGTAGTATGTGATTACAAATTTGGTCTTTTCATTTGAGGTTTTTGTTTTTTAGTTTCAATTTCTTTGGAATACAGGGCTTCAGTATGGCACCACCGAACACGGAGATTTCGGGTGATCCATCTAACATGAAGCAAGGTTAGATTCATATCGCAGTTGCTTTGAATGTATGTTGCATCAAACCGGTTCTGTTTTTTTCCATTCTTGCAAGTTTTATGGTGCTATGGTTTGCAGATTTAACTCTTAGATTGTCCAAGTGTTAAACTATCATTTTTTGCAATTGATATCTACATTTGGTTGTTGGTTGTTGCAGGACACATGGTTTTCAGTTAGATGTCAAGGTTAGAAGAGGTGATGAATAAACAGGTGATGAACACCATATGAACAGGATTCTATGTCAGTGTTTGGGGTCTGGGTTCGGGAACTCCTGGAAGACAGCCCTCTGTGAGGACCCGTGGATCTAACAGGAGAGTCCGGGGGACTATGTCACGCGGGATTTGCAAGAAGAGAAGAAAAAGAAGAAAAAAGAACAAATGAGAGAAAGATGATAAGCTTCCTTGATATCAATGATGAAAATACATGAGCTCTCGCAATAGAGAGAAAACTGAAAGGAGACAAGACTCAAAACTCATCTAAAAAACTTATGTGCTAACTCTACTCATATATATAGTACAATGGCCTTGGGCCCAATATAGACACTCGACCGATCTCGATCTGTGGCCGACTCTCGGAAGGAGGCCCTGATTTGCGGGTGAATGTTGGCGGTGGCTCTTGAAGTGCCTAGAATCACGCCGATGTCGACGCTGGCTGTGGCGGGTCGCCACTTGTCCGAAAGGGCTCTTTGTTGACGACCCGCGTGCTTTTGATCAAGGTGGTCTGGGCCGCTGGTCTTTTCAAGGAGCCTTGGATGTCCGACCTCGACCCGATCGAGGATCCTTGAGCTTGACCCCGGTCTCTGTCAGATGCATGAATAGTCCCGCACTGTGAGGCACAGACTAACACTCCCCACCAAACGCATTTACACTCGAGAGTGAAGAAAAGGAGGAAGCTTTGAGGGCTGGAAGCCATCTGCCTGAAAGTGATCCTCACGGAGTGAGGACGGCACCATTATGGTACCGGGCTTATGAGATCCCGGGCGTGATTGAAGAGCTTGAGGAGTGTTTTGGCCAAAGGGCGTGATCGGGCATCAATAAGAAAGTTTAGAGCGCCATGTCTTCAAGGGCAGCTGTATGCCTCAAGAAATGTAACCGACATTCCATGAGGAGACAGGTCAAGGCCAAAGGCACCCATTAATCGCATTCGGATTGCAAAGGAAAAATGGACGCCGATTTAAGGAGCTTAGCAAAATGCATTTGAGAGCAGCGCAGAAAATCCCGCTTGAAGATGGATGTAAGGATCGTGAGGTGGAGGCATTCCGCAAGAAGGTGTCGAGACCATGAAGCGCATCCACGGGCCGTTGCCAACCACGCCATTAGCAATGTAGATCCAATTGGTGGTGTTGTCCAGAGTGGCACCTTCTTCCCAATGTGAGCGGCGAACAAAACGTGGATCCCACCGGAGATCCGCCGAGATCCGAGGTGGTGTCCGGCCGCATGACCATCCATGACCTTGGTCCAAAAAGGAAGGCGCCAATCGAAGTCGGGGAACCCGGGGCGGAGGTACGCCTGAGGGAAGCATAGGGAGAAGGAACCATGCCCGCGGGTGGGTTCGAAATGGTCTCCCCGAATTGATCGACAAGATCTGGATCAAGAGCCCCGACACCAACGATCCCAAAGAGAAGCGTAGAGTCGAGAGTTGGGAGGGCTATCCCATCCCGTGGGGACCGCCTTGCTATCCAACGAGCTTGTAATCGATTGTAACCCATGAGGTGCTTTGATATAAATTTGTGCATAGGGAAGATCCGGGATGTCCTAGATACTTCCCGATTTGTTGTAGGCTTCGCTTGCCAGAGAGATAAATGATTGGCAAGCTCGGGCATGTACCCCGATGAAGAGTTTGGGTCCGAAAGGGATCCGCAAGATATGGATTGTTATCCCGAAGCACCCATTGCACGATTGGGGTCACCACCGAAAAGCCGGGCGTGGCCCATTTCCAAAGTGTTCCCGTATCACCCAGATAGAAATCATGAAATATGTAAGCCATGGGCTGAACCACTCAAGGTGATAAAGTCCGGATCGGCATGTGTATGAGATCAAAGACGACAAGGGCACAAAGACAACCCTTTGTCTTCAATGGAGAGTTCCGCCAACCAAGAAAATCTGCGACCGCCGTGGAATATCCACAGGCCATCGGCCGCATGCCACCGAAAGGAAGAGGTGGCGCCGAGCAACCACATAATCGTGATAGCGGGGAGGGAACCGGGAAGTCAACAGCATTCCGTGAAGAATGGCGATATGGGCGCCAAGTTTTGCTTGAGCCTCATCGCCAGATCGAATAGCTTGCCGTACCGTTGTTCGAGATCGATCCGGTTGTCCCTTTCGAGCAAAGAAAGTGGATCGGGTCATTTGGACCCGCTTCGGAGAAGTGTTGACTGGGAGGAAGATTTCCCGGTGTATTGAGACGAAGCACGGCAATCTCCGGGCCATCCAAGATCTTCTCGTTTCGCACCTCCGTAAGTTTCGATCTTGAAGAGAGGTGAGCCGAGAGGTTCAGATAGAAAGCCGAGCCGTCAAGGAGGCGAATTTGAGCGCCCCCGGCTGAAAGATTTTGAACTTGAGTGCTGAAATTTTCACACAGTTCGAGTACAAGGCATTGAGTTTAGCAATATCTGCGCCCTTGGTACTCGTGAGAGCTGCTTTTGGACTTGTTGTGCTCCAATAAAGTCTGAATTTCTCGACCGAGCCGAGCCCGTTGATCCGCGAGTTGGTCGACTTGAGCTTGTGTACTTTTGAGATCTGCATGAGCCCGTAAGAGAGCTTCATGCTTGTCTTGAAGTTGGGCCTCCAAAGTTGCAACTTGGGCATTTGTGCTTGAAGGTCCCGTGTACCGCATCGAGGCCTCTAGTGCCCATTGAACCCCGCCATAAGAGCGCCTTGGGATTCTTGTAACTTGAGAGCAAGCGGCTTGAGCATCCTGGCCGATAATCGATACAACAACCGACGAGGGTGTTGTGGTGGTGGAGCTTCTTTTTGCTCGGTTTGGGATGTTTGGGAAAAATGGTGTGAAGTGGATGGTGTAGCTGAGGAGGAGACAAAGGACATGGGGTGTGACTGTGGACATGACCAAAGGGAAGACGGTGCGTGAAGTGCCAACTTGGTGAGTGATTGGAAGGGAGCCGAGTGGAATTATGAGAATTTGGTGGTGTGGGAGGGAAGTAATGACGGATGAGGGCTTGAAAGTGGCCTCCCACGTAAAACTTCAGAAATGGAAGTGGTACTCAAGGCGGTCCATTTCTTGGAGAAGACGATAGAACATCATTTGGGGCCAATCTATGTGGTGTTTGGAGTGTAGCAAAGTTGAGGACCAGGTTATAGAAAGGTTTATTGATATGGGTGTTCTTGATAGAATACCCAAGGAATTTTCGCCACGTAAATTTAACAAAGGTTTCGTGGAGGCTTGTCGATATTGGTCGACGATGGACATTGGCATGATAAGGTGTGCACCAAACTCGCGGACATCGAGATCCCGTGATAGCGCACTCATGATACACAAGGGGTGTGCAAGGGAATATGAAATACCTCGTAAATCAAATGTTGAGTCAACTAAATAGTGGTGCCATCGACTACGCTGGTGTAACCTTGCGGGCCGTTAACGATATTGGCGATGAACCGCCTAACCGGTCGATTTGGAGCCGGAAGTTCCATTTGAGAGAATTCAGAAAGCTGGTGTCGCTCAAATGACTTCTTTATTTGGGCCAACAAGGGCTTCACTCGAAAGTGGGCGCCAAGAAGGATACAGATGCAAAAGGGCCGGATCCTTGGGAGCAAAGAGCTTGAAGTGTAGAAAATCTTGGGGCAGCCATGGGAATGATGTGCGTAAACGAAGAGGGATGCCAAAGGCGGAAGACGCAAAGTCGAAAGCACGGAGGACAAAGGCGCAGAGGAACTAAAAGGTTTGTTTTAGGGCTTAATAAACCGAGGCTAAGAGGTATGAAGAGTGCTAAACCGAACCGTTGATGGTGCTGTGTCAAAAGATGCCAAGAAGGGTATTGAGAGGCAAAAATTTGGCTAAGTCCCAAAAACGAAGGGAGAAGCAATGAACGGTGAGGATGAGACGCGGAAAGAAAGATCGGATGTGACAGATGGCAAAGGACACCCATTAATGTTCGACGGGCGTGAAAAGAAGGAATGGCATTCAATGCCGGGCAAACTCAAGTGGGATATCATTAAAAGGAATGTGTCAAGGTACCATGGCTAGATATGCTACGCGGAGAAAAGATTCTCATTTTAGAAACAATTTTGCATTGCCAACACGCTGGCGATTTGTGTGATTGGTCCACGCCGCCAAGGAGTGCCTCATGGGCTATATAAGACTAACCGAGAGGAGGAAAGGCATCCGATGGCGCCAAAGATGGCCGGCTGCCGGCTTGAACGAAGATCGCACGATGCCCACTAACCGCCGAGTGGATCACTTGCAAGATGAATTGTTCGGATCTTCGGCGCCGCCACAACCGCGTGGCATTCGAATGGACGGCTGGTGTGCCGGGATGGTGAACATCCCGACCAAGACCAACGGGATGGAGGTGGTTCTCGCACCTTATTTGGGATCCGAAAGTAACCTTTACCATCTCCTCAAGATTACCTCGCCTCCAAACCCCGAGTAGGGGGTTTTGCCTCTTAGGACTTAGTAGATAGGGCTCTGAGCCCGTTTTTGTATATAGGGCAGTGCCCATAGCGGAAATAGCTGGGCTGCGCCCACATTTTGTAAAAAATCTCCACTATAATATAATATACCGCCTTTCTAGTCACTGCGTGGTGTTTGCTTCTTGAACTGTCTCGTGGTGTTGATGTTCACTTTTCAGGTGATGAAATGCTTTGAGACTAAAACCATTAACCAATGTAGGTAATGGAGTGCCATCTAACTCAGCTAGTTGGAAAACGCTTGGTCTAACCACTTGAACAATTTGATAAGGGCCAAGCCAACGAAACTTGAGTTTACCCGGAAAATTTTTGTACCTGGAATCATAAAGAAGAACCAAATCTCCTTCTTTGAATGTTTTTGTCTTCAAACGCTTGTCATGTAAAGATTTTTGCAAATCGTTGTCCATGAAGAACACCTAATATAAGCATCCCTTCAAGTTCATCCAACGTTTCTAATTGATAGACCCGTTCTTTGAGTGCGTGGTGGATTATGAGCAGAGAGCTTGAAAACGGAGTGTTGGAAGGATGTATTCAAACAAAGATGAGAGCTTCCCGACCATAAACCAATTTAAAAGGAGTGTGACCAAGAGCAATCTTGAAACAAGTATTGTAGGCCCAAAGAACAAAGAGGGAAGTTTTGTCCGCTAACTGCGTGCGGGAAGGCCACAAATTTTCTTGAGAATGGTGACCGAGTTTTGTTGGTGCTTTTCGCCAACCCATTGCCTTGAGGATAGTAAGGTGTGCTCTTGTGATGATGTATCGGGGAGATAATCCGTCAGCTCCTTGATAGTATGATTGATGAAATGAACACCACGGCCACCGACCAGCCCGGGGCAGCCAATCGCGTGATAAGTTGTTGATAGAGGACTCTAGCCGTGCTTTGCCGCAGGTGTTGTCGGAAGTGCACAAGCTTCCGCCCATTTGGTGGCGTAGTCGTGAGAACTGGAACGTATCGGGCACGAGTGTGTGCCGCGCAGAGGATCTATAGGTCCCACAAAGTCCATTCCCCATTTGCCGAAGGGAAGTGGGCGTGGCACCGGCTGGGCCAAAGGAAGAGCCGCCACGTCGGGGGGCGCCCCACCACCGGCAAGCGTCACACGTGCGGGCGTGGGCGTGAGCATCTTTGAAGAGCGTGGGCCAATAATACCCGCTAGAAGGATTTTGCGTGCCGTGGTGTCACCATGAAAATGACCACCACCGAGCCCTTGATGAGCTTCTCGAACAATGTCTGGAACTTCATGAGGTAGAACACGTCCGAAGGATGGTGTCCTTACCTTTTTGTAGAGATGTCCCAGGCAACCATGGTGTAGTCGCGGACCTCTCGGAGAAATTGATGGCGACGGGATTGTCGCGGCTTGGAGAGAGAGCGCCTGCCTTACGGTGGTGGAAGAGCACCGTGAGGAGGTAATGCGCTGAAAATCATGGAACCAATGTGGTGTTGCCGTGACTAAAAGAGAGCTGAGCATCGTGAAAGCGTCTCGAGACCCCGGGCCGGGATCATCCGCGGTGGATGCGTGAAAGATAATCCGAACAACATGAGATTTGCCAAACCTTTATGAGCGATTTCAAAAGGAGCAAATTCTTGGAGAAGAAGGACCCAACGAGCAATGCGGCCCGTGGGCGTGGACTTGTTGATCAAATAGAGGAGTGCTTGGTGGTCCACAAAGAACTTGATTTGACTGCCCAAAAGGTAATGACGGAAGCGTTGGACACAGAAAATGAGACCCAAAGCTTCACGCCCGGTGGCGAGAATAGTTGCGCCGCCAGAAGTGAGTTTTTACCGGGCGTAGCGATTTGGTTTGTCAGTGTGCGCATCATATTCTTGAGAAAGAACAGCTCCAATAGCAAACGCCGAGACATCGACATGAACGTGAAAGGGCTTGTCCCATTGAGGAGGAACAAGAACCGTGCTCGAGTAAGCAAAAGCTTCAATTTGTTGGAGCTTCCGCCTGGGAATTCCAAGCCCAGGTGGATTCGTCACCCGTGAGTTTATGAATGGGATCTGCAATGGCTGCCAGTCCAGGTATGAAGGTGGAGTAATAATTGACCTTTCCCAGGAAAGAGCGTGTCTCCTTGATATTGGCTGGTGCTTGAGCCTTGAGCACACAACTGATTTTGGCAGGATCAGTGGTGATTCCTGCTTTGCTGACAACATGGCCTAACAGAACACCAGAAGTGACGCAAAAGGTGCATTTCTCAGGATTGAGACTAATGCCGGACTCATCACATTTCTGGAAGACGAGTTCCAATTTATCCAAATGGTCAGCCATGGAACTGTAGGCAGAGAAGTCATCTTGAAAAATTTGCAAGAAGGGATTTTCCTTCATGAAATCATGAAAAACTGAGAGCATGATGCGTTGAAATGTTGAAGGAGAGTTGGATAATCCAAAAGGAACCACCTTGTAGGCAAAAAGTGACCCCCGGGTGGTGAAAGTGGTCTTGAGTTGATCGTAGTCTTTGATGGAGATCTGATTGTAGCCGGAAAAACCATCCATAAAGGAGTACATCTCATGTCCACCCACTTCTTCCGAACTTGGTCCGTGAAGGAAGTGGAAAATGATCACGCCCGTGGCCCGATTGAGTTTCCGATAGTCCACACAGACGCGGATCTTACCATTGTGCTTAAGGACAATGACAATGGGGCTCACCCATTCGTAATGTTTGACCTCATAGATCAAAACCCGCAGCAAAGGAGTTTGTCAATTTCCGCCTTGGATTTTTTATCACGTAATTAGGGTTGAGCTCTGTCGTCGTTGCTAATCGGTCGTGCATCGATTTGGTAGGAATGGTGAGTTCCCCAAGCTTTTGTTGATTCCCTCAAGATCTTTGTAACTCCAGTAAAAATGTGTTTGAATTTTTGAGCAGCTTGACGGCCTGTTTACGATAAGGAGCCGGAAGATTTTGCGCAATGCGGACAGGTTGATTGTTGCCAACGTCCACAATCTCGACCGGAGTCCGAATATGGGGTATTACTTCAGTATCCCGGACAATGTGTGCAGGAGGTTGGAGCATAACCGGATCGTGGCACTTTGCGTGGTGAAAAGAGAGGTTGCTCGGTTTAAGTCTAGCAGAGGTTGCTTCATGACGGCAGGTACATCAACGGGGAGTTGCGGGAGGTTCAAAGATCTGAAAAGTGATCAACGCGTTGGATTCGATTGCAAGGAGCAGGTAGGGGTCAAGCAAGGCGCCCACGACTGGTCACGATCAAGAGTCATTTCTCCCCAAGGATCAAAGCATATTCGGGGTAGGATGATGAGGCATACTCGCGGGTGGAGCCCGAACTTGATAAATATTCGAGCTTCTTGAATCGATTAATGCGAGAGAGAGGGTTCCATTGTCAACGAAATGATCCTGCCCGTTTGCAAGTCCATGGTGGCATTGAGATGACCATCGATTGATGACTAATCGGTCCGTGGCCCAAAGAATGGATACTCTTTGCCTGGCGGAGAAAAGGTCTGCCTACCAGCATTTCATAGTCACCTGGATCTTCGCCAGCTTTCCAAACTCCAAATTCCATGGGAAAGCGGAGATCACCAATGTTGATGTGAAGAATAGGTGTGACGCCTTGAGGTCTCGTGATATGGCCATTAGCCAATTTGATGTCATATGGGGCACGAAAGAGTTGTGTGATGCCCATTTGTTTGCGGAGTTTATCCGTGATGAGATTGACTGCGCTACCTCCATCGATTTGAACATGGTTGACTTGCTGATTTCCCACCGTGGCATGGACCGTGGGTGTAGAGGTATACAGCCCCAACTAAAACAGTTGAAGTAGTAACCGGTCCTTGAGAGCAGGACAGAGTTTTAAAATGGTTGCCAAGCTTAAAGGAATTTTGATCTTGGCGAGCTCCTCTTGGAGTTCGAGAGGTACATGAGAAAAAGGATCTGCTGGTTCCACTGGTGCGGGAGTGCGTGGCAGGGAAGCAGCAACTTCTTTGAGTAAGTCAACCTCGGCTGCAATATTGGGATATGTCTGAGAGCGTGGAGGTTGAGATGTTGAAGGTGTATCTTGTCTTTGTTGAGCTCTAGTGGTGGCATGAACATTTGCCAATGTAATAAAACTTTCAGGCTGCATGAGGTTCAAAATGCTTTGGCGAACTTTGGGCATGACATGTGGCATGAGCTTTTCCAAGTCGTGCAAAGTGAACCTTTTTTCGTCCTCATGAGGAATGGTGTCAATCGCAAAGGCAAAGGCGTGCCCCCTTCGAATAATAGTCAAGGGGCGTGATGCCTTGGTGCAGCGTGAAACTAAACCAACCCAATTTGACTACCGGATTTGGAGGATTAAGTGCACGAAAAATTTCCTCTTGGGCTTGTTGATCCGGTGAGGTTGATTTCTCGGAGCCGGGTGATAGCGTGATTGCCGAGGCGCTCTTGGTGGCTTTAAGAACTGGTCGCGGGCCTTGTTTGCCATTAGCGAGCGAGTTAGTAAGCCGTGAGGCGGACCGATGTGGTTACGATTTGTGCGGGAAGCCGCACGAACTTGTGGAAGTTGAGGACACGCCCGTGGTGGTATGACCCCATTCTTGGCGGTGATAACACCGAGCTTTAGAAGGATCAAAAGGAGGACGTTGGTTGGATCCCCGTGGTTGGTCCCATTGCCGATAGAGTTCGTGGGCTTTTGAAGAGGTGGTCTGGCGATAGTGCGATTGTTCTTTGAGGTGTGGTTTGCACTTGATAAACCATTTTGTTGCGGAACGGTGTGGGATGAGTGCGAGTGCACTCTTCCGTGGCATGATTGCACATGTTGCATCGCTTGCAATGAGGCGGGCCATTGGTGGAGTTGCACTCATTGGCCAAATGGCCTTGGTATTTGCAAATATGGCACCGATTTGACTGCTACTGTGGATTAGCGTGTTGAATTTGAACGGCCGTTTGTGGAACCATGACAGTGGAATGAGCGGGAGCTCTTGAAGAGCCACGCCCGGGAGGAAACATTGACGGAGTGATTGACAAGTCGATAGCCCGCTCCAAAGTTTTGGATGCGGTATTGATCATGAGTCGAATAGCGGGAGGAAGTCCTTGGAGAAAACCGGACCAAAATCCGGCTCTGTGTAGGGTACTCCTTGAGCTTACTTAGCGAGAATGTGAAGTCGATCCCATAAAATCCGAGGCGGCGACTCTGTGGGCTCTTGTTGAAGTTCATTGAGTTGCTTGAGATGAAGTTGATCATCATCCGTGGTCCCAGAATGAGACGTAAAAGCAAAGCGCATTTGGCCCGGACCGTCTTGTTTCCAATGGCTTTTGTTGGACATGAGCCATTGATGAGGAGAGCCACGCCAGGTGGTGGAAAAGATGTGGAATTTCAGTTGAGGTTGCGTGACCATTTAGGACAGCTAGAGCCTCAAATTCTTCCATGTGGGCCTCGAAGCACTTTGGTCTAACGGTTTGCCTTTTCGTGTTGCCAAAGGTGGGATAAGTCGGTTTGAGTCCGAAAGGTAGATGTGAAAGAAAGTCGGGCTGGACAGAACAAGATAGTGAGGATATTGAGGTTGAGGTGGATGTGGCATTGTGCCCGGACGGGACCGATGAAGGGGTGATGTGCGGTTGAGAACCGGAAGTAGCCGGAGCATTGGTTTTGAGATCTGTAAGGTTGTAAATAGGAAGAGCAAAGGGGAAACGTGGGGAAAGGATATTCCCCGGTAGGCATAAAGGAGACATGTGGATAGCCGTGCCCACCGGGGAGATGATGGCTTGAAAGGAAGAGGCGATGGCCTCAAGAATGATGGATGTAGGCATGTTCAGGGGTGTGAAAGTACGGTTGAGAAGGTTGAGCCCGATAAGGCTCCCCGATAGTGATGAGGGGACTGGAGGTTGTGAGCAATGTTTGCACGCTTGGGGGCGGGAGGCGGGGACTTTAGACCGACACGAGGGGTGGGTGGCGCTGGACTGAGCCCTAGACCAAGATGGCCTCCCTCTATGTCATAAGCGAGATCCATACATGTCGCTGAACGGTTTCCGACGCCATGGCGCCTCCAAGCGAGAGGCCGTCTGGGAAAGGAGTTCTTCCGGGCGTGAAATTACGGACGGAACATGGCGGATGTAAGAAAGTAGGATAAAAATCGGACCCGGCAGTGGCGGCGGTGTTTGGGGTGCGGGTTCGGGAACTCACGGAAGATGACCCTGCGTGAGGACCCGTGGATCTAACAGAGAGTCAGGGGGACTATGTCACGGGATTTGCAAGAAGAGAAGAAAAAGAAGAAAACAGAACAAATGAGAGAAAGATGATAAGCTTCCTTGATATCAATGATGAAAATACATGAGCTCGCAATAGAGAGAAAACGAAAGGAGACAAGACTCAAAACTCATCTAAAAACTTATGTGCTAACTCTACTACTATATATATAGTACAATGGCCTTGGGCCCAATATAGACACTCCGATCGATCTCGGTGCCGACTCACGGAAGGAGGCCTGATTCGATGGAGGAATGTTGGCGGTGCCTCTTGAAGTGCCTAGAATCACGCCTGATGCCGACGCTGGCGGTGACGGGCCGTCACTTGTCCGAAAGGCGCCTCTTGTTGACGACCACGGGCTTTTGACCGCGTGGTCTGGCCGCTTGGTCTTCTGCGGAGCCTTGGATGTCCGACCCGTGGTCGACCGAGGATCCTTGAGCTTGACACGGTCTGTCAGATGCATGAATAGTCCTGCACCGGGAGGCACGGGACTAACAAATCGGCCCCCATAGGCTCGGTGACGCCGAACAAAGTTTATGCAAAAACTTAGGTAACAATGTTCTCAGCCCATTCACGTCTGTATGAGGCCAATATTTTCTGCTTCTATCATAAAATATTGATTCTATGACAAAGGCCCTTCTGCCACCTGTTGGCGAAAGCAACTTTACTGTCCTATCTGTTGCTTATAAAAAAACGATTCCTCAAGTTGTTGCAAGCACCTGATGCAATGGTATCATTTTTTAGAGTTAGATAGTTGCATTCCTGTTGTTTATACATTTTGTGGATGCACAAATCCAATTGGACGTTTCCCCATGCTTGCAAATGTGTCCTTTACCCTTTGAAGGGTGTGTTGGAGAGTATATATAAACGAGATACTTTGTTTGTCATTTAAATATGCAGTTGTAATCCAAATACGTTTTTGCACATTTGTGATTTTCCATTCTGCGTGTATCTTAGGTTGTTAGCATGAAAGCACACCCATGATGGCCTTTCCCATCCAAGCTGCTACTCCAAAAAACTCTCTTTTAACTCTGGCTATTTTGTCGCAAAGTTGCAAAAGAAAGCAAATGACAAATAGAACACATAATTAGTATTTATTTATAATGCCACATTTTGAACATGCAGAGCTTAAAAACCCATTCCTTTGGATGCATATGTATTTTATATGTTGTGTGTTCTTCTTCCTGTTCATAAATCTGTCAAAGAACATTTGTTATTTAACCTCCAGGCGATTAGTTCATTATGGATTCAATGCATTTTCAAAACAGAATGATCTTGGGTTTTGAAAATGTAGATGAGTGTTGGCTCTTTCAAATGTAGTTTAGGTTGACAATGATTTGTATTGCAGGTTACCTGTTTCGCATTTTCAAGATGACAATGATTTCATATTCCAGCTTAGCTCTTTCATGTTTTCAAGACAACATCAAAATATGCCATATCCTCTGAAGTTGATGAGGTGCCATACAACAAGATTTGGCTCGGATTTGGTCTGGACAATAGAAGCCGTTAGTATCTTTGCAGTTGTTCTCATCATCAAGCATGCCAACCCCGGATGTGTTTTGAGCTTTTGAAACGGCGACATGTTAAGCATCTACGTTGCAATTATGTTCTGGAAAAGATCAAGCTTGCTACCCAAACGGATCGACTCAGACGTCTGCACATGTAGTAAGTTCTGTCCTGTATTGTTGTCCTTACGCATTCTGTGAGCAAGATTATATCTTTCTTCATGTATATTGATCCTCAAAACTCTCTTTCCTTTTGTTCAAATCTTTTTATCCTAATACATTTTTATGCAGTCACGACATGTCCACTAAATATTCTTTGTTTCTTGGCCTTAGCTCCTTGCATTTCCATTTAGAATTCTCAGATTTCAGTTAATTTGCAAAGATTCACTAAACTAGATATGCATATTAAGACAGATGATGTCTGCAGTGCAATACTTGCTGAACATGCACATCCCCATGGACAAATTACTATTTAAACTGATCCAGATACTTTTGTTACATTGCTGTACAAATGGTGCGATTGCCTTCGTATCCACCTGAAACGTAACAGTTGAAGCCGACAATCTTGCTTACATTACAACGGCAGGTTGTGTCCATATGTGCATCCAAGAACATTTTGATACTTTTATTGCAATGATGACCCCGGCCTAGACTCATATTTGGCCATCAGCAACTATTTGAGCTATTTGCATTTGCTGTAAGCCAATTTGCATAAAATTCCTTAACAAAGGTATGGTTTTATTGTGTTTCTTAGGTTCACTCACATTTACAAGTGATGGCTTTCTCTGTCTTCTATGTGCAGAATGTAAGGAGCCCCACTTCCAGCTCAATTTCCTACAAAAACCTCCATTAGATGCCCGATAGAATCTGTAATACAAAGTTCCAGTTGCCTTTATTTGGAACTACTTCCCGTGCCTCATGCTCCTCCTTTTGGTTAGAAACCATCAATCACATTTCCCACTTCAGTCTTATTTGGAATCACAGTTTGTGTATCATATACTTATTTCATTTATTTATACATTTCTATATTATCTCCTTATGTGGAATGCCAAATTCCTGTCGTACAATACCTATTTTATTCATGCTGAACATTTTGCCATAAACATGGACTTTAATGTATTTGCTAGAGATGGGTACATGTTCATGTGTAGTATAAAGAAAGGGCTGGATTAATAGGAATATGGAAGAATGAGTTCATCTTACTAGAATTATCAATAATACCTATTTTCCTTTCTGTATCAGAGGCCATTTATATCGATGCCTCTCTCAGAGTTTCTTTCTAAATAGAACATAGCATGTTCAAGCTGTTTACTCATGTAGGCATAATATTTGTCTTTGTGTTAGTGGTAATACCTAACCTCATGTAGTAATGATTAAAAATGCCATTTATTTCTTGAGGTCTGTCACACCATTACATAACGTCATGCAAGGCTTGCCATCCATCTTGAAACAAAAGATACAAAATCCCTATTGGAATAGAAGCTAGAGTGTAATACCAAACCCTTAATTATATAGACGTAACTACAAAATCCACATTGGACAGAAGCTAGAGTGTAATACCAAACCCCTAATTATATAAACAGAACCAAGTTTCAAACCCATAATTTCGTAAACAACTCTGCATTCTACCTTTGCCTTATATCCCAAAGTGCCACTATACACACTAGCTCCATTGTGTTGTATTCCCAAGCTAAAGTCCAAATGCCATGACGTTTACGAATCGAATGTGCTTCTTTAGTCCAAAGTTCATGTAAAGTGAGAACAAAAAACAAAACAACCACCTCAAATTGCAACAAGACAAACATTAATCCATATTCGTTTTTCATTGAACAAACAAATAGTCCACTATGACTAAAGGCCATAAATTGGGGTTTCTCGGGTCTATGCCATGACCATCAGAAGTAAAATAGAATGTTCGTAAAGTTGTTCATCATGAATGTTACGATAACTTATCGGCAAACTCAATGGCAAGATGGAAGATCAATCATAACTTAGGACATTATTTTATACTTGCCCCATGCACTACTTTATGAATGACACATGTGATTTCATCTACATCGCCATGTTGCATTGAATAAACATAATGATAACCTCTTCCATATATCGCAAATTAAACACAATGTATTTTGGTATTTATACATCCTTGCCTACATTACATGTTTTAGCTAAAGCCCGGCAACGCCGGGCACTGTTACTAGTATAATTATATATTGCAAATCTTTTTTTGATTGTTCATGCAGGTTGAATGAATTGGGTTAGTTTATATTTTTTCCTAAAGGGTGTTGACTGTCAGAGTCTGAGCTCCAAACAACGTATAATGAAGTCTTTGATAATGGGGATTGAATTCTAGAAGGTTTAAGAATGGAGATTAATGTTTGCTCTTAGAATAGGACGTCGATTATGTCGTTTCATATAGAAATTGTTCCATTGTGTAGCACTTTCTTAACTCTGAATTGTGAAAATCCAATTTGGTAGCATGAAGTGTGGCAAAGGGTTGATCCAATGCCAAATTACATAAAACCACTGTGACGTTCCCCTAAAATATACGGTATACATACGTATATTCTAGGCCATGGCACTATACAAGCCTACCTTAGTAGCCTTGTATACCTTAGTATGTAGATAAGGGAGCATGGCTAAGTCATCCTATATAAATTTTCTAACCTTAGATGCATGTGATTAGGATTAGATGTAACTCTCATTTTATAATCATGTTACGTGGATATAGGATGTTGGTTGATCATGTTTGCACCAGGGCCCCAAGCTTATTTGCTTGCTTCATTGTCCAGGAAAAAGCTTGTAGCTATTGCATCAATTCGCACGGGGTCCCACAGGCTACGGATTGAGACAGGTAGATGGGAGCGGCCGCAATTAAGCAAGACTATGTGCCTGTTGCCAGTTACAGGTTATTGAAGATGAAAGCCATACTCTTCTGAGTTGCCCTGCTTTTGAGATAGTCCGGAATCATTTTTTGACCTTAGCATTCCATTCCACGCTTCCACAACTTCTCAGAGCACCATCTGTGCATGACTTGGCATTATACATACTTGAGGTTCTAGATAAACGTCTGCAATTACTGAGCCCCCAGTTGTCATTATCTCTGTTTGTCTAGTATCATCATTACTGCAAAGGTTTTTCCCTAAAAACCTTTCGAGGCAGGGGTTTTTTAATCCTAGTAGTAATGATTGTACTAGCCCATTGTATGGGTCCCATGACCTATTGGTCTCCGTGGACGTTAAAAAAACTATTCTATTCTATTCTATTCTATTCTATTCTATTCTATTCTATTCTATTCTATTCTATTCTATTCTATTCTATTCTATTCTATTCTATTCTATTCTATTCTTGTATTAGGAAGGGGGGTAGTGACCTAGTAGCCTTGTTTAGATGATGCTTCTATTAGACCATTTAGTTTCTATTATATGCAGCCTGTGCATAGAGCCCACCAGGCTATGGAGTGACTGAGCACTACATAACGGAGATAGTGGCAAGATTGCTGGAGCACCAATTTTATGGATCTGATGCAAAAGGGTACATTGCTGGCAAAAAGATATTGCAGTCAAAGTTGGAGTAGAAACAACAGTTTTATGTGGAATGCAGAAGTCGCTTTATTGTTGCAAGACATGCTTGGGGGTTTGAAGCATGAGCACTACGCAAGCATATCCTTCCAATAGCCAAATAAGTATAATGAATGTCTCTCCATTTAAGAATACACATTTTAAAATAAAACCTTATAAATATTTATTAATATAACCTTTAAAATAACTTTGGAACATTCTAACATTAGTACTTAGATTTTAGTTAAAGGCTGAAAACAGGGTTGCGGCTTCTTTAACGTCAGTTGCGACTAGCCATTCCAGATCTGCTCCCAGATTTTAGGAAAGTAATCTGTAGAGTCACAGAAAGGTCCGACTTTGCTATTGTTGTTGTATTAATTTGGCTAACATAAAAAAAAAAATGGTTACCTTTTGTGAGAAAAAAGGACTTTCCTATTATGAAATAATGGATCTAATTCTTGCGAAAGACATGGCTCTTCTGCTCAATTTTGAAAGGAAGGAAGGAAGGAAGAAAGTATATTTAACGTCCACGGAGGCCAACTGGCCTATGAGACGGTGATACAATGTAGTGGAGAATTTCCAAACACAACAGAAACCCTGTACAATGTGTCTCTACCACTGGGATGAAAAAACCCCCCATGTGGGAGGAAAAACCCTTGTAGTAGGCGTTGAGAGGCCCTATCTGGGCGCTCAAATTCCGTGTGCTGTGAGAGACTCCCTGACGGTGGAGACTTGCAGAATATAGGACGCGAGACATGCCACCATTGGCGAAGCCAACAGTTGATGAATTGCTATCTCAGAGCATCTGAGATCGGCATGAGCTGCTCGGATGTGTGCATATGCTGGGCATTCCTGTAGAGCATGGTGTTCATCTTCTACTATCTGCATGTGACAGCACTAGCGTAATCTCTCATGCCGGGGGATTCTTTGCCCTCCATCCGTACCCCAGTGGCCAGTCTCAATTCTGAGATGGTGGGACCCTGTCCTTATTGCAGCTATAGCTCTCCGTTTCTTGGTAGAGATGTGTGCCTTCAGATACTGGTGGGGGCCGTGTTCAAGCGACGGATTGACCTGCGTGTGGTAGTGCTCTGTTTTGGGCTTTGCATTGATAGTCTATGGACCATCTTGCGAACCATCCCCTACAATGCTCCTGCCACAATCTCTTCAGACGTTGTGGCCCTTGTGCCAATAACAGAGCCCGGGGAGGAAGACGTTGTGCATCCATTCTGTCAACCTTATAAAAAATGCATAGCGTGTGCTGCGCGATAGCGAATCGCTGCGAGGGGCAAAAAACGATCTCATCTGACAAAATCGGATAAGGCACCGTGTCCTTGGCCTTAGGTGGTATATCGGAAAGCCTATACGTACCCTCTCTAGCTTATCCCAAGTACCCTTGCTAACCACTGGCCCCCATACCTCTACCCCATACATCAATCTTTGGTTCCACGAGTGCTCGAAAAGGTGTGCTTTGCATGCCCAATCGCTTGAGAGATCTATTACGTAATGTACTATTCGCATTGCATAGGGCTTTCCATCCATGGCTGACCCTTCTTTCTACACGATCATCCCATAGCATGTTAGCAGAGAAATCGATTCCCGGATACTTAAAGGTCCTTACAACTTCCATCCTTTGTCCTCGTAATAGAAGTCGGGATATCATCTTTGCTTGTGATTGGGATTAACCAGCAGCTTGGTTTTCTGCTGGTTGGTTGGTATCATTCTGCTATGTCCGAGAATTGACTAATGTTCTGCATACTTCTAGTCTGTATGGGATAATAAGCCCGGATAAATGCATAGAGCAAGCTGTTTTCTTGTATATGCCTCCGCAAGCTGCGGGCCACCACCTCCATGTTCTTGCATCCAGGTCTCCAACTTGTCAATATAGAGTCCAAAAAGCGTTGGAGATATAACGGGCATCCCTATTTAACACCTATGGTGTTGTTCACGTGTGGTTACGATGCGAGGCAAAGTGGCATATATTAGATCATAGAGGGTAGATGGCATTCTGCAAATCCTGTGGGACATGTAGCTCCTGCAAGTGTTGCCACAACAGGTCCCGAGGGACCGTATCATATGCCGTCTTAAAATCCACGAAACAGCAATACAAGTCACGTCGTGCATTGCGGCTAGTTTCCATAAGGATTCTGAGAGTAAAAATATGATCACTCGTGGAGTGGACAGGGCAGAAACCTGCTTGGCCAACTGCACGTACTCCAGTTTCCTCCGCCCATTGCGTTAAAGAGTTGCTTGATAAATTCTAGTTAGGAGAACAAATTTTTGACATCCCTAAAGACTCTTACTAAGCTGTTGCTGTTGTTTAAGATGCCATTCTTATTTGAAAACCCAAAGAAGTAAGGATGGTTGTTCTATCAGGATCTCTCGAAATTAGGTAGAGCCAAAGTCTGCTTGTTGACGCACTATCAAGCCTAAACCCAATTGGTTGGTGAACTTGTGTCAGAAGGCTCAATTTTTGTAATTCACTTCGGATATATTTGATAAGGTTTGCTGAGTTTCCAGGAAGTGGAGTGGATTCGTATCAGTTGGTATCAGAGCCAAGTCATTCCATAAATTCTTGTGCAATGGCCCAAAAGAGATTCAAGGCCAATACAATTAAGCCATGAACGCCGTTGCTCAAATTGCCACTTAGAATGGAATTCTTGCTTCATCCAACTTTACCTCGAAGAAAATTGGAGTACACCACTATATTATATGGACCTGCCTGATATATACCAATGTTTGCCTTTGCCTGCGAGTCCTTTACTTGTTAATCTTCCTCCTCCTGCAATAGCTAATACCAGTATAGAAAGAAATGAAGGTTGAAGCAATGCTTACATATGCAGGAGATAAACAAAGCCCACTAGCAGTTCTAAGATTTCTAACATCATGACAAAATTACTTTTTGAGAGAGTCAAAGCGGCCATGGACAAGTATTTAATTGATGTAGCTAGAATATGATGGCAAGGTTGGAAGAAATTACTACCTCGGATAAAAACATGGCCAAATTCTAGAAAAGCATTCGAATCACATAACATACGTGCCAATTATTACCCAAATCTTAAGAGGCAATAGGATGTTTTCAAATAGGGGGAACATGAATCGATACATCATTTCTATTCTAAATTTTCTTATCTAGCAGTTCAAGTAGGCGAATTGCAGCCAAAAGAATTGTCGAAAAGTGCAATAATCTGAAAATTTATAGCAGGTTTGAGAGATCCATTATAGCAAAATTGTGATCGGTAGATCTATCCATTATAGACGAAGCAGTGAGGAAAGCTGACGTAGCAGAGATAAAACTCAATGTCGGTTCAATAAGATATGACATATGGAGGGGTATCATCAGAAAGGTCTATAAAGTGGACAATGGCAGTGAAAGAAAAAATATAGAGTGAGCACCAACAAAAAAAAAAAGATATAATTTTCTTGCAAAAAACATAAACAGTGAACGAGGAATAGCCAATGATCAGGCTAGAATTCCACCGAAAAAAAGAAGATAACTTTCTTGCTAAAAATATAAATAGTGAACGAGGAATAACCACGGATCAGGCTAGAACTAGGAGGATGTTATCATTGCGCGGACTTGATTGTAAGAATCAATGTCCAAAACTAGCTGCCAACACTAAAATGATACCAGAGCCACCAAAAGATGATACTCGAGCAAAAGCATGCCCTATTGCACAGATTTCACATGTTCTATTTGCTCATGAAATACCCTAAAGCTCCCATGCCAAGTTTGGCAAAGCAAAGGTAGAAGCTTACGACAGAAGCATACTTCAAATTGGTTATCAAAATGCATGTGAGCGCTACTGAGCATTGTAAAGTCGATTTGATTTGAATTAAAGAAGTAATTATTTTCTTCAAGTGTTTGCTCTTGATAGGAAGGAGGTTGTTGTATCTGTTGTGCAACAAACAGATCCTAAGTACTCTATTTTCTTGAGATGTCTCTTAAGGATTGATGGTAAGATTACTAGCCCTGGAGAGGAGGTGGAAAACCTTAGTCAGGTGACTAGCTTTGGCAAAAGGACGTTAGTTCTCAAGACAGATGGTCGAGTTTGATCAGTCTTTGAAGAAGCTAGTTCTTTAAGACAGGTGATCGAGTTCGATCAATCTTTAAAGAACATATTCCCACAAGATAGATCATCGAGTTCAATCAATCTTGAGAAGGAAAGAATGTGTTACGACACAAGCAACAAGCAACAACAATCAACCCATGCTTTGAGACTCTTTAGATATTTTCCACAACAATCCACCCACGTTTTTATTTGTTATTTGTGTTGACATGTATATTTGATTTTAATATTGTTGTTGTGCTTCATATTTTGGCATTGTTGGAGTGGTTCTAGTCTACAATTGATATTTAAAATAGTTCTAAAAGTTGTAGCACTTGATTTGTTTGATGAACAATATTGTTGTTGCACAACATTAGAACTAAATACCAATTTTTATCCCTGTATAGATCTGATGCAAAGGTGTACATTGCTGGCAAAAAGATATTGCACTCAAAAGCTAGAATAGAAACAACAGTTTTATGTGCAATGCAGAAGTCGTTTTACAGTTACATTGTTTGTTTTTGGTGTTGGGGTTTTTGGCTTTTTGCCTGTCTCTGCATGTACCGTCTCATAGGCCTCTGGCCTCCGTGGACGTTAAAATAAACTTCCTTCCTTCCTTCCTTCCTTCCTTCCTTCCTTTACCTTCTCAATGAACATTGCCATTCTGTTCACATCCGGAATATGCATTCAAAGGTTGTTACAACCACCAGATTGATAACGAGATATCTCAAATATCAGATTGTGTTTGTGCAAGACATGTGAAGGGAAATTTTTATGTTGTAAGCAATGCCACGGTTCTATTGCGACAGCAATAGAACCGACATTCCTTGGATGGGGACGTCCCTTTGTCTCTCCTCCTATTTATTCAGCCTCTCTTCATTGTTCTATCATCGGCGTTCTCTTGAGCTAGATTTCTCCTTCTTCTCTATCCTATCAGTTTCCCTCACCCTCCCTCCCTTGATGGTTTTCATTTGATCGTGTTCATTAGTTCCTTTTCTAGGTCCTTTAAATTTGCATTCTTTATTTCTTCAGCGTGGCTTTGTAGTCTCTGAGGCATACTTATTGGTTTACTTTTTCTCGGCATGGCACTAGTATTTTATTTATTCATTCATGTTTTCTCTCGGTGTGGCATTGTAGCCTCTGAGTCAATATTTATTATTCATATTTTCTCTCGGCGTGGCGCTGTTGCCTCCGAGATCATGTTTATTGTTTTTTCTCGGCGTGGCGCTGCAGCCTCCGAGGCAGCACTAATCGGTTGTTTTTTCCCGCGATGGTCATTCCGCGGACGGTTCCCGATTGGTCAGCTGTTGTTTCTTTCTCGGCGTGGCCCTGGAGCCTCCGAGTCTTCTTGCCTATGGCATCTAACTCATTGACGGGTTATTTTTCTTTCAGCCTTGATTCTGCAGGATTGTTTAAGGTCTTGGGGTTGCCATAGTGCGTGGGGTCGTGCTTCAACTATTTGCTTGGGTTTCCTCAAAAACCTAAGAAGGCGTGGTTCTTCTTTCCGATGAGGAGCAGTCACCGGGTCTTCTCACCTTTGCATCGACCAAGTGGCAGATAAAACCATCTTTTATGTTGTATTCTTCAATACCATCATGCTCTCGATGATTGTCTAGTTTTGGAGCATTTAAAGTTCATATTTCCAAATTTATCTATCCCTAGTGAGGGATCCATTTGTACTCAATGTTTTACAAAGCTCAATGAGAACACCACTTCACTTCGGCCAGTATATGCCTATCATAGGACCCATCCTAGGAATGCAACTTAGTCACATGCATGAATAAACATTTGTCTTTTACAATGCCACCATTCTAGCCTTTCTTTGCTCCCATATATACATGTCCTTTCAACTAAACATGTCCATATAACATGAAAAGATGATATATTTCTTTTCAACTAAAAGTAAAAATTATTATTGAGGGATTTATGAACTGCTTTATAGAGTGTTGATTATGATGTCATTCATCTCGGTTCAAATATGAAAATCATATCTTAATCAAGACAAAGGGGTATTAAATGTAACAAGGACAAAGTGGCAAGGGAACAATGCAAAGTAAACTACATTAGCATAATCCCGGATGTCAAACATGTTCAAGCTTCATCATCGTTCGAATGTAGTCAAACTATCTTTCTTATACAAATTTCTTCGTTACCACAACAGTGAGAGTTGTTTGCTAAATGTTGTTGAAGCGCGGATAAACATTTCGTGCACAAAACTAAGATGAACGAATTTGAACAAGTTGTGAGACAATAAATTTTGCCTTGAAACAAGGCAATAATAGGTTTGGTAGGATTGGACAACATATATAATTATATTGCAAATCTTTTTTTGATTGTTCATGCAGGTTGAATGAATTGGGTTAGTTGATATTTTTTCCTAAAGGGTGTTGACTGTCAGAGTCTAGCATGAGCTCCAAATAACGTATAATGAAGTCTTTGATAATGGGGATTGAATTCTAGAAGGTTTAAGAATGGAGATTAATGTTTGGTCTTAGAATAGGACGTCGATTATGTCGTTTCATATAGAAATTGTTCCATTGTGTAGCACTTTCTTAACTCTGAATTGTGAAAATCCAATTTGGTAGCATGAAGTGTGACAAAGGGTTGATCCAATGCCAAAACATAAAACCAATGTGACGTTCCCCTAAAATATACGGTATACATACGTATATTCTAGGCCATGCCACCATACAAGCCTACCTTAATAGCCTTGTATACCTTAGTATGTAGATAAGGGAGCATGACTAAGTTATCCTATATAAATTTTCTAACCTTGGATGCATATGATTAGGATTAGATGTAACTCTCATTTTATAATCATGTTACGTGGATATAGGATGTTGGTTGATCATGTTTGCTCCTCTTGTATTGGGAAGGGGGGTAGTGACCTAGTAGCCTTGTTTCGATGATGCTTCTATTAGACCCTTTAGTTTCTATTATATGCAGCCTGTGCATAGAGCCCACCAGGCTATGGAGTGACCGAGCACCACATAACGGAGATAGTGGCAAGATAGAGGGAGTCCCTATTGAGTGCGGCTACTAGAGTTAGGCTTATAGCCGGTCACTTCGAGAGAGCCGGGTATGAATCTGCCACTTCCTAGGCCGATGTTGTCGCCCTGACCCTCAAGAGTTGCAGGTGTTAGCTTGACTTTTGTTTTGGGAAGTCCAGTCGGGTAAGGCGTTGTCTTCCGAGAAGGGGAGATACAACCCTTCTTACCTCATCAGACCGGGGAGATGCAACCCGGAGTAGCCTCGTTGGGTGATATTAAGAGGTTATATCTCCGGGAAGTTACAATCACGACAGAGCCTGATTTAGTCCATCATAGTATGTATGGGGAATGGAGTGTTCAACTCGAGCCATTGTCTATTGCCAGCCCAGTCATTGTTATATCTCGATCTGCTCTATCTTGAGATCCCAGCCGTCAGTCTACTTTCCCCCATGAGTCTGAGCCTGGGTAGGAGCTCATATGATGATGATGTATTGATATCTATGATGGATCTATTATTGGATGGATGGCGTTATCCTTCGAGATATATAGCCGACTATATTGTATTGTATTGCTAGTGCTGACGTTGTATTTATGCTTTCGCTGTTATAGGAGCCCATAGAAGACATGTGCTCATGTCTCCGTCCTGTGCCCTAGCCATCTTGGGAGCGAGACAGACGGAGGGCTATGCAGCCGATGTTGCTGGATGGGGGATTTCCCGTGAGGTATGCGGATGGGCGTCGTATGGAATGCTTAGGACGATCATTTCTGATAGAAATCCGAAGTTCATCAGTGCCTTTTGGCAAGACTTCTTTAACACGATCTGCACCAAGTTGTGGATGAGTTCTGCTTATCATCTGCAGACAGATTGTCAAACAGCGTGCACCAATAGAATCTTGGAGGACATGTTGAGAAATTATGCTTGAAAAACGACTTCCGGGATAAAAATTTACATAGCTTTGCCTTAATTGTATAGCATTTTCATCAAGAACCACTCCCATGGATCCAACAAAATGGCACATCATACTTATTATTGTCCAGGTTAAAAAGCCCCTGCCCCGGAGGATTTTTGGGGAAAAATTTGTTGATAGAAAGAAGAGTGCTGTCAAACTGTACAAATATATACCATGAGAGAAACATACACACACATCAGGCGAGTGCTCGAGAAAGTAACTGATCCCGCCGATCCATGACCTCTTAAAGGTATGATCCCAGCATCCGTACCAAGCCATGCTCAACATCTTATGTAGCAGCTGGCCAGGCCTGACCAACTCAGTGTAGCGTGCCCGGATTTGATTTGTCTTCCACTGCTCCCACTTGGCAACGTTGACAAAATCTGTCCTGGTGTGGCTCCCCAATCCATCTCCCCATCTCAATTTGGAAGCGGTGTGCACTTGTGCAAATTGAGGCAATGGATCTGCACTTTTTCATGGGCAGATGGGTGCGCAGGTCTCTTTGTAGGAGCTGCTCCAATGTGGGGTTTATGTGGTGTGGGTAATATGTCGTCTTGACCTGTCCAAGGGCGCGTGCATCCCAAAGCTTCCAGAGGAAGCATGTGTGCTTCAAGCTTTGGCGATCGACCTCCGTTTGCACTTGGATTCACCTGCGCTCCTGCACATTCTATCTAGCCAACTACTGAGCACTCTTTTTTCGTCAGCATGCCTTCAAGTGCTGAGGCTCTATTAGCATAGTGTAAGCCAGGTTAGGGAAGTGAACATTGTCCATACTGATCAACTTCTGAAAGTAGATGCTGTAGCAGTCAAGTGCCCCTCTTTGAAGAGGCGGGAAGCCTATCTTCTAATAATATTTGATATGGCACTGTGGACTTTACCCCTAGTGCCTATGCTACGAAAGCTTTCTGCACCTTCTTCAAGTCATTCAAGGTGGCAAGGGACACCACCGAGCCCCAGACCTCGACCCCATATAAAAGGATAGGCTCCATTAATACCCTTAATAGGTGCGACTGCTGGGCCCAATTACACAACTTCGTCCAGTGGCTATTCTTCTGCATGACATACAATGCTTTCCAGCCTGCTTGTAACCGGATGGAACTGTCCCAGTACATGGCAGACAGAAACTCCACACCCAAAAATTTGTAGGGGGTACCACTTCCACACTCTGGCCCTGATAAGTGAGGATGAGGGTTCTTGGCTGTTGTGTGGATGATATGAGGACCACCTTGGTCTTGGCCAAGTTGACACGCATGTCAGCCGCCTGGCAGAATGTGTCTAGAGCACAGAATGTCCGCCTGAGTGTAAGCTAGGAGGTCAACATCATCAGCATATATCAATTGTTTGGTAATCTGATGCAAACATTGAGCTCCATCAGTTGTATGCTACTTTGAGGAGATGCAATAACAAGATGTAAAGCCATACCTATTACATTCAATTTGGGTTTATTTCAAGGCAATAAGATACGAATATAGCAGTGATTGAATCACTATGTATGCATGGCTGATCACCTTGCATGATTAGGGTGCTTACACAAGGCACTACAGTTGCTTGAACCTATGCCATGTGCTCCAGTTGAAGAAGTATGAAGAGCATTGCTTAATGCTTCCAGAAGTTATGAAGAAGTCAACAATGTGCACTATACATTAGAGTGGAACAAATAAACCTAGTGGTTGGGACCATTGGAGTCTACTGGATTGGACAAGTAACCCCTCTTAAAAATGAGGTCATGAAGGAAAAAAGTTAGATGCAAATTGTAGATACACCAAACTTTATGCCTAAGCTCGACCTAGGCGACTAAACAAAGTCATGGCAGAGACAAGGAAAGGAGATGCATTGTCATTCAATGATTCTAACTAAAATTATTATAAAGAAAAGAGGGCAAAGAAGATCATTTATTTGGAGTCAATACCAAGAGTCTCAGTCGTAGCAATAAGGTAGTCACATTTTGTTGTAGAGAGGCAAGAATCAGACCTAGGAACTTTTGAGACTTAAAATGCAATGCAAGCTAAATTTGACAACGTATTGACAAGACATGCCTTGCTGTTTTTTCCAACAAATTATAGTTTCTTACTTCTGCATCAACCCAACTTGCAAAACATGTTGGGGAAGTTTAAGTCAAATGGCAGCCCCTGGAACCTATAATATCAATTCATGATTACATCAGCAAATACTAGAATTTGTCAATGCCAAACATCATTCGCCATGGGTATGATTTAAGTCTCCAAATTGTCATGATCAATGCCATTCAAAGTTCTCAACTTTACTATTATAATGACGGGGCAGTTAATTGTGATGGCCTTATAGTTTATTTGACAATAAAAATAAAGAAAGAAAGAAAGAAAGAAAGAAAGAAAGAAAGATATTCTGCCAAGCGACTAATATGTGCGTCAACCTGGCCAACACTAAGGTGGTTCTCATATCATCCTCACGTCAGCCGAGGATCCCCTCCTTCAATTACCGAGGGCATAATGTAGAAGTGGCATCCACATACAAATATTTGGAAGTGGAGTTTCCTTCTACTATGCACTGGGGCACATCCATATGGCTACGAGTGACGACAGGCTGGAAGGCACTATATGCAATGCAAAACAATAGTCATAGAGCATAGTTGTATGATTGGGCCCATCAGTCACACATGTTCAAGGTCTTAGTGGAGCCTGTCCTTTTATACGGGGTTGAAGTATGGGGCCCAGTAGTATCCCTCGCTACCTGGAATGACTTGGAGCAAGTGCAGAAAGCCTTCTTGGTACGAGCACTAAGGGTGAAGTCCATAGTCCTATATCAAATTCTACTGCAGAAGATGGGATTCTTGCCTCTTCAGAGGACGGCCCTTGATCGCCACATTGTCTATTTTCAGAAAGTGGTCAACATGGATGATGCTCGTCTCCCTAACCTAGCTTATATCATGGCAATGGGGCCGCATCGCCTCAAGGCCTGCTGGAGGGAAAAGAGAGTTGAATGGTTGGCTAGATGGAATGTGCAGGAGCGCAGGTGCATACATGTGCAAACAGAGGCAGATCGCCATAGCTTAAGGCAATATCTTGACCAGGGTTGTTTTCGTACGCATACGGAACAAATTTGGGCGTATAGTACCTTATTTTTTATATAGTACGTCTGCTACATTACAAAATAAGGTAAAAAATAATAATATTTTTTTTGGCGGGGTTTTACCTTATCCCTATGCCCGAATGCTATTTTCGAGAACCCTAAACCCTAAAATGGCCGTCCTCCAAGCCGCTTCACAATGTAAGTTAGGAGAATCGATTGCACATGCTAAGGCCTCTTAAAGAGTTTCTGATGCAACATTCTGATGGTTTGGAGCGAAGTTAGGCTGATTTTCGGTGCAAAGATCTTTTGAACGAAGCTCTTGGAAGGTTTTGATTATTTTTCAGGTTTTCTTATCATTCCCATTTACCTCTGGTAGCTAAATCGGCCCTTTTCAGGTTGTTGCAGCTGCCAAAACATGGAGGATATCTAGACTGCTTGAGTGGACTTGTTTGCCCTTTCAATCTTTGACAGTCTGGATTTTGTGTGAAGAATATAAGCAGTAAGTTCTATGCTATTCCTGTGATAACAAAGAACAAAAATGTGCAAAAAAATCTCGACCAATGTAGAAGATCATAGAGGAAAGTGAGATAAGTATGCTACCTTTATCATTATAAATAGCTAGTTTTGCAATTACAAAGCTTATGCATTTCCATTTTGCCCAAGAATGGCCAACCATGCTGTGAAATCTCTCAAAGATTCTAAGTGTTAATTATATAGAAAGGGCTGGAAGGCAGCGACTGACAATTTTCAGACCTAAAATGCATGTGATAATTAGGCTATGCTATATGCTCATCTCGCATAAAATGGAAGTGCATGCTCTATAATTGCAGAAGTAAATAAACTTTACAAAATTGGCCATGCTATATGCTCACTCTCGCAAAAATGAAAATGCATGAGCTGCGTAATTGCGAGCAGAATTGCACAAATATATATGCTCACTCTGGCATAAAATCAGAGCATTTCCATCTTGCTTTATTTAGTATTTGATTTATCCGTATTTAGTTTCCATTGTTTCTTGAATTGAAGCATTTGCCAATGTCATGAGTCCTATTTTTGCATACTTCTGATACATATGGCTAGGCATAACATATTCTATAATAGCGGAGCGGATGCATTTAGTGGATTTTGGCCAGGCATAACAGATTCTATAACAGCGGATAGTGCTTCCATTTCAGGTTAACTGGCCTCATTGCTTCCATTTCATGTTAGCTTTGCTTTATCTATTGCAAGCTTCGACTTCATAACAAGTAAGAAGATGCTCTCTAATATTGTTGCTTTTTGGAAAAAAAAAAATAGCAGAATTATTTCACATGAATAATAGCTTGAAAAATCCCTGTCTTTAAGTGATGAAATAGAAAAAAGGAGTAATTATAGCCTTGATTTGCAACAACCTGCTAGCACAAGTGGGCAATAAAAGGTATTCTAATTGATTATATATATAGTAAGTAACATGTGCATTGCATTGGACTGAAAGGAATAGTAAGTAACATGTGCATTGCATGTGATCCTGAGAATTATTGTTAAGGAAAAAAGATAAATTTTCTCTAGGTGTCTTCTTCCAATCAAACAAATATTATCTACTATATCCAAAGTTCTAATAAATTACAGGTGGTTCAAGATTTGATATAAATGCTGATTGCTATATATTCGCATGCGGATATATTACCCCATATGCTGGTTATGGAATGAAAGGAGTTGAGTTCTTCCACGCAAATCTAAATAGCAGACTTAAAATTGCATTTTGTCACTGTGAAGAAATAAATTTGTTGTGGTGGCCTGAAACCTCTTTGTTATTGATGATTCAGGTTTATTTTATTTCAATTTTGTCGTATATTCTTTCTATTTAATGATTTTCCATTCTATATAATGCTTTCTACATAATGCTTTTCCACCTTTTATGTTATATGAATTTAATGCTTTTGTGTTTCAAGTTTCTTGTTTTAACGTGTCTTGACTCACATACTAGGAATCTAAGGGTTTCTAATTGAATTTAAGTTTTTCTCTTGCAGGTTGCTTACATCATGATGCCACGGAAGGAGTCCCCTTTGTGGAACAAGTATTGCCTTAACATTGTGAAGCATGCTAATGGCGATAGAAGCTGGGATTGTAAGTTTTATGGTAAGCATGTTACGGGAACTAAAACAAGGATGGTTGCTGATCTCGCAGGTGAAGCAAGATATGGGATTGAAGCTTGTGTACAAGTACCAGATGAAGTCTATAGGGAAGTAGGAGGTGGAAGCCGCGCATCTATTATCCAAGCAGAAGAAGAAATGGGTAGTATAGGTGGTACATTTGCTGCTGCAGCAGCAGCAGCAACAACAACAATCGATGTAGGTCCTGCTGCTGTCTCATCATGTGTTGGAGATGATAGTGCATCCTTTGGCAGTATTGCTATGGCAGCGCCTAGTCATTCTCATTCATTGCCCCTATCATCATGTAAGCAGCAGCAAACTCTGAAAAAAGTACTTTTATGCAAATGCAAAGAAAAAAATATGCAAATGTAATGGAAATGAGGTGCATTATTGAAGCTAACTTGTCCTTTAATTTGCTGAAATTGCCATGTTGGAGGAATATGTTAGAGGCATTTTCTCCAATCGGAGATAAACATAGCGGGATCAGCTACAATTATATGAGAAATGCAGGTTTAAAATCTGAAATGCATACTTTGCAAGAAAAGATGGCAAAGATAAGGGCATTATGGCCCAAGTATGGCTGCACCATTCTAATAGCTGGTTGGGTTGATGTATGCCATAGGCAACTTGTTAATGTTTTGGTATCATGTTGCTATGGTACAATGTTTCTCAAGTCAATTGATTGTAGTAATGTTAGCATTAGGACTAATAGTGTATGGCTCGCTGAAAAAATTTTAGAGGCAACCAAAGAGGTGGGTAGTGATAATGTGGTGCAAGTCATTTCAGATAATGCCTCCAATTGTGTGCATATGGGAGATTTGCTTGAGGAGGAGTTTCCTCATCTTGTATGGACCACCAGATCTCTTATTACAAGATATGGGTGAGCTCCCATGGATGAAAAGTATTGTTGCCAAAGCAAATAATATTGTGTGGCTATTTGGCAAGAAAAGGAATGCAAGGAGAATATTTCTCTCTTATAGCAGTCGTGCCCTCTTGAAGCCTTGTAAAACAAGATTTAGAGTGACATATATCGTGTTGGCACGCCTCCATAAAGTTTGGAGTGCTCTGGAACAAACAATGGTGAGTGATCATTGGAGAAATTGGCCAGATAGTAGAAAAGCCGATGCAATGAATGTGAAAAGTTACCTCCTTGACCCGTCAACATTGCCTTCTTTCCATATTGTTTTAAGGGTGATGGCACCATTGTATAGTGTATTGCACATAACTGATAAAGAAGGCTCAACAATTGGACTAGTTTATGAATTTATGCAGAGGAGTAAAGAGGTACTATCTAAGGGGATGGAAGAAGATTCTGCCAATAAGTCCAAGTAAGTAGTACGAGTACTTGAATTTGTCTATTTTAGCTTATTTGCAATCTGATTTCAAAGTTTCAGATTTTTGTTATTAAGAATTCAATATTAGAGAAATATTTTTGTTGCTGATTTTTGCAGTTCAGATTTTTGTTCATAAATTATATGCTGATTTTTGCATTAAGATCTTTCACGTGGACGCACTTATTTGTGTTGCGGGTTTGAAGATGTTTTACAAGCGATGGGAATGGTTTAAAAGACCCATTCACTTGGTAGCTCATATTTTGCACCCTTTATGGAGAGAAGATGCAAGCTTTTTAGGTTATGGGTTGTTGGATGCATGGATGAAGTATACACAAAAATTATATTCTATTGAAGAGTATTCCGTGAGCTTCATGAATATCGCAATGGAACTGGATCATTTAGTTATGCATTGGCAAAAGAGGAGATTACAATGCGCAAACCTGTTACATGGTGGGAAACATTTGGCGGTAGGACCCCAAAACTTCAAGCGTTGGCCGTGAAAGTCTTGTCTCAGGTTAGTTTCCATGATTTTTGCTATTTAATGCTTATATTTGTTTATTGTAATTTAGGGCTGTTCTTCTGGGGCAGCAGAAAGAAATTGGAATGCTCATGCTTTAGCACATACAAAAATAAGAAATAGGTTGAAGCCAGCTCAATTGGAGCGATTGTGTATGTTCGTGAGAATTTACGGCTTGTTCGTAAGTTTGAAACAGTCAATACCTCTCCAATGCAGGCAAAGCCTCCATAGATTCTTGACGCTTGCTTCCTCAGCAAGCTTTGGGATGCCAGTGCCCTTGAACAGATCAAGACAGCACACTACCAATGCCACATAAATCCCACATTGGAACGAGGCCCGCAATGCTACATGCATACCCACTTGCCTATGAGAAGGTGCAGACTCATTGCCTCCATTCGCACAGGGGCACACCATCTTCGAATTGAGGCAGGCAGATGGATTGGTGAGCCACGCCAGGACAGGCTATGTCAATGCTGCCAGATGGGAGTCATTGAGGATGAATCTCATACCCTTCAAAGCTGCCCAATATATGATCAAATTCGGACGCGCTATGCTGAGTTGGTCAGGCCTGGCCAGCTGCTACATATGACATTGAGCACGGCTTCCGTACGGGTGCTAGGATCATACCCTCAGGGCTTATAGACATGCGAGATCAGCTACGTCCTCGGACACACACTTGACATGTATATATACATTTATTTCATGATGATGTATACTTGTACAGTTTGACAACATTCTTATTACTGCCACGGTTTTTCCCTCACCCTTCGGGGCGGGGGTTTTTTAACCGGGACGGTAATAAGTTTGCTGCGCTCCTTTTGGGTCTCAGTGGACGATAAAAATCATTCTTTATTTCTTTCTTTCTCTAAATAGGTTAATTTGGGATGCTTTTGGCTGGTAAAAACGTTTTTTCTTTCTGGTCTCTTACAGAAACAAGGTCTTTAATGAAGTTTTGATTGCATGTTCCATCTATAGGGCCACAACGCACGTTATATGTACCTGCACCACTTTTTCAACATGGAGAAATTGAATTGGTAACAATTAGTAATTAATTTCTTCTTCCCTTTTATTTTTTCAAGTGATTTTAGAATTAAAGACACCCATATGGGATTATTCTGTAGATTTCATTAGCAAGTTAGATTTCACATGTGGGAAAAGAAGTTTTTGAAACCACAATATGTGGAAGAAGATGTAGACATGCGGCAGAAGGTCTATCATTCTTTAAGTAGTTCCAAAAGAGATCATGTCCAATACTCTCGTAGTCAATTGGCTTCGGTGGCGGTGCCTACAGGATCCTGCATGGTCATGTTACCTTTTTGGCGTTGTCTTTCTTGTGGTATAGGTAATTTCATTTTTCTATTTTGCTTTGTCAATCTTCTTTCACGCAGCGGGGCTTCCGCCCGACAAATTCTAATGCTATATACTGCAGACTATAACGAGGCTTGCTCCGGTCTCACCTTTGTCGGGGAGCTTTTGTTGTTAGTAGCATTGGGGTGCGCTAGGGGCTGCCCTCTATCCCCGAGGCGCTCTTGGCTTGTACATTGACCAGCTAGAAGAATGGCTAGCCGAGCACGGGAGGCTTCGGTTGATGCACCACATAATCCGCAACTCATATATGCCGATGATGTTGACTGCTCCGCAACTCATATATACCCCGTGAGGACATGCAACGCCACCGGATGCTTTGGACACTTTCTCGCCAATTCCGACATGAGAGTTAACTTGGCCAAGACAAGGGTCTTTGTTGGTCCCATCATCCGGCATCCACGCCTTCACTTACCAGGCGGTAGTGGAGGTGGCTCGATCTTATAAGTATTTGGGCATTGAGTTTTCTACTACCACACACTTTGGGATGCATCCATCAGGTTACAGTCACCGCAGTCTGGAAAGCCCCAGATGCAATGCAAAACAACAAATACAAGGCGTAGTCAGTATGCATGGGGTCACCAGCACACTTGTTCGGGGCCTTGGTTGAACCGGGTCCTCCTCTATGGGGCAGAAGTGTGGGGGCGGTGATATCCCTCACCACTTGGAACGATCTAGAGCAGTGCAGAAGGCCTTCTTGGCCGGGCTTTGGGAGTGAAATCCACGGTCCCATATCGAGATCTTGCTCCGGAGACAAGGCTTCCTTCCATTCTGAGAGGGCTGCTACTGGAACGTCACATTATTTACTTCCGGAAGGTGGTGGCTATGGATGAAGCCCGGCTGCCCAACCTTGCTTTGGCGGTGGCGATGGGCCCTTGGCGACTCAAAGCTTCTTTGGAAAGACAAGCAAGCCCGGTGGTTCTCGCTATGGAATGTGCAGGCACACGATGTGGACCGATTGCATACACCGAAGGAACGCGTTGCCTTGAAGCAAGATTTGGATGCTTGCTTCATGGCCAAGCTTTGGGATGCAGAGGCCCCGGCACATGTCAAGGTGGCAAATTATCGACAATGAGGTTAATCCCATGCTCACGAGGGGCCCACACCACTACTACGTGCACCCATCTACCCATGAAAAAGCGCGGGGTGATTGCTTCCATTCGCGACAGTGCACACCACCTCCGCATTGAGACAGGGGAGATGGATTCGGGGAGCCGCGTGAGGATAGAGTCATCCAATGCCGTCAGCAGGGCGCCATTGAGGATGAAAGTCACGCCCTCCAGGCTGTCTACGACGAGCATATCCGGGCTCGGTATGCTTTCGGTTAGTTGTGCCCCATCGGGCCTTGCATGAGCTACGAAAGCACGGCCTCTGTAGGCTTGTTGGGATCGTACCTCCGAGGAGGTAATGGATACGCGGACTCGGTTATGCCCCCCGTCCGGCATTAACCTCAATTTGTACTTGTGATTATGTATATAAGCGTGCGGTATGTCAAAGATCCTTATTGCTACTAAGGTTTTTCCCGAAAACCCGCCGGGCGGGGGTTTTTAATCCCGGTAGTAATGTCGCTGCTTTGCTCTCTCTTTGTACTTGGGTCCCATAGGCCAGTTGGTCTCCGCGGACGATAAAATCATATTCTATTCTATTCTTATAAACCTTTTTCCATCAATCAACTAGCGTATATCTAACCACCAGTGGCTAGCCTTATGTTTCTGTCAAGTAAGAGCAATTATATAATGGAACTTGTTGATCCTGAACTTGATACTTGCATCACCCTTAGTGGATTTTTATGGTTAGAACCTCCAGATTGCTTAAGGCAACTAGTCTTCATGCAAATTTGCAAAAAACTAACAACCACTTTAGGATCCTTGAAGTAAAATGAGACAGTTACATGCAGATCTGGATATCTCAAGCTATATTGATCATTTTGACATTATTTTTGAAGGAAAAATCAAAGAAAAGTTGTACTGACATATGGGAATTTTTTTGGTTCAATTTGAATTTGGGATGATTAAGAAGAAATAGGTTCAAAGTGGATAGAAAATTTGGCCAGTGCATTTAGACCGAAAAAGATATACACATTCAAATGATGATATTTTGATTTGAGTTATCGTAATCGTTGTCACATGAATTTTAAAGAAAAAATCAAAGATGATGTGTGGCAACGTATAAGAAGAATTTGGCTTAATTTGGATCTGGATGACTGAGAAATCTGATTCAAAGTCGATAGAAAATTTGGTCATTGCACTTTTCCGAGAAAGAAAGGGGTTTACACATTCAAATGTTAATATCCTGAGTTACAAACATGCCAAACATCTATTTTGTTCTCATGAGACCTTTTTTACAACTTATATATTTCGTCAATTCTAGGTTTTTATTATCGACCTTCCTCTTGAACATTCCTTCTTTTGAGCTTTGTCTTCCTACTTTCTCACTCTCCCACTCTCCCATGCCCTTTTGCAAGGTACTTGAAATTTGTGATTTGGTGTTTCTCCTTATCTTGCTTGTCTATTTTTGCTTCATTTGTAGTTTATAGTGGATGTTCTTCCCTGCCTTAGTTGCATTTGATATTTTTCTGATTAGGTAGATGTTCTTCTCCGTCCTATTTGCTTCGTTATGTTGATTGGATGCATGTTCTTCCCCGCACTAGTTTGCAGATGTTATTCCTGGCTAGGCGGATGTTCTTCCCCATCTTATCGCTTGTCCTCATTTTATAGAAGCAGTTTGCTTATTTGTTACATGATTCGCTCTTGTATATGCTTGTTTGTTGATTTTGACATAATTGATAGTTCCTTATCATGTTTCATTTTCAAGTTTTTTTGTTCTTTTAGAGCTAATTCAAGCCGCATTCATTGGAACATGGCTTCATAATTATGGAATTTAAAAAAAAAAACTTTCAATTATTAGTAGTAATTATTAATTTAGTTAATAATTATTAATAAGTACTATTAATAATTATTTAATTAATAATTATTAATAATAACAAATTATTATTAATAATTAATTGATTTGAATGGCCAAAACAAATCTAAAGCTAAACATATTAAAAACCCCGGAACTAGACAAAAGCCGAGGGTTTATTAAGTAAGAAATAAAGCCACATAGACTCAAAGTCCGGAATCTTATCAAATGGATTAAAAATCTCGCCCTTTCAGGTTTTCGAGGAAAACCATGAAGGTAAAAGATGGACGGAGAGTGATATAACTGATGAAAATGAGATCCGAGACTAGCATCAATATGTCGAATGATCTCTATGCGTCAGCAGACTACCAAGCCAAGCATCAACACTGCCAGCTCCAAAAGTACCAAAAACTAATAGAAGGATCTGCATGCTCGCCATATTCTCATAGGAAGACACCCATGAATAAACATAAGAGATGAAAAGGAAATAAACCTAGAGTAAATTCAAAAGAGCACAAGAAAAAATGAAATTCAGAAATGAATATAAAGAAAAATCATGAAATGGACAGGGAAGAACATCCACTCTGCCAGAAGGAACTCGTGCAAGCTAGAGCAGGGAAGCATCCACTCTGCCAGAAGAAACTCGTGCAAGCTAGAGCAGGGAAGAACATCCGTCCAAAAGAATAAGAATAATAAGACGGGGAAGAGCATCCACATAGCCAGGATAAACAACTGCAAGCTAGTGTAGGGAAGATAATCCGCCTATGAAAAAAGAAAAGTGAAAAGACAAAAAGACATGCATCAAGAAACTCAACAAATGCAGAAGCAAAACATGGAGATATAAGATCAGGTAGGGAGGGAGGAAAACTAGAAACAAGAAGAAGAAAGAAAGGGAACACTCAAAGAGAAGGCCGATAGGAATGAACTGGAAGAGAATGACAATATATAGAGAAACAATAGAAAAAGGGAAAAAATCTGATAAAAATAGGTCAATGATATGGCGTCTTCCCAAGAATGATGGTTCTATGATGGCATAGAACCATTGCATTCTTGGGCGACTCTATGTATCAAACAAACAACATCATATGGCCGAAAGAAGAGGAACACTCCATCTCATACACCCTAAGTATAATCATGGAAGACAAGGTCAAATTATTATATGATCTTTAAATATCCATTATCATGATAATGGATAATGATAATGATTATCAGTTAATTAATAAGTAATAATTAATATTAATAATAAGTTATTATCATTACTTATAATAATTAGATAAGTACAATGGAATAATTAATATATAATTATCTTTCTCTAAATTATTGTTCAACTAATAATAATTATTAGTTGAACTATAATTAATTATTTAATTAATTCTCTGAGTTTATTAATAATAATTTTTAAAAGCAAGAAAAATATTAAAAAAATTTCCAAGTCATGAAGCCACGTTCCAATTTAAATGCGGCTTGAATTAAGTCTAAAAAAACAAAAAACTTGACAATGAAACATACTAAGAAACTGTCAATCATGTCAAAATCAACAAACAAGCATATACAAGAACGAATCGGGTAAGAAATAAGGAAACTGCTTCTATAAAATGAGGACAAGCCACAGGATGGGGAAGAACATCCGTCTAGCCAGGAATAACATCTGCAAAGTAGTGCAGAGAAGAACATCCATCCAATCAACACAATGAAGCAAATAGGATGGAGAAGAACATCTGCCTAGTCAGAAAATATCAAATGCAACTAAGGCAGGGAAGAACATCCACCTATAAACTACAAATGAAGGAAAAGTAGACAAGCAAGATGAGGAGAAACATCAACCACAAATTTCAAGTACCTTGCAAAAGGGCATGGGAGAGTGGGAAAGTAGGAAGATAAAGCTTAAAAGAAGGAACGCTCAAGAGGAAGGCCGATGATGAAAACCTAGAATGGACGAAATATATAAGCTGTAAAAAAAGTCTCATGAGAATAAAATAGACGTTCCAAAAAAGAAGGCCCGTCTTCTCCAAGAATGATGGTTCTATGTTGTCATAGAACCATTGCATTCTTGGGAAGACTCTTATAGCAAAATAAACTACAATATTTGGCCAAAAAACATATTTTTTGGGTGGTTCCTAGCATTTTTTGCTTTGATGTATTTTTTCTCTTAGAGAGCCCCTTTTCTTCATTACGTCAACTTGATCTATTCTTCAATATTGCATAAGATTGATCCTTTCTATAACCTGGAAATGATGCATTTGGTATGTTCTGGTTGTTGCTTTGGCGGGTACGTAATGGTCATAGGTCCATTTAACATTATTTCAGTTTTTAGTATCTACTCTTGTTCTATTTGGTTGAGATGTGGATGGTTGGTTCTTTCATTGATATTCTGGTTTTCTTAATGTTTATCTTACACAATTTCTGCATAAACCTTTTCACTGTTTTATTTTTTGCTCTCTAGCTTTACTCTTGTCTCCTTTCTATGGGGTCTGAGAATTTTATTGCGCATCTTTGTGATTTTTCTTTATTCAATTCAATTTATGGTGTGGAGGGCATAATTGGTATTGCTCCATGTCATTCTCTTCTCTTGTCTCTCTGCGTCATTTTCTCCATACATGTGAAAAAAAAGATTGGCCTTATACTTTCTTAAAAAGCAAATACGTAAAAACTATACCTACTTATAAACCACACCTCAAAAAACAACAACATCATCTCCTTAATAAACCATATATTTATATAACCACGTGCAGATTTTCTGAACCAACAACATATGGTCTTTTCTTTACTGTTGTTTTTTAAGTGTGGATACAGTATTGGGTTTATTGTATTAGAGATATTTCATCTCAAACCTTTGCACTTGTCCAACTCGTTTTATTGTGAGTATAATGAACTCCCCCGATGCCTCGATGATAAGCAAGATATATTTTGGGACATGTTAAAATAAGTATGGCATTTAGAAAAACCTTTCCATAGGAAGACTTTTCCATAACTTATCCGATGTTTAGAAAATATCCCAAATTTGGCTCTGTACAAGCAAGCAATGGTAGGAGAAATATGGAGTGAAGATGATAATGAGCCCTTTTAGAGATGTGATATATCTTGATGCAAGAACATATGTTCTTATATGTAATCTCCTACTATTTTCTTGTGACTATTTTGGACTATACGCTTGTTCTTCTATACTGGGCATTTCTATTTTATTTCATTTTGTTTTATGAAGGGGACTATACGCATGTTCTTCTATATTGGGCATTTCTATTTTATTTCATTTTGTTTTATGAAGGGGCCTCGGCTGAACCGTCATATTTAGAGTCCCAGATGTGGTATTTCCAGATTTTTTTGCGGTATTTCTAGCCACCGTTATCAGCCACTGACTGTACACTTTGCAGTTTCAAGCCCAGAACCAACCAAAGTGACTAGAATGACTTTTGAAGCAGTTCAAGCCGCCCATAAAGCTGCAAGAATGATCTGACTAAAGATCTGAACTCTGCCGCATAGTTTCACGCTTGGTTTTTGGCCACAAATAGCACGTTTTGGCCAGAAATACCATTTTTTTTTTACGGAAATACCACTCTATTTGGCCGGAAATACCACCTGGCTGATAACGGATGGCCGAAAATACCACCAAAAAAGTCCAGAAATACGACATCCCAGACTCTAAATACGGACATTCCTTGGCTGTTTTGTTTTGGGCTTGATGCCCTGCTCATCCCATAGTTCTTTAGTAGCTTAGCCAGTGGAGTGGATGTGGAGTGGACGTTAAAACTTTATCTATCTACCTATCTATCTTTGTAGCTAACTGGTTTTTTGGCATGGTTAAATTTAGAAGGCCATCCTCTTTTTTAATGCCATAACTCCAAGGGATTCACTGGATTTTTGGATCCGACTTAACTCAGGGTTCGCAATGGCATTCTCAAGAAAGGTTTCTACAAATGTACCAAGATGGGCTGTCATAAAATGAGATCACCAGAATTCCCATATTAGACTCAAATTCTAGAGTTATAATGTAGGTGGAAGTTGCATGCATGGAAACGAAGAAAGATGCCAATGATGATTCATTGTTGCTGGAGGACCAGGATGTGCAATAAAGTTTCTTTAGTTGATGATTTTTTTTTGTATTTGACAAACATCTGTGCAAGCTTTGTATAGGTAATCCATTTCCAATCAGTCTAATCTATTCTTGCTTTATAAGCAGAAAATTAACATGAGACGTTGTAAAGCAATCCAGCAAAAACTAATTACTGCATTGGAGAAGAATGCCATCTTAAAAATCGTCATCTGTATTGAAGTCTTCATTTGCACCGACATCCTCTGACGATTCATCTGAAGCTTCCTATATTCCCAAAGAAAAACTTGACATTAGGAGCTTATTTATGCATCTAAACTCTGAGTAGAACAGACCTTCAGAGATATTGCATTTGCAGTCGTGTATTCTTGTTCAGTTGAGATTGATGTGTTGTTCATAACTAAAGGAACACACAAACTTGCAGAATATGCATTGCTGCTGCGTGCACTTTCAGCATCAGAAATTGAGCTACCAAGGTCCTACACATATGGCCATGTAAAAGGGAAATGATCTTAGTTACCCATATACAAATTATAAAAACAGTATGACTTAATCATACTTAATCTGTCATGCTAATAATGCAAACATCATGTGTTTTACTTTGAATATGAAAACACAGCTCACAGTAAAGCAAAACAATACAATGTAATATTCATGTACGGGCAAATTAATACAACTTGAATGTTTCAAACACCTTATGACCAAAGCTTTATTATCAGGGCATTACGTAATGCAACAAAATATTCATTGTTAGCCTTAGAGGTCGTATTTCTAAGTATATATACTAACCTCATTATATAACTGTTGTTGTAATCGTCTCATTGAAGCATAAGACTCTTCAACTTTTTCTTGTTCTTGCAAGTTATGTTCTTTCAACTGACTCTCCAGCCACTGTAAATTATGGAATTTCTCAAGATAGATTGTAAAAAAGCCTTGCAAATCCTTCTGCAGTGACTCATACTCATCAACATATGCAGGCCTGTGCATATATTAAATTGAAATCAGTTACTAATACGTATGCAAGATTGCAACATAAAATGACTAAAATGACCTTTATTTTAGATTTAAGACCACGTTTGCCCATGTATAGAACTGGAACCAATCCCATCCACAAAATTACATTTAAATGGATGCGTGGTGTGGTTCTACCTTGAAAAAAAAGTGATGTAATTAAAAGAGAAACAAAAGATGAAGCTATCATCATGACCTGACATTCTCCAGCACGGAAAAACGTTTTTCACATCTTTCTAGCTCACTTTTATGCTTTTCCTGCAATGCCTGTAGAGACTTCTCTTCATTTTCAGAGCTAATTTGTTCCTGTTCTGCTAATAAGACATTTGTCAACAAAGAGGAGGTTGCATCTTTCATTGTACGCTCGAGTTCTTCAATCTCAGTGTTCATTAACATTGCCACGCTCCTGGCTTCCTAAACGGAACAACAGTTGAACTAACAAAAGTGTTGTGTTCAAAGCAAATAGGCCACTTGAAGATACCTCCAGTTGTGCTTCCTTGGCAAGATTGTCATAAAGTGTTGCACCAGATTTCACAATATCGAGTATTAATGTCCGTGCTGCTTTGACATCAAATGTTTTCATACAGATAGCTGTTTCTCCATCATGACTCTGCAACAAACATTTCAGAAAGAAAATGTAATGAAACAACTCATTTAACATCTAACGAATCATTCTTCTTGCACTATTATTAGAACATGGGCCCATTCTTGAACATGGGGGATAAAAGGGGTGGAGAGCTAACGTGATGGCTGATGAATAGGAATGTACAAACATTGATAAACAATGTTATGCTGCATTCTCCCTGAATGAGGGAGAATGCAAAAGATCATTGTGATTATATACCTCCATTTGTGCTGCAAGATCTGCAGCTGACTGAAGCATCGCAGCAACTTTCATGAGTTCCACAACAGCATGGTAATCTGCAGAATAAATCTGTTTCGGTTGCAATTTGATTTTTGCCTTCTGGAGCTGAAAATTTTAAATAACACTAGCTGTCAACCTGCTCGATATGACGGTTGTCTAATCAGCTAGGAAAATGCCTTGCCATGATGGCTGTTAAGGCATTGATTTGCAACTAGAGAATATTGCACTTAAATGGTCAGAGGCAGAAAATTTGAGAACTGAATCTAATAATAGATCATTAATACCATTAGCCGAGCCGCGCATTGGACAAACGTGACTCGCCCTGCTTCCGTACTAATGTCATAGTCCAAATCACAAGCAGGATCATACCTATGCAACCGACATAAGTAAGGACACAAGAAATGCAAGGTATGCAACGTCTTTGTCCTGAAAATTTTAGATTACTGAGGCAGGGAAAATCAAGATCAAAATTAACCAGCGTATCTCTGAATATTATATTCTGGCTAACAATAAACAGAGCCAAACTTCCTTAAGGATTTCAGAATGTCATAAAACCTCTTTATTAACCAATGAAGACAATCCGCAACTAGTTGAAAATTTGGCGTGCGGAAACTATCCAGCGAAATAGACCGCTGGTATCCAAGGCTTTTCATCAACTCCACAAACTCTAAAACAAAAAATAAAAAGATAAGCATAGTGTAGTCCTCAATTTTAAATACATATTCCACTAATGCATGATAATTACTTCGGACTTGTGGAAAAGCTGATGGACTACATTGCGAAATTGCAGCCATATGGCTATGCCACCAATTAATATACAATCTACATCTGCAAAACAGACAGCAAAGCCAGTATTATAATACATACAGTATAATTATATGTTCAGTATATGTGAAAACCGAATAAGTTTTTCCATAAAGCTTTGATTGCCCCTGGAGGAATTGAACCCCCTTGTAATTGATAGGACAGACACACAAATTCATGCAGATTCTAGTTTAATGATTTTTACCTGTTTTAGAATCTGCATTGATGTTAACCTTCTCCTTCGTACCTGTTTTTAAAGAACAACGATTTAAAAACATAACCGAGCAATAAAAAAAAAACATAACCGAGCTTAAGAAGAAGCAAATGCAAAAGAAAGAAAAACATGCATGAGTTTACCTGTTTCCAGGCTTGTAAGCAGATCAGCATCCGCTGGTGATTCCAGAATACCAAAGACACAAAGAAAGAAGCGACCTAACAAACGATTTTTCAGAAAGAAGCGACCTAACAAACGATTTTTCAGAGATATGTAAAGAAAAGTCCATCAAGAACCGAATAGAACCGAATGCAAATCGTGCAGAGAGTTTGGCGATGCAAGGAACCAGAAGATGAACGATGCAAGAAACAACAAAATATGCTGTACGGCGGGCCACGCTGTCGCATTTAAGCATGCCCACCTGGGAGTTTCTGATTGGGCAGATACGCGGCCACGCTCCGTTAGCCTGGAAAATAAAAAGTTACAAAAAATTGCTTTACTGCAACAGAGAGGCCACGCTGTTGCATTGACGCGCAACACGTGGCGATTTGTGATTGGGCAGATACGTGTCCAGAAGAAAAAAAGTCGAGACCAAGGCGTGGCCATGGCGGCGACCTAGAATTGGCGGCCATGGCCGGTAGCGTTAGGCGGGGGCCGTCAGTTCGGCGCAGCAGGAGGATCCTGTATAAAATGGCTCACTCCGACGATCTCCTTCATTTCTCCACCAGATTTGAAAAACATGTGTTGCCATCAGAATCTCCTACACATCCCAGACAGCAATGGACATCAAGCATCATCTACTCCCCAGGTAAACCTTTCTTGCTTTTCCTCACTACCCATTTCAAAACAGGTTTTGTTCCCAATTTTTTTTAGCAATTTGGTTTGGTTTATTCTAATTGTTTTTACCTGGTTCCATTTTTTCTAGCTTTAAGTTAACTTGGCTTTTAATCTGTTTCTCAGATCTGCAAAAACCTTCAAAATGTCCCTTCCAGCATTTTTGGCCGGATCAATGGCCTTGCAGTTCAACATGGAGCTGTAAATTTGGGACAGGGTTTTCCCAATTTTGATGGGCCTGATTCTGTCAAGGAAGCAGCTATGAAGGCCTTGCAGGATGCTGCAGGGAAAAATCAGTATGCACCCATTGATGGTCTGCTGGAGCTTCGGAAGGAAATTGCTACTACGTTCAAACGTGATACTGGATTAATCATAGATCCTATAACAGAAGTGACTGTAACCACTGGTTGCTCTGAAGCCATTTCTTCTTCAATCATGGGGCTGCTCAATCCTGGTGATGAAGCAATTGTTTTTGCACCATTTTTTGAAGTTTATCAGGCAATCTTGGCATTGAAAGGAGCCACCATGAAGACGGTAGTCTTACGCCCTCCAAATTTTGAGTTTTCTGAATCTGATCTGCGGAGCGCAATCAGTTCAAAAACAAGGGCCATTTTGCTTAACACACCACATAATCCTACTGGGAAGGTATTCAACAGAAGAGAATTAGAATTGATTGCAAAGGTCTGCATAGAGCATAATTTGCTGGTATTTTCTGATGAAGTGTACAATAAGTTGGTGTATGAGGGAGAGCACATTTCTATTGCTACATTACCTGGTATGTTCTGTAGAACCATAACTATGAACTCCATTGGCAAGACTTTCTCCCTCACAGGATGGAAGATAGGTTGGGCAATTGCTCCTGCTAATATAACTCGCGCCATCAGAGTTGCGCATTGGACTCTAACCTTCTGTACTAACACTCCAATGCAATGGGGCGCTGTGCAAGCCCTGCAGGCGCCAGATTCATATTATGCAGACCTGGTAGAGCAATTTAGAATTAGAAAAGATGTTTTGGTAAGTGGCCTTCGAAAAGCAGGTTTTACAGTGTATCAGCCCCAGGGTGGATATTTTGTCATGGCAGACCACACTTCCATTGAGCCAACTGATGGTTTAGAATTTTGCGAGGAACTTATCAAGAAGACTGGAGTGGCTGCCATTCCTTTGCATGGCTTTTATTCAGACCCTGTTGATGGTGCTAACGTTATCAGATTTGCCTTTTGCAAGGATTTTAACACTCTCAACAAAGCAGTTGACAGGTTAAACAAAGGCTTTAACTAATGGGGAATACTCAATTCATTACTCTTTTGGCTGAAATGACAGCGTTATGAAAAAGTTGCCCATACTATATTGTAAATAAAATTGCTTGAGTTTTAAACAGGGTGATTTTTCGCCCATCTTTGCTAAGTCTTTTCCAGATCTGATGCAAATTTTTGCATAAGTTTCAAACAAAGAACAGAATTTGAAATTTCTAACATTCCTCGACAAAATTTAATAGATATTTGTGGAGTTATTCCATTATGTGGCACAACATCGGTATGAATTGATGATAGAAATACCTGGTCTCCTATGGCTCCGTTATGTTACTTGGTTGCTGGGCTGAAAGCATCACGAGGTATATCCACTATTCTAAGTTTATAGTTGGATTGCCATTGAAATATATTGCAGCGGCCTTGAAACTTATGTGGTTAGACCCGCTACTAATCTCCAACATTTGATAATGGTTCCTTGCTTAGTAGTAATTTCTGTCAGTTTGCAACAATGTAGAGTGTTCCTAAATATGCGAGAGTTCACTCACGATTCTACCTTTCTTCTACATGATTTTTTTTCCCATCGAATTGCTACAATCTCTTTGTTTTTAAATATGCATTTAACAACTTTGCTGCTACAACGAGAGGGAAAAGTTTACTACCAATATTAGGAGAGGTTTGTGCTACGGACATGGATCTACGATGCCAATAAATGATATTAGGAAAATTAACATATTGTAGCAAGTAGTATATTAGGAAATGGAGAAATAGGAGGTGGTGGATATTAGGCCTATCTCTCTCAAGTCTTTGTTCAATTCATGTCATGTCAATTTAAGCAAAGCCCACTAGGAGTAACTCTTTGAAGCCAAACGCTACAGCGGATAGACCATGCAGCATTTGCCATCCAAACCCCAGCTCGAAGATTCCATAGTTGTAGATATCACAAACAATCACAAGATGTTCAAGCACTGTGACAATGCCTCAACAATTGTGAATAAGCAATGTTTACAAATTCGTTTCCTATTTATACATGCCACAATTCTCCCAACTACCCATATCTGCTTAGAGATAGCTGGAAAAAAAAAATCCTCTTAAGAACATTTTCCTTTACCGACTCACGTGGATTCAATATTCTTGACCGACTGGCATAGAACTTGAGCCCATGATTATCAGGCACGTGTTCTTGTGTTCTACTCCTAATTTAGGATATTTCACAACGCTGGTAGATGGCTCGAGATAGTTTCTTGCATAACAATTTATATATTGCATCCGCAGTAAGGTTCAACGTGTGCATGTGTAGCAACAAATATAGCTTGATGATACAAAATAATTATATGGGGATGTTCTCAAATCACTAGTTACCCCTAACTAATTACATTATTTACAAGAAATTGGCGCTGGCAGAGCCATCACCAATTTCTTGTGAGTCTAGTTGTAGTAGTGGTTGTGTGGCCCCTTGGGAGTCGAAACTAGGTTGTCTTATTGGCACGTTGCCCATGGTGCAGAGGGAGCATCACTTCTCCTACCTATTTTTTATTAGCCCGTCGACATTGTAATATGGTTTGTGTGGATCTGAAAGAAGTTCTATGATTGTGTTGTTGAATTCGCCGACAGTGATGTTTTTAGGGGATAGAATTCCTCTGCTTTTGCATGTTTCTAGGTCCTTGATGATTTGATTGTTGTATAGAAAATCGATTGCTTCTTGTGGGTTCGTAGTGGTCTTGAATAGTATCAGTGGCACATTGTCAAGTAGAGTTCTATCTCCGATGGCATCGACAAAAGATACGAGCTCGTGGTCTCTAGCATTTCTGACTGGTTCATTAAGCTCAAGGACTTCGAAATGGTTCCAGAAGTGCGATGATCTGATGAAAGCATTCATTGGTGCTGCCATGCTTGCCTTCTTGGTGATTGGCGCAACTTGTCTGAAGTCTCCTGCCGCTATAAATAGCTTTCCTCCAAAGGGTGCATTCGTTCTCGTTATCTTTTGAAGCAGCACATCAACCACTTCTATGACTTCTCAGTTTGCCATGGGCAATTCATCCCATATAATAGCAGTTGACTGGTTTACTAGGCATTCTCTCGGGGAGTGTGGATCGAGTAGTGAATGGAGGTTAATGTTGTTCTTGATGGCGGGAATTTGAAATAAATAATGCGCAGTTCTACCACCTGGGTAGAGACATGAGGCAAGTCCAGTGGTAGCACATAGAAGCACAATGTTTTGCGATTCTCGTATCTAAGGCAAAGGGCTTTTAAGGTGTATGTTTTGCCGGCCCCTGCATACCATAGATGAAGATTGGATTAGGAGAATATCTACTGTCAATCAGAGATGTGATTATAGATGGCTAATTGGTTTTTGTTCATTGTTACGCACTTGCACCCCTAGTGATAACCAATACACCAAAAGAGCGGATCCTTCATGAGCCCCAACCTCTATGAGGCTTTATCCCATACCCCACAGACCATATCAATTCCCCCTTCGTTGAGATACTTGTCCCCAAGCATGTGGAACAAACCAATCTTGCCATAAGGAATTGAACCTTGGCTCTGATACCAAATGTTACGCACTAGCACCCCTAGTGATAACCAACACACCAAAAGGGTGGATCCTTCATGAGCCTCAACCTCTACGAGGCTTTATTTCATACCCCATGGAGCATATCATTCATGGTTTGGAGCATGTTGGAACTCTTGGCAAGGCATTCTTCGTAACCAAAAAATTTTGAAAGTTCATTTTCAACGTCTTTTGATGTGCTAGTTAATGCTGGGAGACCGAATGCGCAAGTAGTCGTTCTATGTTGAACTAAGAGATTGTTGATTACAAATAGTCCCTCGTTTGATGCAATGGACTCGTTTCTGTAATAATGATCGATGACATCAGCCGTTATTTCAGTTCAAAATGTCTCCCATAGTTCTAATACAGATCCGCCATCTAGTACGAGTAGTGAAAAGAGGAAGCAGAGTTGCAACGGACTCTATTCTTAAAGTATAGGAGGGAGTTGTGTGGGAAGCACCCAACGTCAATCTCAACCCCAAAGTCCGCGTCAAAGAAGAGACCAAAAAGTCTAAAGCATGAAGACATCATGGCTCCGCGCGTGAGTTCTTCACGACATTATGGGCCCAAGGCCATTGTACTATATATATCAGAAGTTTAGACTAGAAGTTAGACAAGAGTTAGCACTTTCTTGTTCCATGTCTTTGCGTTCAACAAGACCCTAATTGTATTGCTTATCATATCAAGGGATTTTCATTTTGGCTTTTATGTTTCCCTTGCTTTTCTTTTTGTTCCTTGTATCTTATTTCTTCTGCAACTTATTTCTTCTGCAAAATTTCTATCAACAAACTTTGGTCTCGAACAACATCAAGGAAACCTATTTCTTTACTTGTAGTCTGTTTGAAATCTAGCAAGAGCTATCAAAGGTATCTTTGCTCCAAATGCTTTGTTTTGTGTATGTGTTACACACTACAAGAGAATTGGCGTTTATTGTCAGTTTTTTTGTCATTTTGTAGACTACAGCAAATTCCACAGAACTGACAAAAATATGACCATAAAAATGTCAAAAATTGGTGACGATACATCGTCAGTTTTTTGTCTTTTTTTTTGGCAAATTTTTGACACCCTTTATGTCATCTTTGTAGCATTTTTTTGGCACTCTTTTGGGCAATCCTTTGACACCTATATTGTCATATTTTAGGTTGTTTTTCGGCAATTTATTGTCATCTACAGTGTCATATTTTGATTCTTTTTTGTCACTTTTTTGGCAAATCTTTGGCACCTATTGTGTCATATTTCAAATCATTTTTTGTCACCTTTTTGGCAATTTTTTGGCACCTACTTTGTCACATTTTAAGTTGACTTGGCACTTTTTTGTCACCTATTTTAACATATTTTAGGCCATGTTTGTCATTTTTTTGGCAATTTTTTGACACCTATATGGTCATATTCTAAATTATTTTTGGCATATTTTTTGTCATCTATCAATATATTTGGGTAATTCTTTGTCACTTTTTCTAGCAATTCTTAGTCATATTTTTGTCATATTTTAAATCATCCTTTTGATACATTATTGTCGTCTGCTTGGCACATGTTGTGTCATTTTCTATTTATTTTGACTTTTTTTAGAAATTTAATTTATGTGATAACATAGAAACAATTTCTATTCATCATGTTTAGTTCACAATGTCTGAAAAGAACACTATCACATGAATCACTTACGGAGAAGTTTATGACAAACATCGCTCCATGCTAAGTTCCAGTGCTACAGCAACATGCTGCAATAATTTAACAACTTTTCGCAATGATTCACAATCCTCATTAACCTAAGCAGAAGGAAGTCTAATAGCATTGTGGTTTTCTTCTTCAGGAGCTTCCTCAGCTATCATGCCCTGAGGCTTTTCAAGTGCTGTAAAGGCCACAGAAAGTAAGCTCACTACAATAAAAAGTAAATTTAAAGATGTTAAGACTCACGGTTTAAGGACTTCAAAGCCCACACAAAAAGGACATTAAAAATTACTGCAAAGCCAAGCATTGCTCCAATGCTTATCCAGTACCAATATGCATGAGGGTATATCCCACGAGATTTTAACACAGTTACACCAATTGTATCCGATGACCCATTTTGCACCTGCAAAATAAACATATACCTTACATGTGATATACAGGAATCTTTCTCTTCAGAATCATAACTATGCACCTTATTCCACTGAGGAGCCAAGAATTCATTGACGGCAATAGCAGTTTGCCCATACATTAGTGGTGATAACCAATAACCCGACATCCACCAAGGTCTAATGCTATCTGTTCCAATGAACTGTGTGTATAAGAAAAATGGCAAATTTGTTCCTTACATGCAACAATTACTACTCGTATAGCTTACCTCTGGCCACAATAAATCCACCCAAAACAAACACGGTCAGCAATGCAAAAGAGCTAAATGTATTTGCAACTACCATAGTTCGGCCCAAGGAAGCAATAGTACGAAAAAGTCCCATAGCTGCTAGATGTGTGCAGATAAGCAGAAAAAACTGTCAGAAGAACCTAAAGGAGAAAAGGATATAATTAGGGTAATGAATAATAGATTTAATCATAGAGTCGCTTACCTCTCAGCTTCAAGTACATAACCTATGATATAATATGTCAAAATAACCCAGATTGATGATTCTGAAATGGAGAATGGTATCTTCATAAGCAAGGTTGGAATTGAAAAAGCCCATGCAGGATAAAACAAGAAATCTCTTTGCTTATAGAAAATTGGGAGCCTGCTGACTGTAAATGACAATTCTGCCATCCCATTAAACATGACAATAATCAAACCATAGAAGAGGGAACCCATTAACACATTTCCATCGGCTACTGTGATATGGCGTTGAGTGTGGAGAAACATTGCCATGGCAATGGTAGACATGACTGATATCTGAAAAGCCATGGAGGACTGATAAGGAAAACTTGCATATTTAACAGATCATATTACCTGGGCAGTCTTAAAGATGTATATGAAAGCATTTCGCTTCATGAGTATCCATCCTCTTGCTAAGTATGCTTTCAAAATGTTCCAGCTACTCAATGCATAATTATTGGTAACCAATGCTGCGGGGTGGCTTTCGGATTTATCAAAAGGAACTGCTAACTCAGCCGCAATACTCTTTCCCACTGTGACTGTGAAATACTCGTAGACTTTATCTTTGTCTGCCCAGTATTGTTGTTGATCCTTTCTGGATGTAATCTGTCAAAAGCGTATTCTGCAAATTCTTCTTCAGATAAATCAATGTCCGTAAACTTTGTGCCACTCAACTGCAAACAAAAACAGCCAAAAGGTAAATAGAATTTCAGTGGAAGCTACGACTTTGTTAGATGTAAAATCCCTTAATTTTCTACAGAAAAACAATAGATGCCTAAATATAATAGATGCAGCCAATGTAGCATTTCCGTTCGAAAATTTCATACAGAAAATGGCAAACTCTAATCCTACCCTTGCTTGAACGTCTCTTCCATGGTTTGTCTCTCATGAGTCCCTTTTACATCCACCAAATTTAAGTGGTGATGCTAGAGTACTTACAGCAGCCATATACCTTCTCTGGCATCTTGGAATATCAGAGGGAGCTCCACGACCTGCAAAGCAAGGCCAAACAGGCACAACAGTTGTATTGTTAGCACCCACAAGCAGAGAGAATTTCAAGAAGTAGCCCTTCACCAGTGCAAAAGAGATCTGCCGATTTATGAAGCAGCACAAAATGCAATAACTCTGTAGACCATATTTGAAACAGATGTAGGCCATGTTTAACCAATGTATGAGATTAACAGCTGAGGTAATGTGCTGGCAAAAATACCTATGGTCCGCAACCGAACCGCCATGGCTTGGGCAACATACTGCGGCATCTGCCATGCAGCGACCTCGAGGGCCTCCTAGGAACCCTAACGGCGAAGAGGAGAAGCCCTAAAAATTTGGAGGGAAATTGAATTTTGTTTTTTTTTAGACGGATGTTGATAACAGGAATTTTAACAGGAAATTTTCCTCATTTATCTAAACTATAGTGGGAATTTCTAGATTTACACGGTAGGTTACAAGGGTTCCTTGAAATTTCTTCAACCAAAGTGTTGTTGGCCCTTAAAATGTGAAAAATATTTGTTTTTGTTTATTTCTTCTTTTGTGAGATGCAGCAACTAATGTCACATGAAGAATGCAAAGAGACAAACAACTCCAACATGGTGTGTTGCTAATTGGGACGTCGATGTCCTGGTTTCTTCTTCGTCCGGTGGTATATCCACAAGGACTCCTTATCAAATCATTGGGCTTTTCATAGAATATGTGATAGGGTTTACTTCCTCTGTTTTTTTTTTCCTTTCCTTTTTGCAAACATGGCCATAGTTGCATGACATACCAATAAAGGGCACAACAATTGAAGCAGGGACATTTCTATGGGAGGTTGCATTGGCCATTACAAGCAAAAAAAAGTTGTATTAACCATCTAAAACTATCTCCGTGGATGTTGACAATTTTATCTTGTCTTCTCTATCAGTTTTAAAGATCTAGGATGTTATTTTTGTTGTCATGTTGATACTAAATTGCATTTCCAGCCAAAGTTGAGTGACATAAGTAGATGTGAAAGGACATGTACAGGGGCAAACGAAACTATAAGGTTTTAGAAAGCAACTAGGTCTACCAACTCATGGATTATTGTCTAGTATTGATACAGTCATTGCATGGCGAAATAATTCAGATAAAAGTTTCGCATACCCCACAAACGAGGAACTTTACGTACGGTGTAGATTAAGGAATAAGGGGTGAATATGGCTATCTAACAGCTCTCGCTGCCCTACGTCACCCCCCGTGTGAATATGCACCCAAACCTAAGGGGGTTTAAGGGGGATTTTAATTTAAATGTGTTGGACCCAATGGTTGTATTAATTAATGTCAATGGTAGTTATGTCTTGGTTGCTAATGTCAATGATTGTTATGTGTTAGTTGTTATGTGTTGGGGGATTTAATTTTTATATGTTGGATGTTAATGGTTTGCGTTGCAAAAAAAATTTTTTGGCCCCTTCGGGGCCTTAGGACGCCCCTCCCCCGGGTGTGACAAAAATTTTAGAATTCAAACCAGAAAAAAACTAAAATTCATTTGAGGCTTTCATCACCTGTAGCTTTTGAATTTCATCACAATAAAACAAATAGAACATAAGTAAAAGTTACCATAAAGATAGAGCAGATTGATCCCATTATTCTGAAAGTCATAAAGTTTGCAACACCCATACACAAACATTTTTCAACTGGAATTTAACAGCAGCCTTTAGCCTCCATGGATTCTTGTGGTGAGAAACCAAAGTGGGAAACTTTTCTGCTTGTTAGCACAAGGATCTAGAAGCCTTGCAATTTGCTTAATAACTACCTCAAAATCTAAAAATGCATGGTAATTTTTTGCAAGCTTCATTCGGAATGAGCCATAAAACAATATCCAATAGCGCAATCCCGGCCAAACCGGGCTGAAAAATTGCTGTTTTAGTATAGATAACTTAACTAAACATATCCATATCATACACTATCAAAAAAATCTCGGAGAGAGCTTTCCAACGCAATAAAAATCATCTCAAACCTGGCCTACCAAACCCGGCCGAAAATTTGCTGTTTTAATACAGATAACTTAACCAAACATACCCATATCATACACTATCAAAAAGATCTCGGAGAGAGCTTTCCAACGCAATAAAAATCATCTCAAACAGAGCTCTGGATCAAAAGTTACGATAAGAAATGTGTTGCCGACGGGGAAACTGCACTACATGCGCCCTTCAAGCCCTTCATGTGCCCATTATGCACCACACACACAAAAAGAGGGCTTTTGTTGTGAGCCATTGGTTGTTGACCATTATGCACCACACGCACAAAAAAAGGGCTTTTGTTGTGAGCCATTGGTTGTTGACCATTGAAAAAAAAAAGGCTAAAATCAATGGCTCAGAAATGGTGCACTCTAGATGTATGCATTAGTACATCGATTTGAATACATCACGAAATCATAGGAAAACCTTAGTGAAAAGCGTACAAAAACACAAAGAAAACCCCCTGTTATTATGCTACATATTTGTTCTAGGTGTGAATTTCTTAATCCATCTATTGTTGATAAGTTCTATAGTTGTTACTGCCCTTTATCTTTGTCAAATGTTATGTTTAGTTTTTAACATGCATTTTTTGCATCTCTTTTTTCCATACGTCATTTTTGAGCAAGAAAGGAGAATGCACCATGTCCCTAGAGTAATCCCAACCACCCAGTGTCGAGGACACAAGCGAGCGCACATGCATTGCATACTTTTCTTAAAGTAAGAAATCAAATATACAAATAAAATATTTATTCACAGTCTTGATCATAATTACAATGAAGTAAATACATGACTGGCCAAAATTGAACATCATAAATTGAGCAGTCCGGGCTACTCTGATTCCTAGTCTAAGAAATTTCCTTCGTGTTATATTGAGGATGCTCGCATAATGCTTACACTACATGGCAAAGTAGCTTGAAATCACATTGTCAATTCTACAACTAAATTAACTATGCATGCTATATCTATAGCCAGATAACATTTATTCAATTCCCAGATCCAAAGCACACAATTTCGAGATCCAGATCCCTGGACTTTTGTATCAAAGTAGAGATCATAAGAAGAAAAAAGTCTTACTCACATTGCCCGCAATCCAATGATATATTCCTGCAGCCAAAATCCTATTCTCCTAGAACACTGCTTTATAGAAACAGAAGTATCTATTTCTGCAGTCACTGTGCTCCAGGCGTGATCAAGCAAAACCTTTCCTCAATACACAGCAACGGAAAAGCCATACTTTCTAGCATCATTCCAGAAGCCAGGGCGGAGGAAAGCACAAAAGGAAAGTTGGTAGACCTAGTTGCTTTCTCAAAAGGAAAGGGCAAAGGAAAGCACAAAAGGATACTGGCTATAGTGCTTCACTTCGTAAAGCATTCACAAAAGATGGTGACCTAGAAGTCTCGTGCTGCATTCTAGCACACTCTTCCATGTGCAATTGAGAATTGTCTTACAAGTAACATTTATGCCATTATATATCGACTTGGAAAGTTTTCAAGGTGACACAAAACAATTTTTAATGGTATATTTTCAATTATGACCAAGTTTGTACGTAGATGGGTATCAATGAAAGAGATTAGCTTAGACGATATTTCAACAATGGAGGTTGAGATAGTTGAACTACTGTACATGATGGAGCGAGAGCTCTCTACAAGTTTTTTTGACCTTCAAGTATAATTGATTCATCTACCATAAGAGATTCGGCTTGTTGGACCAGCTCCAAGTTGGTGGATGTTCTTTTTAGAACGATACATGAAAGTTTTGAAAGGTTACGTCCGGCAAATGGTTAGGCCTGAGGGGTCTATGGCCGAGGGCCATTTGCTTCATAAAACATTGTTCTTTCTAAATGAAGCCACAGTTTCAATACAAAGAGATGATCCAAAGATTTGGAATGGCAGAAATTAGACCATGAGGTCACATCCTTCGGGTTTCTACCAGATTGATTCAACACAGGTTCTTGGAGAGATGATGAATCATTTGTTTACCCTAAACAAGTTGAACAGGTTTTCTTTTTTGAAAACCCTATTAACCCAACATGGTGAATTGTAGTCCATCTTGTACTCAGGCGCAGACATCTGATTGATACTACTATGTTAGAGCCTAGCAATGATGATCAAGAAGATGATTGATAATATCTTGGCTTCAAATATTTTTTTTGTCAGCTTGTCGCTTTAAAGTCAGTGTATTGGCACTTTTTTGTCATCCTATTGTTGCTTCAAAGTTTGTTTATTGTCAATTTATTGTCATTGTATTGACACTTTGATGACAATTTATTGTCACTTTATATTCACTTTTTTGTCACCCTATTCTCTCCCTTTTGTCACATTTGAGGCATTCTATTGGCACACTATTGACACATTTGTGCAAGTTTTTCTCCAAATCTTTGTCAAAGTTATGACATTTTATTGTCACACTATGGTCAAATTTATATCATTTCTTTGTCACTACTTTTGTCATTCTAAAGTCAGTCTATTCACACATTTTTGGCACATTATTTTGTCAAAACTTTGTCATTCTATTGTCATAGTTGTGTCATTTGTTGCCACATTATAGTCAGTTTTGTATCATTTGTTTGTCACCAATTTTGTCAGTGTTAAGTCAATTTATTGTCACATTTTTGATATATGGTTTCGTCAAAACCATGTCATTCTGGTAGTAATACGCCTGCTGCTCTCTCTTTGTACTTGGGTCCCATAGGCCAGTTGGTCTCCGTAGAGGATAAAATCATATTCTATTCTATTCTATTGTCACATTATAGTCACATTTACATCATCTTTTTGTCACTTTCTTTTGTCACTATTGCATCACTCTATTCTCACATTTAGTGTCATTTGGGTTTCACTATTTTTGTCATTTTTATTGTCATTTTTGTATCAGTTTTTTGACGTACTATTTTAGTGACAAAAAAAGTGACAATAAATCACTGTTCTCTTGTAGTGACAAAAAGACGGTAGTGGAACTTTTGCATCCCCTACATTATTGAGAACAGAATTTAGATCCTTGTTCCTTATCATAATGAAGTTATAAGATATGGATAAACAAAATAAAACCTTAGCATCAAATAAAAGCCATGTGAAATAAGTCCTTACAGAGTGCCCGCAAAATTGTGGCAATGGAAAAAACGACTTGTCATGGATCATCAACAATTCATCAACAAAGAGATGAAGAACTAAAGAAACACAACATTAGAAATTTGAAACAAACTTCCGTAGGTTGAGGGTTGGGGAGTCCATATTCTCTACATAACAACTTGTTGTTTTTGCCTTGATCAATCAAATTCCTGACCCTTTTTATCAGAAGACAGCAGCATGTAGAGATGCCCATAACTTGAAAACAAATTATCAATCCATCTTACTTATTAAAATTGTTTTAAAGAGTTTCAAAGGCACTCACCTGTGTGATCTAGGTTGTAGATCTTGCATAAGGGCAGGAGACGAACACTTCACCAACACCAACATGGCTCTTGCCATGCAGATAGAGACACAATTCTGAGGCCACTGCATCCAGACCGACCAGATCCAACTGCAATAAATTTATGCGGGTCACCAAAACTCTGTTTCCATGCAGCTCAAGGATATGGCTTATCACCATCTAAACGAAATGGCTTCATCATCATCTGGATCTTCAATGATGCAAACAAGTTTCAAATGACGACCTAATATATTAGGAGCAGCATTAGACGGAAACCATCAACTGACTACCCAAAACCCTATACCTGGTCTTCAAATCCGACCCTGCAAGATATAATCTAATGGTTATAGATCGTAAGTCTAGAGCAAATAGTTTTGAAGGCAAATACATGGCTGCATGCCGAGCTGTGCTCCCCTCTTGATCGAATAAGGTGGAGCGAAGCCAAAAGACAGAAGAAGAATTCGGAATGGATAAAAACCTAGAATAATTGTTTTTTACGAAAAGCCACAAACCGATTTTTGGAATGCCTATAAACTTTTGCGGCAGCTATTAGCTTCTAGACCTTAGAAAACTAACCTGGGAAAAAAATCCAAAAAGTTTTTGGAATGTCGGAAAAACCAAATTTAAAAAAATAGATATTAAACATTTATAAGGTTTTATTTTAAAATGTGTATTCTTAAATGGAGAGACATTCATTATACTTATTTGGCTATTGGAAGGATATGCTTGCATAGTGCTCATGGTTCAAACCCCCAAGCATGTCTTGCAACAGTAAAGCGACTTCTGCATTACACATAAAACTGTTGTTTCTAGTCCAAATTTTGAGTGCGATATCTTTTTGCCAGCAATGTACCCTTTTGCATCAGATCCATATGGGGATAAAAAATTGGTGCTCTACCACAACAACACTGTTCATCAAACAACTCAAGCGCTACAAGTTGTCTTAAATATCTACTGTAAATTGGAACCACTTCGAGAGATTAAGAAATATCGAAACTATGACATACAACAACATATTAGACCTTTATCTAATCAAATGTACATGTCAACACAATATACCCAACAACAAATAAAAACATGGGTTGATTGTTGTGAAAAATATCTAACGAGTCTCAAAAAGTAAGCAATGTTGCAAAACTTGCCACAATGCAATACATGTCAGCAACCATGCTTGCTATGTTGTAGACAAATAAGATTTTAGCATGCACAAAATGGATTCACTAGGTCTTCTTGCAAAAAATACTATTCCAAATGCATGTTCTAGATTTTTCATGATGCTACTACAAAGAAAGTAGGTAGATGGATAAAGTTTTAACGTCCATTGAGCCACTAAAGGACTATGGGATGGTACAATGAGTAGGGCATCAAGCCTAAAACAGGGGCCAAGGCTAACAAAATGATATAAAATAGAGCCAAATCCCCAAACCAAAAGAACGAACGCATAGCCCAAATAGTCATAAGAAAATGGAGGCTACACAAGAGGCTGCGTCAAGATATATGTTCACATCTTTAAAAGTGCTCATTTGCATCTTCCTCCATATTTCTCCTACCATTGCTTGCTTGTACAAGGAGCCAAATTAGGGCCATTTTCTAAACATGGTATAACTTTTGTGGTAAAATCTTCCTATAGAAAGGTTTTCCTAAATGCCATACTCCTCTCCTAAGTCTAGAGTACTCCTCTCTTGATCGAATAAGGTGGAGCGAAGCCAAAAGACAGAAGAAGAATTCGGAATGGATAAAAACATAGAATAATTTTTTTTTTTTACGGAAAGCCACAAACCGATTTTCCGAATACTATAAATTTTTGCGGCAGCTAAAAGCTTCTAGACCTTAAAAAACTAACCTGGGAAAAAAATCCAAAAAGTTTTTGGAATGCCGGAAAAACCAAATTTAAAAAATAGATATTACACATTTATAAGGTTTTATTTTAAAATGTGTATTCTTAAATGGAGAGACATTCATTATACTTATTTGGCTATTTGAAGGATATGCTTGCATAGTGCTCATGGTTCAAACCCCCAAGCATGTCTTGCAACAGTAAAGCGACTTCTGCATTACACGTAAAACTGTTGTTTCTACTCCAAATTTTGAGTGCGATATCTTTTTGCCAGCAATGTACCCTTTTGCATCAGATCCATATGGGGATAAAAAATTGGTGCTCTACCACAGCAGCACTGTTCATCAAACAACTCAAGCGCTACAAGCTGTCTCAAATATCAACTGTAAATTGGAACCACTTCGAGAGATTAAGAAATATCGAAACTATGACACACAACAACATATTAGGCCTTTATCTAATCAGATGTACATGTCAACACAACGTACCCAACAACAAATAAAAACGTGGGTTGCTTGTTGTGAAAAATATCTAACGAGTCTCAAAAAGTAAGCAATGTTGCAAAACTTGCCACAATGCAGTACATGTCAGCAACCATGCTTGCTATGTTGTAGACAAATAAGATTTCGGCATGCACAAAATGGATCTACTAGGTCTTCTTGCGAAAAATGCTATTCCAAATGCATGTTCTAGATTTTTCATGCTACTTCTACAAAGAAAGTAGGTAGATAGATAAAGTTTTAACATCCATTGAGGCCAAGGCTAACAAAATGAAATAAAATAGAGACAAATCCCCAAACCAAAAGAACGAGCTCATAGCCCAAATAGTCATAAGAAAATAACAGGAGGCTACACAAGAGGTTGCGTCAAGATATATGTTCACATCTTTAAAAGTGCTCATTTGCATCTTCACTCCATATTTCTCCTACCATTGCTTACTTGTACAAGGAGCCAAATTAGGGCCATTTTCTAAACATGGTATAACTTTTATGGTAAAATCTTCCTATGGAAAGGTTTTTCTAAATGCCATACTTGTTTTAACATGTCCCAAAATATATCACGCTTATCACAGAAGCATTGGGGAAGGAAGGAAAAAATTCTTATTTCATTTCATTATAGTTGGACGAAAGCAAAGGTTTTAATCAAAATAGACAAACACAATATTCTTTCAAAGGCAATTAAAAGTGCAAATTATATGAAACGGACTAAAAGACATTTAACGTGTTTCTATCGAACTAAATTAACAAGTGCTCTGACCATGCCATGTTCGCACTTCAGCATGTTATGCAATACTTCCCATTACTACCTATAGAAAACCTTCTAGTCCCTTTCTGGAAAATGACATTGATTTATTAGGAGCACGGATTTTTCAACATCAATTGGACCAATTGGGATATGAGATGTACAACAAAACACCACTTATTCATCTTTTATTACACATGCATGAACAAACAATTCAAAGAGATACGAACTTTTGGGTTATATACAATATAAAATATTGATTTACAAATGAATTTGAAACTATGGTCAATAATTTGGAAGACAAACATGCTTTAGAGTAGGTGGGGGTTGCACTGGAGGTGGATGTTTAGGGGTTGGTGGAGAATGTGTTGGAGGCGGGGGAGGAGGCGAATGCAGATACTTGCGTGTAGAAGGTGGGGGAGGGGGAGGGGGTGATGAATGTCTAGGAGGTGGGGGATGTGAGGATGGCGGCGGTAGTGTTGTATATTCACAACCTGCAACGAAATCTTTGCCTCTAGCCTTTGTAACAACTTTCACGTGCTGATTAAAGCAACTATGGTCGCAAGTGCTACTAGGTGGTATACATTGGCACAAATCGTGTCCGCTTTGAAACATGTTGATTGCCTTCTTACATGCCCCTGAAAGCGCATTGCTCCCTGCAAGCTCACGAGAACATTGAATGGTGAAATCACGACATTGAGATGTTTGAGAAGTGGCCATACTTGGAACAGCCAGGGCGAGCAAGACAAGCACCCACATTGTTGAATCTCGAACCATGGCTTGTGAATTGTGAATGTCAAGTAATGGGGAAGAGGGAGCATATATATAGTTTGTATTTTGCCAAAGGTCCAAAGGTCTTTAGCCAAAGGTCCAAAGGATCCGGGAAAAGGCTATCGACGCTTCTGCTTCCCGCATTGGATGTACAGGTGCTTACCTACTGCCTTCGCCAAGGGTCCTAGCCCTCAAGTCGTGTATATAAGACAGAGGTAAGCATTTAGATGCATGCCATCACAATCAAGCAGCGCCTCTTCAGAATGTTTTTTTGAAACAAAAAATTAACATCAGTCAGAACAAACAATGCTGATACATATAAAATTTTCTTCTCTAATACTTGTTTCTACCTCTGGTTTAGGAAGGCTTCAGTCTTCAATCTTGCTCCTGCACGCTCTTAACAAGTTGCTTCAGGTTTGGCTTTTGATTCTACATTTTTCCCTTCATAGCTTCCTTGTAAGGATAAGTTTAGGCGCAAGAGCTTAACCAAATTGCAGAGGATCTTGAAAGAAACCATTGGAAAAAACATTGGGTCCCTGATAAAGCCACATTATAACGTCATGGATGCCAACGTGTTGTTTGCAGCTTTGGCAAGGAGGAAGAAGGAAGTTCTAGAGTTTTTTGCCTGTGCATAGTCTGGTAAACTTGTACTTGGGCTTGCCCTCTTCAAGGGGAGGTATTTCTTCGTTTTTGATAAAATAATGCACAAGAGATCAGTAAAGAGTTGCCATGGTGTTACACGTGACAGGCAATTACTGTACCTGTCTGGCTTTTAGGCAGATCTATGGGAAGTCAGGCATATTTAAGGAGTCCATGGTATGTCGTACTTCAAGAAAAGAATCTTAATGTCGGACCAGAAGCAAGACATTAGTGACACTTGCAATATATGTGCTAGATTTCCATGTGAAGGTTCCATCTTGTAGTTGGACAACAAATTTAGTTCTTCTGATTATCTCCTCTGCCCTCTCATGCCATTTCTTTTTATTTAAATAGGAATGATCAAATGACGGTTAGAAGATTGTAATCTCATTTCTTTATGCTTTAGATTCTGAGGCTCAACTGGGAATTATATTTTTACACCAGGAACCTATCCAAGTGCAGTATGAGACGAAGCATTCTTGAATTTGAAGAGACCAAAGGTAATATGGCTTCATATTCTCTTAGCATAGGGCAAGAGAAGCGCGTAAGTTCTCCCATCTGTTCCAATGGTTTAAGGCAACTATAGTGTGCTTGCATCCAATGGTTTTGCAGCTCTAAACAGCCAATGTTAGGTAAACCACTTCCCCCCGTTATAGACTCAGGAAAGTGAAGAAAGAGGACCCTAATTCTGCGTGTTTAACAAATATCTTGAGTCTTAAATTTGATATCAATTTCACGAAAGACAAGCTGGATTTTTTCTTTATGACTGGATTTGTTGTTATTGTTGTGGAATACTCCTCACGATCTTATGTTTCTTGAATCTTAAAATGGCATGATGCATTGGCATGGAATAAGTGTGATTATGTTGCTAAATAATTGGGTCTATTTTCTCACTCCACAAAATAGAAGGAACTAACAGATAGGCAATGATTACATCTTTCTTGCAGGAAGTGCATTAGCAAATATGTATGGCAACCACTCAGTTTTGAAAAGAATAGAGTTAGTTATCTCAGAAAGAGATGTGGAAGCGTGGAATAACTTTCTAGCCACTTGGGCCAACAAGGATAGTTTCTCCAGCTAATACAGCTTGAAGGTCTCAAGCCAAATATAATTTCAATTTCTTACTATTCTGCATGAATCTTTTAGCTTACCAAATACATGCCTTGGTGCCTTTACATCTGTTCTTTAGTAAGCATGCCATTGGATATTGATATTTTTTGTAGATACCATGGGGACTTAAGCTGTCTCATGGAGGACGACCTTATGAAGCTATCATAAAATGCCACAGTGTTACCTCTTGGTGCAACAGTGAGTATGGTTATTCAGGTAGTGATGCAACAATGAACATCAAACTTCAGGTAGTGACATAGGGTACAACATAGGGTACTGCTTCCAACAGAGCATCTTCATGCCATATTTTTGTCTAAATTCTTCCTTGAACTCACTTAGTGTAAGCTTTATACCGTTCATCTTCTTATATTCTCTGAGGTGGAACAGTCAGTGTATTTCATTATTATCTTTGCTTTGAGAACTGGATTTCATCTTTACAGAGAGTTCGAGGTAGAGTTTAGACTTTCGTTTTACTTCTAGAGAGTGGTTTGGGCTCCCTGATCTCACTTTGTACCGGTGACATTATGTTCTACTGTCACATATGATCATGCAATTACTTTTACCTTTGTCTTTGTGTGGTTTTGTGGTTTTGCAGCTCTCTGATCTGCCTTTTTTTTTCTTTAGAATGCTCCTTACAAGCAAAAATGTAGTTCAATTGTCTTTGTACTTCTTGCATTTTGATAAAAGTAGGATATGGTAGAACATGGCAGAGAGGGCAGCTTGATGAAGAGCTGAAGATCATGGATATGGAGCAGGAGAAAACTTCTGTCCCTGCACTCACTGGTATGCTGCATGGGCGGATATTCCTGCACTAGAAGTATTTGAGGAAATGAGGAAGAATGGCACGAAGCCAGATGTGATGTGGAACGGGAGGGGGACGGCATTCTTGCCAGCCCCTTGACTTGCAGAATCCGGTCGCGCCGTTGTGGCGGGACCGAATTCTGCAGGTCAGGGGTCGCGGAAGGGTCCTGTTCCACAACGTCAAGGTAAGATTACCTTATTCTACCAGTTTTGGGTTTTGGGCAGGCCGTTTGCCATTCTTATCCAGAACGATCTCAGATTTTGCAAGAACTCATAGCCACTTACCTTGACATATGCATTCTCTAGTATATTGAAAGCGGTCTAACAGCATTAGAACATGGCAGGCTGGTACATGCAAATGGACTGTTTTCTGATCTCTTTGTGAGGAGTGCACTTGTTGATATGCATTCCAAAATGTGAAGATTTGAAGAAATCATATGTCATGTGAAGTTTTTAATAAACTAGCTACTCATGATAATATGGGCAAGCAAAATAGAGTCTCCAAGAACGTTCTCTGCACGCGGGAGGCAAAGAACTTATTAAGCAGTCCTGTTCCAAAGTTGAAGGTAGATATAGCTGAAGAAAGTCTGCTTTTGGAAAGAGACTGGGCATATGTGAAGTTCTTGATGCTAGCCTTGCAAGGTCAAGCAACTTTTTCTCTTTTACTGCTTGAAAATTTTTAGCCTAAAGGATTGGACTTGAAAATTTTTAGCTTAAAGGGTTGGACTTGATTATTTTTTATTATTTTTTATTGTGGACTCAACCAAGGTTACAACCATGGACTTGGTTGTGTTAATTTGACATATAATTCCTTGATCGAGGACGATCAATCCCGGGAAGGGGAAGAATTGATATGGTGCTCGGGGGGTGCCCTTGCATGGAATAATATTTATTGATATGATCAAGTGAGAAAGTCATCCAGTATGTCTAACCCTTGATATTATCAAAGAGAAAGCTAAAATAAATCCTGACTTTTATTTAGAAGCAAAAAGGCAAAAAAAGGTGTTGCTACCTATAAATAGAAGGTTAACTTTGAGAAACGAAGGTGTTGCTACTTATTGGAAAGCCCTCAAAGTTTAGTTTCTAGATTGGATTTGATTGTCTATAGATTCCTTACGGACTGAGAGTTATGCCCAGAAAGGTGCATAGGGGTCTTCTTTTTATGTTGATGATGAGCCTAGCCTTATCTTCTAGTATTTTCTCTAGCTTCTTGTGTCTTAAGAGAAGTTAAGCGAGTAATGTTAAACTAATTTGTCGAAGCTCAAAGAAACAACTACAAGACTAGCCATATAGAAGAATTTAGTTTTTTGTTTCTATACCATAGTATCATAACTACTTATACTTAAATCCTTATAATGGAGTGTCTCATGCATGAGCAAGCAAGGATAAAAGTTACATAATATGGGATAAATCCATAGGCGATATCAAAGCTAAGCAATAACTGTAAAACTAGATGCCATTAAGAACTAAGATAAATTAGAAACTAAAAACATATATCGCCTCACATTATACATGCTTTATATAAGGGACAATTACGGTGTGGTCTTCAAGTCATGACGGAATCCAAATTTATTGCCAACACTAACTCCACTAAACGACACTAAACCAGTGAGTTCGGATTTATACTTAATGCATCTATAATTACAAAAGCAATAGCATTCTATGCTCTCTTTTATCAAAACTACAACAAGATCGATTTTTACCACTTGCAAGATGATTATAATGAATAAAAAATGATACATAAGATTGATTCTTGCCACTTGTGTGATGATCACAATAGTGCCAGTTGAGGGCGCATCAATGGGTCTTCCAACGGGCAATCCATTGATGCGTTAGCATCTTGTTGAGTTGCCCGTATGGGAGCAACCCTTGTTATGGAGCGTTGATAAACTATAGTCGCACTTATAAGAGAATATTTTATAAATTATGGTTGCATGAAGCATTCTCTACAATATCTTAGAAATTTGTTAGTTTGATTTTTATTTTTATTTTGTTTGGTGCGGGGTGGTGGACTAGTAGCAAAAAAGTGGCTTCAATTTTCCAGTGGCAGTTTCAGGGTCTAAACTTACAATAATGGACGTAATTGTAAACCCAACATGCAATTTTGGGGTCTAAAGAATATGATGAAAATTAAATTTTGTATTAAACAGAAAAAGGGTTGGGGGTTTTGGCCATTACTTCGTTCGAGAGGCCACGAGATACATTCTTATTGGAGTCTGCTCGCATATCTCTCCCCTCTGATTCATTGGCTCAAGATGTATTTTCACATCTTAGCTCAGCAGCATCCTCTCGACAAATTCAATCAGATTATGATCAGTTTGAGATTCGAGATGAATGTTTGTTCCACAATGGACTTTTATATTTTCCTGATGCTGTTTCTAGGCTACATGTTCTCCAGGTTTGCCATGATTCGCCTATGGCTAGATATTTTAAAGTAGCCAAGACTCTTGAACTTATTAGTCAAGAATATTGGTGGCCTAGGCTATGCTGCTTTGTCGAAGTTTTTATTCAATTCGGTAATATCTGCTATCAAGCAAAGGCTCGACGACATTTTACACATGGTATTCTTCATCCACTGCCTGTTCCAGATAGATGTTGAAAGAATATTTTGGTGGATTATTCTGGAGATGCCATTCTCTTAGGGTCATGATGCTATCATGATCATTGTTGATTGCTTCTCTAAGATAGCTCATCTTATCCCTTGCAATGTCGCCATCACCAATGATGAAACAACTGATCTTCTCTTCTGTGAAATAGTCAGACTTCATAAATTGCAGACGCCATCATCAGTGATCGTGGATCTCAGTTCGTAGATAGTTTTTGTCAATGACTTTTGGAGAGAAAACAGCTGATCTTCTCTTTCGTGATGTATGAGACTTCATTCATTGAAGTGATTGTAGACCTCAGTTGGTCTCAAGTTTTTGGAAGCGACTTTTGACGCTATTACATGTCAACTACTTGTTAACTTTTGGTCATCGTCTTAAAAACGATGGACAAGCAAAACACACTAATCAGACCATGGAGGAGTATTTAAGGTGCTTTATCAGTTATCAGTAGGATGATTGGGTCGATCGGCTTCGATCAACTGAATTTGCCTATAATAACTCAGTACATGCTTCCACTGACCATATTCCCTTTTTCTTGAACTCTGACCAACATCAATCCTAATGACGAGTCCCTACTTGAGAAACTGTAGGCTCTTCAATCAAATATCTAGCACCATCTTCTTGAGGCACAAGAACACTATCGGTATTATGATAATTTACATCGTCAGGAAGCTCCTACATTTCATGTTGGTAACCTTAGTATAGGGACCTCTCTAGCACACGTTCCTGCAAGAAGCTTGACTATCGTTACCTCAGTGCTTACTGGATCAAGGCTCAGATTAACGATGTTACATTCTAGCTCGAGCTTCGCGATCTCCACCAGTGAAAATTGATGACCGCAAGGAAGATTCTAGGTTTCTTCATCGTTGTCGTATTACTTTGTTGATTGAAAATGATATTGCTATGGTACACGCACTGGGAGTTGTCCAAGCACAATTATTTTCCAGAAGGGGCGATGTTTACACAAATCAGTAACACTATTTCTAAATGGGGATCGTGACTAAGATATCTATAAAGGAAGACCTTTATATTAAAAGAAAAATGGATCATGGGTAAAGATAGATGGGCCTTCTTATTTAAAGATAGCATCAAATATTTAGGAAGAACCTTTATAGTGTAAAGCTTTATTGAATAAGAAGACAAAAGAGAAGGGGCCATCGAACAGGCACAACAGATATGAACAATGTAACACTTGAAAGCAACGATCAAATCTCTCATCTTCTGTGACCTGGCTTGGACAAATACAGTGGGCTAGTAGCATTAATTGTACCTGCAATCAAGTATTGATATAAAGCGACCAATTGTTAACACCGGCCAGTTCTTAGACTAGCGACAAGTTGCAGTAGCGAAATAAGCTACTATAGCAAAGCGCCTCATGTAGAAGATTTGTTGAGTATAGATCTGTTGACCATCAGTAGACTGCTAGATTCCATGTTAAAGGAGAAGTTGATTTCAGTAAACCGATTAACCATTTATGCTCAAAGAATATCTTGATCCTCAAGGTAGTTACACTTATTAATGATCGAGTGCTACGACTTTAGCAGCATTTATCTTATCCTTTAGCCAGTTGCCAGAACTAGAGATTGTGTCTGTATAGTCTTTCGGAGGTGATTGCATTGCTTGCAACATAAAAAAAACTCCTTTAGGCTTTCTGTACCCGTTCCAAGTCCTCCAAAGTGGAAAATGATATCACAGACCCCTGTATTTCCACTCCATCCAAAAGCACCGGCTCTACCAACAGCCTGAACAAGTGCGACTAATGTGATTAGTCGTAAAGCTCTGTCTGTGACAGTTATCTGCATTGCATAGAAAGCCTTCCAGCCGCCATCACCTGATGCCTGATACAAGTGTCCCAATATGTGGTAGTAGTGAATTCCACTCCTAGATATTTGTATATTTGTAATACTTTACCTTCTTGACCTTGGTAAGTGAAGGAAGGCTGCATCCGTTGCCTTCAAGACGACACCAGGAGCAATTTGGTTTTAGCCAAATTGACGAGCATTCTAGTAGTTTGGTAGAAAGTACTCAGTGCATCTAGATGCAGTTGCATCGTCGCTTGGCTATAAGCTAAAAGTTCCATGTCATTCCCATATATCAGTTGTCGAATGATATGATGGGCGAGTGTGCCCCCTTCTCCTCCATGTTGTGCAAGCCAATCCTCGAGCCGATAAATATACAATTCAAACAACGTATGGCAGTCACTACTGTTGATGACCCGCCTTGATGGTGGCATGCAAGTTGAGAATGTTTCATAGACCTATACATTGCATTCTGCAACTCTTGGGGACACCAAACTGTATTAATCTTTCCCTTGGACCATGTCAAAAACTTTGGCAAAGTCCATAAAACAGAGATACAAATGTTATTGTTTGTTTCTGTTGTCTTCTATCATTGCCTGTGTGATTACGTGAATCTTTGTTGTTACCTCTGCCCATGTAAACATGACAGTAGTAGGTGGGTTACTCTCCAATGATAAGGCATTAGAAAACATTTATCAAAATGCTAAATTTAGAAAAGGTAGGGACATTTTTGTAATTTGCGATTTGCATAAATTTATTCATCGAAGGGGTTGTAAATTGTCCAAGGGCAATTGAAAGCCTCAACAATTAGTAATTATTTTCCATGTTCCCTGAATTTATAAAGTATTTACCCTAACTTGATAGCAACCACATCTTTCAGAGGGAACAATCTGCAACCACATCAGACATGTTGGTGATGTGGTTACAGTCAAGAATTGCATTAAAGAATAGATAAAATGCATGAAAGACTTGTTTGATTAAAAAGTGTGGAAGTGTGCTTAGAGCAAAATCTGCTTATCGGTCATATTTACGCAACCTTCATTATTAATACGCCAGATCTTGTAGTTCCTTGTTCCTTTTCTGTTGCTCATGGCTATTATTAAAGCGGCAACTACATCCAAAAAAAACAAGAAGCCAATACTTAGCGGATACGCAATATGGGATGTACCAAAGTAAATTGCATTTGATGAAACCACATGCATTCTTCATGGTTAGGATTAAGACTTTCTCTAAGAAATATGGGAAGAAAGCCACAAGTGCAAGCTTTTAGCACAGAACATATAAGCTTCAAATTTCTGATGCCCTCAAATATCCTGTGATATTTGCGATGAGCTTCAAAGGTTGTTAATGGGTTCAGAAACAGAAATGGTTATCAACTAAGTTTCTGGGCGGTTTCAGAACCACAGTGCAGTGCTTGAGAGGTGGTGGTTTTTGGAAATGTTCATGGTAAGTGGTATCAGCATTGAAGCACGAAGGCCCCTTCATGAGAGCATTAGAAACTGCCTTTCCTCTCCTGGGCAGAGCACTATCCCAGGCTTTAAACCGATCATGATATGTGGTCTCACCATCAAACTGATTATCATTATTTTCTGACTTTCTCCAACGAAAGGAGGGCGGTTCGCTCTCAAACCTCTTAGGCTTTTCAATTCTCCTCAAAGGATGGTATTCCTTCGATTTATCCCAGTAAGATACTTTGTAATTAGTGCGGTCATCAAATGATCCACCACCCTTTAAATTCTCCTCCCATAGTATAGAAGTTCTCTTCATTGCAGGCCATCTCCTATAATCTGTATTGTAAGTAGTAGCATCATCGAGTCCAGGTCCAAATGCTCCAACTGATGATGGAAACATGATACCGTTTCGAGGTCTAATGTTAAACCTTTGGTACCTATCCCTATATTCTGAACCCGGTTGCCCAAATTCTTCTGCATCCCCCAAACAATTGTCCAATGTTTTGCCATCAGTTACATGTTTATATCTTGGAGGCTGCTTTTTGTCATTGTAATCCTCATTATATGTAGTGATTCCTGAGAAATGGGGATGCTCCTCAGGTGGCTCACAAGCTTTCCTTCTTAGAGATTCTCTCTTCTCATTTAATGATCCAGGACATTTATGAGTTCCACAATTGCACCTCTGGCACATGCAAACACCTGCGCCCTGCATAGGATGAAACCTTTGCTTCTGAGAGCATAATTTAAAACTTGAACACTTATCTCTTGAGCCGGAAACTGCAACCTTGTTACTACAGGTTTCATGCTAAAACTTTCTGTTTGGATCAAAGAAGATATTCTTTGCCTTTGCTTTTTCTGACTCTGTCCACAACCATAAAACGTTACATGGTCCGTTTCCATGTGCAAAGGGCTGCGGCTTGCTTTAAACAGGGGTAAACTGACTAGGAGGTAAACATATAGAAATTCCGATGATAAATCCTTGGCATTTCCGTGGATTGTCTTAAACAGAAGAAAGAAACTACGTCGAGATCAATTTAAGGTCCTAAGATTAAGCAGATGCAAGGCCATAGACATTAGTGATGACAAGAATAAGGTAAAGGATGTCATACCGCGCAGGTAGGACGCTGTCCTACGGTGGTCATGGCGAACCCAAGTGGATTAGGGTTAGGGTTCCTAATGAACGGATGCAGTGTCTGTTACCATAAGTATGCCACGTGGCATACGCTTACAAATAATTGGCGCTTCATTTGCCAAGTCTGCCATGAAGTGATGTAGAATGGCAAGGGGAAGCCATTCTTGCTGCCCCCTTGACCTGCAGAATCCAGGCGCTCCCGGATTCTCCAGGTCATGGGGCAGCAACATGCCATTGTACTACGTCAAGGCCGGATTCTATAGGTTTTGTGGACTCACTTTTCATTCTTGATAAGAATGATCGGTGTGTCAGGCAAGAATGCAGACCCACTTGTCTTGACGTAGATATTTTATACCGGATAATTTCAAGAATTTGCTTAAAAGATGCTAGGATGATTTGCTTAATGTTATAGGCTAAACGTTGAGAATTTCCATTCTTGCATCTTAGAATCGAAACCAGGTAGAAGACAGACATTATGTAGAATGGCATGGGGGAAGCCATTCTTGCTGCCCCCATGACCTGCAGAATCTCGGAGCGCTGTGTAGGTGCGACTGGATTCTGCAGGTCATGGGCGCAGCAAGAATGGCTGACCCCATGCCATTCAACTATGTCAAGGTAAGAGGTGGCCGCATTCTACAGGTTTTTTATAGCCATTTGCCATTCTGCATAAGAATGGATGAAGAAATCTATCGGAAGGCAGACCCACTTACCTTGACGTAAACAAAGAGAGTTATTTTTCTTGACATTGTTGAACGGAGGTTAGCCATTCGTGCTGACCAGCGACCTGAAGAATGCGATCGCACCAACGATGCTCCCGGATTCTCCAGGTCACTAGGGCTTCTCCCGTTTCATTCCACATTACATCCAAGACACTCCTAAGCTTTCTGAAACACTTTAGATGGACAATTTTTGTAAGAGTGCGACGTTAAGTCCTATAGACTCATTGTCATCATTGACAATATTTCCACCGAAGAGATTCTGGCCAGTAAAGTTGTCGAGCGCATGTCATGTACGCATCCTGAGGCTAGCGGGACCGTCGAGCAATTTTATCAACCACAATGTTGATAAAATTACGAACGAAGAAATTTCATGGTTGAAAGACTATAGTGGAGGCTAATTTTGTGCGGATTAAATTTACAAAAAACATGTGTTTAATGAAACAAGATTATTCTTCTCAAATTTATGTGAACGGCAGGCTATGGTGAGCTATTAGTCTTAGATTTGTGACCATGGCAATGCTCTAGCTACCTTGAGCTTTCGATGCTAAAATATCATGTAAAAATAGGTCAGCATATGAATCTGAATTAAAACACCACCTTTAAGAATATTGAATCAAGCATATGGGAACTTATAAAATCTAAACGGTTGAAAGTTATAGCATTGAAAAACCCAAGATTCTCTGGGAACTCCAAATTAATCAAGAACTTTATAACTCAACTCGTTTACGTAGCATAGAAAGGAAAAGACACAAAAGACGGTTGCATTTGCATCCTTCAAATAGCCAAGGCATGTAGAATAGAAAGAAGAATAGCAAAAAATGAGATGTTAATGTGCTATAGAACAGCCTATTTGGAAAGGGTTTTCGTCTACGAACTAGCAAGCAATGCCCCGAATGTGAGCGATGTGTAGCAAGCCACAACGCTATTGCCTGCCAATTTCTTGCTGGAAACAATCGACTCCTAGATGGCTGCCTGACGTAAGCCAACAGGATATTGCAAGATGTTGTTCCGTTCTTTTTTCCCTCTCTCATCTCGAAATGTGGTATGTAGGTTTTGTGAAAGCGAGACCTTGTTGCACTCTTACTACTAGTCAACAATATGCATAATCGAGTTTTTTTTTTTTTTTTTTTTTTTTTTTTCCTTTTTTTAAAACTATCCAAGAATCTAATCTAGCTATTTCTTATTTCACACTTTTTGTCCACAACATAAGATTTAGTTGTCCTGGCATTACTTAGGCCCTTTCCAACTAGCTTGTGGGGCTGATCCACAACTAACACCTCATCTTGAGTTTTCTTGATGAGGATTAATCTCTTACCCCCAAACCAAGAGGGCTAGACTGAGAAGCAACTTGTCAATCCCCTAAATCTGTAGTATTTGAACAAACACCATTAGTAATTTGGTACATCTACAGGTGACATCTTATTTCATACCTTCCTAATGAGGTCATCCCTTGTCTAGTTACCGAGTGTATTGCTAATTTTGGTATTCATTGTCTAGCTACTAAGTTTATTGCTAATTTTGGCATGATTGATGTAGGTAACCATAACTTCATCTCTTAAAAAATGTCCTTTCTTTTCCTGTGAATGAACGCATGGAGCTCATATACAAAGAGATTCTAGAACATGGAACTCGTTGTAGTATTGGGCAATGTGGTGAGATCTTTCATGTTTATAAATTTATGATTCTACTTGGTTTAATTTAGCCGAAGAATAGAATAGAAAAGGTATACTTTGGTTTACTAGCTATGTCTAAGAATATAGATGTATATATTGCAGGTTTAAAGATTATCTTTAGATGTAAAGTGACTATTTGATTAACAATATGGTACTTGGGTCGCCAAATTTGGCGTTGGGTTATTCTAGTGATGCCATGTGGCATACTATTCCATTGCAGAATGGTATCTTGGGTCGACCATTCCGCATGTCCAGTTTCCAGCCGGTTACTCTGTTTTCTTTTTCGTTTGATTGATTCTTTAGACAATGCCATAACTTGAATCTGGCCCTGTCGCAGCTTGTTTATCCTGTCAAATGGTGGTAGCCTTAGCTTCGTCATATCCACAGCTTTAAATCTCTCCTTCTTTTGCTGCAAAAACAAGAAGTAGGGCTTTTGCCGGAAGCACAGAAGACTTGAACAAGAAAACAGAAGCAAAGGAAGCACAAAAAAAGAAGACTTAAGTACAGAATAGGAAACGGAAGCAGGGTATGAGGCCGGAAATAGGGCTTGAACAAGAAGCCGGAAGCTAGAACAAGAAGCCGGAAGCACAGAAAACTTGAACAAGAAAACAGAAGCAAAGGAAGTACAAAAAAAAAAGACTTGAAGCACAGAATAGGAATCCAGAAGTGTGAGGCCGTAAGCAGGGCTTGAAGCCGGAAGCAGGGTTTGAAGCAGGAAGAAGGGCTTGAAGCCGGACACCAGAAGCAAGGAACAAGAAGGGCTTGTACAAGAAGACAGAACAGGAAGCCGGAAGCCAGAGAACAAAAACTTGGCAAAACATCGTCATCGCCGCTGCATCGCCATCGTTTCAGAGTTAAAGACGCCATCGCTGAAGGAGGAAGCCGGAAAGAAGCTTTTGCACAGCCCTTGGGCACCATCGCTTGAAGCCAGAAGTCGGAAGCCAAAAGGAAAAAAATTTGGCTCCCCAAGTACCATATTGTCAGTTCATGGCATATGGTCTGCCATTCTGGCATGCACCGGTGACCCGCTCCCGGCTAACGCCGGTCGCGGGACCCCACCGGTACATGCCAGAATGGCATCCCATATGCCATGAACTGGTACATAAAAAGTGTAATGTTTACTTGTGAGTTCCAATTAAAAAGCTTTTATTTTGTTATTTTACACACTACAAAGGAATCTCATGTTGATACTATGGGTTTTTCCCCTTCACTTACTTGGTCTTACTAAATAAATCAATAATAAGGCCTTAGTAAAATAAAAGATCTAAAGAGTTTAAACAAATTCGTAATATCTACCACTATAAACACAACGTACACACATGGCAGCCACATGTTGAATTCTGAATAAGATAGAACTATGCATTAAATATCAATGGACCCTAACTGTTAAGATATACAAGATTCCTGTACATATTTCTTTACAACTAAATTATGTAACAATACCATGGTCTTTGCACTAATCAACACGATGCTTATAAAAACCATGTATCATCATAGTAGATAAAATTATTAAAATATAGCAACGCATTCATATTTTTATGCAATGAACCTGGTTTTGTAGTGCTCCATGTTTCTTGCGAAACTCCTGAGTGCAAGCTCCTAAGTGCAGTAGAGGTGCAATCCAATCAGATTTTCATTTGGATATTTATGTATGCTCTTTTAAAAATTGAGACCACCACTGCCTCGATCTACAATATGATGAATTTACAGATCTAAGTCCAATGTGCTAGATGAGGCAGGCGTCGGCCACAAGAAATGCAAATACCAGCTCTTAGAATTAAAATGCAAGTAGCAATTCTATTTTGAAGGAATGAGATGGGCACATAGCCTATCCATTTGTGATTGTTGTGAGAATAGAAGGCTAGAAATCAATGCTTTTATAAACTAAGAGCTTTCCCAAATCAGAAAGAGCAAAAAAAATATGTACCAGAAGTGCTAAATCCGGGAATATTCATCTATAATAGGAATCCATAAAATATGTACTATTTCATGTGTTTGAAAGGGAGGGGGGACTGCTTCTAGAACTCATTATCACCTAATCAGAATTGACTCTATTCTTTGCATTCGGGATCAGATCATCTATGAGCCAAAGGTTGAGAATGCGCCGAGTTTTTTGTCAAACTAGTCCGTCAAAGAAAACTGGGCATTACGAACACTTATTATCAGCTGCAATTGCATATCCCATTTTCATATATAGGAACATATAAGGGTGAGATTCAATTACGGCATTTGGAACTTAACTCTTAATTACAAGCAAATGAAGTTTCAACATGTCAGAAAATTAGGACATATTTTACTTTTCCTGGTCTTTCGGTGTGAATGCTAAGGTGTCGTTATTTTAACTATTCTTCAACTGTCAGCCAATAATACATCTTAAAAAAATAATATATATTCACGTGTCTCATATTGCCACGTGGAAGTTGATATCCTTTCTTTTCAATAGGACATGTATGAATGTGGAATCTCATGCTGAAACACTCCATCCAACAGCTCTTGATGCTCTACGCCACCCCCCATGTGAATATGCACCTATACCAAAGGGGGTTTCAGGGGAATTTTAATTTAACAGTGTTGGATATAATGGTTTATATTAACTTAAAGAAAATTTGGCCCCTTTGGGGCCTTGGGAGTTGTCTAAGAATTAATGAACATAGTAGAAAACATCTATATGGCCAACACGGAAAAAGAGAGAGAGAAGTACAAATGTTTTAAAAGCAACTACAATGATACAATAGAGAATGACATGGAGACCATTAATAAAGCATCCTGATAGGATGAATGACATCTATAATGAGCATATTAACAAAAAGCATTCTGGTAGGATGAATGACATCATTAACCAGCATGTAATTTTATTTAGTCCATTTTGCTGCATCTAATAAGATTTAGATGCTTAAGCATGACTTGTAATAAGGCAAAACGAATAAATAATAACGATGATGATTGGATAATATGAAAAACACAATGAAACCTAAATTAAATACTAATGTATTAATAAAGAATGGATGAAAACACAAGAGAAAAGGCCACAAGAGGATGAGGGAGCAAGAGAAGAAGGAATTGGGGCAGCAGGGGTAATAGAAGGAGAGGTAGAGATGAAGAAGTAGATATAGAATGCACAGCAGAGAGAGGCAGGAATTGATGCAAATCCATGGAAGCAGAGGCATAAGCAAGAGGATTGAGCCAAGAATTAGGAGGCAGCACTGAAGAGGCAGGAAACTGCGAGCAAGATTGCATGCTGGAGGCGGTGACCATGGAGGCCAAAATGGATAATCCCAATTCTGGAACTGAAATAGAGAGAGAATGTTAGCGAAGCTGCCTGTATTAGGAAGGCAGCGCGCCTTTATAAAAAGGCAACGTGGGCTCCTTTTATCTTTTATCTTTTTTCCTTGTATGTACATTTTATGGTACCTATATATTGTAACACATATCATTCAATATACGTGTCTTCTGTTGTGGTGCATATCTCTCTATCTCTCTTGTGCTTTCTTAGTAGACTAGCAAGTTTAACATAGTATCGGAGCTTGCATCTGGTTCTGGAGCAGTTGTGAATTTTCGATGGCTCAGTGGGACAAAAATTTTGTAAGTTTTCTCTGGAGTTGGATATCCAATTTGAAAGATCAAGATGGAGCTTGTCCTGCAAAGTGAAAAGCTTTTTGGAATTGTGACCGGAAATAACCTTCCTTCAGTGCAATCGATTGATGCAACTACCGGCAACCTTGTTCTGAATGGTGCTGCATATGATGCTTGGGTTAAGAATGTAGATGACTGGAATGAAAAAGTTCAAACAGCTCGAGCACTGATTCTCTATCATCTCAAAGAATATATTTTAATGGATGCTAAGGATTTTGTTACTTCTAGTGAAGCATGGAAGTATTTAGAAAACTATACATGAAGTGATTAGTCTCCGCAAGGATCTTACATCACTGCAGTATCGTTTGAATGATTCGTTCGACGAACATGTGGATAAATTTACAGAGCTTCTAGAAGCACTGTCTGCAGCTGGTGCTAGTATTCCGCAGGATCAACATGTTGTCTATTGAAGAGCTTCAGACTCTTACGACTGTGCTAGTCAATAAAAAATCTATGACATTAGATCGAGCTTGTGAATCACTAAAAGATGCGGTCCGAAAGTTGCAAAGGCAAGCTATGCTGAAGATCGCGCTTTACTTGTTGATAGTAAGAAACGAGGTCGAGAAGATGAAAAGGCAGCCTTTATTACTGATACAAAGCGCACTCGCAATCGTAGTAGAAGCTGGAGTCGTGGAGACGATAGACAGCAATTGGCTAGACTTGAGCAACCTAAGTCAGAGACTGTTTGTGCCTATTGTAAAAAGACGAATCATGTTGAAAGCGAATGTTATTATAAATGCTTTCTTAATTAGCATAAAACTTTACTCCAGGCAATCCGAGGCGGACCTCATATTCCAGATGAACATGCAAGTGTTGCATATGATGAAGCTTCTGAAGCCAGTTTTTCTACAGGAGCTGTTGTTTCCATGACTATTGATTCTGGTGCAACACAGCACATGACTTTTCATAGGCATTGGTTGAGGAATTACCGCTTACTTCAAGTTAGAAAACTTGTGATGGTCCATGAGGTCAAGACATTGGAGATATTCATGTCGATACTTCCAGTGGTGTGCAAGTCTTGCGTGGCATCTTACATGTGCCTGGTTTACGCCGAAATCTTATTTCTGTGTCTAGACTTGCTGATCTTGGTCTATCCATATAGTTTGATAGACGATTGTGTAGATTCATCCAAGATGGATGTGTACTTGGAGTTGCCCAGAGAGAAGGTCGAATGTACGAGCTTAAATTGACTGATGACTTTGTGAATCTTATGACTACCAGTGGAGATGAATCAAGGACGAGTTTCCTTTTTGATATTTAGATCCAGCCTAAAATGGCTCTGTCGAGTTTTATTTTGCCGTTTAATCTTCATTGGAGAGGATCATGTTGCTAAACCAGACCTCCGATTGTAAGAAAGTAAGGAAGTTTTTTGTCTGTTTGATTCTGTATTTGTTTATATATGATCGTGTGATTTGGTGCCTCTTATATCCAATGCAGAAGCTCCCTGTATTTTATTTTAGTTGAAAATGCTGGCAGATTGGCTATGGTGGATATCCCTTATGGCATAAATGCCAGTCGATCTGCATGCCTTTGAAACTCGGATATGGAATACTAAGGTGCTCATTTTGCATTTCCCTGGGCTAGGTGGGCTACTTCTAGGCAGAGCCTGTTGATTCGTGTAACCTTGCCTGTTGCAGACTCCCATGGCCGCAGCCTTAGCTTCTGCAGAGCTATTATTCTCAGGTAATATTACTTTTATTTTCTTGTTCTTTATTTCACTTTCTTGTCTTGCAAGCTACTATCCTTTTCATTTTTGAAGCCAAAATTTTCTTGGAGAACTAAAATTCCACCATGAACAGGGCATTCGGGTAGGGCTTGCATATATTTGGATAGCACAGCATATTTTAGTGGAAGGAATAGCTCCAGATCGAGCATTCAAGGAAGCCGACCAGCACAAAGTAATCTGGTCAATACCCTGGCGAACTCAAACAGTTGAAATCAAATTCAAATTATTTTAATGTTTTGATGTTAAAGTGAATGTTCCACTTGATTTAATGTTTTTAAAACTTTTGAAATCAACTTAAGTTGATGTTTTGAATCTTAAGGGAAACCTTGGTTCCCCTGAATTTAATCTTCTGAAGTGTTTTGAACTTTAAATGTTTTTGCTTAAGTTAAACCAGTGAAACTTGGAGTCATTGCAACTTACAACGCCTTTATGGACTTGTTTGGGTTCGATTCCCAAAAGGGTTTCCTAAAATAAATATGAGCAATCAAGAATTCAATAATATTGAAGTTCTAATGATATTGAAGTTGTATGAGAAACAAAAATATTTAATATATTGACTTTCAAAATGTGGTTATTTTTTTTGACCACTATTGTTTTTAATTAATTTAAAAAAAAAACTATGTATTGTTAGTAAATTGAAAAAAAGGCCATAGGTAGTTTTATTTATTTTTTTAGCAAAATAACACTTGAAACAGCGTGTCTTTTGTTGATAACAACAACACTTCTCAACATCGCTTTTCTTATTTTCTACGTGTTCCTTTCTTTTTTACACTTTCATTTATAGTGTTGTAATTTAGTTCTTCACGTGTTGTAATTTAGTTTTTCATGTGGATTTCTTGAAAAATTATGTATGTTTTTTTGGGAAAATAATGTCAACTTAAAAAACTACAAGTAGAGAAAAAAAAAACAACACGCATAGAAAAGGAAAAAACAATTGTTTGTTTTAGTCTTCCACATGTATGTTATTTAGAAGACAAACAATGATTGGCTCCTCCAAAAAACAATAGTCAAGTAAAAACCATACGTTGACAAAAATCTGCTAAAAATAACAGTGAAAAAAAGGACACGTTGACCAAAGAACAAAAACGTGCCAGAAAAACCACGGTGTGATTCTTTTGCCAAAAAACCACTGTCTCTTTGTGCAAATCCGGATAAATTGGCCACGTGGACTTTTGGAACCATTTTGGTGTTGTTTTTGGCATAAAACAACAGATAAAAACAACTGTGGACCAAAAATTGGGGTGAGTGTGCCAATGGGTGTATGTGAGGCATGTGTTGTTGGGAAGCCACATCGTCGTCCTTTCAATAAAAAAGGAAAACGTGCAACACAGCTTTTGGGGCTTGTGCATGCTGGTATATGTGGCCCATTACCTTGTGCTTTGAGTGGCGCACGGTATTTCATCTTGTTTGTAGATGATTTTTCCCGTAGAGTTTTTGTATATTTTATCTCTATGAAGTCCCAGGTCTTCACCAAATTCCAAATGTTTAAAAGTATGGTGGAGACTCAGATTGGCAAAGTGAGCAAGAGATTAGGTACTGACAATAGTGGGAGTGTTTTTGTGAAGAGCACGATATAGCTTGTGAGCCTACCATCACTTGCTCCCCTCAGCAAAATGGTATTGTTGAGTATCAGGAACATGCGATAATCAATGTTGTTCGATGTATTCTTTTGGGCAGAAGCTATGGCTACTGCTGTTTATGTGCAAAATCAAACAGTAACTTCTTCTCTGAAAGGTGTAACTCCTTTGCAATTATGGACGGGAGTCAAACCAGATGTTCAAAGTTTGCGAGTTTTTTGTTCTCTCGCCTATGTTCATATTCCAAAAGAGAAGAGAAAGAAGCTTGATCCGGATGGCCTCAAACCCATATTTGTTGGCTATGCTGTGGAGGCACAGGGATAGCAATTTTATGATATTGCTACGCCAAGAATCATTACTAGTCGTGATGCAGTGTTTGATGAGTCTACTATGGCTGACATGGTTACTCATCATCATGACTATAATGTTGCTTAGCGATTTTGAGATAGTTGATAGCAACTTAATTCCTAATGTGGTAATTGGTCTTCACATCCTCATGTTGGGAATGAGCTTGTAAATGTGTCTTCACATCATCATGTTGGGAATGAGTTTGAAGATGGGTTTTTACATCCTCATGTTGGGAATGAGCTTATATATCCTAAAGTGGAAGATGTCGAGGCGTTTGTTGGAAAAGAATACTTGCGAGTGTGTCTTACAAGTTTATAACAAACTTCTAGAGACTGGTATGCCAAAGTGAACTCTTATTTTTCTGATGGATTTCTATGTTTTGCAGATTCCAATGTGCATATAAGATGTTCTGAAGAATATTTTGTGGTGATTGGCATCGATCCGAGCCTTCGGATCGTTATTCTGGGATGGGACGAGCAGCTATATATGTGCTCGTCATTCTTGTGGCTAGTTATCGGCTTCTTCTCACAGCAGCATCTCTTTTCTTGTCCATTGCTTCCCTCCCTACTTTTCCTTGTCCAAAATACCTTCCCCTGCCTACTTTTCCTTGTCCACAATACCTTCCCCTGTCCAAGATACCTTCTCGTGGCAGATTTCTTGTTCGGTTTCTCTACTGGATCGCTTCTCAATATTGTCATTTCAGCATTCTTCATGGCGAGGTTTTTCTTGGTCGTCCTTTGGAAGCATGCATGGTTAGGAGGAGTATAATTTTGTAAGCTGGATATGCATGCTTGCAGTGTTTTGGATTTAGCTCCTGGCTCTTTATTGCAGTAATTCTACAATGATTCTTGGTTTGCTCTGATATGTATTGCTGTTGCTACCTGCATGTGCTCATATCCTCTATGGCACCGACATGCATGGTTAGGAGGAGCAATCTTGTAAGAGGGATATGCATTTTTAGAAATGTGCAATTTTGGGGGTTGGATTGAATTCTTCTTCTGTTCTGCGGTTACGGCAGCATTGTCTAAGATTGATTGCATTTGGGGACACAATTTTACAGTTATAATCTGTCATTATTTCGGTTCATATCATGCATTCCTTGCTGCTTGTTTGATCCCTTCCATGTCAGCATGTGTTTGCTTCCCATCTATTTGAAGCATAATGTTCGGGTATGCACAGGATATGGTATCTCGTCTGAACAGGATTAGGCATTCAGTGGCATCTGACGTTTACCTGCAGCACACCAAGGGATCAATCTTGCAGCCTCACGACAAAATATGGATTCAAATGGCAATTGTACTAAGTTATTTAATTCTTTACTTCCAGTTTATAAGGTTCGATAATTCCACAGCCCCTTCACCACATTCTGCTCAGATCTTTTCACATTCTGCTTTGACCCCAACATGCCATCACTTCTTTCTGTCTGCTTATGGGTTAAACCCCAGTGCTTTTTCTGGTTTTTACTCAGTTCCTGCTTCCATTTTCTGCTTTCTCTACTTTGATCTAAAAATCGGCCTCCCCAGTCGCCCCTGTTCTATAAATCGATTACCTTGCCCCGCCGATCTCCCTGTTTCTACCAAATCAGCCTCCTGTCCTGCCCTTTTGCCCCCTGGGTCTCCTCCCCTGTTAGCTTTGCTCTCTCCTTGTTCGCTCTGCGCAGCCAGCCGCCTCCTTGCCCTAAAATGGTTCAACCAGGTTTTTTCGGGTTAGACATTGGTTTTTTTTTTTGTGTAAATTTTGTATAGCTCCATGATTATTGCTTCCATTGACAATAACTTTGTTTCGATTACCATTATACTTCCCTTGACGAACTCTAATTAACGGTGCCTATCATACTTCCCTTGACGAACTTTAGTTAAACGGTGTCTATCCTGCCTTTGACAATAGTTTTCCTACATTGGTTTTTATGTGATATTCTCTTTCTTATCATTGCCGTTACTGCTTTTGCTTTTTTATTCTTTTTGATATCTTCTTGTACCATGGTGTTCATTTTGATTACCAGTCCACGTACGGGCTTAGTGTTGGTCGACCATGCTCATCTCACCAACTTATATTTTTCTCCTCTCATAGTCGCACGAGCCTAACGCTTCTCTGGTGTCAATTCAATGAGCCCTTGTTTAACCCGATCATTTTCGCTTTTTTTTTAGCAATTTCGGCTATGCCTTCGACCTCAACCTCGTCTGTAAGCTCGATCTCCCCTCGGCCCCCTAATATTGTAAGCCATCTATTCAACGCGAGTATTACCTGGTATATCATGCAGTGGCTTTCATGTGGTGTTATATTTGGGGCATTTTCTTCCTTGTCGTATATGGCTCCTTCCTTAGTCTTCGTTTATTTGCACTTTGCTTTGTCCTTGTGTCCATTAGAAGTTTACTTGCATAATTCTTCGAGCATTATTCTAGTAGACCGTCAGTGTGACCATAGGTGATAAAATGTTGTTGTTGGATAAAAAGCCTTTGGATTTTGTAATTGTCTTTGTGGATAGAGATTTCCATTTACATTGTTACTATTCCCTTGACTAATACTTGGATTTCTTCTCTCTTATGAAGTTGCTACTTCGTCCTAGTACTTGGAACCTTCCAGTCACAATGGCTCTATTATCTATGTCTAACTTGAAGGTTGATGTAGGTTCATTATGAGCTAATATTTGTTGAAAGTGCTTATTTGTGTGGTGCTTAACACCAGCATACATGCATTGTTTTTCAAGGAATGATGGTCCAACGTGTGGCTTGGAGTTTAGGATGATTGGGGGCATTTATTCCTAACTTTTAGGGCAATTTTCATGGTTCTAAATTACTTATGGAAGTGGTTTTCCTATGAGGTTGTCTGGATGGGTATTATTCCAGTTGGTTTGAAATTTCTTTAGGATGATGGGCGAGCATTTGCCTTTTCTACTTATGGGTGCATTCGGATGGGTTTAACTTGATAATTCGAGGGTTTTTTCCTAAGTTATGTTTTCGCACGTGTATATTGTTTATAGCATATGGGGTGCATTTGGTCCTTGTGGCATGTTCATCTATATCTATTGTCAATTTCTTCTCTATTCTATTCTATTCTATTCTATTCTCTGGCACGTTGTGTTTTCGTCACTCTTGTCGTTTACCTTAGATATTCTGGATGTGTATCCCTATATTGCATTCTTTTACATTGGCTGTAGTCCACACTAATAATTTCTTTCGAGACTTTGTTTCAGAAGCACATCTTATTGCTTAGATTGCTATTGCCCTTGACCTCGACTTTGATTTCCGCCTGTTTCTAACCTTGTCAACCGTCTTGACCTTTTCCTCGACCTCAGCTTCTGTTCATTCGAAGTAACCCCTCTCCTATGACTGCCTATGCGCCATCGACTATCTGGTTCGACCGCAACCTTATGTGGCCCCTCGTTTATCCAGTTCTGCATTACCTTTCCGGGCTTGTTCGATCATTGCAATATCGCTCGTTTTACGTTACTCTCTCTCTCGCTTGTTCGAGCATTGCTAACGGAAAGTGGCATGCTGCCATTAGAATCGGAGGCCTTATGCGGGCTCCTAATGTATTTGCGCAAGATACAAACACATGCGGGGCATATGGCCTTCATGAGTAGCCAGACAAGGGGGTAGTATCTATATATAATAATAAAGGCGTTTTGTGATAGTCTGTGCGCATTTTTGGCCGTTAGATTAAATCGACGGCTGAGATGCTTTAAAATTGTTTTCATTGCGAATTGCGGTTATTGAGGAATTGTGGCTGCGTTGCACCATTCGCCGGGATTCTGAGATGAACCGGTATGCATCCTCTTTGTGTGATGAATTCGACTACTTCTCCTCGATCTACCAATGTATTCAAACTCCCTCAACTGTAGCCTCTTGAGATCTTCGCCACCCGGATGATTCCTCCGAGAACTTGGCGGATCCATGCCAAATAAAATTTCGATCAATTTGAACACTACTTTTTGCCAATCAAATGCTTGGGGATGCAAGGGCATGATTAAAACCTTTAGAATGTTATAGGCTTGTAACGTCAATTACCTCCAACATAAACCGTTTATTCGCGGGTTTTCAATCCATTGTTATGGTCGATCATTTGCCATGCCGCAAAGATCGCTACTACATTCGTGTATGTTTTTGAAGTCTCGCGTCACCTATTTACGTCGCCTCTGTGTAGCTTAACGGTGGCATTATCCTTAGGACTTTTGATTACATTAAAAATTTCGTAAGAAAGAACGTCTAGATGAAGCAATTGGGGGTCCGGAAATCATGGAAAAATGGATGTTCCTATTTCTAGAAATAAAATGCAATCGGCTTACGCAAGCATGTAAAGAAAGGAAAGACCATCTATAACTGTATGCCCCCTCTGCCTTTATTCTAGGTTAAAATGCCTTCTTATTTTGCACTTGCGGGGGTAATATGCGAGGCAATATGCTTGTACCCAATTTTTGAAGGATAGTCTGTGGCAAAGCATCATGTGCCTTCATTTTCTTAAATTATTTTCATTCCTTGGATTTACCGCTTTGCCAAGATTGCCTCGGGCTCGAGAACTTTGCCGGATCATTTTTACTTGTAGCATGAGCTCTTTTCGCTTGCTTCTCCTATTTGTCGCCTCCATTTTGATATCAAATCGACTCATTTCACGTTACTAATGTTGCCTCCCGAATTGGCATAGTGCTCCTTCCGATTGTGCTAGAAACCATCTATCCATTCCAGATTTTCATGCCTCTAAGAGATGCGGCGTGCTTTCAGCAGACCGAGCTTTCAACCATTAGGTCTATTTTAGGAGGGCAATGAAAGCTTCTTCCGCAACGTGAACATTTTTACAGAGGTAATAACAATAAGTTTTAGCTTTCATGCTTGCCATTTTATCTTTGATGTTTTAGGGTTAAGAATCCAGCCAATCGGCCTGCTATAGACACAATATTTTATCTATTACTCTTGATAAAAATGAACAGATTTGCAATTAAATTTGGATATACAAAATGCAAAATTTGATGGAGTCTATATGTGGCCTTTTCTAAAGCCAAAGGCGGCTATGAAACCCCCGATCCAAAGATTTTTGATTGAAATAACCGTAAAAGCTTCTATATTGGCATTTTTCCGGATTTCCATTGCTTGAGATGCTTTCAAAAAGGAGTTCGTTGGTAAGCCCCTTGCTGAAATTGCTCATACTTGTGGATTTCGAAAATAGTATGAGCTTTAGAGATCCATTTCCTGGTTTTCAAGGCGCAGATAATATGCGAAATGCAATTGCATGGAGTCCGTCTCTGTCGAATATGGCATTGCCAAATTATATTTTGCCTTAGATGTCTTTGCCAAGTTCTTACGTGCCAACTTTTGATCTGAAACAAAGGTATAATCTTTGCCTAAATGGTTATATGCCAATAGCGTGATATGCCTTTTGCCAAATCGTGATACATAATGGCGTGTGATACATAATGGAACGCAATGCTCTATTTTCCCCGTTTGTTTCCCATATTACGTTGATATTTTGTGATTGGATATACAAAATGCGTAAATTTGATGGAGTCTATATGTGGCACTTTCTAAAGCCTATATGTGGCCTTTTCCAAAGCCAAAGGCTGGCTATGAAACCACGATCCACCATTTTTTGATCTGAAAATAGTCAGAAGAGTCGGGCGATTTTTCGGATTTCCATTGCTCGATGCTTTCAAAAGGAGTTTACGTTGGTAAGCCCCTGGTTGAAATTGCTCATACTTGTGGATTTCGAAAATAGTATGAGCTTTAGAGATCCATTTCACGTTTTTCGTGCAGATAATGCGAAATGCGGTTGCATGGAGTAGTTGCATGGAGTCGTTTCTGTAGAATATGGCATTGCCAAATTATATTTTGCCTTAGATGGCTTTGCCAAGTTCTTATGTGCCAACTTTTGATCCGAGACAAAGGTATAATCTTTGTCTAAATGATTATATGCAAATAGCCCGATATGCCTTTTGTCAAATCGTGATACATAGGGGCGTGTGATACATAATGGTCCGTACATACAAACCATATAGTTTCATGATCAGAAAACCTTGGTGAAATATCTTAAATTTTTAGGCATACAATTATAAGTAGCTCCATCCACGCGTAAAATGAAGTCCCTTGCTTTCGAATGATTGTGCATAGAGGTATAATAATAAGCTTTAGCCATTACTCTTGAGTAAAATGAACAGATCTGCAATGCTATTTTTCCTTGACATTTGTTTTCCATATTAAGTTGAAGGTTAAGTTGAAAATTTGTGGTCGGGTATAATGGAGTCTAAATGTCAAGATGTTGGCTTTTTTCTAAAGCCAAAGCTGGTCGCTTGAAACCACGATCCAAAGATTTTATGATACAAAATAGTCAGTAGTCCGAGCATTCCTAGATGAAAAGGTAAGTTTGACCATTTTGACAATTTCTAAGAATTTAATACATTATAGAATGATTAGAAGCTTCGGCAAGCTCGAATCGAAGAAACTTCAAACTCCTTTGTATGAGGAATTCAACAAAGATATGGCGTGTAGTAAGAGAAGAAGGATCGTAAAACGTGGCAACTTCAAGTCCTGGAAAGACAAGGCGGTGATAACAAGTAGCAAGTCGCCAAGTAAAGGAAGTAGCATGAGTGAGCGGTCTATCTGCGTGAGCTCTGGAAGTCCAGGAGGAGATCTTTGCCATGAGTGTTAGCTTCCCAAAACTCAAGGAGTGGAGGGGAACTGCCCAAGATGGTCATTGTGCCACATCTTCTTCTAGGTAATATTAATTAATTTTACGGTTCTTTACGGGTCTTTCATCATCTTTTATGTAGTTTTTGTGAGCGCCAAAGACAATGGAAAGAAGAACTCCAAAAAGACTAGAGATGAAAAGGGTAAGCTACAATTTTTTCTCCGATTAGAATGAGAAACATGAATATTTTTTGGTCATTTTTGTTCTTGTAGAAGAAAAACGCAAACTTGCGAGACATGGAGCATCTCCAAAAGACAAGGCTTTGCAATGCCAAGGGAATCGGCTAGGACATACACCCCCATATTCTCCAATGAGATAAGATGAGTGTTGTACCAACATATAATCTTACCACCGGATCCTTCTTGATTTGTATTGCTCGATTACAATGCAAGTCATTTCTTTGTAGCATCTCCTCTCTTCGGTTCCCAACCTTGTTGGGCGACCATGTACATAAGATTTATTTTATTTACACCTTGGATTACTTCCACGTAGACTCAATGCTACCTAAGAGGCTCTCTGCTTCAAAGCGAATTGCCACGAGGGTAGCTTTTTTCCTTGGGCAAACATCGGATAAATATAGATGTGTACTATCTCGGTGTCCACTCCTGCATCACGAGTAGCCTTTCTTGAATGTGTGGCATTTGCCGACTTTCAATGCAAGTTGTTTAACATCATGTGTTTTCCCGATATAAATATAGGTATGCACACTTTATTTCTCAATTATATATTCAATAATACAAACATTTTGTTTGTCCGCTTGAGTGCATTCTAAATTTTCAAACAAAACCGATATATTGTTGGCATTTTTGCTCGCCATGATGAAGAATTAGTTTGAAAGTCCGGAAGTGCGAGTTAGAGAACGATTATTCGGTCCTTTTGGTTGAAGAACAAAAAATTGTGAAAAAGGTTTTGAAAGAAAGAAGTCGAAGATGAATCGATGCAATGACATCTTGAAAAGTGTTAAATTTGCTAAGCCCCCATGAGAATCTTTGGCATTCCTTACAAACATCATATTGTCATAGACTAGGACATGAAAAAAGATATAGCATTGAATTTGAAAGGTGGAGTTGTTTTTTTTCTTTTCCATTTTGTACTCGGATCTATAAAAACCTTTATTTCTTCAAGTACTTGCGGTCTTTGTTTAAGCGCACTCATTTTGTATACTTAGATGACCGGGGATACTCAATGCTAGATACATGGTTGCCTTAAGGTCGAGGCTGACCTAATTGTCGCCTCCATTTTGATATCAAATCGACTCATTTCACGTTACTAATGTTGCCTCCTGAATTGGCATAGTGCTCCTTCCGATTGTGCTAGAAACCATCTATCCAGTTCATTTTCATGCCTCGAGAAGGTGCAAACATACTTCAGCAGAATCGAGGTTTCAGCCATTCCGGTGTATTTTAGGAGGGCAATGAAAGCTTCTTCTTCAGCAACGTGAACACTTTTTACGGAGGTAATAACAATAAGTTTTAGCTTTCATGCTTGCCATTTTATCTTTGATTTTTTAGGGTTAAGAATCCAATCGGCCTGCTATAGACACGATATTTTATCCCTCGACTATCATCTTTGAAGAAAGATATTTATGCCAAGGGTTGTGGTACCGACTTCTTCATTGAAAAGGTTTGTTAAAAATATTGCATCCTTCTTTCATATTGAGGAATATTTTTTCAGTTGTAATATCTGTCAAATTTGAGTTCCGGGCCAAGAACTCCTAAAAGGTCTCCTTATTCTAGGCTGAAGTAGACATACCTCTTGCCCAAATGATTAAAATTGTTCCACACTATTAAGTCATAATTAGGGTGTTTTGCAAAACCCATTGCAAAACAACACTACTTTATTAAAACATGGCATGTGACTCTACTATTAAAACTGGCATATTTTGAGGCATTTTCTGTTGTTTGCATCTTGGACTTTGTGCGGGTTGTCAAGTTAATGTTCATATTTATGGTCGTGTATATCATGGTAAGGGTATAATGGTTCTATCTTGACCACCTCATGGCATGCCCAATTGGCTCTCGTGATCTAGCTCTGCTAAGCTCTTTAGCGATTCTGGCTGACTCATCACGCCTTGATCTTTTTATAATAATGCTTAGCCAAATTGCATAATAATGATCGGCTCATGGGAGAAATCAATTGTTGTTGTACCCTTCAACAAGTTGTTTTGATGATTCGCATATTGTGCCACGATGCACCAGATTTGCCATCAAAGTTCGGGTCTATATTGGTATCTTGGAATATCTGGCACATTCATAGCCCCGAAACCCCGCATCAAGGTTTGTATCTTGCTATGCACAATAATGTAAAGCACTTTTAGATGTGGATATTTGGTGTTCGGACACGGATATCAGTTCAAAGCTATAAACATGGACGGGTCATAATTTATTCGGGTGGAACCGGTGCATATAGTAACATTGCTTGACTTCAATCCAAGCTTTGTTGTTTATGTACATGAGCTTATAGATGGTGAGGTGAAAGTTGAATAAAATTGAACCTCAGGGCTGCATAACTTTGGGTACGAAAAGTTATTGAGAATAAGCGTTATTTTACTTCTAGATTTTACATGTGTTTAATCGTGTATTTGGGCTCTTGATGTATACAAAAACACAAGCGGGGAGGCGTGATTCGTTGGTAAAGGAGTAGATCAGGCTAACAAATGGGATATTCTCAAAGAGATATGGGCAAAATAGATAATTGAAACGAGAAGTTGAATCTCAAACATAAGTGGACAGAAATGATTAATCGTTTATGTGGACAGTTGGGGATAACTATGTATGATAATCACTTAACTTTGAGTTAAGCATTTTGACAATCTGGATCCCCTACATATGTAATGATAGTATATGCCAAAGTGAAAACAACCAACCAAGTGTGGGTGTCTCCTATTTCAATGTTGTAATAAAAAAAAAAAAAAAAAAAAATACTAACCAGTTGCATTTCAGTATAACCATTCGGCAAGTCGAGGCTTGCGAGCCTAATCACCCCTCAAACCTACATGACTTAGGGCGGGTTTTCAACATATTGACTATTTGACGAGGCTTTGCCCTACCGCTAAAACAGTGTCACCTTGGGGTTCAATGTTGTAATGATAGCTCGGGGTTCAATTTTGTAATGGCCTCAGTGGACGATAAAAAATCATTCTCATTCTCATTCTATTCTATTTGCAATATTGTAATAATATCGTAAAGTTGAGAAAACCAACCATCGTTTGCAATATTGTAATAATATCATTAAGTTGAGAAAACCAACCACCCCCTCATTGTGAAAGGGAAAAAAAGGGAATATTAAAAGGTATATATAGAAAAAGAAGGAAGGAGAGTAAGTCTTAGCCACTCTCTCCAAAACACATTGCTACAAAAGATCAAAACACTAATGTGCAACTATATAGTATTTCTATTGCATCATGTCTACAAATGAATTTATTGAGTTACTTATTCCACATATGTAAGATTCTCGCAACATGTCTGCAATTGGATTTTCGAAGTTACATATTTCACATCTAAGATTATGCTTAATTTGATTACCCCAATCTCCAATTCGACAATCTTATAAAGCTAATATTGCCCAACCATGCAATCCAATAAAAATACCAAAACAAATCTTTGTCCTTGCCCCTTTGAACAATAAGAATTCTAGCGAGATTCTAGCAAGTCCTTGAAACCTCTTCCATAACTCTTGGGAATAGAGGCCCAACTTATAACTTGCCACATAGCGCATAAAGAAAAGAAATACTTCTAGATCATTACACACAGTATAAATATCTTACACAATGGAGGTGCAAGACAAATGAAGGTAGAATCCCATTATTCAATGGTTCGATACAGATCTTTTTAAGGTTCAAACTTTAATGTTTATTTACGTTCTAACACCAACAAATAATAGCTGGATGCTGGAGATTCCATACAAGCAACAATCTATTAGGAGATGAATGAAGGGCTTAAAAAAAGCTAGACTATGCATTAATTACCTTTATACATTATGAAAATATCAAATATTAATAGTTCTAGACTTTTTGCACTGCTTTTCTTTAGATGTTCTAATCTTATGTCCATCATCTTTATTAGTTTTTGAAATTATGCCCTATGAAAAGCCCAGCAACGCTGGGCACTTTTTCTAGTAAGGATATAGTGGCTCAAAAGATGGGGAATGGACATTGAAGACCTGGAAATCAATAAGGATGATATTAGGAGTTGGGTAAGAAATCATGCCATGCATAAAATGTGGGACACCCCGGAAGTCGAGGAGGAGTGCTATAGACAAGTCATCAATCCCAAATTACAGGAAGCCTCGCATCTCAGAGCGAAGTTGTCGGTGAAGCTAAGACATATGATTAGTAGAATGAGGCTTAGCTCACACCACTTGGGGGTGGAGACTGGTCGCTGGGCAAAAATACCACATGAGCTAAGATACTGCAAGGTGTGTGGGGCAAATGAGGTTGAGGACGAAGAGCATGGCATGTCATACTAGCTTGCCCTGCATACCAATCTATTCGAGTAAAATTTGGGATACAGGTATCTTCAGTGGTGGACTTCTTTGAGTTGGCTCCAGTTACTGTTGGGTACTTTCTAGTAGAGGTTATGCAGATCCGAGAAAATAGTATTCAAGCACTAAAATCTCTCATAGGAGACTATGGATCGGAGAAGGAGGAGGAGAGCTCTAATATGTTCTTACCAGAAGAAATATTAGATGAATTAGTGTATGATGTTGAATGTACATTTTGAACGTCTTCTAGGCCTGATGGTCTCACAGACGTAAGAAATAGAGATTTCATTTCATTTCATCTCTACATGCGATTTTGGACAGGGATCTCGTGTTGCTTCCACCTGATTTCAGGAAAAAAAGGCATTTGTCACCTGGTTTCGGCAGCACTTTTCGATTCTGAGAACTGCAGGGTCGGGTCTGCAATCTGGTTTCCGGTTGCTTCAGTTTTCGGCTGGGCTAATCGGGTCTGTTGGTCTGGTGCTGGGCAGCCCTGTCGGCATCATCAGGGGGAGGTAAAAAACACACTGTGGCAACTGTTTAAACAGGGGCCGGTTGCTTCATAATCAGCTACAGTACTTTGTCACAGATTGCTACAGGGGGCTTTGGGTATCGGGCAGCAGGAAATGGCACGAAAGAAGAGGACAACAGATGGAAGAAATAAGAAAAGAGAAGGCTGTGATACAAAAGAGGATGGGTCGTCAGACTCAGATCTGAGTGTTGGAACAGAAGTTGTCGGTGCTGGAACAGAAACAGGGGGCCCGATAGAGGCTTCAGATGGTATTTCTGCTGCAATCTCTGCTGTAACATCAGATGGTATCAGTGCTGCAATAAAGAATCCGGGCCTCTCTGCTGCAACATCAGAGGCACTGGCTGCAATAAGAAAAACAGAAGATCCGGGCTCTTCTGCTGCAACATCAGTGGCAAATGGATATCCATTTTCTACAATAGGTACAGGGCCGAGTTGTTCAACAGCATTTGGAGGCATCACAGGTGGAGGTTTCACAGGCGAAATGATTATGGGCCAGCTTCTTACAGTCATGATGAAAATCTTGGACTCCATGGAACAATCTAGAAAGGAAGCGGAGCAGGCAAGAAGAGAAGCATCAGCGCAGTAGTCGCAAATGCTAAAAATTCTTCAAGGTATGAACGAGTCTCTACTATTACTGAAACATGAGAATTATGAGTTAAAACAACAAGTAGCAAGCATGACGGTGGCGCCGCTGAACCAAAAAGACTCTGAAAACAATCTCAATTATTTGCACGGTGAAACGAGCAATGAGGGTTTTCAAGAAGCAATAGATACATTGAACGATAAATTGGAGCAGCTAACTGATATGCACGAGCGGGAACTTAAGGCGAATAATCTCAGAATAGCCGGACTGCCAGAAAAAGATAATGAGAACACTATAGAAACTGTGCAACAATTTATGGCTGAAAAGATGCAAATACAAGTAGAGATATTGGATGCATACCGCGTTGGGAAGAAAGGGGAAGGTACCCGCAACATATTGGTGAAGTGTGCAAGCAAGGAGGCTAAGGCGAGGATTATGCAGAAGCGATCTTTGCTAAGGGGGCAATACATCTGGGTAAATGATGACTTGACTAAAATTCAGTTTCAACAAAGGAAAGATGACATCTTAAAGATGAAGGAAGCCCGGGCATCTGGAAAGCGTGCATACTGGAGAGGAGGTAAGGCAGTGATAGAAGAGGCATAGCAAATATCGACTGCCAGGTTAGCTTGTTGGAACATAAATACATTGAAAAATAGTAAGATATTTACCATGTCAGAAGTTTTAGATAATGTTGATATAATTTTTTTCTTGGAAACATGTGAACATGAGGAAAAAGGTCTGCCAGATATTTTTGGTTTTACTCTGTTACATTCTGTTTGGAACAATAAGGGATGGAGGCTTAAAAGTTTGGAGGTATTGCTTGCTATGCTAGGAATGAAATTGTGCATGCAATAGGGTGCTAAGGCATAAGGCATCACCGCAGAATATTTGGATTGAGCTGGCTGGTAGGACAGGCAAAATATATGTTGCTGGCTGTTATTTTCCGCCCAGGGATTCACCGGTGTATGATAAGGGGGATCTTGATAGGGATGACCCATTTTTCCACTTAGAGCAGGATATTCTGGCACTGAGTAGAACAGGGGAAGTTTTGCTATTGGGGGATTTTAATGGACGCACTGGTAATAACCAAGCAGCATTGGTAAGCCCAGATGGGAAGAAGGAGTGGTTGGAGATGATGGATAATGGTGAGCTTGAGGAAACTGGGTGGAATAGGACATCTGACGACTTGGTGAAATGGCCAACTCCGCAAGGCCGGCATGTTCTGCATATGTGTAGTGGTTTTGACATGGTAATTTTCAATGGCACAACAAGATATCCGAGATCGGGTAAATGCACCTGTAAAAATGCAAGCGTGGTAGACTATGTCATTGCTAAACCTTCCTTTGGAGAACATATTGTTAGCATATCCATTGGGGATGAGAACGAAAATTCGGACCATGTGCTGATATTTATTGAAATAAGGATGCAATTGCATGGCGTGCAGCGGGTTGAAACGACAAAAAAACAAAAGATGCAGCTGAGATATGATAAGGCGGAGAGATACAGTGATATGTGCGAGGAGAAAGTGAAGGCTCTTGTATGGCCGAACTCATTACAGGAGATAAGTGATGTGTTGACTAATATTTTGCTTCAATCAGCAGACAGTTGTTTTGTCTCCTATCGCCAAAGGATGGGATTGCCTTGCAATGGCTGGTTTGATATGGAATGCAAGCGACAGCGGGAAAAATTCAAATCATCACATGGAGCAGCTAAGGCACAGGAAAGAAAGGAGTATATTAAGCTGATAAAAAACAAAAAGAGAGTGTATCTATACAGGAAACATGAGACGATGGTAAAAGAGTTGTTGGTGGACCCAAAAAAAATCTGGAAGCGACTCAAACCTTTGAAAAATGCGGATAGTGAACTGCGAGTAGAGATGCTTATGGCGCATGTGCGCAAGCTTTATGACATGCCCGGGGGCAAAAAGATGGCAGATGACACAGATACCATAGCAGATATGCTGACATTCACTGTAGAGGATGTGCGGGGGGGGCTCAAGAGACTTGCTAATGGCAAAGCGGCTGATGCTTGTGGTCTCATGGCGGAACTACTTAAATGGGCGGGGGAAGCAGTTGAAAATAAGTTGGCAGATATGTTTAATATAGCTTTGACAGATGGCTTCCCTGCGTCGTGGCAAATTAACAGGATTGTACCATTGCACAAGTCAGGGGATAAAAAAGATCCGAACAACTACCGCACTATCATGGTGAGCAGCTTGTATGCAAAACTGTTTGCATCTATTATGGAGAGCAAGGTGAGTATATGGGCAGAAGACCATAATGTCAGGGCGGTGGGACAGGCGGGTTTTAGGCCCAAGAAGTCCACGACCGATCACTTGATTACTCTTAGGGCCATGATGGACTCAGTAGTAGGGAAAAGGAAACCGTTGTACGCTATATTTGTGGATTTTAGCAAGGCTTTCGATATGGTGAATAGAGAAAATTTGGGACATAGGATGGTGGATCTTGGTATCCCGAAGGAGCTCAGGCATGCGGTAAGGGTACTCTATGATAAGGTACTTGTGCAATTGTCATCTCCTTTTGTTGAATTTTGTGACGAGGTAGCAGAGAGCAATATGGGTGTGAAGCAGGGGTGCCCCTTATCACCTACGCTATTTGGGTTATTCATAGACCAGTTGGAAGAATGGATAGGAGCACATGGGGGAGATGGCACACCTCTGTATGGATATGTTCTCAGGCTCCTACTGTATGCCGATGATATCATTTTGTTATCCCGGAGCATACAAGGGATGCAAAGACACTTAGATGCATTGGCGACATTCTGCAGTAATCAGGGTATGCAGGTGAATATGGATAAGACCAAAGTTGTGGTATTTGGGGCAAGTAAGACCGATCACATTTAGCTACATTATATGGGCAAACACGTAGAGGTGGTAGATAACTACAAATATCTGGGGGTGAACGTAGATAAGAGCCCCTGTTGAATTTTAAGCACAATTTCTAAGATATCACAAGCTCAAAATTGTTTAACTTACACCAGTCTTTAACCTCTAATGAATTGCATCCTTCTATTTTATTATTCAGTATACAGAAGGCACCTGTGTTACGGTTCCATTGACGGCCTAGCCTTTTCCGACTGCATCACTCCTCCTTTAAACCACTGATCGAACTAACTTCCAAACTGAGCGGCCATCTCCCTAAGGCAATATCGGGTAGATAGCTACCTGTTCGAACTTGATTCGTTGCCCCATAACTTCTAAAACAAGTTTCGGCCTTATCCATTATCTCACGTTCCAGTTTTTGCCATATAACCATTGAAAAGTCACATTGCAGATCACACATTGCAGATATCCATTGAAAACCATTGAACGATATTTTACCTTGTACTCATTGAAGCATTTGGCATATTTTCTTCTGATGTATATGCTGTAGATATTTAAACTGAAGGACTGCTCATATTATATGACATGCTTCTCAACAGCCCCAACTGGAACCAAGCAGTTGAGCATAGAGTGAATGCGGGCTTAAAGGCATTATATGCTATGCAAAAAAAGTGCGTGCACGCGGAGGTATGGAATTTTGAGATGAAGCGCATGTTATACAAGGTATTGGTGCAAACTGTTGCTATATGGGTGTGAAGTCTGGGGGCCAGGCCTTGCTAATGACAGCTGGAAAAAAGTAGAAAAGATACAAAAGAAATTTTTTCATACGGAGCTAGGTCATACCGATATGATGTTGGCAGAATGTGGGATGATGCCACTTGAGGCTAAAGCGCTTTGCAGACTCTTACGCTACATGTGTAAGGTTCTATATGAGTTGCCAAGCAATAGTCTACCACGACTTGCTCTAGAGGAAACAAAAAACAAGGGCTGGTATGCAGACATTGAGAGATGGCTTATAAAATGGGGGATGAGTATTCAGGATTTAGAAGTACATAGGGAAAATATAGAGGGATGGGTCAGGGATAGCTTTCGACATAAGTCATGGAGTGTGCCAGCTGTGAAGAAAGAGTATTACAGATTACATATGAATCCTTCCATGCAGGCAGCACGTTACCTTGGGGAGCCCATATCAGTAAAATATAGACAAGCGATTGCCAGGATCCGATTGAGCTCTCATCACCTGGGGGTAGAGATTGGGAGATGGGCAAATATTGCACATGACATTAGGCATTGCAGGGTGTGTGATGGAGAGGTGGTAGAGGACGAGGCTCACGTCCTGATTTCCTGTCAGGCATATTCGAATATCAGACTCAAGCATGGGATTTTGGCTACTTCGCTTGGTGATTTCTTCTCATATCCAGGATCATGTATTGGGGGGTGTATAGTGGATATTCTCAGATGCAGAGAGGACCTATTGAAACAACGTGCAGTAGAGGAGATAGAGGTAGAGGAGCCCAGTGTATTATTCTCAGAGGATGCACTGGATGATCTGTTTTATGATTTTGAAGGCAATGTGTAAACGTCTCATAGACCTGGCGGTCTGGAAGACGAAATAATAAATTTCATTTCATTTCATCTCTCTCTCTCTCTCTCTCTCTCTCTCTCTCTCTCTCTCTCTCTCTCTCTCTCTCTCTCTCTCTCTCTCTCTCTCTCTCTCTCTCTCTCTCTCTCTCTCTCTCTCTCTCTCTCTCTCTCTCTCTCTCTCTCTCTCTCTCTCTCTCTCTCTCTCTCTCTCTCTCTCTCTCTCTATTCTCTTCTTCTCTCTCTCTCATGGCGTCGGCATTCGTCTCTACTACAATTTTCGATACTCGTGCATGCTTTGATGTTTTATCTTTGCGATGCGATTGTAACTTGGCATGTTTTGCATTTCTTACACTCTGTTGACGTAGATTTATCTTGATTTCAGCTTTCATCTGGCAATTTTGGGATTTCTTGTTCGGAGTATTTAGAATATAAGTTTTCTTGTGTTGGTTGGTCATGACAATCTTTATCCGCTAATTCCCTATTTATTGCTCTTCTATTTTTCCACGTCTTTGGCCTATTCTGAATTCCATTTTATGCATCTATATTTCCACTTGGATTTGAATTTTGTCATTATATATCATGTGATTTAGGTTCTTTTTTGAATTGCATACTTCGTTTACATTCTTTCTCCAAGTTGGCAGTCGTGTTTTTTTTTTTTTTAAGTCAACTACTCTTTCCACGCATAGCTTTACTTACAATATGTCACTTTACGTAGTCATGTTGTTTTCGTTTAATTTCACACGTCCATTATCTCGTTTGCTTTCTTATTTCAGACCATTTGTACGACACTAGCTTTACTAATGATACGTCATTTTACGTAGTCATTATATGTTTTCACTCGTCCTTTTCTTTTCTCACTCTACCATACGGCTAACCTCCTGGCACTCAACCGGGACCATTGTTGACCTTCACTTTCTCTTTTCCCTTGGCCATAACCTCACCTTGACTTCGGCCTCACATTTGACCTAAGCTGCTTGTGCATAGCCATCTTACTTTTCCAGACTTAAGCCTCCTTTTTGTTTGATCCACGATATGATCCAAAATTAAACCCCCTTCTTGACCTTCCTCTGGATTTGTGCTGACATGTCTGCCACTTCTGCCTCAACCTCTTCCCTCATTTTTTAACTGTACTATTTATGTTGCGGCATCTGTTCATGGCTTTAAGCATGTGGTCTTATTTTCTTTATGACATCTCATTTAACACTATCGTTTCTCTTTTATTCCGCATTTCCATATAGTGTCAAAATGTGTTGCATTGCATTATTTGTCTCAAACACGTCCTATTTGGCCACTTATAGTTTGGCGTCATGTTCTTGGAGTTGTTCTTTACATTTTTAGGTTTTTCGGCACTATCATTATACTTCATTTGCATATTTACTATTTAGCTTTATCTGGAGATATCAAATATTGTGTTTGGCACTCCATTGCAATTTGTGACATGGGTTTCTATTGGATCATTTTTTGATGCTTATCTTTATCTAGATGTGGAGTATACTAAGTTGTTGTGCACGAGGTATTATATTGAGTGCATTCTAATTTTGTGCATTGTGCTAGTCCTGCATGATTCTAATTGTCTCGGGAAGTTTGATGCGCATATTTATCATACAACATTTGAGTTAAGATGCATCATTTGAGCTTAAATGCATCATTTGAGCTTAGGTACTTGTTTTAATTATATAATGTTCATATTTTTTGTATGAATTAGTGAGCTTCATATTTGACAGTTGTTTACTCAACCCTCTTAGCGTAATATCAGGGGCCTCACTTGGACCTTGCGAGCGAACTCCACTTCCAGGAACTGCTTTCCATTTTCCAAGCCGTCATTAATTAGCTGCATTACCACCCGCTTCTATTCCGCTGACTTGACCCCACCTTGCCTACTCTTAGTCTTTACCTTCGCTCCCCCATTCTGGTTCACCCGCATTCCTCGCATCTTATGAGCCTCCTTGTTAGGGAATCTGATTTGCCTTCAATCTCACTTTCCTTCTTGACATTCCTCTTGACTTCGCACCCCCATGGCTACCACCTCTACCTCAACCTCGTTCCCATTCGAGTAAGTGTTATTTATATTGGGGCATCTATTCATAGGTATCGACATGTTATCGGATTGCCTTATGACATCTCATTAGACTTTAGCCTTACCCTATTCTCATATCTGATTGCACATGTTTTATCGCTTTATCTGCATACGACTTATTTGCATTTAGCACTTCATTGAGTTTCTGTGGCATGGATTTTATATTGGATTATCCTCTTTGGTAATCATTTTTTGGTTATGACGTATTTGTGTTTGGCACTCCATTGCATTTTTGTGACATTTATAAGTAGATATATTCTCATTTTTCGTTGTCTTTTCTAAACTCATTTTCTAGTTCTCATTTCTCAGGAAATCCATTTCAAGCCCATTGATAACTCGTTATGCTTTTGCATTCCCCATCTTTCTAGCTTGTTCACGCTTAATTCATTCACTTGCCAAGGCTCTTCTTTCGTCTGCACTAACTGCCCGGGGTGTTCCACGTGTTCACGGCAGCTGCCGGTCCTCATGCTCTCCCTCTTGCTATCTGGTTCGTGACGTTGCTCGATATTTGGATGTTTCTCGTCAGTTGGGCTTGTAGATAAGGAAGTTCTCTGGTGGTCGACCAGTTTTTGTGTTCTTTGCGAGTCCCTTCCCAGAATGGCATCGATCTGAGCCTTCGAATCGTTATTCTGGGACGAGACGAGCATCTATATATGTGCTCATCATTCTTGTGGCTAGTTATCGGCGTCTTCTCACAGCAACATCTCTTTCCTTGTCCATTGCTTCCCACCCTACCCACCCTTATGTATTGTTTATGTTCATCTTTTTTTTATCTGTTTCTGCTCAGTACTGGCCACCTATTGGGTGATGCTTTTTCCACCCGATGGGTGAGGCAAATTATTTTCCACCTACTGGGTGATGCTATCTATATTTTCCCCCCCGATGATTTCCACCCGTTGGTGACGCTATTTTTTCTTTTTCCACCTCTCGGTGATGGTTTCTTTTCTATATATGTTGTTTCCAGATCCTAATGTATAATGGGTGTTTCTTGCTTTCTAGGTGCTATTTACTTAGGGGGTGCTCGCCTGCCATGGTTGTACCTATTTTCCTTACATTTAACGGGTACTTTCTAGGCATTTCTCCTTTTTTTTCAGGTTTCACACATTCGATGGCGTTGATGCGTGTCTTGGCTGGCGTCACCAATTTTCTACCTTGCTCTTCAAGGCACCCTCGAGGCCGTTGGCGACCATTTCTCATTAGGGTTTTCCTCGAAATCCCGAAAGGGCGGGGTTTTTTATTCCGATGAGAAGTTGTCGCCATTGTCCTCCCTCTTGCCTTTGCCTCTTTCTTATTTCATTTATGGGGTAGCTAGACATTGTTCCTATGGTCAGCTCCCCATTCAGCTTTTCCCACATATTATATAATGTTGCTGTGATGAATGACAAGCCTATCTCAGCCGGTCTTTGTGTTCTTTGCGAGTCCCTTCCCAGAATTGCGCTTTATGTGTGTGACACTATTTTGGCAATCAAGAGAAGATTCTCTTCTGCATTTAGACATATTACCAAATCGCATGAATAGATATTAGAAAATTGTAGCACTCGGATTTTTTCCTTTGTGACCACCAAAGGTTTTCTTCATCCGAGTGCGAGACCAAATTTGCAGGTGGGGAGATTATCTATGAGTTGCAATATTTGGTCTTCATTCTTAGACGCGATATTTTCTATATCTTTTTTTTTTTAAAGGCCGATATGTATATTATATATAAACTAGAAAAAGTGCCTAGCGTTGCTGGGCTTTTTGTTGGGATTAAAGCAACAAATTATAAAAGGTATGGAAGAGAACATCTAGTTATGATCATTGGGAAATATGGCCATTCAATTTGAAGTTTGAAATAGCTAAGGAAAAGCACAAGGAAGCTGGGGGCCAAGATTGAGTCTTGGTGACGTTTTGGAATATGTAGAGCAATCACTATTTTGTTGCATCAAGTGAAGTTATGTCATGTCCATCTAGTGAACCTCGCATGCAGTAGAAAAACGTTATTGAAATTATATCATCTCCATCTAGTGTAAGGTTACAGCCTGAAGACTCTTCTTAGGCAACGGAAAGCCAAACCACTATTTGAAACTTGATTCTGCAAGTGGAAATTGTCATCTGCCAATTGATAACCAGCCATTCGTAGTCTTTGTGTTATGATGAGACAATGGTAAAAAGACAAAGTGCCAAGGGGGGGAAATATGAGTCGGTTCACATTGAATCCGAATAGATGCCTTGCAAGCCTGCAATCACCATTTAGAAATAATCATCCAATGGATGTGCTGGACCTTCAGCGACAACGGTAAAAAGACAAGGAGCCAAGGGGACAAAATATGAGGCAGCTTGCCTTGAAACAGAATAGCTTCTTTCTTGCAGCATTAGGATGACCAGGGAAGTGGTTACTTCAAAGCTGAAAATTGTCATTAATTCAGCAGCACGTGCAACTGGGTGATTGCATAGATGATGATTTAGATAAACGATATTGCCACAGAAATCTTGCCTCATCATAAATTTTCGGAAACGATATGGCATATTACATCATCGCCATATTAGTGCAGCTTATACCATTGCTGAAATGAAGTTAAAATTCAAGGATTTGAACACATCACTAATAAGATCTTTACTAATAACAAACGCCTTTATAACCAAATGCATTAACACAAATGTTTCAAAAAATTAAGACGTAAATGTTGCTCAGAAAGCCACTCTACTACACTTGACCCACATTGCTAATCCTCCACCATGCCCTTTGGCAACGATTATTTCATAATCTGCATAAAACCATATGAAAAATGGGTCTGATGTGCCTGGAATACGATTTATATCTTCCTTGTTCCCAAAGTATAATGGCCCTAGCTTAATGCTGACAGTATCAAATACAAATGTTAGTATTCTCTTGTTCCAAGAGAACCTTCCTTTGAACTTCAAACACCCAACTGGTCCTAAGTACACCCGATTCTCGATTGTTTTTGCCTGCCAGTCCAACAACATTGTCTATGAATCTACTCTATGAAAATTCATTAAAAAACCATCTTATTTTTTGAAAAAATTAACGATACTAATTTCTGCATCAAATTGCTGAACTGTAGTTACTGGAAAATATGTTCGACCACCTTCTTCACTCGTAGAGCCTTTTTAACCTGGAATATGGAAATTAAGAGAGTCATCAGACATTTTCCCAAACAATAAAGCTATAGCTAACAACGACCAGCCAAGAAAAAGCTATAATTAACAGCTACCTGCCACTAATACGAACTTGTGAATGCAAACAATTTTCTGAGCTACATGCATTAGGCAACAAGGCACCTTTCTGAGCTCAACAACTACTGGTTCAATAATGATGCAGACGCATAAGACTTCAAGCAAAAGGAAAACTACAACTATCATCCCAGAACTTGGTAAAGCAATACATTTTTCAAGTCTCAAAACATTTATAAGCGATTCTGTTTCAGCTGTCATCCTCAACACTCACCTTCCATTGATCTTCAGATCTGGAAATTTGTATATAACAGTAGCTTTTGATTCTCTACATTTGGTCTCTTCTGAACTTGTCAAGGTTTCCATCGCGGAGGTGACAATTTTTTATTTTTAATTCCTTCAGACAAAATTCTAATGCTTCTTGTGCCGCCATGTTATGATGTTAGTTTCACCCAAAAGCCCTGACACCCAGCAACCTGCACACAAGTTTCTTCAATCTAGCATTTATGCAATGCTCTACTGTTTACTTAGTGGAGGTAGTATTTTAAGTAATCTATGTCAGTTGAAACGGGCATAGAGTAAGAAGGTTCCCTAGAGACTTCATCTTCTGAAGCAAGCCCATAACTTAGGTGTGCCATATGCAATTTGTAGCTTAGAGTTACTATTCAAGTATAATGCATAAAGGCCGCATTACCACTTGTGCACTTGCAGTAAACAACAGCATCCATGTTCGCCTCGGAGATTCTGTTCCTCCAATAGTTTGGATGGGTCCTCAAATGCGAACTTTCTCCTACTTTTCTCTGCATGCTCCGGGAAACAAAATAAAGCAGAAAAAGAAACTCACATTGGAGTAAAATAGATGAGTAATATTTGTCTGTGATGCACCAGCAAGGAGGTGACTGCCTGCACAATAATTTGGGAAGAGGACTTGTATGCAATACCCATTTGAAATAGAATCCATGCGACCATAAACATCCAAAGCTTGCTCTGCCATATCCATTCTAGAACCATGCCTGTGAAAAAATTCTCATTTTTAGCTGCACAACAATAGAATGATATTTCTTCCCTTTGAAAAACCTGATGTTTGTCACTTCTCAACTGCAAAAAAGAGCATAGAATTAGCGAATCACAAAATAGAAGGTTTAATCTTCCAGCAGTGTATGGTACCTGAATTGAATTTGCAGCAGGCAAGAATATTGTAAGCATTCACCAAGGAGTCTCTCTTTAATTTTCTAGAATCATTCAACTATAAGACTAAAGTCCATTCATCTATAAGACCAATTTTAAATGAAAAGCTTGTAAAGCTTGCTGAGGCTGCCTTATCTAGAAAATAGAAAATCTCCTCTAAGAAATAAAAAATACCCATCACCTGCAAGCAAAACGTCCTGAGATTATGATACTTCTAAACCTATATGCAAGCAATAATACAGGCATATCAAGTTTTAGCAGTGTCAAGGATCCCTTTATCCTGAGTATTCTAAGAGCTTAACCAATCCAATACATCATCAATGTGCGAGGCCAGGAACCAATACCTAGACAAAGAGGTAAACGGGTTTTGGCGCTAAGGGATGAGAAGGGGGCGAAAGAAGAAGACATATAATTATTGTCACCACACAGAATGTAGAAGAAATTGGAGAACAAGCTCATACTAAGATGCCCTAGCAAAACAACCAAAAGAAGAGATATGTTTTAAGACGCTATGGCAGAGGCAAATCTATATCAATAAAATGTACATCTAAAAAGTAAATAAATCAGTTATTACAGTGGAAAGAAAGGGAAGCCAGAATGCTTATCTGGAGTGTTCATCAAAACTCTGTTCAGTGCTTTAAATAAATAGTTCTGCCGAATAACATCATCGATCTTGAACACCATTGAACTTGAAAAAACTCTACAATTATTGGTTCTCAACCTGAAGCATCGCAAACTTTAAGCATGACGATCACTTGAAACAACTCTATTAAGGATTGGTTCCCAGCTTAAGAAACGAATCTTGGATGGGCAATGGAATAAAATGCCCTAGACGATGGACTTGCAGCAGATGAACTCTAAAATAAATAGCACAAGTCTTTTGAGAAAAAAACAGAGAATCTGGAAATTGCTAAGAATAGCCTGTGCAACTGGAGCAGCCCAAAAGCGAGAATAGAACTCCCGAATATAACAAGGCCGGAAAAGGAGCATACAAAAAAGGTCGATAGCAAAATGGAATGGAAAAACACAGATGAACCAACCGCTGTAAAATGATAATGAAGAAGGAACTGGTCAGCAACACTATGACAGCCCCTGGAACAGAATATAAGAAGACCCAAAAGGAAAGATCGAAAATGGCTGCAATAACTCTTCGAGCATGAAAAAGCATCTGCTAAGAAGGGAAATTCGCGGTAAAAACTCCATAACCGCACAATAATCTTGACAGTAATCTTGAGTAAATGGCTCTGCAGATGGAAATAAGCTTTGGGCGCCAAGACTTTGCACAAAAATAGGGCAGAATAGCTCTGCACTGAAGTACCACGATCTGGCTGCAACCATAGAAATTCTGCTAAAACACCTGGGAAATTCGAAATGGCAAGCAGTATGGAGAAATCTTTCACATCCATCAATGGCAGATTGCATGGCAACATAATCCATGATATTGGCCTTAATAAATATAAGCCTTTCTGCAGCTTCACCAAGTTTTCTCAAATGCCCGACCTTCTTATCATTAGCTGAAAAATCCCACAAATGATTTAACAGATTCCAAGTAAAAAAATGATTCAAGAGAAAAAAGATGAAGAAATGAGAAATGAAGATTGAAAAACAGAGGCAAAACTTCCGGCATATCCTCGCTCAAACACCAAAATGTAGGCCCGGAATTCTGTTTTTACAGGAGCCCAACTCAAATATAAGCCAGCTGCTCATCTTTTGGGTGATTGTGCAGGAGAAATCCTCAATCTAAAGACTTGGAACACTTCATTATCATTGCCCAAGGAGACATCGCCATAATCAGCTTCGCACCGTTTGAATTGATGAGAAAAAAAAAACGGTTTCTCTTCTTGACGTTTTCTAACGTGGGGATAATCAACGATTCAGAATAACCTAAAAAAAATAACGTATGAGATTGCGCACAGACTATCCTAAAACGCCTTTATTATTACAAGAAATTTATCGCGGCGGCCAAGGCCGCCGCAAACATTTCTCTTTACTGGCCATTTTCTGGTTCAAAAATTTGTGTGAAGCTGGAATGGTGGAATGGTGTGACTCCACCTGGCCACACTCAAAGTCCTCAAGATTTCCTCAGATTGTGTGTAGATCCCCTTAGATTCCCAAAGTCCCTCAGATTCCTCAAGGTTCTATGAGATTCCAAGAGAAATCTACCTAATTATTTACATTTCTTTAGTTCTCTCATATTTTGGTCATATTTTGAGGAGAAATCTCTTAAGATTCTTTTTAACTCCAAATAATGTGTACGGCTACAATGAAAGAATGTGTCACTTCCTAACATCCATTACCACTTATTCTTTTTGTCTAAATAGTGTGTACGACTACCATGAAAGTATTCTAGATGATTGTTTTGGGTCTATATTACATGTCACTTAGTAACATCCATTAGCACTTATTCTTTTTTCTTCTTTGGTCTACATTATGTGTCACTTTGTAACATCCATTATAGTATTGGAGACCCATAATTCACACCTTGATTTTGGACAATGTTTACTTATGCATTAGACAATTGAAGACCATGATTTACACTTTGATTTACTTATGCAATGGATGTTTGTTAGTATTAAGTGCAAAAATCTTTTGTTGGAGGGATGTGATCAATTGATTTCTTGGGAGATATGAACGATTGTTTTTTTACTGCACATTAATACTGACCATATGATTATTGATTATGTAGTCATTTACATTAGCATTGGTCCCACCATACACATTCATAAGAGAGGAAAAATATGGCTTACTTTATATAAAGAAAGAGCGTTTTTTAGAATAAAATCCCTTAATGTAGAAAACCTTGAAGAAATATTTGTCCCAAGCCTCTTTTAGTTCTCAACGGATGTAGATACAAAGCGCTTCTATGATGTAGCCAAAGGCTTTAAATGTATCCATAAGAATATTTCTCTATCAATGAATACAATCCTTAAAAGGCCCAGGCCTATCTAATCCTAGTCACTACAAAGCTTTCTCAAAGTATTTCTCAGCAACGGGGATGCTTAACAAAAGATTTCTGGATTAAGGGAATAGGCACGAATGGGAGTTTGGCCGCTGCTTCACCCTCAAATAAATCAATTCTATTCTGATTTCCTCCTTATCTCGCTGCTACAATTGATCTCCTGATAGGAAGCACTCCATATGCTGCCATAGCCATGGCAGTCATTACATAAACAAAACGCCAGTAATTCTCCTGAATCGTTTTATGGTAGATATGCACCTTGCTATATAGGCTCAAACATCATAGTGGCTGGAAACATGCCAAAACATGTGGTTTTGCCACATCTCCAGCTTCAATACCAGCTTCAATACCAGCTGTTGTCTGTAAACAACTATTGTGCATGGCATTCTATTGATAGGTACTAAGAATGACATTTGTAAATCATAAACTAACCTTGAATCCTCATATCAATGCCAAACTCTGTAAACAGATGTATCTTTCAAGAGCGCATACATGATAATGATTCTGACATCAAGTTCCCAAATGTGAGAAAGAGCACCGCTCTGTTGCATATGAAACAATTTATCACAAGATGCGCAGGATGTGATGGCAGAAGAAAAGGTGCTAGGAAAAGGTGCTAGGTGCTTCTTCATTCCAGGACCACAGCTCCCATGAGGAATACGTTCACGTTGTCCTGCCATATCCTTAGGTGCAAATGTGATTAAATTAATTTCTAACTGTTTGCCCTACTCCCATTAAAATTTGGTCCAACAACAATGTTTACTTATCTCTTCGTCTATCACTTCGTCTATCAATCCAGGCAGACAATTAATCCTTCCTCAAATTCACGGAAACGCGTACCATTCCCAAGTCTCAAACACCATCCACCTTCTTTCTCTAAGGGGAAAAGATTACACAAAATGCTTTCAAAGTGCACCATGAAATCTAGAAAATCTAGCAAGTTAGTCTTAAAGCCCGGACATGAAAAATTCGCGATATTAATACACATTTGTGAACTGCATAGGCCCTGCATCTACAATTTGCGAGGCAAAGACACCGCCCCGATCTTTGCTTAGGGCAAGCTTGGAACCGGGCCCAGTTGGTTTCGCCATAGTCGCTGCCTCAAAACTTCACCGCCAAAAGGTGCGCCATCCCCGACTAGCTTTCTCTAAGGCAAACCTTCCTTAGAGCCTTGAGGCAACCCACCTTCCATGTGTTCTTGATGCATACCTCCATTTAGTACTTCAAAGCTATATTGACTAGGGAATAACTTGCAGGCACCATGCTGCATGAAGACCTGGCCGTTGTAAGCTCCTTAGATCCTTGCTCCTACAAATTGAATGCTCTGGAGTGAATCGAATCACGTTTAACACAATTAAATTAAGAAAGTCTTGTTTCCAAAAATCCCAACATACAAATCAGCGTTATATTTGAAGCAAAGGAAGTGGATTAACCCAGGCCGCTCCAAACATTCACACGATTAATCCGACATCGCTACTTCTGAATACAAAGAAGTGGATTAGCGCCAAAGGATTAGCATTGGCTGACTTTACCAACATATCTATTACTGCTGCATCTGATTAGTTGAAGTTTCTTTGAGTAATTGGGCTGGCGCAGATGTGATTTCACCCTTCAGTTGACGAAGCCCTGGCAAAGATGCAAGCTAGCCATTTGAGTTGAATCCCAGAAGGCTCAAAAACCTTGCAGATGCAGCATCATCGACAGATTTTACTTTTCTCTTTGAAACGAAACATTGTCTCAATAGCTCTCAAAGGCATGTCAATAGCTCTCAAAAGGCATGTCTTACACTCGGCTACTTATCTGCCAAAGCCTGATTAATATGTTGCCCCATAGATTCTAATATACGGCTTCCTAATATTCTGCCATTTTATTGGTCTTCCACAAATATTCCTTTACAGTTACCGAACAAACTCCTTGCCATCTCCACTCCAGAGATGATTCGAAAATCCAGGCCTCTTTTTGAGTTGTTTTTCTTGCAAACAACATTCGAAATTGGACTGTGGAAAAGAGATGATGAAACCCTTTTACTTGAGGTTCCATAACCGTTGTTACTCTCTGAGCTCTACTGCATGCAAAGAGGAAAAACGCTCCTGCAAAGAAGTGATGGAAAAGCTAATGTATGCAACAAAATATGGATGAGAACTAAGAACCTGAATCAGAGAACCGCACCACAGAGCTGAACAAAATATGTGCGATATTTGGATCCGTCATTGCCAAAGGCCAAAGAAGAACTGACTCTTCCTCTGCCATGCTTCTGCGCTGCCTCCATAAAACCAAAAAAAAGAAAAAAGGTGGAGCTTCTTGCCTTGATTGGGCTGCAAAACTTGCTGGGATCAAGGATGCAAGAAAGGAAGACTGCAATGGTTACTATGGCTTGGAGGTCTGAAAACGATGGCCTCAAAAGAAAAGCATGGCTCTCTATTTTTTTTTTGCTCCTGTTGCTCCGCAAATATGCCCACAAATCGAAGGCTTCAAGATCATGCTACTTTTAATTACACTTTTGTTCAATCCAGCAAGAACAGAGCTGACGGTTCTAGCTTTCCGCCTATATGCCGCCGCTTGGATCCAGATTGTTGGAATATGCATACTGCCGTATTCTGCCGTATTGTTCCTTTTTATATAAAATCGAAGATCCTTCTAGAATTGTGATGGACGCTTCTAGAAGAAGCTAGATCAGAAGAAGAGCCGTTTCTAGAAAACCCTTCTTAGATTTTTTGGTGCATCCACGTGTACAAACCTAAACATAGACATTTATGTTCACAAACAACATTTAAGCTGGCCCCTTATCCCTCCTATTACAATTATATATTAGAGATATATACAAGAATTTATTGCGGCGGTTATCACCGCCGCTACATTGTGCTTTTTAGTTTATGTCTTTAAGAAAAAAGAAGGAATAGTCATTGATATTCCATCATGCACACTTCCTTCAAATTAATTAAGCATTACAAACAACTCATAAAAAAATTCACCATAATATTATAGTTGGTCAATAACAATATAAAAAAATGTTCATCTTATGGCTATCCATATTCATATGAAGCACACCTTATAGTTTTTGAGGCCGGATGTCGATGCCGCAGCTACATGGGATCATGAGGCCGGATGTTGCAGCTACATGGGATCATGACTTTGTTGTAGCTACATACCAGTATATAATACCACTATATAATGGGCAAAATAACTAAAACATTGCATTAGAAAAACTCAAATGTGTGGAATTTGTTTAAACTAGTCAGTAGCAGTTTGTGGGTTCAAAAAAAAAGAGAAGCTATATGGAATGACACATTTAATATAAGAAAGACCGATAGAGATAAAAAAAAATAAAATATTGAGTGCAAAAGGTTCGAGTTCATTTAGAAAACAATGTAGATTCATGCTACTGTTTGGTTCACCTATTGATTGGTTCCCTAAATAAGGACAAATGCACTAAGCTCTCCCATTAGTGTAGGATGATATAATGGTTCAATAATTAGCATTTTGGGGCACTTGACGGTATAAATCTCAATAACAATATCAAGTTCTAGCTACCTTAACCATGGCCATCCCAATTTCAATGGTTTATCAATGGCTCAAGTTATGTTAATCCAAGTGTTGACGTTAAGAGAACACCCATTAATTTTGGGCGATATAATGTTCACCCAATAATTATACACCGCCCAATGATTATGGGGCAACCAATAATTGTAGGCCCAAGAATGAATTTGGAGCTCATAAACAATGGCAAGAACATCATCTTTCATGTTAAGCATAACTCATTTGTGCAAGTTTTGTTCATATCTTTAGCTTCCTCCAAACATAGGGATAGAACTAAATGGACGTGCGAGCATTATAGAAATCCAAAGTGATAGCTTGCCAGAAATTTGACATGGATAATTGAGACACCTGAACAATTTGCTCAAGACAGGCATGTTTGCTTAAGACATGTAAATACAGGGAAGGAGCCAGTACTTGTGCACCCTTAAGAGTACGACGACATGGCATACCAGTTAGTGTATGAGTTTTTGCTAGAAGAGATTTATGTACATTTTGGAGTGCCACATGTGTGTGGCAATCGGACAATTTTTTGTTTGTAGTTTAAAATGCACGCTCTATTGGTTTGTCTGCTTGGAGCCCAGGATGTTTGAATTGATATTATTATATTGCCCATGGTTGGTGTGGGCCTCAATGGCTAACATTACTTTGTTTGCAAGGAAACAACACATCTGATGGTTTTAAAAATAGCTATGGATTTGCCTGGAGAGGTTATATGCCAGAGAATTCATCATTCTTACCAGGATTATCCTTTGTGGTAGGAAATTCCTGGCCTCTTGCCATCTGGATTATGCCATATTCATCATCTGCTCTCCTCAACTGCAGAATTGGCCCAAAAGGGAAAAAAAAAAAGGGCAGCTAATCCAGATGCATGTCTGGCTATAGAACGGATTGATGGAGTTTTTCGTTCCAGAAAAATCTCTGTAAACATCGATTGGTTAGTGGCGCACCTGGTTTCTTTTCTTTGCTTGCTCCCTTCTATTTGTTCTCGGTTTGGAAGCCCTGTGTTTTCCTAAACAACCATGCGAAATTTGCATTTGGGCAATCTTGGCTATGGCTAAGATGAAAATCTTGAAGGCATCCATTGTCTTTGAATAACATCTCAAAATCAAACCCCCGCAATAAATCATAAGTTTGGCCATGTCGAATCTGGATGAATCGTAAAAATAAAGATTGGGCAAGGACACGATTTTGTCGCCCAATTCAGTATCGAACGAATAGAGCAACGCCCGGTTTAAATCCAACTTCTTCAAAAGCTTGAATTGCTTTTTCATCTACAACCGGATACTACGCTCTCTGACCACATACTCTGCCAGAGAACCAAATTTCTTTGGGGACGATTTACAACATGTTTGGACGATTTTGTGTGATACCGTATGAGCTAGGCTGTTTAATCCGAAGCCCACTATGCCTATTTGTCCAAAGCCCACCGCCGAGAGGCGTGATTGAGAGTGTAACTTTGTCCCGCCTATTTTAGCTCGAAACAGGGTTTTTCTATCCCAGAATCGGATATGATCCAAGCACCATGGCAGCTGCCCCTAATCCGCCATAGCCACGGTGCATAAGCCGCCGTAGCCATCTGCGTGCAAACCGTCTTGAGCCGGAGGCAAAAGCAAAGAAGATACGGCAACTTTGTTTTCAAAGCCCGAAGTCACTTACAGTGAAGCCGCGAATCCGTCTCTCGAAATAGCCCATCCGCCGATTAAAATCAACCGGATTGAGAGCCGGTGAACATCACGTGAGCCGTAATATCAGAACTAATCTTCCGAACCTGGTGGTTCTAGTGGTTATGATGCCGCCACTAATCATAGGCTACTACTAATCATCGCCGCCTTCAACCGCAAAATCCAAAGGAAATCAACGCTTAGCTATGTCTTCTTCGACCGCCGCCTTTGATTTGACCGCCGCCGCCTCCTTTTATACAAAAACACAGACCCATCTAGAACATTCCTAGCTACAGCGTTCTAACCTTCTGCAGAATTCTAGAACCTAGTATGAGCATCTAGAACCATCTCTCAAGCTACTCTTCCCTTACACGTGTCAATTTATAAAGAGACTTAATTTTATCATCTTACACGTGTCCAATCCTAATCTTAAAAATTCTAAAAATGCTTGCGTATGTTAAGCTAGCCCCTTACCTTCCATATTACAATTATATATTAGAGATATACAAGAAAATTAATACGTCCTACGACGCATTGTTCCAATTTTAGCATGTTCCTACGTGCAAGTTCTTATAAAAGAATCTCTTGAAAATACTCTAAATTCATAGATTATCTAACATTCTACCAAGGTTCTCTCAGATTCTACCAAGGTTCTCTAAGATTCTACCAAGGTTCTCTAAATTTTATAAGATTCCCTAGATTTTCCAAGATTTTATGAAAATATCCCCTTAGATTCTCTTAGATCCATTTAGATTTTATGAGATTGCCCTAGGTTCCCTTACATTATATGAGATCCAAAGAGATTCTATAAATATTCCCTTACATACTCTAAGATTTCATCAACATTTTCTTAGATTCCCTTAGATTTTATGAAGATTCCTTTAGATCCCCCAAATTTTAAGAGATTTTTTCTAGATTCTCTTACATTTTATAAGATTTTCTTACATTTTATTAGATTCTTCTGGATTCCTTTATATTCTAGAACTTTTTAGAACATTCTAAGACTTTCTGGAACATTCTAAGACTTTCAATATATTCTAGAACTTTCTGGAAGTATTTTCCTAGATTTTCTTACATTCCCGTAGATTCCCCTACATTCTAGAACATTCTAAAACTTATTAGAACAATTTAGAACTTTCTGGAAGAATTTTCTTAGATCCCCACTAGATTCTCTTATGTTCTAGAACTTTCTAGAGCCTTCCAGAACATTCTAGAGCCTTCTTGAACTAGCTAGAATATTATAGGCTATTTTATCTTAATGGCAATGTTACCCTTAACTATATTTGAAACATAAATTATTCACTGAATTAATGCTTGGTCTAGTGGTTAGAGTGGGGGGTTTGGGGGGGTTGAGGACCAGGGTTCGAATCCTCCCAATAACATAAAAAATTTAAAAAGCCTTTCCTTAAGGGACGAGCATTCAACATGAGCCTTAGGATCTTAGACTCGATCAACGATCAAGTTCTCACCATATAAAAGCAATATGAGCCGTAGGATCTGTCACATATAATTCCCAAAGCCATGTGGACCGTAGGATATGTGCCAAGCCACCTGAGCCGTAGGATCTCGGATCGACGATCAGGATCAAATCAACATGGACCGTAGGATCGTTACATATAGTCTATATAAGAACCCCCAACCCATCTGGGCCTTAGGATCGCCCCAAAGCCCACGGAGCCGTAGGATCTCGAATCCACGATCAGGATCAGATCAACCTGGACCGTAGGATCGTGTCTATATGGGCTGTATGTAAACTCCCAAGCCATCTGGGACGTATCCTCCCCAACCCATCTGGGCCTTAGGATACGTCCCAAAGCCACGTGAGCCGTAGGATCTCGAATCCACGATCAGGATCAGATCAACCTGGACCGTAGGATCGTGTCTATATGGGCTGTATGTAAACTCCCAAGCCATCTGGGCCGTAGGATACGTCCCAAAGCCACGTGAGCCGTCGGATCTCGAACGGACGGTCGGATAAGCGCGACAAACATAAGAACATATATATATATATATATATATATATATATATATATATATATATATATATATATATATATATATATATATATATATATATATATATATATATATATATATATATATATATATATATATATATATATATATATATATATATATATATATATATATATATATATATATATATATATATATATATATATATATATATATATATGATTGATAGATAATGTTACAAAATTTACTTTTAACTTTTTACAGGGAAGTATAACCCTTATCACTCATATAAAAAGAGTATATGAAAGATAAAAACAGTTAATTCATGAAATACCGAGTTCCCCTGAGATGTTCCAACTCTGATCAAGTTTGCATGAAGCAACCCCTAACCATGATTGTGAGAATGCAGAATGAACACAGGCAAGATTCTGCCTTGGCCATATTGAATCTTCCTCTGTTATCTTTAGCTCCACATAAAAGGGTTCTTCTGATGTCATAGTTCTGGTCACAGCAGCAGTTACATAAGCAGGGTTCTTCGTGACCATACAGGTTCGGCGGGCCGAACACCTTGATCCACTCCATGTTGGTATTAGGGTCGGTCCTCCTCCATTTGATCTTCCGTACCAGTACAAATATGATCCCTGAAATAAACAGAGAACCCATAAGAACGAATCACAAGGCTGCATTAATCCAATTAATATCATATTTAATCTGCTTGATCACAGCTTCTGGGTGGATGATTTCGTTATTGAAAATGAACTTATTGCGGCCCTTCCAGATCCTCCATAGCAGAATATAGATCCTCCAGTCATTGGGGTTGTCAGGCATGAAGAAGTCTAAGGAATTAATAGATAAAACGTCATAGCCCAAAAAATTGGATGCTAAATCCAGTTCTTAAAGAGGTGACATTCATCCTCTTTTTGGCCCAGGCACCTAGGGCAAACGTCTGATTCGGTCATTTGTAATCTGTATCTCTTACTATTCGTTGCCAGGGCCTTATGCCATAACTGCCACATAAAAGATTTGATTTTGGGATAGATGGGGCTAGACCACATGAACCTCAGATTTCTCATACATCTGTCTGCCCCAGTCTGCCATTTTTCATGAATAGAAATAGTTAGATCCCTCATTAGGAACCTATAAGCCATTCTGACAGATAAAATTGTCTTCCCATGGTAATTCCAATTACATTCGTTATTGGACCATAACCCTTGGGTCAGAGTGGTACAAATATTGTCATAAAGAAGCTCGCAAGCCTCTCCTTCTTCAGCCAGAATTGATTCCCTAAAAGGAATAATTCCATTATCATTATACATATCCCTGAGAAAATGACAAGCTAAACATAAAGATGGATTGTTAGTAAGGATAGCAGGATTCCAAAAAATAGATTGATCCATAGATAACCCTTCCTTCCAATCGAAAACTCCCCTGACTGAATTCCAGGCCTTGATCCATTTCTTTATTAGGGCCGGAGTAGATCTTGGGACCGTAAATGGAAAGTATATGGAATGAGGAAGGACCATCTTGACCTGCCTCCACCCAAAAGACCAACATTTCCTAAGGTAATGCCTAATGATGATGGAGATCGGGTGCTTGATCAAATTATGGGCAGCTTTGAAGAAGTATTTGGCAGCCAGAGCTAAGCCCTGCTTCTCAATATCTATTACCCCCAGACCTCCATCCTTTTTCCGTTTGCAACATTCTGCCATGGCAACTGGGGTCCAGCACTTCCTGTTCTGACCACAGGATATAAACCTGCCAATAATACTCTGCAATTTGTTAGATACCTTTTTAGGGGCAAGAATCACAGAGGATTGATAGACATGAGACGATGAGATAACAGCATTTGCAATAATAGCTCTTTTGGTGAAAGACTAACGTCGCAGGTGGGGTGTTAGCGAAGCTGCCTATATCAGGAAGGCAATGTGCCTTTATAAAAAGGCAACGTGAGCTCCTTTTATCTTTCACCTTTTTTCTTGTATGTACCTTTTATGGTACCTATATATTGTAACACATATCATTCAATATACGTGTCTTTTGTTGTGGTGAATCTCTCTCTCTCTCTCCCTCCCTCCCTCCCTCCCTCCCTCCCTCCCTCTCTCTCTCTCTCACACACACACACAACAAATTAGCAAAAATTAGCAAGTTTAACAGAGAATCCACCTCATGCTACATATCTTGAAAAGCTTGCTACAAGGGCTTTCCAATGCACCAAAAATCGCTCAAAATGGACACACGAGGAGAGAGATATCTGAGATTGAAGTAGCGCCAAAACTGGCGATAACCATAAGGCTAAAATGGATGATTCCAATTCCAAGACTGAAATAGGGAGAGAATTACCTAAAGCCATACACAATTTGAGAGCTTGCTGCAAGGGCAAGCACCAAAAATCGCTCGCAACGGACATTCGAGGAGGAGGATATCTGAGATTGAAGCAGCGCCAAAACCCTAGCCAGTGAGCTGCGCCATTACTAAATCATCCAAACATTTATCGAATATCCAGATACAACCATACAATCTCTCATTTTTTCTAAAAATCAACAGCCAAAAAAAGGCGCACTCTAGAAATACTATTTAATACAGCCAGATGAATACATCGACCGAATTATAGCAAAACTATATTGAAAAGTGTACAAAAAACACAAAAGAAACCCCCTGTTATTATGCTAGATATATTACTATGGAGACTTTAGTGCCATATCTATAAAAAACGCCCATTGTAGTGGAATCTTACCCTAAATTATAATTCAAACTGTTTGTTGGCGTGTTTGGTAAAATATGGGGATAGGGATTTGGATTCAAAATTATCTATGTGCAGGATAGCATATAAGCAGTTTTGAAACATTTTTTACTTTCTACAAGAAGAAATTTATCGCTATGATCGCGAACGTGTCTCTTCATCGTCTTTGAAAATAATGTTAGTAGAAGTTGTAAATATTAAATTCCATGGTCTCGAGTGTTGTTACGAGCCAAACCTAGGCAAAAAAGGCAATGCCTTTCCAAGGCTTATAAGGTCACACCATCGTGATTTAGAGCAGCCATCACGATTTAGGACTTTTGCCTCTTATCAAAATGATGCATTGGCCTCATAATTTAGGACATTGCACTTGTAAAACCCTTTGTTAATCCAAAGGAAGGAAGGAAGGAAGGAAGAAAGGTACTTTTATCGTCCACGGAGACCAATCGGTCTATGGGACCCAATACAAAAGCAGCGGCAAATTATTCTTGCCGGATTAAAAAACCCCCGCGAAGGGTTTTCGAGGGAAAAACCGCGGGCACAATCGGCCTGGCCGACAAACTAACATACAAAATGCGTAAAACACCCAAATATATACGGTCATGCATCGCACCCCGGCAGCGCCTAATCAGCCGACGGCAGCCAAAGGGGCAAAGGTGACCTCGCAGGTCCATTACCTCCCTAAATGTAACGAACCGTGGCACGCATCGACGGTGTGTTCATCGGCAAATGTAAGGGCAAGTCCGGGCGCATTACTAAGGGAGCGTGATCGGCCCGGATCCGAATGAACGCCGGGCAACTCGAAAGTGTGAGACTCATCCTCAATGGCACCCGCTTGACAAAGACCGACAGAGCCCGCCGGGCGGGCTCCCCAATCCACCCGCCGCCTCTCGCGCGAAGATGGTGGGCACCCGTATAATGGAGGCAATGAGTCCAAGGCTTGTGGGGGCACCGGGAACGCAGATAGAGTGGGGCCCCGGCTAACACGGGGTTGATGTGCCGCTTGTAATGGGCCATTTTGACCTGCTTCTAGAGGGGTCCCAGAGCTTGCCAAGGAAACAAGCTGCCTAGGTACTCCCCCAGGCCGCCACGATCGTCCGCCGTGGTCCATCTCGCGACGCATCCAGGTTCTCGCGACGCTCAATCGGGCGAACCACCGATCTCTCTTACCCCTCCAACGGGCCCTAAGCCGCTGCGGACTCATTGCCACAGTGTAAGCCAGGTGCGGGAGCCGAGCATCACCCATAGTAACCACTTTCTGAAAATAGACGATGTGTCTATCAAGGGCTGCCCGCTGAAGCGGCAAGAATCCAGTTTCCTGGCAGAGTAATCGATAGGGAGGCGAAGGTTTCACCCAAGTGCTCGTGCCAAAATGCCTTACGCACTGCTCCAAGTCATTCCATGTCGCCAAAGAAACGCCAGGGCCCCAAACCTCGACCCGTCTGGAAGGACAGGCTCGACCGCCCGAACCGATGTGACCGATGGCCCCAATCATAGAGCTCACCTTGGTGGTATTTGTTCTTACGCATGGCATAAAGTGCTTTCCGACTTCTGTTGTCGCAAGCGGATAGACGCCCCAGCCAGAGTGAGGAGGGGAACTCCACCCCTAGATACTTGTAGGTGGGCGTGGCGCCCACGTGCCGTCCCCGATATGTGAGTGCAAGAGGCATGGGGTGACGTGAAGAGGATATGAGAACCACCACGGTCTTGACCAGATTCACGCAGCGCATGTCTGTAGCGACAAAATGTGTCTAGGGCATCGGTGAGACCGCATAGCTTCGGGTGTGGGCCAAGAAGGCCAACATCGTCCGCATAGATGAGCCGGGCGGATGACCCGGTGCAAAAAGCGTATGCCATCCCCATGCTTTCGAAGCCGTGGCTCTAACCCGATCAATGTAGAGGCCAAAAGTGTTGGCGAGAGGGGCAACCCCGCCGGGACCCGACATACTACTTGGTGAATGCTTGGCCCGCCGGCCGCATCCCGCCAAAACAACTCTCATACAACCTATATATGGCATTTTGCACAGTGCAGCTGGAGCCCCAGTTGACGCAGATCTAGCCTACGACTTTTCCCGGGGAACCAGTATCAAAAGCCTTCGCGAAGTCCACAAAGCAAGCAATACAAGTCCCGCCGATGATTCCGACCGCCTTTCAATCGCCCCCAGTGAGTAAAGATATGGTCAATCGTTGAGTGGCGTGGTCTAAAAGCCTGCATGTGTGAGGGCTCGCGACATCTCGCCGCCGCGCCGGCCGGGTCAATCGGCTTTCGAGAATGCCGACCAACGGTTTGGCAAATACCGAAGCTAACCATGATCGTCCGTGGTGGTAGGGACGGTGTGGGTCGCCCACCTTGTGAATGGGAACAACCCCGCTTGTGGTCCATTGTAGGGGAGACCTTCCCGCAATGCTCGTTGAACGGTAGTGAGGACCCCAACAAAGCGTGCCGCCCCGCCCATTTGAGTAACTTCGCCCAGATACCATCGAGGTCGGCTTCCTTCCCATTAGCCGTTTGCGTGCCCTCCTCAACATCCTCCTCCACGAGAACCAATGGGGGCCATCCTGTGGGGGTATGGGCACGCTGGCGTCCCCGGGCGGGTCATAGAGCCGCGCAGAAGTACCGTTCCCACCGCCCGGGTGTGATGTCCCCCGCCTACTGGGCTGTCCTTGAAGCACTCTGCGCCAAAAGGTTCGAGGATGAGTGTCCAGAAGGCCGAACATCTCCCCCGATGCACGGCAAGGTACCGCGCCTTTGTCTCCTTCCGGATGGGCGCAGATGCGTGGTGGTGGCTCGCAAGCGGTATCCGGATCCGAATGTGGCGGAAGCCGCCGCTATGCGTTCTTTACAATCCGCATCAAACCATCGCTTCTGGGAATGTTGCTGACCCCGAGCGGCGACGGGTTCGCCAAAGCACTGGTCCGGGCCGTGATCCCGTAATAGCAAAGTCACCTGGTCCGTCTGGCCGCTCTAGTGTGGAGGTCCGTAATCACGGAGGGCGCCCATGAGCATCTCTACGTAGTCCTCTGCCACGCTCATAATCTAGTCTCAACCGAGGACGGGCGAGGGCCTGGCATAGTGGGGGTTCTAGCGGCTTGCCAAACCAAGTCCAAATAAAGTGGGAGGTGATTCGAAGTCGACCTCCTCATCCCGATCGCCTGTGCCCACCCGGAAACGACCGACGAGATGCATATCTTGGCGCAACTACGAAAGCATATAGTCCACCACTAGACCCTCCCCCCGATTGTCCCATGCCGCGTGATGTGCACTTGCGAGAATCGGCCACCGCGGGATGTGCCATTGCAAATTATCAAGTCAAAAAATACCACATAGCAGAGCAACCTGTCGCCAAAGCGAAAGTGACCTGGCCGTCATCCGATCCTCGTGGGCCGTGTTGCTTTCAAGGGGAGTAGCCGCAGGACATCGTCGGCCGAGGGGGGTCAAGTCGCATGGGCTGCTCTACTCCCCGTCCCGGGTGCATTGAAGTCTCCAAGAAGGACGACCCTACCCAACCGGCGGTGTCGCCAGATGTCATCATATAGATCGACATAAGGGTGCATCCTATCCGTGATCGGGGTGGCTGCGATAGAAGGTGCTCTGCGTGAGGGAAATAACAGCGCCGTAAAAAAAGAGGGTTGCCACCGTATTATGCACACGAACCCACAAGTACCGGTTGTGTGTCATGCGTCTTCTCTCGAGGGTAACCTCAATGTGCCAAGGTTGTCCCGGTAGTAGCAAGCCACTCCACCATGACCCCGTCCCCGCATGCGTGCATTGAAGACCGAGAAATGTTGGTAACCCTGGGCAGATCGTGTAGCTCAGGCTCAAAGATGCTCCCATGTTCCATGAGAAAGATGAGATCCATATCGGCCGCCACGGAAGTTCGACCGCCCCTTCGCCAAGGGAAGCCTCGACAATTCCATGAGACCACCCGAGGCACAATTCCTATTTGTCGCCAGGGATGGTGGCGCGCACCGAGAAAGCGGGGAGGACGGGAAGCGAGGGCGAAAGTGAGAAGTAGATGGACCGGAGGCAAGCATGTGGCCAGAGGGCATGGGTCGTGAGGGAGCAGGGAGTAGGAGAGGAGAAGGGGGGGCCCGGTAGGGAGAAGCGGGGGTGGCCACGGTAAAACAAGCGGTTGGGGGCCGGGCGGGGTCCGCAGCAAATAAGAGGTGTCGGCCGGAAAAATGTGCATCCCCGCCGAACCAATCCCCGGCACCCCTCGGTGGCTAATGCCTCTCACCTCGACAAGCCCTGCTCGCTGCGTCTGGCCGTTGCGGGTGTGAGGTCCCGGCCCACGTCTGAGGATGTCCCCTTCAAAGATCCGGCCTGGCGCAATATGGCATCACGCAAGGAAACGTCATATTTAGTGTAAAAATGAATGTATCAACAAAAAAGCCTATTTCTCACATCTTTTAATCTCAAACAAGCTTATGAGAACAAAATGTAGTTTTGCTATAGCTAAGCTTTAGACAAGCTTGCATGTAAACTATAACCAGTAATTTTCAATCTCAATAAAGTCCATAGCTTTTAAATTGCAAGCTATAAACACAAATTAATCTGCAGCAGATGTACAGTAGAAAGCATGCCCTTGCTACTATGTCGAGATACCTCTAAAAAAGGGAACGTAAGTTCTTCCGTTTTGCAAGTTCATTAGCAGGATGTATCATACAGCAGTTTTACGAGGCATTGAAGCCAATATGCTACAAACCAATTGGTGTCGTCTGTAGCTTAAAATAATGCTCTTATAGTGGAGCCATAATTTAGAATTTAAATTCCAAACTTATATCGAAAGTACAAACAAGAAACAAGTAAAAAATATCAAGAACAAGAGAAATCGCCTACTAACAGCCCACTTTTTTTAAGGGTAAGATATAAGGCTTTTCAAGATCCAAAATAAAAGTTTTTCAAATCGATTCATGTGGCAAAGTATTCGCTTGTTGGTTACATAGATTTCTTGGTCTCCTTTTGGTGTGGCATGTCAAACATGCTTCAAACATGGTGTATCAACATAAAAAATGTAAAGCAAGCTATGATGCCCATTTAAACAGGCTAAAATAGAGCTTATTTCGAAGCACAACAAAGTGACCAGCGCTAACAAGGCCAGTTCTTCTGAAAAGAAATGATTTGATTAGACTATTTTTTCTAAGCATTTTTGCCCGGATAATACATAAAGTGTTAGCCTCCTCATGAACATGAATGTATTAGACTTTTGTTAAGGAGTCTAAAGATGTTGGCCTTTGATGTTCTTTTTAGAGCTCTCTTCCTGCAGATTGAGCTCATTAGAACCTAAGGAAACCCAGAAATATTTTGCATAGATCCTTGATCTCTAACTTTCGTGCAGGTTTTGGCTACTATATAGCTGGCGAGGAAAAGCCAAGCAGTAACTAGGAACTTTGACCACGACTCAATGCTCTTAGATCTCGATTTAACGACATCTAGCAACATAACCCACAACCAGTACATGCAATTTATACAAAAGATGCTCCATTCCAAGGCTAGAGCATGGACTCCAATTTCCCGGGCCATACTTATTTATAACATTCGTTAAATAAAAAAAGGTTTCAAGACACTCTGGGTTGCCCTATAATGTGGTAAAGCTCATATCATATGTTAGTTTATATACATAGTTGATATGTCTGGCCATTGAAACATTGCTTAAATAGTAGCTTGTGACCATTGAACGAAGGGGTCAAATGATAAACAGTCACAACTTGATGTAAATGAGATTAGAAATTCTTTGAAGAAGAAAATTAATTTGAACATACAAGCTAATAAATCGAGGAACCGAATTGCATGATTGATGTAAAGTTTATGGGATCGCTAACTTAGATAGTCGAAGTGAACTCGTAAACTGTAATTTTGTCAATGACCATTTGAGAGTATTTATGCAACGGTTGTTTAATTGCAAGCATGAATATTTCAAAGTAAATGTCTATATTCACTAGTTGGAGTTTGGAATTGCAACATGGTGAACATTTAAATAGAATCAAATTAAATTTTACACCTATAATTAGTATCATAGCAGGTAAAATGTCTATTAGATCAACACAAATACAAGTTGCAAGACAGCTAGCAGCAAGATCAAAGAAGTTCAACAAATTATCAGTAGCAAGGAATAGAATAGAATAGTTTTTTTAACGTCCACGGAGACCAATAGGTCATGGGACCCATACAATGGGCTAGTACAATCATTACTACTAGGATTAAAAAACCCCTGCCTCGAAAGGTTTTCAAGGGAAAAACCTTTGCAGTAATGGTATATTAAATCTCAAGGGTAAGACTCCAAAGCAAATGTAGGATCATCTCATAAAGCAATATGAAAAGATGGCATCTCCACAGACTGATGTGCTAGAAAGTGAATTAAAGAAGAAAAATACTAAAAGAGAATGATGATGTTATAATTAACTAACTTAGAAACTATATACATTGCTTTTACACTTAGACACCACATACTTATAATGTCTAGAGCCATGTCTAAATTTGAGCAATTGTATGTACTAATAAGGAATGTAGCAAAAACTAGAGAATAATATTAAATTTTATCGTCCACGGAGACCATAAGTTATATGGAACCCAATAAAAGAAAGAGAGCACAACAAGTACATTACTGCCACGGATTTAAAAAACCCCGTCTAAAGGGCTTTTTTAGGGAAAAATCTTAACAGTAATAGACTCGATAAGACAATGTAAATCAATACATTTATACATCTCAATGTGATGGTGCATGACTTATTTCATCTCCTTGAAAGGATGATAATGCCATTACTACAGGCATTTGCAAGAATAAATATAGCGGCTAATTAGGTGTAATAAGAGCAGCATATCATTCTCAAAAATAGTCGAAAACACTGGGTAAATCTGAAGAGTATGGCTGATGGCATTCATCTTCAATAGCTGCCATCTAGCAACATTCACATATCATGTTTTCACGCTCCTCATGGACCCAACTACCTATTTCAATATTGAGGAAGTGTGCACTAGTACGAATGGACACACTACAGTCGTTGGATCCGTCGATCCTACAATCCAGATCGTATGTTGGAGCCTCTGGGCACCTCTCGTTTCGCTTATGGTCATTTATGATTGGGAGCACCTATGATTTTAAAGTATGAAATACAAGTTTGCCTAAGGTTTTGATGGAATATCGAGCCTCTATACGGCTTCGTCTAAGGTTTTAGAATATGAAATATGGAGGCTCGAACCTCTACCAAAATAACTCAATGTCCTAATAAGGCTACTTTGGCCAATATAACTAATGAGCTAATGTGATAATTTTCTATTTTAAATCTATGTTTTTTTTTAATAACTTACTCCGTTGTTTTTGGGATATGGTCTATGGTTTCAGGAATTGTCATTTTTACATCCATATTAAATCCCCCTGGAACCCCCTGTTATTGTGCTACATATTGTTCTAAGGCTCTTTATGAGTAAATATGATAACAGGTGCTGCTACAGGCAAAGGCAAGAGTGAGATTTATCTAGCTTCTGTAGTGTGTTGTTTTGACCTTTTCTAAAGCATTAGCATCCCAAAGTTTACAAAGAAAGCATGTACTTGAGATACTGTTTTAAGTGAGTGTGCTCTTCTGAGATTCCAACATAATATATGCTATGAATACGTATATTATACTGCCAAGTCACAGTACATGTCATGAAGATGACATATACAAGGGTAGATGTCGCATGACTCAACATATGCACGTCACGTCAGTAGCTTGCATGTTGAGAGCCGAGGAGTGGTGTCTGCATGACAATACATTATGGTAGTGCATGACGACCATTAAGCCAATTGGCATATATTGACAATATAATGTCCAATAGTGCTAAATGTATTATGTATGTTAATATATCTCCCTGGGGGTAACCTCACTAACATGTTACACATGTGTGATATTAAAGTTACACATTCAAGCTATACATGTGTGGCACATGTCTAATTACATGAGTGGCACATGCATAGTTAGTTATATCCAGTCACAAATAGCTATTCATAGGTATTTGTGATAGAAATATTATTGCTTTCCATATGGCAGGGCGCCATTGGGCCAAGTGGCACAATCGCATGGAGAGACCCAATTTCGAGGCCTTAGGTGTTCTTGGATCACTAACCCTAAAACCTGACAGACTAAGGAACACTAACCCTTTATTCCTTAGTATTAGTTATGATGTATTAGAACTGGTGTTCTGTTCAGATGTTAGATGATCATGGTATGATATTCTGTTTTGCACCTCTTGTGTATGGGGATAAGTGGGGTGAGACCTAGGAGCCATGTGCAGTATGATTGTAGCAGTTATACCTCTGTAATTCCTATTATAATGCGGCATGTGCATAGAGAACCTTCGGCCCACAAGATAAATTGTTTATTCTGCATGAAGCTTTGTTGATTGATTAAAATGGCAGAAGAATCAGTAGCCGGACAAAACTTTGCCTATATGCATGGTTTGTCAAACAAGGAATTGCAACCACATTCAAAATACAATTCGGTGGTTCAAAAAACTATAAAGAATGAGAATGAGAATGATTTTTTATCGTCCACTGAGGCCAATCGGCCTATGGGACCCATTAATGAGCGCTAAAGCAAACTTATTCTTGTCGGGTTAAAAACCCCGCCCAAGGGTTTTCGAGGAAAAAACCGCGGGCGAATAAGAATCTTTGTCAAACCGCATAAATATACATCAATGTATATATACATGTCAAGTGTGTGCCTGAGGACATAGCTGATCTCGCATGTCCATAACCTCCTGAAGGTATGATTCCAGCACCCGTACGGATGCTGTGCTCAATGTCACATGTAATGGCTGGCTAGGCCTGACCAACCAACTCAAAGATAGCAGCGTCCGAATTTGATCATATGCCGGGCAACTTTGAAGGGTATGAGATTCATCCTCAATGACTCCCATTTGGCAAAGCATTGACGAGCCCTGGCCCTGGCGTGGCTCACCAATCCATTTGCCCGCCTCAATTCAAGATGATGTGCCCCGCGGCGAATGGAGGCAATGAGTCGGGCGCTTTTCATGGGCAAGTGGGTACGCAGGTAGCATTGCGGGCCTCGTTCCAATGTGGGATTTATGTGGCGCCGATAGTGTCTTTGTCTTGACATGTTCAAGGGCATTGGCATCCCAAAGCTTGCCGAGGAAGCAAGCGCCAAGATATTGCCTTAAGCTATGGCGACCGCCTCTGCTTGCATATGTATGCACTCGTGCTCTCGCACATTCCATGTAGCCAACCATTGAGCTCTTTTTCCCTCCAAAGAAGGCCTTGAGGGCCGCGGCTCCATTGCCATGATATAAGCTAGTTTAGGGGAGACGAGCATCGCCCATATTGACCACCTTCCGAAAAATAGACAATGTGGCGATCAAGGGGGCCCTCCAAGAAGAGGCAAGAATCTGCATCTCCCGCAATAGAATTTGATATGGGATCGTGGACTTCACCCCTAGTGCTCGCATTAAGAAGGTTTTTTCGGACTCCGCTCCAAGTCATTCCAAGTAGCAAGTGATACTATCGGGCCCCATACTTCCACCCCGTATAAAAAGGACGGGCTCTACTAAGACCTTGAACAGGTGTGACCGATGGGCCCAATCATACAACTCCGCTCTATGACTATTGTTTTGCATTGCATATAGTGCCTTCCACCGGCCACTGTAGCCGTATGGATGTGTCCCCGGTGCATAGTAGAAGGAAACTCCACTCCCAAATACTTGTATGTAGATGCAACTTCCACATTCGCCTTGGTAACCTGAAGGAGGGGACCCTACCGACGCGGAAGATGATATGAAAACCACCTTAGTCTTGGCCGTTGACGCCAAGCATATCGCTTGCTTTGGCGTATGTGTCCGTGGCATCGAGATGTCGTTTGCATGTCCGCTGGTGTGTAAGTTAGAGGTCCACATCATCAAGATATATTAACCGTCCCGATGATCCGATAGAGAAGGTGAGCTCCATCGCCCCATTATCGCAGAAGCCGCCTCTCCAATTGATCAATGTAAAGCCCAAACAATGTTGGGGAGAGAGGGCATCCCCGACGGACCCCGATACTACTATCAAATGGTTGGCTTGTCACGCCGAAACCGACGAAAGCATCTTTCATATAGCCTATACACCGCGATTCTCGCAAATCTACAGGAACCCCCAAATTTGCAGCCTTGCCCATAGTTTTTCCCCGAGGCACAGTGTCAAACGCCCGCGAAAATCCACAAAGCAACAATATAGATCCCGACGGGGGTTCCTCCGGCCGTCTTCAATCGAGTTCGCAACGGAAGATGTGGTCAATGGTTGAGTGTCGGGTCTGAATCCCCGCCTGGGTGAGGGCCCGCGACCTCGGCCTGCCTCCGCGCCACTCTTAACCGCCGCCGAGAATTCCAAAGCGGTTTTTGCAAAACACCGAACTGACCATGATTGTTCGGTAATTGGTACCGGGCGTGTGGGTCACCGCCTTATAGATGGGAACAACTCGCTATTGGTCCATTGCAGTAGGGGAAGCCTTCTGTAATGCCTTGTTGAACAAGGCGGTCAAGACCGGTATTATGGACGGCCCCGCCCACTTAAGCAATTCCCTCGGCCGCGATACCATCCAAGTCCGGGGGCTTTCCCATTGGCAAGACGTTGTAAGCCTTGTTCCACGTCCGAATCTGTGATTTCCAGCACTGGGCCTTCTTGCAAGGGTAATGTTGCATGTGCACCCTGAGGGTCGTATAGCTGTTGCAAGTATTGCCTCCACTGCTCGGGAGTGGTATTCCCTGTGGGCTGTACTGGCTTTCTAAGAACCCTTCGCCAGAAGGTCCTGGGGTGACGTTCCAGGAGGTAAAACATTTCCCTCTGATGCGCTGCAATGTACCTGGCTTTCTTAGCTTTAAGGAAGATGCGGTACTGTCTGACTGCATGTGGGCGTAAAGCAGGGTCTGTGACTTGGCGGAGCCAGCGTTTGTGTTCCTAATGGAGTTCAGTTTTGTAGGAACTTTTTAATTCAAAGATTGCAATCCAAGTTTCTTTGGTTCAATAATATTTGAAAAACTTGTTGGAAGAGTTTCCAACTTGATGTCAAAACATGCATTAAATTGAGTTGTTTATTTTATATGAATTTTAAAGTGAACAGTACAAATGAACCATTTTTGGTCCATTTAGGGACAACTCTAGTGTTAAGTAAAAGGAAGGAAGGAAGGAAGGAAGTATATTTTAACGTCCACGGAGGCCAACTGGCCTATGAGACGGTTTTACAATATAGTGGAACGTTTTCAAACACAAAATAAAACCACAGAAACCCTGTACAATGTGTCTCTACCACTGGGATGAAAAAAACCCCCGTGTGGGAGGAAAAACCCTTGTAGTAGGTGTTGAGAGGCCCTATTTGGGCGCTCAAATTCCCTGTGCTGTGAGGGACTCCCTGACGGTGGAGACTTGCAGAATGTAGGACGCAAGACGTGCCACCATTGGCGAAGCCAGCAGTTGGTGAATTGCTATCTCAGAGCATCTGAGATCGGCATGAGCTGCTCGGATGTGTGCATATGCTGGGCATTCCTGTAGAGCATGGTGTTCATCTTCTACTATCTGCATGTGACAGCACTGGCATAATCTCTCATGCCGGGGGATTCCCTACCCTCCATCCGTACCCCAGCGGCCTGTCTCAATTCTGAGATGGTGGGACCATGTCCTTATTGCAGCTATAGCTCTTCGTTTCTTGGTGGAAATGTGTGCCTTCAGATACTGGTGGGGGCCGTGTTCAAGCGACGGATAGACCTGTGTATGGTAGTGCTCTGTTTTGGGCTTTGCAAGAGTGGGCGCATCCCACAGAGAGGCAGCAAAGCGCGCATTGAAATGCAGTAAAGAAAATAGGTTGTTTACGTATTTGCTTTGGGAATTTAGTGATCCTGAAAACTATACAATATATTGGAATTCATTTGGTGCATATGCCATGATGTATAAGAAATCCAAGCTGAAGAAGAATAAGTTTGAGCAGAAATGCCAAAAAATTTGTTGATGTTTCTAAACTTGTTCCTGCTCTTGAAAAGAAATTCTTTGCCTCTTTCAGAGCAGAAAATTTTGAAGCATAACTTATAAATAATAACAAAACTGATAGAGAGGCTTGAAACTGAGAAGACAGACATGAGAAAGGAAATGTAGGATATAATTGTCTCCATGACATAAAACAAATAAGAAGATTTTTAAGAGGCAATGCAAAAATAGTATTGAAGATCTGAAAGCTACAAGTGCAAACAAGAAGGCGTTTGGTTCTAAATAGGAAAAAGGAATTAGAAATCAATCTCTTATAAGAAAATTGATGCTCAAGGATTATGTTGTTTGCAAACCTTCAGATCCATATATTCTTGTGAAGAAGGAGAATCTAGGAGCTGCATTTATTGAAAGGATGCAAACAATCAAAGAAGCCAATTTAAATGCCCGGCACCCAAAGACGACATGCAAATCACCAGATCTTCTTTCTATGTCAATGCCATGAGAATTGCCAGGTTTTTTACATAATTATTTTGTGCTTGTGGATTGCCTTTCTATGCTAAATATAGGCATAATTTGGTTCTAGATTGTGAGCATGAATATCATTTCATGTATGCTACATTATTATAAGAAGGCAAATGTGTGAAACTCCTTGCAATTGGTCCATAAGGTCATTGGCCCGCGATAAAGCGTACTGGTTTTTTAATTGCCTGTAATCGATACACATCCTATCCTTTCCCTTGACAAATAGAATAGAAGCTCCAAAGGGTGAAACACTTGGGCGAATGAAGCCCAACTTGAGAAGTTCATGCAATTGCTTCTTAAGTTTTGCCAATTCTGGGGTGCTCATACGGTACGGCGCCTTACTAATAGGTTTGGCACCGGGTGCGAGTGCGAGTGCGATCTTCCATTCCACTCCCCTAAAGGGTGGTAGCTTATGAATCTCGTCAGGGAAAAGGTTTTGAAATTCCTGGATTAAGTGGCCAATGGCTTTGGGAAAGCTCATAATAGTCTTTTCTTGCTTGGATATGGTGTTTACTATTGCAAGTCCAACAATATAATGGACTTTATTTTTCCTGGCGGCTCTATCCAACTGCTATGGTAACAGGGGCCCTATTAGATGCATTGAACGTGACCTCTCGCTTTTCACAATCAATATCGGCCTTTGCAGTGGCCTGAAACTCCATACCAATGATGAGGTCGTATTTATCAATGTCCATAATCTCTGCATCTAAAGTAACGGGTGCTCTCGGCAATTGGATGTTCAAATTAACACGGCAGCTCTGTGTACGCCGGACAACCCCACTAGCCAACGTAATTGGTCGTGGTTTAGATCTCAAAAGTGTGAGCTGCAAGCCCTCATCCAATCTAGGAGATGCAAAATTATGCGTACTACCAGTATCCATAAGAATGACAAAAGGCTTACTATGAATCTGGCCGACAGTAGATATGACAGTACGTTGACTATCCGCATTGCCGATTTCAATTGCAGCAAAAATATGAGACTCACCTTGGATATAATCAGGTATCTCGTCGTCGATGAGGGCTGACAGGTCACATAAAGCTGGCAGCTCCTCCCAGTCCACTTCAGCTAGGTCTGCTTGAAATGCCTGCCTCATGTAAGGACGTTCTTGCATTACCCAGGTCGAAAATAGCGGAAACATGTTGCATGGTACCTGTCGCAGTTGTCAGTTTGTCGGGAACATTGAAGGTCCTTTTTATCTAGCTTCTGGTAGGCAGACTGCTGAGGAGGCCCAGGGCTAGGAGAGCGTGCCTAGCATAGCTTGGCCAAAAGTGGAGGGACGTTGGTAGGAAGGCTTGGGAGTGTCCTCTTCTAGGCTAAGTGCTTTGGCCTCTGCTTCTGGTACTGACTTAGGGTCAAAGGCATGTACTATCTTTCGAAGGGTTGGGGATAACTCCTCAATGTATCCTTCGACCGCTTAGTGCTTTGTAATACCTGGGACATATAGGCACAGACGTATAAATTCGTCAGTGTAGGCTTGCACGGACATGTTCCTTTGTTCCAAGTGAAAGAAGATCTGTATCTGCTGACAGCAATGCGCCCTTGGAACATAGTGAGACTTAAATGCCTTTGTAAAGAGTTTGAACTTGCATCTACCCCTGGTTAGGATATCAGACCTAACATATCCCTTCCACCAGATCCTGACGGATCCTGTAAGATTGGTGGTCGCTACCTTGCCAATATCCTTCTCAGTCATACCATATGACAACCAAATTCCTGCATTTCATCGAGCCATGATTCGGCATCACCACCAGACCTGGACTTGCGCGAGAATTGTGTAAACTTGCGATTCTTCTAAATACTGGTGATTGCAGAACCAACCATCTTTTGGTAGTCTTTTTTATATGACTTGGCATAATCGTCCTGCGTGAAGTTGAGGAATCCGTGGAATCAGAATAGAATAGAATAGAATATGATTTTATCATCCACGGAGACCAACTGGCCTATGGGACCCAAGTACAAAGAGAGAGCGGCAGCGATTACTACCGAGGATTAAAACCCCCGCCGGAAAGGGTTTTCGGGAAAACCTTAGTAGCAATAAGGATGCCGACATACCGACACGCTTATATACATAATCACAAGTACAACCGAGGTTAATGTCGGACGAGGGGGCATAAGCGAAGTCCAGCAGATCCATTACCTCCCTGAGGTACTGATCCCAACAAGCCTCTGAGGCCGTGCTTAGTAGCTCATGCAAGGCCCGATGGGGCACAACTAACCGAGCATACCGAGCCCGGATATGCTCGTCACGCCGGACAAAGCACGGAGGGCGTGACTTTCATCCTCAATGGGCTCGCTGACAAAGATCGATGACTCTGTCCTCACACGGCCCCGAATCCATCTCCCCTGTCTCAATGCGGAGGTGGTGTGCACTGCGGCGAATGGAAGCAATCACCCGCGCTTTTTCATGGGTAGATGGGTGCGGTGTAGTGGTGTGGGCCCCTCGTGAGCATGGGATTAACCCGGCTGTCGATAATTTGCCACCTTGACATGTGACGGGCCTCTCAGATCCCAAACCTTGGCCATGAAGCAAGCATCCAAGTCTTTCGCTTCAAGGCGGCCAGCGTTCCTTCGGTGTATGCACCGGTCCACATCCGTGTGCTCGCACATTCCATAGCGAGAACCACCGGGCTTGCTTGTCTTTCCAAGCAGCTTTGAGTCGCCGGGTCCATCGCCACCGCCAAAGCAAGGTTGGGCAGCCGGGCTTCATCCATAGCCACCACCTTCCGGAAGTAAATAATGTGACGTCCGCCGCAGACCCTCTGTAATGGAAGGAAGCCTGTCTCCGGAGCAAGATCCGATATGGGACCATGGATTTCACTCCCGGTGCCGGGCCAAGAAGGCCTTTCGTACACTGCTCTAGATCGTTCCAAGTGGTGAGGGATATCTGGCCCCTACACTTCTACGCCCCATAGAGGAGGACGGTTCAACCAAAGCCCCGAACAAGTGTGCCTGGTGACCCCATGCATACAACCGCCTTGTATTTGTTGTTTTGCATTGCATCTGGGGCTTTTCCACTGCGCAAAGGATGACCGTAACTGATGGATGCATCCCAGTGTGTGGTAGTAGAAAACTCAATGGAATTCGAACTATTATCAGATGAAGAGAGGGTTCTGGCACGCTTAGGATGTGTTGGTATAGCAGCAGGATGGCCTGGCACAAGTGGGGACGATCTTTGATTAACCTCAACTGCTGGCACCTTAGGGCCATATTCCAAAACCATAGGCGGAGGGTTCCTTTGCATGACTTAAGCTTGGAGCTCGGCCATTTAGTGCTTTATAAGTACAAGTTCCTGCTCAAGAGTTAGTTGTCCCTGCTCCACTGGAGTAGCCCAGGGTGGGTTCCATATGCCGTCTATATCAGAAGGAAAGAATAGATTATAAATGAAATGTGTGTATGAATCAAATACAAAATTATTTAACATACACAAAGATCATCCATGGCAAAGTCGTCTAGCGACCCATAAGACATGAAAAGTTGTATTATATAATACCAAAAGAATGCCAGTAATTGCTACACAGAGATTAATGCCCTAAGACTATTACAATTATTTCATAGAAATCATTTCAGGAGCTGGGTCATGCATCTTCCTCCACGGGAGTTGGAGGCTCAGGTTTCCATCAATGCCGAAGCAAGGTGATGCATAGGAACTAAATTGTAGAATGTAAGTGTTGGGCCCTATTGAGTTCTTAGCAGAATTAGGTCCCTTGTTCTCAGAGACCATAGCTTTTTATAGGAGGCTCGGATGATGGGGATTCTTGCACCATTACGTCGGGCACACTCCAATTAACTAGGACCCAAGACATCATTATTTTTGCCCTAGGTTAAAGGGGGCGTAAGGGGGAAAAGAGGGTCTTAGAATCGAAAGTTAAGCGCACAAGACCCCCCTACACACCGCCCAATACGCACCCACCTATAAGTTTTTTTATACGTATTTAAAAAAAAAAAAAAAAAAAAAAAAAAAAAGTTAGGATTTAAATTTTTGGGGATGTTTTCTTTTAGCTCCTTCCTTTTTGTGTTTTCTTTCACTTTCTCCTTCCGCCATAGCCACTGTACTTTGAGCTTCCTTCCGCCATCGCTAGGCTTGACCAACTGCCGGAGTTGACTGCCATAGTCGAGCCCGCCTCGCCATCGCCAAGCACTGCCCTCATTCTTATATAGACGCCTACCCTCACCTACATAGCCATGGCTCGTACTATGCATTCCCAGAGTTATGACACTCTTGATATTATCTAGATCTTTGCGGAACTGGGATGCCACCTTGCTGGAGATCCCGAGAAGATCGAACTTCTTCTCGAGCAGCTGGTCCAATGTTCTAGGGTGGGGGACGGATGCCTTATCTTGTTCATCTGACGGAGCAGTTCCTGCTTAAGCTCAATGCCGTTGGTGAGAAGTATACACTGGTGGAACAGTCCGATCAAACCATGACATTAGTTCATTATTACCCCCTGAATCTAAGAGGGGCAATGATGAGGAAGCTGCCAAAGTAGAGGCCCAATGGATCATGGACATGGCCATAGCAACTGACGCACAGGAGGTGGCAAGTGGAGACCCAAAGGCTAGAGGAGAGCAATATATTTATTTGGGAGACGGGGAAAGTATTATAGGAGGGTGCTCTTTACATACTCCATTATTATGACGAGGAGACGCAGAGCTTCATCTGGGAGGAACTCTATACATACCTCATGTCAGATCTCATGCACCTATTGAACTTGAGATGGCAGCTCAGCCGGACAGGTACATGGCTGAGATACAAAGGAGGACCGAAGTCCATCTATTACGGGAATGGCAAGCATAGAGAGAAGCTGAGCAGCTAGCAGAGACCCAGGTCAAGCAGGATGCTGACCAACTCGACACTCCTACAATAAAACCAACTCGACACTCCTACAATAAAACGAAAGCGTAAGAGTACCACAAACAGATTAGAAAGCAATTACAAGCAGCACCTTCAGGCAATAGGTGGAGTCGGTAAGGCCACCTCTTCTAGTCACCTTGAAGAACGAGTCCTAGCTGGTAACCGTCCTACAACTGGGGGCAAGACCGACCTTAGGTTTCAGACCTATGCTATTCGTGCCTTACAAGAAGCCACCGAAGATTACTTGGTGGCCCTTTTTGGCGATGCAAATCTTTGTGCTATTCATGCCAAGCGCGTCACGATAATGCAAAAGGGTTTGGCAGTTGCTCGAAGGATTTGGGGAGACTACCTATAGTACAAAAAAAAAAAGTTGTACTTTTGCTTTGTAATATAACATCACCGTATGTTTTACCTCTTGTATAAACATAAGCCTTTGGCCTTCCTGTACATGTATAGGTGTTTTTCGTAAATTTATGTGTGTGCTTTAAACAGAAAAAAATATAAATAAAATAAACTAAATAAATAAATATCGATAAAATAATTTCCACTGACGCTGACATCAGCACATTTAAAAGCGATTTTCACTTTTAGTATTTCATTATCTCTTGCCCTTCCAAGTGCCTTCCCTCCTCTTCTCTTCATACATCATGGATTTCTCCAAGCACCAGCAGTGCTATATGGACGGAGAGCTTTGATATCCCCAGGTTCCCTTTGAGCTTCTCCACCCTTATTTACTCCAGGAAGTCGATCTCGTTGCCAACATGCAGGCTCATCTGGGACTATGCTACATTTTTCGAGTTCTACACTCAGGACATGATTCCCCAATGTATCCGAAACGGAGATCCTCTTCTTCTCTATCTTGCCCAAGCCATCTTGCTCCAGATGTTGGGTGGTGATAGCCATGCCTCCAATGTCCTTCATGGCATCATTCGTTGGGCTAAGCATCCTCTCACCATACATTTGGATGCATAGACTTACTTTGAAGTCTGCTTCGCCTTGGCCATCCTCATGGACCATTACATGGAAGATGAGGACATACCCGCAGAGCAAGGGAAGATGCAAGTCCCTTCGCCTTCGGAGGATGACGAACATGTTGGCCAGGACGATTTTGTATGATAGAAGCAGTTGGCGGAGGAAATGCCAGTACATAGAAACTAAGAGTCCAAACTTATTGGGCTGGATACCTTACCGATAATTTACACCAACGGGCAGGGTACCATTGCTTGACGATATCATGTGGACTGATCATGTTATTGCTAACCTCAAGCACAAGAAGAAGGCAGAAGTCCTCTACGAGTTGGTGGAGTACTACAATGGATGACTTCCTTGACTTCACCCCTTATGAGCTTCTCCCACAGGTGCAGCACTTGCTTAGTTTTCAGCCGGAGGACATTGAGCCCGTTGATACTCTTTTGAGCTTGCAGTGCTTGATGCTGCAAGACACCACATCCCAACCTCCTAAGGAAGCATTTACTACTATGGAACCCATGTTCCCCAATATTGATGACGTCAATATTTCGATGGAGTCGGATGAGGAAGGGCGCCACGATGATGGCTTAAGGTGACACGATGATGGCTGCAAACTAGAATGACTATCCTTTTTATGTTCCTTGTGTGCTGCATCATCAAGTGGGATTCGGGGCTCAGATTTACCACTGGAATTTTCCAATTCATGCCCAATAGATTCTAAATAAGTATCGAATTTTAAGGGCTTTCCAGGACACACATCAAACAAATTTGTTAATATCTGTTATGCACAAAGCTGCTTACATTGGAAATATGTTTCATGTATATGTTAATGTTGCTTTTAGAGTGCTTTCCCATGGGCCTCCAACCTCAAGGTTTTCTTAAGGTTCAGATCTTGGCGTGCAGGTTCCCATGGGCGCCTCAACCTGAAGAATTCAGGTTTCTGACCTGAATCTAAAGTAATCCTCAAGCATTTCTGAACGCCTAGGCTTTGGACTTGGCAATCTACTCTCAGGTCGGGAATCTCATGGGAAAGCACCCTTAAACCTCTCCATGTCCAAGCATTCTCTAGTAGACTGTTGGTCCTCTTCTCCCCGTCCTATCTACTGCAGATTTCCTCCACCTATCTTTCCACTGTACAAAGCGACAAGAGATGGAGACGGAGACAGATTAATTGATTGATTTTCTTTTCCAATGTACAAAGTACAAGAAGCTGTTATGCTTCGACGAAGAAGAAAGCAAAAGGAGAGGCAATGGCTATAAAGACCAGGAAATACTGGTATCACCTGCTTGCCCAATGCTTGTATAGTAGGAAATTCCTATCTGTTGTAATGATTGGTATCATCCATCCAACAATATTTATCCACCTTAGTCATCAAGAACAACAATTTTCTGAGGCCACGTATTCGTATGGAATGTTCGTACTGGAGACTTCCGTATATTTTGATTTGTATTGTCAACAATGTAGCAATCATCTTGTGAATCTGTACTAACCTGTGTACTGGCATCATTCTTTTGTTCAGAAACCTGAGAAACATGGTCATCTTGACTTCTTGGACTGTTACCATTTTTCTGCTTTTGAATCTTATCTTCATTTTCCACATCACAAGTAGCCTCAATATTGGATTCATTCTCAAAGGTATCATCACCACCATTGGGAGTACATGGCCTTGCATGTTCATTTGTCTCATCTTTTGCAGAGACAGATGCAGGTTTTGCAAATAAAGATTTTCTAAGCTCCAGACAGAGAACATCCAACTGCCGGATACTTTTTCTTAGGCGAACCCCAGCTGACTTATTATATGCATATGTCTGAATTGCATCTGTCCTGTTTTCACTGAGCACAGCACACATCTGCATTTATGCAATTAACATTAAGTACCCCACTTAACCAGATACCTTGAATTAGGCTCACATTTACCTGATTATATATGCGTGCAATTTCAAGACGTTTTGCATCATCATCAACAGCTGCAGCAGATATCTCGTCTTGTGCTGAACAAATGAAAACATAACAAAAGACTATAAATAAAAAATGGTACAACTAAGGATTCTAAAGGTGTTGCTTCACCCTTGTAGAAATGCTACTTAGTACTATAACATGAAAAAGGAGACAGAAGACGCATTGAAATGATGTGGAGCATGCTTAACATGTCGTCCAACTTGCTGCAAACACAGTTAAAGAGTCATGCAATGATGCCATTCTATCTAATAGGGGTACATTGAATACCTGCTTGTGCATCTTAAAATACAAGAAAGAAAATACAAAAGGACATGCAGAAGAGACCTAAGAGGATTGGAAAATGAGGAGGGTCATCTTGTCTAGCTGGCTTCTGATTTGCCAAGCCTGAATCTGCTTGAGCTGCATTTTCAGGAGATCTGTTCTGGTTGGCTGCAGGTGCATCCTCCACCCTTTCCTCATCCTAACCATACAGAAAAACGAGTATTATAAGAAGATTGTTCCACGTAACATGTAACTAGCTAGTAGCCAAAGGCAGATAAATCCGCCAACGAGTATAAGTTCACAGATGTAATAACTAATATCAGGCTAGTAATTACAATCCTGCAAGACATGATTTGTATGTCATCGTAAAATAGTTGATATTTAAGATGAATCCTTGAAGCAAAATATCTTATCAAGCTAATTCCCTTCCTCAACGGAGGCCTTGACTATTTGCCACCATGTTTTATGATCCCAATGTTTAAATATCTAAAATCATTGGTAAACCTAGCGAAATTAATTTTTCGTCTCAGAACCCATTCCTTTAAAAAACAAAGCTGGCAAATGTATAAGCCAATATAAAGAACTTACCAGGGATTCTAGATGATATTCTGCATTTAAAACCCTCTCGAGAAGCAGAGTCCTCTTCTTCATGAAATCAATCTCTCTTTTAAGAAACTGCCCTTCAGTTGCTTCCCTACATGAAGTCAGGTCGACATCAATTGGCCGATTCTCTTCCCCATTAGACGTTAAAGGCTCTACACTCTGTTGTCTGTTGGCACCATTTATTGAGATGTTCCCATTCTGAATGGTTTCACTTGAAGGGACACTTTCAGGTTCTTGCATCGCAGAAGCCTGTGGGGCAGCTAATTCCTGCCTTATCACACTATGAAGATCATATTCTGCATCTTCTATAATTTCAAACCACCTGCCATAACCATGCCTGTAGTAATAGACACAGTCTATACATTTCATGAAGAGTTTATGAACTTCAGCAACTAAATAGGAAGAATCAGAAAATTACTTGACAATAGCCCGCAACAGTTTCCAATCATGTGACTCATTCCACACCCTGGCAGTTTTCAAAGAACTGAATTTTGAGTAGGTTCCAACAGAAAACAAAGACGCTGATGGGTCCTCCGAGAGGAGTTTCACCTATCACAAACAAAGATACACTATCACTAATTCCATAAGCATAAAGAAAATCCTCACTTTTCTCGCCTCAGTGTTCTAAAATCCCTAAGGATTCAAAACCTTGTTGTTAATCAGATGTAAGACAGCAACACGAACAAGAACATCTTGAATCCGTAAACCCTCTTTTGGCACACCGTCTGGCAGCAATAAAAAGGCATCTTAGCACTTACATAATATTGATTACTTATTCAAAAAGATCGTTACCTGAAAACGTAAGAGCGTGTGTAAGATCTTCTGCAATATGTGTCAGGAACAATGTGCCATATCTAGAAACAGTGATGCTTCAGATTAGCAAGTTGTGCATGATAGTTGTGAATTTAAGAAAGGAGACATATATTAGTTTATAATAAATAGATAGAAAGAAAAATAGTACATACGATAGATCATAGTCTAGACGGGACAAGATTAATATATTAAGCTTCCTTGGTATGTTTGCTCATGAAGGTGTGCCAAACGACATGCCATTTATCAAAAGTTTTTAATGGCCACTACACATTCTACAATTCCTTTCCAATCCAAAGGTTTGGATTCAAAAGCTGTAGCTTAAGCAGGCATTCCATTCACCTAGACATGCATGTCACGCAACTTAGAGCTAGCATGTAATAAAAAAAAGCTCCTTTCGTCCTTTTCCAAGCGATGCTAGCATGTAATAAAAAAAAGCTCCTTATGTCCTTTTCCAAGCGATTAAAAATGGAAGTGCGCACAACTGCAGCAGATGTAATTTGACATTGAATTGATCCCTTTTGTTACTTTGTTAAAATGAGTACTATAACTTTATTATGTGGCATTCTTAAGACAAAGATTTATGTCGGTGACCTAAATGAGCAATTAAGGGGAAAAGACTTACTCTTTTATCTCTTCCAATGACTTCTGCTTGAAATGAGCTGTGAACTGACTCCAGCTAAAATCACCGAGTCCAAATCTGACAAACAAACAAAAGGGTCCACATAAGACTCGGGCACCATATAAACAATCAGGGAAATGGGACAAAAGAACTTATAGTTATGCCATCACAATACCTCATCAAGATCTGCACAAAACGTGTCCTTTGTTTCCGGCTAAAACCAAGAACTTTCAATGACCTTTCATCCCCTTCCATTAATGGCGCCGGCCCTACAATCCCAGAATATTATATGATTCTTGTAAGCTACTTCATGCCATTCTATTACAGTCGTACCTTTAGCTCTTTTCTTTCCCTGCTGCTTCTTTGTGATCGGTTCTGTAGCACTTCTGTTTGTTTCAGAAACATCAATTGCAATGGTTTCTTGCTCCCCATCTTCTTCATCTGAGCTAACATAACCCATGCCTGCCAAATCGTCCTCTGCGCATTCATAACGGCTCACCTGCAAAGATTGAGGAAATGGTCATAAGCAAAGACGACTACATACAGAAGAGCCCACATAACACATTCAGACTACTACTACAACAAATTCAGACTACTACTTGGTTGGAATAAAACCAAGAAACCTAACTCTATTACAAACCTGCTTCCTACTGCGCTTTCCTTTTCCAAGCTCTTGCGATAACTCATATTTCTGTTGGTCGTATTTCTCCTTGAGCAAATTTTCCCAGTACTTAGAACGTTCCAATGCATCCATCTTTTCAGATTCCCGATCAGCTTCAGCTTCTCGTTCCGCTTCTTGAAGCTTCGTCATTTCAGCATCTTCCTCATCAACGTATTCAAAATTTGCAACCTATCATACTTCACAGTAAGTATCTACAGCAAATGCCACAATTTTTTTATCAATAGCTCTTCATTTACTGACCTTAAATGCTTTTAAAACATCGTTGTCTTCTGCATCATCAATTGACATTTCATCCGCAGCCCCAACTTGAGACCGGTCTAATAGCCTGCCCAGAAAACCAGCAGTTGAGTTATGCGCGTACTAGACTAGTTCTTAACCAAGACTATTAAGAAAGATTGATAATGGTACAAAGTGGTTTCATTAAACCACAAGTCTGTTGACCTTTGGTCTCCACGGACATTAAAATTCAATTCAATTCAATTCAATTCTTCTGCAGTATTGTTATTACAGAGATCTCTAACTTATTGAACAAAGTAATAGAGGAAGAAAGATTCTATTGATGTAGAAATATTATTATCTGATCCAATTCATCAGTGTCTCTGTTGTCTGGTTGCAAGACTGCTTGTAAATGCCTGCTTTACTCCCTTAATAAACTTGCAGAAGTAGCTTTAGGATTACTTGTCCTCTTTTTCTTGCTGCTTCTAGTTTCACTAACAAAAAAGAGCTTATAATCATTTGAATAGAATTCTATTTGTTTCCTGCTGCAAAGATCTCCCATGCTGGGCCACTTGCTGGATCTATTGTGCCACACATGATTAATTGACATATAGATGCGGCATCCTGGAAGAGGCTATGGAAATATTTTGTATCTCACAAAGCACTTCCCATTAAGATCAATGTAACTTAAACTGTGAAACGTGAAGGGAAATGAGGGAAGGATCAGGAGATTCTCCACACAGCCCAGAATTAAAGGCTGATGTTTAGGAGGACACTTATGGCAGCATTGTAGTCCTCAAAATGGTTGTAGCTGGCCACTTATACGAACACAAGTAGAGGGGAACCTTGCCTGTCAATTGCTGCATCATCATAACGAATTTGCTTTGCTTTACTAGCTTCATCTGTATCATCGGAGAACAGTTCCTTTGCCCCATATCGTAATATGTCATCCAGCTCCTCCTGAAACATACTGTTATTATCGCTGCCATATGCTATATAGTGTAAAGAGTCTTGATGGGCATCCTGTAAATTTAGAAAACCTGATTTAAAACTTGTGTTTTCATTCGACCCACGACCAGATGCTCAAGCACCATCTTTTTCTTTGTCATCTGCATCATTCGTTCTTCAATCGTGCCTCTTGTGACAAGTCTATAAATCATCACCTGCAATCCATTTCATGTCAGCATTTGTTATGACACAGGATAAGAACATCCAGATATCCAATTCTTCATCATGACTAACCGTATTAGTTTGTCCAAGACGATGAGCCCGAGCCATAGCCTGTAAATCAGCATGCGGGTTCCAGTCACTGTAAATGGTCAAAAAGGTACATTAGAAACATCATGTCCTGTGTAGACGAAAGAAAATATAGTACCTGTCATATATGACAACAGTATCAGCTGTTGCAAGGTTGATCCCGAGGCCTCCAGCCCTTGTTGAAAGTAAAAAGCAAAATCTAGACGAGTTTGGAGCATTAAACCTGTCAATCCGAATCTGTCTCTCTGCCCCAGTGATCTTGCCATCTATGCGTTCATAGTGCCAGTTCTGAATTGCATTATTTGTTAGTATAAATGTAAACAGAAAACTTACGACAAATGACTTAACTCCTGTGTTACCTTGAATAAGCACCAATCTTCTAGAATGTCAAGCATGATTTGAAATTGCGAATAAACTAACACCCTGTGACCTGCTGCTTTGAGCTTCACCATCATCTTGTCCAACAATAGCAGTTTACCAGAAGCCTCTAATCGCTGCCTGGGTCGTATAGGATTTTAATCAGTAAATAATGTTTCAACCAAAGACTGGAAATGCAATATGCTAGAATCACAATTGCTACGGAAGTATATCATTAACCTGTTGGCCACTTCTTCGCTTTTACCGACCGGCTCAACCCCTTCTAAGAGAAACGGATGTCCACAGATCTTACGAAGCTCCATGACTACATTATTGAGTGAAACCTGGAACGTGATGCGCAATCAACAGCATAACAATCAAAACAGCCTACTAATCATATATAAAGCCCAAACATGACGAGAAAAATACTGAATTGCTTGCCATTACAAACCATTGGGCCACCATGCCGCGAAAGAACTTCATAGTTTCTAGTAAGAACCGCCTTATAGTATTCTTTTTGCAACGGACTCAGCTCGACTCGTAAAATAAGTTCCTTCTTTGGGGGCAAATCCTTCATTACATCTTTCTTCACTCCTGAGGCAGAACAAGACAGGTATAAACATGCAGTTGGATTGATATGTTATAGAACAATCAAATATGGCAGACGAACATAGCATGGGTGCACGTGCCAATGACGATGCATCTGATAAGGTGTTAAATCATCAATAAGCCTGGCAGGTGAAGTTGAATGTTTCTCTGAGAGGTGGTTAATTTGATGCAGATCTTTCTAAGATCTGTACATGGGCCATGCAGAAAGTAAATATATGGCCGATGGTTTATACATGGTAACCATAATGGCCATAATTATGAGTTCATGAGGGATAGTCTTTATAATCACAAGCTATGATCATGATGCAAAGCCGGGTTAGTTCTATCAGCTGAACAAAATGACTCGGCCAGCTTGCTGGCTAGTGTCTATGTGTACCAAAATCCAAAACTCACTGCGTAATAAATGTGAAGCCAGTATCTTATGCAATCTACGAACTTGCTCTTCTTGATTTATGTCTTTAAACTCCTGTTGGAAGTCTTCCAAACTTGAAAACTGTAATAAATATTTGCACAGTTAGAAAATTCTAGAAATCAGATCCAATAATATGACCCTCAGGAACAGAACCAACCTTGCTGGCATCTAGAAAATGCATTAAAGTAAATAGCTCGTCAAGGTTGTTCTGCAAGCAAGCAATCAGGTTTATCAGTTGAAATGGACTTGCACACAACTACAGATAAATATGTTCTATTGCCCTATCTTTCCTGAGCAATTTGCATAGAAGAGCTACAGAAGTTTGACCTCGAGTGCAGAAGCTTTTGCATACACTGCTCATCTTTTTTAAATGTTAATCCGCTCATTTCTGCTCCATTGGTTTCTCCTGCAGGTCTTTAGTGGAGATTTAACATATTTTTCTTTCTTTGGAGACATACGAGGGACCAGCTGATATTCCCTTGATGTTTTGTCAAAGATTCTAAGCTAGTAAGACATGCTGGTTTTTTAATATGATGTTTAATTCTCTAGACTTTTTGATGGATGAAGTTACTCCATTCCAATATAACTTGGCAGCCACAGATGAAATAGATTATACATCATGATTTGGAGCAGCTTTATGGATCAAATACTTGGCCAAATCCTCCTAGAGAGTCACTTGGCTAAATCCTTCTATAGAGTTGCCTTCCAACAGAAAATTTTACAAGGAGAGGAATCTTTCGTTGCAATTGGAAGGCATATTTTAATAATAGACTATTTAAGTCTATCACCCTCCACAATTTTGTATGTTCTCGGTCTTGTAGACCCTAGGGGTCTCTCTCATTACTAAATATCCCTCTCTTCCTTTCTTTCTCTCTTTCTTTCTTTCATAGTCTCGGAAGAGAGAGAACCAAAAAACACCTGCTTAGTAAGCAAAATGCTCAAGCCATAGTTAGTGAATCTTTCTCTCTTTCTTTCTTTCTTTCTTTCTTTCTTTCTTTCTTTCTTTCAGTCTCGGAATAAAGGTAACCAACAAACACCTGCTTACAAGCAAAATGCTGAAGCTATAGTAGCATCGATCATAAACCTTTCCTAGGGCAAGAAGAATGAAAAACAGGAGTATGGCTTCATGATAGACACACAAATATGTTACCAGTGGAGCAACCTGTTTAAATTACAAAATAAAGATTTTGCATTGGGGCCTACAGGGACCTATATACTGAACCTGCAAAGGAGTGCCAGTTAGTAGTACACGATGTCGAGTTGAATAGTTTCGAAGAGTTTGAAACAGTTTTGAATCTTTGTTTTTCAATCGATGTCCTTCATCAACAATCTAAGTCAACAATCACTTTTAGTACCATCAAAACGTTATATTCGAAAGAAACCTGTCAATCATCTGAACCCTTACCAGGCATTCCCATTCAATAGATTTTAGTGTGGCGCTATCAATATTGATCATTTCATAGGATGTCAAGAGCACATCAAACTTGATACGATCCATCTTGCTAGTCTTGTTAATGAGACCATGTTTCTTCTTGGCTTTCTCTTTCTTCAAAAACATTTTCTTGGGATAGTAGAACTCATATTGGCGTATCAATGCACGTGCAGCAGCGTGGCCAACATACATTACCTGAAACAAGTAATTTTGATATACATCATGTAATAGCTAACAAAATGTCTCCCACTAGCAACGGCACAATTGCACTTAATCCATCCCTTTTTGATATAGTGAATTTCCAGCTACTAAAATAATATCAAATCCAATCTTAATTTCAAGAGTAAGAGTTTAGATTTACATTGGACTTTAAATTTATTTGTATTTGAAACATATGTCTTCAGATTTGCAATTTTATTCACCCTTATGTCTTCAATGGTCTCATGGGCCTGAACATTCTCCTCAAGAAGTTAAAAAATCCTCCTTTCTTTTTTCCACTCATGCTTTCCAAAGGAATTTATCTAAGATAGACCGTTCTACCCAACCAGCATGGTGGAAGGTAAAGGAAACCTTGAAATGTATAGCTTAGACGGTAAGGACAGAAAGCAGGTGCGTAGTGATAGAGAACCCTCCAAATTGTCAAACGGCTACTGAACGTAATTACTACGAAATTGGCATCTAGATGCCCCTACCAGGACTGTTTATTGTCCCTGTGAATACCCTATAAAAAAAGAAAAGCAGAGTGGAGAACATACTGTGTTTATCTGTGGAGCCCATGTAGCAAATTCACGTTCCCAATTTCTTAAAGTTGATAATGGAGCTACTACCAAATGGGGTAAATAGACCCCTTCCTCAGCCAAGGATGCCACAAATGCTATGCTTTGGATAGTCTTCCCTGCACACATAGAGACCCATACACATCAAAAATGGCAACCGGGGTACCTTCCATAGTTAATCTAACATTCCTTCTAAACTATTTCACAAGGAAAAAATGTTCTTGAGACCTTAATTCAAGAAGCTCACCGAGACCCATTTCATCTGCAAGTATCACGTGCTTTTCTTGCTGCCATGCAAAACGTAGGAAATTAAGCCCTTCCAACTGGTAAGGATGTAAAACACCTGCACTTAAGGATACTTTGTGAGAAGAGGCAAATGGCTGTATTATGAAAATATACACATACATTATGTATAAGTGATTATATTTAGGCATCTACCTCCTTTTAAACAGTCTGGTGTCGATTCAATGGCAGTAAAAACTTTGCGGCGTTTCTTCATTTCTTTCCCCTCTAGTGCAGTTCCCTTCCTTTTGGCCTTCTTTGTGCCCCTTGCCATTACAGCTTTATACATGTCAATTTGATGTTGAAACTCGGCAATGTCTTCTTCCACCTCCCAGGTGGACTCCTCGTATCCAAGTTCTTTCCATTTCACATAGTATTCCTTTACTTCACCATTCTTCCTGCAGTATCAAAACGTAACAGGTGAAATGCTTCTCATTTGACAGCGATACATCTTTCAACAAGCAAACAGGACTGTGCTGCACCTCTGATCGATAATTCTATCCACCGTTGTCCATTCTGTTCTGATAGGTGGGTCATCTTCTAAATTGTCTTTTGAATATTCAAACTTATTCTTGAAATTGAGGAATTTTGCACGCAGTCCTTGAATTGATTTGGCAGAATTTTCGATTTCTTGCTCAGGTATCCTGTGTTTTCCATGTAACTCATATATAACTTCCAAATTATAAACTTGAAATAGAAATGCTGAACTTACCAAGAGCAATGAAGATAAGACTTAGACCTCCATTTAACCAAGTATTGTCGCACGCTGGGTTTCGCTTTGTTTACATGACCATCATGCTGTTCTTCTTCAGAAGCACTTGGAGATCCATGTGGTCTCATTTGACAATCCAAAATCTTCTCGATGTCTCTTAACGGATCAATCTGCTTCCATATACAATGATTAAAACGTGAAAGTTCATTCTGCATGTTAAAAGAAAGAAAAACAAGCTGCTGCTTACACAAGTTGGACAGCTCCATTTGCCTTTGGGTACAGTTTTAAGTGGTGGGTCAAGACATTGAAGATGATATACAGAGGTACATGTATCACAGCACAGCAACTTTCCCCCTTGATGACAAATGCTGCAAAAATCATCGCTCTGAAAAGGAACATGGAAAGATGAAAAATATTATGCACTGAAAATAAAACAGAAGCAATCGTGAAATAAGGCTTTAGCATGACAAACGGATTTTAATAACAATGAATCAGACACTAACTGGAACATCTTCGCCGTCCTCTTCTGAGTCTAAAACATCTTCATCTAATCCTTCAGGCACATCTTCTGTATAAGAAGGCCTTTTCTTTGCCCTCATGCGTAGACGTTCTGTGCCTAAGGTAACGTCCTGAAAATCAAACAATCTAGCATAAGGAACATACGCATTAAACATGCAGCAGGTAGATATGGTGATTCATCAGCAAATTCAAATGTAGCAGTCGACATCTATATCAATCTTTAAGAATGTAAAGTCCAAAATGAAAGATGTGGCCAGAAACGTCAAGTTCAAACGTGAACCAGAATGTTTTAACCATCAGACAGTCACGTACCTCTTCCATATCGTCATCCCCACCTGCCTCCCCTTCTTTTTCCTCCTTCGTCATCAGGTACGCACCTTTAAGTAAGCAATTTTGGGCTGGGTCTCAGTGCAGCAATATGTTTTGGTCCGTTTTCAGTTGAAATGAAGCCGGCCTTAACATGCAGGATCACAATGTGATCCTATAAGCTCGTAAGGCCAACGTTGGAGCTGCTTGAAATAGACTCGTGAGGATACCTGCATAATTTTGAACTGATCTGCTGTCAAAACGGAAGACGGAAGATCATAGATCATTTTCAAATTGTAATGTATTTATGCCCGGCCTGGCCATGGTTTACAATATCAGAACAAATTGCCCATTTGGGTCATCTAGAACAATGCGTCTAGCTGAGCTGATGATCAGAGTTCATTTCGAGGAAGCAAAACCGAATTAAGGACATTCGCCACTCTTCGTTCGCAACTAAAGAAAGTTAGTTCAAATGTGTGTTCTACACTGACACCGAAGTAGCAAATCACTGGTATGATTCCCTCCTTTGGACACAAATTTCTACAGAGCCTTTTATAATTTATGTCTGAAAGAATAAATAAATGACGCAGGAATGAACAGGGGATCACCGGAAGGCAAATAGTGCAACAGGGTAAAATGAATGGAGGTTCTGAGTTGGGTTATGGTAGAAACGGAGGTAGGATCCGAAGATTAAAGACCTAAAGGGCAAAAACAAGGAAAAAGAGACTAAATTTGAGAAAAATCCAAAAACGGCAACTAGGGTTCTAAGCTACAGAATACATACCTTTGACCTTGTGATCCTACCACAAAAAAACCAAAAAATATGATCATCATAGTGAGGATTAAATGAAAGGCCAAAAGAAGAATGTACAAACTTAAATACACACAAAATAAATTCGTCTTTATACCATGTATTATTATGCTTGTACTTATACACTTGTGTAGCACGTATCATCTTAATTTTTTTGCACATTTGCTATAGTGTTTATATATTTTAAATAATTCAACTTAATTTAATTGAATTTAGTTCTATCATTTTGATCCAATTAATATTATGAGTACAAGTCTCCTACAAGATCCTTGCATTTACTAATTTGAATATACATTATCTAATACATTTACTACTTGTGTATTTATTATATATATTGTATATACAAGCTCCTTAATGTTTGGGCTCGTGGTAACACACGAGTTCTAGAACAAATATGTCTTGAGTTCAATTGACGTTTGGGCTAGGTAACACACTAGTTCTATAACAAATATGTCTCAAGTTTGAGGCCGCTCAGGGTCACATTCAATATAAGGTGGTTGGGGGGTAAAACCCAATAATTACACAACTAAACAATGTTAGAGTGGTGTGTGCATCATATGTCATACCCAACAATTACACAACTAAGTAATGTTAGAGTGGTGTGTGCGTCATATGTCCTATAGGATGTTGCTAAGTGGCATGACGTAAAAATTACTTCTTCTTTTGCAATACAAGGATTTATCTACTTTTGTATATATGTTCCATGCATTGTTACTAGTATATTGTATGTATAGTATTCTCTTCTTGTGCCTTTTTTGCATGCCTTTTTTGTTTTGGGCTATAGTATATACCACAAAAGATGTTTTTTACCACATAAAGTATGCATTGCTTATTTAAAAATGCATATAACCCACTCATCAAGGCAAATTAATAATTTTGAGCACATGCTTCAATGTTTTAAGGTTTTCAATAAAAATCACATTATTCATGTGGCTATCATATATATGAGGTGTATTTAAGTAAGTAGATACGTGCAAATTCATAATTTGAGAATGTACATATACAATTTTGACACTCCACCTCCCTTAATGATTTTTGCGTCTCTGTAATATGCCCGCTTTGCCTCTTCGACACTAAGACTTTTGAAAACATGATACCCTGACGAAGAAGATATTGAGCAAATCTCGTGTAACAGTCATTTGGTGAAGAAGATGTTGACAGCTAGTAGCTATACTCCTCCAACGTTGACATCATTTGTAGTTTTACTCATCTTTATAGATCGTCATATATATGGACTAGAGTTTGATGATATAGGTCTGAGATTTGAGCTTCTATTTGTGATTTTATGGTTAACTAACTAAATAGTTCGCTCTAAAACCCATAATCCAGCTTGCTTACTATTATGATTATGAAACTTTCAGTTCTCTGTGTCTCGACCATTCCCTTCATTCTCTATTATGTATCTTTTTTTTACTGACAGCACTAGGTACTTGAGGAAGAAGATGGAGGATGGTGAAAGCACCAAGAGACAAATATGTAATACCTACCTTGGTGAAGAAGATGTTTAGGAAATTGTGATGAACATGTCGATGATTTAGAGGTGACATTCCAACAAATTTCATATCATTTTTTTCTGTATACTTACTTATATTGGTGGATTGCCATATGTATGGGCTAGAGATTGATAGGTTTGAGATTCGAATCTCTGTGGTTGATTAATATGCAAGTTGTTTGTAATCTGGGTAGTAGTACACTTATTACTATTGAGGATTTCTCCTCAAAAATCTTTCAATGGTTTCTTTGATCCTCATAACAATGATGTATTGTGATATATACTTATCCTATAGCCTGATTTGGCCATCGTGGAAATTAAAGTATCATTTTGGTTCAATTCAATTTTCACTGAGATATTTGGACCTTCGTTAAGCACAAGTCCTACTATCTTGGCTCGGGTTGGCTTTGTGGTTGATTTGGAAACATCATAGATTCTACATCTTTTAAGCATTTATTTATCTGCTTATGCATTATTTCTGGTGCCCATGCAAAAATTGATGGCTTATAAGTGCTCCTCCCTTGAGTCAGTTGTAATGATCATATCGATTCATTGTTTTCAAGCTTAGTTTATAACTAGACTTCTCTAGTAGCAATGCTTAAAGCGCTTGTTGTCTTTTTGTCCTTACACAAGTAGATGGAACATGTACTGGAGGGAAAAAAAGTTGCAATGATTCCATTTCATTTATTTAAAACTTCTAGTAGTTGTAAGGATCTATGTTGATAAGTGGTTTACTTATGAGAACATGCAGTGCATAATGATTTAGAATAGAACATAATAAGCAATCCCCTTGTCTTCATCATCACCATCAATAAGCTCGCAAAACTTTGCAAACCTGTATTGTTTGCTTCTTAGACTGCCAATGTATATCAATAAAGTCTTCTGAAATTGATTCATCCGCAATGAAATTGAAAAGTATGATGGTGATAGTCTTTGTGAATGCAATTTGCAAGGCCATTATGAAATTAGATGCATGATCCTATTAATTTTGTCACTAATGATAATATGGTAATGCAAGATAACTATTGTCCCTTTGGTGATGTATGAAAATGTTGAATTGTTTTGGTCAATATTTCATGAGTGCAATAACTATTATTGTCCAATACGGAGGTACCTTATGCTCGATACATTCGATAAATCTGCATGTCGAAATACTATAGAGACCATGTGAAATGCACACTACCTAATTTATTTTATAACTCTGCATCTCGAAACACTACGAGAGGCCATATGAAATGCACACTACCTATGAATTTATCTATGGTTCATAGTATGAGATGATACTAAGACACTAGTCGTATGCAATCGAGGAGAAGGAGGATGGAAGCAAGTTTTACATCATACCATATAGGCATCACTAGTTTTGGCATATGACACATGCACCATGCCAACATTGCTTTGTTGTGTCTTGCCACCAACCACCTTACAAATGGGCAGCTTCGAACTTGAAAAGACATATTTGATGAGCACAAAACACGTATAAATCCAATGTCATGTTATTCGAATGATATCATTGTTAAGGAATGGCATTGTCTAACATTTGCATGACTGGATCTTGTTTTTATATTTAACGTGCATTTAAAACATCGACAGTATTTGATATTTGATGTATAATGATTGAAAGTTGTTGTGTACAAAGGAAATGGTAGCTTTTCTCGCGTGGTATTTCAAGAGTCATCCATCTGACATCGACATGAAAAAGTACCACATTAGAATGAAGAAGTACTTAAAACAATTATAGCACTAAGCATTTATCTTCGAATTTCTCTTGGAAGTTGAGTGACTCATAAGATATTGTAAGATACAAGAGGATTTAATTGTTAGAAGACATTGAAGATGGATGGATGGAAAAAGATAGGAAAATGTATTTGGGTTGAATAATTTACTGTGATATGACATTACTCCAAACAAGTTTTTGGTCAAAGACTCGTTGTATATCAAAACCAGGAATTCTTGGCATTATCGTGGTCGCGGTCTCTCTCTTATATCATTTACAGATTTTGGTCTGCACTCCCAAGTTTGTTGCATAATTTGTCATAACCGACCTGCTCAAAAAGACACATTTCCAGAATAGCATGGCAAGGCTCAAAACGTATCTAGAACATTTCAAAATTGCTTCGAAGACGGTCGACTTACATGCAAATTGATCTACTAAAGATTTGTATAGCCGAGTTTGGGAGTCTGTAGCCAATTGCCAGCTCTTGGATGATGGATTATCCCGAGACATATTCCCTTTAGAGCCATCCTAAGCGTCCACCTCATCGTTTGACGGGGTCAAATGCTTAGGTGGCTCTATAGGGTTTGACAACCTTTGGCAAGGGCTCCTCATATTTGTTTGATCTGCAAATAGAATCCTTCTAAATACTAGCCTTCTGGCCACTAATCTAGGAGCAACTCCAAATATGGAGTTGCTAATTTTGCAATTGGCATGGCATTATTACCACAGTGCCAATGTATGGAAGTCCTACCTTCCCCAAGCCTACGTTTCTGCTAGTTTATACGATAATGTGGCGCCATTTAGCATTTTTTCACATATATTTTGTTAATGGCAGAAGAAATGTATCAGCAGATCATTAGTCATCTTCCAGTTACCTGTTAGAATGTAATGTATCAAAATAAATAAAAAAAGTTCTTATCGTATTCGAATCAACACGTACATCATATCCACTTACGTTATATTTTACAATGATTTCAAAAGTCCAAAGGTATGACATTGATCTCATTGATTACAAAGTTGCGGCAATTCATACACTTTAATAGTATTTACTTGAATGGCTACAGATTTTGAGGCAATTCTGCAATCGTGTATAACTGACAAAGGTGATGTATATAATGCCTTCGTGTTCTTTACATGCCCAGCTGTGACAAAAAAAGGCATTTAACCTCAAACACAAAAAAGCCTATTCATCTTCTAATACTTCACCATTTTCTGAAAATGACCTGCATAAATAACTTTTTGAAATTCTTCAAATAACCGTTGAATCTGTCCCTTGCAGTAGGCTTTCACTAGTATTCTATGCTTTATAAAAACATCTTGATCATATAGTGCATCCATAATACCTAGGGCAGTTTTTTGTAGAAGCTTCAACTTTCAAGAGTTATATTTTCAACCTGTGCAACTTGTCTCAACGTCGGAAGCAAATAAGTATTAAAAATAACATCATCTGGACCAACTGCAAAGGCATAGACCTTGTGCAGTGACTCATGTGAGATGGCACATCATATAGAAGAGGTAGTTGAAAGGCATCTTCACACAATATATTTGGTCTCATACAAACTATTCTATTCTATTCTATTCTATTCATACAAACTTAAAATATTGTCTCGTCACATGATAAACTGCATCAAAAACTTCATTCATAATGTAGTTCATGGAAACCCAAATTATTAAATCATAAATTCTAATGGCTTCTTGCATAAAGCTTTGTACCCCTGGCTGAACAAGCGTTTGTTGTCTATGTGATCATTTTTTTATGACTAATTCTGATTGTAGTCCCTTTTAAATGTCTTCATAAAATTAATAATTTCTTTTTCAATGGCAAAACCACCAATTGGCCTATTAAATAAAACAACCTACAAGTCAGTAAATAATTCATGCAAGAAATATTTATGAAAATTTATCATTAGTAATTAGCTTAGAAGTTTCGTTCTTTTTTTTTTTTTTTAATTGAAGGACGTCCACATCATGAATACATTCTACATCACTTTATTGCATATTACATGGAAGCCAATTACTACTTAGGCACGATATGCTAGGAGCTGCTTTGCATATGATTATCGGTACATATGGCAGGTTTAAGATCTCTACCACGGGATCAATTGGTCGTACTTGAACCGTGATCTGGGGGCAATGGATTTTTAAGGTCCCCATTACTAGACCGATATTGGCCAGGTTTAAACCCGTGACCTCGGGAATGGCAGTTTAAGGTTCTGCCACTAGACCATGCCCCGAAGAGCAACTTAGAAGTTTCACGTGACCCCTGCAACTCAATTGACCTACCAATCGAATAACTAAAGTGAATGCAAAATTCGAACTCAAACAAAATTCACATTTAAATTAAGACATAAACCTGGAATTTAAATTTGAAATATCAAAATCTTTGGCCAAGGGTTGTACAACAACCACCCCTGAAGAACAACATTATAAACATCAAAAATATTATTTGTTAATTAGTGCTCCTAAAGACAAGTTGGAGTTGCCTCTAAGAACATCCATAGCTGCTGCAAGCTACCTTTTTTTTTTTTTTAAAGTTACTATTGCACTCCCCAATCTTTATTCAACTTCCTTGAATGTTTCTTCTTCTCCAGTGAATTGATCATTCGAGATGTTTGCAAGAGTTGTCCTAATAATCCGCTCAATCTTTTCAGATTAACATTCTTCAATCTGCTTCTTAGCCTGATGCTCATTAAGATCAAAGCCTCCTTCTCAAAGGATATTTTTTCTGCTCAACTTGCTTGCCTTTATTCTTGCTTGTTCTAGATGCAATGTCTGCATTCTTGCTCTTTAGTATTGCGAGGATGCTAGTTTCTTATGTAACGTTCCCTTTTTTCTTCTTGCTAGCTGTAATGATGTTATTGCTAGCATCCCTACCTTTCTTCTTACCTCCACCTTCTTTATTTGCACTACTGTCATGCTTTCCCTTTTTCCTTTTTAGAGCCTCCAATGCACACTCAACTTTTGTTTCATCTGCATCAACACCATCAATAGCTATCATTTTTTAGATAACTCCACCTCTGACCTTCCCAATTTCCTTGCTGATTCAGCAGCCTGGCACTTTGATCCCCAACCTTTAGAAGGCTTACTTCATAGTCATCATCTTTGAACATTTTTTAGCATTCTCTTTGTGCAAGTAGAAGGGAATTTCAACTGCTCAAGTTGCATATTAAATATAGGTTCGGCATCAAGAACAACCTTACCTTTAGACCACAAGAAGGAACATGTTCTACTCATGTTGGAATACTTGTACCAATATCTGGATGAATTTGTCATCATTTTCTTTGATGACATACTTATTTACAGTAAGACCTTGGCAAACCATGAACGCCATTTCCGACTAGCCCTATAGAAGTTGCGCCGCCATCAGCTTTTTGCTAAGTTCTCCAAGTGTAAGTTTGCAACCACCAAGGTGGATTATTTAGGGCACATTCTCTTCTGATGGTATTTTGTGTCTCGGAGGTCAGGAATTTTCTGGATTTGTCGGATATTATCAAAAATTTGTTAAGGATTTCGCTAAGATAGCAGCCTCTCTCACTGACCTCGCAAAGCATGAGAAAGTAAGGGATTGGATAACACATTGGAAAGAGAAAGCGCAAACAGAATTCCAACAATTTAAAGAAGCATTGACCACCGCTCCAATTCTTACATTGCTAGATCCTCAAAAGCACAAGTGGGTTGCCACCAATGCAAGCAAGATAGCTACTGGAGGTGTGTTAATACAAGAAGGACGGATTGTCGCCTATGACTCTAAAAAAATGAATGATGCGAAACAGCGATATCCAATACACGACCATGAATTACTTATAGTCGTGCGAGCTTTGCGAATTTGGAGGCATTATCTCATTGGAAGGAGGTTCCAGTTGGACATCGATCATCAGAGCCTCCAATATATTTTCACACAACCCGATCTTAACATTCAACAACGACGATGGTTAATTGTTCTGCAGGTCTACAGATTCCAGAGCTTACCTTGCCTTCAAACTCAAAAAAGTTTTGTTGTTAGAATTGCTAAACCAATAAGTTCTACTGCTATCTGCCAGTCGCGAAAGACAATTGCCCTAAACCTTTAATCTGAATCAGAAGGCGCACTTTTTTTATCTCTAATGCCTCTTTTCTTTAATTCGTTGTTGTTTCTTTGTCGCGGTACACTCTTCCTTAAACCTCAATTTTACCACTTCACGGTTGTCTGCAGACAAAAAAAAAAAAAAACAACTCTGACACTTAGACAGGAACCCTTTGAGATCATCTAACGCATAGACCCTCAAGCCTATAAGTTGAAGTTGCCGGCGCATCTGAAAGAAAGTTTTCCATGTAAGCCTTTTGAAGAAGCATAAGCCAGATCCAGATGAGATACTTGATACACCAACACTTATGGAAATGACTGACGAACAATTGGAGATCGTCTCAAAAGCTCTTCTTTATCGAGCCTATGAGCGAACTGGAAGGACTCAAATCCTAATATTTGGTTAAGTGGAAGCACTTATCAACAGAAGATGCTACTTGGGTTCTTAAGGCATATCTCGATAAGGTTTACCGAGACTTCATGCGACAGTGCCAGGGTCGAACATCCATGATGCTATCGACTCCAACTCGGATGGTAAGCAGTTGAGTGCTACATCTGGTAGGGATATGCAGGGGTTGAGGGCTAGATGCATCTTAGGAATGTGGATGGACATTATGTATGACAGGACGTGTTCGCCTATGGTCATAATGGGAATGATACCATTCCTTATGCCGAGACGAATTGTAAGCCTTAGGCATGATAAGACTCCCTTTGTCTTTGTTTTTTTTTCTTTCTTTTAAAAGGGGGTGGTCCCTTCAACCACAATCTTTACATTATATTTGTAAGTACTGATATACTCAGAATTTGCAGGCCAGTAGTAGTTATTGTGGTACCTGCAGCATCTTAGGGGTCACTGAAGACCCATGTTCTTGTTGTCCTATATGCTTTCTTTTGGGAGTGTTGTTTCTACCAGTTACAGTCCATTGAGGGCCAACATCGTACTTTGCATATGTATAAGAGTTGTATAAAGAATTGTGGTCCTAAACTATGATCAATAGCGATTTATCTATGTAATTACTGACTTAAATATGTCTTCTTTGCTAATTTAGTTCTTCCGTCCTCGTACCACTTAGCCCCAATGCCGAAGACAACATTATTCCAAGGTGGGAAGAATGTGACGTTCCACGTCTTCATACGGTACATATATAAATATCATGACACGTCATCATGGGTATTTCAGGACCATTATGGATTAAACTAAAAGGGTTTAAGTTAGCTATGCTAAAATGTCAGCTAATTAAACTAACTAATAACTAAATACGTAGCTAATTACTATTAATTGGCATAATTCGACTAGTAAGGTGAGGCCACCTGGATCAATGGAAGGCAATCAAGTGGATCTCCAACTCCAATTCTGTCCCAAATTGAATTGGGAGGATTTGGTGAAGGAGGAGCTGCTTGATCATCCTTAACCAGACCAGCTACATGGAGATCTTAAGAGATAATGGCTCTAACCAAGATACATGTTAGTACTTAGATAGCTTGAGCTTCTAGCTAACCCTTGTATGTGTAGTTGTATGATTAATCTCTATTTTGTGCTCTAATTGAGGTTATAGATGGATATATGTATGATGACTGTTCTCTTTCTGTTCCTCCTGTATTGTGGGGATTGGGTGGGGGGGGAGGGGAGCGAGGGGGTAGAGACCCAAAGGCCATCTAGTAGTAGAGATATTCCCAGTTCCATTCTCTTAAATCCCGTTAATTGCGACATGTGCACACAGCCCACCTGGTTGTGGATGCTATGCCAAGAATGAACACCAGATAACGGGTGCAATGGTCAAATGGAGGTGGAGCCTTGCTGAACGCGGCTATTGGGGCTCCTATAGTGTGCTAGACTTATACTTGGTTACCGCATGTGCAAGCCGGATATGGGTCGACACCTCCTGGTTTGCAGGTTAGGTCCCGAAAGGATGGCCTGGGCTCGATAGGTGCAGTGAGCCGACCTATAGATTTTAGGGGATTAAGTCGGTATGGATGCGTGGGTGCTGGTGGTGCCATGATCCTTTAGCGCACCGATGGAACCGTTGTGCACCAGAAAGAGACCCTTCCCTGACTTGCCTCGTCGAACCCAGAAGATATAACCCAGACTAGTCTCATAGGGTGAATTCATGAGGCTACATCTCTGGAAGACTACATTCGTGCCATAGCATGTTCTTTCCTATTCTCATGAACCTATGCGAAAACAAGAAAAATACTTAGAAAATACACAAGAAATACGGAGAAAATATACCAAACGATCGGTGAAGAATCTAATATATGAACAAGAATCAAGAGTACAATGGCCCAAAGGCAAGTGGAAACATGAGGCAGATGCCTAGAAGGCTCAAGACTAGCATTGAACCAGAATGCTTTGACAAGAAGGAGGGGCCTCCTTATATATCTAGGCCAACGGTCAGGATCGTGCCACTGTCCTCGGCACTGAGATTGACTGAGTCATAGCTAGGAGCAACGAGAGACCACCGAGAATGCATGCCGAAATTAATAAAGAATGGTGTCTGGCCTGTGGAAGCATAGGTAGAATTATTGTAAGCAAATTCTGCCAGGGATAGCCAATCAACCCAGTCATCCTGCTGATAATTGACGAAGCATCGCAAATACTGCTCAAGTGTTTGATTTGTACGCTCCACTTGCTCGTTGGTCTCTAGGTAATGCCCGTAAGAGAGCGAACGTTCCATATGCAAAAGTTGCAAAAGATGCTTCAAAAACCAGCAACAAACAGGAGGCCGTGGTCACTGACAATAATATCTGGTAAGCCATGGCGTCGAACCCATCTCATTTATATGTAACATGTTCCCACATATCTCCATGTATTTAACACATGATGGTATATTCTCAATGAAAGCCCAACGACGCTGGGCATTTTTTCTAGTAACAAATAAGGAAGATCAAAACCATGCACCATGGAATGCATAAAAAGAGAAGACATGAAGACCGGACATAGTTAATAAGCTAAAAAGAGCATCTGAAACCAAAATTGAAGAATCAACGTACCAGCAGCTAACTACAGTGAATACTATAATGAAAAAAATACTACGACAAACAAGGACAAAAACCTAAACATATACTCTACATGCATAACCAGACCAAGCAAACTTTCAAAAGTTGAAACAAAATAACCCACAGGAACAAGACGATAGGGACCCCGAGATACAAGAACAAAAAAGTTTTATAAGGTGACAAAACATTTATGCAATTAAGGACACTGATAGACGATGCCACAAAGTCAGTGAGGATGGGGTCAATGCCAAGATGAGGAATGGATGAAGAAAATTGCGTGCAACCTGAAACAAGAACAAAGACCATATAAGAAAGCAAGACAACTTACCACAGGCTTCACTACAACATGCCCAAATGTGCGATGATGCAACCACGTTTTGAAATTAAAAATGCAGGCCTATTTACAGTGTTTCCAAAGTCTATAGATGCTTAAACAGCTAAATTGTACTGGGGATTCTCAAATGATACTGAAACCAGATTGTTCAAAAACATTTGGTACTCCTATTTACCCCCAAAAATCTCATACTTTGTTTGGCTTGTTGCAAACAAAAGTCTATGAAATCTGGAAATGATATCTAGGCACTCAAACCAAAACACTCATCCCATTAACTCAAACTGCCCTTTGGGCTGTGGTAATGTGGAAACTCTAGAGCACATCTTCGGGTGTGTCAAGCTCACTTCCTTTTGGTTATGGTTTGAGGACACCTTCAAAATTAAATGCCCTGCTACCCTAGTAGAGTTTATGATGAATGATGATGCATTTAAAAACTCTTTGTGTTTCTCTGCATTATGGAATGTATGGAAACATAGAAACAGATGTCATTATGGAGGCAACAGACCATCTACATACTGGATAAAAACACAAGTTATTTATGACATTGAAATGACTGCAACTAGTCAAATGCATGTAGATAAGGATTCTGTGGACAATAAATGGTATGGCATTGGTAATTTCATCGGCTCTCACTTGCTGTTTAAATTAAATTGCAATATTACACTTACTGACAATGATTGTCTTTCTGCTAGACTACATGATGAGCCTTAGCAGAGATTTTAACACATCAGTGGAGCCAGCTGAGTACAGACTTTTCCCAGGTCAGAGACTAGTTCATGACATTCAGTACACGGATGATGGATTATGGACAGGCCTAGTCAGGGGCATCACAAACATTGATATCCCAGATATTCCAGACAATGAAATTGATTGGGTCATAGAGTTCTGCAGAGGCACTCACTTGATGGTACAACTATGGTGGTTCATAGAAAGTAACAGTAGAAGGATGACAGACCAGCAATTTCAGTATTATAGACAATGCTATTATCACCACAGATGCTTAGCAGATGCTTATGGCACACTCATTATCCTGATGTCCACAACTAATGCAGACAGGTTGATCCAAGAGCTAAACTAGGGAAATGGTAACACTCTCATTCTGCAGCCAGACTTCCAGCCAAACCTTGATTTCCTCACATCCTATCATTTCTAATCTGATCTCATCTTCCCCTTTCATCCACCATTAAGTCCAATCTGAGCACTTCCAAATCTACAGGTTTTTGTCTACATGTTGCTGCCAACATTTACCTGTCAGCTGCTCAATCTCAAGACTTTCTACTCGTTCAATTTGATTGCAGCAATACAGTTTCTCTCACAAGGCAGACAACTACTTCATAACTATAAATATTTCTGCTATACATATAGCACAGCATTTACTTATGTTACTTTTGTTTTTGTTACTTTTGCTTGCAATTTCAATTTTGAGTAGCCTACTCTATGGCTCACTCACAACAATGTACCTTTTTCTATAATTAATGAAAAAAACCCCATTCTCTCAAAAAAAAGGGGGATGTCGTGTGAACATCATGCACGATGGACATATACAAACAACTCTTCCTTTTCGTAAGGGGTCAACATAGAAAAGGCATGATGACTAGACCAACAAGGCAAGAAGAACTACATCGAGTCAAGAGGTAGACAAAAGAGGAAGTCAAGACAATACCAAAGCAAAGATATCTCTCAAGGGATAAAATGGAGAAAAGAGGAAAGGAACATACATATGGTGAAAAAAGACAAACATGATATCAAAATGAAATGGATGGAAAAAGGGATCAAGAATAGAGGAACAGAGCAAAACGAGACAATGTAGCCAAGGACACAAAATGCAAATAGCCAAAGGCCCTCAAAGGCACAACTTGTGAGACCTCTTGGGTTGAGGTTATCTCTTTGTCTGGAATGAAAATTAATGAGACACTAAGAATCTATGACAAAGAGCGAGCATAGGCCCTCATAAGGGCATCCATGAGAACCACTGAGAACATATGACCACATATGGAGTAAAATACGAAATAGAGCAATAACAACAAATATCAAGGATTAAAATTCATGAACGTATACCCACATGCATAACAGATCCAAGCAAACTTTCAAATGTAAAAACAACATAACCTAGAACAAAACGATAGGGACCCCGAGACTCAAGAATAATCTAGAGGATTGGACCAAAGAACCATTATGCTGAGAGAAAGATGGAGGTTGGAACAATGAATTCAAGGGACTTAAAGGGTACTATATTACATTTTCGAAAGAAGCAGAGTTTAGAGAATAACTCGATGAACAACTTGATGATCTTTTGGGACCACCCACAAAGGGGAGCAGAAGAACGAGCGAGAGGCCACAATGGAGGCGGCACACGTAAGAAGGAGGTCCGAAATGGCAGAACGAGTGAAAATGAAGCGAACAGATAGGAAACAACTGGGGTCAACATAGTAAAATGGCATGATGATGAGACACCACGAGGGCAAAAAAGGAACTATGATAAGTCAAGAGGCGGACAAAGGAGGGAGTCAAGACAATAGCAGAGCAAGGACAGTTCAAGGGATAAAATGATCGAATAAAGTGGAAAAAGACAAAATGCAAGATGAAAAAGAGAGGAATAGGAGATTATAATGAAATGGATGGAATAAGGGATCCGGAATAGAGGATTGAGAAAATTGGGATAAAGGAGCTAAAGTCACAAATGCAAATGTCTAAAAAGCCCTCAAGGGCATTCACGAGATACTAAGAATCTATGATAAAAGAGAGAGTATGGACCCTCATAAGGGCATCCATGAAAACAACTGAGAACATATGAGAAAGAAGCATGCACTTACCTACGCATACACCTAGAAACAAAGCTCAAGAAACTTAGAGCAAAAAAGGAAACAGAAGCAAATGAAATGGATGGAGAAATGGGATTAAGACAAGAGGACCAGAGCATAACAAATCAAAATATATCGAGGAATGAAAAACCAAACGAAGGGGACATCGTGAGATACATGGAGTAAGAACAAATAGAGCAATTGGTACCATTGATGCAGCAAAGCTTGAATGGGACAAGACATTTATGCAAAGGGGAAGGAAGAAGGAGAAAAAGTCATGAGGTAAAAGAAATAGAGCAAGCATAGGGAGTACCAACTGAAACTACAAGCAGGAGAGAATGGAGAGAAATGAGCCATTTCTAACTAAACCAACGAACCGTGTAACCGCAAAAATAAATTAACGATGACTGGGAACCCCATAACCTGCAAAACGAAATCAACAAATTCCAAGAAGAAAACAATGTGAAATGGACAAACAAACGAGCATCCCTCAACTAGGGAAACCTATGGTGCCAAAGACGCTACCATAGACTGCAAAGATAAAAAAAATATTACCATTTTTTTAATATATTGATGACACAAAAAACGATAAAAAAACATGGAATCGCCAAGCAAAGAATTAGACATTTGATCGAAGTTATTTTATGCCCAAATGGACGCTCCCACCCTAAAGAATGAAAAATGTTAGCGAAAATGCTCCTATGCAAAGCGAACTCACCTGTAGAAAATGCAAAAATCAAAGAGCAAAATGAAATATATACTTAACCGTGAAATTAGTGTCTCCCATTATTTAGCGAGTAACAAGAGGGCCAAACAGGATTTGACAAGTGCATGTACATATGTACTTTACAAATGAATTATTTTAGCTGATAAAATATAAAATAGAATATGCACTTTAGAAAATGAACCATGTAATTACTGAGATAAATGCCAGGGCGGAGCAGAAGATGCATGTACACGTGAACTATAGACCTAACAATAGAATATGTAATCTAAACCAAACTATCTAGATAATGACATAAAACATGGTAAAGATGAGACTATAGTGCATGCACGCACTACAATTTCGAGGGAAATTTCCGATACCAAGCCAACTTAAGTAGAATACATCTTTTAAAAAATAGCATATTAACAGAAAAAACATCGCATGACAAGACCCCAAAAAAAAGAAAAAGAAAAAAAAAGCTAAAAGACTGAGCCAGCATAAATCCAACCTATCTTAGAACTGGGTACATGGTTATAGCACATGTATAGACGCACTACTGAAGAACAGAGAATACTCAAGGAACAAAGAAATCCGCAAGGACCTAGAGCATGCATCCACGGAATACCATTTCAAGGAAAAGAAACACATAAACAAATATGAGCGCAATTTAGGGCATTCGATAGCAAAAAAGCTTGAACCTGTACAAGTGGTCGAGGCACCCTATGTGCTAGCCGCCGGACCGAGACTAAGATGTCAAACAACAACGCAATCTTAAAAATATAAAAGCTTACGAGAAAGGAAGCCTGATGTGGTTGAGTCGACAATATAAGCACCAAACACTATGTAAAACATACTTGCCTAATCCAAGATGAATGAAAAGCTATATCTCGTTCTTCAATAAACATCGAGCCTGTTAATGCCTAGTCCTTAAGCAACCTCGTATTGAAGGGACAAGCCAGAGCCGGAACAACCATATCCAGTGGAAAATAACCATGCAAACCATTAAGAAAACCATGCAACATGTAAAAATTGGGTGGGATACCGGCATCCAAAAAAACCCTTAGAACCAACAACCCTCATGGGAATACCTCAAACCAAGCCTGCCTCAAAGTGAAAGACAAGAAAACAAAAATGCTTCCCACACCAAAAAAGCCTAACCATTATGACCTAACAACTCGACAAGATTCATGAAACTATGTCCAAACAAACCAACCTATGCAACAAACTGCAAAAACAGGAAAACATGGAATAAGAACAAGGATCGACTGTTCATAAAAAATACAAAAAATCATCTAGGCCATGTTGTACTGGACCCAGGAAGCATGACAACAGACCCTAGACTCAAAACGCCTCAAAAACTAACAAAGCCTTATAAAACCAAACCAAACCAAACAGCACAATACAAGGGACACCTAAAGCATCTAAGCTATGCTTTTAATCTATGAACATAAGATCCAAGATCTTAGAATCCAACTTTATCTAATTTAAAGGACAAATTGAAAGCAAGAACTCAAAAAAGATGGCATGTTTAAAACACGAAATTAAGGGACACGCACCCCAACCTATGAAGATCCAGCAAAAAACAAGGGATTGACAGAACAAGAACCCAGGCCAACATGCCAACCCTACGAGCATAAAACAAGAAGAGCAACAAAAAAGCACTATGTTATCAAAAGACCCATCTCTTAACTACCAACTACAAACAAGCCTAAGCAACATATCTTCACATAACCCATGCAAGCACTAGGCATCCAAGGAATTGATGGTGTAAGACCCAAGACTGACCCTAGACTCCAAGCTAATGCACATCAGCGACAACTGAACAAAGGAGAACCATCAAACAAGAAAATTATCATCGAAATGAATCTAATAAAAGGGGCACACATTCCAATCTGACCAATACACGATCTCCAAAAAACAAGGGATTGATGGGCATAAACCCCGACCGACCACTCCAAAGCAGAAAAGTTGAGGTGTCCAAATATTTACAACATAAAAAGTAGGTACTAGAGTTGTGCAAGAATGGCTAAACACAACTATACCTGGATCAGTGTTGTTCAAATATGTGTATTTTTTAAAAATGCATACGTACCCTCCCGTACCGTACGGTACACGTATTTTTTAAAAAATACGCTTAATGCTTTTTTCAAAAAAACAGACACTGTTTTCTCAAAATAGACTCAATCTGCACCCAGTAGGATTCGAACCTGGGCCTCCCAGATAACAAACAAACATGCTAACCAACTTTCCAACAGTCTGTTTGTGTTTATATTGCATAATTTGTTATATTTAAGCTTTTTTTCAATTTTTTTTAAAAACGTATTTTAAGCACTTTAAGTACGTATTGTATAAAATACGTATTTTTTCAAAAAATACGTCCAAAACGTACGGAACGTATCACGTACGGGACAACATTGACCTGGATAGACGAAACTAAGAAGGTGTAGATAGCATGCGGCACGAACCATGAAAAAATTTGAGGGCCATGGCCAAAAAGACACCGGTGCCATTTGGCCATGAACCGGTAATTTTTTGAGGTAACGCCAGGCCGAGGGCATGCTATCTCTCTTTGCTCTCTGGTTCGAGGGGTTTTCAACGCCTCGTTACGCTGCGTTGCGGCATTAAGGCAATATGCTTGGCGCAGCCCCATTCCGGTGAGTATGGTACGTGAAAAAGTGATGCATGAATGCGCCACAAGGTTTTTTACGCAGAGCCCAGAGCTATGGTGGAGCTCAGATTCCGAGCTATGGTGGAGCTTTGTTAAAAGCGACTTCAAGGGAAAGGGTTTCCACAGAACAGTATCTTTCCGCAAGGAGCTTTTTATGCCTTTCCTCTCTTTTTTGGGTTTATTCCTTACAGAGCCATCGATGGAGCTTTGCCGGAACAGAGCGAAAAGAAAGCCCTAGGGTGTTATGCCATTTTGAATCGATTATCCAAGGGTGTTACAGGAAATCTGCCTAAATTTTGAGACACAGACTCGTTATTAGCTGGTAACAGCTGTGAAGCCAACGGTCCAGATTAAATCTGACCGTGTAAACCCGAGAACCGGGGCGTTAAGGTATAAAAACAACCCTAGACCAACAAAGCATCTAAAGACACCTCTAACAACCAAGTCTGACTCAAAGCAAGATGTACAAGTGGAAAAATGCACTCCTCAAAAACAACTTGACAAAACAAACAAGGCCCAAACAGAACAATCTATGCAACAATTTGGCAGACTACAAGTGCAATAAGAATCTTGAAGGCATCTAGGCGAAGTTGCATCTGCAACAAAAAGTTTCTAAGGCATCCAAGATCCACAAAGATAACAAACTTCCTCTCGATTCCAAGGTCCAAAAACATTGTCAATGATTCACAACTTTCTCACCCACGAGTTGATGCCCACAAGACTCGAACTTGCTCAAGGACGACTTCCCACTTGCCCGAAGCATACCAGGGAAGTTGTCGATATCCATCCATTTTTAAAACGGCATGACAAACAAATCCGGCCCCAACACCAGCTATAAAGGGATATGTTACCCTGCATGATCAGAGAAAAGCATCCACTCCAAGAGGAGCTCAAACATAAACCGGGTTCCAACTCAAAAAACTGCCCTATTTCAGGTCGCAGATAAATGCAAGCAAACAAAGCCGGGTCCCGATTCATATGGCAAAAGCAGGAGATCATGCCAGGTCCAGCTAGATATGCTGATTTTGGACCCACAACTCGAGCCCAAACCGAACCCAAGCAACCACCAAATGAGGAAGGAATTTAGAATTTTGGAAAAAACTGTCAACAAAGGTTATGAATCTGAATGCCAGAAAAGCTTGTGAAGTGATGCAAAATTAAGAGGGAGATGATTTAATACTAAGTAAAAACTAGAGAAATTGCATAGAGAAGAAGGAGAAATGTAGCTAATGAGAACGGCTGACATAGAAAATGTGACGTTCCAAGTATTTATACGGTGTACGTATAAATATATTTACACGTCACTCGGTATAGATACGCCACCCGAGGTATGATAACCTAGGGGGTTGGCCACAAGGGATTTAATTAGCTATGTTAAATTAATTATAAAGGATAATTATCTAAAATTGCTATTAAGTCACCTAATAGTGGGAAGGCGCCTTTTGGCATAACCTGAGTGGCCAGCATGGGGGTTTCTAAACTGAGCCACCAAAGTCAGCGCCACCCCCATCTTACCCCCAATTTTGACCCAGCCAGCACCAAGGAGCAGCTAAGCGCTCAAAGCACAGTTGCTGAACATCCCCCAATCGCCAAGACACCCTCTACCTGTCGCTGTTACCCCAGTACAACACTATGGAAGCACCCCTTGACAACGGGTCCAGCCGAAACTCTGGTTAGTGGTAACTTAACTTGCAAATTGTAGAATAATACTCTAGTAGTCTTGTCTGGCTAGTTTTGGTTGAGATTAACCCTTCTTTGGTAATTAGGAATACTTTTCAATTATGAATGATGCTCTGTTATGGGATGGTCGATGTCTCTATGAGTTAGTTTAGTAGTTCCAGTAAACAGGGATTAAAAGGGGGGGGTAGAGGCCTCTGAGCTTGAGTATAGAATGCTCCTAGTACACCTTTAACACCCTACTAGTTTCGGCCTGTGCACAAGAGCCCACCGGGTCATAGACGCTATGGTCTGGCTTAGCACCAGACAAGGGACACAGTGGTGAAGTGGGGGTGGGGTCTTGCACGAACATAAAAGGCTCCTGAGACTCCTACAGTGGGCTAGGCCTGATAGCTGGTCACGTAGAGGGCCGGGTATGGGTCTGACATTCCCTAGGTGTAGTGGTGTGACCCGTATGGGGCACCATGCACTTTGAGTAGAATTAGGGTGAGTAAGTTGGGTACGGATGCGGGGGGTCGCTGATGCGGCACGTATTCTCTAGCTCACCCATGGAACCACTGTGATCCTGGAAGGGGACGCTTCCCCGACCTGCCTCATCGGACCAGGTGTCATGAACCTGGAGTAGGCTCAAAGGGTGATACCTTGAGTCTGCGTCTCCGGAAGGCTATAGCGAAGCCATAGCGTGAATCGACCCATCTGCAAAGTGTGTACAGGAGGGGCGGATGGAGTGGACAACCTAGCCGATATTCTATGCCAGCCAACGCCATGCCAGGATTCGGTCTGCTGATCTCCTGAGACCCAGCCGTCAGTCGCTCCCCACTAGAGTCTGAACCGGGGTAGAACCTGGGTTTTTGGGTGTTTTCTTAGTTCAGATGCATATTCTTTGTTGTTAGTATTTGGATGGATGCGCCACCCTTCGTGGTGGCTAATTGTATATGATTTATGTTGTGTGCTAACCCTTGTATTCATGCTTCCGCGACGTAGGCGCCCATCGAAGGCGTGGGCCGAATGACCCCTCCGTGTCCTTCACCTGAGCGTCTCTACGTAGACGGCCCGGGTTAGATGGAGGGCCCTGCTCGTGGCGAGATGGTCGCCATGGGAGGGAAAAGTCCCCGTATGTATACGACCGGGGGTCGTATATATTCAGGGAGCGTCATAGTGGTATCAGAGCCGTGATTTCGGTTGCTCGAAATCATAGCACTGGCCAAACACTAACTCGTAGCATGGTAGTTAGGAGGAGGCTAAGTCAAGGGCAGGCCCGAAAACCAACTCGGGCGCCGCTTGCTTTTTGTCGTCTTGCAGTCACGGTGGAAGAGCCGAAAATGCAGTCGGCGCCCGACCGTACAGATGGGAGTCAACGCGGCCCCACAAGGTCAACTCGGGCGCCGCTTGCTTTTCGACGACCCCCAGTCGAGGCGGGAGCACGTATAATGCAGCCGGCGCCCGACCGTAGGTGTCGCGTATTTCCGCCGTATAATTATTTTATAATAACAAAATTAAAAAGTTAATAAGAAAAATTTTAAAATTTCAAAAGTTAACTGGCCGTTAAGAGTTCTTTTTGTTGTTTTGTTCTTGCCTTGCCTTCAGCGCCTTCGACCGCCGGAACCGACGCCCGCCATCTGACCTTGCTTTTCCGCCTTAGTGCTCCGCTAACCTTAGCGCCCTCATTGCCGTCTCCTTTTCCGCAAGCGCCTCACTGTCTGTTTTCTTACACCTTAGTGCCACAGCTATGGCCAATACCAAGAGCGCCCCGGACCCTTCTACCCTAACCATAGTTGAGATTTATGCCATGATCGCCCGGTATATGGCCACCGACCCGGCTTTCATCGACATCCTTCTGGACGAGTTGGTGAACCGGTTTGAGAATAATGATAGGATCCCCTATCCTATCTATCACTTCTCGGAGCCATTCCTGATCCGGCTGAACCTTCGTCAGCTCTCCTACACCATCGTCGAGCAACATGACATGGTCATGATGCTAATTAAGTTCTATCCTCCCGAACAAGAGGGGCATACCGAGGAGGAGGACAAGGACAGAGGCCGATCGTATCAGAGGCCTGGCCAAGGAAGATGACCATCGGGAGATAGAGCGAGCAGACACGGCGGCTCGGGGAAGGGAGTACCGGTACTTAGGGGACGGCCTTGCCGTCATAGATGGCAGGGCAATTGAGGTTCCCCCGTATCAATGGCATGAAGGTTCCCAGAGCTTCATGTGGGGAGCCCCGATCCCTAATATCAGTCTGGATTACCTAACGACGATCCAGATTGACATGGCTCAGCGACTGCGGAACTTCTTCGCCGTAACGTAGCTCAGGCTGAAGAAAATCTTAGGAGCGCCCGGGAGTTCCGGGAGGAACAGGAGAGGCTCGAACGGGAGGAGAGGGCTCGGCAGGACCAGCTGGACCTGCAAGACGGAGGGGCATCAGGGAGTGGGCCGGGACCAATACCCATCGAGCACGTGACCATTAAGCACCGGAAGAAGGCCGTGGCCCGGAAATCCGGCAGTCAATACAAGGAGAAATTAAAGACTGTCGGAGCTTTTGGCAAGAATGCGAGCTCCAGCCGGAGACAGCAGCGGGTGGATGACTCTCGACCAGCTGTTGGAGCCAAGACGGTGCCTGCGCCGAGGGGGCCGCCTACAGACCCTGCTCCACGAAGGAAGCCCCATCGGTACCGACCCGGCACTGTTGCCTTGCGGGAGATCCGCAAGTTTCAGAAGTCAACCCAACTTCTGATACGGAAGCTTCCCTTCCAGCGGTTGGTACGGGAGATTGCCCAGGAGTTCAAAACCGACCTCCGCTTCCAGACATTTGCAATTTTGGCACTCCAAGAGGCTGCAGAGGCCTATTTAGTGGCGCTTTTCGGTGACGCCAACCTTTGCGCGATCCACGCAAAGAGGGTTACCATCATGCCTAAGGATTTGGCCCTTGCCCTTAGGATTCGGGGGGAGCATCCTTAGCATATTTTGCTGAGTTTTCCACATTGTAAATATTTTTTGAGAATTAATAAAAAAAAAAAAAAACTTTTGTTTGTATTAAGAACCTTTTATTTTATTTTAAATATGAAATTGCTGACATCAGCATAATAATAAAAAGGGTTTAAAAAGGGTTTTTAAGCGTGCATTCCAATTGTTCTCTCTGTTTTTCTTGCTTTCTCCTCCCTTCTAGCGCCATGGCCGCCGCTGGCCTTCTCGCATGGTATCAAGACGGAGAACATTGGGATCCGCAAGTCCCTTTCGACCTGTTGCGGCCCTTGCTACGCCAGCGCCTAGACCTCATTACCAACATGCAGCGGCACTCGGATTATGCCGGATTTTTAGACTTCTACATGAAGGAGATGCTCCCTCTGTGTATTCCTCTTGGGGATCCTCCCCAACTGTATCTGGAGCGGGAGGTAGTCCGGGAGATGCTAGGGGGAGACACCCATGCATATGATGTGCTGAAGGGGAAGCTCCGATGGGGCAAACACCTGCCCGTTGTGCAGCATCAGGGGCGGCAGTATCTTGAGGTTGCCTTCGCCCTAGCCATCCTCATGGACCAATACGTCGAGGATGAAACCTTGCCTGTAGAGAAAGGCAAACTGCCTGAGTCTTCCGAGGAGGGGGAAGACGAACACATAGGCATGGGCGACTTCGCCCGTTGGAAGCAGTTAGCGGAGGAGCTGCCACCGCGCCGTGAGCAAGCTGTAGGCTTGTCAGGGCTGGATGCCCTTCCAGTTATTTATCACCAAGGGCAAGAATACCTTCTCTTGGATGATATTATCTGGACTTATCACATGGTGGCCGGATTTAGACGCAAGCGTAAAGACCATGTGCTCTATGAGCTTGCGGAGTATTGTATGGACGATTTCATCGACTTCACTTCTATTGAGCTTCCTCCGGAGGTGCAGCAGCTGCTCCAGTTCCGCCAGGAGACTATAGAACTCGCCGAGACATTGCTACGGCTTCGGGACTTGGTGATGCAGGAGCCGGCCTCTCAGCCCTCACCAGATGCCTTCACGGCTATGGGACCTCACGTCCCAAATATCAATATGGTTGAGGTTCCCTCCGGTTCAGATGACGAGGGAGAGGATTTATATCATAATCCTGCTCATGTGAAGGAGGAGCAGCAGGAACTTAGGGAAGAAGAAGTCCCTATGGATTTGGACAAGGAAGTGGCCACGTCGGAGACCCCACAAGGGAAGGTATTGGGAAACCACCTTACCCGCTTCTTCCTATCAGCCTTCCGGCAGGGCCAAGTTCTTTTTATAGCCCGAGATTTAGGGCCGGAGGCTGAAGCTTCATGGTGGGCCCTCCGTGCTCTCTCTACATTGGCCGGGCACAAAAAGCTTCCCTATCGCACGTTTACCTATGTACTCGTACGAAAGGATCTTGCCCTGACAGCCTTGGGCCAAGATATTGCACCCTGGATGAGCATGAAGCTCCTTACGGCAGCCCCATTGGCCGTTGCCTATCCACCAGAGGTTGCATCTATTGCGGCTGCCACAGTAGACCCCGGGGTGACTCTGCTGCGACACCGACCGCCGCCACCACCTCCTAGGTCTATGAATGAAGAGGGAGGACCTAGTTCCTAAACAATTGTACTACGCATGTTTGCATTGTGTATGATTGTAAATTTTTGGTTTGGCAAATTCTTTAGCCATTTTATAATATGATACACCCCTTTTCTCATCAATTGTGATTACTGTCTTGATGAATACAATTGAGAATTATTCTTTCCATCATGTGTTCTGCTAGTTATTGGAGTTTAGACTATAATGAAACTATGCAACCCTCTACATTCATTTCCATTGTCTTGCAGAAGAGACCCTTTGGGAATATGAGGAGAGGATTACAGACATGATCAGGAGGGATGATCTCGGGCCACCCGACCAGGATTATGGCCAAAGCTATGGCGAATATCCGGAATGGGACGAAGGCTATGAGATGGAACTCCCGCCACCAGGAGAACCCTATGATCCCGCAAAAGGGTTGGAGATAGTTAACATCCTTAGGGACAGAGCTTTCGAGGACCTGAAGCAGACGCTGTGCCGTACCTGGGACTATTGGAGCATGACCAGGCACGAGGCTTTCGAGGACGCTAACGACCACCTGTGGCAACTCTTCTATGCTTTGAGAAGGCTTTTCAATCTTCTCATTGTTAGCCCAACGTGGGAATACCAACCAGTGATTATCCAGGCCTGGGCACGTTACAAGCTTGTTAGGGCTGTGCGTGAGAGTGTTCGCTACTCGATCCTGTACCCCTTTGCGAACCCCTAGGCCGAGTTTTTTCTAGTTTCTTTTTGGTGTCATATACTGTATGTGAGCTCAACTTTAAGCATCAGTTGTATCATGTTGTCCTTGTGTAATACTCCTGTATCAACTTTTGATAGTACTAGGGTGTGAAACTGTAATAGGAAAGTTTTTCCTCTTATAATAATAAATTTCCCTTATGTTCTTTCTCTACCCTTTTGTCCGACATGATAAAATTTGTAAGAATTTATATGTTATGAGTATGCTTATACCTTTTTCATGCTCGATTTAGATGGTGCACGTAACGCCGCCTGGCAGACGCCTTCAAATGCCAGTAGACTCACACCCGAACAGGAACTGATGTTAATGAAAAGGCAGCTAGGCGAGTTACAGGCCTATGTGTTGCATGCCAATCCACCGCAGCAAACCCAGGAAGATGAGCCGGAGTTACCTCCGTTACCACCGAGCCCACCTGCACAACAACCGTCCCCACCTGGAGCCAGTCCTGTACCCGCACCGAGGAGGCCTCATACTAAGCGTCACCGAAGTTCCTCTAAGGATAGTGCCACTTCCTCTCGCTCAACCACTTCGGTGTCTTCTGATTCATCGGTATCGGCTGGTGACCATGCAAAGCGCCGGGATAAGGAATACCGTAAGACGGTTGATATAGCTATAACTAGTATATGGAAGAATAGGAAATTGGCCCAGTTTGATGGGAAATCCAGAGGCGGACTAAATGCAGAATCCTGGTTGGACGAGATGAAGGAGTTTGGGAAGTCTTATGGCATGACGGAGAAGGATACAGGAAAGGTTGCCACCACCAACCTTACAGGAGCTGCCCGTATTTGGTGGAAGGGCTATGCCAGGGCCAAGCATCTGGACAGGAGCAGATGCAACTTCAGAAAGTTTGCCAAAGCATTCAAGTCGCATTATGTGCCTCGTGCGCATAAATGCCAGCAAATTCAGACCTTTTATAGGTTGGAGCAGAAGGGTATGTCGGTTCAGGCTTACACTGATGAATTTATGCGCCTGAGGCTATATGTACCAGGTATGAATGAAAAGAGAGCCGTAGAGGGCTATATTGAAGGGTTGGCCCCATCAATCAAACGGATGGTTAAGGCTATAGACCCGAAATCAGTTGCGGAGGCTGAGGCTAAGGCATTGAGCCTCGAGGAGGATACACCAAGGAACCAGTATCCGCGTCCTGCTCCCTACTCGCAGCCCCGGCCATCCACACCGTACAAACCCCGGTCGCCAAGCCCGGGCCCCTCTCAGCAGAATTCCTATGGCCGCCAGGAAAAGAAAGTTACCTTCACCACGACGGATAAACAGAGCAATGTCGGTAAGAAAGTACGGAACCTCTTACAGTCCATTCCTAAAGAGGCCCGAGAACAGCTCCGCCGGGATAAGGCATGCTACAGGTGTATGCGGCCCGGGCACTTTATGCACAATTGTCCTTATGTTACGCAGACTGCCCAGCTGGCCATGGCCGACCTCGATTGGGACGATCTGGAGTCGACCTTACCTGTCGAAGACGAGGCCCCCGAGTATATTCACGGTGCGTCTCATATCCTTGCAGCTATAGAAACCGGCAATGCCGAAAGTCAGCCTGCTGTCATTTCCACCATAGGTCAAGTAGACAGTAAACCTTTTGTGATTCTTATGGATACGGGAAGTACACATAATTTTGCTTCTCCTAGGATGGCACAGGTCTTACAGCTTGAAACATTAAGGTCCCGACCGAGGCCTGTCACTCTAGCCAGTGGTAAGGTCAGGCATACCCATGGCCGTCGCATAAACCTTAAGATGCAGTTGCCAGCTGCACCAGTTGCTTTGGGTGCCGAGTTGATGGATATTGGCAAATACGACCTCATTGTTGGTATGGAATTCTTGGCATCTGCAAAAGCCAACATAGACTGCGAGAAGAGAGAAGTTACCTTCAACGCCGCTAATGGAGCCCGCGTGACTATCAAAGGTGAACCATTCAACCCTATCATGCAGTCTATGTCCATCAGACAGTTAGCTAAAGCTATACGCAAGGAAAAGCTCCTTTGCGTCATTAGGCTTGCTTCCATAGAGTCAGATGCTAAACAGAAGCAAGTAATCGACACCTTGCCAGAGGGGATTGCTCATCTTCTCCCGGAATTTGGTGACCTTTTCCCAGATGAGATTCAGAAGCTTCCTCCTTTTAGAGGGGTGGAATGTGAAATAGCTTTAGAGCCAGGTACCAAGCCTACTAGCAAGGCCCCGTACCGCATGAGTCCTCCAGAATTGGCAGAACTTAAGAAGCAACTTCAGGAGTTACTAAACCCTAGGGTTCATCCGACCTAGTGTTTCGCCTTTCGGCGCTCCTATTCTCTTCGTTAAGAAAAAGGATGGCTCGCTGAGGATGTGTATTGATTATCGCCAACTCAACAAGCATACCATCAAGAATCGCTATGCTTTGCCTAGGGCAGATGACCTAATGGATCAGTTGCAAGGGGCTAAGTATTTCTCAAAGATTGATCTACGCTCCGGATACCATCAGATAAGGATCAAAGAGGAGGACATCCATAAATCCGCTTTTCGCACTAGGTATGGGCATTATGAATTTACAGTTATGCCTTTTGGATTAACTAATGCCCCAGCAACATTCATGCAACTAATGAATGATGTCTTCCGACAATACTTGGATGATTTTGTTGTTATTTTCTTCGACGACATTCTCATCTATAGTAAGACCCTCGAGGAGCATGAGAAACATCTTAGATTGGCCCTACAAAAGCTAAGGCGTCATCAGCTCTATGCCAAGTTCTCTAAGTGCAAGTTTGCCACTCCGAAGGTCGATTATTTGGGCCATATCATTTCGGCAGAGGGAATTGCTACAGACCCCGCAAAGATAGAGGCCGTAAGAGAATGGCCTATTCCAGGGAATGTTTCCGAAGTCCGGAGTTTCTTGGGATTAGGAGGATATTATCGAAAATTTGTAAAGGATTTTGCGAAGATTGCAGCCCCTCTTACAAATCTCACAAAGCAAGAGAAGGTGAAAGATTGGATGGAGCACTGGAAGACAAAAGTTCAGGAAAGTTTCCAGCAGCTTAAGGATGCCTTAACATCAGCACCAGTTCTCACATTGCCCGATCCTGACCAGGATAAACTGGTGGCGACGGATGCCAGCAAGATTGCCACCGGTGGAGTCCTAATGCAGGAGGGGAGGGTCATTGCTTATGATTCAAAGAAAATGAACGAGACGGAGCAGCGATATCCCATCCATGATCAGGAATTGTTAGCCGTTGTCCGTGCTCTGCGGATATGGAGACACTACCTTCTTGGTAGAAGATTCCAGTTGGATACGGATCATCAAAGTCTCCGTTATTTATCCACCCAGCCAAATCTCAATCTTCGTCAGAGAAGATGGATGGAATTCTTGGAGGAGTATGATTTCGAGATTATGTATAAGCCTGGCAAGCACAATGTGGTTGCGGACGCCATCCCTTGGTGACCCGAACCCATTGTAATGCCATTTCTACACTCACCAGTGAGTTTGGGAAACAGATAGAGCAGACCTTGCCCACAGATCCGGAGTTCTGTGACATTTGGGATAGTTTGGCTAAGGAAGCTCGCACAGATACAGAGCGCGAGGCCTTTCGTGCATATAAGAAAGAGGGCAACTTATTATATCACAAGGATAAGTTGTGCGTACCCGAGACCTCAGGAGTACGGAAGCTCATTCTTCATGACACACACAATAGCCCTATAGCTGGACACGCAGGTTTTATGAAAACCTACTTTAAGATTCGCTCCAGTTATTTCTGGCCTTCTATGAAAAAGGACATTGCCAGATACATTAGGCAGTGTCAGGTATGCCAGCAAACAAAAGCTGAACAGTTAAGGATTCCAGGCGAGTTGCAACCTCTGGATGTGCCCAACGCCAAATGGGAAGTGATAACCATGGATTTCATCGTAGGCCTTCCAAGAACTCTCCGCGGATATGATGCCCTAATGGTTGTGGTCGACAAACTGTCGAAAATGGCTCATTTCTTGCCATGTCGTACCACGGATACAGCCTTTGATACCGCCCTGCTGTTCGCCAAGGAGATCTTCAGATTACACGGAATGCCACGAGTAATTGTGTCGCATAGGGATCCCAAATTTGTAAGTGCATTCTGGAAAGATTTCTTTACCACCATTCAGACCAAGCTTGCTATGAGCACAGCATATCATCCTCAAACAGACGGTCAGACAGAACGTACCAATCGTATTATAGAGGATATGCTAAGAAGTTATGTGTGGAGTAAGCAATCACAATGGGCTGACTATATTTATCTGGTCGAGTTTGCCTATAACAGCATGAAACAGGAGTCTTCCAGAATGTCTCCCTTTATGATAAACTATGGTTACCAATGTCTTACTCCAGACACTTGGCACAACCCCGTTTCTAAGGTGGAGGTTTCTCAAAAACTCCTCCTGGAGATGCAGGCTCTGGTCGAAGAAGTTCGTGGCTACTTATTAGCTGCACGCAGTCGTCAGAAGAGTGTAGCCGATAAGCACAGAACCCCACGCGTTTTTCAGGTGGGCGAATCAGTTTGGCTTAAGATTAAAGTGAAGCAAGCCAAGCTTAAGATTGGCAATTGCAAAAAGTTGGCCCCCAGATGGGCTGGACCATTCAAGATTATTGAGCGCGTTGGAGAACAAGCATATCGCTTACAAGTGCCACCCCGCTTGAAGATCCATAAGGTCTTTCACGTGAGTCTTCTGAAGCAACACACCCCTTATTCAGAGGAGGTTTTGGATACTCCAACCCTCCTAGAAATGACAGAAGAGCAACTCGAAATAGTGCCTGAAGCTCTTCTTGATCGAGCTTACAAACAAACCAGAAGGACTCAAATGTTGCAATACTTGGTTAAGTGGAAACACTTACCAGTTGAGATGCTACATGGGTGATGAAGATAGACCTTGACAAGCATTATCCGGATTTCATGCGCGAATCTCAAGGCCGCACCATCAACGATGCTATCAACCCCGCAGTCGGCGGTAAGCTTACAAGCCTGATTGCCAGGTGTAGCGCCTTAGAGGGGAAGATGCATCGTAAATAATAACAAGTAACCGATGATGAGATCACCTTGTGTTCTCTAGGACGTGGTGTATTGTCAATGGTGACCTGACCACAACTTGTTGCAGAGCATATAGTTGATAGGCTGCCTTCCTTTCGACTACAATGGGAACTTGACCAATCCCTATGCTGCAAGGAACTGCAAACCATAGACATAGGTTCCCTGATAGATAGTATTTTCTTTGGATTATTATAAGGGGGTGGTCCCTTCAACCACAATTTCATCATATGTACTGATATACTGACATGTGCAGGCCAGTAAGCAGTGCGTGCCCTGCCGGGTTACTGATGACACGAACTCTTCAGTTTTGTTTTGCCTACATGTTTTGTTTATTGTTCCACTGATGATGGTATTGGACTTCGGTCCTTGGACTTTTTGATTATGATAATCATGTCGAATGCACCACGGTGCTTGAACTGTTTTGCAAACTTTAAAGTTTTGAAAATATGTATTACTTTTGGAAAAAAATAAGGAATTACCTTCCTTCATAATGTATTTCTTTCTACAGTCGTAACTAACCCCAATGCTGAGGACAGCATTAATTCTAAGGAGGGGAGAATGTGACGTTCCAAGTATTTATACGGTGTAAGTATAAATATATTTACACGTCACTCGGTATAGATACGCCACCCGAGGTATGATAACCTAGGGGGTTGGCCACAAGGGATTTAATTAGCTATGTTAAATTAATTATAAAGGATAATTATCTAAAATTGCTATTAAGTCACCTAATGGTGGGAAGGCGCCTTTTGGCATAACCTGAGTGGCCAGCATGGGGGTTTCTAAACTGAGCCACCAAAGGCAGTGCCACCCCCATCTTACCCCCAATTTCGACCCAGCCAGCACCAAGGAGCAGCTAAGCGCTCAAAGCACAGTTGCTGAACATCCCCCAATCGCCAAGACACCCTCTACATGTCGCTGTTACCCCAGTACATCACTATGGAAGCACCCCTTGACAACGGGTCCAGCCGAAACTCTGGTTAGTGGTAACTTAACTTGCAAATTGTAGAATAATACTCTAGTAGTCTTTTCTGGCTAGTTTTGGTTGAGATTAACCCTTCTTTGGTAATTAGGAATACTTTTCAATTATGAATGATGCTCTGTTATGGGATGGTCGATGTCTCTATGAGTTAGTTTAGTAGTTCCAGTAAACAGGGATTAAAAGGGGGGGGTAGAGGCCTCTGAGCTTGAGTATAGAATGCTCCTAGTACTCCTTTAACACCCTAATAGTTTCGGCCTGTGCACAAGAGCCCACCGGGTCATAGACGCTATGGTCTGGCTTAGCACCAGACAAGGGACACAGTGGTGAAGTGGGGGTGGGGACTTGCGCGAACATAAAAGGCTCACGAGACTCCCTACAATGGGCTAGGGCCCGATAGCCGGGTCCACGAGGGCCGGGTATGGGTCCGACAATCCCACGGGTGTAGTGGTGTGACCCGTATGGGGCACCATGCACTTTGAGTAGAATTAGGGTGGTAAAGTTGGAGTGCGGATGCGAGTGCGTTGATGCGTACGTATTCTCTAGCTCACCCATGGAACCACTTTGTGATCACCGGAAGGGGCGCTTCCAGGCACCTCATCGGACCAGTGTCACCGAACTGGAGTAGGCTCAAAGGGTGATACAGTGCTGCGTCAGGAAGGCTATAAGCGAGAAGCCATAAGCGTGAATCGACCCATGCACGCAAAGTGTGGCAATACGGGGAGGCGGATGGAGTGAACAACCTGGCCCAGATGTTCTATGCGATAGCGCCATGCGGGTCCGGTCTGCTGATCTCCACGAGACCCGGTAGTCGGTCGGCTCCCCACTAGAGTGCGACGGAAGGGCGGGAACACACGGGTTTTGGGTGTTTTCTTAGTTAGGATGCATATTCTTTGTTGTTAGTATTTGGATGGATCACGCCACCCGCCGTGGTGGCTAATTATATGATTTATGTTGTGTGCTAACCCTTGTATTCGTAGCTGACGTGAAGCCCATGAAGAAGCGTGGGCGAATGGCACCTCCGTGTCCAGCTACTGAGAGCGTCGTGGAAGCGGCCGGGTTAGATGGAAGGGCCCTTTCGTTAAGCGAGATGAAACAAGCCATGGGAGGGGAAAGTCCCCGTATGTATACGACCGGGGGTCGTATGTATTCAGGGAGCGTCACAGAAAAGCTCCGTACAACAACAAGATTTAGCTCAGAGGAAATGCCGATGAGGAATGCAGGAAGACACAAGGCTTTTATGGGAGAAAGAGCCAAAGAAAGCAGCCAAAGAAAGCTTGTGCTAGCTGGTGCTAAAACTGGCGTCCCTATCCCTAGAATGATGGTTCTCTTCTATATAAGAAGAGAACCATAGCATTTTAGCTTTGTTATAAAGTCTCTCGCATGGCAAGCTGTGGACATGCAATATTTCATTCAAATGTAAAGTTTGTAGAGCCTTTATTAAATCGATGCAGAAAAGAGTTGCAATTCCCCAGGATCACTAATTCGTACTATCTTTATTGCATTAGTCAATACTATCTCTATTTCATTAGAATTAGATTGTAATGATGCGATGGTACAACACAATCCACTCGGAGAGCATTGCTATACAAGCTGCGTAGACTATCATGATTGTACAATCTGGACATGATGAATCGTTGTTGTAACGCTTGCCCAATTCTATTACCTTATTTGCATTTCATAAGAATGCTTCTCATACAAGGGAAGGGATAGCAAGGGAACATGTCCCTAGCCTTTTTCTCACAACAACAGGAGCATCATTCATGTAAGGCTTTTCTTGTGGGAAGTGGCATAAACTGCAAGATCTGTACGACCATTTGATTATGGGAAGGCATTAATCTAATAATGTGTATGACACAGCTCTTTGAATAATTCTTTGATTCCATAGCTACGAAGCCTTTCCAGCTCTTTGAATAATTCTTAACTGTTACTTTCTAGATCGTAGCTAGACAAACAATTGGTTTTTCCTACTATTTCTCTATTGTTGTGGCAAGTATGTATTGTTGCACAAAGAAAATATGAGGCGTTAGATTATCTTATATGGAAATGCATGGTGTGTGCAATTCACATAAGGGACATTCCTTTTATAAAGAGATCACTGATTATTATGATTGTCTGATTCATATAAATTGTAGTGTTGTAAGCTACTAACAATTACGTCATACGGAAATGCAACAAATAAAGATGCTTGCAATTTACAGAATCATTGCGGCTCCTTTTATAGTGAGATCACTAACTATTATGATTGTCTAGTTCATAGAAGTGCAGTGTTGTACAATCCTTATATTTTCTATGAAAATATCATGAACATATAATACAACTTCTTTACATGTGAACTACTCAACGTCTACCAAGTTGATTTAAGACACTTGTTTTTAATGTAGTTTTGTGTGATCTAACATAATATCATAGTACTGGACCATGAAATAAGAAATTGTAGAACACAGAACATGTGATGGAGTGGCAGATGTATAACAGTAGCAGTAGCATGGACGGACAGAAGAAGCACAACGGACAGGAGAAGCACAACTGACGATTCGAGCTTCTTAAGAATGAGCTATCAATTCCTTTTTCTTGCACGCCATCAATATTCTATTTTTTTTCTTGTTATTATTGTTTAACTTAAGCTCACGCTGGAACAAGCCTATGTTTACAATTCTGCGAATCAGATTTTGTGGTGCATTCTTTCGACGTTGCTGATGTTTGTTGATTTCTTTTCTTTAAGCGCTGCTAAAGCATCTAATGTTATTTCCCTTTCTTTACAGAGCCTGTGCGAAGGTTCGTGACATTTGGAAGCATCTCATGCAACAAGTGGTTTTCTCCAGATGCTCATGGTTTTTATAGCAATACGCCTAGATGTTTATAATTTCCACTGTTAACAAGCGCCATGATCAAATCTACCTATGTGCTTGACGCATCCATTCCATTTTATGTGCTAGAACAATTGTGAGTTTCTTAAGCGTGCGTGCTTCGGTTATCAGTTTTCAGAATAAGAAACATCACAAGGCAACATCACTTATTACAAAGGAGGAGAAAAAACACATCTCCTTAGAAGTCCTAAAAGTTAATTGTCTGTGACATCTATGTATTGTTCCTTCATTATACTAATGAAAAGTGTTTTAGTTGTATGATAAGTCAAATTGTAGTCTAAATTTAATCTTTATGCTTATGTAATTCGTGAGAATACATTAGGTCCACATACAATTTAGTTCAAAGAAATGGGTTAAGAATATCACAAATTAATGTCAATTCTCATTTATATGGCACACAAATAGCACATAAATGGCAAAGTCTACAAATGCACCACACAAAAGCACTTGAACATCAGTTAGATGGCATTATTAGCACATATACATGTCACATGCATGACACTAGCTCCGCACATACAAGTCACTTCACATCCACTTCATTTATTTTGCAAAAACGATGACATATATATGACACTTCCACGACAATTTTTTTTACCACTTAAATGGCATAAAAAGGGCAGAGGATAAAGGGCACAAATGGGCATAAATGGCACATGCACAAAGTGTCACGACACATAAATGGCACATATTTATACCTATTTTTGTAGTAGTGAAGCCAGACCAAGTTTGAGTTTTTTCATAATGGCTTGTGGAGCACTTGAAGACCTTGAATATAATGGAATATTTGCAAAAGGTTTAAAAAGTACACTCCCAATATGATCTTTTCAATTTATAAATATGTGTCTATTATACCCCTTAGGGTCTATTCGCACCTATGGTTAAGTTTAGTTAAGTTAATTTTTACCATTAAGTTAAGTTAACACTAACCAGGTGATTGCCTTCACATCCAAGCTAGTTAAAAATTTTAGTTAGGCTAACTTAACGAAAAACCATTTCGCACTCGTTTAGTTAAAAAAATTGGTTAAAAAATAACTTAATTAGCTAACTAAATGCTTTCGAACATGTCTAGTTAAGTTAGCCAAAGGCATAAAAAATTATAAGCACATTTAACTAAACTTAAAGTGACCTCTATGAGGTCATTTAACTTTTAGTGCTAATTTTTAATTTAGTTAACTTTTAGTTAATTTTTCTAACTTGACTGAACAAAGTGCGAAGACAAGTTTAGTTAGTGTTTTTGGAAAAAAGTTAACTAAATTCTTAACTATATTTCTTAACTATATGCTAACTTAACTAGAGGTGCGAATGTAAATTTAGTTAAAAACTATATTTTAACTTAACTTAACCGCGGGTGCGAATGTTCCCTTAGGCATTAGAATATGCCCATGCGAGGGTTTACATTTAAGGGGCAGAGTATCATCACACCAAATTTACACCATATTTTTCCATATCTCCTTCAACGTGTGAAGGTCGAGCTGATAGCCGAGAATCAAGGCGACATGATGATTGCTGCAATGTGAGTTAGGCCTCAAAACAGGTAAATTGATTCCATTTTCTTTTTTTTTTCTTTTTTTTTATTGACTATAGGTCACGTGGCAGAGGATCACTGGTCTAAATGCCAATATGCATAACTGGAGACTGTTTGAAGCGAGTGCAATGCCTCTAAGAACTGTTCGAGCATTGCTCCTACACCAATGATATAGACACCAATGGGGCAACGAAAGATGAGCAGGCACCACCACAGAGCACAACCCAACCGGATGGGATCAAAGTTGAATGATCTAAATTGGGATAGACAATCATTTAAGGTTGAGATAAAATTCGATTCAACATCCAAGGTTAGCCATGCGGTGGAACAAATATAAATTTCTTTCTTGGCAATTAACTTTACACTAAAATCGGGATACATCACCATTAACCTTGTTACTTGTTACTGATTTCTTGAAGTGTTCCATGGGTAAGACCTCTTAAACCATAGCATAGAGACTAAAGAAGCGGAAGGAATTGAACCCTCCAACATTATTTGTGGTTCCACAAGCCATGAACTTAACCTACAACCTCAAAAATAACAACAGGGGACAAAATGACCAAAACTAGCTAAGCTTGCAAAACACACATATTAATTAGTTCTCTTTTGCTGCTTGTCTAGAAGCTACTAGCGATGGTCATTCGATTCTGGAAGAAACCAAAGACAAGATTGGAAGAAACCGCTTGAATAATACATGGCTCGATATTGAGTTTCTGCTCTCTGTGCCAATGCCCTCGGCAAGTTTGACTGTTTGCGTTGCTTCTAGCAAAACCCTAAATAAAAAAATACCTAACCCAAAAAATAGAAATATCCAAATTAAACATTGCCACATTTTTTATGTTATCTACTTATTTTAGAAGGCTACCTTGAAAAGCAATTTTGTATGCTTGGATCAAACCAGCCTAGCCACATCATTTTTCTACTATTTTTCATATGAATATATCACCTAACTATTGAAAATCTTATATTATCCCATACATTTTCAAAAGGGAAGATTACCAAAATACCATTAAAGTTTGCCAAAATTACCAAAATGCCACTAAACCCAGTGGTATTTTGGGAAAATTGGCAATAATATTTTTTCAATGATCTAAATGCAAATTTGCCCTTCAGATGAATTGTAGATTAAGCTGAGATATTTCCAACAAGCATAAGATCATTCAGTTCTAAGACTACAATCTCAAGTTATGAGATTTTTCATTTCTCAAATTCTGAAGAACTCAAGAGCTTATAACTTGAAATTTCCATATCCAATCAAGACGATCTTATGCTTATTGGAAAGATCTCAGCTTAATCTACAATTCTTTTGAAGGGCACATTTGCATTCAGATCATTAAAAAAAATATTGCCAATCTTCCCAAAATACCACTGGGTTTAGTGGCATTTTGGTAATTTTGGCAAACTTTAATGGTATTTTGGTAATCTTCCCTTTTTCAAAATTGCATAACCTTATCATGCAAAACCTAGGAACTCTACACGTGGCGCCTCTATTAACATTGCATTTAAATTCTCCATTCCTTATCTAAGGAATAATCCATGCAACTAAATAGTTAGCCTCTAGTCTTAACTTGCAAACTTCTTCGGAATGATTTTTCCCATAGTCTGATAGTCTTGCAGCTATCCCAGCCACCCTGTGACCCACTGGCTGTACTCTCATCCATAGTCTGATTATGGGTTTATGGTCTGCCAACTATTCTAATCACCTCGTGTTGCCCTAGTGGTACTCCCTGATAGAGAATACAGACCGTACTAAACAAGCAAAATCGTTTAAGTGAACTTGCTTGGCTCCTGTAGGCAATTTTGGAAGCCATTAAAGTAGGACTTCTTATTTGAGTGTCCAAAATTTTAATATTGAATGCTCAACTTTGCCCTTCAATGGCCCACTTTGTGTACTTCAAGTGATGGATTTGGTTAAGCTTAGGGTTTAGTAGGGTTCTTTCCTATGATCACTTGTCGTGATTGACTTTGTTCAAGAACCTTCTTGGGCATGATTCTTATCCACTTTGAAAGGTTCTCCAATGTGGGACATAATTCTTTCAGTCAATCCCATAAGAGGAATTCTCTGTGCTTGGCATTATACTAGTAAACGGGTTAGCAAGACAATTTAGCAAGATGTTGCTATTTAAAAGAAGGCTGAAGAAGGTTCCAATCCCCCACTGATCCAAAAATCATTGGTGTTGCTCTCCCTAAAAGTTCCAATTTAAACAATAAAGAAGAGGCAACGTTCGCGTAAATCAGGAATTCGTCCAGTAAGCGACAGGAAAAAACCTTGAAAATGGGCAAAATCAGTTGGGTAACCCCAAAAACAGGTGGACACTTTTGGCAGATAAGCATGAAAAAAGAAGGCACGAACATCTCACTTTGCACAAAATATTACAAGCTACATTATGATTTGAGATGTTTCCACATTAATCTATGTGGAGGTAGAAGAGGAGGTTAACTCTCTCCTTAAGCAGATTATGGGAAATAACCCTTGACGCCGAGAGGGGTTATTTCCCATAATCTGCGAGAGAGGAGGGTCCCAGGGATTTCACCATGTTGAAGGCGTATGTTGCAACACCGTGACTGGTTTGGGGTTTTTTTAATTTGAAGACGTCCGTATACGGATGAAGGCAAATATGGGTTTACCACCATTTTGCCGTAGGTGGTCCAGAAGGGGGAAGCTGGGCGGGAACTCTCCACCCGTATGATACGCTAGGCAGATCCGACGTTTCTGAGTTCCGAGCACATGTTTAATAGCTTAAGGTTTTATAATAGCTTAAGGTTTTATAAGGAGTCACGATTTTAGTTTATTGCACGCAAGAGATCGCCTGCAGATTTGAAACAGAGGTCGCCAAGTAGAGGGTTTGCAGGTAAAGTTGAAGCTGAGGGTTTGTGCTTTGTTCTAAGCTTCTATGCTTATACATCAAACTTTGTGATGCAGGTTTCCTGCGTGAGGCTTTCCCTCGAAGGCTGTTGTTTTGGTAAAGATCTCATTACCTTGGCATCTGAGTGTTTCGTGTTCCTTTGTGGCCAGAAGTTGAAGCGTTGAAAGGTATTTGAGCTCAAAAATAAGGCCTCAGAAAGTGCTCATGGCAGCAGGTGATACATTCAGAGCAACAGCCGGGGAACAGCTAGAAGTATGGGCAGAAAGGACGGGCTCAGAGATTTGTATGCAGGGGGAGAGAAGGCACGGCCAGCATCAGGTATGGTAGAACAACTTAGCCTTATCAGCTATGCCCTTTTCCTAATGCCTCTCCTTTTTTATAAGGCTTGCTGGAGTCTTGGGAGACAACACGGACCCTATTTCGTATTGATCTTGTTGCATGTCATCAGTTGAGTGCCCCTTGTTGGTGGATACCTGTGGAAAATAATCTTCCACTTTGTGCCTCGGTTCATCCATTAACTCAACGGTGTTGGAGGTTAGCAGGAATCTGGACAGTTGCGGCATGGTATGACTCTGGCCAGTTAGCGACATGGCAAATCTTTCAAACAAAATTCTCATTGTCTCGATGGGACAGATCTATTTGGCAAAAGATTGCTAGTACTCTGCCATTGGTTGCTCCAGATGCTATTGAAGGGTGCATGTGGGTTTCCCACCAGAGTGTTTACGAGCATAGGTTTGTGAACTCTATGTATAAGCTGCTTGTCAACTTGGGCTTGGGATAAACTACTCCATCCTAAGGTGGCGGTGCTGTGGTGGCAGATTCTTCACAGATGCCCTCGTGTGAACGTGCTTGTCCACAGATTTGATCCTCGAGTGTCAGCACTCTGCCCACTGTGCAAGCAAAGGGATGAGACCATTGAGCATTGTTTCTTTTTATGTGTCCATCTCCAGTCTGTTTGATCTTGGCTGCTTTCTCTTTTTCATGTGACATTGACAAGTCAGCAAGTGCTTCTGGCTATTTATCCGGATGCTTGGAGTAAGTTGCGGAGCCAAGCATTTCATTTAGCATCAGGATGGTTGTTGTGGTCCATCTGGAAGCGCAGAAGACTGTGTATCTTTCAGGGTTTGGATATTCCTCCTGCAATTGTCCTCCAGGACGCACAAGCTAGAATCGCTAAGGCATACCATTGTTCTTCGCTTGCTCCTGCCAAGCGACAGTTGATATTTGAGTCCTACTTGAGTGTGCTGTCTTATGCATAGGCTGGTGGTTCTACTCAGTGGATCATGATTATCCTCTGAGACTTTATTCCCGCCTCTTGCTTTTGGCTTGGAGTTTCAATAAAGTTTGTCGTTCTTCAAAAAAAAAAAAAAGAACAACTTAGGCTTATGCAACTCTAATGTGTAATAAAGTCAGATATTTTCAACAAAATTCTGTTGCTATGAGATTGATCTGCATGAAAAATAAGTCATGCATGTCAAATGGTGTAGTCAATTAGTGTAAGGGTGATCTGAGTCAATCTAGGAAACCTCCTTCAGCATCTTGATAAGGATGTGTGGATGGTTTCCTTCTCGTTTAAGTACCTATTTATCTTTGCTGAATTATGGCATTTGCTTCACGGTGGGATCCTTTTTAGATAACCAATACCATTATGGTAGTTTTATGTAGTGCAGAAATACGATATGCATAGCTAGGTTTTTATAGTATTGTCTCAAGCTATGAGATGGGCTGTGGAGGAGAAATTAGATATTGTCATAGCAGACACTTCAGGCCGTAAGTAAGCATTATTCTTAGCCTTCATGTTTTGAGTAATTTGGAACAAGGGCATAAATGAGGTTATTTAATGGTTGTGCAGGGCTTCATACAAATCATAACTTGATGGAGGAGCTCCGTGGTTGTAAGCGTGCAATTACCAAAGTCATATCAAGTGCCCCAATGTAAGTCATCTCTATTTGCATCCAAAGCTTAAGGCCTGATTCACCTTCTATGAGGTCTGTGCAATTTTTACTTGGCATACATCCTATTATGGTATTCATTTTCGTTTCCACCAATGGCATATCTTCTTTCATATTAAGCTCCGTGTTTTTGGGTACAGGAGGAAGGGATGGGGCCGTTTGAGAGTTCTGCTATGAGGATGACTAGGCATGGAGTCTATGGGTTGGGTCATTTAAAGGGTTGTTTCTGATGCATGGTGCTGCTACCTGACATGTGATCCATGCTATTTGACATGTGAAGCCAAGTTTTACCTCTATATTCTCATGAACTTGTCTAGCATTTTAAGTTTTGTGCATCTAGTCTTTATGTTCTTATTTAAGAACAGTCTAGGTTAGAAAAAGCTTCTCATATTAAAGAAGGTTTTAGCTTTCATTTTGCAGGTTTTATGTTCTTATCTAAGAACAGTCTAGGTTAAAAAAAGCTTCTCATATTAAAGAAGGCTTTTTTATCTTTTATTTTGCAGGTTAGTAACCAGAGCGGCAGATTGCAGGAAGATTCACATGTATGAGCTGACATACAAATAGCAAACAATTAATTGTATGGTTGCCTTAACTATATTTCAAGTGCGTATCATGGACTGCAGCTCTCCGTGCGGGCTTCCTCGCCTCCATGTGCCCTTGGTTAAGTATGATTTTCTATTCCTTTCACATGATATTTACTTCTGCTTAATTGAATGAGCAGCTTTTTGACATATGAACATGAGCTTTATAGGGTGGTATAACAATAGATATAAGATACTCAGAACATAATCTTATTCTATTGCGATGTTTAATTGTTGCTTACTAATTGATCTAAATATGCGTCGGTTGGTATAGGAGGTTCTATTGGTGCTTGACGGCACAACAGGAAGCTCGAGAATTTCATCACGTATGTTCTTTTCAGAATTCATGCTATGCACAAGAAACATGGAGGTAAATACAATATGCTGGTTATTCTGTTTGCACAGATGATAGGCATTACGGGATTTGTATTGACGAAGCTGGATGGTACATCTCGGGGAGGATGTGTGGTATGTAATTTCCTTTAATTTGGGGACCATGTTAGAAACAAAATGCCTATTTGTGCGAGTTAATTTATGTCCAGGTAAGCGTGGTGGATGAGCTCGCCATTCCAGCAAACAGAGAATAGCTACAAAGCATGGCCTAGAAGACAAGTTGTTGGGCTAAGCATGACCGAGAATTTTTTTTCTTTAAAAGCATGGCGAGCTTGGCCCGTAGCAAAGCTTGACCTGTATCAAAGGCATCTTGTCATGGCCATTATTATTCTCTGAGCAAGAAATAGAAGCACAAATGCTTTGCAACTGCCAGACCTGTGGCTCCGACCACTCTGTAAGCGCAATTAAACGGATTCATCGTGCTTTACTTGTAACACAAAAATTCATCAGTTATGCTAAAACATTCCTAGAACATAGAATATGCAAAAGAATGAACATCCATCCATTATGCTGAAACGTTCCTAGCATCTTATAATTATTCTATTCAAGCCGATGCAGAGAACTAGAGAATGTTGCAAAGGTTAAAAAAGGGGCAAACAAAGACCATGTTCTGACGAGATTCGGCACCAAACACAACACATAAGGATATTGAAGAAATTGAAGAAAGCTAATAAGCCAAGAGACATTATGGGAATACCTTGTCCTTTCATGGCGACCATAGCTGCCGACTTACTCAATGAAGAAGACATGAGAAATTTAATAGGTGCGACTTACTCAAAGAAGAAGACATTGAGAAATTTAAGGCTGGAATGTGGCATTCTTTTATCCCGCCAGAAAAAGAAACTACTGTGCTCAAATGTTATCAACATTAAGCGAAGGTGGAAGAGCTTGAAAATGACAAAAGAGCCTGATGGAGCTCCATCGCCGGTGTTGATCGATGCGGAGCCGATGCGGAGCAAGCAGGGGATAATGGACGGATATGATTATGGAGGAGCTACGTGGCAATCTCATAACTGTTAGATTAGAATAAAAGAATATTCAAAAGATTATTGTGATAATCTCCTAGAGATTATCGTGATAATCTTCAGCAATCCCAAATTCCATGTTATAACCTATGTTTGATCCAACGGCTGCAGACGGTTGGATCGTGATAAACTACAAGACCTGTGGTTCAATGATATAGCAGATCTGTAATGCATGGAAGGAAGAAATACTTTTGCCATAAATTCCATGATATAAAAGGAAAAAAGGAGAAAACATTTTCTGCTACAACCAATACAGCAATTTAAAGCAGTAGTAGAAGATGCACCATGTGAAATTTAACTTGTCTAATATCAGCTGTAACATGTTTGTTGCCATGAATTTTAGTTGGTTTCATAGTAAATCGGTTTGAGGTTGAATAATACGTAGAGTATAGACTTGATAAACTGCCATTATGACCATGGTCAGCCCACAGTTTGTAGCACGCCCTAAATTGCCAATTAAAAATTTGACGCAGTGGAAAACTGGCAGCATCTTTAACTGCATAAAATGTACCACACTGTCAAAAGAAACAAACACACACTTTTATTAAGAGATATAGCAAACTGTCTAACCATACCATGCCAATGAACATGCTTCATTCACCCTGGTAACTTCCTGCTGCTTTGATACTACTGGTTGCTCGGATTTTAAACCTTCAGCTTGATATTTCTTGCTTGGGGGTGTTTTTGAAGGAGTTACTTTCCGTTTCTTACAGGATCTGTTAAGACTCTCTTTAATTTCTACCTTACTTTTGTCCTGGAGAACTTTTTTCTCTTCTGGGACAACTTGTTTCTCTTCCTTGGACGCCGGTGGCACTGTGATAGGTGCAGGAACAACTGCAATGGAAACAAATTTAGCAAAACAAAAGCACTTCCAACAACTTTGCATGGCATGCCTTACCTTCTTCCAACTCTGTGGATTGTATCGCTATAAGGGCAGTGCGTGCAGCTCTAACTTCAGCATCTTTTTTGTTTTTTGAAGCACCGCCTGAATAAAATGTGCCATTAAGTTCTACAGTAGTAATAAAGGTTGGTGAATGATCCTCTCCAGATTTCGCAGAACGGTAGATAGGAAGTGGAAAGCCATGTTTCTGTGCATACTCCTGCAATATATTTTTACAAAGGCCAGATTGCTGCTGCACAAAAAGAGAACAAAGAAAATTATACGCAAAATAAAGAAAAATATGTTGATGAGGCAGGAGCAAACGAATATCTGTATCTCACCAATTGAGATTGTCCAACAGGAACATTTTCAGTTTTAAGAATGGCATCAAGGGCTATCTTTGCAGCTGCATGCTCCGCAGCCTTCAAATTTGGAAACCCTGGGTCAGATTCATAGCTAGAGCCCTTAACAATCACAGTAGCCTTGAACTTTGGTTCATGGGAAGCCCCTTCCTTTACTGAGTCATATATGGGGGGGGGCCAAGAAAACTTTTGTGTGTACTCCTGAAGTTGGCTCTTGTACATTGCTTCCTGTAAGCCAGCAAGCCATTCATTAAAAACATCCATATAATCAGCTAAAACTTTACTGCTATCCTTCAAGTCCTGCTTATTTGACTGCTAATTCTTACATTCTTTTATGTATCAAAGACTATTTGGAACCTACGAAAGACCTTACTATTCCATGAGACCAAAATATGAAAGTGGTGTATAAAGTTGAGATTAACAAAGACCTGCAAAGAAAATAGCATAATTAAATGCAAGCAAATGTTACTGGAGAAAACTTAAATTGCGAGCTTAATAAAAATCAACGGGATGATCCAGGTCATGTCCAACATTGAACACTTTGTTTGAGACCCAGACACAGCAATAGCCTGAAGCATAACACTTGACTATTGTATATAGATGGCAAGAGAGGCGCCTTCCATCGTAAATCTCAGTTAAATTATAGATTTTTCATATACAGTAAATACTGAAGCAAATCCATGTTGGCTAAGTGGAATTATGCAGATAAAACTCACCTAGTACCATACAAACTGCCATGTAGAGAGTTGGATAGTCATATATGACCCCACTAACTTCTACATCACTAGGACCAAATATTAAGATGCAATTAAAGTTTGCTGGGGTCAGATATGACTGTCCAAATGTGTTCATAAAGACCGACTCAGCTTGATCGTAAGTATCAAATGGATCTTACCGACTGAGACTCAAAACTCCTGTAACTTTGCTCATCCGTCAAAGAAGTCTCATTAAACATCTGGAACTTTCTACTAATATAAAACAATAAACACATGCATAAAGCCCAAATCCTCGTCTTCAAGCTAAGCCACCAATGTGCCTAAAAAACTTCATCAGTGCCATCAACTGATGTGATAATTTTGAAGTTGTTAAAATATAGACAAATGTCTCGTAGCCTATATGCTGGGAGTTCCTGCCAAATCTTGCTAACAAAAATGGATCCATTTCCCCGCTACTTATCATGACAAAAGACGCTGGGATTAATTATGTGTACAAGCTTGACAAGAATATTTCTATAAAGACCAAAGCCCTATAATGTCAATGATCTGAGCGAACTAAGCGTAAGACTTGAAGATTCCAGCGTTAAGAGGCATTCCACAAAATGTTTGTCACCTGCGATGTTGAACAAGCTAAACAAGCAGCCTAGTTCATTTAGCTGCTACTTCTAGTCTGCCTAAATACTATGCAGCAGTCAAACGGGACACTGTTTTTCGGTACAAAACAAAAACCACAAAATGCATATGAGCGCAATCAGTAAGATCCGACAGACCTCTATTTGCTCCGAAACGTGATCGATTTAGCCCTTGCAGCGTCCACAAAGCAACGCTTTTCACCTCCTCGTAAATATAGATTTACAGCCGCAGAGATAGGGTTCAAGCATGCAGGATAACACAGCCCATTATCAGCCGTCCATGGCCGATAACGGGTACCAATCAAGGCAGGTAGGGAGTGAGAATAACGTGCTCACTATTTAGTTAGCAGAATGAAATGAAATGAAACAAAATCAGTTTTGAAGATACAAAATACCTTTAAAGTTCTAATATTTAGTTGGAAGGCTCCTCTTGAAGGTCGATTACAAGGACTGCTTTAGTATTCGGCTAGCTAAATTTATTAAAAATTCGAACATGTAAATTCTTTCTATTTTAATTTGTTTTCATCATGCAAAATATCACGTACCTCGCAACACGCAGGTAGGGAGTGAGAATAACGTGTATTTGTTATTTATGAAACGAAATACTTAATACATGTAGAAGAAGGTATAGTAGAAATGCCTCTGTGTTGCAGGGGCCTTTAAATAACTAATTTGCATTCAATGACCTTTAAATTTCTAATTCTAGAATGGGACTCGCAAGAAACCAACAAACCGCCCATAGGCTTCTCATTCATCTCAGCAGACAGTGGGTAGCCGCACACATGCGAACTACCCACGAAAAATAAAGGGAAAATCCAATTATATCACTTGGACCCCAAAAAATACAATGCTAATAGATGAGTGGCTGATGTACCTGCCGAAAGCTTATCACCGGGATTAAAAAACCCGCCCTTTCGGGTTTTCGAGGAAAAACCCTAGTGATAAGCCTTCGGCAAGGGGCTTAGACAAACGTAAGGCATAGAAATCGCTCCCAAAAACCCCCGCATGGAGAAGTCGAAACAGATGCCGCTCGCCAACCTGTACCTGCACATCACCACCACAACAAACGCGACAACACAAACATGTATTCGGCTACAAGGACTGCTTTAGTATTCGGCTAGCCAAATTTATTAAAAATTCGAACATGTAAATTCTTTCTATTTTAATTTGTTTTCATCATGCAAAATATCACGTACCTCACAGCACGGCAGGTAGGGAGTGAGAATAACGTGTATTTGTTATTTATGAGAAGAAGGTATAGTAGAAATGCCTCTGTGTTGCAAGGGCCTTTAAATAACTAATTTGCATTGTTGAGTCGGATTAGGAACATGGAGTTCTCGTTTAGAGAATTCAAACAACCCCGCCCTTTCAGCGACTTCACGATTGGCCCCTTCAAGAGGGTCGCCTACAGTGGCAGTGGAAAAAATAACGGATTCAAAGAGAGCAGGATCCATTGGCGCTGTGGCCTAAAGAGTAGGGAGCTTTGGAGAGGCAGCCATGGCGATCGACGAAGGAATTTAGGTGGCGAAAGACGGAGAGTGAAGAAGTTGCAACTGCTTTTAGGGCGCGCGTCTATTCAGGAAGATTTTTATAGACAACCTCAAAAGTGGAATCTGAACCGTTGATAGTGCCAGATGGCGGTAGAGATGAAAGAAGCTTCCGGAATGCAAAAATATTGGTTTAGTCCCAGAAAGCAACTAAGAGTGTACCAAGGGTGGAGATGAACTGAAGTGAATGATCTGATGGGACGTCGTGGTGAGGTACAAATAATGATTTTGGTGTTTAGTGAGCATAATAAAGATGGGCAACTCGAGAGTCAGCCGGTTTAAAGAAAGGTGGTGGTAGAGACAGCAGTGCAGGGAGAGAGTATCGTGACTAGATTTGCGGCGAGATAGCAGAATCTTGGATTGGAATGTACCTTGCATGCAGACACGTCAGCAGAAATTTGATTGGGCCACAACGGCAGCCCACAGGCGGTAGGACTATATAAGACGAGCAAGGTTCGAAAGGAGAGCACCAATTTGCGAGGATGGAGATGCCCAACACTATGCCAAAAAACTGCAACAAATGGATCACCTGCCAGATGACTAACTTTGATCTCTGGAAGCTGAGGAATCGGGGAATCCCCATGGACGAGTGGTTGACCCGGTCCGGCGGACAATCCGCACTGATGATTTAACCCTCGTGGGGCGTGGTCCGGATCTTCGGGCTGAACCCGGAGCAGCACTGCATTCGATCCCGCTACCGCGGCCGTTACTAATCCAGAGTAGCCAGGCTTTTTAAATTAGGATTTTGTTCATAGGGCGGACCGGAGCCCTTAGCGAATAAATATGAGCGAGGCCCAAGCTTTTTTTTTTTTTTTTTTTTTTTTAATCATATGTTTCTGCTTGTGCCTTATGGGTGTTTTGCACACAATAAGGTTAGTGTCTAAGAGTTGCATGGTTAACTTTATTAGATACATGTGTTAAACATTAAGATCTATTTATGGGGTGCCATGGAAGGATAAGGAGGGCACCATTGACATTACCTTAGTGTTGAAAAGGGAACTTAAGCTATAGCGTAAAAAATAAGACCTATAGGGTATTTTCCCCTTTTCTTTAAAATAAGAGCATATGCCAGTTTAAGGAACCGTGATAATTTATGACGAATTTTAGGGTTTTGACCATAATGTAGCAGGGGAGCCCGACTCCAAATGTGGCTTTGATGACCCTTTAATGAAAAAATTTTTCTAAGATTGAGGCTGGATATTTGGTAATGGGCTTTAATTCCGATGGCTGGTCTGGTAGCCATACTTCTGAGGATGAATATGCGCCAGATGTAGAAACGGAAAGAGAACTCCTTTGGTGCAAAAACACAGAAAAATTTGAGAGGTTAAGGATGAATAGGAGAGGTGCTGGTCGCGGCTATGACACCAAACGTGGCTTTGAAGGAACCAGAGGTGGTTATTTGGCTAAAAGGGGCAGCAGCTTTAATCGAAATCCGGCAGGATTCTACAGAAGCAATAACAGTAATGAACATTTTGTGCCTGAGACACAGCCAAATGAAGAAGATTTGGACTCTGACAATGAAGACCTACAGGTATAATGCAATGTAAAAATTTGCTGGGCTTTTTATGAAAACTTTTTTTAGTATTTGCTTACGGTTGGTGCATGATCCGACCTGTTATAAAGCTGAGTTATTGGTTAACGCTTGCAAATGCATGGAGGTAAGCATGTTAACAGAATATCTAATACATGCAAAGAGTAAGTACTTTTTGCAATAAGGGTGAACGATATTTCATATTCTGATTTCTGTTGCAGTAAATGGTCTACCGTGATTATGGGTTATAGATAAAACAAATGGGTTGAATATAGGCCAGGGCAGCCCCTTTGCAAACTGATTACTGGCGTTTCTCTTCTGATAGATTAAAATGTCTCAGTAGTGTGTTAAGATACTATATAATAAATCCTCTTGTGACCTTAAGACTAGACCGATTTTTTCTGTTTGATAAAGCTGTTTGATGGTTGAAGATGTTAGACTGTACATGTTTAATAGATTCTCGGACATCAAGAGCAAAGGGTGCATTAGGTGAAGGGCGAAGAGCCAAGAATCACCTAATGTACCTTTTGGCCTTGGGTCGATTAATGGGAGTCTATCGCTAACGTGCTCATGGTTGGCCGCAGTACGTGGTGATTCTTCTCCTAATGCATTCTCTTTCTTCCGTTATGATGTAAGGGTGGTCAAACGGATGTACTAGGTCTAAATGAATCAATGTGGTTGATGGACTTAATCTGCTACAAAGGTTAAGTCAATTTTTGGATTAATGTTTGGGATAAACAGTTGACTAGGGCTACTTGCTCATATGGTATGATATTTGAAATTTTGTGAAGTTTTGGATATCGTTACACAATGAGAATGGAAGGGCAAAACATTCTAGTGATATTTACATAGGTAACAAGCATAACTTTTAACTTATTTGGTATCCAAATCTTACAAGTAGACGCTTATATGCCTTTTGTATTCAAGGGGAAAGTTTATATGTGGATTACTACATGTATGCATGATCTTCTATTATGTCCGCACCATATTTTCGTTTTTAATTCGCTTGGATAAGCTACATTGTGCAATGACAATTCTAGGTTATATACTAAAGTATAATATGGGAAAGGATATTTTGAATGTTGGTTGGGAAACTGGTCCTACTTATCTGTATAGCTTAAATATCCCAAAGCTGAAATCTGGTAGGTGGTTGTGTGTATAAAAAATGAACCTTGCGGGGTGCAACGATTTAACCGAGAGTCAATAAAGTAGAGTAGCAATGCTACTAAACATGTAGTACCCTTTGTCAAAAATGACGGAAGGTATAATACCCTTAAAGGGGAACAGACTTTATTTTCCTAGCATAATAGATGGATATGGGCTTACATTACAGTTTTGGAACAAAGACCCTGTGGGTATTTCGATAATGGCAAATTAAGGAACAGTTACTAACACGGGTTGAAGACTAAAATAATAGGAAGGTTGAGTTCTTAGTGACCATTTAATTGGTTAACTGAGTTTAAAATATTATTGGTTGTTTCTACAGTATGTGTAGCATGGTCACAACTATGGTAATTAAGGAATTAATAATGGGATATTGAGGAACCAATATGCATAGTGTGAAGTTATATAGGTTGAAGCATACCTTAATGACTAAGGCTAGAGGCCCATCTTTTCCTCACTGATAGCAGGAGCTACTATTTGTTGGGAGTATGTAAATACTACAGTAGGTTGTATAAATTGTGCACTAAGGTGACTGCGTATAAACTTTATTTGTCCTTGTAATTATTTGGGGATGTAAATAGTAAACCTGTTACCCATAGATTGATGTACCAGACTATGATCTGCTAGATTGTAGTATGGAATGATTAGGCTACGGAGGGATTGACCAAAGTAGTCAGATGAGCTAGTAGGATTGTTGTCCGAACTAGTTTAGTCCGGGTTTTTTTTTTTTTTTGGTCATTCGCAGTTTTTTTGAATATAAATAAGATTTTGAACTCACTCTCTAATTCTGAATTTGTGTCGGTTGTGTCTGTATGAAAGAGTTTAAGGTGAAAGCCAGAGTGGGTAATGGAGTGTCATCTAACTCAACCAGTTGAAACACACTTGGCTGCACCACTTTTAGAATTTGGTAAGGACCAAACCACCTAAATTTCAATTTCCCTGAAATTTTTTTTTTATTGGAGGAAAATTTTTATACCGGGAATCATAAAGAAGAACTAAATCTTCTTCCTTGAATGTTTTTTCCTTGATGTGTTTGTCATGCCAGTGCTTTCTTAACTGTTATCTAGCAAGAACTCGAAGATAAGCATCTCTGCGAAGCTCATCTAACTGTTGTAATTGATAAACACGCTCCCGAAGAGCAGAAGGTGGATCATGCACAGTGGCAAGTTTGGAAACGAAGGAACGGAAGAACATACTCAAAAGGCATGAGAGCTTCTTGACCATATACCAATTTAAATGGTGTTTGTCCTGTTGCAATTTTGAAACTGGTATTGTAAGCCCACAAAACAATAGGTAACTTTTCCTGCCAATCAGTTCGAGAAACGTCACAAATTTTCTTCAAGAGGTTGATGAGTGTCTTATTTGTGCTTTCTGCAAGGCCATTTCCTTGCGGATAATAAGGAATACTCTTCCTGTGATGAATGTGCAAATAGTTCGTCAATTCTTTGATCGTTTGATCTACAAAATGAACCCCTCGGTCACTGACAAGTTCGATGGGACAGCCGAAGCGTGTGATGACATACGTGTAAAGGACTTTAGCCGTGCTTGCAGCAATATTATCAGGAAGTGCACAAGCCTCCGCCCACTTAATGGCATAATCTGTGAGAACCAGTATATAGCGAGCACAGGAATGCCGCGCTGGTGGATCCATGGGCCCAATAAAACCCATTCTCCATTTGCTGAAGGGTAAGGGCGTGGCAACGGGTGTTAAAGGAAGAGCGTCATGAGTCGTGGGTCGACCCACATGCTGACAGACATCACGATTGCGTGCATAGTGTAGGCGTCCTTGAAGAGCGTAGACCAGAAATAGCCAGCTAAAAGAATTTTGCGTGCCGTAGTATCACCACTAAAATGTCCTCCACCAAGACCTTCGTGGTCTTGGCGAACAATATCTGGGAATTCATGAGAAAGAACGCACCGACGCAAAACCATGTCCTTGCCACGCTTATAGAGATGTTCTGCGACCATGGTATAGTCACAGACTTCACGAACAAACTATTGACGGCGTGAGCTGAGCTTCTCAGGAGAGAGCGTGGGGTCTTCTATCGGTAAGGCACCAGAGAGCAGATATTGTGATAGTCATGAAACCAATAGGGCGTGGCCGTGACCAAGAAGAGTTGTGCATCCGGAAAAGCATCCGAAACACCCGTGGATGGGTCATGCGTTTGAATGAGTGAAAGGTAATCAGGCACAACATGTAACTTACCAACCTTATGAATGATTTCGAAGGGAGCAAAGACTTGAAGGAGCAATACCCAGTGGGCAATGCATCCCGTGGGCGTGGTTTTGTTGATCAGATAAAAGAGCGCTTGATGGTCAACAAAGAACTTGATTTTACTACCCAACAAGTAATGACGGAACCCATTGGACACAGAAGATGAGTCCAAGCGCTTCACGTTCCGTGGCAGAATAATTCTTCTCAGCGGGATTAAGTTTCCTGCTGGCATAGCGGATAGGCTTGTCAGTGTGTGAATCGTATTCTTGAGAAAGAACAACACCGACGGCAATGGCTGAGACATCAACGTGAACGTGAAAAGGCTTGTCCCATTGAGGTGGAACAAGAACAAGAGCTTGAGTGAGCAGAACCTTCAATTTCTGAAACGCTGCGTCCACCTAGGGATTCCAAGCCCAGGAGGATTCATCACCCGTGAGTTTATGAATGGGATCTGCAATGGCAGCGAGCCCTGGAATGAAGGTGGCATAATAAGTTACCTTGAACAAGAATGAGCGTGTCTCCTTGATGTTGGAAGGTGCTTGAGCTTTGAGCACACAACTGATTTTTCAGGGTCTGTAGTGATGCCATCTTTGTTCACCACGTGGCCAAGAAGGACACCTGAAGTGACACAAAAAGTGCACTTTTTGGGATTTAAACTGATACCAGATTCATCACATTTTTGGAAAACGAGCTCCAATTTGTCAAGATGGTCATCCATGGAGCTGTAAGCAGAAAAATCATCGTGAAAAACTTGCAGAAAGGCATTATCTTTCATGTAATTGTGAAAAACAGAGAGCATAATGCGCTGAAAAGTAGAGGGAGAGTTGGATAATCCAAAAGGCACCACTTTGTAGGCAAAAATGCCCCATGGCGTGGTGAATGTAGTTTTCAATTCATCCTCAGCCTTGATAGAGATTTGATTATAGCCCGAGAAGCCGTTCATAAAGGAGTACATCTCATGGCCGGCTACTATTTCAAGAACTTAATCTGATACATTCCGTGGCCTGATTAAATTTCCGGCCATCCACACAAATACGTATTTTTGAGAGCAATTACAATTGGGCTCATTCACTCGGAATGTTTGACCTCGTAAATCAATCCAACAGCCAGCAGTTTATCTATTTCTGCTTTTACACGGTCGCGATAATTGGGGTTGAGCCCGTACTGTCATTGCTAGATTGGGCGTGCATCTGGTTTGGTGGGAATGGTGAGTCCTCCAAACACTTTCTTGATTCCTCTTAAATCTTTGTAGCTCCATGCAAAGATATGTTTGAACTTCTTGAAGAGGCTCAAAGCACGAGCTTTATAAGTTTTAGGGAGATTAGCAGCCAACCGGATGGGTTAGTTGTCTCCTAGATCAATGACTTCAACTGCCGGAGTTTGAATATGCGGGATAACGTCTGTGTCTGTGATGGTGTGAGCAGGAGGTTGAAATGCCACTGGAGGTGCAGCGCTCTGAGTAGTGAAAAAGAGAGGCGGCTGAGGGTCGTCAATTAATGGTTGCTTCATGACGGCAGCTACATCAACAATACCTTGAGGAGTGTCTTCTTCAGGGAAGATGTCGACACGCTGGATCCGATTGCAAGGTGCAAGATAAGGATCCAACAAGGTGGCAACAACATAGTCTTGATCAAGACTCATATCACCCCAAGGATCAATATACTCAGGGTAGGAGGACAGAGGGAGACCTGCTGGAGGAGCCTGAACTTGATAAGATTCTGAGGCTTTTCTGAATCACTGTCAGAGAGGGATGGTTCAACGTGTTCGATGGAGATGAGTTTATTTGTTTCAAGATCCATCGTGGCATTAAATGCCATTAGTAATGACGAATTGATCAGTAGTCCAGTAATGAATGCTTTTAGCTTGGCGGTGAAAGGGTCGCCCCACCAGCATTTCATAATCACCCGAATCTTCATTAGCTTTCCAAATGCCAAATTCCAAGGGAAATTTAAGATCTTCAATACTGATATGGAGAAGAGGAGTGATGCCTTGAGGGCGTGTGATGTGGTCGTTGGCGAGCTTAATGTCATAAGGAGCACGATAAAGTTGAGTGATGCCCAGTTGTCTCCGAAGTTTGTCCGTAATGAGGTTGATAGCGCTACCGCCATCAATCTGCACATGATTGTAATGTTGATTTCCAACAGTAGCGTGTATCGTGGGAGTGGAAGTGGCTACTGCTCCGACTAGAACGGTGGGCAGTGGCAACTCTCCTTGAGTGCAGGACACAGCTTGAGAATGGTAGCAAGACTGAGTGGAATTTTAATTTTTGTAAGCTCCTCTTGGAGTTCCAAAGGAACATGGGAAAAAAGATCAGCGGGATCCAACGATGCAGGAGTTTGAGGCATAGACGCAGAGACTTCCTTGAGGAGTTCAACTTCAGCAGCTATGTTCGGATACTGTTGGGTTTCTTGACGTTGAAGATGCATCCTAATGCTGTTGCGCGCGCATGAACATTAGCAAGCATGCGTCCTTCAGCAGCTTGCATAAGTTTGAGAATACTCCGGCTCATCTTAGGCATTACATGAGGCATAAGCTTGTCAAGATCAGGGGCAAAATGGACCGTCTTGTGGGCCTCATGAGGAATAGTGTCCACTGCAAAAGCAGGTTGCATGTCGTGAGGAATAATCTTCAAGGGGCGTGAGCCCCGGGTTTGGCGGGAGACCAGACCAACCCAATTTGATTGTTGAACTGAAGGATTAAGGGCTTGATATATTTCTTCTTGAGCTTGTTGATCTAGAGCTTTGGATGGAGCTGCTGGTTGAGGTCGTTGTTATTGAGGTGGCAGAGGTGGTTTCTTCAAAACTGGTCGAGGGCCCTGTTTACCATTGGCGACCCACAATTGATAAGCAGTGAGATGAACTGAAGCAGTTTGATTGGTGCCCAGAAGCTGAACCTGGACCTGAGGAAGTTGAGGGCACGCCGTGGTGGTGTGACCCCATTCTTGACAATGATAGCACTGAGCTTTAGAAGGATTGAAGGCGCTGCATGAAGGTTGATCCCTAGATTGCTGAGGTTGCTGAGATTGTTGATATGGTTGTTGCTGATATTGCTGCTGCTGTGGATATTGTTGAGGCGTGGTTTGAACTTGAAAGACCATTTTTTGCCTAAAGGGTGTAGGATGAGCACGAGTACACTTTTCAGTAGAGTGATTACACATATTGCAGCGCTTGCAGTGAGGAGGACCATTGGTAGAATTACATTCGTTGGCGAGGTGGCCTTGATACTTGCAGATGTGCCACCAAATTTGACTGCGTTGAGGAGGAGCAAACCGATGAGGTTGTACAGTATTTTGAGGAACCATGACGGGAGGCATGAAGGGAAGCTCCGTGAGGGGAACACCACGGGAAGACACATTGATAAAATGGTTAACCAATTCAATGGCTTGATCCAATGTCTTGAGGCGCAAATACTCTGTCATAAGACGAATATCAGGCGGAAGATCTTGCAGAAACCAAACCAGAATCTGGCTCTGCATGGGATACTCTTTAAGCTTACTCACAAGAATATGGAGACGATCCGCAAAGTCACAGGCAGACTCCGTGGGTGGTTGTTGAAGATCATTAGCTGCTTCATGAGCTGTTGATCATCATCCGTGGTGCAATAATGAGAGAGAAATGCAGTCTTCATCTCTTGCCAATTTTGTTTCTAGTGACTTTTATTTGCCATGAGCCACTGATGAGGAACGCCACGTAGCATGGTGGAAAAAATGTGGAACTTAAGTTGAGGCTGAGAATGGCCATTCAGAATAGCTAAGGCTTCAAATTCCTCCATGTGAGCCTCACTTTGATCAAGGGGCTTTCCTTTGGCATTCCCAAAGATCGAATATGTGAGCTTGAGATTGTGAATAGGTGGCGGGATCTGAACTTGTGTATAGAGTGGCGGAGCATAAGTAGGAATATAACCTTGAGGCACGGGCTGAGAACAAGGTGGTGGCATGGAAACCGTAAAACCAGGAGGTCCCGAGAGAGGGGCGTCAGCGGGCAATGTGCCGTGGGTGCCATCCTCATTTAATTTGAGATCAGTAATGTTGTAAACGGGAACTGAATGGTGAAAGGAGGGTGAAGACTGGAATTCATGAACATGAGAAGGGCCAAAAGAGACCTGGGGATAGCCCATGCCTTGCTGAGGAGAAGATGGCTGTGAAGGCAAGGGAGTATGACGACTGTGGTTGAGAATAGTGTTTACAGGTAGGGGGAGACCCCGGCCTGGAACTAACACGAGGAGTAGGAGGTGCCGACTGAGCACGTGAGCGGAAACGACCTCCTTCAATGTCATAGTTAGAATCATACATTTCACGAGCAACATCTCGGCGTTGATGGCGTTCCAATAGAGCCGCAGTTTGGCTGAGGAGTTCCTCTGGAGTGAAGGCACGAGCAGACATCTTTGAGGAAGGAAAAGAGAACTAAGACCCGGCAGCGGGGATAGTGTTTAGGGTCTGAGTTTGGGATCACCTGCGAGATAGCCCTTTATAAGGACTCTTGAATCAAGCAAGGAAATCTTAGATGAGTGTCACGCGAGATTTTTCAAAGAGAATAGAAGGAAAGATAAAGAAAGAACAGAATTGAAGAGACAATATGCAGAAAATATGACTTCCTTGATATCAACCTGAGTACATGAACTCTCGTCAAACGGGAGGAATAAAGCGAGACAAGGCTAAAATCTACTCAAGATCTAGCTCTATTGACATATATAGTACAATGGCCTCGGGCCCAAAATAGGTAGATGGCAGATCTCGGTCAGCAACTCCTGGATCAACGCATGAATTCAGGGAATCTGTCAGCACCTTCATTAGTGCACGGAATCCCCCTAAATTAATGCCGCACTTCCCGGGGGCCGTCATTTATCCGTTCTGGCTCTCTTCTTTGACGGGGGCATGGACCTCTACATGGCTTTGGGGGGGGGGGAGGCGTGTTCTGCTACCTGACGCTTGACCTACTCCCTTGTTTCTGGCCTATTGCATGGAACTTAAGAATAGTCATGTGCCTATCAACTTCATGATGTGTCTCAACCACTATGTAATTGTTTTCCATAATTAATGATTAAAAAGCTTCATTCTCTCTCTCTCTCAAAAAAAAAAAAGGTTCTACCTCCTGGAACGTCACCTCAGGACCTTCTAGTGAAGGGAACATCACTCCCGAGCAGTGGAGGCAATACTTGCAATAGCTTTACGACCCTCGTGGTGCACAAGCAGCATTACCCCTGTAAGAAGGCCCATTGCTGGAAATCACAGAGTCAGACGTGGACCACGGCTTACAGCATCTTGCAAATGGGAAAGCGCCAGACCTGGATGGTATGCAGACAGAATTGCTCAAGTGGGCAGAGCCGTCCATAGTACCGGTATTTCCCACCTTGTTCAACAAGGCATTATAAGAAGGCTTCCCACTGCAGTGGACCAATAGCATAGTTGTTCCCATCTATAAGGCAGGTGACTCGCACTGCCCAGCCAATTACTGAACAATCATGGTTAGTTCGGTGTTTGCAAAACTGCTCGCTAGGATTTTCGAGCAGTAGTTGACGAGCTAAGCAGAGGCAGCAGAGGTGCGGGCCCTCACCCAGGCAGGATTCAGACCTCGACACTCAACCATTGACTACATCTTCACGTTGCAGACTCTGGTTGAAGACAGCAGGAACTGCCGGCAAGACCTATATTGTTGCTTCGTGAATTTTGCGAAGGCGTTTAACACTATGCCTCGTGAAAAACTATGGGCAAGATTGCGACAGCTGGGGGGTTCATGTAGATTTGCAAAATGCAGTGTACAGGTTATATGAGAGATGCTCGGGTCGGTTGCAGCCGACAAGCCAACCATTTGATAGTAGTATTAGGGTTCGTCAGGGATGCCCTCTCTCCCCAACATTGTTTGGGCTTTACATTGATCAGTTGGAGAGCTGGCTTGTTGATAATGGGGGCGATGGAGTTCACCTTCTGCATCATATCATCAGTAGTTAATATATGCTGACAATGTGGACCTCCTAACTTACACACCAGCGGACATGCAGCGCCATCTCGATGTCCTGGACACATTATGCCAAGCGACTGATATGCACGTCAACTTGGCCAAGACTAAGGTGGTCCTCATATCATCTTCACATCAGCCGAGGATCCTCTCCTTCAGTTATCGAGGGCAGAATATGGAAATGGCACTCACATACAAATATTTAAGAGTGGAATTTCCTTCTACTATGCACTGGGACACATCCGTACGACTACGAGTGACAGCGGGCTGGAAGGCACTATATGCAATGCAAAACAATAGTCATAGAGCAGAGTTGTATGATTGGGCCCATCAGTCGCATGTGTTCAAGGTCTTACTGGAGCCTGTCCTTTTATACGGGGTTGAACCAGTAGTGTCCCTCGCTACCTATAATGACTTGGTGGAAGTGCATAAGGCCTTCTTGGTACGAGCACTAGGGGTGAAGTCCACAGTCCCATATCAAATTCTGATGCAGGAGACGGGTTTCTTGCCTCTTCAGAGGGCGCCCCTTGATCGTCACATTGTCTACTTTTAGAAGGTGATCAATATGGACGATGCTCGTCTCCCTAACCTAGCTTATATCATGGCAATGGTGCCGTAACACCTCAAGGCCTGCTGGGGGGAAAAGAGAGCTCAATGGTTGGCTAGATGGAATGTGCAGGAGCACAGGTGTATACATGTGCAAACAGAGGCAGATCGCCATAGACTGAGGCAATATCTTGACGCTTGCTTCCTCAGCAAGCTCTGGAATGCCAGTGCCCTTGAACAGGTCAAGACAACACACTACCAGCACCACATAAATCCCACATTGGAATGAGGCCCCTAATGCTACCTACGTACCCACCTGCCTATGAAAAGACGCAGACTCATTGCCTCTATTCGCACAGGGGCACACTATCTTCGAATTGAGATGGGCAGATGGATTGGTGAGCCACGTCAGGACAGGCTTTGTCAATGCTGCCAAATGGGAGTCATTGAAGATGAATCTCATACCCTTCAAAGATGCCCAGCATATGATCAAATTCGGACGCGCTATGCTGAGTTGGCCAGGCCTAGCCAGCCGCTACATGTGAGATTGAGCACGGCTTCTGTACGGATGCTGGGATCATACCTTCAAGAAGTCATGGACATGTGAGATCAGCTATGTCCTCGGGCATACACTTGACATGTATATATACATATATTTTATGATGATGTATGCCTGTACAGTTTGATAGCATTCTTATTACTGCAACGTTTTTTCCCTCGAAAACCCTTCGGGCCGGGGTTTTTTTAACCCGGACAGTAATAAGTTTTGTTGCGCTCCTTCTGGGTTCCATAGGCCGATTGGTCTTAAGTGGACGATAAAAATCATTCATTCATTCATTCTTTCTTTCTTATTTTTATAACAAAAATACTTGGTTGAAGGGTCAACATAGATATTTCTATCATTCTTTCTCTTTCTCTTACTCCCCACAGCCACTCCCCTCAGCACCACCATATCAAGATTCCACTATAACAATTCTTGGTATAGTAGTCCACGCCAACAAATCTGGAAGAGCTATATTGCAAAATGCTAAAGGATCCATGAGCAACAATTAAAAGCGGTAGTTTAGATTTGGGATTAGGGTGTATCCCCATTATGTCCAGAAATGGCCGGTAACTATGACACCTTGCAAGTTACAGGCACCGGAGTACCATTCCCATTCCGCACCTGGAGTATGATTTTGCTGATATGGCACAGGCCTGGAACTCCAATTCAGATGGAAAGCTTCTGAATACCATAAATCAGAACATGGGTTGTCATGTAGGAGATATTTCGTTTATCCTCTTCCTAGTTTTCGTCTGTGCATGTAGCATAGGTTAAAAGGTCATCACAGGTGCAATGGGAATGGTGATCTCAGAAACGGGTAACTGGAACTTGACACTGTAAAAATTCACGGTGCTGTCCTGATGGGGATACACCCTTAGGCTAATTGCCAAAAATGCTCTTGTAACTAAGGGGAGATAGGGCTAAGAGTTGGAGGTTCTAACGTTATGGTATAGTTAATGTGCCAGGGCAGCCAATTTTGCCTATTAAGGGCCTGGTCAGCCCGTTAGGGCGAGCCAAGGTTCGAGTCAGACAAAATTGCCCGCCCTGGCACATTCTCTAACGTAATGCTTCGAGGCAGATGCTATTTAGCTTTGCAGAGAAGAAGCAAAAAAATCATTGCAAAATTGTAGACTCCAAGAGAGGAGACCATTATCAGAGATAGTATGGGTGGGTAATTAGGTGAAATAGCATGTGCGCGAACGTTACTACAACTTTTAGATTAATTGACTTCAATTAGGTGAAATAGCCTGTGCGCGAACGTTACTACAACTTTTAGATTAATTGACTTCACGCTGTGGGGAATCTCACCTCACCCTAAGGGTGAAATCACACTATGTGCCCTTCCCTCTGCTCAGATGGAGAGTTCGGATGGGCATTGGGCAAGCTTGGTATCACACTATAGCACCAATAGAAAATCCATGTCATCAATCTGTGCATAAAGAACAAATTGTACTACTGTTTTAAATCGTTTTCAACCTGAAAGCATATCCACGGAGCTTCAATACACCTTCCGTGTCAACCCCAGAAACAGATCTCCAGAAACATATTTTTGGAACAAATTTACGCTTCAAGGATTTGCTGTACGCTAGCAGATTTAGGAGCTTCAAAAGGCTTGAAGGCGAAACATCAGGTTAAGACAAGCAAGCTTTCAAACGGGAGATCATTTCAAGCTTTTGCTCCTCGATGTGGTGGTGAAAAGCGAACGCAGGATAGAAAAGCGGCTCAATCAAAACATGATTTCAAGCAAATCTAACCCTAAAATGCATTTCTTCGATGAGTCAATGCTGAGTCGGATGAGTGATGGCCGGAAATGCCGGAGGGATAGGCACAATCGCCCCTCCCTCATATTTCCCTCGTAGGTGTGCCATGTCACTCTGGGGCAGCGGTAGTGTGATAGGAACTGCGCATTCCTCGCTTGCATGGCAGAAACATATTGGCTAATATTTTATAAAGTTGGGGAAGGGAAGATAGTGTGATTCCACCCTAAGTCCCAAGGGTCGGGCGTTAATAACAAGGTGCTGCACACGGAGGGTTGCCCTCTGTGTTCCGAGGGTGAAGTGGCTTAAATCATACTTTATGAAAATTGGCCTGAAGAAATCTTTGGTCCTTGTCATGGAACAAGGATTGCAAAAGCATAAGAAAATACATGTTTCCTTACCATAGAAATGAGAGAATTCCTTGAAGACCTCTGATTGGGTTTTTGTCACAGAGAGCAAACATCTGAGGAGCGAGTTTTGTAGAGAAGCAAATCATTGATGCCAAAGCCAAAGCGTCTCCTCCATGACAAAAGTTTTTTTGATTGGGATTGATCCACTGATTCGCCCACCAATGCAAAAAAATGCCATGTTTGCTTGTCTCCTCCATGACAAAAGTTTTTTTGATTGGGATTGATCCAGAGGAATCTAAATATGTAATGCATACAGTTTAGTGGGTTGTGTGTTTGGTAGATGAACAGTGTTTACCGAGTCCGGTCACACCAAAATGTAATTTTTTTCTCTGTCTTGACAGAAAAATTTATATACCTCCTGGACCCCCTGCTTAGACCTGAGAAAAGCACATTATATACCAAAAGAGACTAGATCTAGTGGCAAACTATAGTTCCTACCCACAATTTCATTGTTTTGTGCAGCTTGAGATGAATGAATGATTCTGTTGAGGTGGTGTACGATTACTCATGCTCTGTTACATATCTGCATTCCATTGTGCGATGAATTATGATTCCGTACAAATAATGCTCTGTAGCGTAGATCTGCTTCTTCAGGATTGATATGATATTTTTTTGTACAACATTGTGATGGGAACAGAATGAGCAAATCCCAACCCATTCTGTTCTTTCTTTGGTTGTGCCTGTTTTATATGAAGAATCCGCCTAATTGGATTTAGCAAATGAGCATCACCCAATGTGAAAAAATCGAAGAACAAACCCAGAAAAATGGATAGAAACGCCATTTCTTACAAAAACAATGCTCTGCCTGACTCTGATTTTTCTTCGGTTGGTCCAATCTGTCCATCCTTCAAGGATTATACCCAAAACCCATCGACAAATTCTTCAAACAGACGACATAATATACCATTTCCACCAAGCCAAGCACTGTTTTCACACGATTCAACAAATCCAACGACAGACCCACGTATAAATTCATTTTCTAAAGAATTGAAGAGAAGGGCGCCGGAATGGATGTGACAACCGGTTAGACGGTTTGAAAGTGGCTGTCCAACAACAGGGGCCACCGCCAATTTACACGCTATACTAAGTTTGGAGCAGTCATTAATATATTCTTGGCATATATTGGAATATACCTGAAATATGTCGTAAGCCCACATAGACAAGGGCTTGCCCCCTAGGGGCAACCCACAAAAAAAAAAAAAAAAAAAAAAAAAAAAAAGAAAAAGAAAAAGAAAAAGAAAACTAGTGCTCATCTGTATAGCCATTCCATCTTTGGAAGGTTAGCCAATGAGCTCAAGTATTTGGGAGGCTAGATCATAACTTAAACACAAAAAACCTTATCGCGTGAGCGGGGGGCTCCCCCAATGGGGGTGTCTACAATCAATTCTCCACATATTTTAGGCAAATATTCCTAGATCATGCCCAATGGGGCTTTTTGCACCAATGGACTTGTTGACTATATGCACCAATTATATGCAAATCATGATGCGGACCACAAGTCATGTTAACTACATAGAATGTTATATCCTATGTGCATAATTATGTGCCTTTTTCTATAATAGTACCACAAACTTGTTAGATCTAGTTGAGAAAAGAAGGGTTACATAATAGAACACAATGGAGGGCTTTTGGAGGTGGTTGTTCCAAATGTCACGTAGGTTGTACCTTAATTTGATTGCAAAGTTGCTTTATACTTATATTTATACCGAGCTTGATTGGAGTCCAGCTTCTTATTTACCTCAAGAGCACTTTGACCACATTTTCTGACATAAGCAACCATTAAAGTGCACTAAAACCAAGTATTAACCCTGTCTCTAGATCAAACTTGCCAAGTTATATTGTCATGCTTATAAATTTTGACACACAGGTGATAATGATCCCAACTTAACTGGGTCATTAGCTATGCGATGGGAGGAAATGTCAGTTATGTTCGTGCGTGCTTAGAAACTGGGGCAGTGAATTGGTGGCATGCTAACATGAAACCTAAGTGCCATACTAAACTGTAGATTGAAATTATGCTATCAGCATATAGGGTTTGTGCGAATAAAGGATAAGCTTAAATTTGATTCTTTTCATTCCATGTAACAGACAAGTCTTTTAAACTTTGTTCATGTTCTCTAGTCGTCATCTAGTTTCTGCTTCAGTATATTCAAAAGCATTGACAGACCAAATGATATGCAATGCTAGATGCATTTGTTTATATGCCACTACAAGGTAACCAAAAGTTTACAGACACTTTGCATTTGAGACGGTTTCAAATCCTGCAACTGTGGTTGACAAAAACAACACAGGTTGCTGGAAAAAAGCAGTACATCAAAATGGAAAATATAATCTAAGCCTTCACATTATGTCCTAAAAAAATTTGTGTGTTATAGACACGACACGTACCCTTATGAGATACCACCAAAGCATCCTGCCACAAAAAAGGTAGTAGCATCTAAAACTCAAATCTAAGACAAGAATAACTCATTAAGAAATATCATTCATATGTATCAACTGCAGAAAGCACGTTTTTCTCCTCCAACAGGTTCAAGAATCAAACTCAGGACATGCAGACTCAAGCAGCGCAGAAAGAAGAGACAGAGGAAACGGGATAAAATATGCAATGTACTATACAACCTTAAAGTAAGAAAGTATGCTGGGTCACCTACAAATATGAACCTTTGAACTCTTTTGACATTGTTCCTGATTGCAGTCATAATAGGGCATGCGGAACTATAATCTCAATTCAGGGATCTGATCGATGATGTGTGATTTCAGGAGCATCATAGAGATAGAATGGCAAAATGCAGCATATGATTAGAAAAACAGACAAGGGAGCAATTGCAGCCAATGTTCCTTAGAATGAGGGATGCCAATAGAGTGAGATCAATATTTGGTACCATATGTAATAACTAGACATCAATGCACACATCATCAAGTGCGTTTGATGACTTACACGAATATGCCAGCGTTCATCACTCCCGCTCAAACTTGGCCTTGGAAGAGCATATGCTTTCAGTGAATATGTTGCTGCGACTGGTTTGTGGTCGCTGCTTAAGAAACCATGATATGTGATTGCATAAAAGAGCAACGACTATGCATAACAGCAGCTACAATAGGAACATTGACCTTTACATTCCCTCTCATATAGCTGCAGGCCTTTTAGTTTACCTGGTTTGCACCTCAGGAACGGAGAAATATGACATGAGCTCTACATCATAGCCTTCCAATGAACGGCACAACACTCTATCACACCAAGCAGGGATCCATTTCTTGTCATATGAACTCACATGATCCTTCTGCATCTGTAAAAGCAACCAACTATTGCATCATTTGTTATAAGATAAATACTATGTGTTCCTAATTATGGCATTCAAATAGCAAAAAGAAACTGTTAACATTTTTTCAGGCTCACTGTAATCTAGCATGAAAGGTATTGCAAATCTAAAGAAACTATGGACAACACACCTTAAATGTTGGTGCAAAGTTTATAGTTCCCTCCTTGAATCCGCAAAACATTCTAGAAGATGATAGTTCTTTAATAAGCTTCCCACAGTATCCAGTGTCAATCATTCCTCATGGCAAATTCCGTTAATTTAGTTACACCTTCGTTAATTTAGTTACACCTTTTTGCATACAAGAATAAGTATTCACCTCATCATGCTGCAGCAAGTCGTCATACTTTCCAGAGTCAATGCTTTTCGCAACTTCGTTCCAAAGTTCTTTCCTTCTTGAGCATGAAAATTGATAATACACTATTCAATTCATTATCAAAACTCCATTCCAAATTGTATATTTCAGAATATATTTTGCTGTAATCAGGAACATCCAAATGAACTACCTTGGTGAAAAGTTATACAAATTGTTAATGTGCATGGACATATTTACCTTTGCTCTCTAGCTTTGCAAAATTCCACTCTTTTTGGCTGTCTGATTGCCACATCAGCTCCTGGCATTATCGTCTTTAGTCTGGGGGTGGTAGCTATGCTTGACATGGTAAGCCTGAGAAGACAGATCTTGAGGCACAACATATGGTGGTGCCCTTGTACTTCTAGATTCTTCACTTGCCAACGAAGGGTGGTAAGACATATATTGCCCATTTGGTTTTGTGGAAGCCCCAACATCTACCTCCGTTATCTTTACAGAGCTCTCAATTGGTCATTTTCTTACATATCCATCCATATGTTTAACACGACACCATAGCATAAAACTTGATGGAGGTTGGCTGACAACATCCGTCACCTCTAGGTTCTGCCATGGCTGTAAGTGCACAACTATAACAGGTAAATTACTCATAAATCAAGAGTATAAGGATGAGTCAACCTTAGTCACAGGCTGCAGCTGGGAGTTTAAAGAGTCTTCTTTTTGTTCTTCATCTCCAGAATTAATCTGCTCCAAGTTCTGCCATGCGCGCAAGAGGTTTCTTCAAATAGTCACTATGACATTTTAAACCTTTCAATGTCATATGACATTTGATCAAGACATCAAAATGCTTCTTGACAATGCCCATTTGCTGCTTATCTTGCAATTATTGATGTCCAAGTAACAATTCTTCGAACTGGCAGGTTGTTAAAGATTATCCGTACCTCTAAAAACTGCCCACATTTTGTGTACATACTGATCAAAGCACTATCAATATCCTTCTCAAATTCTTTATTGGCAATTTGAAGATGTATTTTTAGGCCCCTATCTATGTCTCCTATCCTACTACATGCTTTCAAGCCGAGACATATATAACAAAGATTTGGAGATATTCCATCAACCCGCATCCGTGAAAACATTCAAGGGCTTCCACAACAAGCCCATTTTTGACATATCATGAAGTGAGGGGGTCCATGATATGACACTTTGAACTGGTAACTTTTCAAAGATAACCCGTGCTCTTGACGAGATTCAAATTTGCAATACATGTCCATGCGCAGATAATCTGTTCATGAATCAACCTCCCTTGTTGATTGCCGATGTCTCAATGCATGCCTTTAGCATTATAACATACACATGCTTTGATTGCTTTTCGCCACCCACTTTGTGCATTTTATGGTATAATTTCAGGGCACTCTCGGCCTAGCCTCTCATCAACGTGAAGTTGAAAAGAATTGCATTCCATGTATAGATACTTGGTTGGGATACATTGTTAAATGATTGATTTGCTCCAATCAAACGTCTACAATAAGCAAATAAACGTATTAGATGGTCTTTTAAGGCAAGCAATTGAATCAAGGCCAAATTGCACCATAATAGTATCTTTGTCGTTTTCCGGATACCGTGTCTTTCTTTACGCAACACTCCTTCAATAGATGATATACTTTGTCTCTTTGTGCAGCCTACTAGGACCTAGGAAGAACCTAGAGCTACTGACTTAGAACATCATTATCTTCGCCATAGTTGCCCGGTGTTGAAGATTAAACCCGACTCTGCGGGTATACTATCATATCCACACGCTTAAACACACCGGGGAACCACTTTCTAAAGCCTTGGAATGATACGCAGCGGCTTCCATTCTTTCCATAAACTCAAAGGAGATGTTGATTTGGAGACCCATTTTAGGGCTTCTACAAGTTTGCGTTCACTGCGACCTGCGATAGCGATTTGAACTTGGTTAAACTTGAGGAATTCACGAAGTACATATTTAGCTGGAAAACCCGAGGCTCCAATAGATACCTGTGAAACCCGAGGCTCCAAAGAGAAGAAGAAGAAGGGCGCCGGAATGGATGAGACAACCGGTTAGCCGGTTTCCAAACTGGCTGCCCAACAACAGCGGCGACCGCCAATTTACACCCTATAGTAAGTTTTTAGCAGTCATTGGCATATTTCTGGCATATACTGGCATATACTTGAAATATGCCATAAACCCACATAAACAAGGGCTTGCCCCCCTAGGGGCAACCCAAAAATGGTTCTAGAGTCGGAGAAAACACCTCCAGATCCCTGAGACCAAGATAAGAGTAAACGTCATTGGTTTATACAAGACAAGACCCAACCAGTCAAAACACCGCTTCAAGGGGCCTTTACTGCTATCATGGCTTCAGCTATGGCCGCCCAGTTCTGGAACGAAGAGGTGGAATCCACTCGTTCCCTTGAAGCTGTGGTTAGGGCACTTCCGGCAGAGCCTCCTCCTCTCGCAATGGTGCGTGCAAGCAAACTTTCCCGTTCCCAGCAGCTCCTTCTTTCGCAACGCCTTCTGAGGCTTCCATTTACACCCTCCTTGGCCCCAGATCTTGATGGCACCACTCCTTCAGGTGGGGTAGTGTTGGATCGGGTTTTAGCATCTGTCGGTGGCACCACTTGGTAAGCTTTCCTTCCCATGTTTTCAAATGTAAACAGTTCTAGCTATGAACAGAATGTCACAAGAAGGAGAATTTTGAAAGTAACTGTTCTGTATTGACTGAGTTAAGACTTAAAATTTCGCTTAAAATTTCTAACTTATCTAGTATCCAAAGGTAGCAGGCTAAATCTTAGTAACCATTGAGAGCATCAAGGGTTCGTGCCAAACATCAGAGGTATTTTACATGAAGCAGAAGTTATGCATAAGACCAGGCGGGGGAAGATTGGATGCTGCAATATGGCTTGTGATGTGGCACTATGAAGAGGCAAGAAACCAAATGCATACAGAGTTCAGTGTTCAAAAGCATCTAAAGATGGATGCTTTAGATTGAAATCATCTAACGCATCGTAGCATCTACCCTTTTAGTTGCATGAAACATGCGTGGAAGATATGTATAAAATTATTGAAAATTAACGTTAGTCCTACAGAGGCCGTAAATCTATTAAATAGAAAATACTTACATCAAACCCAAGGCTATTTTCCTGATCAAACCAATGCTACTTTGCTTGGACTGTAAATGATGCTAATTTAAGGTGATGTTATAACCGCCGTGATCTTATAATATTCATCCAGTCCGGACTGAAAATCTAATGTTAGAGTTTAAGCAATGTTTTTCTTTTTTAAAACGTTTGGAAGCAGATTATGTAGTTGGTCAATAAGATACTTCTCCAACTTTTTCTCATGATACCCCAGACGATTATGACTTGTGGCCAGAGATTTATTCCCTTGTGGAATTGTGGAAAGTCCGATTGAACATGTACCTGCTCTCAGACATACTGTAGCAATTGATTATGCCAGCAATTTTGCTCTCAACTCAAATATTGGATCATAAGTAACCACAGACAAAACCGCAAGTAACAGCTGATCCAGCCTGTATGACAGTCATGGAAGAAGAATTCCAGACAATCATCTTGCCAAGAAGTTTCATTATTTGGTGTCTGTACCTTGGCTGCCCGGGTCCATTACACACATTGAACACTTCAATTTTGAGAGAGAGGATATTGAAGAACATAATCTGGACCTTCTACTAACAAGGTTGGCACATGTAATGCTTGTACAAGTCAAGTCAAAGTCAGCTGGAGGCCATTAACCTAACTTCTATACTTTAACTCATGTAGCGGACTCTGTGCCATTCATTACACAGGCCTATATAATAGAAAATCAGATGATGCCATGTCAGCACATTATAACACCAATATATTGCGTGTCTGACAACGTGATGCATGTTTGCTACTTAATGTTGTGCCATCAGATGCCATATCAAATGACAGCAGCTCTGATATAAAACATTGCACAAAAACTATAGGAACAATCCGGCAAAAGCATGGAGTGATCTAAACTGCCACATCACATAACAGATTTGACTTACAAGCTAACTTAGAGGCTATTGTTTTAGTGAGGGAGTCAAAAACATCATTGAGACTCGAAACTCAATGTTCCACTTTCTCCTTTGGTCGCAATCGAAGGTAGTGTTGGTGGTTAATTGGAGTCCATTCACGACCGTCTTGATGGTGGTTCTGGAGTTCCTTCAAATTTTCAATTGCATATTTGATATTTGTTGATTTCTATGGTTGGATTGGAAAACCTAGGTGCTCTAATTTCCCCAATATTTTTACAGTAAACCCTATTTTGGAACTATATGGAATATCAGTAGAGGCTCAGAGCCAGAGAGAATGATTTGTCAAGGCAGTAATGCTTCATGGAAAAGGGGGAATGATATGCTGGTCCTCTTTTCCATGTTGTCTATCTTTTATGGTACTCCAGTAAATTCAATGATTTGCTGCTGAAAGCTTATTTGCTTCGGTCTATGTACGAAATATAGTTGTTAACAACACTGAATTTGATGCTTGTGTTTTAGGTGGACCACTTTGACAGGTCGCTTCAATGTACAGCGTTTTTTGCAACGGCAAAAAAGTGCTCTGCTAGGAGATAGCAGAGATAATATATATTCCCAACTTGCAAAGAATAGCAAATGCTTGTTAGACCAATCATTATATGCATTGTGTGCCCGATCAAAGGTGTTGCTTGGCCCATCAACGTCTCTCAGCATTGGAGCTGAAGTAGATTCACTTGAATGTTTACCCCTGAGCGTAAATCACACTTGTGGGACCAGTAGGCCCTTGAGAGTGCATGCCAAATTATCACACAAGGTAAACCATTATTATAGTCGCCTGAAGTTGAATATCTAAGTAACGTGATGGAGTAGCTATTGACCACCCCTATATCATGACAGCTGAACAAGTGCGGATTCCTCAATGAGCTTGAAATAAGAATGTTGCTTTTCAATTGATGCAGCTTCAGCACCATGGTATCACAATGGAAGCTGCATGGCATGAACGCTTTCTGGATGGAAAGACACAGTATTGGGATATTCCACAAGTTCTTTCAGCGGACATAGCATCATCCGGGATAAATTCAGGGCTTCATTATAGAGTTGGGGTGCATCATAGTTCAGGTGCTCTTCAGAAGGGTGCGGATCTTGATTATGCAAATGTTCCACAAGGTGCTCTTCCTGGTACTTGTGCTCGTGCAGCCATATCATTGGGGAAGAAGTTTCACATGTGGAAAGAAAGTGGGCAACGTAAAATACGAAAGCCTTATAGGGTTCTTGCTGCATGGCCACAACTTACACTCTCTGGTCTAGTAGGTGCGTTTCTTCATATCGTTTTTTCTTTTGCAATTAAGACATCTTGCATTAGCATTATGAATTAACATTGTTCATCCTTAGCACATGTTTCAGACAATGCACAAGCATGATATCTTTGGCACTTCCATTGGACCAGCTTATGTAAAGATCATGTAGATTCATACTTACATTTAGCCGTTATCTTTTCCATAATTCTTTGAACCTACTACTATACCTGCAACATTCTTCATTTATGTTTATCAGCGTGCTGCTTGTGATATGTTCCAAATTGATTGTTAAACCATTTTTGAATGGTTTTACTTAGATACTACAAGACTAATGAAAGTTGCTGTTCCTGTTTGAGCAGGTGGAGTTCTGAATGCAAATTTAGGGAGGAACATGGATATCAATGTGCAAGCTACACAGTCGCTTGATGCACACACTGCAGATTTCTATGAGCAGAAGGTTGCAGCCGACATTTTTGCCTCAGCATGCATTACAGCACAAGTTGGCCGCTTCCAAAGGTTCCTGTTAGACCATACAAAAGTTGTTGCTCGTATTGACTTGGGAAGAGCATCTGCCCTTACATCTACATTGAGTTCAAGCTTTTCATTATCAAACCATACACATGACAGTGCAACAGTAGCTATAAGCCTTAAGCAGCAGGTGTGACTATTAAGGCCATAGGTATGGTTATTTTTTGAGTAATTGGGGTGCTGATTGTATTTGTCTCAGGTGATTGGGCCGTTTTGTGCTCGTCTTGATTCAAGATTTGCATTGGATGCCTCACTTTGGAGAACGTGGTCAAATTTGCAAGAAATAACATATGGATTTGACTGCTCGTTAGAATCACTAGGTGCTGCTAAACTAGTAGCCTGGTATTCACCAACAAGAGGAGAAGGTATGGCAGAGATTCGGCTTTTAGAGAGGTGATTGTTATTATTCATTGTTTTTCTTGGCAGCCACATGGTTGGCTCATTATTTTGTTGAATTTTACATTTATGATTCAAAGCCTATGATGCAAAAGACAAAGGTTAGAGTGGACAAAGAATGGTACATTTTGTGGGAACCTGTCTCTGGCTTATTTCATCATTGTACTTGTACTTGGAAATCACAATGACAATTTGAACAGGCTTTTGGAGGGAAACTGCGCCCATGCACCTACATATGTCTGGGGGGTCACAAGGTCTGGGTGCAACGGTTAAGCTTGTTTCTTTTTGGGCAAGCAAAGGAGCTGGTCACTCTAAACAAGTTGCCGGCACACAAAGGGTTGCCCTTAAATGTTTGTGAAAAAGATAGGTAAGAAGTGAAAGGATAAAAAGAAAAATTCATTAGAATAGTCCATTGACGTTGGAATAGAATTTAATAGACGAGGTGCATCTACATATGTCTAGGGGGAGTCACAACTTCACAAGGTATGTCTAGGGGGGTTACAAGGTCTTGGGCACCTACATATGTCTAGGGGGAGTCACAAGGTAGTCTGGGGGGTCACAAGGTCTTGGTCCAACGGTTAGCTTGTTTTTTTTGGCAAGCAAAGAGCCGGTCACTCTAAACAAGGCGTTGGCCTTAGGCTAAATGTGAGTGAAAGCATTGGGCATAGGCTAGGCAAGAATGAATGGATAAAAAGAAAAATCCATTAGAACAGTCCATTGAGGTTGGAATAGGATTTAATAGATGAGGTGCCAAAATTAGTGTGAGTGAATTGCTAAAATTATTTTCATTCTAGTAATGGTGCCCAGCGTTGTCGGCCCTAAATTAAAAACCTGTAAATAATAAGGCAACAATGATATCGAGGTGTTGGTCTAGCTCCTCCTCCATATTACCCTTTGTGTTGGTATTAGGGATTTTGTGCCATTATTCCATCCAAGACTTTAGAGTTTGCTTCTATTGTATAGCAAAGTGCTGATAACAATATGCTTGGGTTTGTTCCAAGAATCCATTGGTTGTTTCTGTTCGAATAATGTAATGGTTTTGTATAAGGAATAGTCATTAGTTTTGTATAAGGAAATGTCATAAGTTTTACATTATAAGGGATTTGTGTCTATAGGGGATTTGTAGGCTCTATTGAAGCATCGGTTTGTTTTTATCTCTTCCATGTGTGTCTTGCGGGTGTTTCATACATTTTCACTTACCAACTAAACCTTGAAACCATGAATGTACAGTTCTTAGAGTTGTCATTAATGTACAATTCTTAGAGTCGTCATTATAGGCAAACAAAACGTATCCATATCAACCTTTTCTACCAGTTGCTTAAGGATTACTCAAGGCTTTCCTGGAATACATGAACACTTGCTAATTTCAAGATCACAAAGCCTATGGATAGTGGATGCCATCTAAATCCACAAAATGTTTGCTCAGAATGCCAAATAATGAGTGAATATTATGCTAGAAATTACTGTGTAGCAAAGCAACATAAAGGTCAGCGTGTCTTGCAGAAACCATCATAGTGATTATTGGAATACATGTGGTATAAATTCGTGAGTCTATAATGATAGCTAGATGCCTTGAGCACAGTATCTGAATAACCTGGTAGAACCCCTAAATAAACTGAGACATCTTTTGAACATCTCTTTCCTGCTCACCATTGTCAATTAAAATCAATTCCTATTATGTACTGAATGTATAATCCAGTGCCAAAATGTTTAATAAGCTGTAAGAAATTCTCAAAATGTTAAAAATCATTTGAAAGAGCAATATCCTTGTTAAATAGATATATGATGATGTCAGGGAGCAAAAGATGTCAAATGTTGATTTTCTCAGGCTTTAATGCCGGAGTTTCATAATATGACAAATATCACGTCACAAATTTCTTCAAGCCAGTCTGCAAAGTTATTACAAGACTGTAACCCAATTCTGTTGCAAGGCTTATAAGTTGTTACAAGATTGTAATCTAATTCTGTTGCTGGCTTATATTTGCATAAGGTACATCACCATACATTGGCATCTTAATGACATTTCTTATAGCCTTTACCAGCAGGTGCTTCTCCAGAATATCAACTAAATTAGGCACACGGACTGGATAAGTATTGCCAAGATTAAAGAACCTTAGCTGTGCAGGTCCCTTTTTCTTACCTCCATTTCCAGTGCTCTTTGTTGCAGTAACAATTGATCTTAAGCATCATAAAATAATGTTATCTATGTACGTGAAGTCACATGCTAAATCAATTTGGTCTGGGCCTTGAAAAATGCTGATTGCCCTTGAGTATATCCTTTGTGAAAAAGAAGCAAGTCATGTCAGGTCTTCTCCAAAAATCATATACAGTAAAAAACCTCAAACCAGTCTTAGACAATCCGTATATATGATTATAACTGTGTGCAATTTCCTCTCCTGCCTTCTTAGTGGCAGTATATAAACTGGTTATTTTATCAGTCCTATCATCCTCTGAGAAAGAAACTTAGTGTTTAATCCATACACAGAGCTTGAAGAAGCCCAAAGAGCTGTAGGTTAAGGATTGGCCACCTCACATGCTTCAAAGAGTGTGACAAGGCCAGCAATATTGCTGTGGTATATGAGCTCGAGATGCATTACATTAGTAGATGTAACAGGATAAAAAAGTCTCTTGAGCAGACTTATTTCAATGATGTCCCCCTTCAACAATACATGTGTTATTCTTTAGCAGCAGACCTTGCTTGAGTCTTTTCAAGGATGGATCCTAATAGTCATTACAATTCTTATACCAATGACTCCATCTCCTTGTTTTCCAATGCAATGGAAGCATGGTGCCCACAACACATGCTGCACCTGTGATACAGATATTTTCAAGCTTAAAATGGTGCCCATAAAGGGAATCTACAACCCCACAACAACCCTTAGAAAAGTACCAACATAGATAATTCTTCATTACTACAAAGTTTCTGTAAAAAGGCAATGTCTTCTATCCATGATATAGCAGGCTGGGACAGCTAAAGATGAAATGCCCTTCAAACTCAACCATAGCAGACCTTAAGTAAAACATGAAAATTACTATGCGAAGAAAAGGAAAGGAAGGAACAAGATACCTGACAACCTTCTGATGTTTTTGGAGTTTCGCCCTTGCCCACAGTATCTTTATCTTCCAGCTCCGAATAATCAGCCATCCACATGTACAACTTGAACATTTAAAAAGACAAGAACTACAAGCCATAGAATAACTCTGATAAACATTATAGCCTAGAATCATTTTTTGTCTAGTATTTGTTGTAGCCATCATCATGACAGTTTTTTGCTACAAAACTCTTTCCAAGTCATTTGTATCCTCCATCCTTTGAGCCAAGACAAACCTACGATACATGAATGTTATCCAGAAGTTCTGAATGAAGTGGGGTTCTGCAAAGTCCTCCAGGCTTCTGCAAACCGTTGTGAGCATCCGCAAGGTGCTTTCAAAATGGAGCGCTGCATAACTGGCATTTGTAAAGTCCACAAAGTCTTCTCCTTGGATCTTTGTACAGTGAAAAAAATAATGTTCAAGACAAAGCCGATTATCCCTGGCGTATGTTGGATGCAGACGTGAAGAGGGAAGTCGACAAACAAAGGAGATTGGGAAGCCATAGCTGACGTGGATGTGACGTGGGACATCCTAGAATTGTACGAAATCGTGCACCACAGGTTAGGCAACATCACTGTTTATCACGTTTTTTCATGAAGAGATGTAGGACACTTGCATCTTGCACTGGTGCACGCCGTCTTAGAATTGAAAATGGCAGATGGCCCTATGAGGAGCATGAAAACAGGGTAGATCAATGCTTCTAAATCAGAGAAATTGAAGATAAATGCCACATTCTTAAGATTTTTTTAGCATTTGCGACTATATGAACACGATATATTGACTTGATTACAACTAACCAACCGCTACATGTGCTCTTGCAGAAGTCGACAGTAGTGACATTATCATTCTAGATCCTAGAGATCCTCAGCAGGAGACATGAAATATATCTGGTATCTAACATATTGATATGTACAAGTGTATAGATATATACAGTTTATCAACAGGTCTATTACTGTTAAGGTTTTTTTCCTCAAAAACCCTTCAGGGAGGGGCTTTTTAACTCAGTTGATAAATTTATGCATGAAACAATATCTGATCTTTGAGCCCATTGAAGTAAATGTTATGCCACCATGCCAAAGATAGATATCTATACATATATACAAGAAATTTAATCCGTCCTACGGTGCATGTTCGAGTTTTAGCATGTTCCTACGTGCAAGTTCTTGTAAAAGAATCTCTTGAGAATGCTCTAAATTCATAGATTCTCTAAGATTCTACCAAGGTTCTCTTAGAGGGTTCGTGAGCATTTCTATAAATTTTATAAGATTCCCTCTAGATTCCATTAAATTTCCCTAGATTCTCCAAGATTCTATGAAGATCCCCTTAGATTCTCTTAGATTCATTTAGATTTTATCAGATTGCCCTTAGATTCAAAGAGATTCTATAAAGATTCTGATACTCTAAGATTTCATTAACATTTTCTTAGATTCCCTTAGATTTTATGAAGATTCTTTTAGATCCCCTAGATTTTAAGAGATTAAATATTTTCCTAGATTCTCTTACATTTAAGATTTTCTTACATTCTATTAGATTCTTCTGGATTCCTTTACATTCTAGAACTTTTTAGAACATTCTAAGACTTCCTGGAACATTCTAAGGCTTTCAGTATATTCTAGCCTTACATTCCCGTAGATTCCGCTACATTCTAGAACATTTTAAAACTTATTAGAACAATTTGGAACTTTCTGGAAGAATTTTCTTAGGTCCCCTCTAGATTCTCTTATGCTCTAGAACTTTCTAGAAGATTCTAGAACTTTCTAGAGCCTTCGAGAACATTCTAGAACCTTCTTGAACTAGCTGGAATGTTATAGTCTATTTTATCTTAATGGGAATATTACCCTTAAGTATATGTGAAACATAAATATTCATAGAATTAATGCTTGGTCTAGTGGTTAGAATGGGGGGTTGGGGGGTCAATGGCCAGGGTTCGAATCCCCCACACAACATAAAATTTTTAAAAGCCTTTTCCTAAGGGATGAGCATTCAACTTGGGCCGTAGGATCTTGGACCCGATCAAGGGTCGAGATCTTACGCAACATGAGCCATAGATCTATTACATATAATTTTCAAAGTCACGTGCACCGTCGGTCAGGATCAGATCAACCTGGACCGTAGGATCGTGTCTAAGTCACGTGCACCGTCGGTCAGGATCAGATCAACCTAGACCGTAGGATCGTGTCTATACGGATTATATGTAAACTCCCAAGCCATCTGGGCCGTAGGATACGTCCCAAAGCCACGTGAGCCGTCGGATCTCGAACGGACGGTCGGATAAGCGCGACAAACATAAGAACATAATAATATATATAATAATATATAAAATAAAATATAATATAATATAATATAATATAATATAATATATATATATATATATATACAAGTCTTTGTACTATCAATGGGGCTATCAACTATGGGTTATGAACATCTGGGAATAAAATACGAGTTATTAATAGAGTTGGATAGCTTAGAATTGAGTTAGAAGTCATCGCTAAATGACAAAATTCTGTTTGTTCAAGTCGAATTCAGGTATCATAATCTACTGATTTGTCATCATATCCTCTCGCACAAATGGTAGTATGCATCTAGTTAAAGTTAAATTCCTTGACTAATAGCCATTCAATGAAGCTCGCCATCATCTATTAGAACTTCTCGGTGAAGACTCCAGTTAATAATACCACTACCCCTACTGGATAGAGTAATGGTTAGCCCATCAAATGAGCTTTAGAAAATTAAGCAATGTTAAACGCATTATAATTGACCTACAATAGTGAAGATAGAGATGAAATGCTAATGTGATAAAGAGCTCTTACGAACATGTTCATTGCATTGATAGAGGATGGCATCTTACATACAACAACCACTTCCTTAAGCTTATGCCCATAGCTTGTGATAGCAAAAAATGTAAGTATTTCCTTTAACATATAGTGATGAAGGCCAAGCACCAAATGCCCTCATTCAAAATGAAAGGGAAGAGGACAAATGCATGGTAGACAATTTTGGGTGGCTAGAATGGAACCTGTAAGGTTTGATGTTGTTCATAAATACTGAGTGTGAGATTGTCAAAGCTAGGATATTGAAAAAGTAACGATTATTGTATTAAATGGTCGTGAAACAAACAATCCTTAGGAGAGATAGATAGTATTCTTAGGGAAAGTGGCATTAAGATAGGAAGGCCAATGACCACATGAATTGTGGGTAAGTTACATGTTTACAAATATCCTTGATAAACTTACATCTTAGATTTTAGAGTTTAGGCATTTTTGATGAATGTGACGAGTGAAAAACTATACCAAGTGTTAAGATATAACTTGGATTTGTATTCCTTAACCTCAATGAGTCTAGAGGATACAATATTAGTGATGATGTGTTAATCATATATTGTAATGGCTTGGGGTTGTTTGTGAAAATTAGTAGGGTGAGCTTGTCGAAACACCGATCAATATGGTGATGTTGCCAAGGTCGAGAAGAGGAGGTAGAACATTATTGGTACGAAAAAGCCACAACACTAGGGATAAATTATTGTAGAGGGATAAATGTACATAAATTATTAAGAGGCAATCTAACATTGATATAATGCGAAAAAGCCACAGCAGGGATAAATGTACATAAATTATTAAGAGGCAATCTAACTTTGATATAATGCAATGATTGCAAATTTTGCCAAACATGAAAATGCGTAATGCACCTTTACCCCGATAAAGTTCGAAAGGTTCATTTTTGGAATTCTTATTCAACATCTAGGACTTACATATTTAAACATAAATGCATAATAGCATTAATTTCCATAGGAGTTCATTAGTAACACCAGAAGTAAAGGCACCAAAGTGGTCACTATACACGCCATTATACTAAAGGGTCTTAGGCCAAAGGCACCGAGGTGGTTATTTTCTTTCATCTTGGGCTAAAGGGACATGGACACACAAAAAAAAAAGGGAGCCATTGTATTAGAAAACCAAGGTAGTCAGTGGATTTCATCTTGGGCTAATGGGGTATTGAATTTAGAAATAAAGAGTGGTTATAATGTGAGAACCACCAACTATTACCTGCCATAATTGCAAGATTTTAGCTTAGCAGTTCCTATCAAAAGTGTAACATTGCCCATGTATTCCTGCATGCATAAGTTCCTAACAGCCCATGCATCCATAATTGGATAGCTTAAAATACCCTGCCATCGTCAAGTCCCATAGTTGATGGACAAAATGGAATGCTGGCTGAAGGAGAAATGCCATCGGCTCGAAATCTTCAAGACTTAAAAACATTCAATGCAAAAAGAAATTGATGAGTTATAGCTCTTATATAACAAATAGAAATTCTGTAATTCTCTGTTGCAATATGAAGTTTGTTGCAATATATCGATTTAGACAGGCTGTAAATCGGGTCCACAATCAACTTTGGCTTGTTTTACAGTGGAATATCTGCAGTGTTCGAGTAAAAACATGGAACTTCAATAGAATAAAATCAGAAATATTCAGACACATTCAACTTCAAGACAACAAAAATGTACCATGCACTATACAAAATCTGCGGGGGTTCCGGGATTTGAAAACGACCTGCGCATGTCTATATTACTATATCATATAGACTTGAACATCTCAGGTAAGACTGAAGTGAATACACAAAGGAGGCAACGTGTATCAAGTGCAAAGATCCATATTCAGAACAAAGACATTTATGCATGCTGCCATGGCAGACCATTTGCAGATCGAGACTGGATCTCACCTTTTTTTTGTCTATGAATAAAGAATTTGAACGCACATGCTCACCCTCGTGCTCAAATCATCCTTAAAAGGAAGGCCCTGGAATTACCAGGGCTTCAGATTCTGACATTTAACCTGGGCATAATAGAAGGATAAACCCAAATGTAGATGCTCAAGAACTTCCTATTTACACGTGGATCATCACTGCCTGCAATAAAAGCATGCCTGCCAATTTACTAAATAGATGCGCCAACACAAAGCAACGTAAAATTAGATGCGCCAACATGAACATGAAGTAACATAAAGTTGAAAATTTACATGTATAAGATCCACATGTTTCATATGCACATGCAAAGCATCATATGAGAACATAAATACTTGCGAGCACAAAGATTTCACTTTGCAAATATGGGATTTGAGGAAGGCAGATCTATAAACACTCTCATTAATACTATGGAACTGGTCGGGTCTTGTAGCAATTTGGACCAAGAACTTGCTTGCAATAACAAAGCCAACACGAGCATTTGGAGCTATTCTAAGAGATGTTTCATAATTTGCCTCTTTAATTAAGCCAAAATCTCCAAAGATATGTGAGCTTATTCAAAGTGAGCTAAATAAAACAATGTAACTTTTATAAATTAGATAAAGTAAATTAGATAATAGGTGTTAATGATGTATGGGAGGCAACCATCTGCTTCATTGACCTGTCTACAATCACATCATGGCTCATGCCACAGAAACAATTTATCATAGCATTGCAAAATTAAGGCAAACAGAACCACTAAATGAATAAGGTACTTTAGTTAGAGATGTGTGCTCACCGAAACAAAGATGCAAAGGACAAATTTAACTCCTGAACCCATCTTTTCCTATCTATTGATTTATTAATTACTTTTCTCATCTCTAGGCAGTTGGAAAATATATGCAATGTGCACTCACAAGCTGGTAGCTCAGTGGCAGGGCACTTGACTTGGTAACAAAAGGTCCTGGGTTTGCTAGCCAGTCAATTCTTCCCAGTTTCCAATATGATGGTTCCAGGAAGGTGTTCAGTGTATAGATGAGGATCGAAAAGGCTCCAGTCATTTGCAGCACATGATGGTCACATAAAATTGTTCACCATCATGTTCTTAAGGGCTCTAGTGGTCTTCCCATTAAAAAGCAGTGTTGCAAAAGGCTCTAGTGGTGTGTCTGTAAGGAGCAGTAATGCAGAATAAGGAGCTCAAACCCATCCATCCTCAGTTTCCAACATCCTTCTTTTCCTAGCAACCTAATAAATTATTCTTTTAATCATCTAATATATGAATATTAAAGATCTCGCCAGATCTCTCAAAATAGCTGCTCTCCCAGATCCAAAACCTGATCAGCAATAGAAAGGTCAAAAATCTTTCTGAAGTATCTTCCTAACCTAGCACCCTCAAATCTGACTAAAGAAGCTCTGACACCATAATGCAGAATGAAATAAGTCACTAATAACGTTTATCATACATGCATCTCACTGAACATTTTAACTCCATCCGCATGAGCAAGTTCTTTATGGACTTGGATTGGAACTTAAAGTAGAAAAGCATGGCATGAAAACCTGCGAGCACTGTTTGTCAGACGATAGTTATCACGTTGCATCTGACTGCCAAATTAACTCCATCTGATGGCCAGAGATCTATGCTGCGGATTTCTTGACCCTAGCCAAACGTCTGTGAATAGAAAGAGACGCATTAAGCAAAATTGTGAAAGAGTGTAATCTTGGACAAATATAAACATGCAAAATAGGCTTCATGAACTCTCTTTGTAACATGCACCATCGTTGCCTTTGAAACATTAAAAGTTGAGTTCCTATCCAATCCATTAATTATTCAATTAGATAAAGCTTCAATTATTTACAGAATAGCAACAACTCACTTGAGCCCATCATCCTGGGGAACTGCTTCAGTGTCAGCCCATTCAGGCCTGCGTAAGATGGGGATTTGCTCTATCATAGACCTCTGTAAATATTGCCTTAAACAAAGCTTAAGGCTAAGCTCAATCCTGCAAGCTGATTTCAAGAAGTGAAAGAGGCGGATTAAGACATAACAACCACATGCAGCTTCCTCAAAGATTTATAAGCAGTTGGTAGAAAAACAAGCCCAGAGAAACAAATTACTTAACAAAATCACCGACAAAAGGAATCCCTTTCTTTCCGGCGGATCTAAAAGTCTGGCAAAGCGCTCGGAACCTAGGCATACATAATTGGAGCAACAACTGAGGAAAAAACCACTTTACCTAGAAATTCAATTCAATTGGAAAATGCGCAAATAGTGCAAGGCTCGATTGCCGGATAGGTTATATGATCAAAAATCCATCTTGAATTTTGTATCAAAAACACTCCTTTCCCACGGATTGAATGTCTACACAGGGCAGAAGAAGCATCTTAAAGGTAGCCGGTTACCTTTCTTTAACCGAATATGGTACGGAATATTCACTGCTTAAATTTGCTCTGCAAACAACAAACCTTTCTCAGTAATGGTCATCAACAACGGGGTTTTGAAACCAGAACAAAAACAAAAGAGATGCCTACGCACGACTTGGAGCCCAAGGGGATATCCTCCATAGCCAAGCTTGAGATTGGAGGCCTAAAAACATGTCCATTTTGCCGCCGGGTCAGAAATAGTCGGTTGCTACCAAAGATAGCCGAAATGCCCATTCTTTAGCAAATCTTCCATCGATTAGAACCCAGCCGGACCTAACCAAAATCGCATTTTAGAGCCCACACCCTTCATGTTTGTTAAGAAGATGGCCGAAAACTCTTGGCACCGAAAGTATTTGCGTTAATTACATTCTAATGGAACGAAATGTTGAAACTAAACTCTAATGTCGAGCTTCAAATCAATTACCTGGGTTATACAGGGATTCACAAACGTCGTCGTCATATCCTGCTCTCCGCCATAGCCCGACCACAAGCCAGCCGGAACCGAGAACAGAGAAAAGTGGAAAATATACTTTGGATGATTTTTTATTAAATGTGCATTGCCACCTCATGAAGGTGGACATTAAATTTATTTGTCCATTAAATTTCCTTTACTTTTAAATCAAGGGAAGAGATTAGAAGCCCCAATTTCAATGATCTGGATTAAAAGCCCCAATTCTATCACCTTCCCTGCAACTTCCTATCCAAAATTGACGGCCAAGATTTGACCTTCCCTTTTAATCCGACGGCCCATATGAAAAGCCCCAAATAATTTTAATCGACGGTCTAGATAAAATGCCCCAATTTCAAGGGCCCAGATTAAAAGCCCCAAATAAGGGGGGATGCTTGGGGTGTTACGAGGTGGCACCGTCTGGGCCGTCCATCTCAGAGATGGACGGCCGAGATCAATCTCTACCAACATGTTGGTAGAGCTCATATAATTGTATATATATGAGTGATAATGATAATGATATAAAGATTCTCAAAGGTTCTATAAAGATTCGCTTAGATTCTTAAAGATTCTCTTGTGATTCCCATAGATTCCTCAAGATTCTATTGAGATTCCTTTACATTCTTTAAGATCCTATGAAGATTCCCCTAGATTGTCTTAAATTCCCATAGATTCCATAAAATTCCAAGATTCCAAGAAGATTGTTAGTATTCGATCATATTCACTTCAACTACGACGAAACGATATCAAACCACTACTCATTGGAAAGCTCTCGATGAGAGGAATCCAATGGCATAGGTCCCACCGTCATTCGACCCCTTTGCTGCAAGTTACAGGCCTTTGAAGATAATTACAAAAAAGAAGCTTCCTCGAAATTCCTTCAATAAATGTTGGTGCCACCTCATTACTTTTTTATTAAATGAGGATGCCACCTCAACTCCTTTAATAAATAAATTGCAACTTAATAAAAAATCAATGGCCAAGATTTATCCTCCCCCTTTTGATCCAAGGGCCGAGATTGGCCACACCAAAAAGCACCTTTAGGACCTTCCTTGCACCTTCCCTAAAAAAAATCAAGGACTATGATTTTGCCTTCCCCCCTTGATCCGACGGTCTAGAGGCATGGTGCATGCCCCATGCATGACCCCATGTAGATCCTAAGGCCATGGTTGTGCCACCTCATTGGCCACCAAATAGACGGCTTAGATTAATTTAAATATGTAACCAATCCATGGGTACATCGTTTCCCATGGACACATAGAATAATTATATATATATACAAGTATTTGTACTATAAGGGTGTGTATCAAGCAATTGGTCGCTTGCTAAGAAGTCAAAGTCAAAGCTGCAATCGCAGCGAAATAGAAAAGCATATAAATCTGAGACTGTAGTTATTATTGGCATGAAAATGATCTTAATTGTTTTTATTCGCCGGGCCTCGATTCCTGGTGAAGGATGTTCCCTATTTTCAGTGTCCGGGGTGTCTGGTTCAGATAAGTTGAATTCAATGTCTCTTCTAACAAGTAGCATTTGTTGAACAATCTACAGGAAATGCATTTCCACACACTTGAAAGCTACTCAAATTGTGAATATTAACTCGTTCAAGGATTGTTATATTCCCAATTATCTCAATGGGAAGCTCAATTTCTTCAATTAGAAGCTAAGGATCCGCAATAAGTGTATAATGTGCAGAATAATTTGACAACTTGGTGAGTATCGTGCCAGATAACTTCTTTGACTATGTGCTCACGTGACTGTTGGTAGTGAAAAGGCGAGAACCCTTAACAATACAAAATGGACGACCTCCCCTAGCTATGCCGTTGGAGCTATGGCAAGCAATCGACAAACCCAAAGGAGGGGAGGTGAGTAGCGGGGTTTTTAATGTTAGGACTACGTCATTTCTACCGTGCAAAGTCGACTTCCAAGACGGAAAGGGGGCCAGGCGCAAGGGAGGGCAATAGAGTAGCAAGGTTTTGATCGTTGGGGTGGTCCAAAGGGCGGCACGTGAGTAGCAAGGTTTTTAATGTTATGATTCCTTTAAATTCTATGTAGACTGCCGTAGGTTTTTTAATATTTTATGAAAATTCATGTAGATTCTCATAGTTTCTCTTAGATTTTATGAGGTTCCCTTGGATTTTATGAAGATTACTCTAGATTTTCTAAGATTCCATCAAGGTTCTTCTAGACTCTCAAAGATTGTGTGAAGATGCCCTTAAATTCTCTTAGATTTTATGAGATTCCCTTGGCTATAAAGAGGCCCCTAGATTCTCTAAGAAATTTATGAAGATTCCCTTAGACGCCCCTAAAGTCTCCAAGATATTATGTAGATTCCCTTAGACCCCTTAGATGTTTTGAGATTGCCCGAGATTCCAACAAGACTCCTTTAGATTCTCGAAAATTTCATGAAGGTTCCTTTAGGTTCCCTTAGATTTTATGAGCTGCAAAGGGGGGCAGGTGAGTGGTAGGGTTTGCCTACGGTGCAAGTTGCTATTTGTAATTTTTCTAATTGAGTGCCTCTAATAATCTGCAAGACATTCTAAAGTATCTAGTGAACGTTAAGATTATAGGTGTTTATTTATGGTCAATGATTTGAGATGCTCATTCATGCTGATTGACCAATAATTGACCATTAACCAACTTTCTGAAGTAGCAGAGTTAAAGTCTATAGGTTTAATTTATGAACCAAATCAATAATGCAAATATGTGGTATGGAGGCATCTAAAGCTCGGGTCGATCATGACTATTAAGAGCTTTGATAACTATGAGGATCATGTTGGACATTGATTCTTAGAGGAGATGACTCGAGAACCTTAGAAAATTTGTTGGTGATATTGAACATTAGCAATTTTATGTGAGCTCGAGACATTTTCTATGTAGTTGGGCGTGTTTTGTAAATGGTTTGTGCATAAGAACATACTATGTGTGTGCTATAGTATATGGTTGTAACTGAAGTTCAACCTTTTATCTTTTGATATGAATAACATATTTAGGTGTGAATTAAGTTTCCCTATTGATCATCTACGACTCATTGCAGCTATATAAGGTTGAACTTGTAAAAAGTGCAGCAAAATTTGCAATTAGAATAACTGGGCAATATTCAATTTTATTGTAATATGGGGCAAGGCTGTCTTGAAATAGCAGCTATGTGCAAGATTATTTGATTGATTAAAAGTGGAGAATGGATAATATGATGCCAATGTGTGTCAGCTCAGACGTTGGAATTCTTATTCAGATAGTTTGCTAGTAGAAAAGCAATATGATATAAAAAGCAAAAAAAAAAATGGTCAAGCTTCTATGAAAGACCATGGCAACATGAAACAATATGAGGCAAAATAAGTCATACTAGGCGTGATAGTCACTAGATTAGAGAATGAGCATGATTATAAATCAGTAAAACTTGGGCGGGGATTATCGCAATTGCAGTTGGAGTAATCATGTTAATCAATGCAATGGATTATTTTACCTTCAAAAACCTATATGGCGGTGTGCAAGCAACATTGCATTTTGTGAAATCTATCATAGAACCTCACTACTTCGTGATTCAACATGTATGATCGATTCTTTATTTGCTTGTGTGAATGTTTCTCCACTTTCAAGCAAGAGTTCTTAATATTGGCGGATAGTATATCTTTGTACGACCTGATCTTTGGACACAACCCTATCCCAAGAAGTGCACTCCAAGTCCATGGAAGTGTTTGTCGTTCACTCCATGTTCTGTCACAACAAAAGCAAGTGGAATTTTAGAAGCTGCAGATTTGAGATAGTTTATGCATCAATTATTTCAAAATTTGTAAGCCCATACACCACGATTTTCATCGGCCTATCAATGAGTTTTTATGATAGCAGATAAGAACGTAAATATGTACCTTGCATCATTGTAAATTTAAAGTTTAAGGCCTCTGGAGTGAACAAAATCTGCAAGAGCTCAGCAAAGGCTCACCTTCTTGGTTTCAAATTACCCTGTAAAACAATAAGTTAGTATTGGTTGTAAATTAAGGTCTCTTTTGTTAAGTTGACTGCTAACCACTTGGTCGCATCCAACCATGTTCTCCACTTGTAGCAAGTGCAGTGTACAACATTGCATTGACTTCCAATTCTATGCATCAGTAGAGTTCTTCGAAACAAATGCATCTTAGATTTGAATCGAGGCTTGTTTCTTGAATGAATTGCTCGATGATGCTTCCAGCAAAATGATTCCAGGTATTCAACCTGATTCTACAATCTGAAAATGGTGAATAATCACAAAACCCACTTGTTAACCATGTGATCCTTTGCATGGACCAATAAATAAAATGCGCATTGAATTACCTAGCAGCACGTTGAAGAAGTGAAGCACGCATAATGACAGCTTGGTGCTGAGAGCTCTATGAGATGCCAAGCCACGCCTAGAAGATAAGAGCAGAGAAGAAGATACATCTGATGATCTGAGGTGGGATTCAGGAAGCTGTTTCCAAAACACACAATATAGTTAAATTCGTTGGCTTGTAGATGACCAAAAGGCTGAGAATACCTTGCCATCATGAATATCCATTAACGCCTTATATATTAACGCCTTATAATGGCCTACATTGACCATGCTAACCAAGAGCATGTGCGCAAAAGTTGGCCCCTTATTTGCCCCCGATTTTTTCTCCCTCTCTACAACCTCTGCATGATCAGCTTTTATAAGTAGGAAACAACAAAGAACAACTTTACACAAAGTCGAAAATTACCTGGAGTAATGCTGGCAGAAAAATTTTCCTAGTGCCGTTCAAATAGCTAGCACAATCAGCAATTGCAAATACGGTTTCTATGTTTCAACCACTCGTTTACCATAATCCTAGATAATGAAAGGCATATGAAGTAATAGCATGGTAATTTCCTGTAGGGTTTGCCTTCGCCACCAAATAAAGAATCTGAACATGTGGCAAAAAGAATGAAAGAATCTGCACATGGCAAAAACAATGAAATTGCATAAAACATGATGTTTTAAAAAATACAATAATTGTAAAGATGGTAGCAATTTAAATCATATGAAACTACATCAGGCTTATAACTCAAGCGTAAAAACAATAGAAGGTCCTGACACTCTAAGAAGGTAATCCCAAGAACACATGGAACACGAGCGCACTAGTGTGGTATAATATAGCAGCTGCAGACCCATGTCAATCTGCATTTTAGAATCAAACATATCTAGATTAAAGACATCTTTTACCATGCTTAACGAAAGCACACAAGCATCTACTCAACCCATCTAATTGTAAATCACATGCCAGGCTTACTTCATGGCATATAGAATCTTGCCTGTATTTTGCATGCATTGAGCAAGATGCGTGCTCCCAATGAATCAAAGTACAGATCCATGAATCATAAGCCCATGTAGTTTGCATGTATTGAGCAAAATGCCCATTCTCACTGAACTAAGGCACTAAGCAGTAAGAACACTACCAAATTCATGGCTGATAATATGAGCATGTAAACTAGAATATGTTTCAGCTTATATCCACAAATAATTTGCAAGGCACTACATGCCAGATGGCCTGCCTTAATAAGCTATCTAGTTGCCTTAATAAGCAAGCAACCATCCGTTAGATAGACCCCTGAAGCAGCCTCCATAGATGCTTCAATTTTGAACATGCATGCGCTCCATAGAAGTTCTCATTATGCTTCATATTTATGCTAAGCATTTGGAAAATGGTAAGCCTAGCATCATTTGTGGACCTTCCAATGATCTTTCCGATACATGTTCTTGCACAGAGAATAAAACTTTCTTTTAGAAGATATGGCCATATTTCTACCTGAATGTGATCTTTCCAATGGACGTTTTTGCGCAAAAAACATAGATTAGTTCTAGGAGTTATGGTCATATTTCTACTCGACTGTAAAACTATAGCAGCAGGAACATTCCCTCATTTGGCAATGTTGTTGACACATTTATGCTAAGAATTCAGAGAATGGACACCTACCATCAATTGTAGACCTTCCACCGAGCTTTCCGACGGATGGTCTTGCGCAGGAAACAAAGCTTTGTTTTGGGAGTTATGGCCATGTTTCTAGATGAGTATAAAATTGTGGCAGCAAAGACATTGCTTGATTTGACACTGTTTTTGGCCCATTTATACTAAGAATTTAGAAAATGGACGCCTAGCATCAATTGTAGACCGTCCGGTGATCTTTCCAATGGACATTCTTGCGCAAAAAATAGAGGTTAGTTCTAAGAGTTATGTCCATATTTCTACTCGACTGTAAAACTGTGGCAGCAAGGACATTCCCTCATTTGGCAATGTTAACACATTTATGCTAGGAATTCAGAGAATGGACACCTAGCATCAATTGCGGACCTTCCAGCAACCTTTCCGACGGATGTTCTTGCGCAAGAAACAAAGCTTTGTTTTGGGAGTTATGGCCATGTTTCCGGATGAGTATAAAATTGTGGCAGCTAAGACATTGCTTGATTTGGCACTGTTTTGGCCCGTTTATGCTAGGAATTTGAAAAATGGACGCCTAGCATTAAATGTAGACCTTCCGGTGATCTTTCCAATGGACGTTCTTGTGCAAAAAACAGAGGTTAGTTGTAAGAGTTATGGCCATATTTCTACTCGACTGTAAAACTATGGCAGCAAGGACATTCCTTGATTTGGCAATGTGTTTGACACATTTATGCTAGGAATTCGGAGAATGGATGCCTAGCATCAATTGTAGACCTTCCAACGGCCTTTCCAACGCATTAGCTATTTATTTACTTCTTTTAACTTGTTCCCATGTATTGGCAGGTGTATTAGCAGAAGCGCAAGCTAATATGCGAAGCATCTTACAACATTTCTTGACCATACCGGAAAGGTCATTTTATTGTCAATGTCTGCAAGTATAACAACTGCTGTAGCATTGTGTACCATGCAATAACTATCAGGTGTTCACGATGTTGTGCATGGCCTTTCCGTCAGCCTGTTCTTTTTTCCTGATACTATTATATAAGCCCTGCATGACGACAGCTAGGGATCTTGGTTTTGTCCTGAAGATTATGCTGGCATTATAGATTAGCCTAAAATTATGACAGAAGATAAAACGATTAATTTACCTGGTGATGGGCTAGTTAATGCAACAACAGCAGGACTAGATTCCAGAGAATGCAGTTCTTGCAGTGGCAGATCCCTATAAAAATAGGTAGTTCAACAAACTTAGCATAAGATAATAAAAATTGTATGCCTTACATATAGATGTAAAAAAAACAATTTTGAAAGATTTGCAATCTATGAGCCAAATCAATGCACCTTTAGCATCTTCAGCAGTATCAAAAACGGCCATTTGGAACGCCAAGATATTTAAGACTCCACTTAGTCTTGTATAGATCCTTAAATATATCTGTCTTTTGGAAATGGACACTTTGAACTCATGAATGCAAGCAGCGGCACAAAGAGACCAGCTGTATTGCATCTTGGTTTTGTATTGAAGACTATGCTGGCATTATAGATTAGCCTAAAGTTATGACAGAAGACAAAACGATTAATTTACCTGGTGATGGGCTAAGCAAGTAGCAAAATCCAATCCTAACCTTACAAATTGATTGCACCACAGAAAATTCAACCTGTATCAAACAAGTGTAGAACTTGGCATTATGTCAGAGAGGCGGTTTTGAATGGCATGGATCGAGAATGACGAGCTAGGACTTGAATAACATTATATTTTAGCAAGACTAGAGACTAGCTTATTGTAATGGGCTATGGCTTGCCATAACTCAAAAGTTTTCAAATTTACAACATCTAATGACATAACATTATCCAGCAACTTAGCTTATTGCAATGTACTATTCTTGACATAACTTCAAGTTTTCCAGATTTATAATAACCCATAATGAATTGGGTACTAAATTTGGCATACTTTTAGAAAGAAAAGGACGAGTAAAGTAGAAGTGGCAAAAATGACATCGACTTCTTAGTTAGAAACTCAGACACACATACCGTAATGCATCGAGGATAGCTGGGCCAGCAAGCACATCACCACTAGCTGCCACCATGACTGGATGAACCATTATAGTTGTAAGCATCCAAATGTAAATTGCCGCCTGCATTAGAGTAGTAAGAATCTACACAGGATATTAGTTATAGTTTTGATAACGGTCAGCATATTTCTAAAACAATAGGATAGGTGAGGTTACTAGAGCAAACCCTAAAATTGTGAGATCTCAATGTGGCAGATCGCCCCAAATGATTTTCTCCGTGGGCCAACATCCCAGTTTTGACCTGAGTTATCAGTTCAATAAGCGTTGGAAATATGTGCAGTAATCTAATTTGCAGGCAGTTACCACATTCACGAATATATCGCTCAGCACTGATTCCATTTGCCGTGTAACAAAATCCACTGGGCATGGCAAACAAGCTACATAAATGAGCACCATAATGTTTCGAATCAGCATTGGATAAACTTACGTTTTGCATTAATAGGACCAAACAGAGAAAATACATGAACACCTAAAGTATTCTGAGCGGTAACAGATGTTATTGCAGTGCAACAATAGGCGCCGGGGGCAGCACATGCCTTCATGTCTGCTTGAATTCCTGCCCCAGCACCAGAATCAGAGCCAGCTCCTGTGAGCACGCAGAGTACCTTTATTTGCCCCGACTCTACGCGGCAACGATTGAAGCCATGCTGCAACCAATGAGCTTTCGTGATTTTCAGGTGAGCCATCTTTCCACTGCGCCAAATCTGTGAAGATTTATATGTTCCTGAATCATTTCCTTGCAAGGGTTTCAAATACATACCAGGCAAATGAATCAAAAACTTTAATCCCCGACAAAATGCAACAACTCAATTTACAATCCCACATTTGTATCACAGGCCAAGAGATTCAAAGCATTGCAACACAAAAATGCTGGTCTAATGTTGATGTACCTTGCAGTTCCTGTAAAACTATTCAATGATCCATGATAGAAGTCTTGATGCATGATGTGATCCACCCTGAAAATGCTGCAAGAAGATCAAACGAGAAATTGGCCTAGTCATGATTCTTGTGATGATGCAAATAGAAGAAGGCAAATTAGAAACGTTGATCTAATCATTGCAATACAGAGTAAATGAAAATATCATCAGTGCAAGAAAAGACACATACCATTTGCTCCAAGCAATAGACATTGGCAAATTGCTCTGCTAGATTGCCAAAATGCTTTTTTCTAGATTGCTCACACTCCCTGGAATGCCATTTTCTTGTCTCCAGCAGGCTCCATAAACTCTAGTTCTGCAAGAAGATATATAATGCTTCTTTAAGCAAGATGGAATCTGCAACAAATACATTTTGCATCAACATTTTGCATAAAAACTCACCTACATTGATGAAGCGCTTCTATAATATTAAAATGTAGACCTAGCTATTTGTCATTCTGTAGCTACCATGTTGAACATATACTCCATCCTGCCAAAAAAAAGAACTCATTTTTGCTCAAACTAAACTGTGAAAATCAGAATATTTGCTACTGGAAATGCAAATAATTTGCAGCAAATGACAGTTGACATCAAACGTAATAAAGTAATGATGGAAACATGTCTGTAAAAAAAAATTGTCTTTTCATGCGTCCTCACAGACCACACGGCCCCTGCTTTGGGGTCTGTGAACCAGGCCACACCACTGTTTTGCGAATCATGCCCATTGACCTTACAAACTTGCAAAGCATAGACAAACATTCTACGTATCCCATAGAAAAACAAAAGAGTCTAAAATACCTAGTCTTAAGAAGCAGGCAAAGCAACTCCAATGGCGGGAATGACATTATCTACTACATCTTCTGTGCATTTGTCAATTGTTCCTGTAGCTTTGCAATCGCAAAGATCTTGCAGCGGCATAAAACCCAGAACCAGATATACCTACTTCAAGCTTCAAGAGCACCTTTTATCATGCCCCTGCAAGAAGCTATAGACCGACGACCAAGCAAAAGGAAACAGAGGTGGCGAAGTTCAGAGTAAGAGCGGAAAGGTTCATCTCCATTCAAAGCTGCCATTGATCAACCGAATCACAATAGAATACCACAATCGGGAACCACAGTAGGAAGAAGGTATAGCTAATTAAATGAGCAACCATAAAAGTAAACCAAAAAAGGCAATAATACAAAGATGATAAGATGGACTGGAGCACAAAAGGCATAACACAAACTTACACGGATGCACTAGAAACAAGATGGAAAGGAAAAATTAACGAGAAAGCAAAAGAAATATGAGCATTCACATATCCGATTGATCCCAATGCTATACACTTCTTGATCAAAATACAAAGAACAAAGAGTAAAATGCGTGTTCACAAAAAAACGCCATAGGGATCATACGCTTTATGGATCAAACGGAGTTCAAACAAACTAGAAGAAACTAATAAAATGAACATACCAAGCTCAACGCTTTCCACCACCACCACCAAGCTTGGGACCTTTACCAGCGGGACCCTTCTTAACAAAGACCCTTAACTTTAGTATCCGCTTAATTCGACCCTTGATTTCCTTCAGAGCAGCTTCTTCACCGGCAAGCAACACGAACTTCGGCCGGCATGGGCATCCTTTTTATCTTTGCTTTCGGTAGAGGGCGATCCATGTGAGCTTGGCGGGGCGGAGCACTGTTATGGAAGTAGCTCTTGCATTTTGAATTGATGAAGAGAAAAACGTGAATCACCCCCTCACAAAACGAATGCCACGGCTGGATAGATCTTCGCCCCGGGTGAAGCGACAGAGCTCCTTCTTCAACACCATAGCTGCTCCCCGCGAGATGGGATTTGATGGAGAAATCGAATCAGAGGATACCAATTTGGGGCTTTTGTTGTGGGCCGTTCATCTTAGAGATGGACGGCCGAGATCAATCTGTACCAATGTTTTGGTACACCAACAAGAGGGGTGCTTGGGGAGTTACGAGGTGGCACCGTCTGGACCGTCCATCTCAAAAGATGGACGGCCGAGATCAATCTCTACCAAGATTTTGTGGCATAATCTCTACACCATTTGAGACTCTACATCATTTGTGGCACCCAATATAATTGTATATATACAAGTCTTTGTACTATGAGTGAGTGTACGAAGTCGAATATACATACATTGAGAAGTATAAATTTTCCAAATTTCTATAAGGTTTCCACATTTACCAACATTCTATTAAGACTACCCAATATTCCTGAGAGATTGTATAAGATTCTAAGTTAAGAGCTGTGGTCTTTTTACTACCAAGAAGCAAGGGAGCACATGGTCAAAGAAGTTATTGACAGTATTGACACCAGATTCTCAAATTATTCTGTACATTGTACACTTATGAGAGAAAAAAAATTGACATATTGCGGTCTTACCAACAAAAGAAATCACATGTGCCTTTTGCAAGCCTATCAATGAGATAAAAGAAGATATTGGCAGGATCCGGCCACACATATAAAGCTAGAAAAAGTCGCATAGACAAAGTGACAAAATCCACTTCCAAAATCCACTTCTAAAACCGACTATCTTATAAAGAAAGCCACAAAAAGCATCCATCGGACTTTTCTCCAGCGTGCCACATCGTCACCCCGCCTTCTAAAGTTTTCACATTAGCCTACATCTTTTACATGCAACACAAGCGACTGATGCATATGGCAAGGAATAAAGGCACAGGCCAAAAATTGCCAAGACCCAAATAGAAAAATCTGAATAGTTAACAAACGCATCTTACCTAATTTCTCAGGCCGGAACATGGATTTTTACTGTCGCAACAGAACCATATTTCATTTTTTTACAGCTGGGTTTTGACGGAGAAGAAACTTACGGATCCTCTTGACACACACTATATCAAAGCCAAATCCTCAGCAAGCAGAGCCCAACTAAGTGTGTCTTCAAATTCAGCATGATTCAATAACAGGCGTCCTTGACAAAGTCGTCCAATTTCATTTAAGCATAAAACTTTGCCATCTCATACACAGACACATAATAATATTTGACAGGTCCACAAAACTTAGAGACCATGTCCAATATAACACTCTAAATTCCGTTAAAAAAGGCTGTACAACACATAAAGCACGTTTCAGAGCTCGTTTTTGCAACAAATCTAACCTAGCCATTTCAAGAAAAAAGCATAGAAATTAGTGGGACTTATGAGTTAAAAATTAAAAGAATGATCAATCACCAAATTGAGAAACTTGACGGATCCATAATTGGAATCCAAGCAAAAAAATGGCTTGGCTAGCACACTGCCCAGAGAAACTTCGAGAGACTACTTTGAAAATTTTGGACGTTGTGAGTGCTTCCAAGGCTTAGGTTTTTTCAACTTTTTTGTTTTATGCCCGGAAAAAACTAATTTAAGGTTCATCACCTGCATCAACAAAACTGTCATATTCTGGCTGCATTCTGGTAATAACAGATCACAAGCTATCTACATGGTCATGGAACCTTGAAAAAGATCCTCCAACAATTATCTTCTCAAATAAGGGATAAAGCATCCAATAGGTTTAATTACACAGACCTCCAAATAATTGCATAGAAAACTGGTGAGAGTCTGCTGCACAGCATACAGATAACATAGTAGAGAAGAAGTAACAATTGCACTTACACTTCAAGAGCTTCTGATTTCTGAACGAATAAAATATTGCCATTCATTTCAGTATGCTCAGGAGATCACTTCCTTCTACAAACAAAATGACCTCAAGATCAGAGATGAAACTGGATGGACATCCAACTTTAAAGCAGTTATCAAGCAAAATGCATAGATGATGAAAGGCATCTTAATTTATCACCTGATAAATCTGGAAGCAAGAAATAGACAACAAATATACATGAGCCTTTTTGGGTTCTAAAATTTAGTTATTTGATATCTATTAAACATGCTAGAAATTTAGATCACAGCAGCAAATCTAAGCAAATGATACAGTTTATCAAATTACCAGATAGTTCCATCATCCGCATCATCTACGCAAGGAAGTAGGAAGAGAAATTAAAAACATGCCACAACCTCATGGCATACACAACAATATTTGCGACCTGGATGGATAGAATGTTAATGCAACCACATTGTATTTATAATTTTAATTCTTGCATAGCTCATATGTGCAAGAATTGAAATTCAAATGTGCAGGGGTCATTCGTTTACACAACACAATGGCATAAGAACACCTACTATATGTTTTCAGAATTATACGAACTTCTGCAAAGATGAAGGTGCAGCAATTTATAAATTTGAAAGGCACAAAAGGCCACAGATGCGGCTACAACATATTCACTAACTACTTGCTAAAGCCTAGACAACGCCATAGCCCCAATTGCTGGAAAGATGCCTTAGCTGATCTACTTCAACAAAGACACCACCTTCCATGATACAAAAAAGACACCCGAAATGATTATGCGGCTATGATATTCTCAAGTGCAGAACGAAAGAGATCAACCAAAAACTCAAATGTGTTCTTCGTAGAGAAAGCAAACGTAAAAAAATATTACCTGTTGCCAGAGTATAATTGCCACTCTTTCTGTTCGCACCTTCAAAGTTGTGGCCATAGTCAACTTCGGATGACCCTGCAACATGGAGGCACTGTTAAAAAGTCTTGCATACTAGAATCTAAATTTTGTAAATACATTTTAGAATTAGACAGCCAACAAACACCTTGAAAACAAAGATAGAAATGCATTAAGGCCAACCAGAATTCATGTGAGCTTGCTAAAGCAACAAAGGGAAAGCTTTAGAGGCAACAAAAACTTCAGAGAATGCTGGAAAATACCTTCACGTCCATGTTCAGCATGCCGCTGCAACCATCCACTGGCCCATATTTCCCACAATAAGCCCTTTGAAAATGTATAACTTTTTCTTTCATTGACTGATAATATGCATAAACATTCATCTGGTGAAGAACATATCCTACAGAGTCTCAGATGGGTCGCCATATCTGGCCAGATGAATATTGCCAGAGAGAATAGATCGGAGCAAGAGAATCTGGCCCAGAACATGTCCTACGGAGTCTCAGAGCCCGATTTACATGGGTCGACATATTTGACCCAGATGAAAATTGGCAGAGAGAATGGATTGCCGGAGCTCTAAATCTCCTAGAAGCTCCGCCATGGCCACCATAGCCATAACAAATGCATAGAAGAATGCAAAAAAGTTTTGTTGATTCTATGAAGTGAGTCGCCATCCTAGGATCTAGGATCTGTCTCTTTGCTAGGAATGGAAAAAAGCTCTGTAGATCTGCAAAAACACAAAATATATCAGAAGACCATAGCCATCATTTATTTGGCGGCAAGAGTACTCAGGCAAAGCGAAGCTCGGGGATTTGACTTGCACCTAACTATCGATCATGGAGAGATTGCTCAAATTAGGCTCTTGGCAGACATAACTATTAGGAATAAGATTTGTACTTGGCAACATAGATGCAATTTAATAGAGTAAAGCCAATATGTGAGCTAGAACTTGAACCTTTACATCTTTTGCATGCAGAGTGATGCAAATATGCAAGAAATAATATTCCATCAGCAGACTTTAAACAATTGCATACCTTATCAGCTGCCAGCTCTGCAATCAATCGGGCACAACGCTTCAATGAAGAAATCCTTGTTGGGGGATGCTGGGATGGGCCCTCCAGCATTTCATCTAAACTTACTTGAGAATTTCCTGGTGGCATAGAGCCACGACTTGCTAAATTGGTGGGAGTCACTGGCTTGCTCTTCTGTGGACATCCACTCAGTTTACCTGCCGATAAGGCAGCTCCAGAAGCTCCAAGAGATGTTGGAGGTTCATCTGTATAAGCACTTACTAAAACATACTCTCGCTCAATGCAGTCCAGAGAATCAGCAAGTGTCACTGATGACAAAAAACATAAGATCATCTTAAAGGATGCTACTTAGTCAAAAAGAACCTATTTGAATGTGGTTTTACAAATCTTACCTCCCCTAGAAGAGTCAGCATGATCATGTATTCTTTCAGCATCTGCTGAAAAATCTGAGCTCCGATTTCTAAATGGCTTTGGACTTTGGCTATCGTGTTTCAATGACAACCTCACACTTAGATCTTTGGACCCGTACTCTGGCTTACCTGATGGAGGGCTCCTTGAGAAGATCCTCATCTCAATTGGGGGACACTGCTCTAGGTGCCGCTTAGGGGGCACGCCTTCTACTGTTTGCGGCTGGTGCCAAGAATTTTTATCTAACTTCAATCTGACAATTTGAATTCATTTCCTAGGAACTTTTAGAAAACTTAGGCAATTTAATAATCATCTTTGCAATTCTACATAGCATAAAAGAGTAAACCAGATTGATCCTACCTCATAAAGCTGTGGCTAAAGAACTCCTCAAACGAAAGACGCTCCACTGAATAATTGACCCCAAAAAAGTTCATCGGTAAATGCCAATACATCTATTATGCAACAGTCTAGAATTTCCATGCCAAGGTTGCAATTGGAGGTAGTCAAGCACCTGGATTCCTACGCAAGAGCCTGCGGCATATGTCGATGCAATCAGGGTGAAGTTCAGCCTTAAGGGCTTCCGAATCGTGCATTCCTCTCCCAACATAAAGACGAGGCTACATTAAAAAACAAATAACCTTTAGGAATAAATAAAAACTTTATTAGGAGTCATGTATGGAGAAAATGGATACCTGAGACCACCAAAGCAGAAACCGTATTGAACGCCAGTCTGAGTTCTCAGCCCATCTTTTGAGCATTGGAAATAAGAAGAATAGAAAACCAAGCATGTTTGGCACCAGATAAATTATCACAGCTAATAAATATAGAGAAGGACCTCCATTGTGACCCAACCAGTTCTTGACAGTCCGTGTCAGGCCTGTTGGGTTGTTCCAGGAATATGTATAACAGACAGAGAGAACAATAATCCAAATAACTGAAGCAACTAGCTTTATAAAAAGCTGTAGAAATCCTGATAATCTAAGACTGTGGTATGCTTGCACACTCATTACAATATCCAGCGCCCCTAAAAATAGAGCACAAAAGAGGCCCCAGTTATAACTCGGACAACAACAAAGCATTCAACACAAGACATAGCTATTCTTTCTATACCTTGCAGAAATCGAAGACCAGCAACTGTGATGAAAATACTGAGCACTTTCTTAAAAACGTCTGAATTAAAAACTGCAGTTGGTGAACCATCTCCATGCCAGGAAATAATAATCATTGCCTGCAACATAATCCCCTTGTGTTGAGATTACATCAGATCAAACAAAAAAGAGGAAGAATGGGTGATAAATACCTGCTACATTGCTGATAAAATTTCTGGGTAAGGCCGTTGGCAACTACGGTGGAAGATTTGGAATGCATTCCGCAGACCTTATGTCTCCGGTGGTAGTGTATAGGCATGCTAATATCATCCTTGCATCCTTCTGCCTGGCACATTGCCACGAAGATAGAAGGCAGATGCACCCAAATCACGCTCAGCATGCTTGAGAGCTGTGCTGATCCATGAAAAATGAGCGGATCCGCCATCAGGCGCCAGTTCTTCTGCAGCTCGGCCATAGCTGTGCGCCGAACACAAGCAGCAGGAAGAACGATTCTCCAGAATTTTCGGTGTAGGGCTTGAAGAAGACAAATCGCTCAGGGATCGAATTGGGGCTTTTGTTGTGGGCCGTTCATCTCAGAGATGGACGGCCGAGATCAATCTCTACCAACATTTTGGTACACCAACAAGAGGGATGCTTTGGGAGTTGCGAGGTGGCACCGTCTGGACCGTCCATCTTGAAGATGGACGGCCGAGATCAATCTCTACCAACATGTTGGTAGAGCTCATATAATTGTATATATATGAGTGATAGTGATATATATCTATCTATTATCACTCATATATATACAATTATATGAGCTCTACCAACATATTGGTAGAGATTGATCTCTACCGAATCCATCTTTGATAGGCGGTCGGGCAGTGCCACCTCTTAACACCCCAAGCAACCCCCTTTTGGTAGAGATTGAGGTGTCGCCGTCGGGTGGGTCGAATGTCTTGAGATCGGCGACCCAGCATTTAAAGCCCCTTTATTTGGGGCTTTTGTTCTAAACCGATTAGATTTAAGAATTTATTCGGGCCATCGATAGGGGAAAAAATCTCGACGTGTACCATTGATTCATTTCATACGTGTGCGCCCGATGGAGCTATTCTATTGGAAACCACAGATGGGTTCAAGCCCGTGAACAGGCATTCCCGCTTTGGAGCTCGTCGAGATGCGTAAGTCTATGATGCCCATTCCATAAATGGCATTTGCAAGATCCGGTTCGTCCCCCGCCTTCGTATTGTCCGGTAGGTTGCACATGGATGTCATGGCCCGAAGCAAATGTCGTTCACCGGGTTAATAATCTTAGCTTGCTTTTTGATATAAAAACCGGATCTATATCGTAATCGCTCTTGTGCACCACACAATGGCATGCGGTGGCAATGTCATTTGGGAGTGAAGCATCACCGTGGCTTTCTTCGTGATGGAAGATAGGTAACGATTCCACTAATTGCAGCACCATATGAAATTCAAATAATCAAACCTGGCGAAAATCACGAGGCATTCGTTCCCTATTTGGCGGGGAATCCAAGCCCACCTACGGCATCATCATGATCCGAAAGTTACGGCCGGTGCTCCCGGACATTTAACGTAGTATTTTGCAATTAGGTGTGGCGTTTTTTCGGTTTTGAGGCGGTGTTTTTGCTAAGCTGCGGTAGTGGAGTCGGTGGAAGATCCAGATCGAGATGCCGCCGTGGCGGGTTTGATTTTCACTTAATTGGGAGCAAATATTTCTCTTCAATCGAAAAAGCGGGTAAGTCTACGCTTATCTTTTCTTCTCTCTTCAAGTTTTTCTTATTTGTTTTGCCTCATTTGTTGATTCATGACGTTTAATCATGCATTCTCCTGCGCTGCCCATATGCAAGAATGCATGGCAATGCTTCTTGAGATCGCCCCTTAACGAGGAAAAGCATATGTCTTCTCGTGCCTAGGGTTCAATTCTCCAATCTCTTTTCCCTCGTGCAAAAGCGATCAATGTGTATATGATGAATCTTTCTCTCATATCTTCTTGGTTATATTTTGATATTCATGGAATCGGATCTTAGTAATATGTTTTGATCATCATAGCATGGCTCAAATGATTTGAGATTTTAGCCATTCATACCGATGATAATACTTAATTTTCCATCATAAACCCTTGCATTCGACCAAGGAACTAGAGGTCTTCTACCTTTGGAGTAATGAGCAGATTAATGAAAAATCACGTAACCGCAAAACCCCTTATTTGTTGTAAGAAAATTATCCTATGTCCCGCCAAGACGTAAGCTTCTAGGTTCTTCAAGAGTCAAAGAAATTTGAAATGTGAATTATAGAGCATGTGACCTTACGGTCTTATATCCATTTCAATAATCCTCCACCGAAGTAAATTAGTCCGGTTCCTATTAAGATTCTTGGTTTGAGGTGCCCGCACAAATAAATTGTTTGATATCTTTGGATATTTTTATTTTCAAGTGTCATTAGGGTAACATATCCAAGCATTGGCGAGACAAATCGAAGTTCATACCGCGGTTTTGTGAACTCGTTTTTCCCTCTCTCTTTTTCCTTCTTTCATTGCATTGCAAAAATTCTTCCGTCCGATCTTCCTTTTGCAAATGCATTCGTACTAATATAAGTGTTGGATAATATATCAAGGTTTTGCTTACGAGTATTGATCTCTTTGGGAATTGATTTATGCGAGAGAAACTCGGGCAATTCTTGAAGGAGTACTTTGCACTGCCTGTGAAGTGATCTATTGCCAAGAACTTTGGGGGATTATGTTCCAACGGAAGGATTTTTGCCGTTGGTTAAGAATAGGAAGATCGGGGAATGGGCCCTAAACGTCCATTCCTTATGGCTCAAACTTGTGCGCAAGGTATCGGATGGCGTCCTTCACCATCCCGAGCAAAGACACGTTACTTCCTTTGCCTCATGTAGTTGTCGTTCCCGGAGCTCGGTTTAACGAGGTCTATTCATGGGATAGCTACTTTGGATAATCAGGTGATTTATTTGTTTCTAATCCGTTCGGTTAAATTATGGTTCCTTTTCTTCTAATATGCAACCTGTTTGTGACAAAAGGGGCTTGATTGTGAGCCGAATCTTTGGACTTTGCCGGAGGAATTGCTGAGAATCTTCTTTTGTTAGTTGAAACGTATGGATTTGTTCCTAATGGAGCAAGAACATACTACACGAATCGCGGTAATGATCTGTTACTTAAACGTTTTGTATCTTCTCTTTGTGTCCTTTCTCGCAATATTTTATATCGACATAAAAAGACATGTGGCATGATCCGTCATTATTACAATTTTTCCATGTCATTGTAAGTTGATCTTTTTTGTAAGTTTATCTTTTTGTTATGTTTGTGTAGCCAACCTCCTCTCTTTGAGCCAAAGGATTCGAAGTCTTATATGAAGCCTCTGGTGATCGGGCTAGTGGAAAGGGCATTTCTTGTGCTTTTGCAGAGTACAATTTCTGATGTTCGGGTATATCCGGAATTCCTCTATTATCTAATAGTTTGGGATATTTGCAAATATTAAGCTCGCCCTGCAATTGCACAGATCTTCACGAAGTCCGGATAGGATAACAAAGGTATTGAGCATAGGCTTACCCGATACTGCGCAAAGTGGGATGAACCTCGTCGAGAATCCTTCACCATTGTAAGAATGTGTGTTTATTTATTACCTTTTTTATTCAATGCCTTCAACTAACTAAGCTACACAGATGATGAGGAAATAGCAAAATACTTCTCCAATTCAAAGAGCCAACAGAGGCTTTACCATGATATTGCCACAGACCGAATCCGGGATTTTAGCTCCGGATGGATGGGGTAAATTGGGACAAATTTGTGGATCCGATTCGACTTTATTGGTCAATCTAACGTAAAGCCGTTTTCGGTGATGAGCAAAGCATCTTCGTACCTTGAGGACCTCACGTATCATTCTGTCGACTTGAATGCATTTCTAATGCGGTGTGTAAAACTTTTTTTTCTTAATTCAATATATGGTTTGTAGATTTTGAGCCTCATGTCCTATGTCCCGCCAAGAAAATTATCCTACGTCCTTCACCATCTGAGCGGCAAAGACGTTACTTCCTTTGCCTCATGTAGTTGTCGTTCACGGAGCTCGGTTTAACGAGGTCTATTCTTTGGGATAGCTCTTTGGATAATCGGTGATTTATTTGTTTCTAATCCGTTCGGTTAAATTATGGTTCCTTTTCTTCTAATATGCAACCATTTTGTTACAAAAGGGGCTTGATTGTGAGCCGAATCTTTGGACTTTGCCGAGGAGGAATTCTTTGAGAATCTTCTTTTGTTAGTTGAAACGCACGGATTTGTTCCTAATGGAGCAAGAACATACTACACCTAATCGCGGGTAATGATACGTTACTTAAACGTTTTGTATCTTCTCTTTGTGTCCTTTCTCTCGCAATATTTTATATCGACATAAAAGACATGTGGCATGATCCGTCAGATTACAATTTTTTCCATGTCATTGTAAGTTGATCTTTTTGTAAGTTTATCTTTTTTGTTATGTTTGTGTAGCCAACCTCCTCTGGCCGAGCCAAATGATTCGAAGTCTTATATGAAGCCTCGGTGATCGGGAAGCTAGTGGAAAGGGCATTTCTTGTGCTTTTGCAGGAGTACAATTTTCGATGTTCAGGTATATCGGAATTCCTCTATTATCTAATAGTTTGGGATATTTGCAAATATTAAGCTCGCCCCCGAATTGCAATGCGGATCTTCATGAAGTCCGGATACGAGGATAACAAAGGTATTGAGCATAGGCTTACCCGACTACGCAAAGTGGGATGAACCTCGTCGAGAATCCTTCACCACCTTGTAAGAATGTGTGTTTATTTATTACCTTTTATTCTGAATGCCTTCAACTAACTAAGCTACGGGGATGAGGAAATAGCAAAATACTTCTCCAATTCAAAGAGCCAACAGAGGCTTTACCATGATATTGCCACAGTACCGCAGAATCATTTTGGGATTTTAGCTCGGATGGATGGGGTAAATTGGGACAAATTTGTGGATCCGATTCTCGACTTTATTGGTCAATCTAACGTAAAGCCGCTTTTTTGCGGTGATGAGCAGCATCTTCGCACCTTGAGGACCTCACGTATCATTCCTGTCGACTTGAATGCATTTCTAATGCGAGGTGTAAAACGTTTTTTTCTTAATTCAATATATGGTTTGTAGATTTTGAGTCGCTAACTGGTTCATCCCTTGCTTTGCCTAGATGGAAAGGAATCGGCCTTTTTGCAAAATTACCGGGAAGAAATGCGGATTCGCAAAGCACTTTAATCTCGTGAGGCGAAGATAGGAGGGTCATAATTAATTCTATCTTTCGGAGCGATGAGAAGGGGCAATGGTTTGATTATTGGCTTCCTTCTAATTGTCACAACCCCGAGAACGTCGATTGCCAAAAGATGATCTATACGGGGCGTTATTGAAAGTGTTTAGGGGCTTCCATCGTTTTGCTTATTCTATACTTTCGATCTTGGTGATATGCAACTTTGAAGATGGCCACCGAACCGCGGTAATCCGGATGAAGTGCTCGGATCCGTAGGGATCATGTTGCAAAACCGTCTCCGGGATGATACAAATGCCTCTATTTCGCCTTTTGTTCAGAAAATCAGTCGTTTCTGAGGTTAAAAAGCATACCGGATATGCTTGGTGCAAAAGTGCGGACTTCTGTCGGAGGATGGATCTATATGCTAGCTTAGGCATTTTGGAGAAACATCCTAATTGTTTTATCTGTAGATGCTCGGAGCAGATGCTTACTTATCCTGCAATGTTGAGGCACATGCTTACTCCAGTTCCTGCTATAACAAAGATATGGTAGACACAAGTTTCGATTTTGCAGATTTGTATACTTAGTTGGAGTTGGACTGTATAGTTGAGGTATACGATGCAGGGGCAGAACTAAAAGTGGCGCAACTCCGACATTCGCACGTAATATCACCTCACTTGCTCAGTTCTTTTTTACAAGACCTAAGTCAGGATACTTATTTTAACCCGTTGCAACTGTGATGCCTTCTTTTCTCGGATGTCAAACCCTATCCAACTGTCTCTATTTGAACAAAAAATATGGAACTTTTTCTTTCTTTTAGTATCAGAAACAGTTTTTAAATTAGTGCAATGTATTGTTGCCAGGCCTGATTATCTTATAATTTTCTTTAGGCCCCTCAATAGAAGTTCCTGGAAACGAGAATTTGGCCACTCCTGAAGCCAGTACATCGAGACAACCACTGAAAAGGATATATGAAAAGGGGATGAGGAGTGATAGCAAGTTCTATGTTCGGCATAAGGAACATAAAGAACCCAAATCACATTCAAGTTGTGCAAAATCATTTGAACTCTATTTGAAGAGGTGAGTTTGACACAGTATTTTAGCTACAAAATGTTCCATATTCCAATCCGTTTATGCCTAGAATTTATTTCCACGTCTTCATAAACCATAGCTCAGTAACCCATTCATAGTACAAAAACTTGTATATATACACGTATTAGATGTGTGTTTTGTCATCCCATGCCCATGTTCATAGAGATTCATCCCAGCCGTCCAATCACGACATGAAAGGCCAGGATAATGCCACCTCATTGAGGTGCATGGATGGCCATGATGGGCATGCATGGGCATGCATGGGAGCATGCACCACATCCCCAAAGCGTTGGATCAAAAGGGGAGAATAAATCCTAGCCCTTGATTTTTGTGAAGAAGGTGCAAGGAAGGTGCCAAAAAAAAAAGTTGGTGCAGCAGATCTCAACCGTTAGATTAAAAGGTGAGCATAAATCCTAGTCATTAACTTTTTAATATTAAATTGATTTTTTTCTTTTAAAGGAGGTGAGGTGGCACCCTCATTAATAAAAAGACACCCTCATTAATAAAAAAGGTAGTGAGGTGGCAAAGTATTTATGAATGGACTTTCTAGGAAGCTTCCTTCTGTTTAATCGTCTTCGAAGGCCCGTAGCTTGCAGTAGAGGGGTCGGATGAATGTGGGGCCTACGATTTGGATTCCTCTCTCGTCGAGACCTTTCTAAGGAGTGGTGCTTTGGCACTATTTTGTCATTTGGAGCCGTGATCGATGTGTGATTTTGTCATCCCATGGGTCATGTTCATAGAGATTGATCCTAGCCGTCAAATGACAAAATCAAGGGTTGTTATAATTCCACCTCATGTGATGCATGGATGGGCACGATGTGCACATGCATACATATGCACATACATGCATGGGCCATGCACCATGCACATGGGCCGTTAGATGGGGGAAGGTGAAATCTGGATTGTTCAAACTATAAGAGAGGAAGGTGACAAGAGTTAGGTGGCATACATGTGCATGCAAGCATTTAAATATTGTAATCATGAGGTGTTAGTTGAGGTGGCATGTGCATTTATTTGCCACCATATCTTATCTATATTTAATATATAGATTTTGAGGAGGCATTGTAATTAATTTATGCATTTTTTTTTGCCTTTTAATATAGAATATAAAAATCTTAATGTGAAACGTGGAAAGCCATATCTTGCTTTCTTTTCAAGTTTTCTTTCAAACTTTAACCATGAGGACGAGCTTGATGTAACTACATGGCAACATTTTTTGCCTTTTATTATAGAAAAACCTTAATGTGGAAGGTGGCAAAGCTATATTTTGTGCTTTCTTTTTTATGTTTTTTTTCGATCTTTAACCATGAGGACGAGCTTGATGTCATGTGAACTACGTTTGGTTTTCCTTCCACCACCTTTTTTTTTTTTTCTAAACTAAGGGCCTAGAATCTTTGGAAAATTATTCCTCTCCTTCTTCTCTGAAGTTCTAGCCCAAGACTCCATGAGCGTCCGCTAAAACTCTCAGACTAGGGGAATCTTCATAGAGTCTAAAAGCGAATCTAAGGAACCTTGGGAGAATCTTTGGGAACATAGGGGAATCTTATGAGAATCACTGGGGGTATTCTTAAGAAACCTTAGGAAATCTAAGGGGATATAGGGGAATGTTAAGGGAATCTAGGGATTCTTAAACAAATTCATGTGAATCCCTGTAGAATAATGTGGAATCTTTGTAGGATCTTAGGAAATCCAAGAGAAACTTTGTAGAATTTTAGGGAATCTACGAGAAATGCATGGGGATCTAGGGATGTTTTAGAATATTGGACAGATCTTCATGTTGGCCCCTCATGGTACAAATACTTGTATATATATATATATATATATATATATATATATATATATATATATATATATATATATATATATATATATATATATATATATATATATATATATATATATATATAGATCGCCTAGCCAAGACCTTTTGTATTAACTAGACATCCACGGAGCCCTATACTAACTAAATAGGACACTGAATTTATTGAACCCTAAAAAGGGAAACCATAGAGGTCACGGACTGAAAATTTTATAACCATATTTCCCATATTCAAGCCATACAAAGTTACGCCAAAAGAATTCTATGCAAACCTTTTAATGTTGAAGTAATAACAGCTAATAGATACTGCCATATCCATAAATAAAACCATTCAAAACCCAAACCAATTATGAATAATTCAATACATTAATTTTAATCACAAACAATGCCACTTATAGGTTAGGTAATAATTTTATTATTTATGTACTAGTGATTAAGACCACTACCATTTTCCAACCGGATCTTATAATCCAAATTTAGACCAACCACTTGTAAGAAAGGGAATTTTCCATTCTTGCAAATAAGTGAAATATATCTATCACAAAGAATAGCACGAAATATAGTTAAGGTAATTTCTTACCATCCAATTATGTAATATAAAAAACTCACATACAATGGTTTATAAAAATCGTTCATCACCCGGTTACCATCTTCAATCATCATGCAAAATAACAATGCGAGGAGAAGAGAGGTCGGTTACTGCGACAAATAGCATTAATTAGCCAAAAGAGGGTAAAAAACACTAATGCTAACGGGTAAGCAATGAACTCTCTTGGCATTTCGCCCTTTACCCTGAGAATAAAGAATATTACTTAAATAGTCATAAAGCAGGTTTAGAGATCCAAGGAGTATACAAACCTAACCGATCCAATTTTGTAAAACATACAATTAACATGAGAGAATTACTAATTAGCTATCATCCGGGATATTTAATAAATTTAATGCATGATTTAACGGGGCTTTTCAATATTATTTACCCCATACTAAGTGGACCTAGGATCGGACCATCCAACACGTATATAATAAGACACATACAAGTTAGAATTCAACCAATTGTAAAGCCTATATTTCATCAAATCTTTGGGTATACAATTCGGTGGGATGAAAAAGCAGGGTTACAAAGGCGAAAATATATGCTAGAATTTTAACCAAATGCTATGTATAATTTTCAAAGGCCCGGTCGGATATACACAAAACCTTACTCTATCTCATAGGAATAAGTAATATTTAACTTTGAATTATAGGGAGAATGAAGCTCAAACAATAAGTTAACAAAAAGGATATGCAATAACCGGGAAAGGAAATGCTAAATTTCAACACCAAATAACCAAGAATGGGAACTGATTAAATTTGGACTTCATAATCTGTATCTTCTTCACTTTACGAATCAGCTACCCCTCTCCACAATCTTTGCAGGAGGTATCACGGAATTTTCAAGACATTGAGCCTCTTGGGGGCGTTCACGCATGGATTTAAGCTTGGTAGAAACTTCACAATGCGAGAATCATTCTTGTCCCCTGTTGGGATCGGGCCATTTGCCTTGCAAAGCTCAATCAATTGTGCTTTGGAAGGTTGGGACTTCTTGTGCTCAACACCATTTCTTCTAAGGAATTCTATAAGTTTGGCCCTTATGCGCCCCTTATTGCTCTTTGCCCTCAGTTAGCCCTACCTTATTCATATCTCGGGGTTTTAAACTAAAGGAGATCATATATTTATAGCTCAACATATCAATCGATTAGGCCATAAACATCGGATAAACAATCGGTTTACCTATCCATTACAAGACTATTTAGATAAAGCAAGATTAGTCAGAAAAACCGTTACCTGAACACCCTGTCATGAAAGCTTTGTGGCAGATATTTTGCATATTGTTGATCATCCATATTTCGCAAATAAATTTGTCGGATCAATGGAGTTAGGGATCCGTCTATCGTCATCCGTCAAAAGCAGCCTCCAAGCTCCATCGTTAGGGTTTGTAGCTGATGTTAGGGTTTTTCACGATACCAAATACCACAATATAATGAATAAAGATAATAAAATGAAAAAGAATAATAAAATACCGTAAATAGCATACAAGTGTTGACATTTAGAAACTAGCAAATTTACTATCAACCTTAAGCTATGGTTTGTGTATCCAAAAATGGTCTACTTTTATTCTACAACCATTAATGCAATGGTTCATCTACTTATGTCGAATATCACCACCCTCCTACCACTATCAACCATTACTAATGTTCCATATGACCATGTCATTTGTGGTCTCCATCCATGTATTCAACAGATTAAATCACCTTAATTATAAAGGCCTCATTTCCAAGAATCTTATATCCCTGTGTCATGGTAGGCATATGTAACTTTTATGTAGACAATACCTGGTTAACTCCTTCTCCATGCATCCACATCAAACAACAGCAAACCCTTAGGTTTATCCATTCCCATTCATTTCCTTAACAAATTAGGATTATTATACCAATTTGTCTAAAAAAATTTGTCTAAATTAGGATTTTCAAATGACTTCCAAATAATTACCCTATGGCATAGCAATATCATGCTCAACATTAAAAACCACATACCAACCTTTACCAATTGCTATAATATTTATATTATGTATATGTTCCACATTTCAACTTTGTGTATTTGACGGGGAAAAAGCCTCGAGATGCCTCAAGAAACTTAGACATCCACAAAACCCAAGATTATCAAGCTACCTAGTATATTATATCCCAAGATGAACAAGTGGCAACAAATTACCTTCATCTAAATCAATCTAAAATATGTCTACTACTAGTGTGGGATACAACCACATTAGAGAAAGCAGTATTCTTGAGAAATACCTTCAAGCCCAAAAACAACAACTTTTTTATTTGATACATGGGTTAAATTATTATTTCAAGGGTACAAGTTTATGCTAACAATTTGTTTCAATTTCCAAAGCCATAGAGATAGATTGATCCCCTTAACTTAAACAAGGTATCTCCAGCATTTATATGACCCAGTAATTTGTCCATATACCATTATTACTACCAAGATAATACAAACACTTGGATTATAAGACTTAGAGGGAACTAAGGCTAATAACTAGATTAAGATTGTGTATATATATATATCCCTACCTCCTACCGGAAGGCAGATAAGGTCCCAAATGTTAGCAAAAAGGATTGGAGGATCCCTTTGCTAGCAAAGGGACCCTCCTGCCGACTGAGAGTAAAAAAAATTCCAAGGGGTATTAGTAAAGACCAAGAATTGGTTGGGGTTACAAAGAGTAGTGTCGAATAATGCTTATAAATCATAGAATACCATGAAATAGCTAAGGAGGAACACACTATTATACCCAAATAATCTGGATTCAAATTAATTAAGGATATAAACCAATTTTATTCTGGTTCCGAGATAGATAACCTTAGAGCTCTTATGCCAAGCATGTAATAGCTGCTATCCTAGGCATGTAATAATTAGAGCTGTCAAATAGGCCTTACACTAGCAATAATTGAGTAGATATATCATAATTACGTTAAATCCCAATAAATCTTCATTTTATAAGCTATTTCCTGGAGGAAGCCGCCTTTCAGCATTCCAAGTCCATATTTCCTTCCTATTTTCGGCTATGGCGACAGTGTTTCTAGTAGACGTCAAGTTCGGTCATTTCTTTGGTGAGCAAAAATTACGATACATTCATTTATAACTATTTCCTTTGTGGGTCTTAACCGTAATCGAGATTTTTCAGGAAGCCGAGGGAGTATTGCTCGCTCGAGATCAGTATATTGTTGGTGTGGGACCAAATCAGAAGGAGTATTCCATATATATAGCCACTGTGGGCGGTCGAACATTCTTCACTTAGAATTTGGGAGTCATTTACGAAGGGAAACGACATGGTAGAAGGGGCGCACTTTTATGTAGTTTGTCTAACCATGGGACTCGCTTAAGCGCCGGGTCTGCGATGGAAACTATCGCGTGAAACCTATTGGTAGCGGCAACTTGGAAGTTCGATCCACGGCAAACCTACTAAGACTCGGCGTGGTGTCAAAAACGACATGGTGCTCTTGAACCGATCAAGCGTAGCGAACTAGATACATCCGATGATGACACGCCGGCGAAGATGAACCACCATCTCATAAACCTTTTCGTGTCACATTCTTGAGCCAATATCAACCGAGGGCTGGTATATTTATATTTAAATTCCATGCATTGTGTTAAGGTTCTCGGTAGAGATTTTTTTTATTATTATTATAACTAGGTACTGGAGAATGAAAACAAGCATCGCTTGATCCACCAAGGGGATATCTGAGTTGTGATTCTTGGACCGGGCAACCAAAAAGAGTTCCACGGTGGCCAAAAGTAGCGAAAATTTGCCTAGGAGGGGTTGGAGCAGTTTTAAGAAATTGTTTGGTTTAACCCTTGGAGATGTTCTTGAATTTACTTATAATGGAAACATACTAGAGTGGGATATGAAGATCACGAAAGGTCTTTGCACTACTACAGCGTTCGGAAGACCAAGTCTTAGCTTTTTTTTTTTTGTTTTAAATTGTGTCTGTTATAACAAAGCAGGAGTATGAACATTAGTACCAAAATGTATAGTTTAAGATCTTGTTTATGTGCCAATTTACTATAACCATTGGCAACAATTTTTGTTGTTTTTTCCAACTGTATTACAGATATGTATTTTGCTTTACTGCAAAACTTTACTTAATCAAATTATCCAAGTAATAGCATAAAGTTTGTATCAGATATTGACAGAATATAGTGCAGAAAATGACACTAGGATTTATTTACCTCAAAGAGGTGTTCAAAACTAACCTAAAGCTAGTATTAGATGTCCATAAAATAAAGTGCAAGCAATATCAAGAGTACTGCTTATTCTTAAAGAAAGATCAACAGCTAACAAAAAAGATGGTGGTTCTCATGCAAGGGAATCCCTTTGCCAAATACATTACTTTAACTTGATTTTACTCAACTCAAATGCCAAAAAAAATGATCACTTATTTAAGTGTTAGGAACTCTTCTTTACTCAAAACCTTGAGTACCATGTGCCAAAAAACATACTTAGCAAAACCTTTGCTAATAACTCAATAGATCCCTATGTTTGGGACCACTTTTGTCACCTACATTAGAATATTACCAGGATTTGCCCAATTCGAATAACAGTACTTTTAAATCATATTTCAAGCCTGGAAAATTCTCCTTTCTCAATACCCTGAGAACTTTATGCCATACGTCCTTCTTCTTAAAGCCTTTATCAATAAAGCAATTAATAAGATTCAATAAGTCATCTGCTGCCCGAAAGGGATTGCTGTGTGCATATAATAATGGTTGGACCTGTGAAATGATCACATTACATGCCATAATATAAGGTCTACAGCTGCTGGCATGTATAAACCTTGAAGCAATAAAAGGTAAGTTATTTCTTTTGTCAAACTGTATGTATTATACATTCCAACATGTCGGCCACAATATCAATAGTAATGTTTAGGAAGTCCACTTTCTTCCCAAATGATGTGTCTGGTTGCAATATCTGGTTTCATCCTTGATACCAATGTAATCCATGTTATAAATGCTTATCTTTCTTTGCTTATGTTGCTAAGCCCAAGAAAAGTTTCGATACTTGGATTATTGATGCTAAGAAGATCATCAATATATCTAAAAGTGAACTTGAAAGCATTTTGCTTCCATAAGTCTTCCATACGCAATTAGTTTTAAGATAAAATCCGACTCAAAACAAGCAAGATATAGGTTGCACCAACTTTGGGCTTGAAGCAAATCCCATTGGGATGCCTTTAGTTTGCCTATAAATTCCATTATGCATTAAAAGCGGTTATTAAGCGACCATTTGTTTATTTGAATAAACAAATTTCTATCCATCATATGCCATATGTTACTTTACGGAGTTTTATTTTTCCACTCAATTTTAATCTTGCCATCATCCAAAATTTTGTACCACATATCAATTTGCATGATTAACTTTTCTTTTGAAGCTCCAAGCCATACATATAACTTTTTCCATTATATTGCAGATTCCATAATCCCCCACTCGGAGGTATGTTTTCATAACACTTGGTAATATCTGCTACAAAGAGATCATATATTTTGGGAGGAAGATTACATACCACATCATACATAGAATTTACTACCCATCTTTGCTTTAATACTATTCTTACGAAAAATATTAGTTTGCCTTTGCATTTCTCATGGCAAATTGTTGGCCAAATATCAAAATCAGATTTAACCCTATTTGCTATAATAGAAGCAATGGTGGAAAAAATAGTATCATGTGCATTGGTAATCCATCGTATTCAAACTTGTGTGCTTTAAAGATGCCAAGTAGATAAGGTAGTTCAAGATTGAATATATGTCCTTCACCCAAAATACCAATAATGTCGGATTGAATCGAGCTATTAAATCATCCTTTAAAGTTGCACATTTGCAAAAATCATTCTTGTTTAGTCGATTGTTGCCTCATTCCTAATATCGTTAGGCGGATAAAAGCTGGATTATTAGGCGCTTTATCGGCACGAGAGATATACAAATTATTCACCAACCAATTCATATTTCGATGCTTTGCATCATCGATTACACAAGAATTTTTCTTTGAGTCCTTTGTTACTCTCCACAAATCTTTTGCAAGCCACCGATTTCCTTTTTAACTTTCGGTTTTACATTGCTCAATGACTTGTTCATTAAATTCACTCAAAGAGAATCGTGTGAGCAACAAAAAATTGCTCTATGGTACCCTCAACCCGGTCATAAAAGATCAATCTTGAATGGATGATCGGGTATATGATTCAATCAAGTGCAAACCAATTCCTCAACCCCTTGTTGTGTACAATATTGATATCGATCGTGCGAATATGCCCGATTTTGGGATCAACAAATTTTTGTAACACAGGGAATGTTACATATACATGTAGGCTCGATAAGATTTGGTAAAAACTATTTTTGGTTTGTAAAACATATCTTTTAGATTCTTTGGTATATCTCCATCCAAAGGCTGTATTTTCCCAAATGTCATAACGAATTTCCAAAAATCTGCGAGGAGGGCCGGTCTTGAATGTCTTTGTTATAATAAATTTTATCCACTACCTTTGAGAAATAAGTTAAATGAACATATTTTGTCTTAGTTTTCTCCTTAATTACTTGTAGCTTGACTCTTCCATCTATTACGGTGCTCAAAATCCTTCTTTTTTACGTTTTAAAACAACAATCCATATTCGGATACTCAAAAAGATATTAAGACAAGATATTCAAAATTGTTTTTCCAATATTGGCGAGAAAATTGGGATAAGCCCATACATATTGGCGAGAGAATTAGGGATAAACCCATATATCTTGGTAGAATTTTAAGGGATAAAACCCATATAGGTAAGATTTAGGGATAAACCCATATATTTTGACCACGAGGTCAGTTACATCACGGTGCATGTTTCATTATAAGTGTCATACACGCAAATTAGAATGAAATCTTGTGTGAAACTTGATAGCTTTGCCCAAAATAGCATGCTCATTTTCACGCAACCGGTGTTATTTCATTACCCGGTTTAGGCGGCCTAAGAATACACATAACGGTATTAATATTACGATTTCTTTTCTTGGAAGGTGCATAACCAAAGCTGCTTTGTTATCATGTAGATGATCCATCAAGAACTTCCTAGACTTGATAGTTTTTCAATGATGTCCCTTTGCCCTTGAGTTACCAAACTCGGTTTGAAATTAGTTTTATCATTTTCAGCAAGCACGTGAGTCATTACGAACATGAGATCACGTATTTTGAGGTACCCAATATATGAGAGGACAACCTTCTTAATGGGATCGTTAGCTTGACCATCTAGCCATAAAGGCAAACCTCATCTGAATTTTACATTGAGGCCATATTACATCCAAATTATTCAGCATGAACCATATCATATGGTCTACCCATATGATATTATCTGGGCATTTTTCATCTGTAACCTGATCACAATTGCATTTAAAGAAAGGGCAGTATGTCCTCCAAATGCGTTTTAAGTAGAAATCAATCCTTGGTTCATTGGTCTTGGCCATATGCCCCTTTTGACCAATATACAGTTCATTTCCTATTACACATTTCTTCTCCAGCATCTCAATACCAAAAGGTAACTTTAAAGTAATTTTTCTGATATGCTTAGTAAAGGAGATAGCATCCTTCGACCTTAGATACCTCATCGGGGTTTTAAGCGTGCGGCATTATTAATGACTCTTTACTAATGGGGGCTATAACTCCAAGATTTTCTTTGGCCCAAAGCACTTCTTTGGAATTGATCACCATGAATCTCCACATTCTGCTTTGGACATAATTGGAAAACTTCCTTTGTTAAACAAATTCGGTTCCTTAAGATTGTATGTTTCTAATTCTTCCATAATATTCTCCTCAGAGCCGGAAGAACCATTACCAAGGTTAGAAGCCCGCAGAATGATCCCCATCATTCACATCGGCCAATATCAAAAGGCGGTTATCCAAGGAAGCTTCAGTTTCAGCTGCAGTCCCCTTAGCAGTATCCATTTTATTGTTTGGAGTATAAGTAAACTTAAGTGCATTCTGTTTTTCCAAAGCAGTCAGACCTTTGATAAAGGCTAGAAGATCATGCAAATCCTTACTATCAGCATTCATATGTGCACTTGGAAGATTCTTGTATGCTTCACTAATCAAGTCATGGCACTTTCCATAATCCACATCTTTAAAACTTGAGACTAGTCCCAGCATGTTGTTAAACCCCAAGAAAAGAATAGCAGAAATATCACCATCACCAAGTGTGCATTCTTTGCAGATTAAAAGGTTGTGTACCTCAGGTAGCTTGATGCATGCAATCACAGCTTGAACAGCCTTATTAGGTGCCCTTATGCCTGCTGCTGAATATCCCAGATTTACCAATTCGGGAAGCCATCCAGATCTGCCTTCATTTGAATTATTGACATCATTCTGCTGATTGCTTGTATGCTGCTTGGAAAGTTCAGTGTCATTTATCCGAGTATTTGCTTCCTATATCACAAATAAAACTTAGAATATAGCAGAGAAAGCATCCTAAAAGATATATAAGACTCAATATATAAGAATGAAAGCATATAACATAAAACATAAGTCCCAATGACCTCTATGATTCACACTAGTAAGACTAGTGATTCAAAGTGGGGAGATATATAGACCGGCCTAGCCAAGACCTTTTGTATTAACTAGACATCCACGGAGCCCTATACTAACTAAATAGGACACCTGAATTTATTGAACCCTAAAAAGGGAAACCATAGAGGTCCTGGGACTGAAAATTTTATAACCATATTTCCCATATTCAAGCCATACAAAGTTCTGCCAAAAGAATTCTATGCAAACCTTTTAATGTTGAAGTAATAACAGCTAATAGATACTGCCATATCCATAAATAAAACCATTCAAAACCCAAACCAATTATGAATAATTCAATACATTAATTTTAATCACAAACAATGCCACTTATAGGTTAGGTAATAATTTTATTATTTATGTACTAGTGATTAAGACCACTACCATTTTCCAACCAGATCTTATAATCCAAATTTAGACCAACCACTTGTAAGAAAGGGAATTTTCCATTCTTTTGCAAATAAGTGAAATATATCTATCACAAAGAATAGCCTGAAATATAGTTAAGGTAATTTCTTACCATCCAATTATGTAATATAAAAAAACTCACATACAATGGTTTATAAAAAATCGTTCATCAGCCAGTTACCATCTTCAATCATCATGCAAAATAACAATGCAGGAGAAGAGAGGTCGGTTACCTGCAGCAAATAGCATTAATTAGCCAAAAGAGGGTAAAAAACACTAATGCTAACAGGTAAGCAATGAACTCTCTTGGCATTTCTGCCCTTTACCCACAGAATAAAGAATATTACTTAAATAGTCATAAGAAAGGTTTAGAGATCCAAGGAGTATACAAACCTAACCGATCCAAGCTGTAAAACATACAATTAACATGAGAGAATTACTAATTAGCTATCATCCAGGATATTTAATAAATTTAATGCATGATTTAACCAGGGCTTTTCAATATTATTTACCCCATACTAAGTGGACCTAGGATCAGACCATCCAACACGTATATAATAAGACACATACAAGTTAGAATTCAACCAATTGTAAAGCCTATATTTCATCAAATGCTGGGTATACAATTCAGTGACTGAAAAAACAGGTTACAAGGCGAAAATATATGCTAGAATTTTAACCAAATGCTATGTATAATTTTCAAAAAGCAATCGGATATACACAAAACCTTACTCTATCTCATAGGAATAAGTAATATTTAACCTGAATTATAGGGAGAATGAAGCTCAAACAATAAGTTAACAAAAAGGATATGCAATAACTTCAGGAAAGGAAATGCTAAATTTCAACACCAAATAACCAAGAATGGGAACCCTGATTAATTTTGGACTTCATAATCTGTATCTTCTTCACTTTACGAATCAGCTACCCTCTCCACAATCTTTGCAGGAGGTATCTGGAATTTTCAAGACATTGGAGCTACTGGGGACGTTCACGCATGGATTTAAGCTTGGTAGAAACTTCACAATGCCAGAATCATTCTTGTCCCTGTTGGGATCCAGGCCATTTGCCTTGCAAAGCTCAATCAATTGTGCTTTGGAAGGTTGGGGACTATTTGTGCTCAACACCATTTCTTCTAAGGAATTCTATAAGTTTGGCCCTTATGCGCCCTTATTGCTCACGCCCTCGGTCGCCCTACCTTATTCATATCTCAGGGTTTTAAACTAAAGGAGATCATATATTTATAGCTCAACATATCAATCTGATTAGGCCATAAACATCAGATAAACAATCCCAGTTTACCTATCCATTACAAGACTATTTAGATAAAGCAAGATTAGTCAGAAAAACCGTTACGAACACCTGTCATGAAAGCTTTGTGGCAGATATTTTGCATATTGTTGATCATCCATATTTCGCAAATAAATTTGTCCAGATCAATCAGTTAGGGATCCGTCTATCGTCATCCGTCAAAAGCAGCTTCCAAGCTCCATCGTTAGGGTTTGTAGCTGATGTTAGGGTTTTTCACGATACCAAATACCACAATATAATGAATAAAGATAATAAAATGAAAAGAATAATAAAATACCGTAAATAGCATACAAGTGTTGACATTTAGAAAATAGCAAATTTACTATCAACCTTATGCTATGGTTTGTGTATCAAGACTCAATGACCCAAAATGGTCTACTTTTATTTTACAACCATTAATGCAATGGTTCATCTAATTATGTCGAATGTCACCACCCTCCTATCACTATCAACCATTACTAATGTTCCATATGACCATGTCACTTGTGGTCTCCATCCATGTATTCAACAGATTAAATCACCTTAAATATAAAGGCCTCATTTCCAAGAATCTTATATCCCTGTGTCATGGTAGGCATAGGTAACTTTTATGTAGACAATACCTGGTTAACTCCTTCTCCATGCACCCACCATCAAATAACAGCAAACCCTTAGGTTTATCCATTCCCATTCATTTCCTTAACAAATTAGGATTATTATACCAATTTGTCTAAAGCAAATTTGTCTAAATTAGGATTTTCAAATGACTTCCAAATAATTACCCTATGGCATAGCAATATCATGCTCAACATTAAAAACCACATACCAACCTTTACCAATTGCTATAATATTTATATTATGTATATGTTCCACATTTCAACTTTGTATTTTTGAGGGAAAAAGCCTCAGATGCCTCAAGAAACTTAGACATCCACAAAACCCAAGATTATCAAGCTACCTAGTATATTATATCCCAAGATGAACAAGTGGCAACAAATTACCTTCATCTAAATCAATCTAAAATATGTCTACTACTAGTGTGGGATACAACCACATTAGAGAAACGAGTATTTACTGAGAAATACCTTCAAGCCCAAAAACAACAACTTTTTTATTTGATACATGGGTTAAATTATTATTTCAAGGGTACAAGTTTATGCTAACAATTTGTTTCAATTTCCAAAGCCATAGAGATAGATTGATCCCCTTAACTTAAACAAGGTATCTCCAGCATTTATATGACCCAGTAATTTGTCCATATACCATTATTACTACCAAGATAATACAAACACTTGGATTATAAGACTTAGAGGGAACTAAGGCTAATAACTAGATTAAGATTGTGTATATATATATATATATATATATATATATATATATATATATATATATATATATATATATATATATATATATATATATATATATATATATACAAGTTATTGTACTATGAGGGCTTGTACAAATTCGACTAGAAGCCAAATGCAGTGTCATCCAACGAAGATCCTATAAAGATTCTCTAAGATTCTCCAAAGACTCTAGAAAAATTTCCCTAGATATTATGAGATTCCATCAATGTTCGCTTATATTCCCCAAAATCCGCGGATTTTTCCTCGAGGAATTGTACAAATTCGAGTAGAAGTCAATTTTAAAGTCATGCGATGAAGATTCTATAGAGATTTGCCAAGATTCCACCAAGATTCTCTAGATACTCAAAGATTTTATGAAGATTCCCTTAGATTCCTTTAGATTCTTAAAGATTCTCTTGAGATTCCCCTAAATTCCCAAAGATTATCCTAAGATTCCTCAAGATTCCATGTAGATTCTTCAAGATTTCCTTAGATTCTATGAAGATCCCCTTGTAGAACACACCTAGTGTCAAAGATTCCCCTAGATCCCTTGGAATCTCCTGCGATTCCCTAAGATTCCATAAAGATCCCCCTAGATTCTTAAGGTTCTATAAAGATTCCCCTAGATTTTCAAAGGTTATTTGAAGATTCGTTTAGATTCCCCAAGATTCTATGTAGATTCTTATAGATTCCCTTAAGTTCTATGAAGATCCTATTAGATCTCTAAGATTCCATCGAGATTTCCCTCGATTCTTAAACCTTTTTTGAAGGTTTTCTTAGATTCCCCTAGATTCTTTTGAGATTCCCATAAATTCCTTAAGATTCTCTTGAGATTCCCTTGATTTTCAAAGATTATCCCAATATCTCTCAAATTCCCTTAGATTCTATGAATATTCCCCTAGATTATCCAACATTGCACGGAATGATGCCAAACCACTACTCATTAGAAAGCATTTGATGAGAGGAATCCAAAGGCGTGAGTCCCACTTTTGATCAGAGACCTCCAATAAAAATAAAGTTGTTTGAAGGCGGAAAAAAAAAGAAGCTTCCAAGAAAGCTTCATAATTAATGAGTTGTCACCTCATTATTTTTTCATTAAATAAGGGTGCCACCTCACCTCCTTCAATATAAAAAATTCTAATTTATTATAAAAATGAATGGCTAGGATTTATCCTCCCCCCTTTTGATCTAACGGTTAAGATTGGTTGCACCGAATCCACTTTTCAGGAAGCTTCCTTGCACTTTCCTTATAAAAATTAAGGGCCATGATTTCTCCTCCCCTTTTGATCCGATGGCTTAAAGACATGGTGCATGCCTCTATGCATGCCCCCATCATATTTATATGCCCATGCATGACCTCTCCCACGAGGTGGCGACATCATGGCCCTCCATCTCCAATCGGACGGCCAGGATCGATCTCTACATAACAAGGTCAGGACGAGGTGGCTGCATTAGAACCATCGATTTCATAATCAACGGTTGTGATCAATCTCTATATAACAAGGGGGGTGCTTAAGTAATTGTATATATATAACAGATATATATATATATATCATTATATATATAAAACTATTCTATGTGTGCCAGGAAAGGATGTACCCATATATATATATATATATATATATATATATATATATATATATATATATATATATATATATATATATATATATATATATATATATATATATATATATATATATATATATATATATATATACAAGTCTTTGTACTATCAATGGGTTTATCAATCATGGTTGATGAACATCGAGGAATAAAGTTCGAGATTAAACAAATCAGTGCGTAAAGTTCAGTATGCATTTAGTCTAAACACGCGAACATTTAAGCTCAATTTCTCGCATAATAGCCATTCAATGAAGGTCGCCATTGTTTATTAATACCTCTCGGTGAATAATCGAGTTAACTTTGAATCAAACTCAAAGAGTCGTCTATGAGCGTCAAGAATTAAGTTTGAAGAACTTATAGTGGAAGTTGCATCGGTTAACATTACCATATATTCGCTAAGACTATCCAATATTTTAAGAGATTCTAAATTTTATACACCTAGTGTGAAAGAAACAAACAAATCTGGCATCTATGAGCCTAGTGTGAAATTCCCCTGTAAAAAAGACAACACACCCATGGTCAAACCCTTGGTGAAATTCCCAGTCAAACCTAATATAGTTTTTTTTTACGTCGGGGCAGTGTGAATTGTAGTCTTTTCTATAGTGGAATTGAGCATTCAAAAATAAAGAATGGAAGCATCAATCTTAGTTAGTTCTCTCAGTTGTTGTTGGTGTTGAAGTATAGGGTAATCTCCATAGGGCATCACATGGCTAATCCTACAACTATAGGGATCATTATTTTATTTAATGGTTTTAGTTGTTGGTGTTGAACTGTAAGTAAAAGCTTTTTCTTTATTTTGCAAGTTCTCGTAAATACTTCAATTGTGTAGTACATCCAATTCTCCCAATATTAGTTGGTGTAGTTCATGTTGGAACTTATGCAAATAGGTTAAAATATTACGTAATATTTAAACATGTTATATGTTTTTATTCTGCAACATTTTCTAGGATACATGAAGTTCAAGCCATTTTCATTTATTTCTATTTAGAATAGGCGTCATAAGAAAGGTTGTATGTTCTCTCTTTTTTTCTATCACTGTCCCTAACTTTAAGGTTCTAGTCTTTGGCCCTAATTTTTTGTTCTTGATTTACTTTCTTTGCTCAACAAAATCCTAGGGATGTTCAGAACTATCCTAGAACTGAGAAAAACGATGGTATCTCTCTACTACACAACACGAGAAGCTATGTTGGAATGACAATCTTATTTCGGAGTGTAGGGCATGCTTTTTTCATGATGATTTTTGCTGCAACTTTTGATAATCAATTCCGATAATTATAGGTAGGTATCCGAAGATAGATTGTCTCCTTTCTTTATTGTCCACTACATGATATAAGTAGTAAGTTCCTTAGGACGTGTCCCTAGACTTAGATCCCCAAGAAGTTTCATAATATGAAATATCTTTTTTAAATCAAGTAGTTGTCCAACACCTTAAAATTCCTACAGACTACACTAAGTTATAATGCCCATGGTTATAGGTGCTATGGGACAAATGGCTTCAGTGGCCATAGTGGCCATGTGTTGAAAAATGCCTTGTTTGTATGGCTCGAAAACCATGCCTTGGACACAATCATGTGATGACAGAGGAATTATGTGTTTAATGACGTTCTTGAGCCATCGATATTTGCATTTTCCATTTTTACCCACCCAGTATTTTTCGGAGGGCACGTGTATTTTCAGCCAATGTGAAGTTAGGAGACTTATGTTACCATGATGGCAACCGTATTTTTAGTCAATGTGAAGTTCGGAGACCTAACCACAAAGACTTATGTCCACACTAATAGACACACTTCTATTTTGATTGTGGTCCCGATATTAGATCCGAGTGGGTATTCAAGCATTAATTTGAACCTCACTTGAATTACATTTTAATACCTTCACTTTTAAAATAACACACAAAAATATGTTAGGCTAGAACACCTATGGTGCCAAAAATGCAAACAAAAGTCAAATTGAAGCTAGAGATGCAAATAATATTTGTGTCAAGAAATATGCTAGGCCCAAACCCCTATGGTCCCAAGGGTTACGGACAAAAGTCTATACGAAAATTTGAAGATAGGAGATCGAAACAATACTTGGGTCGAACAAACATGCAAGATAATCTAAACGGTTTGACATCACATTATTACATCATTTTTGATCAAAGAGATTCGGCGCCAAGAAATTGTGGGTGGGGCAGGAAGAACCCAAATATATATTAGCAACATAGCAATCCCATTTACGGATCACAAAATCTAATCCAAATGACATTCGTGATTGTTGAAAGTATGTACTTTTAGGTTGACAACCGCAAGTTTTATGGTTTCAAGAACAAACGTTGCATCATTGATGCAACGTATTTCGCCTAATTTGCCTTTTCGGTTCATACTCAACGGTTAACAACTTGCCATATTCAAGATTGAAGTGAGTGACATGGGAACAGTAATAATCCAGATGGGCCAATATCGGCCTTCAAAAGGGAGTTATCCATTGCACCGCTTGAGCCCACTTTCATACGACAAGTCCCCTTTCATAGTTCAACCCTCTTTCATAGGACAAACTGGGGCAAAATGGCAAGAAATCCATTCACAAGAGCTTGTTCAAGAGTAAGGCCCACTTGGTACATATAGAATCCATTCAACATTTTTTGACTTCAGCTTGGTCAAGGTAAGTACCATTTGACAACGAAATGGAAAATCAAGTAAAGAGATAAATAAATATCTCACATATGCACCCGGTTGCTTCTTAGGATAATGTATTTTTCTTCATAAATTGAATATATTTTATTTGCTCGAAAGAAATATTTTCGAGAATTTAGAAGTTCCAAGCACCATCTCTTCAAACTAGGGCTTGAGATCTGCAGTAAGGCAACAAAATTTGTATAAAAATGAGCAAGGAATGCCGGAACTCGAAATTATGGCAGAGCTACTGAGAGAGATGGCTTAATGGGCAAATTAAAGAAGACTGTCTCTAGCTCCACTTTTGCTTCCTAGAGATGAGTAGGGCATATAGCTCTATTTGATTTTGCAAAGCTCGGCTTCCAAAGATACATGTTTTGTCATGAGCAAAAGAAAAATGCGTAAAGGGAAGACGGCAACTCACCTTATATTTGATTGTAAAGCTTTTCTTTTTTAATCAACATCAAAAGACTTGAATCCAACCCGCTTTAGACATAGCCAACCCGAAATAAGGGGAATTGACACTACTTACTAGCAAACACCTAAATATTCCACCATAAGATGGTACCATCTACCTTTTTTAAAATCCACAAGAAATGAGTGCTCCACAATTATCCAACAAAGAATAACATAAGCACGTATCTTCTTACCCGTGATACAAAGGTGGCACATGCATCCATGAGGTTGAGAAAGCTTGCTTTGTCAATTACCAAGCCTTTGAGTTTCATATGATAAAGAAATTTAAACCCTTCATTCCCTTAACCGCGTGTAGTATAGCTTTCAATGATTGTATTTCATGTAATAACACAGAGTAAATTTAACAATAGTTGCCTAATCCAATAATTACTTGTCCGCCCACTTACATGTGCTCCAGATCATGCCGCTTGCATGTGTTGCAAACATGTTGAACAAATATATACACCTACAAATAGTGAGATGGAAAAGGCATTCACCTATGTGTGCGATGGACTGATTGTGGCATTCTTGGAAAGGAGAAATTTTCTCCACGCCAAAAAAACAAACAAATAAAGGACAAATAACCGCAAAAAGCCAGAGGCAATTTGAATCATTCAACAAAAGATGGCAATAGTAAGAGGATCATAGCCCGGACTACATACCCATTGGCCCAAATATGCTTACCTTTTCTCGCATATTATGAACTGAACTTCGCCTCTTTAACCGCAACTCTTAGTTGGTACCTATTATTGTGGAAAAGCCGCAACTTTACCTTTCACCATTTTGAAGCTTGTTGACCGGGTCAGAAGAAATCTAACATAACTTTCAAATGCAAGCTCTATCTTCACAAAGAAGAGTATCCATTGAAAAGATCAAGGGAAGACCTAAGAATATTGCTAGGGACACAAATTTCAGATTCCCATCAGTAAATGGGCCAAACATGGCAAAAATGCATTTGCTGTTCTAATTTTACAGCAGTGTAGAAAGAGAGCCATAACTTGAGCAAACAAACTCGTTTCTCAAATATGAGCATGCGTTGAAAAGCTCAAAGAATGATCTACCAAAGTCGTTAGGTGCATATTTCTCAAATTCATTATGTAAACATGTCAAATAAACCGAATGTTTCTAAATCCAAGGCTTGCTTTCGGGCTGGCAAGAAGAACTTAAACATAACTTTCAAATGCAAACTCTATCTCTGCAGCAAGAGTATCCCTTGGAAAGATGAAGGAAGACCTAAACATATTGCTAGGCACACAATTTCCGTGATTCATACTATAAATGGCCCAAATATGGCAAAATGCATTTGTTGTTCTAATTTTACAAACTGCATAGAAAGAGGCCATAACTTCAGCAAGCAAACTCGTTTCTCAAGCATGAGCATGCATTGAAAAGCTGAAAGAATGATCTAAGAAAGTCGCTAGGCACGCATTTTTCAAATTCACTGGGTAAATACGTCAAATAAACCGGATCGCTTCTAAATTCAAGGCCACCTTTATTATGAATGTCGTACATATACACAAAGAAAAAGAGGAACTCAAATTAGAACTTAAATTGGAACATACCTGATTTATTATATCTCTCAAGAATGTTGCGAGCAAGAAGATTCTGTTGGGAAACCTAGGGTTAGCAAGAACAAAAAATTGAGAATCGAGATAAAAGCTTCCACTCCCATTATCCGAACCCACAATCATACATATAGGATCCAAAGTGCAAAACTAGGGGCTGCAGAAGACAACAAATAATGATGAACATCAGCCGTGTACTATGTAACATGGGATTGTCAAACCTACAACAAACAAAGAAGCAGGCCGGTCTCCCCGCTTCGGAATTGTAAAAGGAACAGAACTTGTTAGCAGTGAACTGGGCCAAATGAGCTACCATGTAATCAACTATTGGCAAAATATATGCACACCTTGCATCCTATTACGCCAACTTTGTTTAGGTTGCGTCTAGGAAATGAGTCAACAGGAAGACGCTTTGCCATATCCATTCTCTTTGAAAAAAAGCCAAGGCTCTATGCTTTCTTCTTACGGAAGAGAAACACTAATACTTGTTTGAAATGAATTACACTATAAAAGACAACACTAACCCTTTCTTTTCCCTTAACCTCGCTTCTTTGAATGATGGCAAAGACATTCTTATCACCATCTTTTAATTTCATGGCTTTGACTCCTCGTGGCCGCTCTCCCAAATGACCGAAAGTTTGTCACCACATGTACATAAGAAAGATATCTCGCCAATATCTTTGGTCTTGAAACAGATCAATTTGCACAATTCCCCTTTGTTGACACGAGAAAATTTGCAAAGCCATTCCGTGTTGAGACGCGATGGAATAAAGACTATAGCTGCAAAACATATTGAGGGCATGAGAAAGGCTTGAATCAACTGATAACATCTTGAACCCATATTATCGTTTTTCCTTGAAAGGAGATGCGGTCTCAATTTCTAATGCAGTAGATGCTTAAGAACTTAAATGCACTTAAAAAAAGAAAATGTGCATGCAATTGTGAACATCTATGGCGTAAGTTTCGATAACCGCTAGTCCGAATTATTTCTCTTACCATAAAATGTGATCAGTAGCTATCAAATGCAGCAAGCTTTGAGTTGGTTACACGAAGCCATGAAAGATAGACATTAGTTAATGCTCGAGAATCGCTTGATCTTTGGTTTCCAAATTCGATAAAGTGTCGGGCTCCTACCGACAGTGCTTGCACATTATATTAGGCGGCTTGGACATGCCCAACATGCAATTTCGGATTTTACCTCACAATTCTAGTTGCACAGCCCAAAGGATTTGCTTAGCTTCTAGTTTGAACACATCGGTGACACCGATGAGCATGCACAAGCAAAGCAGAGAGTGTCTTTGGGATGATAATTTTGGGCCCTAAAGGAAAGCACTAATTGATGGATTCATCACTAGATCGTGATAACGGTATATAAATGAAAGAGCACTCCACTACTTCACACAAAGAAAATCTACACACAACCCGCAAGTTATTGCAACCGATTCGAGTAAACAAAACCTAGCCAAGAACAACCATACCTTATTTTGATTTCAAAATGCCAAGCAATTCGTCTCAAGTGCTTTCAATTCACGCCAACCCGCATAACCGCACCATTCATGTGTCACAACCAAGCCCATGCTACTTAGAAATGCATAATCTAGCCGGATGAGTAGTTCCAAGATGGAATACATTAAAAAAGGCCACAGAGAGAATAATCTAGAAGCCTAGCTTCTTGCCTATAATACCGTTGCTTACGTAACCAAAAGGTGGCCCTTGGTTTTGGGTGCAACACAGCTATTAGTCAGTAGATTCCGACCTGATCTAGGAGATCTAGGCATCCAGAAGAATTCTAATGAAACTCCCGAGGAACGAAATGGGCGGGAGGATTCCCGCAAACGGATTTAGATGCATACCGTAAGCCCTTTGCATACCAAATATTTGCAAAACTCAATTTTGCCACAAAGGCATTCGTGAGAGTTGAAGCCAAAATCCAAGAATGCAAAGAAAAATCGGCTCTTTTCTCGAGAAAATCGGTTGCCGACCTTCACTAGTTTGGATCCAACGCCCAGACAGCCACCTGCCGCCATACCCAACAAAGCTACCGCCTTTCGAGCAGTTTAGATTATCCTCAAACCGACGGCCGATATGAAAAGCCCCAAATAAGGGGGCTCAAATCCGACGACCCATATGAAAAGCCCCAAATAATTTTAATCGACGGTCTAGATAAAATGCCCCAATTTCAAGGGCCCAGATTAAAAGCCCCAAATAAGGGGGGATGCTTGGGGTGTTTCGAGGTGGCACCGTCTGGACCGTCCATCTCATAGATGGACGGCCGAGATCAATCTCTACCAACATGTTGGTAGAGCTCATATAATTGTATATATATGAGTGATATATATATATATATATATATATATATATATATATATATATATATATATATATATAAATATAAATATATATTCATTGTCCTCTGATGGGATCCTTTTTGCCCCTAGCTCTTCAGGGCTGTTTATCACACCTCCTAAAAAAATCCAAACAGGTGGTCCTTCAGGATTGCTACAGGAAACATGGGCTGCTTACATTGGTTTTAAGCAGTAATTTTAGTTTATACCAGGTAGCCTTTGTAGCTTTGAAACCATGTGGACCATGGCTCACAAGGAATCTAGAATACATACGGTGTTTTTAACTAAATATCTTGAGCATGATAATCAGGTCCAGGACATGCTATAACACGTAGACCATACCCTGACCCTTCTGCATGACCATACTTTAATAAAAATTGTAAAGCAGTATAGTTGTTACCATTTGGAAATAGTTTTAGGCGCACATTATAATAAACGTGATGTGGACCTTTGCCAAAGGTAGTTGTTCTTTAGAAAAGGTTGTCATATCCCCATGTTTCCTTGCACCATATTATCACTCATGGTGCTAAGGAGTAAGCTGGCCATATGCTGAAGTTGGCACGTATTATAAAAGTTTAGCCTCTGCCTAGCATTTTTTATGCAGTTTGAGCATTTAAATAACAATATTTGTGCATAAGATAGTCTACAGTGCCGATTAACATGCCGAATAAGTGCCTATGGACAAGACGTGGTAAGCCCACACACCCGAAACTGCCATTATATGATATGAAACCAAATTTTGGCAGTAAATTACTGGCTTTCGGCGCTAACCCTAAAGAATAGGCTTAGGGTTTGAGGCGAAAGATGGCGACCGGATACTAGAGTTGCAGAGCTGCATACAATGAAAAAATCGTCAAGGACGATCTACTGTACAAAACAAATTAATTCCAGCATGCTTCAAATGGATCTTCCATGCAACGGATCTGTCTTTCCTTCAAAAATTGGTAAGTTTTCTTTGACCAATCTACTCCATTTACTGCCGTATGTTTTAGCGCCAAAATGATCCAGCTTGGGCTTGAAGAGCATGAGGAAAATATCTTAAATGACTTATTCAGAAATCTAGATGTGGATGATAAGGTGCTCCCGGCCACCCACTGCGCTTGCCTGAAACCCAATGAAAAATTATTCCGTCTGTTGGATTACTCTGCAGCAGATAAGCAAGAAGTCTTGTTCTATTTGACTGGAGAAGCTGGTGTAACAGCAGAGTATTACTTTTGTGAAGGGTGTGTTTCTTGCTTCTGGAAGGAAGAAGACATGGGGAGAACTAAAGGGGCTCCAAATAGTTCTGTGACTAGAGCAGAAATGATCAAAATATTACAAGATGCTGCATTATTAAATGAGCATGGACGTAGTGATGGCACCATTATTAAGGATCTTTCCAAAGGAACACTTATGGAAATGATCAAGAAAGCTGGTTTGGAAGGAGAATGCCAAACAATAGTGAACAAAAAAAGTGGGGGCAGTATACAAACTCAGCTGCAACTTGGAGCCAAAGCATCAAGCAGTAAACCAAATGTGATCAACCTAGCTGATAACACTCAGCAATTTCTAGAGGATTCTGGAGACGATTCTGACCAAGATGACCTACAGCTCAATCAGGTCTCCAAAAATAAATACATGGTTATGATGTTTAAAATAGCTTATATTCATATATTTAACCTTTCTTTGGTTCAAGTTTCATGCAAAATGCTTTAAATAGAAGATATTACTTCTGCACATTACTGAGTATAGCTGAAATAGCATATTTTTATGTTTCATAATCATATGGCATCAGTGCATGTAAAATGTTTTATTTATGTTTAATGCTTTGCATAGCTGAACTAATAGCTTATATTCATATGTCTAACCTTACTTCTGTTCAAGTATTATGAAAATTGTTTTAAAAGGAGGATATTACTTATGCACATTACCTAGTGCAGCTGAAATAGCATATTTTCATGTTTCCAATGCGTATGGCATCAATTGATGTAAAAGGTTTCATTTCTGTTTAATACTTTGCTTGGCTGGACTAACTTGCTTTGGGCAAAGGGCGATAAGCCATGGAATCCTCCAGCTTACCTGACGCCCCTAACCATTTTACCTTTATAAAGCTAATTATGGTTTTGCTTGGGTGCAGGTAACCGGGATTCCTTTTCCCTACTCTTGCTATTTCAGTTGATCATGTGAAAGATATGAAGAATGATGCGTTTATGCTTTGGTATCAACAAATAGACTGCTGTTTTTTTGTTCAAAGCCAAACGGTATGATATTTTGCCTCCTTAATAGTGCTCTACGGAGTGGGTATAAGGAATCATCCTTTTGGATAAGCTGGCTACCGATAACGTACTATGACAGATTACGGTTTGCTATATTTTATGAAATATATGTTTTTAGAAAACGCTATATTTGTATTCAATGCAAAGAAACTGGAAGTTATGTTTTGGAAAGTATGACTTACTGCTGTATGCATATGCTCTTTGACGCTTGAAATAGTTTCTTCTATCTCTAGAGTTTATTGTTACAATAGTAGCAGTATTAAGACTTATGTCCTATTTGGTCTTAAATATGGAAGAGTGATGTGACTGTTAAGCTAAAAATACCATGTGCCTTTGTTTTAAAACACTGTTGAAATTAGGCATCGTGGCAAGGCATTTAAATTAAAATAATATGAAAGTGGTTAAAAGTAAAAACAAATCTCTGTTCTAAGAAACAGTACTCTTAGTTTTGCTCTAAACAAAGTTTTTTGCATATCATTGGCCTATTAAGTGTACACCGAATTGGCAGCATGATGTTCTTAGCAAAGCAGTCTAATGCATGCACTGAAATAAGGCTGGAATTAACTGAATATTCTGGATTAATGAATGCACGAAAAATAGTACCAGACAAGGCAAGAAAACAGTATTGCATTATGGCAAGGTTCCCAGTGGTCTCCCATTGATTGAGAATGGGTCTGATAAGCCCTAGCCTCTGGGAGGTTATGGCATACTGGCTATATATTCATGGACTTCAGATTACTAGTTTAACTAGTATAGACCCTTGGAACCCTCTGCCACTTCGACGTCCTCACAACTAGGCATCATATTTTTCTGAAAGATTTGATCAGAGCTGATTTCTCATGCTGTTCTTTCCTATATTATGAATATTATAACGATTTCTAGATATGGCTAATGCTGCTGATGTATAGGGCAATACCATGGAAGGTACTCAAAGTTATTTACTCCCTGACGTAAGGAGCATATGCAATAAGGAGGAATGGACCCCAGAACTTGTGAGCATGGGATACAATGGTATTGCTGCTATACCCCCTAACAAAGCAGTTCAATTGATTCTTGGCTGCATTAAAGTACAGGAAATCCACAGCCAATTTATTTATCACGAGAATAACCTAGGGGAGGGAGACCATTCTGCTATAATGTTCTTAGGAACAAATAATATGCTAGCCCTTGCAGCTAAATTCAATGAAGTTGGGTATGATCCATCCAAATGTACTGCCATGATATCTGACTGCTATGCTCGCCTGCCAGGAGCCATCTATGAGGCCACAATTTCGGATGCCAATAACGTACAGGCTTATATTAGCGGCCTTACTATGCTCGAAAAGGCTAATGGGGTAAAAATTACCAATCCATCCTTGAATAAAGCTGCTGTTAAACCTGTTCCCAAGCCGTCTGCTAGTGTTAGCTTTAACACTTGTTTATTTGATCTTGAATCCCTTACTGAAGAAGAAAGAAACTCCATTCTTGGCATAGATCCGAAAAATGTAGATCCATCAAACTCCTTTGAAACTGATCTGGCTGAAAGCTACAAACTTAAACATCTCAACCTGGCCAACTGTTGCTGCTTCCCAATCATCTCACCTAGGCTCATTGAATCTCTTGGGCAAAGGCATGATCAGGCTCTTTGGAAATCCAAAAACCTTGGCATTGTTGCACCACTCAGCATTGACTCCTGGGCTAGACTTGCTGGCATAACTCAAGAGGAAATTAAGCAAGCCTACTCTGATGCGGACAATCTTATTAGGAAAGTTGACAGGCTTGAAGTGGAGCTCCCATTCACAACCGGTTTCCTTGGAAAAGAATGCAGTAAAGGAGATGGTTTTATTATGGGCCAAAAGGATCACATGGCCAAAGTTGAAGAGAAACGTAATGAGTTCTACATTAAGAAGATATGGAGGACGCACTGCCCCTACATCAAATGTAACTGCCAAAAGTATAACAGAGGCAGAAAGGAATGTCTAGATGGCGGAATAAAATGGTTGGACCATGCTGTGTGGTACTGGCTGAATAATCTTGACATAATTTGGCCAAAACATTCCCCTACTGTTAGGTTTGCTCTGTTTAGCTCCTGCTTAAGGACTCCACCTATGCGTACTGCAGTAATTGCTTATATTGGGTTCTTGAAGGTCAGAAAATTAATGTTTGACATGACTGCTAGGTTTGCCGTTGACCAGTCAGCTAACCTTAGCACTGAATTTGGCAATACAAAATTAACTGATGTGCTGGAAAAGACAATTAGACCAATAAAATTTTTGACTGGTAAGTCCTCTGCTGGAGAGTATCCGGGCTCAGCCTACAAACGGAAACAACCGATCTCTGAATATGATGAATCAGAGGTGGTTTTACCACCTTCTATATTTAAGAGACCTGGATGTGATCGCACTCCAACTAGAAGCAATTTCATTGACCTAAGTGAGCAATCAAGCATGAGCAGTGCTGCGGAAACGTCTGTCAACAAAAAGCCTAATGCCGAGATAGCACGCTCGTCGGATATGCAAGGAAGCAAAATCAGTTACTGAAATAGGTATTTTTGCTAATTTATGATTCATATTATGGAATCAAAACCAAAATGGTCTTTTTCGGGCAAAAAGGGAGACATAAACCGTTCAGGTACTTGGGAACAGAACTAGAAGAATCAACAGAATACAGATATCTGGGATATGACGCACATGGCACAGGAAAATGGGCCAAAGGGGCAGACACAAGATTCCAAGCAGCCATCGGAAGCTACTACAATATGAAAAATTTCTGCAACAAAAGCAGGATAATAAACTGGGGAATTAAATGCTACTTGTTCAAGGCGATGAGTTGCAACTACACGGCTATATGGGGGGCGGAAGCACCGGGGCGAGGGCTGCCGGAGAAAAAAGTGGGAAAACAGGAAGGATTTACGAGACAATGGCATAGCGTGGAATTTAAACCGAGAACTAATACACCACAAACAACAATAGTATATGAGACGGGGCAAAACCGATGGAAGTAAGGGGGCATGGGAAAGGACCATAAGATATCTTATAAGGAGCAATGCAAAAGGGAAACCAAGCAAGCTAGCAAACATTGCGATCGAGAATCAAATAAAGCCCACATAATCGAAGGAAACGGGTGGTTCAGTGGATGTAGCAATATGGACGAGGAAATTGGGGATGAACTTGAGCGACCTCATCACCGAAGGGAATGGAAAGACGAAAGGCATGGACAGAGCCACGCACACATGGTGCACAACCACACGGGCCCCAAGACAATATGGCTTATGGCGGTTTTTAATCCGGGACAACGAGATAGGGCAACAAATGTACGGGATCGACATAATAGGAAAAGCCTTAAGAGACACTCTAGCAAGATTCGTAATGGGGAGTCACGAAATGAGGATTGAAAAAGACAGATGGCGAGGGATAGTGAGAGAAGATCGAATATGCGTAATCTGTGACAAAGGGGAAGTGGAAGATGAGAATCATATGCTAAATGACTGTTTGGGTATATGAAAGCATCAGGAATAAGTACGAGAAAAGATAAGGTGGGGTCAGCCCAGTACACATCATAATGACAGAGTCGAACCAGAGGGACCCGCAGACTTAACACGGAGATGACGGCCAAAGCACGAGAGAAGAACACAAAGAAAAGGGTTTTCATATGAACGCCGAGAGGCGCAACATAAACACCCCGAAAAAGCTCACCAAAGCTGATTGATAACGACGCCCGCACGCCATGAAGCCCATCCAAAGTCGGGTGCCTAGATTAATAGAGAAAGTCAAGCCTTCTTAAAAGGCTACATTGTAAATCAAAGATGATGTGCTAGTAGCACCCGTAAGGGAGCTCGCCCATGCTACATAAGTCCACGGGCCTCAGGGTACAAGGGACAATAATGTATCTATCTATCTATCTATCTATCTATCTATTATCTCTCTGGCATTAAAAATGTAAATGCATATCTCAAAGTTATGATGTTTATTTTCGTTATTCATTCTTCTTGCTGGTTATGAATGGATGAATGAATGTATTACTTATACATACATGTAAAATTAAATGGGGTGCTCCCAAAAATATCTGTTCATGGGAACAAAGGGTAGTAACCCTTACATCTTTTAACTTCCAAATGCATGTTTTATGCACTACAGAAGAAGGAAATCATGAAGACTAGACTGCTTAAAAGGAACTGTGAAGGCAGATGGGGTTTAAGAACAATAAAAGAAGCCAAAAATGAAAAATATGTACACTTCACCTTCTTCTCTAAGACACTAGATGACTTTAGATTTGACACAGTCTTTAAAAATACAGTCATGGAATATCTGCCTAATGAGGGCCATGCTATGATTGATAGCACAAGATTTGGTTGGAGATACCTAGAAAATTTGAAAAGCATTTTGTACCGACCCAAAGCGGTTTTTGCTGACAAAGATGCACTCAAATGCCCATGCGGCAATCCAGTCCTGAGCAGGTTTATAGACAAAGATATAGGGCACATCAGGACTACATGTCTGTATATAGTGCATAATAAAGCACTAAGAAAGTGGCTCAGAATTGGACTCAACCATATTCCAGATCATCCCTTCACAATGAGTACATTTGAAATCGAGATGAAAAAAACCATTGAGCAGTTTTTCTCGCTACACCAAATGGCCTTAAAAAGGGTATCCATGCAAAAGCAGCTGAAAATTAAAACCAGCATATTGTTAGAAACTAAAAAATTGGCTAAGGAAACGATAAAAGAAAAGCATGCACTAAAAAAGTTCATGATCAAGGATTCATCAGTATGCAAAAATATCAGATGGCTGAATGATAACTTGTATATTGCGGGCGTGGATAAAGCCAGCAATAATCCATCATTTATATGTCCTTGGCACATGCATGAAGAGGCTTTGAAAAGATTAGACAGTCCTGATTTTAGCACAGTAGACATCAATAGTGAAAGTTTAAAAGCTGAATTGGCCCAAAGCATTCAAGTATTCATTGGGTTCTGGCCGCCAAACAATGATACCCTACCATACCTATTAGGAATTTACAAGGCCCATAAGAAAGAATACAGATGGATTACCAACGCCCATGAAACTATATTTTCCCTACCTGCTAAAATCATTGCTGCTGGGCTAAACACCATATTAGAAATCTGGCCTAGGATCTGCCAAGAGGAATGTGCCAGGTTTAACTTCTTCAGCAAGGAAAAAGTGAAAGCATCGTGGGTGATCAATTCAGTTTATGACTTAACCTGTAACTTGCCAAGTAGCATACATGATGTATTTGTTGCAGACATCACCAAATGCTACGAGAATATTCCCATAACAGATGATCTGGGAATTTGTAATATCATAAAGGCTGTTATAGATCTGGCCTGGAAAAGTCAGATTATGGAGCATAAGAATAACTGTATGTGGTACCAAGTTAAATACAATGGTGTGGTGGAGTTGTCCTGGAGACATGATAAGCCCACCTCCAACCAATGGATGATGATGGATAAAAAAACATTCACAGACATGAATTTCTGGTTGCTCAATAACTGCTTCTTACAAATGGGAGACAGAATCTGGAAGCAAGTGAAAGGAATAGCCATGGGCTTTGCTTGTAGTCCGAATTGGTGTAACCTGTATTTAGCTTGGTTCGAGCTCACATTCATTACCAGTCTGGTTAAAACTGGAAGAAGACAAGAAGCCCTTACATTTAGTCATATGAGCAGATATATGGACGATCTGCTTGGTTTAAATGCTAAGCACATCAGAAAATATTTAGGTCTTCAAGAAAATGAAGAGGACAAAGGTGAACCGAATTTATTCATTTATGACCTGAGCTGTTTGAAGATTAAGGATGAGACACTTTATTGGGAAATTGGAGGGGATTGGAAAAACAAAGGAAGAAAAGTTGACTTTCTCAATGTGAGCATTGAGATTATCAATCCAGTGCATGGAACGTTCGAAACATACAGGTATGACAAAAGAGCAAAATTGCCCTTTACTGCTGCGAAATATGTTGATGCTTCAGGTTGTAGACCTTATCACCAAGCACGCAATGTATATATATATATATATATCTCTTATATATATACAATTATATTGTGTGTAGATGTGTGTAGACAGTTTGATCTCGGCCGTCCATCTTAGATCTGGACGGCCCACGTGAAGCCCCCAAATAACCCACCTTAAATGAACCCTTTATTTGGGGCTTTTGATCACGTCCGTTGAATGTGCAGATCAATGGCCGAGATTTAGGCCATATGAGACCCCCTTTTTCTAGAGAAAGCCTTATTTCTAGAGATTTTGCTGTCGCTCTCTGGACCGTCCATCTCGGATCTGGACGGTTCACAACAAAAGCCCCAATTTGACCCCTTTATTTGGGGCTTCTGTGACGTCGGATCTGGTGAAGTTGGGATGTTGAACGACCTCCGGGAGTGCGCACATCTCTAGCTCGAATTTTTTCTATACTACATGTGACTTAGCTTTCCGGCTTAATTCTTCTCAGGTGATTCTCATTTTTTGCCATCTCGTTCTCTTTTGATTCGAATTGTGTTTAAGCTTGCCGGATTTGAGTTGGGTATCTCTAATTTGGGTTCACAAAATTGTTTTTTTCCTTTCTTTTGCTTACGGTAGCCCAATTACTTACAGAATTACGGGCTTTTGTCTCTGGGCATGGATTTTTTGTATGAAAGCAAGAATCGCCTTTGAATTTGTAGAAACCGGATGCCATTCCGAGGCAAGGTCTCTTCTTTTGCCATGTGCCATCTCTTCTTCATTTGAGCTCCTCCGACCATCTGTTCTTGCAAGGCGGGTTCTGGCATTTTTCGACCCTTGCTTTGTATTTTTGTGATGTGGTGCTCTGGATACTGTCCACAGATCTGCAGATCAGCTGGTTACTAGGTTTTAGTATCTCGTTGGAGCTTGAGCAAGATCTGAGATATGTTATATGTGGTAGATTAGTCAGAGCAGTTTAGTGTTGGGACATCACACCTTAGTACTAGGTCGACCTTAAGAACCAGTCTCTGTAACATCCATGCATTTAGTTGATATTTTTATTTTATGTCTAGGGTTGGCATTTCCTTTGAAGTTATTGGATTGGAGCTCTTGGTTGGCAAAATTGTGGTATACTGAATGTCCTCCCATTTATGTTCTTTATGCATGGAAGAGATGGATATAACAGATCGGCATTTGAGACCCTGCCATTGTGGTTACCAGGTAAATATTAGTCTGTGGTGTTTATTTCTGGGGAGAATTTTAAACGGGTGTTTATTTAGAAAATGTAGTTTATGTTGTTTAATTAGTTAGTGATTGACAAGATTTTTTAAAACGGATACTGATTCAAAAGGTGGTCTAGCTTTAGTGGAGCTTTCAAGGACTGGCTAAATAAACCACAGCATACATGAAGTTTAGAAATCTGACCTTTATATTGACTTAATTCTTATCTGAATCACACTTCCAACAGTTATTGGGAATCCTTGCAGAAATGACACTAATAGGAAATTCTTCACAACAGATATTGTCTTTTCAATATTTAAGCTTGCAAAATAGGAAGACCTGGATATTGGGTTTGCAAATGGAAGCGTAACATGTTTTTGTGACTCATTTTTGTATGGGGCTGGAATGGATGCATTGCACAGAGATGTAGAAGCAGAGCACGGGCGACAGCTCCATTATGGTTTGTTAACCGACCTAGCCTGCCATTAGACTCTTGCTTGTCTCTTGATTATTTACCTTGGTTACTTATTATCTTTCTTAGTTTTTGCAGACCCTGCTCTACATGCCATTTGCACATTACTAACATGGAGGAAATCTACAGGTACATTTTCTAAATTATGTATCCATCTCTAGCTGGAGCTTGCTTGATTCTTTGCGTGACTTCTCAACTACAAACATGGGCATAACTCCCAAATTGAAGCTCTGTTTTATGCACAGGAACATCCATTGGAAAGGTCACTGGAAGGTCCACAATTGATGCTAGGCGTCCATTTTCCAAATTCCTAGCAGAAATGGGCCAAAACTGTGCCAAATCAGGCAATGTCTTTGCTGCCACAGTTTTACAGTTGGGTAGACATATGGCCATAACTCCAAAACGAAAGCTCTATTTTCTGCACAGGAACATCCGGCGGAAAGGTCACTGGAAGATCCACAATTGATGCTAGGCATCCATTTTCCAAATTCTTAGCATAAATGGGCTAAAACAGTGCCAAATGATCTAATGTCTTCGCTTGGCTCAGAACAGCAGCTGAGGTATATGAAAACATATTAGCCCTGGACTCCAAGATTTTTCTTTGAATTTTATTATTCTCTTCTATCTGCAGATCCTCTTGGAGCAACATATATCAGAAGGTTTTTTTCCTTCAAGGTTGTACTTATGTTAACTTTGCGGAATCTGTCAGAGAGACTACTGATTGAGCCACATGATTAACTGCAATATATAATGCAACTCTGCCTTAAGGTACAAAATTGGGATGGTAACATGTATTTGAGATTATGTTGTGCTGGAATATGCAGTGATGGATCCAATGTCCAGGGTTCCATTTACGTTCTAGCTTTTATTAATGTAGATATGTTTATGTTCTAGCTTTTATTAATGTAGATGGCAGATGTTTGTCTTCAAAATTGTGTTGTCAATCCAAATGTGAGGTTTATTAACCCAGTAATTCGGAGATTTTACTCTGCAACCGTTGAATTTCATGCAGGACATTTCTCCTCGGCTAGTTTTCAGCACGTGAGTGCTTCAAAATTTTAAAGTTTGCTCTGTTCTGTGGCTCGAACAAGATTTACCATACTGGTATTTAAATATAATATGCTGGATTTAAACCTCTTTTAGATAAAGTCTGTTCGGGCATAATGACTCAGAATGAGCATTAAATGCCATGATAGTTTCTTTCAGGGTTCAAAAAACTCCGCAGCCTTCACCAGATAATTTTCCGCCTACATAAAATATGCATAAAATATGTACCGGATATATTCATAACAAGATACAAATATACCGGATTTTACATTAAACAACGTTTTTTTCTATCGGATTTTTTCCTTGCATCCAAAATTTTAGACCAGCAATTTCTAAAGTGGACCAGACAAACAAAGGGTTTATCCAGGTATTTTTTGAACCCTGGTTTCTTTGATGGCAATCCGTTGAATAATTTCTCATTTGCCAATACTCCATTCTGTGAAGGTTGCTTGTAAAGAAATATCATGAATCCAAATCTATTACCATATGCAACCCTGGTTCGTTTTGTGATGTATTTTATTGTGGCTTATTTAACAAAGTAGTAGACCTTTCTTTTACGGATCGGTCTGTAGATTGGTCGGGGCATGCAATGATCATATATATGATAATTTGGATGGCATAGTTATGGTGGAATGTTTACTTATTGCTATATGAAAAATTGATATCTTTTGCAGAGTTTATCACGGGCACACAAATGTTGTTGAATCTGTGGCTTTTGATGTAGCAGAGGATAACCAACCTTAATTGGAACATCGTACTTCACATGCCATCTTTGCTCTAGCTCCACGTAACCTAGGAAAGGTAAAGAGAATTAAGTTCTTTGGGGATATTATTGTTCTAGAGTTGCTTGCGGTTCTTTCCAATTGTTGCCATGGAGTGCATGCATGCAATAAAAAATCAGAATGGTGTCCGATGCGGCGATAGCGGGACCGTATCTAGCATGCAAAATTGCGGGGCATTCGCCTATAGCTTATCGTGCCAAAATAGTCAACTGTCACGAAAATTTTGCTCGGCATATTCTTAGACCAAAACATTTGTTTAAGATATATTGAGCATGTTGTGCATTTGAGATTACAAATTAAATTGTTGTATTTGAGATTACAAATTAAATTGTTGTTGGAAGTTAAAACGATTGCCTTATAAACCTACGCACATGGAATCGAGGAGAGAAAGCGGTAAAGCTTTTGATCTCTTCGACATGATTGACATGATTTACTCTTAAATAAAGAAGTAAGTTAAGTCCGACGATCTTGAAGTAGTTTACACTAGAAGCCATTAATCATGAAATGAAATTTCGCATTTTGGAAGATGGAAGATGGTGATACACTATGAATTGTGTTGCGGGCATGTTCTATTAGTAACAACATTGATGGCGGTAAAGGCGTTGAAAAAAAACCTCAATGACATAACAATTGCATTCCACAATCACCACGCAGACTAAGGGGATTGCCATTTGCATTCCATTTGAGTCGGATTTGCCTAAACGAATCGGTTGGCGGATGCTAAATGATAATTTAGATTTGAATGCAGGATAGGGCTTATTCTTATCAAATCTTGCAACAGGAGCTCCTCTTTGTAGGGCAGCTAGATCGGGCCACAAAGATAAGAGGGCGAATCGCCATTAATTTTTCATGGCGTGACAACCATCCGCTAGGGCCGGGCTTTGCATATCAGATTTTGGAGTTCTTCTCAAAGTGTGCATTAATATCTTCAAACATGTTGGCGTATCCACTTGGCACGGTTAGTGATTATTCTGCCTAAATTGAATTAACCTTTGTGGCGGTGATTGAGATATGGATTGGGTACTTCTTGAAGGGAGATTGACATCGGATGTCGGGCATTATATTTTGAATCAACTGGGGTTGTATCTTATGATAAGCCCAAGAAGTACGATCTGTCGGTGATGTTATGCAAATGTTGGCATTTTCCTTTGTCATAATTTTTATTCGACATGTTTTTCCGTGGAATAGCTCTATTTGGCCACTCTATGAAGGATTTTTCACTTTCTGCTTTGATTCAATGATGGCTTTCTCTTGCTTTCAAGCCAATGTATTCTAAGCGACTGATTCATTTATGGCTCAAAAGCCTAAAGCTTTACATCGAAATGTGGATTTGCGGTTTTGATTGAGGTTTGCCCATTGACATTTCATAGCTCCTCTTAGGGTTTTTACGGAGTCTTTAAGCATTGATCTATTACGAGGATGTTGGGAACAATTGTTTATTTCTAACCCTTAGTCCTTTATCTTTTTTGGTTATTACGAGGGATGTAAATTTGAATCGAGATAACCCAAACCATGCTTTAATGTCGGTTACCTTAAGGCAAAGGTATGTTCTCTACCCTTTATTTTTAAGCCTTACTTTAAGGTAGTTATCTCAAGGCAAAATGAGAACTATTTATTTTTCTTACCTTTTGCCCATTATCTTAAACCTTCAATTGAGCTTTGGTTTTTGCAATTCAAGGCTAAAGCTGTTTGATGCATTGTGTATTTCATGGATAAGGATAAGAAAACAATATTCTACGAAAAAATATCTTTCATATATACATTGTTTGTTTAGAAAAATGGTCTTACAACATGTTCCATATGTATCACTTCTATGGATAAATCCTTATTATTGCTAAATCCTCGGGCCAGGATAAACACAAAATATATGAATGAAATTTGACCACCATGATGGGAACCCTAAAAATGAAAATGAATGAAATTCGACCACCATGATGAGCACCCTAAAAATGAAATGCCTACTGTATAAACTACATCAGGGAACCTTTAATTCAAATGTCAGCCACTGCCAATGGAAATATTGCACGAGAAAGAAGTAGGAAAGAAGCTAGATGATAGTAGAATTTTCGTAATCTTCCCTTTATTTTATCATATATATATATATATATATACAAGTATTTGTACTATGAGGGGGTATATGAAGTTGACTGAAAGCTACAACAAAGAAACCAAAGCCGGAGTTCTACTCACAGCGAATACCTGCTCAAACTCCGAGTCGACCTATTGGCTCCATTTTTGTCAAACCTCTAGGTCAAACTCTTAACTAGAATGCTGATCAAAGTACTGTCAACTCTCCCTACAGGAATTTGTCGTAGTTTCCTTCTAGATGTTATCATCAAGGATATTTTATTAACATTTATGAAACTTATGTTATAATGATTTCCCGTGTACTTTATTTCATCCGAACCCTAGAAAGGCAATAATATATGGCCATATAAATCATATTTCAATAGATAGATAAACAAAGAAATACTATGGAACGGAACTATACATAATGCAACTCTGGGTCATTTTGAACTCGAGACATTAGCTAGTGTGTACGATTAGACTGAACGCTGGGACAAATGAGTCTTGGACCTAAGATCCACATGAAGATAATAATAAGCTTTCTTTGTTGTATGGCCATTTTGGCCAACAAATTTGGGGGGATAATAGCATCTGATTTCCTCTAGCATGTCCGTGTTTATTTCTTATATTACATAAAAGTTCTCGTTAAATTGCTCAATATCAGGTTTCACTAAAATAGTCATCATCTACATTTTCAATCTACCCTTAACACTAAAGATTTTATCATGATAGTCAACACTTCAGAACCTTGAAACCCTAAATATGTTAATCAATTGAACATTTCTTTACAGGAAAATGTTGTTCCTTTTTTAGGACAATGATAACCCAATTTATTCAAAAAAAAGTTCAATCCATTTGCTAAAATATTGGTGTTGACATTAGTGCTGGAAAATCAAAATGAAAAGTCGCATTACACAAGTCTGCTATTAGAGGCTCTCATCTCCACAATGAAATTTATTGGACGATGCATGTAAGCCTTTCTTTCTTTCTTTCTTTCCATTTAGTATAGGTTATAGTTTTGGGCTTTTAAGTTGTGCAATAGTAATTCGAACTATTGCCCTTCTTTTGTGTTTTGCAATTCAAAAATTGAAATCGTATTTATTAAGGTGTTATTTCAAAGGAAGTGCCATTTGGCCGTGGCATTTCTTGCATGTTGGTCAAGTGATGCTTAGGCATCTAGACAACATTATTTTGCCCCGGCATTTGCTTGAATCTTGCTCTAAATTGAACAGGTGCAATTTGCATATGTCTTAATAGTGTGTTCTCATCCCTAAAGTTGGCATATTATGAGTTGTATTTTCATCCCTCTAGTGGGTATGTTATGAGCTCTTTTAAAGTTGTTTGCGTGATCTATTTACAGTAATGGTGATTTTTTAAAAAACAAATGAGGGGTAAAACTATAAACACTTGTTCCTATGACATTCTCAGCAACTATGTATAGAAAAAAAGGAGGCGTTTGCTCCTTTTTTGATAATGTAAACATTAGCCTTTGCCCCTATTCTTTTTGCAAACTGCCATGCCATGGGAACCACTGGAATGGATCTTAACTTTTCTGTCTATGAATAAAGAGTTTGAATGCACATGCTCACCCTTGTGCAAACGATGCTAAGCAAACGATGCATACAGAATCTCTAGAAAAAATGACTAGTTTAAATTGCAAGGTAACCTTCAATTGTTTGATTTGCTCCGTAGCTCTAGCAACCTTCCTTAAAGCACAACTTTCACTCATTTCCAGCTCACTACATTTCGTCATGAGCTCCTTGTAGGTTCTACAAAACACGACCAAAAACATATGTCTCCTTGTAAGTCCTACAGAGGTAGAATAATCAAAGAAAGATTACCATAAGTCACGTATAAGCAGATTAAACAGTAATACTTTTAGTTCATTTCGCATGATTGTGACCTCCCAAGTTTGAGGAACTTCCACTTCAAAGCATGAACCACAGTAAAGCAACATGTCCTGAATGCTAATAACATATTGCAACTAGAAATGACCACCTGGTCCTGTTGGCTCATTCAAAAATAGCGATCCCTGAGAAATCGAATAAAAGCGGAGGAAAGAAGGTGGTCCGTATAGCTTCTTTTTCTCAAGATTAAAGTATGTCTATGAAAACCAGTTGGATTATAGCATTTGTAAAGCTAGGGGCACATTGCAATAGAGATAGAAGCAAATTGCAGCATTGACAATTAGTCTCTGTTTCCTGGCTGCCGGTTCAAAGAATGACTGATGCCATTGCCGGTCTTGTTCTCCCCTTTTAAAGCACTATTTAAGTTTCTTCTCACAGACATTTCTTAAAGTAAGAATTTATTTCTATCTTCTTGATTCCAGCAAATCAGAAAAAAAAGTGCATGTTTCATAATTTCTACAAATACATTATGATGGGAAACGCAATTGACTAACCAAATGTTCACTAATCTGATATGCAACAAGAGTCCCATTCAAGATTAACTTTTCTGGAGTGACCTCCAATACTGATCTTTCCTGAGCTTATTGCACTCCTTGAACTTGGAGCGGGATCTTTAAAACATGAAAGCATCTCTAACAGCCACGCATAATGTTCCTTCAGGTCATTATCCTACATACAGAAAGTCAACTTTATTTAACATATATGGTTAAGCAAACAATAAGAATACACTTCAACAATGTTTATGTAAGGTAAATCGTGGGCCTAGTATGAAAACGACAGCCAGGGGGCATGCCGGCCCCAGAGATGATGATGCTTGAGAGATGATACCATCTCTTCTTCCTATTGGAACATCCCAATGAGGACCACTCCACCATAACTATGCCCCACGGCTTATCATTGAATGTATACACAGAGACCATGATCACGTAAAAGTATCACCGCACATTTTTGCTAAAGGATAAGCTCCTATCGCAACAAAGAACCTATTGTGCATCATTGGAAAATTGCAAAGTTCATGCCATCTTTACTATAACCTGCTGTAAAGAAAATTAAGCAAGATAACAATTGAGCTCTTGCTTATTTTACAATACCATTTCTTCATGCATCAGATTGATAAATGGAATTGTAGTCTATGATGGATCGAAATGCCATATCGCCCATTTCATTATTTTTCTGTGTAAAGATCTAACACATCCACGACCAAGTCACAAAACTTAACACTTTTAAACCATAGAGACTCTTTTTAGTTTACATAGTAAGTTCTCTCGCTTTGTTTATTAGATCCGGGAGGTTGTTATGTGTACAACTACTCATGAAGCTTGAATGCTTGGGGAGAGTTCTTATTTATCATTGCTCTTCTTTCAAGACAACTACCAAACAAAGATGAGAGCACTTTTCCATTCTTATTATAAATAGCAACTGCTATTTCTTACCATAACATCAAGTCATAATTATTGCTCATATCCTTATGGACAGAGGAACTTGTCCATATAAAAAAAAAAAGAATCTTTTTTAACCTTTTAATCCAGTTAACCAGGAGGCCAGCCCATCTGTCTTCCTCCAATCAAATGGACATGGAGATGGTAGACCGATTGGCCCTGGAAAGAAGAAAGAATGAGAATGCGCGGGACAAAAGTCAAAACAGGGATAATATTCATTGACATCCTTGGCGTCCACCATTAATAACAACTCTATAACCTTCACTAAGGCCTTCCCCGCTTAGCAACTACAAATTGTGGTATAAAGAATATGGCCAAGGATATCTTTGTGCCTTTCCCTGCACTCGGGTCATTTGCCAAATGGCTCTTAGTTCATTATCATGGCAGGAAACAAAGGGCCTCTAATGGCCTCAAACAAGCAATTTAATTTTGACACATATGTTAAACCTTAAGTTTGACATTGTAATCTGTGGAAATGCAGAGAACATACAGATATCCTTGTCATCATTTTCCAAATGCTTTAATGATTATCATATGCAAATGATCTCTATTGTAAGCATGGTGCATGAGAAGTTCCTCTAGATGCTTGTACTATGTTTCCGAGGACCAAAAACGTACCTTTGAAAGTCGTGGTCAGTCCATCTCTATGTTTAGGGATCAAAATGATGTGCGTTGGAGCTCGAGGTGAAATGTCCCCGAAGGCCAAAACACGCCAAAAAATTTAAGGACGGTCCCAAAGCTCAAGAAACCAGCAAGAATTGGATTGCTACCCATAAATCATCATTTATCATCGCAAGTTACATTGCACCAAAAGAAGCCCGGCTTTTATACTTTGCAATGTCATTGAGGATCAAACCCCGTTTAAACTAAACTAAATCTAAATCCGGTATAGTTATTTCTTAAATGGACAAACAAGATGGAACATCCGATCACTTAATTGGGTGCACCTTTTCATCTTCATAGACTACTTTGGATGGAATTTCCTTGGAAATAATCTTATCAAAACGTAGATTTTGGAGAAGGTAAAAAAAAATGAGGATGCCAATGATAGAAAAGGGAAACATAAAGGGGAGAAAACCCACATGGTAGAGGCCCCGGTGTCTTTAATAATGGCGTGGCCGCATAAAGCTCGCTCATCGGCTGACCATCGCCAAAGACACGATTTGGTTCCGATTATTCCCAGCCTCCTTCCCGCTTGCAATACCATTCTTCCTCTGTCATAAATTAAGGTCGAAAATCTTTAAAAATTCTCGTTCTCTTGTCCTAAATTATCGGGGATTGTGCCAGGTGTATCTATTTGGGCATGTTGCACATAGATCCAAACTGACTCCTCACAACCGCAGATCTTTAGAGGTCTCAGATGAATGATCCTTCTTAGGTTAGAGAAAATGAAGCAAGAAAAACCCCGACTCTGGGGTTACGTTGGCAAATGAGCCAAATTGGGATCATGAAGGAGCCGCACCATTCCCGCGACAATAAAAAGAATGCTTGTACAATGCCGGATATTTGTGTACAAAGGGCGGAAGAAATGGGCGAAAACCTAGGTTAGAACTAGATCGTGTTGACACTTCACATCGACCTAAGCGGATGTGCTAGATCTTCATAGCATCGGTCGGACTTGTGGAATGCCACCACTAAAATCGAGACAAAAACAAAGATCAATTATGTGTTCCCGTTGCTTTTGCAACTGCCACACATGCTTCGCGCGACAAAGCTATCGGGTTTCATTTGTCCGCTCTAAAAGACTCGTAGCACCATCTCCATATTTGGCCCGGATATGTAGAAGAGTCCAACAAATTGAGACCTTATAAAATGGATATTCTAAGCATTTATGATGCTTTATTATGAACATAAGAAGCAAGTCTAAACCGGCATAAATTTGACTGGCCATTTTCATCTATAGGTAGTCGTGGTGATTAATATAATTTGAGGTGAGCACGGCAGCCTCTCGTCACACAAAATTTCTAAGCTTGTTTGCCGAATTTTCTAAAAAACATATTTACGCTTCAAACCTTCAGGTGAGATACAATTTGAGAAAGATTGCTCTTGTATTAGGAGATTGGAACATCTTTGGCGTACATTTGACCTATCTAGAAGGGCACAATCATTTGCTCCAAAAAAACACAGTCATCAAAGATATAGGTTTTGATGATGTCCGACAAAAAGAACATTACCTAAATTCGGGGGCAACAATGATACGGAAAATAACATAATAAGCGAGAGGGAGATGTAGAATGTTACTATTCCCAAAAATATTGCATGATGCAAAAAGAATTCGGATCAAATTGCGGATGCAAGAACAATGCAGGATTTCAATTCAAGATTACGAGTAATAGATTAAAGTACAATTTGAAAAATGATTTAGAAGTTGATATTGAGGACACGTACCAAGGGAAAGACTTCATTCAGCAAGCAAAGTGCCCATCTCGTGTTGTATCCATTGTATCCTGAGAAGCACATCTGCTTTGAACTTAGATAAGTTTACACTACAATTTTGCAGCTGCATTGATTGACGAAAAATCTGGAAAAGTGTTACGAGCGACTCACCCACGGGCATAGGTATGAGCAAGGGCAGCTCCCAAAACTTAAAGTCGGCGAATGTAAACAGAGTAGAGACAAAACCCAAATCGCCCCGACGTCATACCTCTGCCATTGCATTCTTTAGTTTTGTGATGACTTGTCCCTATCTCCAATACATGTCACAAGGTGTTCTTGTTCGTTTTTTAAGATCTCCATTCATCGATTTCAATTGCATATCCAATGTCACCGAACATCAATGGGAAAAAGATATTATCTTTCTTTTGCACCGATCACCGACCGATGATGCTTATACATACTTTATCGGCAAGATATTGATCCGAGTCAAGATTGTTGAGTTCATAATCTTTTGTCATTTCATTGGCGGCTTGCTCCTCGCAATGGAAAAGATTATCGGTGCATATACATTGACAATTGCAAAGCGGCACTGTTCGATAATGGAACACCTCAAGCCTACCTTCTTTCCCCACAATGACCAATGTTCTCTACCAAAAGCGGCACCTCACCGCTCGTTTGGAAAAGGCTTTAAGATTGGCCTCTATGCAACACATTGTTGCGAGAATGAAACATCGATTGGGCTTTCCGTCACGTGGCATGCATTCCCCTTTAGTCTATCGGACATATCCGGACATTTCTCATGTGTGATGATGGTTAACTTACATAATATTATCGAGACAAAGGGAACTAGATTGCATAAAGGAGGCGACTCACTTCCGGTAGCCATCAAACATTACTTGCATACAACCGTGTTTTTTGCCTCTTTGCTTGACGGATAATAAACCAAGAATGTCGTCGACTTCAAGTTCAAGATGATTAACCACTTCACAAAGCAAATGAAGCAAGTGCCTTGTGCAGAAGGATGAATTCCAATCATTCACACAAAGATAAAAAACTAAGCAATAGTATACTTCATACATAGCAATTGACTACTTGTTAAATCAGTCGGTGAGTAAAGGTGTACCAACCGGAGTTGTACATTATAAGAAAGACAAAGGAGAACATACAAAGCTTGTCGGTTGTTTGCGCTTTCTTCATCAACCACTTTGTGCGCAAACAAAATGACAGTCAAACAAACGGAAAGGAACCGGAGAAAAAAAGATGCAATTGCAAAAACTTCGGAAGAACGGACCTATAATCATATGGAATCATCACAAGGACTCAACCACCAAGAAAATTAAAAACAAAAAGCCCACTCTATACTTTTGCAATGCATTGTTCGAGAATAGGATGGACATTATAGAATTAGGATATGCACCCTCATGGTGTATACACAACACCTTTTGGATTAGTTGTTGTACCGAGAGGTGTAGTTCAGAGAAATAGGTCTGCAGACTCATTGTCGTAGCAACTAGAAAATGTTGGATCTCCTACCTCTAAGAGCTTCTCATAATCAATTATAGTTATGCGCTTCAGTAAAAGTCAACATGGGCATTTCCTAAATCGCCGATGATAACAACCGGGAAAGGGGCTTCCTCCCGCTCCATGTATATGATCTCTACAACAAATGATGCCAAAAACCACGAAGTTCTTTCAAGATGCCAACATACATAAAATAAAAAAGAAGCTTACCACAACGGTTTACAAATCATGGTCAGTATGTGGTGCGGATACAAAAATTTAGAAGACAAACTCTTTGTTCTTCAAATGAACCGAGAATGGAAAACTGCGAGAACTCTAGTGATATTCTACTATATGAGCTTCATCTTCATTATCATTTGTCCGTATCAGATAATCGCGAACCCTCAGAGATAATATCGGCCCTTGATGGTGGTCCGGGCTTTAAATTCGCTAGCATAACATGTGTAGTGCGTGATTTTGTTGCCTTTGCACGTGAAACTTGCTTTTATGGGGTTGCTTGCTTTTAAGGAACATTCGATTGGGGCGATGGCAATATGCATGTTGCTTATACCGCAATATTTATGCATGCCACGGCTTCAACATTTGACCTTGCTATAATAAAGTTGAGACCGCATATCCCATCAAAAAAATCAAACAGAACATCGCAAGCCATTCACCTATTTCCCTAAATTTGGAGCACCGTCTCCATGGATTTGATCTAATGGGATTTGTATTTCCAGATTCGATTTCGAAGTATTGCATGCCAAACTAACAGGAAACTTCGAAGTTCCAAGGGCATGTCATAGAACCATTGATGATCAATAAAGGATATGGAATCTACACACAATGTAACTAATGACTATGAAATATGGACACACACAATATCCGGGAAGTGCAACTTTCTCGGAATAAACTGAACCAGCCTTTTAAACACATCAATTCACGGGATTATTGTAGCTATTGAATCGATAAATAAGAAAAAGAAGCTTACCAATTGGGTTATTTGTGAATGACATCCAGAGCTTCTACTGATTCAAAGCTCCAAAAGCTTAACCGCAACTCAAAATCGTAGCTCGTTCCTCGCAGCGCCAAATCTACTGATTCTTCGCCCTAGTGGCGGTAGAAGATAATATTCTTATCGAAAGGCGGACCGACCAAGTTGAGTTTCCCATACCATCACTTCCCTTGTCAACTGGCGACGTTATGAGCAACATCGACAATCACAATGCATGGCGGGGAGCAGAGGATGGGGGCTTTTTTATCACATTCCTACGGTAATCACCGATGATCTTTTATCCGAAAGTGTAGATCTTTAATACTTCACTTATTAACCCTCTTGGCTCCTCTCGGAGTTATTACTTGAGCCTCGAGTCTAACAAGGCAAGCACAAACATACAGAGCTCAACAAAGGACTCAAGCTTGTCTTTAGGATCAACCGGGCAATGTTTGTGCCCAAGATCTCCACAAAGTCCTCCGCCTTTATGGGTTGATTGAAACCTAGGCCATGCCCACAATCTCATCGCCATTCCAAAACTCCGAGGAGAGTACCACCGAATGCACAGAAAAGTGAAGAGCAAAATTCGAGCGTGCCATTCTGCCGGAGTTCCGCCGTTGTCGTCAATAGGGAGAAACATAAAAGTGAAGAGCAAAATTCGACGGTCTATATTAAAAGCCCCAATTTAATTCCTCAAATCCGACGTCACATATCAAAAGCCTCAAATAAAGGGGGCTGCTGGGGTGATTCGAGGTGTCACCGTCCGCACCGTCCATCTCAGAGATGGACGGCCGTGATCAATCTCTACCAAATGTTAATTGTATATATCCTTTGGATGACATTAAATTTTGCCTATTAAATTTCCTTGACTTTTAAATCAAGGGAAGAGATTAGAAGCCCCAATTCCAATGATCTGGATTAAAAGCCCCAATTCTATCACCTTCCCTGCAACTTCCTATTTAAAATTGACGGCCAAGATTTGACCTTCCCTTTTAATCCGACGGCCCATATGAAAAGCCCCAAATAATTTTAATCGACGGTCTAGATAAAATGCCCCAATTTCAAGGGCCCAGATTAAAAGCCCCAAATAAGGGGGGATGCTTGGGGTGTTACGAGGTGGCACCGTCTGGGCCGTCCATCTCAGAGATGGACGGCCGAGATCAATCTCTACACCATGTTGGTAGACCTCCATATAATTGTATATATACAAGTCTTTGTACTATGAGGGAGTGTAAAGTCGACTGGACATTTGTAATTGAATTTTCTCTATGAGGAATTTACAAATAACATCCTAGCATGGAAGTTCGAAATTAAAGACTGCATTATATCGGGTATAGGCAAATAGAAAAGTCAAACTAAATTCGAATGTACACATTCGATTGTTTGGGCAGCCCATTAAAATCCACAATTGATTTCAAAGAGGAAGTCAAACACAAAGTCGAAGTTCAATAAGCCCATCACGATTTACTCCAAACGTAAAAGTCAATTGTAAAGTGAAGATCAAACAAAAAGATATAGTCAAATATGAAGTCAACTTTATGCATATTCCTTAGACTCTCTAATATTCCACAACGTTCCCCTAGATTCTCAAATATTTTATGAAGATCCTTAGGGCCGTTGGGCGCTTTGAGGTTCACATCCTTTGGCCTTGCGGTCTCACGACTAGGGAATGGTTTTTTTTTTTTATATTGGTTGAATATTGGTTGTGACGGCAAATAGCGTATAAGTTCGTTCAATTGGTCTGCGTTGCTATTCGTTGCACCATTAGAAGTGGCAACTTTGTTTTAGACATGAAAACTCAGGTCACTGATTTGGCATAAAATAGGGAATATTCCTACATCAAGGCACACAAATAAAATATGCAAATAGACCGGTAAAGTATATACAAATAAAAAATCTAAGTTCTTCTCGATATATAATGACAGAGAATTTATAAGTGTCATTGCAAGGTAGGACAATGTTGAACATAATAGCTTTAATAAAAGAGTATTATATGCACAAAGTTTATTGGCTTTAGTTTTTGAACGCACAAAGTTTGTTGGTTTTAGTTTTTGAGCATATAGAAAGTCCTCTAACAGAAAAGATTTGAGACGACGTATGATATGCTTGAGGATATTTATGCCATGATGTTTGTATGGCCGTTCTTTTACGCATGTCTTTTAATCTCTTAAGCCATGCAAATACGTCCATTGATATGGGCAATAAAGCAATGCTGCATTTACAGGTAGTTGCTTTTATTGAACAATTTGTAAAAGAAGTTGCATCAACATGGAGATGCAGAGATTATTATCATAAATTATGATGTGTCAAGATGTTTAATGAACATCAAGAGCTCTACATTCATAGGTCACAAGCAAGTATCGAGGTTTTAAATTTAACTTATAAATGCATACTGCAGGCAACCCACAGTGCAGAAGCTCCTTGTTTTATGTTTTGTATATCAATCATCTTTGCATCTATTTCTAGTATTCTAATGCCTGTGTACTTAATAGTTTAAAAGGTTGATGGCCTCCTTAGCATGTTTGTCGGCTTTTCTCACATTCTCTGTCTTAAATCAAAATGAAAACTAGAAGTCAAAGATCGTTTTAAGTGTACAAAAATGAAAATCTAAAGCAAAAGAGACCGTTAGCACACCCATGGGGTTTTTCAGTACTTGATAAATACAGACCACGCCTCAAAGATCTAACTAAAGAATAACTCTCCTCAATTTCACAAAGATTTTCCAAGCGGGTTGAATGCTTCAAGTGAAAGGTAAGCAGCAACCACAATAGACGTTTCCAATCTATTTGTTAACAGACTTGCTTACATTTGCAACTATATAGAGAGATAGCGTCTCAGATTTTTTATAGCTCACATAAAAGTTGCATCATCAAAATTACATTTCACACGTAGAAACTATAGGGCTTAGTTTCTAGTCATGATTATAATAATAGGTTGAGACTATAACAATCTTTCATTGGCTTCTTTGAGTTGGCCTTTCTAAGGCTACAATCACTTCTGGCAACAGATACTGTTCCCTCATTTTTTATCTAGTAATTGTATTACACAGTAATCATTCTAAATGCCAAAAGATCTGACGAGCATAAAGAACATCCTACCCACTGAAAAATTGTACATGCTGTCATGCTTCTTTTCTTTGGGCTTCAGTTGACAGCTTCATAAAAATTATCATTCAATTGCATGTCCTGGACGTCGATGATGATGACAACTTTACAGAAACAGTCACTCTGATGGCATGCCTTTGATCCCTATATTCCATGTCATATTTGGCAAAATCTTAAGCTAACAAATCACATGTCTCAGGACGGATCTTTCGTGCAAAGACAAAATCAATCAATGGGCAGGAAAATACAAATGCCTACATACACTTGCTGCCATTGATACAGTAAGTTGCAACAAAGGCATCGGAAAATTGTAGAAGCAAAAGGATTACTTTTCTGGGCTCCAGAGGAGAACGCACAATCTTCAGCAGTGAATTGTTGCCGCAGTCATAAAGGACCATAACCCATTAAAAAAAACAGATGAGCAAACTCACTGCCATACCTCAAGGTTTCCTGCATTATTGCAAGGAACCCGAGAACATTAAAATATGATTGTGGCAAATCGTGGCTTTAAAGCCCTCGCTAAAGCAAAAAATTGGTGCCGTTGCCATACATGCTCGATTTGTATTTTGAAGCTTCCTGCTGTGACAATGTTCATGAAATATCTTACTTAGCTCCCTGGTTCACAGATCTTAACTGGAACTACACACGAAACAAACCGAAGAATAAACAGGAAGAATAAAGGCGATTAAAGCTTTTGCCCTTTGTTCTCTATTCCCCTAGAACATTGAATTAATCACCAAATATATCCTAACCAAAAGCAATCCGGTAGAGATATTTAATCCAGATAAATATTTATCATGTGCCCTTGAATGTCTACACAAGTTTGCTTCAGCCAAATCTTAAATCAGAACAGAGTTTGCTTACCAGCCACAGATCTTTGGCGAATGATTTCAAAGTGCAAAACCAGCTCTAAATCGAAATTTCCCTGCTTGTTTTAAGGACTAGAAAACAACCGGTTCATGCAGAAGCCAGTTTTGGCGCCATAAATTAGGCATATTTCGGCATAGCATCTGGAAATAGGGTACAGGTTAGTAACTCTTTTAGCTTCTTTCCGAAGTTATTATGTGAACCATGAATCTAACAGAGCAAGCCACAACTTCCACATTCCACAGATTCCTTTCCTTTCAACCAAAGTAGGGCCAATTCATATTTGCACATAAATCAGATGTCTTGCATCATACTTCAGAAAATATGGTAGAACGAATTTACCTAACACAGGCGTATCTGAAACCTTTGATCAAGCTTACACACCTGCAGTGCCCAAAAATCCTTCAGACCCTATCCAGGATAACGAAAGCGAGGGAATACATGTCGAATTTGGTTAGACAAACGGCAGCAAATATGCCAAGTGAAAGAAAATCATGCACGAAAGAGAAAAAAGAAATGTGCTCACAAAGCAAAGATCAACACCTTGCCGCCAGCCATGATGCATTGCTCACTGCTTTGATTTCCATATCCAATAATCTTGTTGGCCAGCTTTGCAATTAACTTCTGATAATATATATGACTAGGAAACATCTGAGCTTTTGTTCAATACATCAGCAACTTTTGCAACTCATCACGGATATGACCTACTGCCCAAGCAAGAGAAACGTGGAAGCGAGGATTTTGCAAGCATGAAATCTGAAGCTTAAAAGCTTCATTCACAAAGTTGATCTGCCTCGAAATCTGGAAATATAAGAGCCAACTAAGATGGTTAGTATGTTCTTTCACAACCAAACACCATAACATAACAATGCTCTATTCATTCCCCGTTGTTTATGGAACACTTATTGGTCAAATACAGAGATGGGAAGAGGAAAGACTCTAACAGGAAGGAGAGTTACATGCAAGGAAACAATGTTCATATTCCTGACCTGAAAAATAGACTGGCTCATGGATACAGTGTATGCACTTTGCAAGCCAATATGAGGCTTTCTAATCTACAATCTAACACTGGTGCAATCGGAGATGAAAAAGGTAACAAAGATGCCATCAGACCTGTTAAATATGTCTAGGCCTAAAGGTAAATCCGCTCCGGTTTAGAACAGCTCCAACCTGTTGCACAGGAACATGTAACTACTTGGCTCATGGATGCTAACACCTACTGTTCTTGGAACTTGGTTGCTGCAATGGACCTGTCTAAGGAGTATCTGCCGCGATGCTTGACTGGGCAGGATATTTGGACATGATGCAAAGCTGCCAGCTCTTTAGACGGGCATTTACATTCCAACCAATTTGGGGTTCTCTGCTCGGGCTCTTTTAAGAGCAACAGGGTAATAATTATTGAAATTATGAAGACCTATGATGCCATCTCCACGTTTCTTGAGTGCCAGTGAAACGTGAGAATGAATAAAGCCTGATAACATGGATCAAAGGATTATAACATTAAACAACGGGTTAATTAACGCCCAATTACTGAATCCAATTGGCAAATCAAGAATATGCGAATAGACAAATGATGAATTCACAAGTTTTACGATGTGGTAAAAAAGGGTCTTAGCCTACCTCTTTCAAAGCGGATCTGTGGACCTCATTTGCCCAGGTGATGTCATGACAGCCTCTTTCAAAGCGGATCTGTGGACCTCATTTGCCCAGGTGATGTCATGACAGCGTTTGATGGAATGGGTTGGAAGTGATCCAATTATAACACACGCAGCGCTGTTTCATGATGCAAAAGAAAAATCAGTCACGATGTGCAAAAAACTTGTAAAGCCAGCAAGAATAATGAAAGTACAATTTCCTTGCGTTTTTGGGCAAAGATTTCTAGTTCAGCTAATATGGTGCATCATGCCATCTAGAAACAAAAACTTCATGTACACGCATTACCAAGGGAAAGACTTCATTCACCAAGCAAAGTGCCCATCTCGTGTTGTATCCACTGTATCCTCGGAGAAGCACATCTGCCTGAACTTAGATAAGTTTACACTACAATTTTGCAGCCTGCATTGACTCTAAGAAATCTGGAAAAGTGTTCTGAGCAACTCACCTTACGGGCATAGGTATGAGCAAGGGCAGCTCCCAAAACTTAAAGTCGGTTTAATGTAAACGGAGTAGAGAGAAAACTCAAATCGCCCCTAAGTCGTACCTCTGCCAAGTGTTCATGAGAAAAAACTCAAGAACGTTGGTCTTACGATGTAAAAAGGTTTTCTGCAAACATGTTGAAAATCAATTTCGTCATAACAGTTGCTGGAGGCATCTCATGTTTGCGATCTGGAAGCCACATTGTTTTACCTGTTTAATCAATTGTGAGAACAACGCTATCCTGTTTATTAGCACCGAAGTCAGGTCCCCCAAATCCTTCAGGAGCTGGAGAAGCGTTAGAACTCCAAACAAACATATAAAGATCTTTTCGATCATGACTCATTTTTGGAGAACTGCGCAAATCTGCTTCCCTTTTGATAGGATGTTTAGGAGAGAGGTTATTCCCTTGATTTCCTGCCCAAACGTTGTTGCCATCTATGCCAGAACCATCCCTCCTGAAGTAAATAGGAGGAGGAAATCTAGGAGAGTTTACTACATTGGGTCCCCTAGAATATGCAGAAGAATCCTTCTCTTCAGCAAAATTTGACGTTCTTGGAGTTGGACCTCTTGAAGAATGCTTTGTTAACGATTCTAAACCATCAGTTGATGCCGAAAAGGGCAACCACCAGCCATGTTTGCTAAATCAGTTCCTCTTAGTCTCGTACATCCCACCATTCATTTTATTTGCCCCCTGCTAAGAATATAGAATACAATTTGCAGACATTGAATCTTGCATGCTCGTGATGAGAACAAAGAAAAGGAGATTTGGTGCACTGCCTAAGATGTTTTTAATGACCCGACAGAGCTTATTAAAAAGTGGTCACTTCATTCTAAAGCATAAGCTGCCTATATCACCTTAGTGACTTTCCTGCAACCACCATTTCAAGCAACATAGGTTGGATGCTATCAAACAAAAAACGTTGACATGATTGCTCTCTCAAGGTGTTATTTTCAGCATAAACGATGCTGTTCATCAGCTGAATTATTGGCATATTAAAATTGTATGGCAACATTTGAAACATAAAATGTACTATTTACAATTGAATGAGTAGTGGAAGAAATCATACCACATGCCCACATTATTTCTTGGCCGTTTTTCTAAATCATGATAACATATGTTGAGCGATCTAGGAAACATGGATCTAACATGCTAGATGCAGCTTGCCCCAGTTTTTAGTAATTGGTCATACACTATTGTGCGATGTTAGTGACTTAAACATGGATCTAACATTCTAGATACAGCTGCCTCAATGTTCAAATCTGATCACCAAATTCATTACAAATCTCTGCATGTGACTTCAGCACTGCTTGCTGAGTATTAGAAATTCCCATCAATATATTTAATGCTGGAAAAAGCATTTAATTTTTAAAATGACAATTCGTCTATATCGTCAACAAGATTTTGAAATACCTCTTTTCAAAAGAACATCTCGAACTCCGTGAGATAGGATGTTGACAGGCTTGGAGGTAAGTGCTAATTCTGCCAGACAACACGGCAATTGAGTTTTATGCACAGATATGCAAACTGTTCACTTTAACACAAAAGGACTGTGGTGACTTACAACCTCAGAAGTATTGAAGCTCTGTATCAAACTTTCCCCTGCAAAAGCGACACATGACATAAATTAACTTGTTGAAAACAATCCTACCAACCAGAACTCCCAATCAAAACATATATCATTCCGATTCACCATGATGTACTACCATGAAAGCTTCGTTTCTCTTGAGCTACAGATAGAGAGAAGTGGCAGAATCGGTTCTATCATGCTTCTAATTCTTTCACTAGTAGTTGTTTAAAACATATGATTTTCAAAACCTTCATATTTTTCCCTGTTTTGAATATGTTGAATCACAATTCCTGCCATCTACCTCCAAGGATGCTAGAGAATGCTCTCAGTTGCCAAATCTTACAGCTTGAAATCTACATTCTGGTTTTTTTTAAGTGTTGGTTGTGCAACACATACTAGTTGATTTACTTCATGTTCAAACAGCAATCCCATTTTCATGCAACTGGGTCTTAACAAAGAAACGCAGTCCTGTAGATTGCTATGAAGTTGCTATCAGTCTGCCTACGGTCTCCATTTCATGCGGCCAAAATGCTGCCACAATTCAAATAAAAAATTTAAAAGGCAGGGCCAGCAAATCATCGACCCACAAGCTAAATGCCTCTTTTTCTGTGTCAAATCTGGTCTTAATGTTTGCCATTTCTTTGCAAACTATAATGTCCATGGAATCTACACATTTAGGGAAAATAGGAAACACTTCTGACAAAGCAAAAAATTATTCGCAGATTCCAAAAACCCTTGATGTCCCTTCCCAGGTTTTCAAGGCTACTTTCAAGGCTACTTGATTCACGCAAAGATTTTGGCCATCGTTTAAAAAATATCTGCATTGCTTGCAAATTTCTGGCAATTTTACTTCTTTCTTTTCTGCCATGATTCTCTTAAAATAAACACCTCTGGACATAAGAGGGAACTGGGAAACAAAAAAAGTCCAGAAAGATATTTAGTTTACTTAAAGAATGTATGGTATGTGTTATGTCAAGGATTAAGAAGCTACCTTGTGCAATTTGAAGATTTTGTTGCCGCAGATGACCTATGGCTTCACACCAGTGGAAATAAGCGAGATTCTACAGAAACTTAGACCCCATTCAAACCATGTTATACAGAAGCACAACTTGGCGCAAATTGGATACGCCCAAATCAAAAGCACAACTTGCTGCAATTGGATACACACTATCCGTCAAAATCTGAGGCCTCATTCTGCCAAAATTGTTTACATGCCCCATATCTATGTAAACTGCAAAAGGTTATTCCAATCTTCAAGAATCAATCTTCCAGGCTTTGAAATCAAGCAAAACGAGGTGATTTAAGCTACATATCTGAGAACCCAATTCCAAATCAAAACCGAAATTGGCGAAGACGCCATCAATCTAAACTGAAAATGCGTCCTACAAATTTGCAGCAGGTGTTGTACCAGCAGCATGCTCAGAGCAAGATGAACTTTCGTGTGTGCATTCGTTATTGGTGGCTTTACTGGTGACTGCCAACAAAATAATACAGCAGCAGAAAGAAATCGTGGGCAGAAAGCTTGGCTATGGCGTCCATTTTTTAATCAGAAAAATGCTCTAGAGTTTCTCCAAATCGGCCCAAAAGCACCATTTTTGGATTCAAACTGATCTAATAACTACTGTAACTTCATTTCATTTGTTTTTCACAGAAAAATGCGGTTAAATTACCTGGATATAGAACCCATGTCAAGTGTTCAGGTTCCTTGGTGAGATCCAAGCACAATGCAGAAGCAAAATGGAAGACCCATAAGAACCCTGAATTGGGTACCACGAAGCCTGCAAAATCGGCCTTGCCTCTGTAACAGAGGCTGCCAATACAAAAAGAGAATTGCCTCCAGCTTCCCTGTGGGATGATGCCGCCTCCCTGCCCGCATACTCAGACCCAAGTTGGATAACGCCCCATTTTCCAAATCCAAGATACTATCAATGAACCCAAAACACATGCATAAGGAATCGCTGCCCAAATTGCAGCATGGTATGGTATGGCGGAGCTGCGACGCCGGAACCGAAGAGCATAGGTGGAATTCCACAGATAGAACCGAACAGCAAAGACAATCCGTTGCCTCCTTCCGGCTCGATCTTCCCGGCATTAGTTCGACCTGGTGAATGCCATCGCCATAGGAACTCAAAGAAATTGTTAGCAAAAAAAAAGAAAACTTGAAATCCACGTGAAAATATATATAAGGATATATATCCTGCTCTCCGCAATAAGCCGGAACCGAGAACAGAGAAAAGTGGAAAATAGATTTTTAATTAATGTGCATTGCCACCTCATGAAGGTGAACATTAAATTTCTTTGCCCATTAAATTTCCTTGACTTTTAAATCAAGGGAAGAGATTAGAAGCCCCAATTCCAATGATCTGGATTAAAAGCCCCAATTCTATCACCTTCCCTGCAACTTCCTATCCAAAATTGACGGCCAAGATTTGACCTTCCCTTTTAATCCAACGGCCCATATGAAAAGCCCCAAATAATTTTAATCGACGGTCTAGATAAAATGGCCCAATTTCAAGGGCCCAGATTAAAAGCCCCAAATAAAGGGGGCTACTTGGGGAGTTACGAGGTGTCACCGTCTCGACCGTCCATCTCATAGATGGACGGCCGAGATCAATCTCTACCAACATGTTGGTAGAGCTCATATAATTGTATATATATGAGTGATAAGGATATATAATAATGATAATAGAGTAGATAGATAGATATAATCGAGTTTCCCATTTTCCTTTTTTTTTTGGTTGTGCACTTCTGTTTTTTCTCCGCCCAAATCTTTTTCACTATTTACATGCCACGTATCATCGAAACCATTTAATCCATTAAAAGCTGGTAAGGCGGCGAACAACCTAGCTTCTTCTGTTGCGATTTTTGCAGAAGCAGCTTAGGTGCCATTGTCATAACCACTTTTGGCACAGAAGTAGAAGGAAACTCCGCGGCGAGATTAAGAAAGTCTGAAGAGCTAAACATATCCCCTAAAAAAAGACGGTTTGTATCATCGTCGTGCCTGCACCAACATTTGATTTTCGTTCATTAACAACTGCCAGAATAGTTTTTGCTTGACGCCTGGATCCAAGCTCGTCCTCTATCTGGTTTCCTTGCCTTCGAATTAGTTTCCTTCGAAGTAGGCAGTAGCCAGGTTAGATTCGAAATTATCTCTTCAGTTCTTCTTTTTGTAGAGGTAAGAGATACCTTGATCTTTTGCTTGACACCTGCAAAAGAAGACTCTGCAACAAATGATTTTTGTCTGGTGATACCCTCTGCCATTTCAGCCAGATACCCTACAATGGGTTCTGGGACCCTATTGTCTCCCTTCAACACTCAGGTCCGGAATAACTGGCATTTTCGTGGATAAGGTTGTTCTTCAATATGTGAAGATATTTTCATTTGTTGGTTCTTAGTTGCATACTGCAGAAGGAAGAAATCTGATGTCCAGGATCGCTTGGCTATAAGACAAGTATGCTTCCCCTTTTGCTTTACATGCAATTCTTCTTTGTCAATATGCTCTTCCCTTTTTTGCTAACTTGTATGGTTACTGTGCAAAAGTGCAGACACATTCAGTGTACCATTGGACATTCGGCACTGGCGTCAGACGATCTTTACCAATCCGGTGAGGTTTTTTCCAACTAAGCATGTTCCCTATTATATGATGAGCATACATATCACCTGTAATTTTTCCTCTTGGGATTTTTCTTTTTACCTTCAAAACCAAGCAAAATTGTTGGAATATAAAGGTGTTGTGTTGAAGAATAACAGATAGGTTAGATATGCAAGAAAGATGAATCACATAGAAAGTTCTTGCATTTCCTTCTACAATTCTGTTTTGACAATCTATGGAGTGCAAGAAATGGCTTGAAACTCTCTGCCCTCAAAGTGATGTATGCTGATATTATTTGCCTTTTAGGTTTTGAATATGGTTTGCACGTTATGTTCATGCATTTTGCTTGGACCATGCATAGTTTCCCTAGTTGTTAATTATGTACTCATACTATAGGCAGCTCATTTCTGCTTGCAATATGCATTCATTATTTGCATTTTCTTTTTGCAATCATCTGATGCAGTGACTATGTGAGATTTCCATTTGCAGATAGGAAAGGTAGGTAAAGCTTGCTTGCGACGTAAAAAACATTTTTAAGGTAACTATGCATGGAGATAATAGAGAAAACTGGAGTAATGCTAAGCTAGATGTGATCTTAAAAGTATATGCATTTGTTAAAGATTTTTTATGCAATGACCATCAAATAGTTAACTCACGTTGAAGCTACTGTTTTTGGGTTGCCCCTAGGGGGCAAGCCCTTGTTGGGTTGGGTTTATGGCATATTCCAAGCATATACTAATATATGCCAGGAATATGCCAATGACTGCTCCAAACTTGCTATAGGGTGTAAATTGGCAGTCGCGGCTGTTCTTGGGCATCCTTTTCGAAACAAGCTAACTGGGACTTTGCATGCACTGCCCAGATCACATGCGTTGTCGCCTCCGGAGGTGAAAGCTCGTTTGGAAGCCTATAACGAGTTGAAGAACTGGATAGGAAGGATTCCTACAGATAGGAGCTGTGTATCAGAAAGAATGGCGACGCCATAGCTAAGGTGTTGTTTATTTCCGCATTGCCATTTGATTATGTAAATAGTTAGTAGTTTGTTTTCTATAAGCCAAGTATGCACCTGGATATGGTACTCAATAATGGCATTCAAAAAGCTTTTACAATTTGTTAATTCATCCCTAGTAATATTGCTCTGTATCTCCTGGATTTTAACTATCAAAGGCATTCTTTAGGTCGCATTTGGTTCTAGCTCTCCAAACAGAGGTCAGAAATGGTAAAGTCATGTAGCATGGAATTCTATGCTTATAATACATTTAAAGCAACTAAGGTATTTATGAAATCTTAAGTCTTTAATGTTCATAAGGCAGTTGCGAAATTATTTAGGCCAATCTTATAGTGTTTAATATGTAAAGTGTTGTCAAAGCCCAACAGTTGTTCTCAGTAAATGGTATTCAAGTTATAATGATAGGGAATAATTGTGAATCTCCTTATTCTACAGCGAGATCTTATTAACTGTGTTTTCTCTTGTATATAGTGGAGAGACGACCGATCTGAAAGATTGGCCAAATTCACTGGAGGTGAAGGTCCTTGTAAGACTTGGTCCTAGGCGGAAGTTTCTTCAGATCTTTTGCAATCACGATCTCGGGCAGTCATGGTAACCCTTGATCTTTATAGAACATTATAACTAACAGTTGCATAGATTAAAAGAAGTTACCAGCATTTCTCCGAACAATATTTAAATTTAAGCGTGATGCTTTGCTAGTCGGTATTTGGACCCAACATATTGCTAGTTAAAGAATGGAGTGATACTGAATATTTAAGAGGATTTTCCTGTTTAGCTTTCATGGGAGTTACTGCGGTAGGTACCATATGACAAGACTTGACCCTCGTTTAGTCTTTCTAGTGAACGTCCATTTTGGGAATTTAAAGATGAATAATAACACAGTATCTTGTCTTGAAAACTTTGGACTGCCTGTCGTTATGTTTGCCTGATTCACATACAACTTGTTCCTACCTGGCTTGCTCATTTCTTGAAGTTGTAGTTCCATATAAGGCTTCAAAGTTTCATTGGTAGCATATTGGAGATGCTTTTGCTTTTGATCCATATTGGAATCTCTTATAAACTGCTTTCCCATAACATCGAACATGTTTATGAGGAAAGTTAGTGTATCAATCCCTTTTTGAGAGGTGCCATTCTAATACGTGTAACGGACCCACATGATAATGGCAAATAATCTGATACATACTTAAAGAGAGATTGCTAGCAGAATGCTGAGGAAATGTAAGGTCTCTTAGGCAGACCCTGCAGTTATCCAAAATGCATATGCAAAACATATGGTTCTAATTTGTTGACTGCTTTTCTGACCCTTACTCTAAATTTTTGAATTTTGAAATGACAAATAAGCTCCCAATCTTTGTTGATTGGTTTAAGATAACATTTCTGTTAAGTTCTGAATAACAGTTTTTTTGAGATATTCATTTCGATTTATTCTATTTTTTAAGCTGCTTTTGAACATCATCTTATACATTTGAGCTATGGCATCGTGTCTGATCTGACCTATATGCAGAGGTGCTTAAGAAAATTTATCTTTGCAGAGGTACATATAGAGGCTTTATTTTAAAGGACGGTCTGCCCCTCTTAATCAAATTATTTCGAAATCACTATTCTTAATTTTTTGTATTGCCAAGACCATGTCACCACTTATCCGCATTAGACAATCATGAGTAAATAAATGCTTTGGTGATGGTGTTTCTTAACAATATACCTGCATCGCATTGACCTAGAGCCATAGTTGAACCAAGATATATTTCAGTAGCTACATAAATTTTCTTCCGCGTGGTGTTTCAAATAAGCATTTTGAAATTTGTTGCTTCCAGTGTAGACCATGTTTCCAAACCATTCCAGTTGCACTATATTCCAGACACGTAAGGGACAAGGCTTTTGTATTGCTCTCAATATTATTACATTTATACTTGTGCAAGCCAAAAAGGGAAGCATCCCTTTGGCTCCATAATCCCATTTTGGAATTAGCCTGCTTCTAAATGAAGATCTTCTTCTTTAGTTGTCATTGTAAAGATGGTATGTGTTTTGGAAATACATTTTATTTTCAATGCACGTGGAGCTGCTTTTATTCAATGGACTAAACCTTGGGATGTGGCGACGTTAGTGTATCTGCTTTGATCAGGAACAAAAAGAGTAGACATCAATTTCAAAACAATTTTATCAATCTATATGCGCAGATCACCAGACTAATTTCTTAGAGATGGTCTTTTTTTGTTTTTTGAAGAATATAAAAATATATTAAACCACTAGAATGCGATCAAGTACAATGATAAGTGTATAGGAATGCAGATCAGGCTACCACATGTGGGTTACATTTTCATACCAAGTAGTTACACCTTTATACTTAGCGCTATGTCATCAAAGCTTATTTGATCCTCTAAGTAGGCAACTTACAAGTTTACTTTTACCTGGAGAGGCAATAATCTTCGAGAGTTGATTTATGCAAGCACCTCAATCTAAAAATAGGAAGTTTTTTAAATTTTGCAAAGAGTCTATTAGAATTTTCTAGAATGTTCTTGATACTGACGGGTAAGGCCTGTGGTAATATGATACTCACAAGAAATAGGTTGAGCCCTTTTTGTATTTCAGTCATCACAGAAAGAGTCCGAGACATCTTGGCTAATGCTATCTCGTCAACACAATCTGGCTTTCTCCCTCGTCGTTGTATTCTCAACAACGTGGCTGCTGCATATGAAGGAATATATTGGGCCCGGTTACAGGGTCATAGAGCAGTGTATCTTAAGCTTGATTTTGCTAAAGCTTACGATAGTGTTGATTGGGGTTTCTTGGAGAAGCTCCATACATCAGCTAGATCTACTGTCCTTTTCCAGGGCAAGCCATCTCATATTTTTGTAGTGGGCAGAGGAATTCGGCAAGGTTGTCCCTTAGCACCCTTGCTTTTCACAATTGTGGCAGAAGTATTATCCCAGCTCTTCTCCGTGGCAAACCAAGATGGCGTTATTCAAGGTGTCCCAATGGACGATGGTTCTCAAGAGGTACGTAACCAATATGCCGATGATACGTTTTTGTTCCTAATTGCCGAGGCTGAGAATCTTCGTAATGCTAAGCTATTATTAGACACATTCTCCTTAGCATCAGGAGTTCTTGTAGGGTGGCAAAAATGTACAGCTTTATGGACGTTGGACAGTCCCATCCCTCCCTGTATTTTGGACTATCCATGGAAGATCCTTCTGCATGGCAATACCACAAATTCACGTCTCTGCTTCAGATGCTTGGGATGAAATCATTAGTGGGTTGCAGAAGCACTTGTTTTGGTGGAATACAGCTAAACTGTCCATGTCCGGTAGAATCACTGTGGCTAAATGTGTTCTTAGTAATACTCATGTCTACATGGCGTGCGCTCGCTTCTATTAGCTCAGCAGATGTAAGATGGAGGAGATTGTGCGTGATCGTCAAAAATTTTATTTGGGGTGGAAATGAATTAGGAGCGGTGGTCAAGGTAGCTTGGGCTTAAAATGCATTAGACCTAAAATTTGGTGATCTTGGTATGTTGGATTTTCACCTCCAAAGCAAGGTGATGATATCAAAGTTTATTTGGAGGATTTTCATTGGTAAGGATGATTCTCCGGCCCGAGGTTGTTGGTGCAATCGATTCAAAGATTGTCTCCCATTTCATAAGGCCACCATTAAGCCCCTCCTTCCTTGGGCTTTGCTTTATCATATGCATCCGTATCCTAATGCTTCTCCCTTTCTAAAGGGGTTGCTTCTTTGCGCTTGGGGACCCGCCGTGTCTCTTTTCCATATTAATCTTGAGGCATGTCTTCGGTTGTCCACTCCATGCCGGATTCCTTTGCGTGACACCCGCAGAATGTGCCTCTAAGTGTGGTTGTTCATCCAAAGACACAACGACGATGGATAGCAGCTGGTATAAGCACTATTGCAGTTTGGTATGAGTCTGGTCATCTCATGTCATGTGAAGCATTTAGAACAAAGATCTTGTTGTACAGATGGGACAGAGTAATCTGGAATCATATTGCTGCATTGTTGCCACATGAGGTAGTCGTATGTGGTTGCCATCAGGATATCCAGCTAGGGCGGTTTGTGTCTTCTGTGTATAAATTGCTTTTGCATTCTGAAACCCTGCCTCCATCTAATAGGTGGCATCTTCAGGTCCCTCAGCCACAATGGAAAAGTGTTTGGATATGGGTATGGGATAAGCTGCTTCATCCCAAAAGTAGTAGTTTTGTGGTGGTAAGTGATCCATAGATGCCTCAGAGTCAACAGGTTAGTCCATAAAATGGATAATCGGATTTCAGAGCTCTATCCTTTATGCCAGCAAAGGGTCAATTGAGAGTATTGAGCATTGTTTTTTCTTGTGTGAGCGGCTTCGGCAGGCATGGTCTTGGTTGTTGACCCTATTTGGCACGTCTCGATCTAGCTAGCAAATTTTGCTTGCTATCTATCCTGATGCTTGGCCCAAACTACGGAAACGAGCTTTTCATCTCGCATGTGGCTGGCTTTTATGGTCAATCTGGAAGAAAAGGAGGTTGTTTATCTTTAAGGGCGTAGATACTGCAGATGAGATTGTTCTTCAATGGGCACAAAATAAAATTGTTATGGCTTACAATTGTTCTTCTCTTGATCAGGAGAAGAAAGTACTAATCTGGCATACTTACCTTCAGATTCATTCTTTTGCATAGGCAGGTGGTTGTGCTCAGTTGGATCGGTTTATCCACTGGGGTTATAATCCTGTCTTTGCATTTTATGTTGCTCTAGTTTTTAGTTGGTGAATAAAGCTTGTCGTCCTTCAAAAAAAAAAAAAAAAAGATTCCTAAGATCGTAACGCATTTATAGGATTGAACCCAAAATGGGTTATTGCTTAGATGCCATAACCCTCAAAGGATAGGATTGATACTTAAACAATACGGGTTTAGGGTTGGCTTTCAAATTATAAGGTCAATGCTTTAAGGGTGATTGGCATGTGGCTTAGAGAATTAGCACCTGATCACATGCATGAGGTTTAGTATTGCACATGTTGTCATTTAGATTGTGATATCAACATAAAAAAAAGGTCTCTAGGCTTGTTTGATAAGCATTATACTTCATTTTCTAATCGTACATTTTCCATGCACATATTGACAAGGCCAAAATTTCAATCAATGGAATGAATGTTTCTACCAGTAAGCATATAAATGCCCTTGAAGAACATAATTGACCCATACACTATGGGAAGATATAGGGATGATGTTTAGCAAGCTTGCCTAACTAGAGGTGCACCATTTCATGCAATTCTAAGGTGTCCACGTCAACACCCATATCAGCACAACCTTCTAGCAAATTTTTTCTTTTGAGCATCTTCCAAAACTCTAGTCGGAACCTGCAACACAGCCTTTTTACGACCCTAATACATGGATACTTTGGTCTCTTTGTAAAACAAAATAAGTAGCATATATCTTCGAGGCTGAGATAAAAAAAAAAAAAAAAAAAAAAAAAAAAACCTGGGCACAACTAGCACACTCATGGGGTTTTACCATTCCTTTCATTAAGCTTTCTTGTAACAGGTCTCCTCAATATGATTAATTTTATAACAATAATTACACCTGTCATGATCGGAATTATGAAAACAATCTACTGCAGAATGATTTATTTTACCACAATGAGGGCACGGAGCACGTGATATGCCACCACGACTTCTATCTCGACCAGAGTTATTGACAAAACGTCTATCAATAGCAACATTGGCTAGTTCTAATGGCTTTTCACGGTCTTCAATTCGATGAGAATGATCAAATAAAGATAGGTATATATTATCAAAATCAGACATGGCTTTTCCATGATGTTTCAATTTAACATTTTTATAGTTTTGATAAATCACATGGCTTTTCCATGATGTTTCAATTATAGGTTTTGATAAATCACATAGCTTTTTCATGATGTTTCAACTTAACCTTTTCATAGGTTTTGATAAATCACATGGCTTTTCCATGATGTTTCAATTTAACATTTTTATAGTTTTGATAAATCACATGGCTTTTCCATGATGTTTCAATTATAGGTTTTGATAAATCACATAGCTTTTCATGATGTTTCAACTTAACCTTTTCATAGGTTTTGATAAATCACATGGCTTTTCCATGATGTTTCAATTTAACCTCATGAATTTCTATGGTTCTCAATAAATCACATGGTTTTCCATGATGTTTTGAAATAACCTCATGACTTTTTATAATTTGCAAACACATGGGAATATCGCTCTATTGCTTTACATAACTTTTTGAAAAAGATAATTCATTTATCATGCATATACAACCTATATGAAGAGGTGTTTTATAAGCATGAATCACACTAATGTTTTAGTGCTTTTAGTGCTTGCGAAAATAAACAATCAACAAACTAACAAACCACATCTAGGTTAGTCCAACAGTCTTAAAACATGATTAGTCACTAAAACATCAATAACTCAAAATATATTTATTCCTTTTTTACTGATTTTTATTGTTACAATATGGTATTTTGGTCGCGATTATTTGCCTTGGATTAATTTCGTGCTGCCACATGGCTGACAATTCCATTGCAGAATGGTAGTTGAGTCTACCATTCCGCATCTCCAATTTCTAGCCGGTTAACAATCCTTTGTTTCTTGCCGTCGTCTGTTTTTTGCCAGTTATTCCTCTGTTTCCAGTAGAGGCAAGCTGAATTTGACCTCTTGAGAAAGAAGGATCAGAGCTTGAATCCGTAGGTTGAATCCATAGCCCTAATAGAACGACATCTTGCCATGAGCATCCTGCATGAATTTGCCACATTTGCCTTAAAAATCTGCAAAGAAGCTAAAATTTTGCTCTTTTCAATGCTTACCATGGCCGTAAACAGACCTCCGGCGGCCCTATCATATAGCACGAATGCGAAATGGCAAAAAATGGAGCTTGATCTCGCAGAGCTTTATAAGCTTCCCTGCGGTAAACTTATTTGCATCTTTGCAAAGGCCATATTGCTGTCTTAATGCAGACAAGTTTTCAAGCATTCCCTTAAAGATGCAAAATATATTATCTACGGCCCAAACATCCTGCAAGAAAAGAAGGTTATGCAGTTTAAGAAGGGGCAAAAGGAGAGCAAATAAGCTTTCTACCTTGGCCGGAGAAAATCTTGATGCTTGTGCGAGTAAACCATGGTTCAAGAACTATCAAACTGCACAGAAACATACTGCAGATATGACAGGAATTTTGCACAAGCTCTAAGCCAGTTTTTCTTCTAAATCCAGGGCTTTCTGACACCGGAGGGCTAAGCTCCTCTAGAGCTTCGATCAGATCCCTGGTAAAAAGATAAACATGTTGCTGCAGCCCCATTGTAGCAATTTTGCTCCAACGAGATCCACTAGATGCGTCCACGCAGAAAATGGCGTGTCCATGAAATCAACTGGATGGGTCTGCCAATTTTTTTCCAAATTTTTTTCTTTATGCTGACGCATCCAATTGGTCTCGTGGAAGTGCCGACCTTTACGCAGACGTGTCGAACAGTGTCACTGCAACAAAATACCTTCTTTTTTGCTACAACAGGATGCTTTAGACGTGTCCATAAGGACATGGTTGCGGCTGTGACTAGACGCGTCCACGTCAATTTCTGACGACTTCCCCCCAACCATCTTTTTTAATTTGATATTGTGACCTGAAATATGTCCCAACTTTAAGAATCATACGGTGATATTATATTGGATTGTTGTACTACTCAGGAAACGACAATATTTAATTGTTCCACTTTATATTTTTAGTGATTATAGCGTATTTGTGAAGGTGGGGTAGATGCCGGCAAATGGTGCTCTGTGTTGTTTGACTTGCACTAGAGATCTTTAGGTTGTCAAAAAGTGGGTGAAGAAGCAATTGGGTGATGATCAAGACAATGTCCTTGACAAACTGATAAAGGATTTCCTAACAAAAGCTTCCTTCGAACTCTAAGGGGCGTGTCCGACGCTGAGACAAATTGTCTGCTGGATGAGATATTTGCAAGCAAATATTTTTGGAAAACTAATACAGATTACACAGGTCATTTCAACTACAAGCAACGTGCATCGGACTTGAGAATCCTAAGTCTGATGGAGAGAGAGGTCCTACATCATGTGAACTCCAAAACAGAAGTTTAGCTTCCAAGATTTGTGTGGGACATATCCAGAGTTTACAGAAGAGCATTTGCTTCAAATTGCAGGATTGGATACTACTTATATTAGACAAAATATCAATAAAGACCATGTCCTGGTGAGTACTCTTCCTGCAGTCATGTTAGCCTGTGTTAACCACATCATACTGCCAAATGAAGATAAAGCCCATGTCCCTGAAAAAAAACCTAGTAAGGATGTGCACAAAAGATGGTATTTCGACTGCCATTGTGCATGAGCATGCTCACTGATGTATGTGGACATGTGAGCATTTAAATCAGATTGGAAGGTAGCTCAATTCTCGGAGTTGTATGGAAGGATCTTTAGAATGACGATAGCCAAAGTGTTTCACCTCTTAATGTTTCTCCTTCATAGTCAAATGCCCAATTGTCTCCATAGTTTATCACAGATCGGGAGAGGGGAGGGAAACACATTTATATTAGAACTTATGAGGAGCCCGGGTAGAACAAAAAGTGTGTAAAGCAACACCAATACTTTGTCACCGACATGCTCATTAATAGAAATGAGGCCAAGACGAGGAGACTCATAAGAAAATGTGGAAGGGATGTTCACTGCCAGAATGAAATATCACTGGATGTCAATAGATGCCGATCTGATCTTCCCGCCACAAATGAGAACGTCTTATGTCTACTACATTGTGGAGCAGCTTCTTTCCCAAGATGGATGCTTACTCAAGTTCTTTTCATGTGGCATGTTTTCTAGGGTTGCTTTGATCCAGGAGAAGAAGAGCATGGCTTTGGAATATGATGACAGAAGAACACGGTTTCCTACAAGCTTCTTCACGTACCTGGAGAAGCTACCTAGCGGTGCTCCAGAATTAGAAGCCAAGGAGGAAGAAAGAGGAGGGGGAAGAGGAAGTAGGGTAAGAAGAACCAAATTTTGAGAGGGAAGAACCATTTGGAATAGTCCCTGACGTGCACGTCACAAAAAGTACATTAATACATGATAACCTAGATGATGTATGCATCCAGTGGACTTGCAGAGGCTGCTGGGCGAGATCAAAGCAGGCACCACCTTTCTTAAAGGCAGCAAGCAGGAAGGAGAACGATGAAGGTGAGGGCCCCCGAGCTGAAAAAAATTGGCATTGTCGAGCGCGCACTTTCAAGTACCTCAAAGATGCAAGGAAAGAGCAATTCAAGGACATGGCTGACATTAGGAAGGTGCATCCTATCTTTATGGAGAACTTAATGCTTATATTTGCAAACAATGTCAGCGGATGTACAGAGAGCTGCAAGGAAAGTGAGAAGGAGACCCTTAATTTTCAAGGTGAAAACTATGCTGAGACATTGGACATGCTAAAGAGAGGTCATACCTATGCGGACAGAGTAAGAAGATGTATTCTTAATTTTGAGAGGGATGTGGCCGCCATAGAACAGCCTTTTCAAAAGCTAGATGCTTTGGATGACAGTTTGGATGTGTTGATGCCTCTAATGGATTGTTCATTTGTGGTAGGTAAATCCGTGTCACTGGTTGAAGATGAGCAAATGGATGATGCGTCCAACCTTGAGAATGGTTGCATGCACAACTCTCAAGAATTCAGCAAGATTGGCAGTAGAATGCATCACAAGCCATCCACGTACATTCTTGGTCCATTGAACGATGATCAGGATCTGAAAGATGACTTCAATGAGGTGTTGAGGAAAAACTAGGAATGCTTAGTAGACTATGCTGATAAGAACAACCAGAAGATCCATGAGAAGACTGGCTACACTAAAATGGATACGGAAGACTGCCTAGAATTGTGAGAAGGAGACCCTTAATTTTCAGGGTGAAAACTATGCCGAGACATTGGACATGCTAAAGAGAGGTCATACCTATGCGGACAGAGTAAGAAGATGTATTCTTAATTTTGAGAGGGATGTGGCCGCCATAGAACAGCCTTTTCAAAAGCTAGATGCTTTGAATGACAATTTGGATGTGTTGATGCCTCTAATGGGTTGTTCATTTGTGGTAGGTAAATCCGTGTCACTGGTTGAAGATGAGCAAATGGATGATGCGTCCAACCTTGAGAATGGTTGCATGCACAACTCTCAAGAATTCAGCAAGATTGGCAGTAGAATGCATCACAAGCCATCCACGTACATTCTTGGTCCATTGAACGATGATCAGGATCTGAAAGATGACTTCAATGAGGTGTTGAGGAAAAACTAGGAACGCTTAGTAGACTATGCTGATAAGAACAACCAGAAGATCCATGAGAAGACTGGCTACACTAAAATGGATACGGAAGACTGCCTAGAATTGGGTCAACAATAGATAGATCGAGCAACTGCGGAAGTGACTAGTAATGCAGATGGGAATCATTTGTTTGTTAGAGCATCTCCATGAAATGTACAGGAAGAATAAGTAATAAAAAAATGGATTGACCTTAGACTAATCGCCATTGTGATTCTTCTAAGTTGGATGGATGCTAATGGATGTTAATATAAGAAATATACATTCTATTATAATAAGATATTCTTTCGCTTTGTATCAATCGCTATTCCTATGGCAATAGTGGATGAAGAAGATTTTCAAGAAGACAACACTAGTTTTCCATGTGCATCTTCTATCTTACTCTTGGCTGCAACATCTCGATTAAGAAGACCACCGAGAAGATTCTGGATTTGTCCAAGACAAACCACTCAATGGGATAACATTGACAATCATGCCTGGAATTGCTTTCCCTCATTCAAAGATGATATGTGGCATCAGTTTTACAGAATGGAGAGAGGTTCATTTCAGAAACTAGTTGGCCTTATTGTGCCATACCTGATCAGACCAGGCCAGAAGGTCAGGCCCCCTGTGGATCCTAGAAAAGCAGTAGTTATGGTACTCTACTTTCTTGCTCATGGTGAGATGCCATTGCATGTTGGTCAAAGGTTTTATGTTGGAAAAGCCACAGTCCAAAAATATACCAAGAAGGTGACCTTAGTTTTAGCATCCAAGACCATGCTTTACAAAAAATTCATTGCCTTACCCTCGGGTCAGAGACTCCTTGATATCATGAAGGAATTTGAAGATGCCACAGGTTTGCCTAGTATTCTTGGTGTTGTTGATGGTTCTCACATTTTTTTGTACAATAGGACAAGATCTGTGCATGATTCCAATCAGTTCAAGAAGAGTCTATTGTATAAGAGGCTAGCATCAAAGCAGATTTTGCAAGAACCTACTGTCCAAATGACTGGAAAAAAGATTAACATGAGAGGTGAAATACTGGATGCAGATGTGACATTTACTATTTCACCAATGCTTTTAGGGGATTCAGCATATCCAAGCAGAAGGTTCTTGATGAAGGTATTTCCAGATGGCACGGGGGCTTCTGGCAGGTTCAACAAGAGGATTTGCAAGGGCAGAGTTTGTGTAGAGAATGGATTTGGCATAGTAAAAGAGAAGTTCAGGATCCTCAAGGCTTTGCATATTGATGTTGGCAAGGCAGCCAAGATCATTCATGCAGCATGTGTTTTGTGGAATTTCTGCATTATGGAGGATCTAGAATTAGAGGTGTTGCCCTTAAAAGCAGAGTTGCCAGATATAAACTATTATGAAACTGAAGACATGAATAAGAAATTGAAGAAGGAAGGAGACTTGATAAGACATGCCATCTTCCAAAATAGGGATGGCAAAAACTTAGTTTGATTCTTTTATTTATTTCAGGGAATTACTTACATCTGAACTCAATGTAAATGTTATTCCATTTGTTGATATTAATAAATATCATATATCCCAATTCTGGTCCATTTTGTAATTTTAGTAATATCATTACAAATTTATTGTTTTACAGAATGCAGTTCAGATTCCAGATTGCAAAACAGAGCAAACCATGAAGTTCTTGAAGTTATATGAACTAAACAATGAATGAATAACTAAACCATGAATGTGTTATTTATATGAATGAATAACTAAACCATGTTCACAGTTTGCAATCTTATAGCAGTTCACATTATTTCCTTGCTGGGTCCCATAGACCGACTGGTCTCCGTGGACGATAAAAGAATCTTCCTTCCTTCCTTCCTTCCTTTCAATATAATAACATTACAATAGTAGAGATTAGCATTCATTAACCATTAGAGATCACAGATCATTACATCATAGACTAGAGAAGTACAAAAGATAATAAACAGAATATTTTTTATTAATATGAATTGTGTTACATGAACTCAATTCCAGTAGGCCTGTGATCCCTAAAATGCTAAAAATTACTCCTGAACACTACATGTCGTCAAAGCCTTCATCATTCTCATCTTCTTAATCTGTAAGAATCGTATTCAGCAAGCCATGAAGATGAAAACTACATTTTTGTGAAAAGGAAGACAACTTGAGTTAGGATTACATATTTTCGAGAAAATATCATGTATTAATATATCAGGGTTTACAAAAAGACCATTTCTTCCTGGTCTAAGTACACAAAAGGCCAGTGGCCATTTCCATATCATATATTGTAATAAAAAACTTTCAACAAACAAAAAAGAAAACAAACATCCGCTAAGTTAAGGAGTAGGCATAAGGAAAATGGCTTCTTCACATAAAAAAGCTACTCAGGGCAATTTTCACAGGTCACAGATGGGATTCGGACCTCCCAAAGACACCACCTTCCATGATGTTTCACATGGATGAGCTGAAAGGAGCTTGCTCAGCCCATGCAATCAATTCAGCCTCCACAACTTCCATAGACATGTAGCCAAGAATAACCCTTTGGCTTACACTAACATGGAAACTCCTGTGCTGGAGCTCAACAATCTTGGCCGATTCAACTGTTAGGCTGCTAGAAGATGAACTTGCTGCCACAGCCATATCTGAGTCCTCGCCAGAAGAGGAGTATACAGAAAAATGGCGATGGACCAGAACCTTGCACCTTGCCATCTTCGAGCAGCTTACAATTACTTGGATTGCGCAGGAATCGAGACATGCATTATGGAATTTTAAGGGACGTCTTACGAATCCTTTATGTTATTATACTATTTATGTAGTCAGGAATATTATATCATATTAGATTTAAATTCGATAGGAGATCCCCATAGCACTCCAAAGTTAAGTTCCAAAAATTCCCAGCGTTTTATATTTGAGCATCTACATGTTATTAAGATAGTTTTCATATCACCCGTAAGGTTGTGAATCCTGTTCACATTAACATCATCATAGCATCTCACAGTTCATGAATCTCGTTCACATTAACATATGGAATATATCGATATTAGGGAATTATCACAATTATACAACACATGTACAATGAACATTCTTCTATTCTTAGCATTATCCATGTTTTATAAAATAATATTTAGAGGACACTCCACATAAATTCCACCACAACTAAGGTGTAGTCCCCTTATGAACTTAATGGCTTCAAGCTTCAATGACAACATGATTCCAGCCCAACCAAGATTGTTCGCCCCTTGCTGCTCGCTATTTCAAATGCTCCGAGATTTGGCAGGTAATCTTCTCTGCCCAAAAGGCCTCTATCTAGTAATTTTCAGTGCAAACGGAGCTGGTTTCAAAAACCCAACTTTTCGGCCTTGGTCATAGTTTTAGCAACCCCTACTTGCTCGAAGACCTCTGCAACAGCTTCGTGATTGCTTCTCAGGTCTCTAGGAGCTTAGGGTGTGAATCCTAGACCAAACCGTGATGATTTGTACGTGCTCTAATGAGCAGTCACCAAAGTTGCTTGTTCTCTTAATTGTTGCCCTTCGAGAAAACTACCACAAAGCTCGTTCCAATAAGCCTAAGAGACTTGGGCTTGGGCTTTTTTGCAATATGGAGGCCGAAATGGATGATCCCAATTCCGGGATTGAAGCACAAAGAGAACCATCTGATGCCATACACCTTAGAAAGCTTACTACACAAGCTTTCCAATGCACCAAAAATCGCTCGAAACTGACCCACGAGGAGGGAGATATCTGAGATTGAAGCAGTGCCAAAACCCTAGCCGATGAGCGGCGAGCACTGCTACGCCACTACTCTCGGAGTCCCTGGCCCCTTTTCAGTGAAAGAGGCTTGGGCTCTCTAAGATTGCTTCTAGAACCTGCAATAAACACAAAAGAAAGAAAAAAGAATAGAAGAATTGTTACCTGTTCAATGTCCGACAATTAAATTGTCAATAGAGGAGAACGATCCTCGCTCTGATACCAATGTTATAAACCTCAAAAGAGGTCCAGTCTGGCTACCATGAATTCCTTGGGTTCCCCACTTCTTGGATCCCTTGGAATCCCCATGCTAAACTAGCGTTGATCCTTCGAATCTATACTGCAACATAGTGTAGTTCATAATCGTTCCTAGAACGATTCTACATGTTGTTCCTTCCTTGAGATCTATGATTTCTTATATAGGATACCAACTCTAGTGGTGCCGCCACGTATACGTATGCATGCATTAAGGCCACTTGTCCTTTAAACCTGTAATCCTTAGGTTTAACGATCCTATATGACCTTAGGGCCCAAGTAACATGCATTCATCTTCAACGGCTCCCATTTGGCAGCATTCACATATCCTGTTTTCACGCTCCTCACGATTACACTCACAACATCTGCCTCTTTGACATCCACATTTAGCTCTTTTATTATGAGGCTGCATAGTAGGATTGGATACTATCTAGAAAAGATACTATCTAGAAGATAATAGTCACACCCGAAAAAAGGCGTACCGGCATCAACAAAAAACCCCAAAAACATTTTAAATAAGTAGATAGTCATTCAATAACGTGATTTATACACTTTCATCATCGTTTAGCGAAAGGGACAAGAAACACAAAAGAGTGTCATGCACGACCGAGAAAAAATGCTGAGGTTAAAAAGGTTGAGGTTAGGATTCTGAAAACGTTAATAGTTAGACCGCATGTCAACATTTACCAAGCGCCCAATCAAAGATTATCGATTAATTGCACTGTAACATAATTAAATTTTCAAAATAATTGATTTAGATTTATTACAACGCCAGTTGAGAGTTCAGTTTTTCAACTGAACTGTTTGGTTGCCTTAATTTTGTGTGGACTGTTTGTGCTCTGAGTCTTGAACTGGAGATGCTTACTTCTGCTAGAATGTCCCTCTCTTTCTGATGAACAAATCATGGTTGTAAAACAACAGATTTGAATAACTACTTCTCTGATTCCAAGCTAACAGTTTGGCTTAGGGTTCTCAGACATTCTTTGCCCGAACCGGAAGCAGGAGCATCCATTCCATTTGTATATTCAGTATATTTCTTGGAAGAACCTTTACACTGTTCCACAGGATACTTAAGCTTATTTTTTGTCAGCTTCTTCAAGGCAGCATGCCCTAAATCCACACCACAAACATCTGCAAGACGGACTAGGTACAAGAGCACATCAGAAAGCTCTTCTCCCAGATGCTCTTTCTGAGCATGGCTCCATCCAGGAAGCCCCCTTTCAACCTCTCCTTTCCATTGAAAAATCTCAGACAGCTCTCCAACCTCTCCAACCTAAAGCATTGCCAGCAAAAACTGTTGCAAATATCAAAAGAGAAACAGAAAAGATAAGACAAAACAAGATTGAGTGCATCAGCATGTAGAATGGTTTTGTTTCTTTCGTTGAAGAAAACAATTGAGAAGGAAGAAACATCAAGATAATGAATCATTCCAAAAAATAAGGGAAAAAAATGATTTCGGTAAAGAGGAAGCCATGAACATGACAGAATGATTTTTGTAAAGGAAAACCCAACAAACTAAAATCATACCAAGGAAGACAAAAGGAATCTATAAAACAAAATGATTTGAAAGAAAAATAAGAAAAGAAGAAAAAGAAAAAGTCATACCAGGGCTAAAAGGAGATTGCGAGGGCTATGAAACTGATCCCAATCTCTAGCACGGGCAAATTCTTGCATTTGAGAACGGAGATGAAGAAGGGTAACCTCTGTGCCGGTGCCGGAGCTGGTTGAAGAAATGCTGGACATCGCAAGCGACTCTGCTCCCTCAATCCAACAGTGTGCGACCGGAAAGATCCAAGTTGCTGGCTCTCATGTTTCTGTGCGAAAACCACAAACCCTAAAAAGAAATACACCGAATTTTTGGGTGCCTGTTACATCTACAAGACATTGATGTTATGTTTGTACTTTTACTTTCTTCTCAATTCAATTCAATTCGGAAAAACACGATATATGCGTAACTTACCATTGCAATAAAATTGCCTGATATATATACAGATGTATAATAATGCCATTTTTATCCTTGATTTTTTCTACTGTCGGATATATCTACTAGACGTTGATGCCATTTTTGTCCTTGATTTTTTCTTTTAATAAGACAATGCCTAAGGACTATACAAATAGACACACCTCCATATGGAGCTTTCAGACCTACTGTTGTTGTGGTTGGCACTAAAATTGCATGTTAATGCCAGGTTTGTCCTTTTTATAACAACTTGCCCAAAGGACTATACAAAAAGACAAACCTCCATATGAGGAGTTGTTAAACCTCCTATCGTTGGGGTTGCCAAGATGTCAGAATACCATATCCCATCAATCAAACATCAGAGCAAATATCTCTGCACAATCTATGCTTTTGGGTATCTGACTAGCTTAGCCCAACGTCTCTTTGTATAACTGAATCATCATAGCTCCAGCTCATAGCTCTGTTTTTTTTACCTTATAGACCTTTGAATCGATTGCCATATTAAGGAGGAGGAGGAGGAGGAGGAGGACTAACATTGCTCTATGTGTCTTAACTCACTTTACAAAGATTGTTTCTATATTATCTTTCTTGGAAATTATTGACTTATTTATTTTATATTTATTTATGTCTAATGCTCTCTAAGGGCCAAGAGAGGCCATGGAGCACAATATCAAATCAATTACAAATTCAGCAATAGTGATCGATGAGTATCTACTGCTTGCAGATATAGTGGGGCCATATCCAATAATGAATAGTAATTTGTGGCTGATTTGGAAAAGACGGAGAGCGAAGGTCTTTCAGAATGCAGTGCTTAGCCCTTTTCGGTTGGTTCCGATCTTGAGGCTTAAGTTGTGGCACGCTTACCAAGTCTCAAGCTTGTCTGGCAGAGTTAAGCGGGAAATTTGGTCGACATTCCTACAGATTGTGGATCATGATGGGCGCTTCATTTCTTAGCACCACACTTATCATTGTACTTGATCGCATTCTAGTGATTTAATATGTAGCATAATAACAGGGGGTTTTCTTTGTGTTTTTGTACGCTTTTCACTAAGGTTTTCCAATGATTTCGTGATGTATTCAAATGGATGTACTAATGCGTACATCTAGAGTGCACCATTTCTGAGCCATTGGTTTTAGCATTTTTTTTTCCAATGGTCAACAACCAATGGCTCACAACAAAAGCCCTTTTTGCGTGTGGTGCATAATGGTCAACAACCAATGGCTCTCGACAAAAGCCCTCTTTTTGTGCGTGTGGTGCATGATGGTCAACAACCAATGGCTCACAACAAAAGCCCTCTTTTTGTGTGTGTGGTGCATAATGGGCACATGAAGGGCTTGAAGGGCGCATGTAGTGCAGCTTCCCGCCGACAACACATTTCTTATCATATCTTTTGATCCAGAGCTCTGTTTGAGATGATTTTTATTGCGTTGGAAAGCTCTCTCCGAGATCTTTTTGATAATGTATGATATGGATATGTTTGGTTAAGTTATCTATGCTAAAACAGCAATTTCTCGGCCGGGTTTGGTAGGCTTTCACATCCTACCAGCTGATTAATACATGATTGCGCTATTGGATATTGTTTTATGGCTCATTCCGAATGAAGGTTGCAAAAAATTACTATGCATTTTTAGATTTTGAGGCAGTTATTAAGCAAATTCCAAGGCTTCTAGATCCTTGTGCTAACAAGCAGAAAAGTTTCCCACTTTGGTTTCTCACCACAAGAATCCATGGAGGCCAAAGGCTACTGTTGAATTGCAGTTGAAAAATGTTTGTGTATGGGTTTTGCAAACTTTATGACTTTCAGAATAATGGGATCAATCCCCTCTATCTTTATGGTATTTTTTACTTATGTTCTATTTGTTTTATTGTGATGAAATTCAAAAGCTACTTGTTTTATTGTGATGAAATTCAAAAGCTACAGGTGATGAAAGCCTCAAATGAATTCTATTTTTTTTCTGGTTTGAATTCTAAAATTTTTGTCACACCACGTCCCTAAGGCCCCGAAGGGGCCAAATTTTTTTTTTTGCAACACAAACCATTAACATCCAACATATAAAAACCAACAACATAACAACCAACACATAACAACCATTGACATTAACAACAAACACATAACTACCATTGACATTAATTAACACAACCATTGGGTCCAACACATTTAAATTAAAATCCCCCTTAAACCCCCTTTGGTTTGGGTGCATATTCACACGGGGGGTGACGTAGGGCAGCGAGAGCCCTCATAATTGTATTTTGCACGTACAAAATCAACACCATAAAGTATTCTGCTTGAAATCTTATAGTATTTTGCGAATCTTGTTATACAGTATAGCAAATTTTGTACTTGCATACCCCACAAACGAGGAACTTTACGTACGGTGTAGATTAAGGACTAAGGGGTTTAATATATTCTTATATTCTTCAAAAAAAATAAAATAATGAATAGTAATCTGTATGATGTATACAAACTTCTCTCTGATGTGTGTATACCCTGGTTGTTAAGACAAATTAGACAAAATGTGGTTTGCTCTACATACTGAGGTTGAATTGTAGGGGACTCACTATACATAGTGTTATATTGTACTTCACATTTTATATTAATGGAAGCTTATCTTTCAAAAAAAAAAAAACAAAGAACTTAGACAAATTGTCTAGCGCTCACATCACAAGCCCATGATGTGTTTACCAACCCTTCGGGTTGAATTGGAAGCAAACTCATAGCCTAGTGCAGCAAAAAATGTAGCATGTGCTAGAAACCCAAAATTGGTTGTGGCTTTGATGTGACCAAATAGGGTCAAAGAGACTATAATAGGCAACTTAATTTTTCTCTTCCCAATGTTAGTATGCCACATCAACATGGGTCCTTTTAATCTACCAGAATGTTATTTGACAAAAACATTTCCGATCACCCCTAGTTTAGTGTCGGCTTACGATATGATTATCCCGTGATTTCAGCTGTAATTGTGATACAGATAGACCGTCCATGGAATCCAAATGTAGCTGCATGGCGAAACTATATACTCACATGCTTATTGCACAGGTTTCACCAATTTTTGGGCTTGCTTCCATTCAGAAGCATTTCAATTCATCTTTCCTTACCCCGACATGTTTTAATGCGTCATCGCGTTCTGATTCACCACAAATTGGAGCAAAATAAAATGGTTGAGTAGCATAGGAGAAATCATTCGAAAATAATAATCTCAAATCCATTTAAGGGACATGATTAGTCATTTTGACTGCACAGTTACTATGTCAGAGCGATATAGTCAATTGGAATTCCTACAACCAACCTCTCACAATAAATTATTATTGTGGGGTCTTTCTTCTTTCTGAATGGCCATATCCTTCGTCCTTTCTTTATTTATTTTGCAACATGTCTACATGCAATTTACACAAGAACATCTAAACTTCTAAAATTATCCCACTCCAAGCAACTCCGCATGTTATGGTCTATTAGAGCTAAAGATTAGCAAGCTTACTTCCATCTTGGCTAGGTATATCTTCTCATCGTGGCCATGATATTCATGCATATGCCTATAAACCATTTCTTTTCCATTGGCCATGGGTAGCATATTGCAATATGTGGCTTTCCAGCACATTATATGCCATTAATACGTACAATGTGTGACACGTCACCATGATTAATTAAAGATGTTAATTAATTATGTTAGCCAATTAATAACGAATTAATTGATTATCCCTCTTTATATTGCCACTTGATCTAAATTGATTGGCCAATTGGAAGTTGCCATGTGCAGCCTGACTAGCCCCATTAACCCTAAACCCTAATTCGAAATTGAGACAGACTTTAATCTAAGGAGCCGCCATAGCAATCTAGGAATATGGGAACTCCAAGGGAGAATGGCTTAAGCTGAGAAACAAGTAGATAGTAGATTAAGTTGATTAATTGCAAGATACTGACCCTTATATGATTAGACGGATGTTAGAGTGTTATGTTGATTCTCTAGTCATGCTATGTAGATGGATTGTATGTTATTTTGATTCTGCGGCCTTTGTGCCTGTGGAAGGGGGACAGGGACCTAGAAGCTAGTAGATGTATGGATGATCCTATCTAGATTCCCCATAAATCCCATTAGACCCGGCATGTGCATAAGAGCATGACTAGTTGTGGATGGTATGTTGTGATTGAGCACTAGACAACGGAGGCAATGGAAATCTGGAGGTAGAATCCTATTGCGCATAGATACCGACATCCTTATACTGGGCTAGATGGGTGAATTCATGATATGGTATCTCAATTCTTTCACCAACAAAATAGCCCAAAATATAGTTTAAGATTGTGGTTTGTACACACTAAAATTCAAGCCATTTAGCATTAATAATAGTGGAAAAATAAAATTGCCTCTCTTTTGCATGATATCTTCTCGAGAATAGGCTTTTTTAATTTGCCACACAAGCCAAATGCCAGGTAGGCCAAAAGCATGTGGACCGCCAAGCAATAACCAAAAACACCAAAAAAATCTAAACAGAGACTGGCAGGACATGGCCAAACCTTGTTGGATCATAGCTAAATAGAGACTGCAGAGCCATAGCTAGAGCTTACAGAATGAGACAAGTGTTGTCCAACGCAAACTTCCACAGTTACTGTTGCGGCACTTCCACAGGTGTTCGCAGTACAGATGGCTCAGACGAACCTCCAACATGCATTCGAGATTCAATACAAAGGGCCGCAGGGAATGGAGAACGGATTGCATCGTTTACATGTGTTGACAGTGAAAATTGCCCAGAAACAATTCAAACATGCGTTGGAGGTTCAACTCAGACTGATGAAGGGGGGCAGATTGCTGAGATATTACTGCTACTTTGTACATGCAAGAACAAGAGATGACACAATTTGGATGTGCATTGAGGTCTGAATTGGCAAAGTGTCATAATGACCTTGAAACACTCATCGGCAAAATTATGCCGAAAATGCAAATCTTTGGGAAGCAATTGGGGTTGTAAAGTTGGAGTTTGATGCTTGTCATATAAATGTGGAGCACCTAAGGGTTGATATTTTCTCACCTACAATTCTTTCGCTGTTAGTCACCCCCTCTCCCCCTTCTATCTTTCGACAAAAAAGAAAAACAGACTGAAGCATCCATTTGCAAAGCTTTCTTGCTTTTCGGAAACTAACAACTAACAGTAAACAGAAGATGAAACCTTGAGAATCACCATAGCTGCTGAAGGGCATTCACAAATCCACGATGCAGTTCTAGAGACCGACACCTTCTTGCCTCTCTGACTTTAAGAGCTTTCTTGATTCGATGAGATCTATCATTAGTCTGATGTCCAAACTGAAATTGCTTCAAATTGAAATCAGTTGTATACTATGTTGCCTTTTTTAAACCATTCTTTTTTTATGGATCCTAGTGTAAGAAAACTCTATTTTCCTCTGTTTATCTATCTGTTTCAGCATAGAAATTATCTCATTTTTAACCACCGAATTCCCTCATGAAAATGATCTCAAGGACTTATAGTGTGCGGGCTATACCTGTTTCTTTAGCAGTGTTGTTCCTGCTAATCGAGCCTGTATTCTGAGCACGGCAAATGCATTTTGGGTATAATGGCTATGCAGGCTTAATGTTTCAGAGTTTAAGGAGATCCAAGCTCAATTCCAAATTTTATTTCTTCCATGACAAATACAATTGCTTAATCTACCAGCTTAGATATTATAAACAGAGAACCATCATTTTTCCATCCGATAGTCTAGAAAAATAAAGAGGCATCAATTTTACATGTGTGGACATCATTTTCAGCAAGGATGGAGTAGAATCTATCAGTTTTAGATGTACAACACAAATTCAAATTCTCCAATAGCAATTAAAACTTGACAATACAATCCATCACAAAATGAGATTTTCAAGTCTAAGCATCTCTCCATGAGGTGATCCTCAAATGCTTCAAAACATGCTTTGCCATGTCACCTCATATTTAGCTTTCTGTAGATGGAGATGCTTTGAAAGACATTTGCACGCAAAGGCAGACCTGTAACGGTATGAAGCAGAATAGAATAGAAGCAAAACATCTAGATTCGCCACAAATTTTGCAGTTTAATCCCTCTTCTTTTCTTCGCTTCCAGTTTCTCTAGTGGACCACTAGTAGAGTTGTGCCCATATACAAGGCAGGGATCCTCAATGCCCAGCCAACTATCGCACTATTATGGTCAGCTCTCTCTTTGAAAACTATTGGTTGGCATCCTTGAGCAGCGGCTGACAATATGGGCAGAGGAGGCAGATGTGCGAGCTCTCACACAAGCATGGATTCGGCCTAGGGTATTTCACCATTGATCATATCTTCACTCTGCGCACCTGATTGAGGATAGCAGGAATCGCCGACAGAACCTCTACTATTGTTTCGTGGATTTCGCAAAAGCTTTTGACACAGTGCCCCGGGACAAGTTATGGAACAGGTTGCGGCAGCTGGAGACCCCCCTTGACTTGAAGAATACAATATAGGCTATACGAGGCTTGCTCAGGCCGTATCACATCACAGCCGGTAATCAGTAGTATTGGAGTACGTCAGGGTTGCCCCCTCTCCCCCACACTGTTGGAATCAAACGCTTTGAGCCCGGGAATTGAACCCAGAAGAAAAACCAAACTCAATCTTCTCCCTTAGCTCCTTCTTAAAATCCACAAAGGATGTAACTGCTTAAAGCAAATCGAAACCCACAGAGAATTCCACACAGGTCTAGATTACAGTATCACACAGAACTGATGAACAGACTGCCTCCTACTACAGAAAACTTCATATCACAGATAATCACCTGTTCTACCCTGCTTCAACATCAAATCCGGCAGCATCCGGAAGCTCCAAGGTCTATTTCGGCAACAGATGCCGATTTCAACAAATCCGGCTCACAAAACGATGACGTCGGCTCTTCCTGTTGAAAAAAAACCTCTGTTCTCTTCACGATCTATTTTGGTCTGCTTTTCCCTTTTTTTATTTTTGCTCCATGCAAAACCTACATGTAAACGCTAACCATGTGTCATTTGATCAAGATGCCACCACTTAGGCATGTAATTCCAACAATCTCCCCCTCATGCCTAAGTGCTCATGGTTCCAACATCTTCTACTCCTAAATCCTTTTGAAATACTTTAAATTTAGATTCTGACAAAGCTTTTGTAAGAATATCAGCACACTGTACCTCGGTAGGTCTATATAAGACGTTTATTTCTCCATTCTTTACTTGATCACGTATAAAGTGATTATGTAGCTCGATATGCTTTGTCCTTTCATGTAAGACTGGATTCTTAGTCATAGCAATACAACTTGTACTATCACAATACAATGGTGTTGGCCCCTTTTGAATAACTCCTAACTCTGCTAGAAGTCGTCTAAGCCAGACAATTTCTCTAGATGCAAGAGACACTGCAGCATATTCAGCTTCTGCTGTAGAAAGAGCAATAGAGGTCTGTTTCTTACTTTTCCAAGAAATGGCAGACCCTCCTAGCAAGCAGACATATCCTGACCTTGATGCTGAAAGTGTCCCGATCACCTCCCAATCTGCATGACGCAAAACCTTCAAGTAATAGACTTTGCAATCTTACACCATGCTCACGCCACGAATACAAGACCATAGTCCCGAAAGTACCTTTTGTAAAACCTTAAAAATACGTTTTTGCGATTTCGGTGACCTTCACCAGGATTATTTAAAAATTGGCTTAGCACATTTACTCCATATGAAATATCAGGACGTGTACAAATTGATACATATTGAAGACATCCAATAAGCTCTCTATAAGGTCGCTTCATCATGATATGCTCTTCTTCTTTTGTTTTGGGACACATCTCGAATCGATTTTCTGCCGGTTACTCTTTGGAGTGCTTTGTGTGGGCTTACATTCTATCATTCCAAATCTTTTAAGCATGCCTAGAATATTTCGTTTTTTTTTTTTTTTTTGAGTAATAGCTATAAATCCCTTCTCTTTATCTCTCAGAATTTCCATACCTAATAACTGTTTTAAGCTCCCCAAGTCTGTCATTTGAAATCTTTTCTTTAGAATATCTTTGCAATAATTTAAGCAACCAATATCATTAGCAGCCATTACGCAATCATCTACATAAACTGCAATTATGCAAAAGTATCCATCTTTCCTATAGATGTAGACATTTCCATCCATATTTAATTTTTCAAACCCATGTGTTTTCAAATGATTGTCAATACATACATACCACTGACGTGGAGCTTGTCTTAGGCCATATACTGCTTTCTGCAATTTCCACACCTTATCTCCATCAACTTCGTATCCAGGAGGCTGCTCCATATAAATTTCTTCATCCAAGTCGCAGATTGAGAAATGCGGGTGCAAACATCCATATGATGCAACTCTAAGTTGTGCATATTAGCAGCAGCCATAATTGCCCTGACACTTGTTAATTTAACAATCGGAGAGAACGTTTCATCATAATCAATACCTTCTTTTTGAGTAAACCCTTTCGCCACCAGTCTAGCTTTAAATTTCTGAGTTTGCCCATCTGGTCCCTGTTTAATTCTAAAAATCCATTTATTTCCAACAATATTTCATTAGTAGGTGCGTCAACCCGGTTTATATCACGTTCTCTGACGTTCAAAAGAACTTAGTTCTGCATTCATTGCATCCTTCCATTTCTCGGAATCTAGACTTTCTATGGCTTCATTATAGTTGCTTGGTGTATCAATTTCTAATACAGACATAAGAGCAGGAATTACCTGTTTGCCTTCCTCTCTTTCTTCTGTTTGCTCAGTAGCACTTCTCCTAGTACTTCTTCCGGTCTCATCCCTTCCATATTGTGAAGTATCAAAAGATATCCTCTCTTTAAGCAATTCAGCTTCAGTCCTTCTTCTACGTCTTATTGGCTCTGGAGCTGGTTCCATTTCGTTATCAGTATGCTCAGGTGACCCTTCCTGATCAGCTTCTTCATCTGCTTGATTGACAATGGCTTTTTCTTCCTTATCATCAAAATAATCTATCGGTTCCCAGTTAATATCTTTATCTGCATCTTTATCTGCACCTTGATCTTCTTTATTAGTACTTAAAAACCGATCTTTGTATAATATATTTTCAAAGAAAATGACATCTCGACTTATAATCACTGTCTTTTTATTTGGATCATAGAGCCTATACCCTTTTGATTCTTTATCGTATCCAACAAAATATGTTTCCTTACTTCTATCATCCAATTTTGATATCTTATCATCTATTACCTTTGAATATGCCAAACAACCAAAAGCTTTAAAGTCTTTTACCGATTGACGCTTACCGGTCCATAACTCATCTGGGATCTGACCATTCAGGGATCTGCTTGAGATCTTATTTTGAATATAGAACGCGGTATTTACAGCTTCTGCCCATAAGAAATTCGGAAGACCTGCATGCTTTAACATAGCCCGAGCTGCTTCCATTACCGTTCGATTCTTTCTTTCAGAGACACCATTTTGCTGAGGAGTACCTCTGCAAGTTAACTGCCTTTTGATTCCTGTTTCTAAACAGAACCTTTTAAATTCATTTGACAAATACTCTCCCCCTCTATCTGATCTTAAACATTTTAATTTAGCTTTTGTTTCACGTTCTATACGCAAGATAGGCTTTAAATGAGTTGAGCACCTGACTTTTATGAGTTAAGAAGTACCACTTAGCTTTTCTTGTATAGTCATCAATAAATGACACAAAATAGTATTTTCCACTAACACTTCTAACTCTCATAGGTCCACATACATCTGAATGCACTAGGGCTAATTTTTCATTTACTCGTTCACTCTTCATAGGAAAAGGCTTTCTACTTTGTTTGCCCAACATACATCCATGACACAAAGTGCTTCCCTCATTATTATCTATAAAGTCCAAACCGTCCAATAACTTGTGTTTTTTCATAAAAATTATATTTTTCAAGTTCGTGTGGCCTAATCTTTGATGCCACAATTCCATAGAGTTTTCCTTTCCAACTTCACTTGATAAAATATTTATACTTCTAGGACAAAGCTCAAAACGATTTCCAATTCTTTTTGCATACAATACTATTTTTCCATTATTATGAACTATACACATATGCTTGTCAAACAAGACTTTATAATTTTTATCAACTAAATCTGCTACAGATATTAAGTTTTTTATCATCCCTGGTACACACAATACATTATTAATGGTAATAATTTTTCCATCTTCTCCTATGAGCTCTAACACACCACAAGCTTCTACATTTTGCTTTTCTCCATTAGCCATACGCACACATCTGAGCTTACTAGTTTCAAGCTTTCTTAAAATTTGTGAACTTTGCATCACGGATTTTTCAGCTCCAGAATCTATAACCACAGGGTTAGAAATATTCTCATCACATAAATTTGACAAGGCATATGATTTTACCTCCTCCTCAGGAATTTCTTCTGATACAGAACCTATAGTCGGCTTTGAGAAAGTAACACTTCTGGACGCACCTCTACTAGAAGATCCCCTAAAATTTCCACGTCCTCTTCCCCTTTTTGTACACATATTGGCTAGATGACCAGCTCCTCCGCAAGCATAGCATGAACGGCCTCTAATTCTAGTGCAGTTTGGCTTAATGTGTCCAGTTTCTCCACAACCATAACATATTACATCCTTACTTCTGCCTCTTCCTCTCCCAAAATACAATATATTATCTCCCCCTTGATCATAATTTCTTCTTGCTTCTCTTTGCGTAATTTCAGTCCTTGCAATACTTATAGCTTCTTCTTTAGTTCTAGCCATCGTGCGAATTAAAGATGCAATATTTTCATCATATGCAGCAAATACATCTGAGATATAAAGAATTTTTGATTGAACAGAAAGAGGCGCAGCACCTTCTAAATCCATAAATATTCCATCCATTTTATCAAATAACTCAACCAGATCTTGACCACTTTCGTATTTCAACATTCTTAATTCTTGTTCCAATTTATGTCTCTGAGATGCAGTTAACTGTTCATATTCATTTAACAAATACTGCCACATATCTCGTGGATCCATACTATGAATTGACGCTATAATACCATAACCAAGCTTTGAAATGATAATACCTTTGGCTTGGGCTAAATCTTTTGCAGCATCCTTTGCAGCAGATACCTCCACCTTTGACGATTCTGCAGCTTCATTCTTCATAGTTACCCGCCTTTGCTTCTCAGTTTCTGTGAGAGGACGAACCAGATCCCACAGCCCCTCTGCTTCCAAAGCCTTCTCAACTTTCATCTTCCATGCCTGAAAACTAGAGCCTCCTTTATACACTTTAACGTCAGCTAAAATAGAGGCAGCAACCTTATTAGAAGCCATCTCCCTTTTAGACTCAAAAGCTCTGATACCACTTGTTGGAATCAAACGCTTTGAGCCCGGGAATTGAACCCAGAAGAAAAACCAAACTCAATCTTCTCCCTTAGCTCCTTCTTAAAATCCACAAAGGATGTACCTGCTTAAAGCAAATCGAAACCCACAGAGAATTCCACACAGGTCTAGATTACAGTATCACACAGAACTGATAAACAGACTGCCTCCTACTACAGAAAACATCATATCACAGATAATCACCTGTTCCACCCTGCTTCAACATCAAATCCGGCAGCATCCGGAAGCTCCAAGGTCTATTTCGGCAACAGATGCCGATTTCAACAAATCCGGCTCACAAAACGATGACGTCGGCTCTTCCTGTTGAAAAAAAACCTCTGTTCTCTTCACGATCTATTTTGGTCTGCTTTTCCCTTTTTTTATTTTTGCTCCATGCAAAACCTACATGTAAACGCTAACCATGTGTCATTTGATCAAGATGCCACCACTTAGGCATGTAATTCCAACACACACTCTTTGGCCTATACATTGACCAGCTGGAAGATTGGCTTTCTGAGCATGGAGGTGCGGGCGCCCATCTCATGCATCACACAATCCGGCAACTCATATGTGCTGATGATGTCAATCTCCTGGCCTATACTCCAGAGGACATGCAACGTCACCTGGATGCTCTTGACACTTTTTTCCGATTCACTGGCATGCGAGTTAACTTGGCCAAAACTAGGGTGCTGCTAGTTTCGTCATCCCGTCAGCCAAGGCTTCCCTCGTTCACTTACCAACGACAAGATGTAGAGGTGGCTCCGACGTACAAGTACTTGGGGATCGAGTTCTCTGCTACCATCCACTGGGATGCTGCCATCAGGTTGCGGGTCACGGCGGGTTGGAAAGCACTATATGCCATGCAGAACAACAGCCACAAGGTAGAGTTGTATGCCTGGGGCCACCAGTCACACTTATTTAGGGCCTTGGTCGAGCTGGTCCTCTTGTATGGGGCAGAAGTGTGGGGTCTGGTGATATCTCTCAACACCTGGAATGACCTCGAACAGGTACAGAAAGCCTTCTTGGCATGGGCCCTTGGGGTAAACTCCACAGTTCCATACCAAATCCTACTCCAGGAGACAGTTTTTTTACCCCTTCAATAGGCTGCATTGGAGCGCCATATTATTTACTTCCAGGTGGTCGCTATAGGTGATACACGTTTGCCCAACCTTGCTTTGGCTGTAACGATGGATCCCCAATGCCTCAAAGCCTATTGGAAGGACAAGTAAGCTCAGTGGTTCTCACGTTGGGGTGTACAGGCAAACAGATGCGTACAGGTACAGATGAAGAAGGATCACAAGGCACTTAAGCTGTACCTAGATGCTACTTTTCTTCGCAAGCTCTGGGATGCAGATGCTCTGACGCACGTTAAGCTGGCACACTATCAGCAGCAAGTCAATTCTAGGCTCATGAGAGGCCCACACCAGAACTTGTACACCCATTTGCCCATGAAGAAGCGCAGACTTATAACTTCCATTCGCACGGGTGCATATCCTCTCCGCATTGAGACATGACCTTGGGCTCGGGAAGCACAGGAGGACAGACTTTGCCAGTGTTCCCACCAGGGCGCCATTGAAGATGAATGTCATGCCCTCCAGATCTGCCCAGCATTTGCCCATATCCGAATGCGGTATGTTCGATTTTACTAGTGCCTGGCCAGCCGTTGCATGAGTTATTGAACGACGTCAGTGGGTTTGTTGGGGTCATACCTCCAGGAGGTTATAGATGCACGGACTCAGTTGTGTCCTTCGGGACAGTACTGAACTATCCTATACAATTGTACAGTGTACCAGCATGCTTATTACTGCTAAGGTTTTTCCCTCGAAAACCCTTCGGGGCAGGGGTTTTTTCATTCTGACAATAATACGCTTGCTGCTCTCTTTTCGTTTGGGTCCCATAGGCCAATTGGTCTCTGTGGACGATAAAAAATCTATTCTATTTTATTCTATTCTATTTTTGCTGCAATAGCACAAAAGGATTCAATAAAGAGAAGGACGAATATGCTAAGAATAGAGCATAATGCATGAATCATGCATATTTTTAACCTGTTGCTACAAAAGACAACAGGTTATCTAATTTTGAATTTGAGGATACCATGGCACTTGTAAACAAATTGAAGATCATTGTCCTTGAGCTTCAAAAGCTTACTGAAGCATCTTGCTTAAATATATACCAGAACTTGGAGAGCTTCTGCTCTGATGCCAATCATAAGATATTGCACAACTCCTAGAAGGAGGCGATTCCATGGATTGTAAGAGCTCTTCAAGAGCACTTTCGTGTGCATAAAAATTTGAAGGAATAGGAGAGATCTTCAAGGAAAAGTTTCGAACACGCCCATAACCACTATGTCGTTGGACTGTTGAGGGGTAGAGCAGCAGGCTGCCCAATCCTCGCTAACCCTCGTGACCATAGCCGATTACCCTGCTCCTTGATCTAATATGTGGAAAGGGGAAGAAAAGCTATCATCTGGACCATTCAACTTCTATGTGAAATATGGGTCATTCGATTTAGAGCTCGACGGATAGCATTTTCTGAGCTTTTGATCTGTAGCAGGACAGATAGTGGGAAGAAATTCAAAAAGCATAAAGAAGGATTGGATTCAAAGAGAGAGAGATTATAGTAAATAAAATACTTCCTTTAATTATTGGCATAAATCTTTTAACAAAAAACTTCAGCTTCCATGTTTCCCTGGCAACAAGCAGCAACATAGTGAAAACATTGATGACATCAAGATGTTAAGATTTCGAAATGCTTGACTATTTCTTTTATTTAACATACATAGTTTTTAAATCTAAGATACACATCTTTCATTCCATTTAAAGCGAATGTATCTTTGATATATCGCTTATGATTTGATATATTACCTATACGAGTTACTCGATCAATTTTATTAACAAATTGAAGAAGAATGTATGTAAGCAATCTATCAAAAAATTAAAATGCACAATGTGCCATTGACATATTGCTTACATCACATACTCCACTTAATTGGACAAGAATATATGCTAATTGGTTCATCATTTCCAGGTTTTCAATTGATGCCCTGCAACACTGGGCACTGTAACTATAGCCTATAATAATATCACATAGTGCCTCATTTTACATATACACAACAATTACAAAAAGAAGAATTACAGAGCAAAACGTATTTTGGGCACGCTTTTCTCATTACGGCCCTAAACACTCATATACTCTCAACACTGCACACCATTACTAATTTCATAGGAAACAACCCTATATAATAATATTTTAGAGTGTGTTCGTACTTTTTTGTCCTCTGGTTATCTATCTGTCTCAGCAGAAAAATTATCTTATTCTTAACCACTAAATTCCCTCATGAAAACGATCTCAAGGACTTATAACATGCTGGCTATGGTTGTTTCTTTAGCAATGTTGCTCCTACTAATAGAGCCCATTTCTTTAGCAATGTTGCTTCTGCTAATCGAGCCTGAATTTTGGGCATGGAAAATGCATTTTGAGTATGGCAATGCAGGCTTAATGTTCCAAAGTTTAAAGGGATCCAAGCTCGATTCCAAATTTTATTTCTTCCATGGCAGATACAATTGCCAAGACCTTGCTCGGTCTGCCAGCTTAGCTAACACAAACAGAGAACCATCATTTTTCCATCCGACGGCCTGAAAAAATAAAGGGCATCACTTTTATATGTGTAGCATCATTTTCAGCAAGGATGAAGTAGAGTCTATGAGTTCTAGATTTACAACACAAATTCAGATTCTCCAATAGCATTTGGGTTGATGCATGATAAGGTGGCACAAAAATGTGCATTTTGAAACCACAAAATGAAGTTGAAAATTGTAGTAATAATGCCCTCAAAATTTGAAATACGAGCTATTAATGCTTTGAAAGAAATTCCATTTTTGGATACCTCCAAAAATGGATTCTTTACGAAAAAAAAGTGGGAAGAAACGATTTTTTTGAATTTTTTCAAAATTTCCAATTTCGTTTCGATGCAAATTCACCCCCGGAGAAGCTCTTCCATATTTATTCAATCAGGGACGGAAGGCAAGTTTACATCTCCAAATTATGTTATGTAAAAGCAAAATGACATTCTCGGCTCACAGAAAGTATCTTGTTGCTTGTCAAGAATAACAGGAGAGAGGCTAATTCAAGGAAGGCAGCAAGCTGTTCATGCCCTAGCCAGGTTTAGTTTTTTTCTAGATCATGAAAGGAATCGAGACTTATTATTGTAGGTCAAAGATTTGTAGATTAAAGAAGTGAATGGTGGAGAAAATAATCATGGGTGGTAGTGAAAAGACAGCTTCAAAGGAACTAAGCTCAGATGGATTGTCATATACAGATCTATATAAGGGGGAAAAGGAGTTTGATAAACAGAATGAAATAAACCGATTTTGGGGAGACAAGGTTAAGTCTTGTTACAAATTGAGGAACCTCCAATTATCAAAGAAGAATGAGTTCATGAATCTTTATAGGAAAGTGTATGTTGATAGACAACATGCTCAGGGAGGTCTAATTCCACAAACCTTTGTTGTTGCTTATTTTCTTCAACAGATGAAGGGAAAACAAATAAATTGGTTATCTTTCCAAGCACATGCAGCTGAAAATTCAAGGTCACAAAAGTTAGAGAGTAAAGAGGACAATTTTTCCGAGAATAAATTACATGAGAAGAATCATGCGAGCACTCAATTATCAGTGGGATCAAGACTTAATGTCACTTCTAAATGCGAAAAAAAAAGTATGCAACAAAAAAAGTGGTAATCCCTTCTTCACATCTTTTACCTTGAGTTTGTTTAAGACCATACAGCCACTAATTATCTTACACTTGCAGCAATTCCTAGCCAAATTGGAATTGACGTGGTTTCAAGTAAAAGTGTTTCTCTATTTTTTCACAATGAATTACTTAAAGTGTATAATTTGGATACAATTTTAAAATTGATCAAGCATGCTGCTTGTTGTTGTTGCCTGAGGTATTCACCATTTTTAGATAGCAAATAGGTCTTAGATTATTTGTATGCTCCATGCTATTTGTGATTTGTATTGTCACGAGAATAGTGAGATTACAAACCCACATAAATTGCTTGTGGTTTGTAGCTTGTTCGGGTTTGTGTATAATTATGGTTTGATATGGTGACTCCAAGTTCAATGTTCTTTTCATGCTACTGAGGTGTTGGTTATAGCCCTAAATTATGGTTTGATGTATGGTTCATGGTTTGTAGCCTAAATTATGGTTTGTGGCTCGATTGTGGCTGATAGTTGAGTTGTACTTTGTCTTACATTATGTAGCTTGAAAGTTTGTATAGTGTAGCTTATAGTTTGTAGTTAAAGATGTCTTGCAGATAGTTAGATAGTTGCTATAGTTTGTAGCCTGAGATATGATTTGTTTCATAGTATGTTGCTATAGTTTGTAGCCTGAGATATGCTGTTTTATAGTTTGTAGCCTGAGATATGCTTTGTTTCATAGTATGTTGCTATAGTTTGTAGCCTGAGATATGTTGTTTCATAGTTTGTAGCCTGAGATATGCTTTGTCTCATGTATGTACTGTGGATTGTAGTTACCTGTTTTCCTTACATTTAGTATGGTCATGAATTAGTATCATTTGTATCCAAATATGCTGATAAATGTGTGTTGCATGTGATAGGTACACACAGGATTATGCATGAATGGATGGAATCAACAGAGATTGAGTTGAAAAAAAATAGAATCAAGGATCAGTTTATCCAATGACAGATGCAGAGAACTAAATAATGCATGCAAGTCAATGAGAGAGAAAAAAGAAGCTTTTGACGAAGAGAGGCAGAAATGGTTTGCTTTGATGAAGGATATGACAAAAGAAGCTTGTGCTGGAGTTATGGCAGTTATAAATTTCAGGGAACAAGAGATGGTCTGCTTAATTCCAGATTTGTTATGTTCAAATGATGAGCTTCTAGGTTTAGAGAATTCAAGAAAGACTGATCTTGAGGAACTGAAGAGGGGGATATCATTAGATCCCCAATTGCCAAACTTACCTTCAAATGCATGCATTGAGGCTAATCCAGACATTTGCCCATTTTGTGGAAGAGTTTTGTTGTTTGATGGCAAACCCTTACCAATACTGTTAGCGGAGTGCAATCACAAATATCACTTACAATGTTTGGTTTCCTTGATAAGGTATGGTGACCTTTGAACTTGACATGATTGCTTCTATCATTACTAACGTTATCTATGAGTTTTAGTTATGATAATATATGCTGCCAAGTTGATTGCGGCCATGCAATGTCTGAAACCTGGGTTAGAGCACTTGGTGTTGATAGATCTACCTCACATGTGCAGCCGGGATGTTCTCCAGATGGTAACCAACATTATCTATAACAAAAGCACTTGATAACTTTATGTACTAATCCATTGCTTAATGTGTTAGATGATGTTTCAGCAGCCTATGTTCTCACTGCATTAAATGGACATGTAAGCAAATTAAACATTGCAGAAGCATTTCCACATTATGAAGAAGAAAAGGTTAATGGGAACAGTAATGAAGAAAATGTAGAAGAAGAGGTAAAAATTCTCTCAGTGGAAACAGAAGGTAATTTTTTTGAAGGCATCTATACACTTGTTTGGTTTTAGCAAGTAAGATTTAGAGATGACTGTAACAGCCAAGATTCATGGCCCTAATCATGTTCAAGAGCTGCAACATAATGGGAAAGAAATCGAAACAAATCTAGTAAGTGCTGTGTATCTTTATATACAAGCAATCTTTATAGTACAGAAAATGGTAGACGGTAAACTGTACTAAGGTGTTCCAACAGGTCCGTTTATTACTCCATCGAGTGGATATATAAGCAAATTAACCAATGCAGAGCAGGGAATAAATTACTAATCGCATATTTCTTATTAGCCGGAATGACTTTAGCTAAACTTGCTCGATATTAATCCCAAAACTTTATGTGGTTTGGCTAAACTGTACACATTTTTCCTCTCACACTTTCTAGCGTTTAGCTAAACTAACCCAAACATCATCCCAAAAATTTCTATGGTGTGACCGATAGAAAATATTAGGCCAAATTACTATACGTTTTTTTTTCAATATATACTCATTTTCTTTGTGAAAACAGTTTAAAATAATGCTAACTACCAAAGTCTAGGACTCAAATTAACTCATAATGCTAGAAACTAAACTACTAATCATATATTTCATATAAACCAGAATGATGTTAGCTAAACTAACCCGAAATTCATTTTAAAAGTTTCTATGGCTTAGCTAAACAATACAAAATTTCACTCTCTTACTTTCTAGCGTTTGGCTAAAGAGCTCCAGGGTTGGTGCAGTCCCGAAAAAAGTTAAGCTAAAATTATTATTTTTTTTCCAATTTTTTCCATTTACTTTAGCCAATTTTTTTTGAAAATGTGCTAAAAAATCGCCAAATAGCTAAGTTTAGCCCTTAAATTATTCCATGATGCAGAGGTTTTGCCCCACAACGAGAAAGGTATTTCGAGTCCAATGCTAGAGTCCACACTTTATATTTGCATCTACTTACACAAGTTTTTGAGTTGTAGGAGAGAGCTTTCCCATATCGGAAGAAGCCACCATTGGAGATCGGGAATTGTCAATAGGTAAGTTCTAATAATATGGTTTTAATAACTTGATTCTGAAATTTCATCATGATCTAATCAAACATCCTGTTGTGCATTAATAGAGAGGACTACTTTTGATGATCAAAGAGTTCATCAATGTTTGATGGTGTAATGCTCAATGGTATGCTAATCTAGCTAAATCACTGTTAAATTTAATTGATTTTGGAACATATGCTTAGATGAGTGTAATCAAGTTAGAAATTTAACCATTGAGCTCTCTAATGGTTTTGATATTTTGTGGAGTTTGTGCAGCCTCGAGTAGAATTGAAGATGCAACTCCAAAGAAGACCAAGATTGCAAACAATATGTCACTTGAAAGACAAGGTATGCTATGATTTATTAGGGAAATGCATTTGAAGCTTGTATTTTCTTATGTGTTTTTCTATGCTTGCATCAAACAGGAAGTGATAGGCTAGGACACTATTGCAATGATGCAAGCAGAGCAAGGTCTAAACATGTAGATGCTGAAACAGATTCTGTATCATCTCCTCCACCTCCTTTAAAGAAAATCAGGTTGTCGAGAAAGCTAATTATATTTGATTTCAATGGAGTGCTTGGTAAAATGTATGAGACAAAGGCAGGGATCCCAACTTGCATTCCCAAAGAGGGAACAGTGCCTCAGCATCTATCAAAGAGCAAGCTCATTATTTTAAGGCCAAATGCAATAGAGTTTTCGAGCTGGTGCAGTGAACACTTTGACATTGCCATGTGGTCTGATTTGGATGTTGCAAGGTATTTCCTGCAAAATTGAAGAAGAAGTTGGTGTTTGAATGGGGTGTTGATAAGTGCATGAAGGTAGGTTTTAAGTATCAGAAAGTCAACATAAGCTTGAAACTGTTGCAGAAAGTATACAAGGACAAAGAGCTTGGAGGATTTTATAACACATCGAATACCTTGATGATTGATGATCACCAATATAAAGGGTATAAGAATAGCCCTCATACTATGATCACACCAATCTCTTTCCATCCAGAACGCAGGGATAGGTCATTCCTATTAAACTGAAGCCATGGTTGGAGGGCTTGAGAGACTCAAATCACATTGTAGACTATGTTCGAGATCATCCTATTACTAATTGGTTAGATGATATTTCTGATTCAATAATTGAATTGTTGACGAAAAGAATGGTTTAAAATATCATTGTGTTTTGATTCTTGTATTTGATATCTGGATTTAAATTACAATATGACAGTTGAATCAATATGACAGTTGAATAGGGAGTACAATTTTACAGGTTTTACTATTTCAATTAGCTTGAAGTTTTTGGAGTAAGGAATGTTGAAGAGATTTATGATATGAAGAAGTTGAAGAAGTATGTTATTAAGCAGAAGTTGAAGAACTATGAACTCCATGTTGTGAGCTTATGCTAAAATGCTGGAAATCCTCTTATTCAAAGATCCAATGAGTGATCTGCATGTACTATTGCTCTTGAATGAATATAATCTGCTCTGGTTGGAAGTGTATCAATTGTAACGAGTTTAGTTTTAGTATTACCTTTGACAAGATTAAGTAGGAGTTGCAGAAAAAGAGACTCTGCATTCCTTTACATCAACATTTACACCAAAAATTATCCATACATAGCCGAGAAAATAAGAAGATTTTAGATATATTTAGCCGAGATCCTATTAAGCCGCATCCTACTTATGAAGTCGAGGCATCTTCAGCGCAACAATAAGGTCATTGCCCTCAGCTAGTACAACCATCTCCAGAAGGCGCTCGTCAGTTGCATGCACACGGTCTATCCACTGTTGGACCTTAGATGAGACTGCAGCTCCTTTTCTCTGTGACTTATTCACCTCCAGACAAGAAAACTTGGCCACAATCTTCAGTTTCCTGCCCGGAGGGCTGGAACCGATTGATTCATCCATGGGTGCCGTGGCGGTGATTTTGAACCTGGCCATATTCCTAGTCCTCGAAGTCGAAGAAGAGTGATCGATGGGTGAACTTTCTTCGTACTTGAATTTCCTCACTCGAACTGCTGCATGTATAATTGAATGCAGGCCTCAAAAGTCGAGCCCAATAATAAGTAACCTTTTTTTAATTGAAACTAAGGCAAAAATCAATATTTAGATAGATGAAATCCAATAGTTATAATCAAATGTTCTATATGGGTTCATGTTTATCAATATGTTCATGTTTATAGACTACCAATATCAAAAAAATCAATAGGTAGATAACAATTTAGTATGCTAAGATCTTAGACTTCACAAAATGCATAGGCTATATATTCAATGACAGTTGATTGCATAACTTCAGCTAGATAATTTGGCAAGGAGATCACAAAAGTCACTAAGCAAATTCAACCATACACTCCCACTCTATTGTTGAGCAAATGTGGAGAAACAATTTTATGTTCTTTAAGATGTTCATTAAACCCTATGCATGTTCTTAAACATGTTCTCAAACTTATTCTTTAACATGTTCATTAACTCCTATGGGATTAATTAAAAATCTTACATAAGGCATTGATGTTTATGGAAAGGGGGTGTCTTTTTCCCATCTTTCCATAATTTGGCAAGAAGATCACAAAGGTCACTAAGCAAATTCAACCATACACACCCACTCTATCATTGAGCAAATGTAGAAACAATTTTATGTTTTTTAACATGTTCATTATACCCTATGTTTGTTCTTAAACATGTTCTTTTACATGTTCATTAAACCCTATGCATGTTCTTAGACATGTTCTTCAACATGTTCATTACACCCTATGGGAATTTTTGGCAAAAGGAATGGGTTTTCGGCAATTGTAGTCCATGTGGCAATATATTTGGCACTCTCTGGTGGACATGTGGCAATTGTAGTCCATGTGGCATTTGACCCTAAATCCTAAATAATCTAACAATGCAAACAATGTAGATTGAACGAAGTCTGATATTCACATATGATACATATCTGATATTCAAGATGCAACGAACAGTACAATAAAAGTCCAAAATTTGACTTCAAATAAGTGTTTTCTTGATTATGAAAAATCAAACATGAACAACAAAAAAGAGTTACATCAATCTATTTTCTGGCGTTGCAGACCCTTCAGTCTGCTTGTCTTATAGCTTCAAGTATACTGCTCCTCAACTTATCAACTCATTCTTCATCACTTAGCACATCAGGCATATTATCTCTGATTTTTTCTGCATCATTCTCATCAAGTGTGAATATCTCAGAACTTCCATTGACATGATGCTTAGCTCGTACCATGGAAACTCGAATAGCGCAGACTTGTGTTGCAAACACTCAGGCTTTTTCTTCATTCCTACAAAGTTCGTATGATGATCGGGTTCTTTGAAGCTTTCTATAATATATGCCTTCTAGGACACTTTCACCTTTTAAAAACCATACACCATTCTTTTCAAAATCTGACTCAATAGAATGCATCTCTCTTGTGCATTTCACCATCCAAAAATCAGATCCTTCTCCATTATCTTTGGGTGCAACAACTGCAAAGTTATCACCCACTTTAACTGCACTAGCACAATATCCATGCATTGCATTCTCCCCAAAAACAACTGACATTTCTTCCAATATTCCTTTCTGTCGATCAGACAAAAAGACAACCGCTCTATTGAGTGCTAAGGAACCTTGCAACTGAGTTAAAAATCGATCCATGCATATGCTAGTGGAAACAAACATCCATGCACGTCAACTGCAACTGCAGTAAGCAAAATTCCTCTACACCTACTTGTTAGGAATGTCCTATCCAATATAACAGGACGACAATGCCCAAATCCACTCAAGCTAGTGCCAAAAGCAAGAAACATTCTTATGAACCTTTTCTGCTCATCCTGCTGAACTGTACAGATAGCACCAGGATTAGCATTTATCAACTTAGAGCAAAAGTCATTCAACCACTGATAAGCTTCTTTGTCTGAATCGTGAAGTTCAACCATTGCATTCTCCTTTGCTAACCATGCAATGCGGTAGCTTATCTCTACTCCATGCTCTCTTTGGGCATCAGCAACAAGGTCTGAATGTTTATAACTTTGGTGTCAAGGAACTTCCCAAGATATTTTTTCGTCACCCACTTTGACTTAGCTTCCTTATTGTTTCTCTGATTAATCCCACCACAAGAATGCTCACCACCTATGCTCTTAATTGTAACCTCAATGCTATCCGAAAGTTTAGAAGCATGAATTATCGATGGATAACCTTCACTACTTCAAAAATGGGCATAAATGGCACGAAGAAATGGCACAAGTTCATGAATTTGCCATTTGTATCGTTCTAATTGGCACATCAAAAAACATGACAAGTATGTGCCATTTAAGTGACAATTATATTGCCAATTGTTAGCTTTATAAATGGCACATAGAATAGTGTCTTACATCTGCCATTTAAGTGCAATCAATGTTTTGCCATTTTGAGCTGCATAAATGGCAAGCTAATAAGTGACATGTAAGTACCCTATAAGTGCCACCTATTTGTGCCATTTGTGTACCAATAAATATCACCTCTCTAAGTGATTGAATCAGCCATTTAAGTGTGGGCAATGTTTTGCCATTTTGAGCGACGTAAATGGCAAACAAATAAGTGACATGTAAGTGCCGCTTGCTTGTGCCATTTGTATATATGAACAAATGACACTTGTCTAAGTGACATTTTGTCATTTGTCCAACACAAATGGCATATATATTATAAGTGTCATGCAATCATAATGCAGCTATCTATGCTTGTGATTTAAATGTAACTATAAAACTCCCCATCCATTGGTATAATAGTGCTATAGTGAAAAACAGAAGCACTTGTTTACTAAAAGTACTAGAAACTTTACTATTAGTTTTATAAGATGATAATTAGGACATTATAATGTCAGAACCGTTAAATTGAATTGAACTGCACTTGTGATATCCTTCAAACTACAAAAATTAAAGACAGATATATCACAAGATTTGTGAAATACAGGATGCCATCCTCGAATGATCATAAATTTACTTCATTTTCATCCGAAGTACTAGCCCATCTACGAGATGGATTTCGAAGCACAATTGACCAACCGACGTTATGAGGATCATCAAAGTATAAAACTTGCATATATTTAGATGCATAAACATACAATTTCACAAAAAATTATTGCAAGTAAGAAACCATAATTATAGTTTTACCTGTTGGACATGTTTTGGAAAGACAAAGGGTTGAGAACTTGAATTAGCTTTATATGTAGCTTTTGTAGTGTCCACTAGTTGAAAGCCATACTTGTCAAATTTTATTGATGCTCGTTGTCCAATAATATCAGGCCTATACCAATGGCATTGCAAAAGCACCACATGCGATGAACCAAGACATACCTACAAAACCATGAGAAAGGATTAGTGGTATAAATTAAGGGTACTAGTATATAGAAATATTTTACAAGTACTAATAGAACATGTAAAATCTGTTGAATTTTGCCAAAATATTCTATTTCAGCTTCAATAAGATGCTTGTCTTTAGCACTACTATGACTCATAGATTGAAATACTGCTGAAACGCCCGAATCTTGTGTCACTTGCTTTGCATCTAAGCCTTACACTCGTACATGCCAACCATATGCCCACATGCTTTTATAACTTGCAGTATACTCTTCAACTCCAAAAGCAAGTTCAAGCAACAATGGAGCTACTTGCTCCTTATTCTGAACCATACGTTGGGCTTAAATCTTAAGCCACTCTGGAAAGTTCATAACCTGCTCCCTTGGCTGCTTGCTCCCAGACAACATATCATGTTGTGATTGCTCGTATTTTTTGTTATAAACAGATTGTAAGTTAACATAGTACATTAAAGCACATCAACATCTAATTTCTAAAATTGAAATACTTACAATCTCCATGTGTCAATGATGGTTGAATGTGCTAGAATGCATTCATATGCTTGTTGTTGCACTATACATCCAACTTCATCAAAGTCCCTTTACCCTCCAAAACCTAGATGTGTTACGCTCCAAGACACCATCATATTCACCAAAAAGTTCAATATTTCTATCCTCTTTCATGGTAGTTAAAGCCATTGCTTCATCAATTATGTACCCTTTAGCAATGGATCCCTCTGGATGTGCCATGTTCGAACATATTTCTTGAGATGTTTTAGGAATCTCTCAATGGGGTCATCCATCCTGCAGTCACAGGTCCACAAATAGCTAGCTCTTCGACTAGATGTATGATGAGATGCATCATAATCGTCAAAACCGATGGCGGAAAATGCTTCTCAAGCAAGCACAACACATTCACAGCTTCCATCTTCAAGTTAGTCATATCACAAATGGATTTCCTTTGCCCTGATTTTCTTAAACGCGCTGAGTCTTAATATTGACATTCTTTCTCCCCCTCGACAACCACATATAGCCAAAGGAAGGAACTGTTGGAGAAGAATATGATAATCATGTGATTTCATCGTTCTGTTTGCGACATATTTTTTAAAGTTAGAGGACAATCCTGTCGTAGGTTTCACAGTTTGTATAACAGCAAAGAAAGCTCTTTTTTCTTCCACAAGCTCTTTTTTTTTACCTTAGCATTTCATTCCACGCTTCCACAACTTCTCAGAGCACCATCTGTGCATGACTTGGCATTATACATACTTGAAGTTCTAGATAAACATCTGCAATTACTGAGCCCTCAGTAGTCATTATCTCCGCTTGTCTAGTATCATCATTATTGCAAAGGTTTTTCCCTTGAAAACCTTTCGAGGCAGGGGTTTTTTAATCCTAGTAGTAATGATTGTACTAGCCCATTGTATGGGTCCCATGACCTATTGGTCTCCGTGGACGTTAAAAAAACTATTCTATTCTATTCTGTTCTGCTTTTGTAAGAACATATGGAGCACGAGGTAAAACCACTTTACCATTTTGTGCTGCACCAATACTGAGATTGCACTTCAACCCGTTCTTTGAAGGTGTAGTTCTCGGCAAAATCCACCATTGAGACCACTACATCTGAGGGTAGATTTTCCAGCAGCTCACGAAATTGCTTGTCTTGCCATTTGTACCTAAAGTTATGCAAAGAAAACCTCTTTAATCTATCACGTAACTTCTCCACAAATTCTCTAGAAGTGGTCTTTTTGTATTGATGCTTCAGAATCTTCCTTGGTTTCCCATTCTTGCCCAATCCTGCACCCTCATAGTCCAAATACTCCCATTTCAGCTCTGCATCACTCAATTCAAGAGGACATATATGCAACTTGGAGATGCCACAATTCTGACAAGTACCATAAAGGCAGTCCTTCCTATGGAACTCATCATCAACTTCTTTTGGACAAACAATGCACCTCCATAACTCATGTGTTGAAGAGACTATTAACGCATGAGCATTACAAGTGCACGTATGGTGAGGTTCACATACACTACAAGTATATTCACAAGGTTCAGAATGCTTCCTTCTCATTGTTTTGAATCCATCAAGCAGCATTCCAAGCCTAACATGATGAATACAACAGCATGTATTATAGTCTTTTAGCTTCACCACAAACCATGGTTTTAACTTTTGAAAAGATATTGCTTCTACCTTAGCTTCAAGGTATTCTTCTTTGAACCGTTCGTACAATAGAATATATGTGTTAGCATGCAAAAGAACTCTCAAAATATACCACAAAAGAGGAATACAAACCATACTACTACTACATACCACTTACTACTACAAACCATAACTGTTACTGTATACCACTTACTACAGTCTTCCACTTACTACTACCACTGTAGTTCTAAGAGTGCACTTGAACTATGTTTAAAGCACACACCATTATGGCTGCACCCGAACTATGTTGAAACACTCACACCATTATATAGTTGCACTCAAACTATGTGTGAATATGGTTTGAGATCCACTATATCTCCAAGAATACACTCGGTTTGAAAACAAACCACTTATAGTTGGAAAACAACCATTGAAGATCAAGGGCACAAATGGAACTATAGTTAAAGACAAGCCACTATGGCTAGACTGTAAACCATTGTAGCTCAATAATTGATGCAGCAGAACTATAAAGAGATATTGATATAAACTTTTAATCCAACCACTATAGCAAACTATTATTGAAAACCTCAACTATAAAAAGCTCAAAGGAAGAGATAAGAAGAGATACCAACTTGAGATTGTTCCAGATAATGTGCTGCATGCTCCTCTCTAATATTTCTTTCTAGTCTTCTAAATTTTACGTCCCTAGTATTTGGAGAAACTCTAGTGTTTGAGGTCCAAAATGTTTGTACAAGTGTAATAATTGAATCTGAGATAGAGTCACACCATTTAGATCTTTTATAATACACCCACTTTCCTCCATTGCAATCAATTTCTTCCCTGTTTTTCTTAGCAGCTGTAATATTTCTTGGATGAACATCAAGTAGCTTTCCAATTTTTCTGCTACTCAAATTCTCATTTTCTCCACCAACTGCCATAGCCAAACAACTCTTTTTGGCAGCCAAACAATCCAAATTTGTAGACTGTTTCACAGTCTTAATAGATTCCCTGATGTTACTTATCATTTGGTTCTTTGCTTTTAAGTCCCTGAAATCATCTCCCACAATTCCATCCAATGCCTTATGCTGAATAAAGTAATTTAGAATCCCTCTTTTAATTTGCACACTCATATGCTTAGACTGCTTCAAGAATGATTCCACCAGATTCACACCCACTCTCCTCTGCGTGGCTATGCTTCTTTCTACTCCTAAACATGCATTACACTGAGAAACCAATGCATCTTCATTTTCTTTTTTTTCTCTGGCGTTGGCGTCTTTTCCTCTCGGTTTCCTCTTCTCTTGTTCTTTTCTTCCTCCTTCCTGAAATTTTTGCCTTCTGCGCTGCTAGTCCAAACCCTGAATCCGATTCCATTAGTTCAAACCCTGATTCCGATTCCATTTCTTCAAGAAAAACACATTCAATTTAAATTATATGCCAATGCCAAATGTTAGGAAGGATTCACAATTGATCGTCATGCAATGTTAGGAAACATGCAATTGATCAAGTAATGCATTTGGATCGAGCAACCTGATCTTGCCGTGCTCTCATTTTTGCATTTCCCTCCATACACCAGAATTAGTAATTACCACGATTCTTGCTTTGTAACTAGCTAATAGACCAAAAATGCTAATTAATGCAATTTGGTAGTTTTTTAGTATTAATGCCTACGTGACTCCATCTAACCACTTCTTGACCTATATTTCAAACTCTTCTTGGGGGGACTTGACCTATATTTCAAACTATTCTAGGGGGGACAGGGGGGACAACTACAATGGCCCACTTTACCCTGCATCAACCCATTTCAAACTTGACAATACAGTCCAGCAGAAAATGAGATTTTCAAGTCTAAGCATCTCTCCATGAAGTGATCCCCAAATGCTTCAAAACATAATTTGGCGTGTCATCTCATATTTAGCTTCATGCAGATGGAGATGCTTTGAAAAACATTTGCAACCAAAGGAAGACTTGCAATGGTATAGAAGCAGAATAAAATGGCCAGAATAGAATAGAAGCAAAAGGATGGGGTGGAAACGTCTTTCTATATTTTATGAGCTTTATTATTTGAAGGTATGTCATGCTTGTATATGTACTTAGTAACTTATGCCTTTACTCGTAATTATCTTATTTCATATTACATATTACAACATCTTCTTATTTGAAACATACTAGATGTGATGCACGTGGAGAAAAATGTTGCAGAAAATATAGTTAAAACAATACTTGGAGATGCTGACAAGGACAATGAAAAGGTACGAAAAGATATGAGAGAGATTGAAATTCGAGAGTCTCTTTGGTCTTCAGGTAACAATCCTTGTTCACATTACTTATCATGTGGATGGAAGTGGGCAAGTCGTAAAAGAAACACACTTCTATATCCCTGATGACAAGAAGCATGATACTCTCTTTGTACAACATTGTTGCATTTCAGGTACATGGAGGCCAAAGGAAGGAAGGAAGGAAGAGACTTTTAACGTCCACGGAGGGCTAAAACCCAAAAGGCATTGGGTCTGGTCTGATGGAGCTGCATCACAATTTAAGGCAGCTCGTCCAAAATGTATTTTGTTCTCCGGTAGTTGAAACACATGTACAGATGCTGTGGGGTTTTTTTGGTTCAAACCACGGTAAAGGCGAGCATGATGGCAAGGCCGCAGAACTGAAGAGGTGGATTAGAATGATGCAACTCTTGTTTCCTGAGATAAAGCTTGAAAATGCACATGACGTTGTGGAGGCAGTTGCAAAAAAATTTTCCCATGGAATTTCTTCCACTTACTCACAACAAGATACTGTAAGAAGATATTTTTGGGAAGTTACAGATGTTGACAGGTCTAAGGCATGGGGCACAAACACAATAAAGGATACGAGAAACATTCATTGTGTTCATGCCTTCAATCTTCAGTCCAACACAATGTTGCATACTCGCAAGTTATCATGCTTTTGTAGTTGCTGCTTGGATGGACATTGGGATAGATGTGAGAACAATGCATACGTTGATGAATGGGAGTTAGTGGTAGTAGAGCCTACCAATTCAGCTGAATCTAATATGGTGGAGAGCCGGAAGTCTCAAAGAGCTCTATTCTCTACTAAGTCAGATGCCTCATTTAGCAAAGAATTTCAAAAAGGAATTTAAGAATACATCATTGGTCAAGTTATTGTGGAAAGCTACTTGTGTAGAAACAATTCCCAAGTTTCAGGAAGTTTTACAAGCAATTGAGACTGCAAATACTGCCGCTAAAGCTTGATTATTCGATGAGATGCGTCATCCTTGATATTGGGCAGAAGCATACTTTCCAGGCCATCGATTTGGTCATCTTACCTCTAACATTGCAGAATCTTTGAATTCTTGGTTGTTTGAAGCAAGAGACAAACCTATACTGTTCATGTTGACTATGATTTGTGACAAGATGATGATATGGTTTTACGACCGTCGAAAGGAAGGATTTGATGTATGGATGGTACGAGACAGAGCCCTTTTGCATTTTTGAAAGAGGTAGATGTTCTCGTGCATGTTATTAGAGGGACCTTCCATCCACTAAATTTATGTTCAAATATGTAGCACAATAACAGGGGGTTTCTTTTGTATTTTTATACTGTTTTTTCCTATGGTTTTGCTATGATTTGGTGAATGTATCTGATGGAGTGTACTAATAAGTATTTCTAGAGTGCGCATACACCTTTGCATTGATTTTTGCTCCTTTTTAATGGTTAGCACCCATGTATTTGTCGAGATGTACAAGAAAAATATATGTACAACCCTCCCTTTGCATGCAGGAGTCGAAAGGGCATATTTTAGGGTTCGAGGCAAGGCTGACCCCTTCGTGGCTTTTTTATTTAAAGAGGGCCCATGGCGGGGAAGAGCTGCAGAGTGGCAGGACGGGCCTGTGTTGGTCTTGTCGGATGGAGGATGCGACATCATCGATTTTTATCATAGCTGCGAAGTCTCAATTTTAGTTCTTTAGTTTTTTTTCCTCAGCAGGTTTCTTCTGCTCAAGGAGGTTCGAGTCTTCTTTTACTCTGGAATGGGCATAGCTAAAGGCGAGAAACCCGTCCGGATCCTCGTGTTTTTTTTTTTTTGAACTCTTGGGCGTTTCTAAATGGCGAGCTTAAAACATATAGCGATGGTTTTGAATCTGGTAAGAGGCTTTAAACCTAAACCTTGCTTCATTCTTTTGGTTTCCATGCCCAACATGAAGCCTACTTCTCTCTTTCGAGTTTTGGATTGGATCAATTCCGAGCGTAAGCGCAGTGAAGCGATTAATTTAACATGTCGATTTTATAGACCGTATCTCATCAGAAATAGCAGTTTGCAAAGAAGCATTAGTGGTTATTGTTTGGAGTTGTTGGGTCTGCAACGCTTGGAGAATCTATTGTTGCAGATGCATGGCCATCATCATTCCCTATCTGGAATTGTATAACCCCTTATCGCCGGCCATTGCGACTCTCTTGCTTGAATTTGAGCATACAAATGGTTTAACAGGGTTTAGCACATGAGGAGATATGTTGAAGATGTGATAACTATTTGGTATGTATGTGTGCATTGAATATATTCAGTCCAAATCCAGGGACTCTAGCTGATTCTTTCATAGTTCTTGAAGAAATAATGTATGGCGATCCAACAAAGCAGGTCCAAAGTTGGATCATGGTATGTGTCCTTAGTTCTACCCTATTTTGCCACATGTTCAAATTATTTTATGACACTGACTGAAGTTTCAACATTAGCAAGGCGCTTGGTGAATCAAGTCCACGACATCTCTATCTCATCTGTGCACAAACCAAGGCGTATGTGAAGGAGTATTGGAAACAAAGTTAGGAAAAAGTTTGCACGTGTATTTGCTAAATATTAACTGTGCAGTGCTTCGTTCTAGAGCAGGAAAGGCCTTCAAAGTGCATGTTATTGAAGGCATAACAAGCTTGCTTATTCATGTGTAATTTAATACAATCTACATTATTTGACAGAGGCAGCGAAATCAACGCTTCCAATGGAACATGTCATTCTCTGGAATCTCATATGTTTTTCCTGCTAATAACAAACCTTGCTAATATTTATTGAATGAAAAACAACTATTGGTTCAACAACATATTCAAACAAATTTCATGCAATATGTGTTTATTTGCTAATTTAAGTTCGTGTTCTATTTGTTAGGGCCCGAAGGGCACAAATTTTTTTTTCCAACAAATAACTACCATGAATATTAATTAACATAAACCATTACATTCAATGGTTTTAAATTTAAATCCCCCTAAAACCCCCTTTGGTTTGGGTGCATATTCACACGGGGGGTTACGTAGGGCAGCGAGAGCTGTCGGATGGGCATATTTGCCCTTTATTCCTTGATCTGGACCGTACGCAGCGATCCTCGTTTGTGGGGTATGCATGTACAAGTTTTGGTATACGGTATATTAAAGTTTGTTAAATACTATAAGGTTTCAGCGAATGTACTTAATGGTGTTAATTTTGTACATGTAAAATACGAGCATGTGGTCGATGTGCAAGCTGGCACATGCTCTTGCTTGAGATAGCAGAAGTCTGGAATACCTTGTGCCCATGATGCTGCATCGATTGTATTCAAGAAACAACAAGCGCAGATGTACACCTATGAGGCATATCGGTTGTGCATGTACTATGCAACTTACAAAGGGGTTATCTCTCCGAAGTTGAGGCAGCCACAGATATGCTTCCTCCACAGACATCTCGATTGCCAAGGCGACCTAAGAAGAGGAGAATAAGATCGTCTATTAAGGATGATAAAAAAGCAGTAAAATGTTGAAGATGCAAAAGTGTCGGTCGCAACCGCAGAACTTGCAGGAGTGCCAATTGAAATTGCAGGTATTTTATTTGTGAGGTGAAGTGCTTTGTGACTTCTTTTTTAATTATAAGATTGATTTCTTACTATTACATATAGGTATGCACAGGAATACTGGAGCAGTTTTCTAATGATATTGAAGTTTACAATGTAGCTTCTAGCTTATGAAGACTACAATTTGTGAACTTGTTGTCAATTAACTAGTTCTCTCTCTAGCATTTCTTATGTGTTTTCATACTTAAAACGTATCTTTGCATCAATTAGGCTGCGGCCTTTTAGTTCTGAACTTGTTGTCATCTTTGCATCGATTTGGTTTATGTTTTATTGTTTTTATGGTAATTGTTGTCAGTAAAGCAGCATTGTGAAGGCAAGGAAGATATGTACAAGCCAATGAGAAAGGAGCAGATACATAACTTTGAGATAATAGCATTCAACAAATGCATCAATACAGCTTGTGCCTGTTGAGCTAGCACTCAATCCATTTTCTATACATCCAAATATGCTTTTGAGGTGTTCAAGAGCATTCTATCCGAGTCTTAGAAGCCTAAATTGCCTTAAACGTGAAGGGGACATGAAGTACAAACTGTGCATGGACCACGGTGATATCAAATAATGATTACTCCTAGATATTGGAGACCTACATCTTTAAAGGATAGCATGCCTTTGCTTCATCGAAGCAACCATTGACAGGAACAACAAAAACTTGCAAACCGGCAATAATGTCCGTTGCCTGTCTGAAGGGCATTTTGGGTAGTTTAAAATTTTTAAGGGCAATCCGGTAAATTAGTCATTTCGAAAGGGCAACTGGGTAACTTTCTCTTGTTTTTTTTAAGGATACTTTTTTAAGGACCTCTCGAAGGACTTAGTTTAAGGTTGCAAAGTTCTTCAACGGCGATGGGGGCGTTCCCCCACCTCACTCATCCGCACTGCTTGAGAGGAAGTGTCTCACCTCACTCATCACTCATTGGCACCACTCTCAAGGAACTTCCCTACCTCACTCATCAACCTCATCCTCGAGGGGAAGCGCGCCCATCTCACTATCTCACTCACTCATTCACTTACTTTCTTTTTTCTTTTTAGCTGTCGTTTATGCATCGTTGTTTGGAGGTATATGCATGGTACTTGTACATCATCATTTTATATACATTTTTAGCAAATTATACATGCTTGTCATGTCTTGGATGTATCTGATATTTTTCCCTGTAAGTTCAATTGTCAACATATATCTACAAGCATATCATTCACAACAACCCTCTAAAACCTCTAAGAGACACGATATTATACACCCCCTATGATACCTTTTAGGTGGATACTCTAAAGGTGCCCTTCCAGGTACACACCCTCTAGGTATCCACCCTAGAGTTTAGATCATGCGAGCCATAATAGTTGGGATATCCACTCCAACTTTATTGGAATTTATCTCGGCCACCATTCTGCCTTTTGTACGCATTGGGATACCCACTCCGACTTTATTGGAACCTATCTCGGCCACCCTTCTACCTTTTATAAATCTCTCATTAGAGAGAACCCTCGAAGTATATCTGATTCGAGGTCATTAGGACTCGGACCAATGTGGCTCGATTAATTGTAGGGCATCCCCTACGCACACTACATGTTCATCAGGTGCTACTCTTTCTTCTTTGGCATGCGGGATATTGGCGTGAGATATTGATAGCTTTAGGATTTTTGTGCTATTGGTAAAACATAGATCCACAACCACTAACGTATATCCAAAATTATTTTAACATTCATGAATCCAAAATTCAAACCCGACACCCTTGGATTCAAACCTAACATCTATCCAACATCTATCAAATGAACAAACCAACATACCTTTTGGATGTAGCTTACTTATACGTGGAACATTATTAACATTAAGTCTAAACAACATCAATATCACACAAGCACAGAGAATACAAGGAGTCTATTTAAACATCAACACATGAATATCTTGAAAACACGAATACAAGAACACAATGTGTGTTAACTCATTCATATCATCATCATTTATTGAAACATCAATACATGGATATCATCATCAGGACAATCCAAGTGGTAAGTGGCTCATCATCATCATCATCATCATCATCATCATCATCATCATCATCATCATCATCATCATCATCATCATCATCATCATCATCATCATCATCATCATCATCATCATCTCATCATCATCATCATCATCATCATCATCATCATCATCATCATCATCATCATCATCAGCTCACAACAACGTATGTTCACTCATCATCATCAGTTGGCTTTGATATGTTCTTCATCCTTAGGATCTAGAAGGTGAAACACAGGATGTCCTTTGATAGCATAATTCCCTTTAATTAGTAGGATTTTAGCACCAAAAACTTGTGTAGAAGTAAACCTTTGAAGCTCCTTCTTGAGAGCATAATTCATCACCTCTCTTTGAACTTGGAATTTTTCTTAAGTAAGTTCCTTGTAATGTGCTTTCATCTTTTAAAAACCACGTTCCATTATATTTGAAGTCTTTTTCTACTACATACTTCTCCCTTGTACATGCAAGCAATCAAAAGTCATCCCCTTGGGGTTTTTTTTTTTTTTTTTTTTTTGGGCTGCCACTTCAAAGTAATCTCCATATTTGACCCAATCAGCAATATTAACACCTGAATATAAGGGCCTTTGTGACTTCTTAACCTCCACTGCATCACAAGTAGATGAAGAAGCAGGCTCAATTTCCACCAATTCCCAATTATTCACAAATGTCGTATTCTCTCATCTATCCCAATGTTCTACTAAACAGAAACTATAAAAGCATGAGAATCTTCGAACCTATAATTGAGTTGTTGAACCCAAGTTGAATGCGCGTACACTATGAATTTTTTGGGTATCTTTCTGTATGTGTTCCCCATTCCTTACGCCTATTACCAGAAAACAACAATGTGCATTCTCTATCTTAATAGCAAGATATAGAAATTAGATCATTCTGACCCATCACTTTAATTCAGTAGCCTTGCCATCATGTTCTCCATCTTTGTGATTTAAACAAAAGTAATTCAACTTCTTATGAATTAGAGTCTGTTATGAGTATCTAGCAATAAAATAAATTGGCCTTGCAGCTTTGAACTATGATGAAAAAAAAAAAAAAAAAAAAAAAACTCAATGCCTGCGTGGTTTCAGTCCTTGCTCTTTCGTATAATTGAAGTGTATATTAAACTAATGCTGCATGAATAAGATGTCATGTTTACGGTCATATGATATGTAATAGTGTGTTTCTTTTAGTACTTCATTATTCTCAGCCACGTGATAAGTAATGTGGACAAGAATTGTCACTTGCACATTTGTCCAATATTGAGATTGTGTCTGTGTTCTTTCTTTCATTATGTAATTCTCTGCAAAATCCACCACTGACACTATGACATCTGAGGCCTTTGTTCTTGCCACCATTGGTATTTTCCTTCTATGGGGTTCTTGACAACCTTGTTGCCATATCTAACTCTTCCCATCTCCATATTTCCCGTAGTACTTCCCAGTGTACTACTTCACTCTTTTTCCATTTTTGCATAGCTTTCTTCACTAAGCTAGCAAGATTCCATAGCCATAATATTTTTGGGTTGCCCCTAGGGGGGGGCAAACCCTCGGTTATGTGGGTTTCTGGCATATTCTAAGCATATGCCAGAATATACCTAAGATATACCTGTGACTGCTAAAAACCTTCTGTTCCCTGTAAATGGACGGTCACTTCCGTTGTGGGTCACGGACGTTTGAACCGGATAACTGGCTAAGACAAACAGAGCAAAGGGCTATGGCCTGGTCGCGATTTGTAATGCTTCTGCTCTTGCAGGGAGCGATAAATTTGCTTATGGCTATATAGAAAAAAGAGTTCCGGAATTAGAAACAGAGGGTGAGCATCCAATCTGGGTTCTCGTTTTTTCCGGCTGTTTCTTCATATAGTAGCGTGTATAGCTAGCCTTGCCTTAGGTTTACGTCTTTCCGGTGAATCCATGCTTATATCTAAGCAGCCTCAAGCTTTTCTGGGTGTTCTATCATCAAGTATTGAGACATATAGCAGGGGAAATACTCCTTCGTTAAGCTATCTATGGTTCAGAGATTCAGCAGAAGAGGCTGTAAAATCCAGCACTGACCATGTCGAGGTGGTAGACCCTGCTCTTAAAGGGAAAGATAATGTAATTAGAGCATCTGCAGAGGCTAAGGTCAGGCATGTTGTCATGACATCATTAGGTGCAGCTGTAATTGCAGACCCTAGCAGACCAATTGCAAGATTAGATGAAGAGTGCTGGAGTGACGCAGACTATTGTTTGCAGAACAAGGTAAGAAAATGTATTCTATCATTAGACCCATAACAGAATGTTATACAAGACGTTTATTGCATGTTTTGTGTTCATAGAAATGCCTCTACAAAAAATACTGTATGTTCTTGGCCTTGCATATTTACTTTTTTACACATTCTCAGATTGTCAAGTATGCAAACCTTTGCGGTTTTGTGAAAAATGCCCAGTTCGACGTAATATAGGAACGTCAAGGATATGTAATAGAGATCATTAAAGCAATAACTATGAAACTTCTCTTGCATTCCACAAATGGTTACACCAGCAAGCTGAAAGAGGAACCATCCCATTGACTACCTGAGGATGGAATAATGAAGTTTTTCATTTAAAGCCTATCTGAAAACCATCACTTTACATCCAGGATTACTATAGCTATGCAAAAATGGTGTCAGAAAAACTGGCTTGGAAACTTTCTAAGGATCTTCAAGTGGATCTTGTTGTAATATTGCCAGCACTCGTGGTGGGACCTTCTCTTTCACCGACGCTTAGTGCAACTAATGGAGTTATCAAGCAACTCCTAGATGGTAACATTTTGTTGTGCCATATAAAAATACAGGGGAACACTGTAAACACCATGATAATTGCAGTTGGTTTCTATTAAAGTTGTTCTCTGCTGGCTACAGGTTCATCCGATACATATGCAAATATGTACCGAGTATTGGTGCATGTGAAGGATGTAGCTGATGCTCATTTGCTAGCGTATGAAAAGCCTGGTGCTTCTGGTCGCTATATTTGCTGTGCAGAAATAATGCACATGAAAGATATTGTTGGTGTTTTAAAGGAACGATTTCCGCACTACACTTTGCCATGCAAGTATGTACTAAAATTGATATACCATTGATGTATGTGTTTTAGATTCTGAAATGGGTGGGAAAGATGTTTAGTATTAATGTGGTAATGCAGAGTAAGCGATAATAGAGCCTAGCAATCTTACATATTAAAGAGCTAGCTATTGGACCAGTGCACACAAATTTCCTCTTACTCGAGCATCTTTGCTTCTTAGCTCCTATTCCTCCTTGACAATCTGGAAAACCAATAGTCCATTTATATGTAGTTAATCTATGTTTGTTCTCAAAAGGAAAATAATTTATCTCAAGAAAAGCGATATTTTATGTATTTGCTACAGGTTTCCTGATGAGCTTAGTGGATATTTGCGTCCATCTAGTTTGACATCAAGGAAGTTGCAAGAATTGGGACTCCTTTACACACCTGTTGAGCAGGCAATTACAGAAAATGTGGTGAGCTTGTAGGAGATTGGGCATAGTTAACTAGATTTTGTATTATATATCAACGGTAGTTATATCTTTATGTGCAGAGGAGACTGCAAAATGAATAAGTATTCCTAGCATAGAAAAAAAATACCTTTCTGTTAAGAGGAGACTGCAAAAATGAATAAGTATGCCTGGCATAGAAAAGTGACGTGGTAAGGAGCTCCTGCTTTGTATGTAGTGATAGTTAGGACATTATAACCAAATGGATTTCCAGGAAAGGCAACTATATTCAAATTGTAGTGAGGTCAGATGACATGCTAGATAAAATAATAAATAGTGTGAGAAGATCGAGGATTGGACCAATATGGATCATAGCCATCCTCCAGCATACAAACTTGGTGAAAAAGAATTTTGTTCAGAAAAAGATGAGGAATAACATATAAATTTGGTGGAAAGGAAAATGATGAGGAATTGTCCGTTGTTCAAGCAGGATAGCTTGGCACATAGATATAGTTGCAGGACTCTGGGAGGTGCGGCCTCAGATGATTATTTCCAAGGTGTTAACTATATGTCTGGTTCTAGGGAAGGTTGGAAATGCTCAAATTTCCCTTCTCATTTTGGTCTATTGGTTCATTTGGCTCATAGCTTTAATTTCAAGTTTGCTATTCTCTACACTAATATAAAAAACTTCCGATTCAAGAAACAACATTAGCGTAATAAATGCGGCCTTCAAATTACTGTAAAGATCTCCGTTCATTTTATCCTGCATATTTGCTAGTGAATAGCCGCCAATACCCAGTCTTTGCTTCTCTCCACTTACGTCTCTGTTGAATCCAGCGCCTTTAACACCCTGCTCCTTGGGTTTTTAAGCCTAAAACAGTCATAATGCCTAGGGCATTATCACGAAGGCTCATAACGTCAGGGCGTTATCACGAAGGCTCATAACACCCTCGGAGCAGGGTGTTAAGGGGCCCGCACGCCCTCGCCATTTTGGCCATGGCCATATTGCCCTTGAATTTTATTCCCACAACGCCCTCTGGCCAGGGCGTTATCTACCCCATCTCTCCAGCTCCGCCTCATCTGATATCGAGCAAACCTGGTGTTTATAAAAGAACAAAAAAATTCAAAGCCAGATTAGTTGCTCAAGGTTTCACACAGAAAAAAGGGGAAGATTTTGATGAAACATTCTCACCATTAGTGAAAATAAACAGCTTGAGAATGCTATTAGCTATTGCAAATGCTTGTGATTATGAAATACATCATATGGATGTAAGTACAGCATTTTTGAATGCTAAATTAGAAGAGAAAATATATCTAAAACCTGCACCTGGATTTGAAGAAGAAAAAGGTAAAGTGTGGAGATTAAATAGAGCATACTTTCCGACAGGTCAGCATCCTAGGTAAGCATCCTATCTTTTGCGTAAACATTCTTGCATGTACAAATATCTTGCTTTTTCAAATGGATAGCTAGAGAACTTCTATTAATATATTAGGTCCTACAGATGAGCTGCATATTTGCCATTTCATGTTAAGGGTTTTTGAAAGAAGATGTTCTTGGCTTCCATGGCAAGATGCATTGTCTGTAAAACTTGATGGATTTCTATTCTTCGGTCTAGCAATGATTTTTACCATTTCCTTTCCAGCGGTTGCAGTTCCAATCTTTGGCATCACTTTAAATGAATTTGATGCTTTACATTTACAGAAGAAAAATGTCAGGTTTTAACCCTTTAATAACAACTATTGCTTATTCTATATCATTGTCAATTGATAAGTTTAGCTCTTTTTGAATTTACAACCCTTTGCATCTTTATATATAAGGTTTTTCTGCCTTATTCTGCTGAAATATCTCTCCATATTTCATAGCTGATAATTCCAAGAATAGTTGCAAGACATGGTGCAATTTATTAATCCCCTCCAATGGTATGCGCTAATGGCTGTCCACAACGTCTTGAAAACCAAAAGAAGAAGGGGATTCAACTATCGATAAACCCATAAATGAAAGAGCAATGTATTCAAGCCAATAAAAAAAAGAATAACTACCCCTATTAATGCCTCCTTAATGCATGCTAGAAAGGTCTACCTACAAGAATTAAGATTGTGGTTCAGAAGAAACAATTCTTCTCAGCTTCAGGAGACACGTTCTTCTCAAAAATCAGAATTTCTGCATGATGATTATGCAGAAACTACATTGAAGCACACACATTATAAATAGAAGATGGAGCATGCAAATACCTTGTTCCTGAGCCTTGGCCACCATTGACTTAAGGATCAAAGTTTTGCACTATCCAATCAATAGCTAATGTTCTATCCACATTGGCTCAAAAAGAATTGAGTAACTTTAGCATACCTCAAAGGTGCTAAGAAAGTCACTCTGTAAGGGCAGACATGTCCCACTACATATGCTCAAAAACAAAGAGGAGCTCCTACAACATACCACAACAACCACATAAGAAAAAACATGGCATTCCAGTCTGAATGATATGTATATAGATTTCACGATATATGTCTGGAATGTTATAGATGGGAGCCTTGTTCATTGCCTGATGGGCCATGACAAACAGGACCATATTATCTGCTATATATAGAGACTAATCTTGTATAAATTTTTTAACTGCCCTTCTTATTGTAGACATATGTGCTAGACATACATCCTTATGCTCCAAGGATAGCCATGTGTGTTGGCTATGATGGACAAGTTATTATTGGGGATGTGAGTTTATCAACTTTGCTTGGGCATAATATACAAACTTTTACTAACATATTTTACGTTGCCAGATCTGGGAAGATTGTCTTATCTTCATATATGATACTGGCGATTTTAACCTTGTTCATGGGAACTTTTCCTCGTGAGCATCATTGGTCTTCACTTACATTGCTCTGCATTTGTGTCATGCATATGCATTTGCAGTGACAATGTACAGAGATTTTAGGCTTGCCTTTCCTATTATTTTTGCTAAAAATACTTCTTCCTCTAACAACACATGCTTCGGAGATCACAAGACAGATAGTTACAGACCGGATATTAAGAAAACGACACCCTATGTTCATAGTATTTACATGGCTTCACATAGTCCAAAAAACACCTAGCAGGAAACAACAAAATAGAAACCATGAAAATATAATTCTCTAGGCATCGAAGGGCAACCCCTCGTGCATAGCACCTTGTTTCTATTGCTTTTTGCAAATTTTCACCTCGATTTGATAGACGACGGTTCACCTTGCTATTTGTATTTGAAATTGTTGCTTATTAGCACTGCTGGTGTGGTCTCTTTATATTGGTGTTTCAAAACTTTCTTAGGCTCTCTATGCTTATCCACATCTCCATGTTTATAATCGATGTACTCCCATTTTACAACCTCCCCACTCTCTAATTTCTTAGGGCATATTGCAAACTTCTTTATCCCATAATCCCTACAAGTACCATCAAGGCAATCCTTACTATATTGGGATTGGAAACATAGAATTTGTCTAAGGTACAGTAAGTCCTTTCCTCCCCAGTTCTTTTATTCAACCAAGAGTATTTGGTGTTAACTGAGGGGATATATTTCAGACTAGATTGTCCCATTCAGCTCGCTCATTTCTGGAGATATTAATTTTATTTTCAAGCTTAAGATTCCATTGGAAGGTGTTGTTCATGTCTCCTCCCATGATCCAGTCTTTAACTGCATGTTGATCAAGGATCCATTCTTTAATCTCTCTCCACATTGGAGCGCTCTCATTAGAATTAGTAGAAGCATAAATGTTCAGCACTCCCTTGGGGGTATCATCAATGTAAGTCGTATGTACCATGTGTGTGGATGATAAGGGTTTTTTTGTTGTCCAACATATCATATACATACGTAGAGTAAAATAAGGTTATTTGGTTTTGAATCCATATCCGTACGACTAGGGGTCATTGTTGGTGAGATAGAACTTCTCGTATGGCACAAGATGGGGTTAATCTTCTAATTTTTAGCTAGGAAGGAGTGGGTCTTGGAACATGATAGATTCATAGTTTACCTACAAAAGTCTTTGAGTTATATGTAGAATCATGAAAACCTTTTCAATGCATATTCATACTGAACAAATTATTTGTTAACTCTTTAGTTCACTTTAATCTATTATCCACAATTTGTTTGCAATATTTATACAATAAGGCATATGCTAAACATAGGTCATATGTTAAGATGCGTTTTGTATCTATACGAGAAGAATCATTGGTACTATAAAAGAATATCATATAAATATGATATGGGATAGACAAAAGTTGGAAACAATAGAAGGTATCATATGGGGTTTTTTTAGAGAATTTTCGTATACAAAGGGGTTCTTTTGGACCCTAGTAACGCACATGGCGTATCCATATATAGAGAGCTAACACCCCCGGGAGCACTCGTTAATGATCGTCCTAAAACATTCAAGATAATACAATGCCATCTATTAGAAGGGCTGAAATATGAGGAGACCACGTCAGGGGTAGTCCAAATCATAGCCAGTCCCCCTTTTGGTACCATCAGCAGCTAGGAAGGAGGATTCTGCCATCCAGATTAGAAGCTTCAAAAGTGGGGAGGTGATGCTCGTGGAGCATAAGAATATCAGCCTTATAACTTCTTGGTAGGGTAACGAATCTCCTCCTTTTAATTGGGCCCTTTATGCCCCTTAAGTTCCATGTGACAATTCTCATGGTAAAAATTGGGAGGAAAGAGCCAAGAGGAGGGATTAACACAACCGTATCTTCTTGGTGTTAGAGGTCGGTCCATTAAAGAAGGGATCTTTGACATAAAGTTTCTTTTGTTTCTTTTGTTTCTTAAGCAATGAAGAACTCTGAAGCTCTTTTTCAAGGTATCTACCAAGTGACTCAGAGTCTTTTGGTGATAGACTATGGTCTTCTGTATCAGAGTCAGGCACTTCCTCCCCTATTGAGGACCAAAACTTAGATATAATTGGGGTGCAAAGCACTTCAGGAGAGCAGGGGATTGCTGCCTCATTGGAAAACCCATGGAGTAGTGGTTGGCCTATCCAAATCATTAAGGGAAGGTGGACTTACTTGGATAAATGCATGTTTAGCTTCCTGAGACTCCACTAAGCTTCCATTTATAGAAATAGAATAGGATAGAGTTTTTATCGTCCACAGAGGCCAATTGGCCTATGGGACCCAAACAAGAGCGCAGCAAGCGTATTACTGTCTGGGTTAAAAAAACTTCCTCCCCGTCCTAAAGGGTTGTTTGGGGGAAAAACCATGATAAGAATAGGTTTGCTGTCAAACTGTACAAATACAAATACAAATCTAGACAGAACTATGTACATGTATCAGATAAGTGCCCGAGGATCGAGCTGATCACGGCGATCCATGATCTCTTGAATATATGAGCCCAACCTCTGTTCCGAGCTCGTGCTCAGCATCTCATACAGGGGCTGGCCAGGACGGACTAGCTCAGCATAGTGAATTCGAATGTCATCAAATGCCGGACAACTCTGAAGGGTGTGTCATTCATACTCAAATTCCTATAATAAACTAATGATGATTGAAACATCAGAGGAAAGCTAGAATGTGTGTCTCCAAGTGATTGCACCCTTATAGACATAGGTCTTGTTGATATAGGGAATAATGATTTCAAAAATACATATGAAGGTTTTTTCATAACTCAATAAATTATGGTATGGTTAATGGATGCATGGACGAACCAAACCATATGGCTTAAACAAGCATATGAGATAACCCAAAAAGTAAGAAAATAATATATTCTAGAAAGATGACGTGAAGAAATAGCCAATGGTTCTTTAGGGCACTGATACAAAGGAAACGGCTCACAGACGAGACATGGACAGCACGCCGAACAACTGGCTCAGGTATGGTAGAGCTCACTCCAGAACTGTCGGTATTAAGTGCTGGTTTAGGCTATATAAGAAATACGTGATGTGCTGGAAAAACAAAGCCCTATGCATTCCGGCCAGGCTGGGATTGTATTTCGTGCTCCCTAAGTTTCTGCCAATTATGCCCAGAAAGAAGGGTGATCTCAATTATGCCACTAGGAAAAGGATAGCAGATGAGAAGCTGAAGTCTAATAGCAGCAAGAAGATATTTCAAAACAGAAATTCTGTGGTTTCCCCTGCTTCTGGTGGAAGCAATACAGCAGAAAAAGAGTGCCAGAAAGGGAAAGAGGATACTAATGGCCAGGGTGAAGCAACAAGAATTATTCAAAGCATCAATGATGGAGATGGGATTACATACAATAATATTGCAGCCAGCAGATCTAAAGGCATCACAATGGAAATCACCAATGCCACTGGACGTCTCACAAAGGTTTGATGGAATATTGTAAAATTCATAGCATATTTTTGAAAGAATAGTAAGAGATCCATGCTGGTTTGCATCATAGATAAATACATAAGAACTTAGGCTATTTAGGCATGATATTGATGTGAAATGTTAAATATCTAAGTGTAGCTAATATTTATGCTTAGTGACTGAATTATGACAGTGCTATTTGTGGCTGGAAGAGATATGTAGATCACTTCATTATGGTAAGACCTGAACAAATTATGTAGATCTGATAATGGCAACTCCTGCTTGCACTACACCAGGATGGCCATAAAATTAAGGAGAATCTGGTAAATCTAGAGGTAGGCAGTAATCATAAAAGTAGACATTCTGGAGCACATATGTGGCAGGTTATTTACTGCATTAGTTTTGTTTATTACGTTTGGCATGAAGTCTAAAATACTGACATAGTGAAGGGGGATAACCTCAAAGAAACCCATGACACCTGCTATCCCTTACATTTACAACCATTCTTATGCTTGTTTTTTGTTTGTGGATGCAGGTAACAGGTTTCTTTGCTCTATACTCAGTATTTTTGTTCATTTTTTGACATATATCTTGGGTTCTTAAAGAGTACTGCTACAATGATACACATCTAATTATTTGTTGACATTATAACATGTTTTAACATGGAAAAGGTATTATTCGAAAACCTATGATAATAGATCTGATCTAGTACATACATTCAAAGGTTTTTTTAAAGCTATATCATAAATAATGTACAATTATCTTTCTGATTTAAAGCTGAGAAATAAAGTAGTTATTATTTTGAAAGGTTTATGAGAAACATGTTTTTAGAATATAATGTGACATGAATTATATGATAAGTACTTTTAAGTTGTAATGATACCAAGTCTTGTGCTTAAACATAAAACCTGATTATGTTTAAGGCTACCAATGGATCTACTCGGTCTTGAGCAGATGATAGTCTGTTTAAACCATAGTTACCAAAAACGAAAACGGAATGAAAACGGCAAGTTGAAATTGAAATTGAAAACGAAAACGAAAACGAAAATGGCCAAAAAAATGGCAAGTTGTAAAAAAAATATATATGCATCTGTACACTAACTCATAATATTAATATGGCATATACTTAATACAATATAATCTGAAATATGCTTGTCCAAAATAGCATATTTGCTAGTCATGTTACGCTTTCTTTTTCTGTTGGTGCTCATCATGGTGATCACAAGCTATAAAAATAAAACTAGCAAAAAGGCACGCCAGAGGCCATAGAAAATAAAGGCGCAGTAAAATAATGGCAAATGAAATTGGATAGGAAAAGGTAATTGAATTATCTTTATATTAGGGCAAAATTGTATTGAAATTTATGGTCCATAGTCGAAATAGCATACGTTGTTTGGATAGTTTAGATGATGCCCCTCCGTTTAAGGTATCAGTATTTCTTAGTTTTGGAAGGGTAGGATATGAGGTTGTTGTAGTTGTCTTTGGTTGTGTTATAAAGGTTTATATAATGTCTTTCGATTTCGTTTGCCTTTTTCTTACTTTTGTTTTCTTCTAAGAGGTCAATGTGGAAGTTTTTTTCATACGATTTGTGCTTGTTGATGTCTACTGCCATTTTGAGATTTGGTTTTGATTTGTGATGTGGGTACCTAGTTGATAAGTTTGCTATTTGTCCAACGAATTTCTTGTTGTTCTTATTGCATGTTAGGCAATATGTCTTTATTGTAGGGTTTATTTTAACGGTGTGTTAGAATTGTTTTGTGATGTAGATTTAATTGTGTTAGAGTTGTTTTGTGATGTAGATGCTTTTGTTTTTTCCTTCTTCTTTAGTTTTAGTTTAGGCATATTCATAATAATTAAAATAGCATTCAAGATTGGAATCAAAATTGCACTGTATTATGTTGAACAATTTAAGCATTTTTGAATAGTTTAGCATATGAGTCCAAGATTTGGCATGAATAAATCTCCTCCCCACTATGCTTTCATGACTCTTGCATGCCATCAACATGCTTAAGGAAACTAAAACTGATACAATAAATCATTAGGGTTTGCTGGAGACGCACATAATACTTACTTGTCCTGTGATTATTATTTACAGGCAGCATCTAGCTCAAATCCAAAGAAGTGGATGCTTGTTTAGCGCTAATAAGATATGTTGAGTTATCATGCTAGCTACTAAATAAGGCTGTAAGTAAGATCTGGGTCTATTATTGCTAGCAGTCACACATTGCACGCGACCAATTCATGGATATAGTACACTTAGGCTTCTCTAGCTCTAAATTCAGGAGATTCTGTTGGGTTGTACTTATGATAGCATAAAGCAAATTGTTCATTAATTAAAGCAAGCAGAAGTGAACATTACATATGCTCCAAATAAAGATGGTAAAAAGGGGACAAACACCTTACATGTAGTCTCATATCCATTTATCCGGCTGCAAGATTCATTCTGCCTGGAAGTAAGGTCACTAAACTAGATACCAGATGAAGAATTTGTTGTACCAAAATTTTATACAAGATATGAGTGTCGACAGAAGGAGCGGGTCACACAAGCAGAAATGAAGTCTAGATATGCTCTATTAGAGGAATGCTTGATTAACAGAGGAATGCTTGATTGTCTTTCACAACATCTACTTTGCAAAGTTATTGTGTCATATACTTTGCAAGCCAGGTCAAACTTTTCTGCTTTGCATAGACCATAAAAGGGGCATTACATCAATTCATATCCATGTTTGCAAACATGAATAAATGTGCAATCAAATAAAGATTTTAAGACACAAGCTGATTATCATGTAGGAGATATATTGGAACCTTCTGTGATGATGGGACTGAAGATGTAGATTGCCTTGTTTGGCTTTGTGTACGGCTGGCTGCTTGGACATGGAAAACACCTTAGCAAATCAAGCCAGAAAGCAAACAAATTTATACAAGAGATTGGCAAATGCAATTATTGCTGCAAAGGGTTTCCACGGCTTGCCCCATTATGACAATCATTCTACTGAACATTTTGCATGCATCTTCATGCTCTTAATTTGCCATAAATATCAGTGAAGGTATTAGCTAAAACGACCCCAATGCAAGTGCACAATGCCAGATGCAAGCATATCCAAGAAATAATCTTCACTGCACAATGCAAGGCAACACCTCGAATATTCGTGACTACTTACTGGATAATCGTCAACCTCCCACTGTTAACATATGGGGATATCTGCATATGGAGTTCATATGCACATGGGTTAGGAAACCAGTTTACATTCTCAAGATAACAAGAAATCCAGGGTAGTGTTTGCCAAATTACATGCTATCTAAAATATCCACTCCCACTGAGATTGCTTGCAGCACATCTTCTGCAGAGATGAGAAAGAAAACATTGCAATTGAATGAAATATATATCAAAACGGCAGATAAATTTTGCCAGATTGGAATAGATCGCCATCTGTATATCGAAAAGGACAGCATAAACAGACTTACATTATTAGAGTTTCTCCATAAAACTTACCAGAGGCAACTTTTTTATCTCATTAATTCTGTGTTTTACATATGGCGTACACGTTTTTGCAGAACACATGACACCATTAATATCAAGTTCCAACTGTTGTGTCCCCAATCCAGTGACATGGCATGAATACTATTCTAGTAGATGTGCCTGCATGTAACAACAGAACCATGTCCCTAAGAGATTCATTGTATAAAGGTTTAAGAATGGAATTTAAATGCCAATGAACGTCACATTTGCAACCAGAGATTGATTAGTGATTGCTTAGATGATAACAATGCTGACAGTTAAATTTCAGCTTCAGTAAAAACATCCAATGACTATAAAAGGAAAATAGTTCAATCACAGCAAAAACTAAGGGATCCTATACAAATGCATGCAGTAGTATTACTCCTGACTTGCTTTAATTCGAAAAAGTTCAGGAACTAATCGCAATGTATAACTCACATGCAATTGCTGCTTTTAGAAGTTCGTTGCGCTCCTCTCTGTCCTCTCCAAGTCTAAAACCAGCAAGAGAAAAGCCTGCATTACATAGTCCCAATGACAATGCCCTCATATGCTATAGAAGCAAAGTACTTTCTGAAGGAAGCCTATCAAAGACAATGCAAAGGTACTACAATGGCTGCTTTACAAGAGAAAATGTTAATTTGAAAATAAGCAATGCTCCTAGCTTTTCAAAAAAAGTAAGAGACCATTGCTATCTACTTTAAGCTGATTACCCTCCAAATTCCTCTTGGCAGTCTCCCGGGCTAATTTTATACGTCCTTCAATGCTTGCAGGCTTGCAGCACCAACTATTGTCTCAAAGACAGCTCCAATTCCTTCCTAGTAATAGGAAATCTTAAGTATTACCCCTTTGACAAAACTATTCAAGATATCAACATATGTCAAGTTTTTATCAGTGGAGAGACATACAGAATTCAGTGCGAGCCATATCCAGCCACTGCAAGTTCCTGTCAATAGACAGTTTGTTGTGTATTCAAATCAAAGCTTAGCTCTGGAGACAAGAACTCTGAAGAACCCTGAAACGCAGATCTGAAAAATGGATGCTCTTCATCTGATAGCAAGCAGTCCGTCCAAGACCACATTTAATTCCCAGGACAGCCAAGATTTTGCCTTTGCAAATGCCTGTGATCTTCTTAGAATGGGCTTGTCGATCAGCAGATTTGGGAAAGAAGCTGGAGCGAGAGTTCCCACTGCTGAGCTTAACAGGGATTCTGCAGGAAATATGGACACTGATTCTACCATTGAGTTGCCTTTATTGGATAAGGCAATGTTATTACAGAAAGAACCCAACAACCATCACAACAAGATGACGATGGAAAAGACAAGCTACTTAAAACAGTCGGTGGGTGATGTTGAAAAATGCTTGGGTTTGCTTTAAAAGACACAGCTCTTCGATATGGAACCAGCATAATAATGGCCAGAGTCTCTTTTTTTTTTTTCTTCTTTCCTCTGAGCAATGCTTCCGAGGGTCTGTTCATCTACTCAACTCCAAAATTCTTGAATGCTGTAAAAAAATGCGATTTTACAGGGAGAACTATTAGAAAGCACAATCAATGCAAACACAACATGCAACAGCGGCCAGCTTTTTCTTGAAAATTTTCAATCCTCAAATGCAACCATCTACATTTCATTCTACCACTACGACGACAGATTCTGCAACCCAAGTTTGCTTCCGGCGTTAAAAGCAACAAGTGGGCAAGCACTGCGGCAAATTCTCGAGAGCATAAGAAGCACTCTGTTGAATCGGATGAAGGGGCAGGGCTATGGAGCAGCGTATGTAATAACAGATCATTTCCAACTGGGTTACATAGAAAAAACAACCAAAGCAGAGGGCAAGACGGGTGCACAAAACGGGGTATGTTCTACAATCAATCGCTAAATTACTGCTATGGATAGATGGAGCACATGTTTCTCTCATGCTTGGAATGAACTGTTATGATGACTACCGATCCAGAGAAGCAGCCACAAAGAAAAAACCCCGTGATTTAGAAACAGACCTAGTTTTAGGTCATTCCGGGGTGGATCCAAGGGTTAATACAAACGCATTGCAATTTAAAAGATGTCCATCAATGCCTCCGAGGAAGAAAAGGACCAAAGAATGCAGCAGCAGGAAGGATGATGAAGAATCGAATGCGTGCTTTTTAACGTTGCCCATAGCCAAGTACTTGGAGAAGGTAAAACCAAATAATATCATCTATCCTGCAAAGAGATGGGTTGCAAATGCAAGATACATCGTCTTCTGTCTTCTCTAGTCGTGCCTTCTCCCATCTGCGTTAGTATTTTTTGGCCCCTTTTTTAATTTCCCTAGCCCTCGATTTTTAAAACTTAGGATCTAACGGTGTATAAAAATGCCACTTCAGATTTTGCTGAGGTGGAGGTGACACGTGGATAGGCTAAAATTGCAAGGAAGGGTGTAGGCTTGGTTAGGCTGGCGTGCTAAAAACAAAGAACAAGTGAGCATAAAAGTATATCAAATGAGCAAAGCAATAGCTCGCTGTTTTTTTGTTACAGTAAAAAAAATAAGAGACAAGTGAGCAAAAAAAATTATCAAATTAGCAAAGCAATAGCTCCCTGTTTTTTTTGTTACAGTACAAAACACAAAGAACAGTGGACGAAAAGAACAAGTGAACAAGAACAAAATAACAAAAAAACAAGAGCAAGTGAACAAGAACAAAAAGATCAAGTGAACAAGTGAAAAAAACAAAAAAATAAGAGACAAGTAAGCAAAAAAAATTGTCAAATTAGCAAAGCAATAGCTCCCTGTTTTTTTGTTACAGTAAAAATAACAAAGAACAGTGAGCGAAAAGAACAAGTGAACAAGAATCCATTTGAATGGGGATTTCTGGATTGAATAGCAAAAGAAAGGCTTTGTTGGATTTGAGGAATCACTGCACCTACAGTAAGAGAAGTAGAACTAGCAAAGGGGGCTGTTTTTGGGCAGATAAAAAAGTGGAAGAAGATGAATTGAATGAATGCTCTGCTTCAGTGCTTACGTCCTCTTTTTTCATTGCTTTGTCTAACTCTAAACTCTCATTTGCTTATTGGATTAGCCTCTTCTTCTGAATACTTATTGCTTAAACGTCTTCTTCTTACCTCTTATATTATTATCCTCTTCTTCTGAATACTTACTGCTTCTAAATCTGAATGTTTAATGCTTATTACTTATGCATTGATAAATTCAGGAGCAGGCCGAATCAATCAAAGGAGCAGGTCGAATCAAAGGCAGGGAGCAGTGGCAGGTCGATTCAAGGCAAAGGCCGGACTCCACGCCCCTGAAATCCGTGACCCAAATCTATGATTGAGTATAAAGCATTGATTAAAAGGCATTGGGCAGAAGGCAATGGGCGATTATCTGAATTGAAGACTGCTTAAGGAATAGAATGAACATATATGATCATATGGTAAGATAATGATAGACAGATTGAACACGAAATGAACTGAAATGCTGATTCAGTATCCTATCACTACAAGGGGTCCATTAGTGTCATTGGTTGTGTCGATATTTGGCCTAAAATGGCAACTCGAATTTTTTTAATAACTGACGCTATAGGTGAGGCAACCCGGTGACACAAATGTGGCAATGAGAACGTCATATATAATGTCAGCATGTTTGTCACTCATAACGTCAGTGGCAATGTCACCTTTAACGTCAAATATTGTGTCAGAACTTTTGTCATCTACAATGCCACCTTTAACGTCAAATATAGTGTCAGAATTTTTGTCACCCATACGTCAAACATAGTGTTACCTATAAAGCCAACTATAACGTCATATATAATGCCACGATTAACATCAGTGGTGAAGTCGCCTATAGAGTCACATGTAGCACCATCTATAGTTCCGCTTATAACTTCACATACAAGGTCGCTAATAACACCACTCAGAATGCTAATATTTTTGTCACAGATTATGACAAACATAGTGTCACATCTAATAGCAAGTTTAAGGACACTTATAAAGGCATAAATCATGACATCGATTTCCTCATTACCAATGTCACTTATCTTGCCAATATCAATGTCATTTTTTATGTCATCTATATTGCCAATGATAATGCCATTTTTTTATCTATTGTTGCCACGTATAATTATTATTTCTTGATCAATTGTTGCCACATATAGTGGCCCTACCTTTGTTATTAGGCCAGCAATTGTCATAGATAATGCCATCTAGAGAGCCAATTGTATTTAAATAAATTATTTAAAACACGCGACCATTCAATTGGTTTCGACATTAAACAATGGATTTTGTATTACAACCCTATAAATTCACTTAGCGGATGCATAAATTCAACAATGGCTCTGTAATGCTTTTGTGATACAAGGCAAAGAGAGCTTCTAGCTACTCCATACGTGTATAACATGCAAGAGCCAAATTTTCAAGGTGAGAATAATGGTACTAGTGATACTTGCTTAATCCATATGGTACTGGGCAAAAAGGCATGCTTCAATCTTTGCCCACCTAGGGGCTATAAACATGACATCTTTTTTTGCATAGTGAAAAGGCGAGATGTGTGTCAGTGCCGGTGCTAGTGCCGGTGCTACTGGCAAGGGCAGTAGACACACATTGAATCTTGAAATACTTCTTTGAACCTGTACAATGCCTAGATCTGCATTTAATAGTGCCAACAAATCATTTTGGCTGTCTCTACAAAAAACTACCATCTTATTTCCTTGAACCTTGCCTTGCACTTTGTTGTTGTAACCATAGCTATTCATTCCTCTATATGTCCAGTATGCTTCTTAACAGGCAGTGCCCTTTTCAATTGCATTTGTCTGCAGTGCAAACACTTGAAACACGTTACTCATATGAAAGATCTCAAACGCAGAAGCTAACTGCTATGTGCCATCTTATTGGTCAGCATCAGGTTGAGTACCATGTCTCATCCTCTCCAGAAGGTGACGGTAAAGCCCAAAGCATACCATGTCTGACTATTGCATCAATAAGATGGTGAAACAGTTGCTTGTTGGTTATATTGTATTAACCATTGACAAGAATGACGTTTGTCTTTTACTGTGGTAACAGTTTGGTGGACACTAGGTTTTACACAGGGTTTTTAGTTCCATAGATTTAGGGACTTCCATTGAGTGCTCCTGAATTTAGGCATGACGGTGAGGCTGCTATTTGTAGCACCGCCACAGATGTATAAGATCAGAATTATTCTCAATGAAAGAAGCTTTTTCGTGTTCAGTTTCTGTTTATCATTATGGTATCAGAGCGGAACGATTCTTGTGAGTAAGTGCATCGATCAAACTCAGAGGAAATGGGAAGGATCGAAAAGTTATCACACTCCAACGAGTTCTATTGGTTCATAAAAGTTCGGGGGAAGCTCTCAGCAAAAGGGCTATGGCACATCGTGTCTGGTGATGAACCACGACCAAAGGTACCATCTCCCACTGCCGTCTCAGTCTCAAAAGGAACCGCTAAGGCTGAAGACAAGGTTGAAGCATTAGACAGGGAGAATGATGCCGAAAGGCAAGCTCTGCTCAAGTGGTTGCAGAAAGACTGGGAAGCAAGGAGCCGCATGATGCGGTACCTTGATGACACAATGATTGCTCAGGTAGAATCAGCGGAAAGTGCTAAGGTTGCCTGGGATCAGCTGGTTGCAATCTACAAGAGAAAACATTTTTCTCAGCAAGCTAACTTGTACGCAACTATTTTTACTGCCAAGTTAAAGGAGTATGCATCGGCCAGAGGAGTATATCTCCAAGATCAAAAGCAAAAGACTCCAACCTGAAGGGGATGGAAAAGGGCATTGAAGATGATCTAATTGTGGGTGCATTGTTACTAGGCTTACCTTCAAGCTATAACAATGTGAAGAACGTAATAGGCTCATCTGAGCACGTCCAACTTGAATGGGCGTGCAAGCCAGATCCTTATGGAAGAGATGAACCAAGCTGTGGGGCAAAAAGCATCCTCACCAAAGAAGGGCAAGTCGTTAAGCACTGGCGAATCAAGGAAATGAAACAAGAAAATGTTTCAACCGCAATAAGATTGGTCATATTGCAAAGGACCGTGGAGAACCGGAGAACGATAGGAGAAAGAAAAAGCAAAGGATATTAGAGAAAGAAGAACCAAAGAAAAAGAAAAAGGAGGCTCAGGGGCACAGAGCATCTCGGGAGAGTGAAGATAGTAGTGAATCTGAAAAATCAGAATACTCCTCAAGCAGTGGATCCCTGGTTTCTGTTGCACATGCTTTTGTTGCCGCAGAAGAATTTGGAACCATAAGAAGGAACAAAGTGGATATGGCTGCCATGGCAATTCTGAAGGCACTAGTTGCTTGTATTATTTGGATTCACCCGGCGTCATGACCGCGGATCGGGTGCACAATGCCGGACAAACTAATGCTTCCATTTAATCCGGATCCATGGGATGTGCTTCATCATGGACTGATTGCACAAATCTCGCAAGGCACTTGGTACCTTGACTCTGGCGCAAGCGACCACATGACTGGTAAAAAGGATGCCTTTGTTTTCCTGGAAGAAAGTTTCAATAACAGGAAAGTTAAGATTGGGAAAGGGAGACTAAAAATTGGAGGCAAAGGTCTAGTAACCCTTGAATTGCCCACAGGGAACATCCGTCTTAAAGAGACATTATATGTCCCTGATTTAGAAGTTAACTTGCTTTCCATCTCAAAAATGGATGATGCAGGACTATATGTCACTTTTGGTGGGCGCAAATGCCTGATCAGAGATCAACACCACACCATTCTTGCTCAAGGAGAACGAGAAGGCAAGCTTTATAAGCTTAGTTGGTGTAAAAGCAGGGAGCACACCGACCCTTAATGCGACCAAAGATCGACCCCAATCAAATATGGCATGAGAGGCTTGGCCATGCTAATTTTCAGCTGCTTAAGCAAATGAAAGACCAAAACTTTGTTCTGAGACCTGCCCAAAATAAAGTCTCCAGATGGCATTTGTGAAGGCTGTGCTTTGGGAAAGCTTAGTAGAAAAGCCTACAAAAAAAAAACAGGTTAATCGAGCATTCAATGCTCTTGATCTGGTGCATATGGACGTTTGGGGCCCATCTCGAGTAAGATCCATTGGAGGTTCCAGGTATTTCTTACTTATCATCGATGATTTCACTAGGAAGAATTGGATCTATTTCATGCACAAGAAAAATGAAGTCTTTGGTCATTTTAAAGTTTGGAAAGCTCTGGCAGAAAAGTTCAAAGAAAGAAAGGTGAAATGTATCAGAACTGACCAAGGGGGAGAATTCATAAATGGTGAATTTGGAGAGTTCCTTGCAGGAGAAGGCATCCATCATGAAACTTCGGTGGCCCATGAACATCAGCAAAACGGTGTTGTCGAGCGGAAAAATCGCACTGTTCTGGAGTGTGCTCGCTCCATGATTCTCTCTAAAGGTATTTCGTATAAGTTCTGGGCTGAAGCAGCTAGTACCGCAGTCTTTCTTATTAATCGAGTTCCCACCAAAGCTGTTTCTGATTGTGTACCTGAGGAAGCATGGTCTGGCTTCAAGCCTTCAGTAGATGGTCTTAAGATTTTTGGGTGCACTGCCTATGCACATCTCTCAAAAGCTGAAAGGAAACAAGGTAAGCTTTCTGCTAGATCTATCCCTTGTATGTTCGTAGGTTACAGTGACACTGTCAAAGCCTACAAGCTGTATGTTCCTCTCACAAATAAGATGATCATCGGCAGTTAGTGTTAACGAAACCGATTTCGGTATTGGCTCCAAAGTGGCCATCCTTTGGTCTTGGATCCCTCTCTCCCCGCTCATCTTGAAGGAGAAACTTGACTTCGGATTCGATCCGGATGAAGTCCTTCTTTGCCGACATTCCCATGGACGAAGCTGATCTCCCCTCTGAACCTGAATCATAGCCTGACGTTGAACCAGTCGAGCATGCACCAAGAAGGTCTCACAGGGCTCCCAAGCTTACGGATCGAATGTTGTCCTATCTTGAGAGTAAAAGCCTAAAAGTTCCTCTTATATTGCATTCCACAGTCTTTGCCCAAATAGGAAGAACCTCAGACCTTTCATGACGCTCTTACTAGTCCAGAGCATCCTTCTTGGAAGCAAGCCATGGACGAGGAGTTTAATTCCTTACTTGAGAATCACACGTGGACCTTGTGTGACCTGCCCGCAGGGAGAAGAGCCATATCCAGCAAGTGGGTATACAAACTCAAGTATGGCCGAACACAATCGGTGTCTCGTTACAAAGCAAGACTAGTTGCCCGAGGTTGCTCACAAAAGGCTGGAATTGACTATAGTGAGACTTTTGCCCCCTGTGGCGGGTGCTCACATCTCAGGCGCATTGTACTTGCCTTGGCTGCGAGCCCACGGACCTTGATTTGCAGCAAATGGATGTGAAGTCTGCATTTCTGCATGGCAAGCTTGATGATGAAGTGTACATGAAGCAACCACCAGGCTATCAGGTATCAGGCAAAGAAGAACAGGTCTGTAAACTTAACCGAGCCATCTATGGGCTCAAAGCGGTCCCTCGCACTCGTGGTACAAAACTATTCATGCATTCTTCACCTCTCACGGTTTTAGTAGGAGCAATGCAGATTGGAATGTATATGTTAAGAGGCATGGCATCGACCTTCTTCTTATTGTCCTCTATGTAGATGACCTTATCTTAGCATCCAATCGCCAGTCTTTGATGCAAACAAATGAAGGCAAGTCTTGCTCAAAAGTTCCACATGACGGATCTTGGTGAGCTGAAATACTTTTTAGGGATGCAAGTTCTCCGTGATGCAGGTGCTCACACCATTACTCTTCATCGATCTAAGGGTATTGCTTCTCTTCTTCAAAAATGCAAGATGGACTCATGTCGGGAGGTAGGCACTCCGTCTATTAATTGCTCCTTGACATTTGAATCTCCTTCTAAAAAAAAGCACCATAGATGCTTTGGATGTGCCCCTACGAAGCATAGTCGGTTCACTCATGCATTTTATGGTTTGCACCCGCCCTGACATCGCCGAGAGTGTCATAACTGTCAGCCAATTCATGGAAAGTCCTGGTCCTTCACACTGGCAGGCTGTGAAACGCATCCTTAGGTATCTCAAAGCCACTCCTCATGTCGGGATTTGCTACCAAGGTTCACATCCTACCAAGCTTCTTTTATCCGGTCATGTTGATGCCGATCATCTTTGGAGAGAGGCGCTACCCATAAAATCTCGCATGGCGGCTTACGCTTTTCGGTGCAAAGGGGAGTTGTCGGTTAGTGCGACAAAAAGCGAAGGCTCTGGCCAGTTAGTACATGTGAATCCGAGTATATGGCAATTTGTGCAGCTGTTAAAGAAGCCATTTGGCTCAGAAGACTTCTGAAAGAAATAGGTGCAGAACAGGCAGGGCCAACTCTGATCCTGAATGATAATAAGGCAGCAGTGAGCCTAGTAAAGAACCCCAACAACTTTACTAAGGCAAAACATATCGAGACCCAGTTCCATTTCAGCAGAGAAAAAGTAGATGAAGGGAAGGTGGACATCCAAAGCATCTCAGCACACATCTTATGACAGCAGATGTGTTCACTAAACCACTCGAAGAAAAGGTTTCATGAATGTATTGAAGAGTGGGGATGATTCGGTTTGAAGCGATCCACGTTTCATGAAGGCTATGTTTAAGTTGAAGCATTTAGAGTAGTTTCTTTCAAAAGCATTGTTTAAGTTCAGTCTTTTGTACTTAGCATATGCTGTTGAATTCCTTTTGTCTGCAGAGATGTAACATTGTAGACAAAGTCATACTTGAGGGGGAGTGTTGGTTATATTGTATTAACCATTGACAAGAATGACGTTTGTCTTTTACTGTGGTAACAGTTTGGTGGACACTAGGTTTTACACAGGGTTTTTAGTTCCATAGATTTAGGGACTTCCATTGAGTGCTCCTGAATTTAGGCATGACGGTGAGGCTGCTATTTGTAGCACCGCCACAGATGTATAAGATCAGAATTATTCTCAATGAAAGAAGCTTTTTCGTGTTCAGTTTCTGTTTATCATTATTGCTCCCTAAATTTTGATGTTTCCACCAAGAATGCCTGACTGACTCATGCAAGAATTCTGGTCTGTGATAACTTGCCTCATTTATAGCATCTACTACATATTGGCCAACAACACAAAGTTCGCAGCATTGAGGAGATTCAGTTCAAGAATACATTATGCAGCACATTCTACTCTCTCTCTCTCAGCTTGATTTCTGCACGAGAAATCCAAGATGCTATTCCAGCTTTATATGATATGTTGATGCCTCCTCCAACCACTGAATTCTTACAAGAAGATCAATGATACAGCTATAATATTTCAATTTTAATCTGGCCTTCTTCAGATATCTACAGATTCCGGAATGTGTCATATCATACAAGCATTGCTGCTATAGAATGGTGACCCCCTTAGCTATCACTATATAGCACCTCCCTCGTCCCTGTTGCTTACAGTCTATAAAAAAAAAAAACACGAATGACTGCTTTAAGCACTGATGAATTGAAATGTATAGATGCAAACTTTCTTCTGCACATTGATTACAGTTCCATGTTCCATCCTTATCAATGCATGTCCAAGAACATATAACCGGACATGCTTAATTTTGCCATGAGCTCCTCTACCATACCTCCAGAAGAAGCACATCATGTTAGATGCTATAATCAGCTATAACTAGATTAATCATGAGCGCTGCCATAGAAGAAATCCTACTGCTGGATTTTTTTCAAAATCACCTCTTACTTGTTGGATTTGTCATCGCAGTTACTAGCTTTTGAATCGGCATGTGCTTATGGACGTCAGCTCCAGAAACCCTAGTTTTGCAGGAAGCCCTTCTATCTTTGTTGGCCACTGGATCAGCCGTGCCGTTCATATCGCTATGAGCATCCCACTGATCTGCCGCTAAAAGACCTGATATCTCATCATTTTTCCGAGCCGATATAATTTTTTTCAGCAGAACAAACGGATTTAGAAAGGTTCCAGTGGTTCTGCAACAATCCTTTTTTCAATTTTTCATCACTGAATAATTGAAAATATTTAAAATATATGTCATTCAAACCACTTAAAAATACATGTTATTCAAACCATTGGCCATGGCCGGGGGGTTGAACCCTGGTGAAACCAAACCAATATCTGCACATAAACACCATTGAAGCATCCGACTTTTCCAGAACAAATGGAGCATCTCAACCAATAGCTAAGCAAATTTACTGCCATGCATTACAGCCGACTCCTCTGTAAAGAAGCAAGAAGCCATGTTCCGCCATCTTTGTGCAAATAAGCCCTTTTCGCCATCCCTCTGCAAGAAAACCATGTTTGTCTAAAATAGAAGTCCGTGTGAAAGCCATGGGCCCCCTAGAAAAAACAATTGCAATTGCACTAACAAAGCCCAAAATATTAAAAACCCTCCCTCACCTTTAAACCTGATGCAAAATGATCTTCTACAAACCTTATGCAAAGTCCGCCGGCAAAGCCAACCTACACGGCAACAACTTATAGTTTGCACAAAGAGAACACTTGCTTATGCTTCACTTAGACTATTTAAATGTTTTAGGTAGAAAATTGTTTTGATATATAGATATTCAAAATATCGCAAATTCAATTTATCTTAAATGCAATCTCACATGGCCATACATGTAGGTAGGATATTGTATAGGGGAAATAGTTTTTGCAATGCCATTTCAGGTACAGTGGGAAGGGCCTCGCGATCGACGACAGTATAAAAAAGGCTCAAAATCTATCTACAGTGCTTCAGGAAGGCTCGAGCGCCTTCAAGAATTTGTAGGCCTTTAAAAATCCGTATCAAGAGGGCCTAAAGGCTTCCAAAATTTGTCTTCAACAAATATTCGTCTGCAGAGCTCCGATTCGAGCAAAAAGCCCCTTTCTCTTGCTGGCCTTCTTTCTCACGAATCACTGAGAAAAGCAAGTCTATGGCTTCAACAGTTGATCACATCTAGGTCTATGCTTCACGGGTTGAACGCAATGAAGACCCCAACTTCATTGTGTTGTTGGGGAGTGCCATGTGTCATGACAGAAATCCATGCCAGAAAAAAAATGACGACCCTACTTCTATATTGTTGTGATATATAAAAAGGTTACAATGGTCCGATTGTTTTATGTCTAGTGCTATTGTGCACTCCTTATGGGTATTGACAAGACCCAATCGTCAGAAAGTTCAAACAGAAGATGGGCAAGATGATCATATAGCTATGAGACCCATACTGCAACACTCATCTTCGTTGGACTAGATCTCAACAATTACGTGAGTCAAACACCCTCTTGAAAACACTATAGGGACGAATACATAATATCACTATATAATCTGACATAACGTTTGACACAACTACTGGGACAATATTTGACAACACTGATGATATTAATAGTAACATCTATTATGGCATATACGATGATCACACAAACATTGACAGGTGTTATTATAGTTGATGCTAATATCACCATTTATAATGTCACTAGTAAGCACCGACACTAATACTGATGTTATATGTGTAACAACTACTGACACTATACTTGATGCTAATAACAACACCTATAACGTCACCAGTGTGCACTAACACTAACACTGATGCTATATGTGTAACAACTGGTGACGCTATAATTGGTGCTAATAGCAACAACTATAGTGTCATAGCAAAGTTACTGACAATATTGGTGACATAAAGAGTGAGGCTATAGGTGGCACAAAATGTGGCACCTATAGCATCACTTCTGTAAAAAATGTCACCAATAAGGTCATATGCACACTTTCTAATGTTCTGGTGACGTTTTGATGACACTAATTGACCCCTTCTTTGATGCAAATGGAAAAATGCAAAAGTACATGCCTTATTCGCTCTTGAGTTCTCGGCCTTATGGAGTTACTAGGCTTCAGCTGAATGGAATCGCCCTGCTCCCTCATACGATTGAAAACAAACTCGCGTGCAGCACTGCAGCCACTTCTTTGCCTCAGGCTTTTGCCTCCAAAATGACCACAGGTCGAATGACAATGACGAATTTTTTTCCCCCAAAATAGTCTTACAAAAAACGGACGTTTTTTTCTAAAAAATGGCCAAAAAAAACGCACGTAGGCATTTTCAACAACACGTTTTTTTAAAGCACGTTTTCACGTTTGAAAATGGCCTTAGTCAGAAAATAAAAAAACGGCCGCGAAAACAGCCATTTTCGGTAACTATGGTTTAAACAGACTAAAAGGTTTTTTTTTTTTTTTATAATAAGTTGGGCATTGAGATTTTAAATACTCATGCTTTTGTAGAATTTATACAGCAATAAAGCTTTGAAGATGGTTTGTAACAAAGGTTTTTTCCCATATGATGGTTTTCTCATAATTTTTAAACCTTTAATACTAATGGTCTTCGAACCTAAGGTTTGAAATGGTAACAAAAGATATTAGGGCACAAAATTATACAGGCTATGGTCGTAAGGAATATGGAGAACGGCCAGGGCAGACGACAGCTGGGAAAGCCAACAAAGATGTGCACGAACGGAAACGGCAAAAAAACGGCGAAAACGGTCGTTTTTTTTTTTTTTTTTTTTTTTTTTTTTTGTAATTATCATCATGAAGATGTATTTGAGGGTTAAGCCCTATAACTGACGTGCATCCCTAATGATTTCGTCGGTTTAAAGTTCTAAGGCATTACTGCATTATCATTGTAAGTTATTTACTGCATGTTTGCTCAAGCAACGACAATTTAAGACCAATGGTTATACTGAAGTTGGGAAATGGTATATGGTCAACAAAAGCATGGGTTTAGGACCTAAGAAGTTTTTCTTTATCACTGTAAGGTTTTCAGTGCAGGTTGCTCAGATATAGGTAATTTCTAAGCAAAGGTTAGACTTAATGTGGAAAATGGCATTGAGTTTGCCACAAAAGTGTATGATGAAATTATTGTGGTCACGATGGGGTTAAAATATTGGAACATGCTCCAGATATGATTTTGTTAGTGGAACATGGAAATGAATTGATAGAAAAAAAAAGGAAATGAATGTTAACATATATTTTCTAACATTTGAATCTTAGGGTTACACCTATGGAATTGTACACAGCAAAGAAAATACGAGTCGGCATGTCTAGACTCGAATACAAGCAATGGACGTGACCGGCCTTTAGGTATGAGTCTAAAACTTAGTTGTTGGTACACACGGTAAGAAAGACAAGTTTCAGATGCGAATAAAGCTCAAGAATCATATGCCTTTGCGGATTCATGTCCATAGCTATTCATGGCGGAGATTACTCAGAAAGAAGCTTCAACAGCTGTCCATTATCTTGTGAGAATCACAAAGATATTGTGCGTAGCAAATAGCAAATCCACTCTTCAAGAGCATCTACTTTAAATGAAGAGGAAGGGGACAAAAGCATCGATGGTGCACCCCATGCAAGAATGCAAACGGAAATCAAAAGATCAAGTCTTAACGCTCAAATTCAAGCTCATCAGGTTGGAATTTAAATGTTCTTTGCTGTTGTTAGCATTCTAGAGACTCTTTTCTCATGATTGCATAAGGATAATGCCATTGGCTATATATTTTCAATTATATGCTGTCAAATGATGGTTTAGGAACAGATCTACTGTGGATACTACTGAGTTTAATAGATCCATAAAGTTATTATGTAGATCTAGGCATTTTATTGAGACCTCTGAATTTACTAGCTTTGATCTATGGTCTTGAGAATTTAATAGTTTTGAGCTATGGTCTGGAAGTTTCATGCACTATACAGCCATGATTGCATGAATTAGTACATTTCATTGAGTAATTAAATAAATGTCCAGTATAGTTTGTGTAGCATTTTTGGTGGTTATGCTCAAAATTGCATAACAACAAACCAAAAAAGAATATTGTAGTGATTGGTTTGCGGAATATTTTAGTGGAATTTTCCCCAAAGCATGTAGACAATCCGGTCATGGAGTTTTTCGGCTTTGGTCAGCGGTGTAAGAGGATTTTGCATTGTTTGGCTTTGAGTGCATAATTCATATTGTATCCATAGTACCTTCTTTTTGCTAATATGCTCATAGCCATATAAGTTCAGTTTAAACAGAAAACTGCATGTGAATAGGGGTCAAGCCTATTGCAAAAGTTAAACATATCAGAGAATACATCTTTGGCTTGTGGTTTTGAGCTGAAAGTACTGGTAAGTAGCTAGTTGAGGCAGTATCAAAGATGAACGATGCCACCGCAGAGACAACATGCCACATTTAACTTAGGAAGTTGACACTGAATTCAACATGTTCACCCATCTTCTAGTTGTGAACAAAAGGATCTCGATCGTAGGCAGTGATTATGGCTTGTAATTTTTCAATTTCTTATAAAGCTGTCTATTAGGCACATGACCTTGGGACACTGATTGGCAGCAATCGAGTATGCTTTCTGGCATGTGTCCTTTTCCTTCTACTTTGTTTTGTGTTGACAAACTAGGTGAAGGGCGAAAAGCTTAGGAAATTCATTGCTTACCCGTGATAGCTTAGGCATTTACCCTGAATACGGCTAATATGCTTCTGGTTCTATTGCAGGTAACCGAATTTCCTACTCCATGGTTTGTCTTCTTCATATTTCTGGTATAATCATCATGGGATATTTGAGCAAGGTTTCAAGCTTAAGGTTTATTCTGTATTGCCAAGATAAACAGAATTTGTCTGTGTCTTATGTTGTGAACATTTCACTATGATCTGAGTGGAAAAGACTCAGCATTATCCTTCGATTTTTACAATATCAATTTGAATTGAAATTTTGATTTGGAAACTTACTCGATGTTATGATTTTGGTTAAAATTATTCTTTTGTAACCAATTTAGGGCTTTGGTTACGGTACACCTGCTGTAACTGAAGGCTGCTAATTGTACTTGAACATAGTCTTTGCAAAAGTCTATGGAATGGTAATAAGTCTGTTGGAAACAGATTCAAAAGGTTTTTTTTCTCTTACTCAGTTCTCTAGTTATACTAGGGACCTTAAGTTTGGTTACATTCCGAAACCAGGTGTGATTATTTTGTGACTAAATATATTGTTCTATTTTGTAGGAAAACCCCAAAGATAGAAATGATAATCCTGATACAAGTAATCAATCAATATGTGAACTCGTACAACTCACGTACAATGACTGCAGAATTAACAGCATGAGCTTAAGGTAACAAATACATTATTTGGAATTTTTCCTTGAATTACATACCATGCTTGGGTTTTCAGATATAAGTTTTACCAAGCATAGTTATTAATAATGAAAACGGATATCATACTTTTGCCATTGGGCTGACTATGTATTAGACATTATCTTTGTAATGCATTATGCTTTGATAATGGAAGATGATTTTCTTGGCGTTCCCTACAAGTTTGAAAAGTTAATTGAGTTATGCTATTATAGGAAGGGTAGGGCCTTGTTGGTGCAACAAGGTCCTGCTCTCCTTGTTGTCACTAAAGTCAATAGAAAGCAATTTGGTGTAAGCACCACAAGGCCCCTTGTCCTACGGAAGGAGGTAGGGTTTTTTTATTATCATGAAGATGTATTTGAGGATTAAGCCCTATAACTGACGTGCATCCCTAATGATTTCGTCGGTTTAAAGTTCTAAGGCATTACTGCATTATCATTGTAAGTTATTTACTGCATGTTTGCTCAAGCAACGACAATTTAAGACCAATGGTTATACTGAAGTTGGAAAATGGTATATGGTCAAAAAAAGCATGGGTTTAGGACCTAAGAAGTTTTTCTTTATCACTGTAAGGTTTTCAGTGCAGGTTGCTCAGATATAGGTAATTTCTAAGCAAAGGTTAGACTTAATGTGGAAAATGGCATTGAGTTTGCCACAAAAGTGTATGATGAAATTATTGTGGTCACGATGGGGTTAAAATATTGGAACATGCTCCAGATATGATTTTGTTAGTGGAACATGGAAATGAATTGATAGAAAAAAAAGGAAATGAATGTTAACATATATTTTCTAACATTTGAATCTTAGAGTTACATCTATGGAACTGTACACAGCAAAGAAAATACGAGTCGGCATGTCTAGACTCGAATACAAGCAATGGACGTGACCGGCCTTTAGGTATGAGTCTAAAACTTAGTTGTTGGTACACACGGTAAGAAAGACAAGTTTCAGATGCGAATAAAGCTCAAGAATCATATGCCTTTGCGGATTCATGTCCATAGCTATTCATGGCGGAGATTACTCAGAAAGAAGCTTCAACAGCTGTCCATTATCTTCAGTAGAATCGTCAGCATATTGTCTGTAGCAAATAGCAAATCCACTCTTCAGTAGCATCTACGGAAATGAAGAGGAAGGGGACAAAAGCATCAGTGGTGCACCCCCATGCAAGAATGCAAACGGAAATCAACGGCATCAAGTCTTAACGCTCAAATTCAAGCTCATCAGGTTGGAATTTAAATGTTCTTTGCTGTTGTTAGCATTCTAGAGACTCTTTTCTCATGATTGCATAAGGATAATGCCATTGGCTATATATTTTCAATTATATGCTGTCAAATGATGGTTTAGGAACAGATCTACTGTGGATACTATTGAGTTTAATAGATCCATAAAGTTATTATGTAGATCTAGGCATTTTATTGAGACCTCTGAATTTACTAGCTTTGATCTATGGTCTTGAGAATTTAATAGTTTTGAGCTATGGTCTGGAAGTTTCATGCACTATACAGCCATGATTGCATGAATTAGTACATTTCATTGAGTAATTAAATAAATGTCCAGTATAGTTTGTGTAGCATTTTTGGTGGTTATGCTCAAAATTGCATAACAACAAACCAAAAAAGAATATTGTAGTGATTGGTTTGCGGAATATTTTAGTGGAATTTTCCCCAGCATGTAGACAACTGGTCATGGAGTTTTCTCAGCTTTGGTCAACGGTGTAAGAGGATTTTGCATTGTTTGGCTTTGAGTGCATAATTCATATTGTATCCATAGTACCTTCTTTTTGCTAATATGCTCATAGCCATATAAGTTCAGTTTAAACAGAAAACTGCATGTGAATAGGGGTCAAGCCTATTGCAAACGTTAAACATATCAGAGAATACATCTTTGGCTTGTGGTTTTGAGCTGAAAGTACTAGTAAATAGCTAGTTGAGGCAGTATCAAAGATGAACGATGCCACTGCAGAGACAACATGCCACATTTAACTTAGGAAGTTGACACTGAATTCAACATGTTCACCCATCTTCTAGTTGTGAACAAAAGGATCCGATCGTGAAAATTGATTATGGCTTGTAATTTTTCAATTTCTTATAAAGCTGTCTATTAGGCACATGACCTTGGGACACAGATTGGCAGCAATCAGAGTATGCTTTCTGGCATGTGTCCTTTTCCTTCTACTTTGTTTTGTGTTGACAAACTAGGTGAAGGGCGAAAAGCTTAGGAAATTCATTGCTTACCTGTGATAGCTTAGGCATTTACCCTGAATACGGCTAATATGCTTCTGGTTCTATTGCAGGTAACCGAATTTCCTACTCCATGGTTTGTCTTCTTCATATTTCTGGTATAATCATCATGGGATATTTGAGCAAGGTTTCAAGCTTAAGGTTTATTCTATATTGCCAAGATAAACAGAATTTGTATGTGTCTTATGTTGTGAACATTTCACTATGATCTGAGTGGAAAAGACTCAGCATTATCCTTCGATTTTTACAATATCAATTTGAATTGAAATTTTGATTTGGAAACTTACTCGATGTTATGATTTTGGTTAAAATTATTCTTTTGTAACCAATTTAGGGCTTTGGTTACGGTACACCTGCTGTAACTGAAGGCTGCTAATTGTACTTGAACATAGTCTTTGCAAAAGTCTATGGAATGGTAATAAGTCTGTTGGAAACAGATTCAAAAGGTTTTTTTTCTCTTACTCAGTTCTCTAGTTATACTAGGGACCTTAAGTTTGGTTACATTCCGAAACCAGGTGTGATTATTTTGTGACTAAATATATTGTTCTATTTTGTAGGAAAACCCCAAAGATAGAAATGATAATCCTGATACAAGTAATCAATCAATATGTGAACTCGTACAACTCACGTACAATGACTGCAGAATTAACAGCATGAGCTTAAGGTAACAAATACATTATTTGGAATTTTTCCTTGAATTACATACCATGCTTGGGTTTTCAGATATAAGTTTTACCAAGCATAGTTATTAATAATGAAAACGGATATCATACTTTTGCCATTGGGCTGACTATGTATTAGACATTATCTTTGTAATGCATTATGCTTTGATAATGGAAGATGATTTTCTTGGCGTTCCCTACAAGTTTGAAAAGTTAATTGAGTTATGCTATTATAGGAAGGGTAGGGCCTTGTTGGTGCAACAAGGTCCTGCTCTCCTTGTTGTCACTAAAGTCAATAGAAAGCAATTTGGTGTAAGCACCACAAGGCCCCTTGTCCTACGGAAGGAGGTAGGGTTTTTTTATTATCATGAAGATGTATTTGAGGATTAAGCCCTATAACTGACGTGCATCCCTAATGATTTCGTCGGTTTAAAGTTCTAAGGCATTACTGCATTATCATTGTAAGTTATTTACCTGCATGTTTGCTCAAGCAACGACAATTTAAGACCAATGGTTATACCGAAGTTGGAAAATGGTATATGGTCAAAAAAAGCATGGGTTTAGGACCTAAGAAGTTTTTCTTTATCACTGTAAGGTTTTCAGTGCAGGTTGCTCAGATATAGGTAATTTCTAAGCAAAGGTTAGACTTAATGTGGAAAATGGCATTGAGTTTGCCACAAAAGTGTATGATGAAATTATTGTGGTCACGATGGGGTTAAAATATTGGAACATGCTCCAGATATGATTTTGTTAGTGGAACATGGAAATGAATTGATAGAAAAAAAAGGAAATGAATGTTAACATATATTTTCTAACATTTGAATCTTAGAGTTACATCTATGGAACTGTACACAGCAAAGAAAATACGAGTCGGCATGTCTAGACTCGAATACAAGCAATGGACGTGACCGGCCTTTAGGTATGAGTCTAAAACTTAGTTGTTGGTACACACGGTAAGAAAGACAAGTTTCAGATGCGAATAAAGCTCAAGAATCATATGCCTTTGCGGATTCATGTCCATAGCTATTCATGGCGGAGATTACTCAGAAAGAAGCTTCAACAGCTGTCCATTATCTTCAGTAGAATCGTCAGCATATTGTCTGTAGCAAATAGCAAATCCACTCTTCAGTAGCATCTACGGAAATGAAGAGGAAGGGGACAAAAGCATCAGTGGTGCACCCCCATGCAAGAATGCAAACGGAAATCAACGGCATCAAGTCTTAACGCTCAAATTCAAGCTCATCAGGTTGGAATTTAAATGTTCTTTGCTGTTGTTAGCATTCTAGAGACTCTTTTCTCATGATTGCATAAGGATAATGCCATTGGCTATATATTTTCAATTATATGCTGTCAAATGATGGTTTAGGAACGAGGATCTCATGTGGATACTACTGAGTTTAATAGATCCATAAAGTTATTATGTAGATCTAGGCATTTTATTGAGACCTCTGAATTTACTAGCTTTGATCTATGGTCTTGAGAATTTAATAGTTTTGAGCTATGGTCTGGAAGTTTCATGCACTATACAGCCATGATTGCATGAATTAGTACATTTCATTGAGTAATTAAATAAATGTCCAGTATAGTTTGTGTAGCATTTTTGGTGGTTATGCTCAAAATTGCATAACAACAAACCAAAAAAGAATATTGTAGTGATTGGTTTGCGGAATATTTTAGTGGAATTTTCCCCAGCATGTAGACAACTGGTCATGGAGTTTTCTCAGCTTTGGTCAACGGTGTAAGAGGATTTTGCATTGTTTGGCTTTGAGTGCATAATTCATATTGTATCCATAGTACCTTCTTTTTGCTAATATGCTCATAGCCATATAAGTTCAGTTTAAACAGAAAACTGCATGTGAATAGGGGTCAAGCCTATTGCAAAAGTTAAACATATCAGAGAATACATCTTTGGCTTGTGGTTTTGAGCTGAAAGTACTGGTAAGTAGCTAGTTGAGGCAGTATCAAAGATGAACGATGCCACTGCAGAGACAACATGCCACATTTAACTTAGGAAGTTGACACTGAATTCAACATGTTCACCCATCTTCTAGTTGTGAACAAAAGGATCTGATGCGTAGGCAGTGATTATGGCTTGTAATTTTTCAATTTCTTATAAAGCTGTCTATTAGGCACATGACCTTGGGACACAGATTGGCAGCAATCAGAGTATGCTTTCTGGCATGTGTCCTTTTCCTTCTACTTTGTTTTGTGTTGACAAACTAGGTGAAGGGCGAAAAGCTTAGGAAATTCATTGCTTACCTGTGATAGCTTAGGCATTTACCCTGAATACGGCTAATATGCTTCTGGTTCTATTGCAGGTAACCGAATTTCCTACTCCATGGTTTGTCTTCTTCATATTTCTGGTATAATCATCATGGGATATTTGAGCAAGGTTTCAAGCTTAAGGTTTATTCTATATTGCCAAGATAAACAGAATTTGTCTGTGTCTTATGTTGTGAACATTTCACTATGATCTGAGTGGAAAAGACTCAGCATTATCCTTCGATTTTTACAATATCAATTTGAATTGAAAATTTGATTTGGAAACTTACTCGATGTTATGATTTTGGTTAAAATTATTCTTTTGTAACCAATTTAGGGCTTTGGTTACGGTACACCTGCTGTAACTGAAGGCTGCTAATTGTACTTGAACATAGTCTTTGCAAAAGTCTATGGAATGGTAATAAGTCTGTTGGAAACAGATTCAAAAGGTTTTTTTTTTTTATTTTATTAATAAGTTGGGCATTGAGATTTTAAATACTCATGCTTTTGTAGAATTTATACAACAATAAAGCTTTGAAGATGGTTTGTAACAAAGGTTTTTTCCCATATGATGGTTTTCTCATAATTTTTAAACCTTTAATACTAATGGTCTTCGAACCTAAGGTTTGAAATGGTAACAAAAGATACTATGGTCGTAAGGAGTATGGAGCACGGCCAGGGCAGACAATAGCTGGGAAAGCCAACAAAGATGTGCATGAACGGAACCTATCCATTCATCAAGATGCAGTGGGAAGGGTCTTTCAAATAGGTACTGATCTTATCTCTTACGAACCCTAATCCCTCTAAAACCCCCTTTGGTTTGGGTGCATATTCACATGGGGGGTGACTCCGGGCAACGAGTGCTATTGGACAGGCATATTCACCCCTCATTCCTTAATCTACATCGTACACAAAGTTCCTCATTTGTGGGGTATGGATGTACAGAATTTGCTATACTGTATAACAAGATTCGCAAAATACTATAACATTTGAGGTAATATACTATACTAGAAACGTGTGCCCGGCGATGCCGGGCATTAGTCGTGGACGTGTGGAATGGGTAGATTTAGTGGTGGAGGTGCATGGAATAGATTGAATAATGAAATCCATAGTGTGAGTTGATTGATGTGAGTGATAGTTTAGGCTTGTACTGAATACGACAAAGGTGCAACAGGCACATACAGATAGAGAACAAACTTTGCCTTTGAAGTGTACACATAATATGAAATAACTTGTATGCCATCTGGTTCTTGGTCCAACAATTACCAAATATATCAACAAATTGCCTTTAAACAATATATGAAACAAATATATTGGCTCTACACACAACCACAAAATGCTTTTGGTGCAATCTAAAATGATAGGGTTTATGCTCATCAGCCTCAATGGATCCACATCATTAACAACCTATCCCAAAGAGCTCTAGGCACATCTGTCGATTCGATGTGAAACTCATTTGTGATGTTGACAGGTATAGAAGATTCTCCCATACTCCCTATGGTGGTGTTTTCTAGAAACTCAGGAAGGTCATAATCACCAATTGCATCATGTGGGATCGATGCCCAAGCCTTGAACCATTTCCCATCACAAACACTAATGTGTGTGATGCCTCCGGACTTGAAGCAAGTACTTGGAGGGGAACTTGTTTGACCCCAACACAGGCCAACGTGCGTTATCAACTACCATATAACTCCCTCCAATAATAAGAAATAGCCTACTCCTTCCATTGCACATGCCCTTCTTGAATGATCTAGACCTCAATAACATGACAATCATTCCGAGCATTCATCACGTACAAGTGGAATGGTATATGTGTGGAGTTCATAGGTGAAATAAGGAGTTGTAAATCTAATCATGTCCATAAATATAATAGGGTGTTGAATAATGTCCATAGATATTATTATTATTATTATATAATGTCTGATGCTCACTTGGGCCTCGGGAGGCCATGGAGCACATGAACAACAATTTACAATTTTAATAGCAAGGAACGGTGTGCGTCCACCGCCCTTATATATGGTCCCAGCGTCATTGGTGGTATATGTAACAGTGAAGAGAAATCTTCAGCCTGGATGCCAAAGTTGTGTCTAATATCTGCATATTCAGAACACTGTATGAAAGTATGATTTTCGTCTTCTACACATCCTGTCTTGCATATTCTACACAGACGATTTTCTGCTGGTATTTTTGCCCATCTGCCTGTTTCTATTTCCAGATTGTGTGACCCGGTTCTATACCTGGCTATTAGTTTCCTTTGTGCTGGCGGGATGTTAGCCTTTAAATATAGTTGGCTCTCATATGTCCTCATGCAATTAATATCTGCCCGGTATTGTTGCATCCTCTTCCCTGGATCAGCCCATAATTTCTCCAATGCCATCCTTTCAAGTAAAGCTCGGACTTCATCTTTCTCTGTTGGCCATGAAGAGCTCTCTAAACCCCATTTACCAGCCCATGCCGACAGCTTCCTTTGCCATTCTGAGTTTTCTAGTGCTTGATGTGATAACCTATTCGGATCTTGTGCTTTAACCCTATTATAGAAATTTATAGCATGAAAAAGCCCTTCTAGCTCAAGCGGGAACATACTGTCTCGCTAGAGTTATGGCGCACTTGAGTTTGTGATCTTATCCCAAGTTCCTCCTTCCGGATACATCTTCTCGGACCCCCTCTATTTGTTTCCACATTCTTGCGAGATTTTCGCCCCCAAATTGGAGCACCATAAAGACAACCCGTTCGAACAAGAGTTTTGAATAGCATCTTCTTGTGGTTCGGTCAAGTGAGGGAGGCTTTTCTACACTTCGCCATCATGCTAAATAATGCTGCCTTCACTTTGAGACTCGCCTATTTATGCAATTCTTCCAGCTGTAATTGGATGCAATGTCAAGTCCTAGATATTTGTATGAGTCAACTGTTTCTAAAATCTGCCTTTATATGTGAAAAACAGGCCGCTCCCTTGTCCCAAAAATCATGACCTTTGATTTTGAAAGGTTTACATTCATCTTTTTGCTTGATAACTGCTCCAACCGTAAATGATCTTGCAAGGTTACCTTCTTACTAGCAAGAAGGACTACATCATCTGGCAGATAGGAGAAGCCGCACTATGTATGTGCCTAATTTTGTTCTGCTAAAGATCCGCTTTCGAGCCAATCATCTAACTCATCTATAAAAACTCCGAACAGAGTGGGAAAGGGGACACCCTTGCCGAACTCCTATGGTGCTTCCCGATTTAAAGTGTCCAAGTCCCATGCTACCTTAATCAATACTTCACCGTATGGCGGGATCTTGCACTCCTTAGCTCCATAGGGACACCTATCTGAATAATCATCCTTCGAAGTTCCTTGCGTGAGATCAGATCGAATGCCTTTGTGAAGTCTATAAAAGCCATGTCGAGGGATGCGTTTGGAGCTTTGGCTTTCTCGATCAACGCTCTAAAGCGTTAGCACATGGTCCAATGTACTATGTTTACGCCTAAAACCTCGCTTGGTAATGTGAGCTTAATATTCTTTTGCTCAGCCCATGAGCTTCAGTTTTGCTTCTAACAAGCTGCCCAAGATTTTTGAGAACATTTGCCGATTAGAATAGTTACGTAGTTGCCACGCAACTTTTGGTCTCCTCCTTTATGGATCGGGTGGACCCTATTAATTCTCCAACTTCTTGGTAGCCCTTGAATTAAGCTATTATTGAGCAGCTCTGTTAGGGTAGCTAATGTATTCTCCCGCTCCATTTAAGAAGCTCCATGCACAAGCCATGCGGCCCCGTGCCTTATTATTTGATGCTTTGGATAAGCATTCTTTAACTACTCTCTTGTGAAAAGGCTCTTTGTTGAGTGCAGATTTGGCATGCTTTCAGCCATCTATCTCATATATATCCCCGACATGTTTTACTTGGTGACTCGGGATCTAGAAACGGTTTGTATATGGCTGTCCTGCGGTCTACTCGAAACTTTTGGGAGATTTCAGAAGTTGTTTCGATAGGTCTCGATTGCCTTTGAGCAACGTAAGTAGCGTTTTTGTTCCTAATGAACCGCTTGTACCATTTAGGCTTGCATATGCAATTTTGTGGCAATCTTTTTTCTAGCATCCGACATTCCGAATCCCACCACGAATTGCAAGGTTTTTGTTATGAATTTCTTTGTGAGCCCAAATGCCTTTTTCCCTCACGCAAATAGGAGCCCTTGAAAATTTCTTGCATCGGGTCTCCAAATCCCCCGACCATGTAGCGGCAGACCACAAGCTCTTCTATGTTTTTCTCATATGCTTCATGATGTTTATAGCTGATTTTTAAACGAGGATGAAAGTCGGGCGCAGAGATCTCTAGCTTGGCAAAAGCTTTAAGTGTTATATGCAAGGGCGCATGATCTGACTCATGTAGCTGTTCTCCCACCTGGAAATCAGAAATAAGGTCTTTGCTTCTTGCCAAAAGATAATCAATGGTTGCCCGCCGTGATTCCTATAAGTCGACCTTCCGGATTGTGGAAAAGCTTTTATTCCATTGATTATTTTCAGTTGGCAGGTGGTGCTTAATTCAAGCAGTTTGTGACCCATTTCATTGGATATTATATCCTCTGAAAATCTGTCATATGCAGGGTCTTCGTGTTCATCAAGGCATACATTTGCCAAATCCTCAAAGATATTAAACTGCTCGGTTTGCCGATTCGCCATTGAAATCACCCATTATAAATATATCCCCTTGGGATGAGTATTCAAGAATATCCGAGCACAAATTTCCGTAAGGGTTCTCTTTGTCTAGATTATGCTTATGATATATGCTAGCATTTTCTGGAGCAAAGTAGCAGGCAGCAAAAATTAGTGGCTGCCTTCCATTAACCCGGAACCAAATGTATTGGTTGCTTGGGTCTTGCCTTAAGATCTGAAAATCATATCTTTGTATCTTTCTTCTTATGGGGGCTATGCCTCCAAAACCACGCCCAACTCTATTTACTTTCTCGTTCAGATTTGAGCTAGCGATTACATAACACGGTATGTCGTGTAGAGATCAAACCGGTGAGCCCATGTCTCTGTGAAGCATAATAGATCTTGGTGTTGCCAATTTTCCAAGTGTTGCATTTATTTTTTCCGAGATAGTCCATGCGCATTCCATAGACTAATTCTCAAGGCCCTTGCTTCCCTGTGTTTTCTGTTTGTGATGATGGCTTTTTCTGCTTGGTCGGATATGCAACTAATCCTTTATCCACGGCCTCTTTTACTTTTGCCCATTCAAGCTTTTCGCATTCTAAGCGGCTTGGAGTAAGGTCCCGATCCAGCCGGATCTTCTCTCCCTTAAGCACATTTACTGTTATGCGAACTCTATCTCTAGCTTCTTTTGTGCGGAATTTCACTAGAATTGGGGAGAGTATGTATTGGTTTTCCCAATCTTCTTGACGACACATGAAGTGGGTCATGATGACGATTGTCTCCGAGAAAAAGCGCCCTAACGATAATTGTCAAATCTTCTCCTTCTACCTCTTGCAAACCCTGATATCTTGATTTTTGGCTCGTATTTCTTGCTCTGTTTGCTCTGATGAAACTTCAGCTTGGTGAAGTTTCATTTGCTCCTTTGTGGTTTCTGCTACCAAAGATGCTAGCTTACTCTCCAACTCTGTAATTTGTGCCTTAAAATCTGAGGGTTTTAGGTTTGAAGACATTTCTGCATTTTGTTTTCTCAGATTCTGGTTTTGGATAAGCAATTCGTCTAGGGTTCCCTGAATCGATTTGACCTCCGACCGCAAACAGTGGATCTCATTTTTGAGTTCGGTGATCACCGCTAACAGGTTTGCTATGTCCCCATCATATTCGATGGGGTCTTTCTTCTTCGTGGGCATCTCCCCTACGAAACGCTGGCCGCTAAACGCTAACCGCTAACCGCTAAACGCTAGAACAGATATAATAGGGTAATGGGCACATAGATTTATGGCATGGAATGAGTAGGGTAGGGTAGATGGTGGAGCTGTTTAGGATTTTGCGGAAGATGACATGCTCAAATTGGTTTAAAATTTTTTACATATCTAATACGTATTCAACTGCAATGCAGTGAAAAGAGGGTCTTGGCAATGTAGACAGAAGTAATTGCATTGTGTGGGTAGAATTGCAACAAATTTATTGTGCTCCTAAAATTTCTATGTGAGTTCATAATATGATGTTGTAACCTCTAAACCCTAAATTAAACCATTTGGAAATGCACCCATCTATATATCTCGCTAGGTTGCTTGATGGAATTGCATCAGTTCCCTCTTAACAACAACTAACGGCAGCCAAGGGCAAAGGCTCCATAAATTTGTTATGGAACTATAATCCACGCCATAGATAATTGAAGGACTCGGTTGAATAATAATCCCACACCATGGAGTCAAAACAGTCAACTCCAAAGATTATCTCTAGCATATGGATGGATTTACCATGTGGTTTACGATTATATTCAAGTAAGCTTCCATATGTGCGGTCTGCAACACCCACAAAAAGAGCTTGTCTCTGAGACTGAATGCAATCCTGCAAGCCTTTCAATAATAAACAGCGCCGGAAATATGAATTTACCACAATTTCAATATCCAGACCCTCTAGGCTTTTGTATCAGAGTAGAGATCATAAGAAGAGAAAAAAACAATACGATCATATATTCCTGCAGCTAGAATCCTATTCTCCTAGAACACTGCTTTCTAGAAACAGAAATATCTATTTCAGCATACATCAGCATGTGCCCAATTGAGGCACGCTTATCAACCCATTTTAAAATTCTGTCTGCACTCAGAGACTGAAGCCCAATAACAGTATAATCTTTCTTTTCTCCAATATCCACGATTTTCTATGTCTAAACAATCGGAGAGCAAGCTACACATGGTTTTTAAAGTTATTCAGATACTGTTGTCAAGTCCATCCACTTTGGCGTTTCTAACAATAATTCACATACCTCAAAATGGCTAGCACTCTCCAGCACAATGCAAATGTGTCCATCCAAACTGAATGAGATTATCGATAAAATGCATTAGATCACCGGAATCCGCATACGGTCTTGCATTGTAGATCCAACCTAATTGCAAATTGCAAAGAACCAGCATTTTTCAGAGCCCATTTTGCAGAATCCAAGCAAAGTCAGAAATATTTACCTTATCAAGGATGAAATCTGAATCTTGAAAGCTAAATAAAGCTCCAACACAGCCACCTTATGCAAATTATGATCCTTCCGCCATACTTAAGAAGGATCCTAACTGCCACATAACATGCTCACTTCACTGACCATTTCGATGCAACAATGTCAGCATATCTAAGCACTTACGTTGTGCAAGCCTGAGAACACGCAAAGCAGTACTATCCATGATCTTTAGAAATTCAAAAACATTCTATGAATGCAGTGCCTAGATTCCAGACCTTCCAAGTTGCTTTTGTTCAAGCGCTTCGCTTACTAATGGATATAGAGGACCTACAGTTGTGCTGATATATGTCAAGGCAAATGCCTTAACTAACCTGGTGTGCAGTGGCAGCCTGTTCACATTAGACATAAGCACATCAATCATGTCAGTATGAAGAATAACATAGACCATCCTCAGCATAGCTTCTGATCCTCAGCTAAATGGGGAGCAATTGGTAGACATAAATACTCATCGTAAGACACGAAAGTGACAGAAAGGAAGTGCTTCAAGTGGTGGTATTCTGAAACACATAAAGGTGCCTTTGTTGGATGCGCACTGAGTTGTAAGATCACCTGAACTTAAGGAATTCTCCATTGAAATAGGAAAACTGCTACTTTGTTTGAAGGTGCAAGTTTCTGCCAAAGGGTAATTCATTAACCAAAGAAGGCTCTACCAATTTGCAGATTGCCAAACAATGCCCACATTGCTGTTAAAATGCAAAACATACTTGGGACATGGCCTCCTCCACATGCTATCGTAGAATCAATCCGTTGGCATTGCCGTTCACAATTGGACGCTGTTCCTGTCATCCTTGAAAAGGCAGAATAGGCGCTTCTCTGCAAAAAAAAATTAATCGAAATCATATGATTAGTTCTAAACCCAACAAATTCTGCCATTAGTTGTCGACACACCTGCCACAATTTAACATCTTTCAGCTCTGGATTGGATTGATGTGAGTATTGGCCTGTAAAAATCCCAAATCAACACAAATGTTGAAATAACAGAAGACAGATGAAAAGTGTTTGTATGCCAACTTAGGGCAGGAAAAGAGTGCTTCTGTACTATTTAAAGGAAGAATATCAACTAACAATAGATGTTTGAACAAATCATGACCTTCAATATATAATGATTTCGCATGCTTTAGCTCCTTGCAGACAAATAGAATGGAATCAAGACTACAGAGGTATTAACTACTTCCACTCCAACAAAATACTAATCAGACTGGAAAACCAAGTTAGAAAAAACTGGAAAACCGAGTTGGAAGAAAGCTTGTGTAACCAGATGCGATATTTTTGCTAAAGGATAAGCTCTGGCTGTTGTAAGGAATAAAAACAGAGTCAGCCTATTTCCATACCCTTATTTAGAAAACCTCCATCTAGAAGCACCGGATTTTGTACCTCAAGCTTACCAGAACGGCCGAGTTGAGCAGACAAAGTCGGATTGTGATAGGCAAGAATCAAATACTTCAACATGCAAAGCTCAAAGCCCAGGTTACAACTATGACAACCTCTTAAGATCTCTATGCCCTGCAGGGCCGTCAATCTTCTTTTTTGCAAAAAGCTACGATAATGAAGCAATCAAATGTGATGAAAATGAGATGAGATAGGCAAAACTTAGATGGCACAGAATGAGAAGCTTGTCCATTGGCGCCCGAGCAAGAAGAAAGAGCAAAAAAATGCAGCCGAAAAAATCCATCGAAGATCTGGAGCTAAAAGACCGACAGTTGGACGGAGGCATATCACAACCCGAGCGAGAAGAGATAGCAAAAAAAAAGCAGCCCAACAAATCCAGCCGAAAAATAAGCGTCCTTGTGGCTCCCAGGAAGGCGCCAGAGACGACGGAGCTGAGGGGGCTCGATTCAAATTATCCGGCGAAGTAGAAGAAGACTAACAAAAAAAAATGTGCCGCAAGGGCAGAGGGAACGCCGCATGCGTCTGCACAGTGGCGTTCCAGGCACAAATACCAATGCCATCCCATTTTAATAAAGAAGATGGTGTTGATTTTGTACATACAAAACATAATTATAGGGGCGCTCGCTACACTACGTCACCTCCCATGTGAATATGCACCCAAACCAAAGGGGATTTTAGGGGGATTTTAATTTAAACATATTGAATGTAATGGTTTGTGTTAATTAATGTTAATAGTAGTTATGTTGGTTGTTATATTAAAAACATTTTGGGCCCTTCGGGCCCCAAAAGAAGCAAAGATAGATAAATTTTGAGGTAAACAAGAAAATAAAAATATAAAATGAATGATGTGTTATTGCAAACCATATATTTTAAATTGCATAATTTATAGACTCCTTGAGTCTGAGACTCCGAATACCCTACTTCGATTAATGGAGGTACTAAAAATCCTGCTAATCAATGCTTTTAAAATGTTTGGAGATGTAGTTCTGCTTAGCTTTATGCCACTAGATTGAGATATCTAAGTCACCTTCATGACGTTGAGCAGAAGTTGCAATCATCACATCCTTGAATACATTTGAACTTTTCAACATTTAAAATGTCAACAATTGTTTCCTAAGAACACAACATCACATCCCTGAACACATTTGAACTTTGAACTTTTCAACATTTCAAATGTGAACAATGTGTTTCTAAGAACACTGTGATACAGAAAACCACTGTCGATAATGCATGTATGTTGAATATATCTACTTCAGAAGTCTTAAGAACATAACCATGTTTGTATCCTAATTGACTTTACACATAAGAATTCACCGCATGAAGGCATGAAGGAAACCTGGAAAGAACCACCACAAAGCTGCTTCCAAGAAGAAAATTTACAAGAAACCTGGAAAATTTCTTCAAGACTGCCAGATCCCATGCTAGCATCTGCAAACAAGAATAAGAGCCCTCGAATTTGGAGCAGCAGTGCCGGAAACGATGAGAGAGGGGCGGTTTCTCTCTCTCCCGTCTGCCCTAGCCGCAGACGTCAGCGCCAAGATCCATCATAAAGCCCATTCGAACTATTGGAGAGAAGGTTTCAGTAAAGTTAATACTAGCAATTTGAGAAAAGCCACGCGCTACGAATCTGGCTTTGTATCACTGAATTTGACCTGCAACATCTCTCTTAACCTTGAACAACCACTTTTTCTTACCACTTGGCGCGCCTGAGGTAATGGAACAAGCTCCCAAGTTTGGTTCTTCATGAGAGACTCATATTGTTCGTCCATAGATTGTTTCCATTCTTGTGCACAAGGACTAGTCAAGGCTTCATGGACATTGAGGGGTTCTTGAACATGAGTGGGGCAGCAACTAAAAGTCCTCTAGCATGCTTATGAGATATGGAACTAGAAGGTTGGGCTTCAATACCTTTTTTACTAAGAGAGCTCACACGTCGAGATCGAGTTACTCCACGACATTTTCTAGAACTTCACCTTACCGAACCATCATGATCAGCTCAGTGTTCGCAAAGCTCCTCGTCGGGATCCTCGAGCAGTAGTTGACAGGATGGGCAGAGGCAGCAGAAGTGCGGGCACTCACGCAGGTGGGATTCAGGCCGAGACACTCAACCATAGATCATATCTTCACGCCGCGGACTCTAGTTAAGGACAGCAGGAACCATCAACAAGATCTGCATTGCTGCTTCGTAGACTTCACCAAGGCCTTTAACACTGTGCCTCGGGAAAAGTTCACACTGTGCCTCGAGAAAAGTTGTGGACAAGACTGCAGTAGCTAGATGTCCCTGCCGAGTTGCAGAACACAGTGTACAAGTTATATGAGACATGCACATGCCGACTGCAACCAGCGGGCCAACCATTCGAGAGCAGTATCGGGGTCCACCAGGGATGCCCCCTCTCTCCCACACTATTTGGCCTGTATAATGACCAGCTGGAGAGATGGCTCACTAATAATGGAGGCACTGGTGCTCAACTTCTACACCAGATCACCAGGCAGCTGATCTATGCTGATAATGTGGACCTCCTAGCACACACTCAGGTAGCCATGCAACGCCACCTCGATGCCCCCGGCATATTTTGCCAAATGACTGACATGCGCGTCAACCTAGCCATCATCTGCATGCTAGCCAAGAGCCCCAACCCTAACTTATCGTGGCTAAAATGTTGAAGTGGTGTCCGCTTACAAATACTTGAAGGTGGAGTTCCCGTTGGCCATGAACTGGAACAATTCCATTCGGCTGCGAGACACAGCAGGTTGGAAGGCACTCTATGCAATGCAGAACAATAGCCATAAGCCAGAGCTGTGTGATTGGGCCCACCAATCGCACCTATTCAAGGTGCTAATAGAACCTGTGTTTCTATATGGGGTCGAGGTCTGGGGCCCGGTGATTTCCCTCGTCACTTGGAATGACTTGGAACAGGTGCAGAAAGCTTTCTTGGCACGGGGCCTGGGGGTGAAGTCCACAGTCCCATACCTGATACTGTTGCAGGAAACAGGTTTCTTGCCTCTTCAAAGAGTGGCCCTTGACAGACACATCGTCTATTTTCAGAAGGTGGTCACCATGGATGATACTCCTCCCTAACCTCGTTTACACTGTGGCAATGGGGCCTCAATGCCTAAAAGCCTGCTGGTGGGAAAAGAGAGCTCAACAGCTGGCCAGATGGAATATACAGGGCACAGGTGCATCCGAGTGCAAATGGAGGCAGATCGCTACACTCTCAGACAAAACCTTGACACATGCTTCCTCAGCAAGCTATGAGATGCCAGCACCCTTGAACAGGTCAAGACGGCACATTATCAATGCCACATAAATTCCATGTTGGAGCGGGGCCCGCAATGCGACCTGCGCACTCATCTACCCATGAAAAAGCGCAGATCTATTGCCTCTATCCGCACAGGTGCACACCATCTCTGGATTGAGATGGGGAGATTGATTGGGAGCCGCGTCAGCAGAGGCTTTGCCAACGCTGCCATGTTGGAGCTGTGGAAGACGAATGCCACACCCTTCAGAGCTGTCTGGCATATGATGACATTCGGATACGCTATCTTTGGCTGGAAATGGGTCCGGCCGGCCACCAGATAGATGTTGAGCACGAGCTCGGTACGAAGGTTGGGATCATATCTTCAAGAGATCATGGACCGCCGAGATCAGCTCACTCTTCGGGCACTTACCTGATACGTGTACATATATATATATATATATCTCCCTCATGATATATATATTTGTATTTGTATTTCCATTTGTACAGTTTGACAGCAAACCTATTCCTGTCACGGTTTTCCCCAAACAACCCTTCGTGGCGGGGGGATTTAACCTAGACAGTAATACGTTTGTTGCACCTCCTGTTTGGGTTCCATAGGCCAATTGGTATCTGTGGACGATAAAAACTTTATTCTATTCTATTCTTAAATTTTACAAGCATTACGCGTGCATATCCAATCATTTTAAGAGCGAAGACTACAACTTCTTTGAGACATCCTAAATTGCTACGAAGATCAATTATACAATTAAAATGGCGGTTTTATTTTGTGGTCTATGCTATGGATCTGAAGTATAGATGTGATGCATTCAAGATGCTAATGTAAACCCCAGATTGTAACTTTTTTTTTTCTTTTTTTGAAGGCATGGTTGGTGGGACTTGCACCCGCCCACGTCTCCCACTCAACGGTAGCCAATGGGTTTTGAACCCTAGTGGGGTCACCCCAATCCAAGGCCTTACCACTAGACCACCACTGCGATGGGTATTATAATGTTTCATACCTAGAGCATGTAGATCTGAAGTATAGATGTGATGCATTCAAGATGCTAATATAAATCGTAACGTTTTGTAAAAACCATTTACTTGAAATTACTGTTAAAATCTGTCTGTTTTATAAGGCAGAAAACATTCCTGATTTCGTGGAGCGGCGCCGCTAATTTCCCTACCAGAACTTGTGCATCCCCTGTTTTTGCGGCTACTAGATATGGGCCGCAGAGAGTACAGATCATGTGGTCGAGCTTACAATAAGACAACCCAGCGCGTTCGGGCCAAAGATTTGGCCATAAAAAGGATTTGGCCCACAGGATTGGAAGGAAAAAAAAACTTCCAAATACCATGCAGCACAGATTTTAAAGCAGATTGGATCCCAGAAAGCAAAATTCAAGACGAAAAAGAAGCCTGAGCTTGTCTGTGCCATACATTTCCAAGCACATGATGACAGAATAGGTCTGCTTCGACGATTCTAACCAAGTGCCAATGCCTCTGTTCTTCCTTTGTATATGTCCGATTAGGGATTGCACTCGCTGCATGTGCCATAGCCGTTTAGCAAGAGTTCCGGGCTGTGTGCTAGGGTTTCTGTGGCAACCGGTAGACACTTCGACGGACTGTAACTCTCACATCCGGTGTCAGATTTTCATGTGCTTGGGCTTGTTGGAAAGCTGGTTCAGAGAGCTTTCCAAGGTGTATGATACCTTCATGCTTGTCTTTGTTTCAGTGCTCAAATCTGCTGTTTTCCAGGCTGTGTGCTAGGGTTTTTGTGGCAGCCCTTCTTCTTCCTTCTTTGAGAAGTATAGCCCTCGCCGATGCCGTTGTTGGCCTTGGCCCGCAGCGGTGTTGAAAGGTGTGTGTTGTACTCTTATTGAAGGTTACGAGAATGTTTTACTAATTCATACCCTAGTTCGATGGTGTTGTTGATGAAAGTCCAGACACCAATATAGGGATTGGCGTATGTTTTAGTAAGTATTCGATTGGTCTCGTCTTCGGCAGAATTTTGATCGGTCATATCTCGCGATCCGGTGTCGATTTTCATGTGCTTGGGCTTATTGGAAAGCTGGTTCAGAGATCTCTCCAACGGTGTATGGTACCTGCATGCTTGGCTTTGTTTCTGTGCTCAAATTGGCACTTTTCCGGGCTGTGTGCTAGGGTTTTTGGTGGCAATCGGAGACACTTCGACGGATTTGTATCTCTCACTCCCGGTGTCGATTTTTCATGTGCTTGGGCTTGTTGGAAAGCTGGTTCAGAGAGCTTTCCAAAGGTGTATGATACCTGCGCTTGTCTTTGTTTTCGGTGCTCAAATCTGCACTTTTCGGGCTATGTGCTAGGGTTTTGTGGCGGCGGTACACACGGATATCGAGAGTCGTCGCCCAAGTCATACCCCAAGTCATGGCCACAGACACAGTCCGCGGTGTGTGGACCCACACTTGGTTGGTGAGCTACCTCGGACCCACACCAACCCATCCAGGGGAAGGCCCAAACACACCAACCACCCGGTTGACCCCACTGGCAGAGAGCCCTCGGGAAGACCATGAAGCGGGGCCACCAAGGGAAGAGGCCTGCCGGTGGGAGGGAGAGACGTCTTCCATGAAGAGGGAGGCCCGAGCCAAGGCTTGGTCGACCCGACAGGCGGGCCACACAGGCAATCCGCCCGGTCGAACCTTGGAGCCGCATCGAGGCGAGGGTTGAGGCCAGCAAAGTGCATGCCTTGCGTGCCTCCCGACGAGGTGGAGAACATAACATCTCGGATGTTGCGCAGCCGATTGGTGCTTAAAAAGCTATTTTAATCACGTAATTGGAGGATCGCGCACGGACAAAGTGCATGATAGCATCCACTTGCTACAATTTGACAGATGCGGCAATACCGCCGGGGAGCTTGCAGATATGAGGGGGGTGTAGACACGTGTTGGCAGCTATGGAAGCCGGGACGCAGTGATGAACTTAGGATAGAGCAGAGACACTTCGAACCCTCGCCCCGGATCCGTGTCGAGGTTGAGGAGGCTAAGGCCACGACCACCCAGGAGCACAAGCCGCCCCCTGGCTGAGGTTGCGAGGCCGCCCTTTGTGAGACAAGGATTCCGTGCCGCTTTGAAGCTAGCCGTGCGTAACCGCTCTTGGAGTAAGGATTTAGCACGCGAGATCTCCGGGAGTTACAGGAGTCGGGCGCCGTTGCCCGACAAGGCAAAGGGCCTCCATGCCGAGGCACATGAGCAACTCCGCCATTGCCTGTGAGGAGATGGCAAGACATGACAACGCCCCGCAAGAGCCGAGCTCCGGACGGAGAACGAAAACCACAAAGAAAGAACACACCAACCCCCCGAACCCACCAACCTACTGGGGCGTCAGCACGGAACACATGCCGCTTGGGACACATCCCGGATCACGCCGGGCCGCCACCACCCCGCGCCCGCCCGCCCCATGCCTCACCCACCTCAACCAACACACAGTGCGGCTCCCCCAGAACTCTAGGAGCAGACGGGGAGCCGCAATGTGGTAGTCGCGAGGGCACGGAGGAGTCGGAGAACATCTCACTTTCGGACTCCGGACGCATCTTGGACGGATGATGTTCCCGGCACTGTGACCATTGGAAAGGCGAAGTCGTCATGGAATTCAACGCCCTGATCGCCCTTGGGTTGTCATCTTCACAGTTGAGAGCGTGCCAGAGCAGGTGGCCATCCTGCGTCAGGGCCGGAAGTTGAAGGGGACCACAAGACACCCAAAAAATTAACCACTATAATAAACCACTAGTAAACCACTATAGAGGTGGTTTTTTATGTTAAAAATTTCATTCTTCACAAAAACCACATAATATAGTGGTTTTTATAACTAATACATGGTTATCCATGTTGATTTTTTGTTATAGCGTCATTTATAAAAACCGATATTAGTTTATTACATGGTTTCTAGCATCAATAGTGGTAATTCATGTTGGTTTTCTAATGTAGCACGGTTTATCAAGTTGATGGTGGGTTGAGCATGGTTTTTCACACCACTTTAAATATGGCAACGGTTGTTTATGTTGGCTTTCTATTGTCACAAAGTCAAAGTAGTATATGCCATAGTTTTTCATACTAATTTAAATGCCATGGTGGTTATTCATGCCAGTTTTTTATTATCACGGTGTACTTATAAAATAGATGTGGTTTGTAGCATAGTTTCAATACCGAGTTATGGTAATTGTTCATAGATTTCACCTAAAATGATGTAGCTATCCAGAGTGGTTGCTCATCATAAGGCTCCCAAAAAACCACTTGTCTCATAAGTAACCACTATCAAACCACTTGTTTTCTTGAAGCACACCAAACTTTATTCAAATATCAAGCAAACTAGTACATGTGCAAATACAAAGGCGTCTTTTGTAATTTATAATTTATCATTGTTGGGTCTTTTGAAAATTATTTTGCATCATTAGGAAACCAACATAGAGTAGTGGTTTTCTAGAACTATATGCAATTGCACTCACACTTCTTACATCAACTAGCAAAGGTTTATTTCATGGTTTTTAAGTTTCAATACCCACTTAATAACCCATGGCCAAGTATGTATTGACGTCATGCTACAACCGTCTTCGAAAGATGGGAACTAGAAATTACCTTTTCAAAGATGGGAATTATTCTCGAGATTTACTTTTTTTTTTCAATAATTGAATTGATCTGTATCGTCTATAGTATCCAAATTATCTACGAGATTCAATGCAAAGACAAGGATAGGCATGCAAACCAATAATGTCGTTATTATTTTTTAGGTTATTTTTTCATATCTAGAATCCCCCCTCCCAATTTCTTCTTTTTTTATTAGTTTGTTATTGTTGAAGTTGAAAATTTAGAAGGTTATTTCTTGAAAGTTTTTTTGATCATTTTAAGTTGAATAATACTTTTTCCATCTAAATTGAAGGACATATTTTATATCTAAGAAAAGTTCATATTAACATAGAAATAATAGTAGACACTTGACCAAAACTTGTGATACCACCACCAAATATCTAATACATAACCAGGATTTGAGAGTCTCAGACCATTAATCAAGCTTGGGGAATGCCTCTTGGATATATGCCACAATCAACAATGTTAGGCATCATGCTATAAAAGAAAGGGCAATTTATAAAAATGCCTTCGTATTCTATCAAAATTATGAAAATACCTTGTATTTTCATAAATTAAGGAAATGCCCATGTAATTCAACAGAGCAATATGTAGCTGCAGATCCTTGTCCATCACAAACCTGCTTCGCTGGTTTGACAAATCCTATCTACAAGGTCCATCTTTGCATTGACAAATCTAATTTACTTGTCAAATTTGTGTTGTGCAAATTATCAAATTTGTTGTGTCTGTTGCCACAGTTAGCAATGAACCTAGTAGCTTCAAGCATCCTCTCTTTGGCTTTGAATCTGAGAGACTTGATAAAGTTGTGCAGCACCCATCGCCAGATTTGTTCAGCCTCACTTTGCCTAACCCATATATTTAGGATGTTGTGTAAAGGAAGCAAAGCAATTTTTTCATATTTGCATTAGAGGGCAAATATCCCTGGTGCTTACTTTGCATTCGAGCCATCTTTGATAGGCTTCTTGCTAGGAGGCAAGTGACAGATGCATCTCCCTTGAGCTTGAAATCTTGTGTGGCTACGGAGAGTATTTTCAAGAATAGGTAGACATAGGGGCATTTCCATAATTTGTGAAAGTATATGGGTGGAAAAATACAAAATATTCTAGGAGGCTTCAAAAGAAATACTCAAATAGCTCTCCCCCTTACCTTCCTCTAGGTGATCAAGTGCACTTGCAATGAGAAGAACCACCACAAACATGCGAGGACTCGTACCACTGCCAAGTGTGCCATATATGGGCAAAGTTTAAACAGTAGGCCAGTTAGACTTGGGGCATGCACCTTGGCCATACGCATTTCTTACTCTTATTTCTTTTGTTGGTCAGTTTAGGCAAGGTTTCTTCGTAGAAAAGATGCTCAAGGGAAGCGACAACTATCAATTGATTTGTGAAGTTCTAGTTATGATCTGGCGCACAGTTGTTTGGGGAAGAATTGTGAATTATATTTTGCTAGAAAGGTAAGTTCTAAGCAAAATTTCCTTTATTGAACAATGCTATAAGAACACCCAGTGAGTATCTTTAGCCATTTCCAGTCTACTAGACATATGAATCTTACGAATGCGATAGCTTGGACAATGATCATTGTAGGCTACGTCCAACAGGGAAATGGCAATAAAGCAGTTCAACATTTTTCATTAGATGCAAAAATTTGAACCAAATAAGTTCAAGTTAGTAAATGATTTTGATGTGCGACTTCCATCAAATGAACCGCTGGCAATGTGAAATATGTGAAGGTTTTGAATAAGGGTCATTTGAGCCAAAATATTCTCTAATTGGAGACAATAGAACAACATGGAGTTTTGATCCATAAAATTATATTATAGCTACTAGACAACGTTGATTTTGGTTCCTAATTTTTTGCATCATAGTCATGACCTTAACTTCAAGAGTGAGTGGCAATTCCCTTGTTGATACGTATGCTATATCTGAGAGCTTATACATCTTGTTTTTTATCAACTATTAATGTCATATTATAGTATACACACATGATATTTGTATCAATAATGCCTTTGTTATATATCATCTTAACATCTTTAGCGAATATGAGGTAATATGAGGTGGAATGGTTGCAGGATATTGTGGAGCTATTATCGCAATGTTAGGAGCTAATGTATGGATTTGGATTTTTGCAGAAGGGTCACTACGACATGAAGTATTTGAGAAATCGAATGCATTATCTCACAATGCATCAAATGCTGAAATATTTGAAATGATTCTTTACTGCTAGTTTTTATTTGCAGCTAACAACGCTTAGAACTTATGGCAAGCTTCAGATTCACAGGGTTAGGATTAAGGAATCTTTTGCCGCGACCATAATTTTTTTTGCAAAATAAATCTTGCAAAGGGGATTCGTACCTCTGCTTAAGGCCAATACAAAATAGGCGAGAACTACAAAATACCCTTATGTTTTGTCGAAATTCATGAGGCCCCAGCCCGTTCACGCGCCGCGTCGCCTGGTGGCGTCGTCGGGGCCTTTACAAGCCATAAAATTTTCAAAACAAATTTTATATAATACAAAAAACACAAATAATTCACTTGTTTAACCAGCTTCTCTTTAAGCAAGTCCAAATTTGTAGCATAGTTTTATGCTTTGATGAACGGTCCAGATTTGACCAGGATTAAAGGTGCAGATTACGATCCTCATCCCATTATTCTATTGCTCCTCATTTTCCCGCTTTACCTATTCTGCCTTGGCTGCGAACCTCCTTTGGCTAAAGTGGTGGCAAATCCGGCAGCGGCGCTCTGTAGCTGTTTCCAAGATGCGTGCCCAGTGTAATATTTCTTTGAATGCTTTGTCTTGCTTGCCAGGCTTAGGAATAAGATCTGGCTATGAGCCGAGGTTCGACGGCTTGAGGTTGTCTCCCAAAAATGCTGTTACAGAAACTGATATGTAAATGCTTGTGCAGGTGTTTGGAGGCAGCGGAATGGTTTGCATCGAACATGGAGGCGTCGACCAACATAAGGTTTGCATGTCTTAAGAGCACAGACATTTTGTTTTAAGATGAATCCGTCTGTAGCAATGTGCTTCGAATCACAGAAAAAAGGGTTGGGAGCAAACAGATTACAGATATATAAATCAAACAGAGCTTATAATGTTTTAAAGCTTAACTTCAAGGCTAGATGGGCCACCAGAACATAAAAAATAGAAAATAAATCCCTTGCTTCGGATTTGGGCCATGGATTCGTACAATCTTTACTCTACAAAATCTTTTTCTAGAGATCTTGCAGGGTTTTGGGTTTTGCAGGGTTTTGCTGCTATTATTATTTCTGGATTAATCCATGCAAAGGCTCTAATATTGTCACTTGTTCTCCTTGATGTCCAAAACTTTTTCTTCTATGTATAGCGACTTCCATACCTTAACACTAATCTTGCATGTAATGACATTGCAGGCAGTCAGGTGTGCATGGAAGGGTGCTATCTTCTGCAACATGGCTTAATTTGTAGATGCCTGCTGACAGCCCGTAGTCAAGTAAGGTCAAGTAAGGAACTAGTTTAGCTTTGTGAGTTGTTTTTTGTTATGCCTTTGTTCAGAACGATTTAGCTTTGTGAGTTGTTTACTTTGGGCTGTGTTAAAAATAGCATTTTGCAAATGCTTTTTATTGTTGACCAGGCTGCATGTGGGCTTGGAGATCTGGAAATGCGAGATGGAGAGGACCCTTCGCTAGATATTGATCAATCAGATTCTGGTAATTATTTATCTGGTAATTATTTAGCTGTGGTGGATTATGTAGAGGACATCTACAGCTTTTACAGGAAAGCAGAGGTATTCCTTTGCTGTTAACATTAAGTTAGCAAAATTCCTGCCTATCCTAACCTCAGCCATGCATATCAGATTCAGAGTTGTGTCTCACCAGATTATATGTCAAAACAACCTGACATAAACCACAAAATAAGAGCTATCCTAATAGATTGGCTGATTGAGGTATTTGCCTTTGCTCCCATGTTCCTAATTGAAGTCATGTTCTTTATAAGCCTGATTCAACAGAATGTGGAAGTAGAACATAGTTTTGGGGCCTGATTTGGTGTTTTGCAGACCCGATTTGAGGGTTTACAGGTTGTAGACATAGCAAGAGGTCGATGCAGTCGAGATAAGCTTGCAACTTTGTCTTTGGCGAGGCACAAAGACTGAGCAGAAGTTTCTGCCCTGTTCCAGCATGAAAAGAACTGGTACTCATCTATAAATAATATAAAGGTAATTTCCCCCCTTATTTCTTGCAAGTTGAACTTCAAATGTGAAGCCGAACTTCAAATGTGAAACTGACCATTTCCCCTGTTTTGAGCAGAGTTTGAGGTGAAGCTGCTAATCAAACATGAAAAAATAATCCCATGGTACTTTTAATAGAGAATCAAGTTCTGGCTATGGCGTCCATCTTCAATTAAAAAGCGATATAAAGGTCAGGTCTGCATTGCTAGAATTATAAACTCATTAAATTGTTTAAATACTTGCATCCTAGAGGGCCGTTTTTGGAAACTTGAAAGGTCATTACTTTCTTTCTGGAAGTGCTTTATTTCTCTCTCTCGCATGCAAGAGGTCAGTACGAGAGTATTGCAAGGTGGTCACTTTCCTCCTATACTAGATGTTTACGTTTTGCTTTTTTGTAGATGTTAAATCTGAATTAGTTTTCCACATATTTCCGGAAATAAATTTATCATTGTTTATGAGTTTTGGAAATGGTTGGGGTTCAAATCCCCTTGCTCCCTAATATTTTGTTGCTATTGAGGAAAACAAGATACAGTGAATTAGTAGTAAAAAGTACTACTATACATAATAAACCATACACGGTCCTTAATAGTTTTAGTCTTCTATACTTGAAAATGCTTCAAACAACAGACCATTACTTGTATGCATAAGAAACCATCCACGGTCCTTAATAGTCTTATACTTGAAAACTGGAAATGCTTCAAACAACATACCATTACTGATTTATAAATGAGAACCATATAGCTAATGCATAACAAAATCGTGCACATATAGAACAAACACATGTGCTTTACCATGACATTTAGCCATGTAGTTTACTACAATAGCCAACCACATTATAAAATCACAATAGCCAACCACATTATAAAATCACCCGAAACTAGCACTACATTAAACCACATCCACAACCATAATGTTATACCACATGGACAAACCGTACACTTAAACACTATAAGTATACCACATTCAATTACCAATATGTAATACCACTGACAAACTCTACAAAACGACCATCTGCAATTACCATGCCATAATACCACCCTCACAAACCTAACAAGAGAACCCATTAGTTTTGCCACATATGGTTTTTAATGATATCAACCCACAAACACCCATTGATTTTATAGAATGGTTTTCTAGTCATAACCAAGGAAAAAACCATGTAGTTTTTTAATTTTGGGTGCCTTGTGGACGGCTCTGTACGTTGACCGGGACTTGACCCCAGCATAGCAAGAGACCCGAAGGCGTGAGCTGGCCAAAGTCGTGGGCTACCGCCGCAGACATGGAGGGGCCGGGGCTGGTCCTGGGAAGGATGCGGGGAATTCAGCAGCCAAACAGGGGATCACGAGCACTCCGCCCCTCGAGTCCCTCTAAGGGAGCCCCGGCCGCGCGGGCATCCACATCTTCCGCTCCCCAGGACCACCACTACCACCGGTCCCCGAAGTGGCGATGCATGCCATTAAATAGGGATCGTGCCTCGGCGTGGTATCCGGAATTGCCGCGGGCTTTCCATGGCGAAGGGGGGCGATCTCAATTCGTCGCCATGGACATGGACCTTATCTTCCTCATGGAAACATGGGAACATGCGGGTCACTGAGCTACGATTTGCCGGGATACCGGCTACTCCGTCTTCAATGAGTGCAGGGAAACGAGGACACGGAGGAATTTGCGTGTTACTACCAGGCGACCTTGGCCCAATCGGTCTCCACATTGCAAGGCGCATGGCAGAACAACAGATGTGGGTAGTGCAGTGCGAGAACAACGATGGCAGACCCCCTCTCTTTGTGGCTTGCTACTTCCCCACATGCCGAGAGCAACTTTTACCACATGCACTTGGATGTGGACAGCAGAGCCCTATATTGATCTATATGATGACATACGCCAGTCATGCACAATTGGGCAAGGTCATGTTGCTTGGAGATTTCAATGCGGCGCACGTGGGCGCAGAGCGGTATCCCAAAATTCGCACCTCTAGGCGAGGATGTGTTGCAAATGGACCCCGCAGAGATGATTTGGCCAAAGGGCGTCGGATGACGACCGGTGACACGGTATATGCCGGCACCGCTTTATTCTTTGGCAATATCTTTGACCGGTCATTTGCAATGGGTCGGGCGCGCTGGTCGTCCTCCGCCGCCTTCACTTGTAGACGGGGAGAACCGTGGGGCGGCACCGGTGTGGTGGATTACGTGCTAGCGGATGAGCAATGCCTACACTTGATCACTCGATTCGGTGTCCGGGGAGTGGTCGGACGGGGAAGTAGACTCCGACCATCAAAGACTGTTCTTGCGAGATAGATTGGCAAGCCAACCGAGCACCCATTGCCCCAACACCCCATGTACCACGGTTCGCGTCGAACTATGATCATGCGGCGGTCTATGCGAGGATGCTTGAGCATGAGCTGCGGGAGGTTTGCAACTCCCCACACTTCAACAAATAGACGGCCCGGTGACCGGCTCGCGCCGAGGGTAGGGGCATGATGCTTTGGGAGAGGTCGCTCCCGACGATCCACGGGGGCTGCAACCACATTCCCCGCAATCATCGGGTTCGATGGATCTAATGCCGGGAGCTGAAACGATGGCTCCGCCAAGCTTGGACCCACCATTAAGCCAGCAGGCCGTCCCGAGTCATCTGGCTCCTTCCTCAAGACCAAGAAAGCCGGGTACCTTGCGAAGCACCGCCATGATGATGTTTGGTCTTCTAGACCGCCACCCTAGGGCCTTACGGAGAAGGTCTTGAGTAAGCAGAGGGATGGAGAAGTGCGGGCTCTCACGTGGTGTAGGCTTCCGCCCCGGCATTCTACTATTGACCATATCTTCACTCTGCGAACACTCATAGAGGATAGCGGAATCGGCCTTGAGAATCATCTTGTTGCTTTGTGGATTTACATAAAGGCTTTGACCACAGTGCCTCGGGGATAAGTTGTGGGACCAGATTGAGGCGACTAGGGACCCCGTCGACTTGCGAGAATGCTATATCTGAGACTATCACGAGGCTTGCTCGGTCGTCTCACCTTGTCGGGGGAGCCGTTGTTAGTAGCATTGGGGTGCGCCCGGGGGCTGCCCTCTATCCCCGGCGCTCTTCGGCTTGTACATTGACCAGCTAGAAGAATGGCTAGGCCGAAACCCGAGGAGGCTCGATTGATGCACCACATAATCCGGCAACTCATATATGCCGATGATGTTGACTGCTGCATATACCCGGAGGACATGCAACGCCACCGGATGCTTTGGACACTTTTTACGCCAATTCAACGACATGAGAGTTAACTTGGCCAAGACAAGGGTGCTTCTTTGGTCCCCATCATCCCGGCACCCACGCCTTCCCTCATTCACTTACCAGGGGCAGGTAGTGGAGGTGGGTTAAAGCATGCAATAGCGTCTCAATTAGTTTGTCCCCCCCCCCAAAATAGTTGAAGCGTGGGTCGTCCCAACTAACTTCTTTTGCCACGTAGAACATTTTGAAAATTCACCTGCAAGAACCTCGGGCCAAAGATTCTATCCCGCTCGGTGGTATCAGAGTAGGTCTCGAAGCTTGTACTAGAGGATGATCCCATGAATCAAGACTTACTGATGCGGCCATGCCAAAATCGTGAACCTAATAAGTAAGTGAAAAACTTCTCAAATTCTTTTACAAAATTTCTTGCAAAGCAATGAAATGGAAGCTCCCTTGTTAACGAATTGGAGCAACAGAAGATTTCAAGCCGCTTTCTTATTGCTTAGTTGGATAAACTAGATAAACTTAGAGCATCTTTTTTTTTCAGATTGAGACCACCTTGTTGAAGCCATCCCACAAGGCCAAAGATATCAGTAAGCATCAATCCTTTCTCTTCATCTTCATAGTTAAACATGGGAGATGAGGATGCAAGCAAGTCAAAGGGGAGAAAGAAGAGAACAGCAGAGCAAGAGACCTTAAAAAAGAGAAGACAGAGGAAGCGTAGAAATGAGGAAAAACATGCTATTATGCAAGAATGTTCCAATGCCGGTCAGAGCAACACTAAAAAGCATAGAGCCTTGGCTAATATTGTCTCGTCATTTATGAAGAATACTTCCGAAATGGACACTGAAACGAAGAAAGAAATTTTGAGTGACTTCATAAAGGAAAAAGAAATCAAAGAATTTCTTAGTGATGAATTCAAGAATATGGGAGTTAAGAATCATTTGATTGGCAATATTAGAAAAAGCATTCAATCAATAAAAGCTTCTACAAGCATAGATTCCATGGCTGCAAAGAAAAATGTACTTGCAATGGCTATTGGCAAGGATTTGCTGAGTCAAATTGTTAGTAAGAGAAGTTTGGGAAAAGTTTTGGGAGTCCATCCAGAAATATTAAAATGGCAAGGAATAGGCGTGAACAAATAGATATTGATAAAGGTGGATGGGTCTTTTACAAGCGATCCGAAGGTTTGATTCAATTGGAGATGATGTTATTGAGCTGATTCGGGAGTTTTGGGATGCAAATACAAGGGTCTCGCCTAATCACGAAGGATGTGAGATATAAAAGATTGGCAAAGAATATTAAACAAGAACATGCCACTCACTATTTGGAGGACACCTGGGTAATTCCCCTTCTCATTCTTTGAAGGAACTAAAATTATGGTTGGTAAGGTATTGTTAGTTGTGAATTGAGTTAGTGCTAGACAATGGTTCTGATCAAGTTAGTTAAAGTTACGAAGTTCTGATAAGTTAGTTCTAGTTGCGATTTGCGAGTTTATAGCGAGGGTCGGAGTTAGTTAAAGTTGCGAGTCATGGCTAGTAGTCGAGGTTCTGATTATAGTTCTGATTAGTTAAAGTTGTAGGTTCTGATCAATTAGTTCAAGTTCGAGGTTCTGATCAGTTTCAGTTGCGATCACAGGAGTTCTAGTTGCGAGTTCAAGTTGCGAGTTCAAGTTCGAGTTGCGATTCTGCGATTCGGAGATTCTGATCGAAATGGTCGGTCGAGATCACAGTTATAGTTAGAGGTGGAAGTTGTAGGTGATAGATGTAGAGACAATAACAGTTATAAGTAGATGCTAATAGTTTTAGTTGCTGTATCAATTCAGTCTTAGTCTTCAAACTTGAGCATCTTTGTCCACTAGTTATAGCTTTAATTAGGTTTTTCATTTGTGAGGTCTTTGTTGTATCGAACATATGGTTATGTAAGCTCACTACTCTTCTTGTTGCAAATGAGTCGAGCTGTTTCTTAAGTTCAAAGAGCAATATCGAGGAGGTGCAGATCCAAAAAGAGCTTTTGAGAAATTAAAGCCATGGTATGTCATGAAGTTGAAGCAATTCAACTCTTGTTGTTGCATACATCATGTGAGGCTACAAATGCTTTTGGATGGTTTTAATAAATTGAGGAACCAGCATGTGAATCCGTGCAATTGTGCATGTGAAGTATGTGGAGCAGTAGAAGAAGAAGTTTGTTTCGCCAAGACAAAAAAGTATAAGACAACTACAGAGTTGTGGCAGTCTATTCTTTGCCCAAGAGAGGAAAATCAAGAATTTCATAAAAAAGATTGCATATCTACAGGCTTTGTAGCACTTGTGGTATCTCTCGGGTTGTCGATATGCCCACTAGAGTTATCAAATGAAGGATCTATTAGTTGGGAATCTTGGGATTATGAGGAAGGTGGTAAGGATAAGAAAGGAAACCCAAAGAAGGTTCTAAAAAGCTTATGGAGAGAGCCCGAACCACGAACTTTAATTCATAAATTGATTGAGAGGTTGGATAAATTTCCTTTGCATAGTTTAGGGCACAAGTGGCGTGCAAAGCGAGTTCAAGGAGTTGTTGGAAAATCTTCCTCCAGGTATTCTTGTATCGATAGTGGACTTTTTGCCGAGAATTTTTCTATCGATTCTTGAGAACCAAGTGCAATCGCATATTGGACTAGCATCTGATTACCATCTTGGTGCATATTACGTACTTTGTAGACCCTATGTAGGGGATGTGATCAAAGACACTCATTATTATATATCGATGATACAAAGCCACGATACACTTTGTTTGTTCAGCATGCATTTATGATGCATTATGAGTTTATGAAACAACAAGGTATAGATCGGATAAGCTTTGGGTCTTTTTCGATGATGGAGCAAACATCACGGTTCAAAGCGGCAAGACCCTTCTACTTTGTTGGAAGGTATCACGGTTGCCACAAAAATTGAGATGATGTGGAATTTTTTGGCTCAAACCATGGGAAGGGAGAGCATGATGGCAAAGCCTTGAGAATTAAAAGCGGTGGCTTAGGGAATTGATGAAGAGAGTACAGTCCATAAAAATTGAAAATGCGGTGATATAGTTAAAGTAGCGGGGATGGTTTTTAGTCTAGTGCTCCATCTTCTAGTTTGAAAAAAAAAAGTGAGAAGATGGTTTTGGGAAGTGGTGGGGGTGAACAGGGAACAACCTTTGGGCAGCAGAATCTTGTGGAGGACACAAGGAACATTCATTCGTTCATGCATTCAATTTAGAATGCCCCACGCAATTGCACGTAAGGCGTTTGTCTTGCTTTTGTGCAAATTGCTTTGATCTGAGAATGGGAAAAATGCATGAACAAAGAATATGTAGGCGATTGGGAGCTTGTGATTATTCAACCAAGCAATGTTCTCATTGATGAATATGAGGAACGTAAATCTCAAAGAACAAGATTCTCCGAGCTATCTCTTGTTCTAAAAGATAGCATAGGAGTAGGCGACAATTTTCTTCATTCTTTGCTCCAAAATATAATGAAAGGGAGCACTATTTTGGTTGGTGTGTTGTACAAAGACAGAGTATGTTGTTAAGGAAGACTTTGAGGTAAATGGGCAAATATTTTATGCAGGAGAGGAGCTTCTTGAAGGTATTTATTATAAAAAGGCACCAAGATCACGTTCAAGCTATATCTATTGTTCAGACGAGCCAAAAGCCATAGTCTACACAAGTCAAGTTTGTGCAATTAAATTGGTCATGCCACAGGCAAAACATCGATTGAAGGGAAACCAGGTTGTATACACACTTAGTGAAGCTGATAGTGAGAAGATTTTAGACAATCTCCCCGATGTTCTATCTGATGATGAAGACTAGGTATCTGACTCTATCAGATTTGTCTTTTTTTTGGCTATGTATCATATTTCTGATTTATCAGATTTATCAGATTGTACGGATTATCAATAAAGTCTTTGTCAATTGCATGTTATTTTGGAAGAGTAAACTGGAATTTTAAATGCATGGTTCTGTTTAGGAGTTTAGGCTTGGAGAATGTAAACCTGTGTAAACCTGTATAAACCTGTTATGTCAGATTATCAGAAGTTGTACTAGACTTGCCAAGATCATCTGATTTGCTTGGAGACTGTAAACATCTATAAACCTGTTATGTCAGATTATCAGAGGTTGTACTAGACTTGCCAGGACTTGTAGCAGAATTAGAGTTAGATCAGGAAATCAGTATACTTAGGAATTAAATATTCATCACAAAAACATTCGACATACTCTGTCACAAATTTAACATTAACTTACACTTAACATTAACATATTAACTTAAGATTAACATATTACCCTAAATAACTAGACCTCAAAAAAAAAACTTCACATGGACTGCTTACATGGACTGCCACATGGGCTACTGAGATGCCATGCCACATGGACTGCTTACATGGACCGCCACTTCGACTAGGATGACTAGGATGTGGTGATGATGACTAGGATGGCATAACACGTGTTTGATGACTTGGCTCATTGAATGCTGACATGGATCACTTGGATACGCCACATGGACTACTTACATGGACCGCCACTTGGACTGGCACATGATGACAATATGTGGGGGTGATGACTAGGATGGCATAACACGTGTTTGATGACTTGGCTCATTGAATGCTGACATGGACTGTCACTTGGACTGCCACATGGATTAACAAGTTAACTCAACAAGTTGTAAGTTAACTTAATTAAGTTAACCTAATAAATTAACATATTAACCTTAATAACTAGCGATAAAAAAAAAAAACTTTTACTTGTCCACATATACTTCCAAATGCACATGGACTCCACATGGACTGCTTACATGGACTGCCACATGGGCTACTGAGATGCCATGCCACATGGACTGCTTACATGGACCGCCACTTCGACTAGGATGACTAGGATGTGGTGATGATGACTAGGATGGCATAACACGTGTTTGATGACTTGGCTCATTGAATGCTGACATGGACTGTCACTTGGACTGCCACATGGACTACTTACATGGACCGCGACTTGGACTGGCACATGATGACAATATGTGGGGGTGATGACTAGGATGGCATAACACGTGTTTGATGACTTGGCTCATTGAATCTTGACACATGGATATCACTTGGACTGCCACATGGACTACTTACATGGACCGCCACTTGGACTGGCGCATGATGACAATATGTATGACTAGGATGGCATAACACGTGTTTGATTGCCACATGATGATGACTTGGCACTTGGACTGCCACATGGACTAACAAGTTAACTTAACAAGTTGTAAGTTAACTTATTTAAGTTAACTTATAAACTTACAACATTAACATTAACTTGTACTAAACATTAACATATTAACTTAACATTAACATATTAACCTAAACATCTAGCCCAAAAAAAAAAAAAAAAAAAACAAATACTTGTCCACATGGCATCACGTGTATGATGACATGGCATGATGATGTGGCACATGCATTTTGATAGATACACAAATTTTCTTCAAACAAATAATATGGCATATTAGAATTATGGGCACATTAGAATTATGGCATATTAGCATATTAGAATATGGGCAAGAATATCTTAGGGATATTTAGATCTAGGCTATGAAACCAAAAATTATTAAATCTATGTTAATGTACTATTATTGCATGGCTAGGGGGCCTCGGGCTTCGAGCCCTGCATGCAACATTATGACCATAATTGGCCCTTTGATTGGACGCTTCAAACTCCAGACTATAAGAGAAGTTGTCCAGACTCGGGCATTCCTTCATACCGCAAGCTCCCTTCCTCGAGATTTCCTATCTTCCTATCTTCCTATCTTCATGGCGGGCTTAAATATCTTGCCAAAAGCCCGGACTTGAGGAAGAGTCCTCTTCTTCCTCACATCCAGGGCATGGAAATATTTGTTGTTGCAAAATTCTACGCCACGGAGGTGGTTCATTGCCGAGGAACAAGGAGCCAAAGTCTCGGATCAAGTTCGAAGTGGGTCGATCGTGTTTGTCCCCACCAAGAAGGCGTCTGTATTCTAAACTGAATATGGAAGCTCTAAGGGATTCTCCTTCTTGTTGAACTGAAAATGCCCCCACCAGATTACTTCTAAAAGCTGAAAACCCTATGAGTCTTACGAGTACTTAGTTTTTATGTTATTTTATGTTACATCGGATATTAAGGATGCACGAGAAATCAGTTTTTTAAAAGGCGAAGTTTTTTTTGTGGAAAGGCCGAAGTTTTCTGTTGCATGTCTTCTGTGAACATGCTTTACTGTTAATATGACACTATAATACAGTTTCTTTGATGGTAATATGACCGAATATGACATGCTGTACTGTTAATATGACAAGGTAATATGAAATACAGTTTTTGGTTTTATCTGAAATACAAGGTTTATGTAACATTGTAAATTTTCTAGTTTTAACTGAAATACAAGGTTTAGGTAACACTGAAACTCGTTAACAGACCATTTCAAAAGCATTTCAAACAAACCATTTGGAAGATAAGAACCATTTCACAAACCATTTCAAAAGCACTTCAAACAATTCATTGCAAACTAAACTACCTGCAAACTAAACCATTGCAAACAAAAGCAATGCAAACTAAATCATTGAATAAACTATCGAATAAACTAGACCTGTGCAAACTAAACCATTGCTAAGTAAACCATTGCAAACTAAACCATTGCTAACTAAACCTGTGCAAACTAAACCTTTGCAAACTAAACCATTACACGTTTAGGCTAAAGAAACCTAAGCAAAACAATTGAACCTCTTGAACAGTAGATCAAGATAGATCAAGGTCATGTTAGAAATCTGAAGCCTTGTGTCACCAACGTGTACCATTAACACAACAGAATGCTTCACTTAGTGAAAAGTTTCATGTTTGCAGAATGTAAAGCCTGCAATCCATTTCCAAAATACTCCATAGACATGTGTATCCCAAAGAACCCAAAGAACATGAAGGCTTATACACAACTTATCAAAGAACTCCCTCAAGGCATGTATTTTATTAATTCAACACAAGAGCCAAGACTTGGTCACTTATCTTGTGTGAGAAAATACAGCAACAGTTACAATGATACAATTTCACTAAACAAAAGCATATTGATGTCAACGATATCTGTATTTCTTGAGAGTATCAATGGCTTTCTTCGAAACCTTATCCAGAAAGTTAGTTAATGGATTGGCTTGAAGATACACTTCCACATTCTCAGCTTCTAACAGTAGTTCAAGCCATGGTCTTAGATGTTCGAATAGGAAGTCACCATCTCTTCTGGATGGTTGATAAGTATTAGGGCATACCATTGTATGTGGACTGTTTTTAAAACCACGGTACGCCATATCATCGACTAGCAATGTATTTTTGTCCATCCAACCTCCCTTTATTTCAGAATAAACTTTGCTCAACTCCTTCAACAAGACAGGTTTCCTTTCAACTTTGAATGCCGTATTTGTGCACTTAGCTGAAGACCATGTAAACTGTAATTTTTCTCGAACAGCTCTTTCAAACATTTGATTCAGAATAAGATTAGTTGCAGTGCTGCTCAATGTTGTCCAAATGGCAATCTGGAAGTGCTCCATGCACCACTCTAGAAGCTCCTTGGCTCTGGGGCGCAATACAGCTATCTTTGTGTGATTAAGGTGCTTAAGTTCTGCACCATCCATGACACAACTTGGCAATGGCTCTGTATTTTCAAATAGCTTCATCAACACTCCATCTAGCTCAAAAATCAGAAGCTTTTTATGCGACTTTATCCTTTTGGTACATGGGGACTTGGAAGGACTGCCAAAAACTTCACCGCGTTTACTTTTCCTCGTTGCAGCAATTAAAGCCCTTTTATTTCCTGGAAGACAATGCTTTCAAATAAACAAAAATAATCACTTCATACAAAAAAAATAAAGAATTACCAGGTGAAACAGATTCTTCAGATTGTGATCGATGAGATGTCTCTTTCTTTGTCTTCACAATTGGACTACATGATGAAATTGGAAGACTCTGATGGATTTCAATGGCCTTATTATCCTCTGCTACACCATCAAACTTTGATTGAGACAAAGTAGCCTTCCCATTGTCAAGAAGCGGATTCCCCACATTCAGTTTCTTTCCAAAAGGTGATGAAGCGGTGTCACTCATATCTTTCCCATCTTGCAGTCTCTTTAACCCTACAAGCATTACAAAAATTGATAATATGTAATAACAAATATTTTCCCTCTGCAGTAGAAAGCATGTATTACCCGGCGAAATCATAAATTAGTCTTTGGCTCATTCTCTTCATGAAAAATTAATTCTTTGTTGTTACCTTCAACTTCTACAGTAGTACCTATCTTTGATGAGTGGCCTTGAATAGCTGGATCATACATAAATAAAAAAAATAACATTGTCATGAGTGGCCTTGAATATCTAGATCATACATAAATTAAAAAACTAGCAATCAAAAGACATGAATCTTGGAATGTAGGAACCAACAATCATTACTAGCAATCTAGGAATGACTTCACTTACCATCATTGTTGTCAATTTCTTCGTCTTCAGAAACATCATTGATCACATGCACATCCTCGGTAGTTGTTAAAGCTCTGCTCAAACGTCTAGGCACAAGCTTATGCTCTTTGATAAATGATAAGGATGCTGGAGTGGAGCCAATGCCTTTTGAAGGCAAATTTTCTGTTCCAATATCAAACCAGCAATCATTAAAAACATACTAAATGAAGATGAAAAAAAAAATGCATATAGACCAACCATTCGAATATGCTATCATATTAATCTTGGTCCGATGATGCTTCTTTAAACCAAGAAAAAACAACCAATTGTCTGACATGCTATGTCCACAACCGCTATCGCAACACATCGTAGTGCCACTACACAAGAAAAACTATGTTAGATAATCCTACAAATTTAAAAAATTATAGATGGGAAGATGCTACCTGAAATGCGCTAGGCAGCATGTGACATGATATGCATGCTTGCACTCAACAATTATGACTGGTAGAAGCATCTCACTAGTATTGAGTGATCTTTCACAAAATGGGCATGTTTCCTTCAAATTGATTGAATATTCATTTCTGCTAGCACCAAGAACAAGCGTTTGTGGCAAAGAGGGACTTAAGCGAAAATGGTCGGCACACATAATTTGGCGGCTGCCAAAAAGCCTCGAAGGCGGGGCCTCAAGTTGTTCAAGCGCCCAGCTCGCATCTCTACAAATTTCGGAGATTGACAAGTCTTTTGATGCTTGACTCAAAGCTAAGCGCACCTCTTCAAGTTCCACGATTTGAAGGTCAATGACCGCCTCAACACCTTCCTTTCTTTGCACTTGATAGCCGTGTTATCAAATCACGATACTTTTATTTCGGTGGTCAAAGCGAACTGTTTAACTTCTAGATCTTTCATATTTTCTCTTATGTCAAAGCACTTATCATCATGCGATTTGCGGTTCAAGTGTCGTTTTGTGACATCATGTTTCGCATTTGCAATCCATTCCTTCAAGATCCTTGACATTTCTATAATGCAAGAAGATAATTAGATTAAAAACATAACTTAGACGGAATGGACCGACTTAGGCTGAATTTAGACTTAGGCAGGACTTAGACAGTGACTTAGATCTTGATTTAGGCCCGACTTAGACTTACACTAACTTAGACTAAGACATACTTAGACGGACTTACACTTAGACTTAGATAGACTTAGGACCGACTTAGACTTAGGCAGAATTAGACTAGACCTGACTTAGACTTGGGCGGACTTAGGCGTAATTAGGCTGACTCGGACTAAAAGGCGGACTTAGGCAGTTAGACCGACTTAGACTTACAACAGACTTGCAATGAATTAGACTAATTTAGACTTACAGACTTAGAGTTAGACAGACTTAGACTTAGATTAAGACTTAATTAGACTTACACTTAAAATCAGACTAAGAATTACTATGACAATGGAGGTAATAGAATAAATGAATATAAAAACTAGAGTTGAATAATACACGATTTTTACATTTGCATAATTGGCATCATTTGTCACGTTGGAGCTACCAAGGTTTTGTGAAGTTAACTTGTGAGGAACCCCGGTGCGATGTCGGAGACAAACCTTTGGAGGAGCGTTCACCGTGCCACTTTCTAGCTCATCATCCACATTGTTTGCAAGTGCTCTACTTTTGAAGCTGATTTTGCATGCTCATAGAAGCTCATCCAGTCTATTTCACGCCCATTACAATGTAACAGAAATGCCATTGCCACTGCTTGGGGTACCTGCCCTCCTAAAACCTTGGTTCGATCATGTATTTTTTTGTATAATGACAAGAATTCTTCCTTCTTGTTTTCCTTTAATAATTTGAACCTGTAACAAGCCTTTCCATTTACCTTCGGACCCCACATCTTCCGCATCTCATTATCATCAACATGCCTTTCCGATCTATACAACTCTTTATAGGTAAAGCCTTTGTCACTCAAATCGGGAATCGCATGATTTGGAACCGCTTCCATGAGATCACAAGGCGATGATTTTGTTAATGCAACTTTACATTAGATTTACGACATCATAAAATACAATTGCAATATAAGGACAAAAGAAATACTATGGTCTAAGAGGTGCATCTATTGCCTATCTATAAAAGACTCCATCTATTGCCTATCACAACAAATTATCAAAACCCGACTGTCTCTCCCCTCGGAAATCAGCATCACAACCTTAAGGGATCAGGGCTTACCATGATTAAAGTCTTACATCTATCACATAAAATCTAAAGGAAGAAATAAAAATATAGGAAGTTTTATAATGATGCCATTTTGTGGATTACTTTCCCATTCTAAATTCCCGTTCTTCTTAGTATTGCATCTTCAACAAAGAATGAAACTACACCAGAACATACATGATGGCAAAACAGAAAAATTGAGATGAGTACATATTTTTCTTCAAGTATTTGATTCGATTGGAGAGCTAGAGGCGAAATGTTCAATATATAACATAACATTATAACATGAAATACAATGGCAATATAAGAAGGACAAATAACAAGAAATATTAATTGGTCTAAAGGTTCTGTTGAGAAGCATGGAGATGTATGCAAACATTGCAAAAGCAAGAAATCAAAATGGTAGAGTAGAGCTAACAAAAGGTCATATAAATTCAGAGCAAATATACCTGCAAATAAAGGAATTAATTCAGAGCTTTATACGATGCCATTTTGCCATGGCGACAGAGAAACCTGAGAAGCGTGCATACCTTGCAACAAAGTACAGTTATGAAGAGAGCTAAAAAGACCGAAATGAGGTAAACCGCGGCAAGTGGAGGAGAGCTAGAGAGTCGGAAGGAAAATTCCCTCCCATTCTCGTTTCTTGCTATTTCCTCCCGAACCCGAATCCCGTTTTCCCCCTTAATTTTCGCAAAATTCAAAATACAACCTAACAAACCCACTACGCTTTTAACTATTTTTGTAGTTAGAAATTGAATTTTTGAGACACTATATTGTGCTTTGACCCGTGTGGCTCGGTCTTATAAGTATTTGGGCATTGAGTTTGCTACTACCACACACTTTGGGATGCATCCATCGTTACGGGTCACTACAGTGGAAAGCCTCAGATGCAATGCAAAAAACAATCACAAGGCGTAGTCAGATGCATGGGGTCACCGAGGCACACTTGTTCGTGGCCTTGGTTGAACCGGTCCTCCTCTATGGGGCGGTGTGGGGGGCCGGTGATATCCCTCACCACTTGGAGCGATCTAGAGCGGTGCATGAAGGCCTTCTTGGCCGGGCACCGGGAGTGAAATCCACGGTCCCATATCGATCTTGCTCCGAGGCGGACTTCCTTCCATTCTGAGGGTCGCTACCGAACGTCACATTATTTACTTCGAGGAAGGTGGTGGCTATGGATGAAGCCCGGCTGCCCAACCTTGCTTTGGCGTGGCGATGGGCCCGCCGGCGACTCAAAGCTTCTTTGGAAAGACAAGCAAGCCCGGTGGTTCTCGCTATGGAATGTGCGGGCACACGGATGTGGACCGGTGCATACAGAAGGAACGCTACCGCCTTGAAGCAAGATACTTGGATGCTTGCTTCATGGCCAAGCTTTGGGATGCAGAGGCCCTGGCCACATGTCAAGGTGGCAAATTATCGACGGCGAGTTAATCCCATGCTCACGAGGGGCCCACACCACTACTGCGCACCCATCTACCCATGAAAAAGCGGGGGTGATTGCTTCCATTCGCCGACAGTGCACACCACCTCCGCGTGAGACAGGGAGATGGATTCGAGCCGCTGCGTGAGGGCGAGTCCTGTCCGTCTTGCCAACGAGGCGCCATTGAGGATGAAAGTCACGCCTCCGGGCTGTCCGCGATGCGAGCATATCCGGGGCTCGGTATGCTCGGTTAGTTGTGCCCCATCGGGGCCTTGCATGAGCTCTTGAGCACGACCTCTGAGAGGCTTGTTGGGATCGTACCTCAGGGAGGTAATGGATACGCGGACTCGGTTATGCCCCCCGTCCGACATTAACCTGTTGTACTTGTGATTATGTATATAAGCGTGCAATATGTCAAAGATCCTTATTGCTACTAAGGTTTTTCCCGAAAACCCGCCGGGTGGGGGTTTTAATCCCGTAGTAATATCGCTGCACGCTCTCTCTTTGTACTTGGGTCCCATAGGCCAGTTGGTCTCCGTGGACGATAAAATCATATTCTATTCTATTCTATTCTATGGAAAAAATCTCGCGTATGTTCTCTAAAGAAAATGCCGGAGAAGAAGACTTCTGCTTAGAAACGTAGCCATGGCCATAGCCATTCCTCTGCCATAGACGTTCCTGGTCCTCTGCCATAGCCATTCACAAAAAGTTCACAAAAATCTGCCGGAAAATTTTTTCATATACGAAATTTTAACCAGCTTCAAATTTCGCCCTGTTTCAGCAGGTTTTTAAACAGCGAAATTTTATGTCGACGTAGTGTCGGGGTTTTTGGGCGCCGCCGCCTCCTCATTGCAGAGGCCCTCAAAAATGCATCAGCCAGAAACCCATTAGACAAGGTCGAATCAATGCTTTTTTGTCTATTTTTTCGGAGGGCCAGCACAGGGCTAGCCACCATTCATAAGAACAGGCATAGACAAGGGCATACAGAGACCCGGAGGCCATAGCCAAGCTTGTTTTGTGCATCTGGCTGCATAGACAAGGCCTGAATCGAAAGGAAAAATCAGTGACGAAATTCAAGAAACAAAATTGAAGGCCAGAAACTGCTATAGGTACAAAGATCTGCTCACGCGGGCTAAATCTGAAGCTGGTCAAAATTTCGTAAGGAATTTTAAGGGATTGAAAATTCCAGTCCCTTAAAATTACCTCTTCCATAATTTCAAGCAAATGGTTACTACGTTTATATTTTCAGGCGGTCAGGATTCCGCCTGAGAATTTTTCGGCCACCCCGCCAGCCTCGGCGGAGCACTGGCGGAAAATTCTCAGGCGGAATCCTTCCCCCCCTGAAAATTATCTAATACATACCTAGAGCACGGACAAATTAGCTTTCAGATGAACGTTTTCGTGGTGTACCCATTCTACTGCCCCACTAGGGGGCTCCATTTGGGGCCTGATCGGGGCACTGCAACAGGGCCATCTCCAATCTCAGTTCTGGAGGTCCTCATTCTTGCCTTCCGGCGGTTTGAACGCTATAGGAAGTTCGCTCTCTCTGAATGAAGATCTTACAACGTTTCAGGACACGCAATGTTGGTAGCTTCTCATCCATTCCAAAAACCTGTTTTGGTCCCCTTAAATAATCCGTTGGAGCATGGGTTTTGCACTATTGCGAATCAGAATTTGTTAGATTCTTATGGCTTGTGTAGAGCAGGCTTATGCCATGGCCACAATCCAAATTCTTCAGTGCGTTTGGATAACACGAGGATCAAGGTAAACAATATAACTTTTGTATTTTTTTCTTTGAATAATAGTCATCTCAGACAAAGATTTTCTCAGTTACAGACAAAACCCAAAACGCATACTGGTTCTAGACATGAGAGGCCTACCTGGGTCGATTCTAAAGTTAAAGGCGTGGTGGAAAATGGCAAGAAAAAGAAACGGATAAAAGGAGATAGTCCATGTGAACTTGACAAAGGCTCCTTAATCCCTCGTAATCTTCCTGGTCACTTGTTGAAAGAAAACAATATTTTGGAGATGCTAAGCATAGAGGAGGCCCTCTCTGTTTTGGACCAGGGGATCCTGCTACCTTCAATAGAAGACTTTATTTTGACCTTGCAGAAGTGCAGAAAGAAACAAAATCCAGCATATGCTAAGCGTGTGCATACACACATTTGTGATCATGGCCTTGAAGCTCACAGAGCTGTTGGAAACTATATTGTGCCAATGTTTGTGGAATGTGGAAATGCGTTTGATGCCCAGCAGGTTTTTGAGAGGCTGATTTATCACAATGAGCATTCCTGGACTTCTCTTATATTAGCATGCACCGAGTGTGGGCAATCGAAGTATGCCTTGAAACTCTACCAAAGAATGCAAATTGATGGTTCACATCCTGGTAGTCATACCTTTATGGCACTAGTGAAAGCATGTACTATGCTAAAGGATATAGAAAATGGACGGAAAATCCACAGAGATATCAAACACCTAGGCTTTGAGGAAAATCAATATGTTGGAAATGCTTTGGTGGACATGTATGCCAAATGTGGATTGCTTTTGGAAGCTCGAGCTGTCTTTGATGGACTGCCTGTTCGTGACGTCGTGTCATGGAGTGCACTAATGGCAGGATATGCTGAACATGGGCAAGGGCAGGAGGCATTAAAATGTTTTAAGCAAATGCAATTGAATGGCATCTCTCCAGATGCAGTTGCTTTTATCAATGTTTTGAAAGCTTGTGGCAGCATCGATGATGTATGCAATCTCTGCAAGTTACACATGGAAATAAAAAGAAGCGGGTTTGAAAGAAATCTAAATGTTGCTAGCACATTAGTGAGCATGTATTCCAGATGCGGTTTTCTTGAAGAGGCACAAAAAGTGTTCGATAAATTATCATTTCATGATGTTGTATCCTGGAATTCAATAATTACGGGATGTGTCGAAAATGGCCTTGGTCATAGAGCGCTGGTGTCTTTTGAACAGATGCGACTGGAAGGCATATCTCCAGATGCAATCACCTTCACTGGTGTTTTAAAAGCATGTGGCATCACTGGTTCTTTAGACAAGGGCCGTGAATTACATAAGGAGATCTTAAGAAAAGGGCTTGCAAGACATTTGCAGGTTGGAAGTACGTTGGTTGACATGTATGCTAAATGTGGATCATTTGTGGAGGCACGGAAAGTTTTTCAAAATCTCATACTTCGAGATGTTGTGTCATACACTGCATTAATTGCCAGCTATAGTGAACATGGACATGTCCAGGAAGCAGTCCAATGTTTTGAACAGATGCAGCAAGCAGGCATCTCACCAAATATTATCACTTATATCTCTATTTTGAAGGCTTGTGGCAGCATAGGAGCCATAGGTAAAGGTCGACAGGTACACACTATGATCAGACAAAGCGGGATTGATACGGAGCCTCTGGTTGGTAATGCTTTGGTGGACATGTATGCTACATGTGCCTCACTTGCAGAAGCAGAGGAAGTATTTGACAAGCTGCCAGTACGGGATGTCAGGTCATGGAAAGCACTTCTATCAGGTTATGTAGAAAATGGACTTGGAGGTGCAGCACTGAAGTGCTTTGAGCAGATGGTCTTACAAAATGTCTCTCCAGATGTTCCTACCCTTACCTGTGTTTTGAAAGCTTGTGGAAATATAGGAGCAATAGATGAAGGCAGAGGCATAAGAATAATAATTGAGAAACAAGGACTTGTAAAGGATCTTCATGTTGGAAGCAGTTTGATCAATATGTTTGTCAAATGTGGTGCCGTTTTAGATGCTCAGGATGTCTTTAACAATATGCCAAATCGGAACGTTGTGTTATGGAGTGCATTGATTGCTGGATACGCTGAGCATGGACTTACACAGGAGGCTCTACAATGTTTTGAACAAATGCAAATAGAGGGAGTCTCTCCAAATGAAATTACTTTTGCTTGTGTCTTGAATGCTTGTGGTAACATAGGAGCCATAGACAAGGGACGAGAATTACATAGGAAAGTCTCAGAATGTGGATTCCAGGAGGACCTTTATATTGGAAACACTTTAGTTGACATGTACTTCAAATGTGGTTCATTTATTGAGGCACAAAAGGTATTCGACAATCTTCCAATTCGAGATACTATATCATGGTCTGCAATGATAAAAGGATATGGCACTAATAATAAATGTGACATGGCTTTACAATGTTTTGAGGATATGCAGCAGCAAATGGTGAAGCCAAATGGCATTACATTTACTTCTCTTCTTAGTGCATGTAGTCATGCAAACCTGTTAGTGGAGGGATATGACTTTTTCAAGTTGATGATAGACAAATACAGTATTACACCATCAATCAAGCACTATACATGTATGGTTTTTCTTCTTGCACAATCAGGTTATTTATGTGAGGCAGAGAAGTTTCTTGAAACCAGAGTCTTTTCTCCCTCTGAGGAAACATGGGTTGCTTTGCTCAGTGCCTGTAAAACATATGGGGAAGTAGAGCTAGGAATGAAGTGCTTTAAGCAGCTACTTCACATGAATTTAAAAGATGCAAGTCCGTACATTCTCATGGCAAACATTTATGCTAACGCTGGCAGGTTGGATGATGCATATGAAATCGAGCTGCTGCGAAAGCATAACAGAGTTAAAAAGAAACCTGCATTGGCATTGATAGAGGTGGGATTAAAAGTGCACGAGTTCATGGTAGTTGATAACCGAAGCAGTGAAATGTCAATGCTAGAAATCTTATGTTCTAGATTGAAGGAAGAAGGGCATGTGCCGGAGCTAGATCTGGTTCTGAGACCCATTTCTGATGAGCAGAAAGAAATAGCATTATGCGGGCATGCAGAAAAACAGGCCATAGCCTTTGGGCTTCTAAATACAGCACCAGGTCAATCATTGCGTATAACAAAAAATTTGAGAATGTGTAATGACTGCCACAATGTAAGTAAGATTGTATCCAGGATTGAAAGACGGGAGATTATTGTTCGTGACACCCATTGTGTGCACCATTTCCAAGATGGTTTATGCTCTTGTGGTGATATGTTATGATGTGTCATTTGTAAACCACAGGACCTGCAAAATATATTGTTCAAATTCAACATATGCTCAGACAAGAGGTGCTCTGGCAAGGCAGCTATCTCCAAGTGCTTTTCTAACCATGTACATTGTGAAGGATCATGTGCTGTTTCAAACAACAACAGTGTGTGTGTTCACAAATGCTATGATGACATAATCAGGGGTTCGGTAGTTGCCATCACACCTTTGCTACTTCTGGATATCATTGGGAGGTATGAGCAAAACCGAATTATGAAAGGCTGGCGATAGTGAAGAAGAGGAGGACTAGAGGAAAAAGAACAGGAAGCAAGCTACTGTGCCTCCATCAGTTTCACATTGCAACACTTAGTCGGCTCAAAACCTCTCAATTTTGCATCTTCATTCCAGGTGCCTGTATTGAAATTGCTGTTGAAATTAATGAAGACTCCCAAGCTTACCATAGCATGTTTGTGAGGAAATGTTAGGGAAGTTCCTGAGATCAATGAATTGACCCTTAGACATTGTAATGTTTCCCCCCATTGACTCTACAGCATCATGCCAAGTGCCTTCTACCTCTCAAGTTTATTGCGAAATGCTGAATGCACCTGTTCAACTTCCTATCAGTCCCCATAAACTCCTTTAATCTTGTGGGACAACTTTACTGGAGTGCTGTAAAAAATTCTCCTGCACTGCAAAGCGATTGTGCAGACTTGTTTCTAGGATGTAAATTTAAAATTTTAAAAGCAAATATGGCTTAATGTGCAAGCCACATGAATTTTTAACTTTCTCATGTTGTCACAAATTTTTATCCATTATCCTAATGGACAGTATTCTTCGTCCTAAATTCCTGATAAAACATTATTCTTTATATGCAAAACTTCCAGCCTAGATCTGTTTTTACCTCAACTTGTACCTCTCGCCTTGCATTCAATCATATTATTTTAAAAGCAAATATGACTTGACGTGCAAGCCAATTGAATTTTTCAAGTCTGTAACAAAATTTCCTTAGTGGACAAGTCAGGAAGTATTCTCCCATAATGGAACTTTTTTTTGTACAAACTTCTAGTCTAAATCTGTTTTTACCTCAACAACTTGTACCTCTTGTCTTGCACTCAATCACATATAGTTGTATTAATGGAATTATAAGCAAGGGAGTATCAGGAACCGAGGAACTGTTCCCGATATATGAGAACTCAAGTCGACTGCCTTTTGGGAATGAAAAGTAACATTAGGGTATTTAACATTTAAAAAGCGCTGTTTTGAAATTAGCGGTAGAGCTGCTCACAAAGAGGTAGCGAGCAGGATTCCTCCATACCCTCTTTCACATCACATATGCTTGAGTATCATATCTGGCCATATGTGGACGACAGCAGGACATCATATTATCAGGCGCTGGTTAAATATAAGCGTTAGTCAATGAACCAAACAGAAATAAATTTTATGCATCAATACTTGATACCTGCTTCAACAATGAGGACATCTTTATGGGCGCCCATCCCATGTTTTTTCTCATGAAGTATAACTGGTAAAATTTGACGACCTTCAGTTTTGAAATCACTATCCAGCTTTGCCCTACAATAATTGAGGTTGCTTAATTTCAATCTGATCCGAAAATGAAAACGCAGCATGTCTTTTACCTTGCATAACCATAAGCGCACTTCATGCCAAGAAGGTGCCGTTTTCATCTGCACTTCATCTTCTGGTACGTACTGCATAAGAAGCAACATGCTACATCTTCAGCTTCAACAAACAAAGTAACGAGTGCTCTCCAGCTTCTACATTGTTATAAACTCTGCTTGCAGCAAGAAGGGACATCCACACCACGGCATCTGGTTCGAGTGGCATTGCTTCTATGAGATCTCGTGCCTCATATAGGCATCCCACATGAGCAAGGATGTCCACCATGCATGCATAATGATCTACTGCTGGTGTAATCCTATAGTCTTGACTCATTGAATGGAAAAAGTGGCATCCTCTATCCAGAAGGCATGAATGGCTACATGCAGAAAGAATTGAAATCCATGTAATTTCATCTGGTCTAAAGCCTTCCTGCAGCATTTCATTAAACAAACCAAATGGCTCTCTAGCCTCACCATGCTGAGTAGATCCCGCAATCATTGCATTCCACAATGCAATGTCCCGCTTTTGCACATTCTCAAATACCTGGCGGGCATCATTTAAGCTTCCACGTTTTGCATACATGTCAATTAAAGAATTGTCTATGGAACCAATAGAAGCATATCCTGCTTCCAAACTTTTTGCATGAATCCATTTTCCATGTGATACTCCCATGCATGCATTTAGAATGCTGATAAATGTAACCTGATTTGGCTTAATTCCTTCTTCCTGCATTTGCCTAAAAAGCCTAATGGCTTCTAAGCAATTTCCATGCTGGATATGTCCCCCTATCATAGCACTCCATGAGACTACATTTTGTGACGATATCTTGCCAAAAACTTGACAAGCATCTCCTATGCTTCCACACTTGGCATACATATCAACTAGAGTACTACTGATAAGCATATCTGACCCATATCCAACTTTCAAGATACTAGAGTGGACAAATTTTCCTAATCCAATAGTCGATGTATTGCCATTATATATGCTTAGGATGCTTAGGTATGTTATCTGATCTGCTTCAACATGTTCCACTTGCATTTGCTCGAAAAGCTTCATAGCGACAGTTCCCTTCCCTTGCTGCAGAAATGTTGATATCATTGAAGTCCATGTAAATGTATTTCGGGAAGGCATCCTTTGAAATGCATGGAAGGCATCATCTACACTACCACATTTCACATACATGTCCAGGAGTGTTCTAGAGACATTTGTATCTAGCTCCTGGCATGTTTTTACAGTATAGGCATGGACACGCTTGCCGTGTTCCAACATTCCTACATTTCCACATACACTAAGAACACTGACAAACGTGAATGCATCAAATGTCAAGCATGCTTGTTGCATCCTTCCAAAAAGTTCTATTGTCTTTATAAAATTCCCTGAGTGCGCATATCCTGCAATAATTGTATTCCATGAGATGGTATTCCATAAAGGCATTCTTTCAAACACATTTAGTGCAAACTCAATGTCCCAACACTTCGCATACATATCAGTGAGACTATTGCCAATAAAAGTGTGCAGGTCAAACCCAGATTGAAGAATATTTGCATGCATCCACTTTCCTTGTGCATGAGCCAACAACCTAATACATGCACAAAGGACGCCAACGCAGGTAATTTCATTTGCTTTTATGCCATGCTGACACATTTGCTTAAAAAGAACCAAAGCCTCATGGCCATCATCTTTGTTGGCATATCCTGCAACCATTGCATTCCAAGACACAATGTTCCATGTTAACATTCTGTCAAAGACTTGTTGGGCACACTCCATGATGCCACACTTGGCATACATGTCTATAAGGGTACTGGAAACAAAAATATCCGACTGACAACCTGCCCTTAGAATGTCAGCGTGAATATGCTTACCATACTCCAAAAATGCATTGCTGATGGCACAAGCATTTAGAGCGCTAACAAAAGTCACTCGAGTTGGCATCACACCTTCTTGCTTCATTTGATGGAAAAGTTCCAGGGCCTTCCTACCATCTCCACTGTGTGCATATGCTGTAATTAAAGAAGTCCACGTGAACACATTTGCCAAGGTAATAATCTCAAACACTTTCAGGGCATCTATTATGCTACCACATTTCGCATACATATTGATAAGTGTGTTATTCAAAAAAATGCTTGGCTCCAACCTGCGTCTGATAACCTGAACATGCACAAGCTTTCCTCTTGCCAGGTCTTCCATAGTGATGCAGCATTGCAAGATGCATGCCGAAATATCAAAAAACAATTCAAAGTTTTGCTGATTTACAGACCCCAAGATGTGCAATACCTCCATATATCTTCCTTCTTTACACATCGCCTTTACAGTCAAAGAATCAGTTCTATCCATTCTCATGCTGTTGATCTGGACCTTGTAAGATCTGACGTTCCATATGCAGTCTTTTACGATTCCATGTCCTGCAGTCAGAAACTGCACTTAGCCTTGCACAAATTTCCGCACATTAAAAATATCTGTATCTTCAGGACAATCACATAGATTCCTGTATGATTTAATTGCTGCTATAAGACGGAAGAGGCAATAATTCTAGAATAAATCATGGTACAACAAGATGCTTAAAAATGACCAATATAAAGAACAAGGAAAGTTAACAGATTTAAATCAGAAGTTCCAATTTTGTCAAAAAGTAGCACACCCAAATATAAGAATATTAGGGAACCAGTTATTCAGAAAATTATCACACCTCCTCTCATTACAGTAAAATTGCAGGGTATAAAAGCTGGGGTTAGTGAAGATCTGATGGAACAAATGCAACAATAGAATAAAGTGCCAAAAACAAAAATGGAACACACCTGCTCCAACAGCTAAATCCTTCCCACTCCTGCTTAAACGCTTCATCAGATTTAGAACGAGGTCATTCCTTGTTGGTCATTGCAGGTTCTCGAAATTGTTGATAGAGCACGAGTCATGAGTAGATTTAAACTGGTTCCTTCTAGCACATTTTCACACACGCAAACAGCCCACCAAAGGAATAAACGAACAGAGGTTTGAACGGTCCAAATCGTGCAAATCATGAAGTTCCAAGTTTCTGCAGAGCTTAACCCAGAAGGAACTGCCCATATCAGAAACTAAACAAAACACCCAAAGCATTCGTAGGCACCAAAAAGCATGTTTCACAGTCACCGGACATGTTAGGAGGACACCGTGGCAAATCCGACGGACAATAGTTGATTGGAAGGAAATACAAAGAACACGTGCTTATTGGGGAAAACTTAAAGGACCCAATTCTGGAATGTAATCTGTGAGGCAGACCGGTAGGAGGAGAAGGGCAGAGCATTCTGGCTAGCCTGGTCGCCGGAGCTAGAAAGCTGGCTCTTCATTTCGCCCCGTCATTCAGAGCCTCGCACCATAACTGCTTGGCTCGCTCCATGGCTGCCGGAACTTCTTCCAATGGCTCTGCTACACCTGAGCCATTGCCTTTGGAACCGAAACCTCGACAGGTATTTACTTATTGTCTTGTCTTTCAATTTTCCCAGCATGTGCTTAATAATTTCCATAACTGGAACTGAAAGCATCTTCTGAAAAGTGTAGAAAATGACAATATAAGCGTGTATTGACAGATTGTTTTTTGCTTTCTAAACCTTTAGATGCTTGCATAATTAATTACAGGGCTCTATGTAATCAATTTGGAGGATTCCTGCATTAGTGACTTCTACAGGAGGGTACATCTAGGGAAAGTACTAAGTGTTGGCTTCATTTCTTTGAATTGCATGATTAACTGATTGCTTCTGGTCTCTAGTTGCTGTTTAAAAAATCTGCAAGGATTGTGAGAGAAAAGCATCAGAAATTAGGAAGATATTGATAGTCACATCCAGCTTAATATTTACTACTTACTCAGCGCATTACTATGTTGCAATGTTATTGCAGGTTGCAAAACGTCTGGAAAAGTTTCAAACAACTATTTTTACTCAGATGAGTAATTTGGCTATCAAGCATCAAGCTGTTAATTTAGGACAGGGGTTTCCAAATTTTGATGGCCCAGATTTTATCAAGGAAGCAGCAATTGAAGCTCTTCAAACAGTCGGAAAGAATCAATATGCTCGAGGCTGCGGTATTCCTGAACTTAATGCTGCTATTTCTGCAAGGTTTGCAAAAGATACTGGATTAGAAGTTGATCCTGAAAATGAAGTGACTGTTACAACTGGTTGCACTGAAGCTATTGCTGCTACAATGCTGGGTCTCATAAATCCAGGAGATGAGGTTATCACGTTTGCTCCCTTTTTTGATGTCTATGAAGTAGCAATAGCAATGGCAGGGGGCGTAATGCGGCCAGTCACATTGCGACCTCCTGACTTTGCTGTGCCTGAAAAGGAGCTAGAGGCATCTTTTACTGAAAAAACTCGTGCTGTTCTTATTAACACGCCACATAATCCAACTGGAAAGGTTTTCTCACGAGCAGAACTAGAGTTGATTGCTTCTTTGTGTAAGAAACATAATGTTCTTGCTTTTACAGATGAAGTGTACAGCAAGCTTGTTTTTAAAGGAGAACATATTTCTATTGCCTCAATTGGGGACATGTTTGAGAGGACAGTTACAATGAGCTCACTAGGGAAGACATTTTCATTAACAGGATGGAAAGTAGGTTGGGCCATTGCACCACCCCACCTTACATGGGGTATCCGTCAGGCTCATTCGAACTTAACATTTTCAACTTCAACTCCCTTGCAGTGGGGAGCTGTTGCAGCATTAAAAGCTCCAGAATCATATTTTGCTGATCTTGTAGAAGCATATAGATCAAGGAAAGATATTTTGGTGAAAGGGTTGAAAGATGTTGGTTTCAAAGTGTATGAACCTGATGGATCATACTTTGTTATGGTGGATCACACTGATTTTGGTTTCAAGACAGATTATGAATTCTGTATGTATTTGATAGAGAAAGTGGGGGTGGCTGCAATTCCCCCAAGTGGATTTTATCTGAACCCTGATGATGGAAAGCACCTGATACGATTTGCTTTCTGCAAAGATGAAGAAACATTAAAGAAAGCTGTGGCGATACTAAAGACGCACTTGAAAAAGCCGTGCGCTGTATGATATGTGATTTTATCTGGAACTGATTTGTGCAAACGATGGCCATTTATTCCAGTTTAATTTACAGAATATTTTAGAAAGCTTCATGGAAACATTACCTCCTGAGGCAACACTTCAACCTTAGGAAACTGAATTCTCATTATTTTCTCATCCATTCGCTTCTTATGGGCCTGCCATTTCTTTGGGCTGGTGTATGTTTTTTCAACAAATATATCTATATATTATTTGCACTAAATTATTGTGCGTCTGGCATGATCGAACGTGGTCTAACTCAAGGTAATTATATACTCACTCACGAGGCATATAATATCACTTTTGGGATCATTATTTGTATCCAATGCTTTGACCTTTGGTACCGTATATTTTAAAATCTATTTTAGCCATTTAGAACCATTTAGAATTTGAACCCGAGAGTATATGAAACTTGGTCAAGTAACCCAAGCAAAAACCTGGTCAAGGACTAGTATATGACATAAGCTTAATAGAGTCCCGTAGAGTTCACGCTCATACTTTTTCATTGGCATGGCTATGATTTGTGCTGAAATGTGTTGAATACTTCGAAGTTTCCTCGATATAAAGCCACGCTCATACTTTTTCATTGGCATGGCTATGATTTGTGCTGAAATGTGTTGAATACTTCGAAGTTTCCTCGATATAAAGCCTGTTTAAAACTAAAGGCGTGTGAGGGCATGTCTTTAAGGAAGGAAGGAAGGAAGGAAGGAAGGAAGGTACTTTTATCGTCCACGGAGACCAATCGGTCTATGGGACCCAATACAAAAAAACGCGGCAAAGCGGATTCCGCCCGGATTAAAACCCCCACGAAGGGTTTTCGAGGGAAAACTGCGTGGCAAAGAATCACTGCCGACAAATCCGTGCTAATCATATAAAATGCGTGAAACATCCCAATATATCTGATCATGCACCACCCCCGTGAGTGCCTAGTCACGACAAACCAAAGGGGCAATGTGACCTCGCAGATCCGATTACCTCCGGATGTATGACCCCAGGGCTCGATCGGCGGTGTGTTCATCGGCAAATGCAAGGGCACGTCCGTACCGTACTAAGGGGCGTGATATCGCCCGGACCGGATCAACACCGGGCAACTCGGAAAGTGTGAGACTCATCCTCAATGGCACCCGTTTTGACAAAGAGCGACAGCCCCTGCCCCGGCAGGCTCCCAATCCACCGCCTCGCCTCGATCGCGAAGATGGTGGGCACTGTCGCGAATGGAGGCAATGAGTCCGCTTTTGGGGGCAGGCGGGAACGCAGGTAGAGCTGTGGGCCCCGCTAACACAGGGGTTGATGTGCTCCTTGTAATGGGCCATTTTGACCTGCTCTAGAGCAATGGGGTCCCGAGCTTTGCCAAGGAAACAAGCATCTAGGTACTCTGCAGTTATCACGATCGGCAACTGCGCCCGGTATGCGATCGTGCTCCCCGCGTTCCATCCTGGCGAACCAGCGATCCTCTCTCTTACCCCTCCAACGAGGCCCTAAGCATTTGCGGACTCATGGCCACGGTGTAAGCCGGTCGGGGGGCCGAGCATCACCCATAGTAACCACTTTTCGAAAATAGACGATGTGTCTATCAAGGGCTGCCAGCTAAGCAAGAATCCAGTTTCTGCGCAGAGTCGATAGGGGGAAGGTTTCACCCCAAGTGCATGTGCAAAAATGCCTTACGCTTTGCCCAAGTCATTCAGTCGCCAAAGAGACGGCCGGGGCCCCAAACCTCGACCCGTCTGGAAGGGACGGGCTCGACCGGCCCGGAACAGATGTGGTGATGGCCCCAATCATATAGCGCTCGGTGGACTTGTTCTCGCATGGCATAAAGCGCTTTCCGCTTCTTTGTCACCCGCAAGCGGATAGACGCCCAGTGGGAGAGCGAGGAGGGGAACTCCACCCCTAGGTACTTGTAGGTGGGCGTGGACGCCCACGTGGCTGCCCCCGATATGTGAGTGCAGGAGGCATGGGGTGACGGAAGAGGATATGAGAACCACCCCGGTCTTGGCCTCGATTGACGCCGCATGTTCAGTAGCCCCGACAAAATGTGTCTAGGGCATCCGGTGAGAGACGGTGCATAGCTTCGGGTGTGGGCCAGGGAGGCCAACATCGCCCGCGATAGATGAGCCGGGCGGATGACCCGGTGCAAAGCCGATGCCATCCCCCATGCTCGATAAGCCGTGGCTCTAACCGATCAATGTAGAGGCCAAAAGTGTTGGCGAGAGGGGCAATCCCTGCCGGACCGATACTACTGGTGAATGCTTGGCCCATTCTACCACGATCCCCGCCAAAACAACTCTCATACAACTCAGATATGGCATTCGCACGTGCAGGGGAGCCCCAGTTGACTTGATCCTAGCCTACGCTTTTCGAGGGGACCAGATCAAAAGCCTTTTGCGAAGTCCACAAAGCAAACAATACAAGTCCGTAGATGATTCCTATTGCGTCTTCAATCGCGATGCACGTAAAGATATGGTCAATCGTTGAGTGGCGGGGTCGAAAAGCCCGCCTGTGTGAGGGCTCGACATCGGGCCGCCTCAGCCGGGTCAACCGCCGCTTTCGAGAATGCCGATAGCGGTTTGGCAAATACCGAAGCCCGACCATGATCGTCCGGTAATTGGTAGGACGGTGTGGGTCGCCCGCCTTGTGAATGGGAACAACCCGCTTGTGGTCCATTGTCGGGAAACCCTCCCGCAATGCTCGTTGAACGGGGTAGTGAGGGGCACAAGCGGCTGCCACGCCCCACTTGAGTAACTTCTACCTGCATACCATCGAGGTCACCGGCCTTCCCATTAGCTAGCCGTTGGGGCCCCTCCTCAACATCCTCGGCCCACGAGAACCAATGGGGGCCATCCCGTGGGGGTATGGGCATACGCTGCCCCCCGGCGGGTCATAGAGGCTGTGCAAGTAGTATCGCTCCTTTTGCCCGGGTGTGATGTCCCTCAGAGGGTTGGGCTGGCCTTGAAGCACTCAAGGCATTAAAAAGGTTCGAGGATGAGTGTCAGGCAGTAGAACATCCCCCCGATAAAGCAGAAGGTACCGCGCCTTTTGTGTCCTTGGATGGGGATGGGCGTCAGTATCGCGGTGGTACACGGATCGGGGAATGGATCCCGGGCTGCGCTTGCGTTCTTTACACCGCATCAAACCATCGATTCAACGGGGAATGTTGTTGATGGCGGCGGCGCGGGCCGCTAAAGCACCTGTCCCGCGTGCATCCCGTAATAGCGAAAGTCACCGGTGCATTCACGCTCTAGTGTGGAGGTTCTGCGAATTCTTTGGGAGGGCGTCCATGAGCATCTCGGCAGTCCCTCTGCTGCTCCCATAATCGAAGTCTCAACCGAGGCTCTCGGGAGGGGTCGGCATAGTGGGGGTTCGGCAGCTTCGCCAAAACCAGGTCCAAATAAAGTGGGAGGTGATGCGAGTCGACCTCCTCATCCCGCTAATGTCGTGCCCACCCGGAACGCATCGATGAGATGCATATCTTAAGCGCAACTACAAGCACATAGTCCACCACACTAGACCCTCCCCACGATTGTCCATGCGCATGTGCACTTGCGAGAATCGGGCCCCTTTGTGAAAGGCCATTGCAAATTATCAAGTCAAAAATGCCACATAGCAGAGTAATAATGCGCAAAGCCAAAGTGACTTTGGCGTCATCCGACCAGCGGGGCGGGCTACTTCATGGGCGTAGCTGCGGGGACATCGTCGGCCGAGGGGGTCAAGTCGCATGGGCTGCTCTACTCTGCCCGGGTGCATTGAAATCTCAAGAAGGACGACCCTACCCAAGCTGGCGTCGGCTTGTATGTCATCATATAGATCGACATACGGGTCCATCCTATCCGCATCGGGGTGGCCGCGATAGAAGGTGCCGTCTCGCGTGAGGGAAATAACAACGGCGCTGTGAAAAGAGGGTTGCCACCGGTATTATGCACCACGAACCCGAAGTACCGGTTGTGTCCGTCTGCCTTCCGGAGGGTAACCGAATGTGCCAAGGTTGTCCGGTAGTAGCAAGCCACTCCCCATGACCCCGGTCCCTGCATGTGCATTGAAGACCGAGAAATGTTGGTAACCCGGCAAATCAGTAGCCCGCGGCCCAAAGATGCTCCCATGTCTCCATGAGGAAGATGAGATCCATACCGCCGCCACACGAAGTTCAGATCCCCTTACGCCAAGGGAATCCTCGACAATTCCATGAGACCACCCGGGAGGCACAATTCCTATTTGTCGGATAGGGATGGCGCGGCACCGAGTGCGGGGAGGGCGGGGAAGCGAGAGGTTGAGTGAGAAGTAGATGGAGCGGGAGGCAAAGATGTGGTCGAGAGGGCGTGGGCCGCGAGGGAGCAGGAGTAGGAGTAGGAGGAGTAGGAGCGGGGAGAAGGGGGGCCGTGGTAGTAGAAGCGAAGCGGGGTAGCGCTGCGGCATGGTATGGTTGGGGCCGGGGTCGGCAGCAGTAGCAGGTCTGTCGGGAAAATGTGCATCCCCGCCTCGAACCAATCCTGCGCGGCCCCCTCGTTGGCGAATGCCTCGACCGACAAGCTCCTGTCTGCGTGCCTCTGTTGCACGGGTGTGAGGTCCCGGTCCCACGCATTGGGATGTCCCCTTCAACATCCGGCCTCGGGCGCAATATGGCATCACGCACTGCATCCGCAACCGTGAATATGACAATGCGGTCCACGGCCCGGCGATGAGCCCCATGCCGGGCTGCTCGAGAAATGTGAACTGGCCCCGGGAATGTCATCCGATCGAGAATGTGTGTTCGGATGTCATGTTTTGAAGATAAACCAAAGTATAGTAACCACTTCAACCCATTGTTGCAATATTTATCACCCACAGTATAGAATAGAATAGAATAGATTTTTTAACGTCCACGGAGACCAATAGGTCATGGGACCCATACAATGGGCTAGTACAATCATTACTACTAGGATTAAAAAACCCCTGCCTCGAAAGGTTTTCAAGGGAAAAACCTTTGCAGTAATGATGATACTAGACAAGCGGAGATAATGACTACTGAGGGCTCAGTAATTGCAGACGTTTATCTAGAACCTCAAGTATGTATAATGCCAAGTCATGCACAGATGGTGCTCGAGAAGTTGTGGAAGCGTGGAATGGAACCAAGCAACAACCCGAGAAATAAAAATGCAACCCAAGGAATAAAAATGCTGCCATTAAAATCACTTTCAATAAGTTTGAAAAACCTTAGTTCTAAAGAAACATTTTATTACAATAGGACTAGGAAATTGCCCACTTTGGCAATCCATGTGGTTGTTGGTACCCACAGCTACTATGCAAAAGATCTCTGTTTTTTGGCTTTCTAGCTTCTTGAGACTATATTGGATGAAAGAGGGAAAATTTCGGCCCCAGGACCACTATTATATTAAAAGCAGGTCAGAAAAGCTTCCCAACTCTTGAACCTACATCTATTTCGCAACAGACAGCTTTTGTCCTCTTTTGTCCTCTGCCCAGCAAATTCTTTCTCGTAAAGCATGTAGTACCATGCAGTTGCCTCAAGCAACAACTCCGTTAGGGTCACCATCATTGTTATCAGGAAGATACAATGGATTTGGCTGTTGCCATACTGATCATGGCAGAAGAAGACTTTGCCGTAGTTAAATAAAATATGTTATATATATGTTATATATGGGTCGAGGCAACTATATACTTGAAGCATTGTGAGCTTGTCTTGGATGGAGACACATTAAATCAAATCTCAAGCCTCAGATTGGAAGATGAAATCTAAGCCATCTGATCTAGGGCTGGAGGGCTGGATTCACAACAGACACACACTAAAACTTTATTATATAATCTAAACCTTCTGATCTAGGGCTGGATTCACAACAGACATATACTAAAACTTTATTATTATTATTATATAAGACTAGAAAAAGAGCGCAGTGTTGCTTATAATTTGGGAAAACGTTGGGTTGGTGTTAAAGATGGAACAGATAATGTAGTGCCTTCTTATGTGGGATCTATATTTTTCAACTTGAAAACGTATGCTACTTCATCTCTCCTTATGCACTTAAATAACTTCACACTAGATATGCATTACACAATTGGAATAACTTCCTCACCTTTGATTGCTATTCGCATGTGCTTGGTGCCACTACCATTATCTCCCACTTATGATAAACAATAATAGCATGCGTGATGTTAGGAATTCCATTCCAACAATGAAGTCCACTTGTCATTACTCATGATCTTGGATCTCATTCCAACTATTACTTAGGTAACCTATATCAAAGTTTAAACTTTTACCGTGGATTTTTTAAATTGCCTCACCGGTTATGACCACTGGCCTAGGCTTGGATTTTAGTGTTTTAGCCTTAAACGACCCTAACATCTTTGGAAATGCGAAGTTATGAGTACTTCCCGTATCAATTAGAACAACAGAGGAGTTATTTGCTGCAAAAATATGGCATTCATTATTGATATAGTTGTAAGGCTAGATCTCCCATCTCAATCCCATCAATGCTGCTGGAATCACGAAAAGGCATGTATGAGTCCTATGTCCCAGTTGGATGCACTTGAAACACAACTTCGTTTCTATAACCTCCTTTCCTTTGTCATTAGAGATAGACTTCAAGAACTGCTTCACTGCCTTTAAGTAGTTGGGGGTACTACCTGGTTCCTTAAAATGAGTTTCTTGTCCTGCTTATGAAAACCCCTTGCTTGTAAGACATCATTTCTAGATTTTCTTTCTTTAGACTTGTAGCCTTATCTTCTGCCTCCGAGACATTTCTAGATTGATAACCTGTAGAAGCTTCTTGATGTTAACATTCAACCCTCCTATGTACCCTTCAACTGCTCGTCGCTCACTGACCCTTGGCATATAGAGGCGTAGCTTAATGAATTCTTCATTGTAAGCAGCCAGTGATTTTTCTTTCTACTAGAGTATATATTTTTCTCTCTCCTAGGGTATATAGAAGGCTTGGACTTGCTACTGACATTCGTGACATCTAGGAACATAGTGGTGCCTGAAAGCTTTTGCAAACTTTTTGAATTTGCAATAGGCAAGGTCCTACACAACATATAGGCTGGCAAGTGAAGTGGTGTTCTCATTGAGCTCAATGAAAAATCACTGAAATTAATTGGATCCTCCTAGAGATAGAAAAAGTTGGAGAACTTTAAAAAATAAAAAAATGTTTTGAAACTAGACAATCATTAAGAGCATAACAAAAATAGAGAATGAAAGACGATCTGTCCTTTTACATATGATAGATAGCAAGATATCCTCAGATATGTCCCATACACAATAGCAGAGACACCCAAAAGTAATCTGTAGAGTTAAGGTTAAAAAGAGAATGACCCCTCAGGGGACTAGATGCCTCTGCAAGAGTGCACTATATTAGCAATAAAATATATAATAAGGTTCAGAGCTCCAAGGTCACAGAGAAAGAAAAATAGCCGACCAATCGAGAACCATCCTTTGAAATACCATCATGGGAATTATTCATCATTCGACCTCAAAGTCAAAGATGGAGATCAAAACTTGATTTTGCGCAAGGCAAAAGAACAATGTAAAAAATGGACAGAAATTTTGGGAAGGAAAACCAATAAGATAATCATAAGGCAAGGTGGAAAATAGAAAATGAAAAAAAATTGGAAAATAAAAGGGTGCACCACTTTATTCAAGAATAAGGTAATACAAAAGCTTCAAGGAAACTTCACATGGGAAAAGAGGTCTCTCATCTCTCTTCCCAAGACCTGCCACTACCCATTCTCCATGGAAATCCAAGATGTCAAAGAGGAGGAGAACAAGTCCCCTCAAGATATTTATAATTTTTTGCATCAATCCCAGCCATGCACTTGTAATGATGTAGGCTCTTCATTTTTACACCTCATCAATCTCCCCCATTTTGTCTTCTTCTCCGCTTTAACAACTTTTGTCTTCTTCTTTAACAATAAGCACAAATTGATGAAGACCTTTAACTTCTTAACAACAAACATAAATGGATCATGACCCTTGATTTCCCCTCCCCAACCTTTAGTGTGCAATTCTTCTATGTTGACCGGGATTTGCCACGAACCCGATCAACATCGATTAGTATTGCCCGGTGTCTGCAGTGCCACCTTCCTTAATTAAAGGCACCACTCTATTTCTTATCGTGAAACATTACCACTATTTGGTCCATAATGAAGGACGTCTTGTTGGAGTTAGAGTATTCTTGGCCGGATGCATCTCCCTGGTTTGATGAGGTAGAAATGGACAAGTCCCTTCCCAGTGCACAATGATTCATGGGTAGCTAGAGGATCATGGCGGCGCACGTCCATACCCGGCTTAAACACCCCAAAATCCATAAGTCGGGAGGGCTCCAACAAGCTATCGAGCCAACATGACACCTGCAATCCAAGGGGTGTCAAACCCATACCCGATCCACATATGGTGACCGACTATAAGCCTAACACTCTATAGGGGCCCCAGTAGATCCTCGTACAAATGTTTTGCTTTAGAATTTAACAAATTAAATCCTTTGTTTTGCAACTTGTATTTGTAATTGATTACATTACTCTCTTATTGAAGAATAAGACAAATCTCTGTCCCTATTGTCATGCAGCACTGCGAGCAAATTGGTCGAAATTAATTGTAAATCTATTGGTAGAATAGATAATGAAAAGAGTGTCAAGAACTTGCAGGTTTATGCATGAAATTAAGGGAGCCCAAAATCAGGAGCAATGTTCAAGATTGCCTTCGGAATGGTTCTTCTGTAGGAGTCTTGTAATACTAAATGCCTTTCCTTCTAACTCCAAATTGTTCATTTCTTAGAGGAGAAAGAACATGCAAAACAAAAATCATGAAGCATGCACCATTCAAGTCAAAGCCTGTTCAACTCATGCTTCTACATAAAATGTAGGGTATTTTGATAATATATGGGGATTTTGAAAATTTTCATAAAGTATAGAGGCATTTTTATAACTTTCTCTAAACTATTCATGGTGACGTATCGTGTATTTGTATGAACTGTGTACAAAGTACTGGAACATTGCAATCATGACCCCGAGAGAGTGGTAGCTTTGAATAAAATCCACCGAAATACTTTTCCAAGATCCGACGTAGAAGTCCATCCCAAATTTCAAAATGTGATCATAGCCCGATCGCATTTGCTGAGAAGAGGATGTGAAAATATAGCTTGAACAAAAAAAAAATATAGCTTGCATGGATCAAATGGGAGAGATGCGCGACAGAGCCAATCTTTATGAGACAACCAATGATAATCATTGTTTCCACAACATGTCTTTATAAATCACCAAGGATCTATTCTCGTTCACTCATCCATTATTGGCTCTGGCTCTTGTAATACACCAGACCTAGATTAACATCATCTATTTCTTAATCTCCTCCAATCATAGATAACCAATAATAGAGTAGCTAATTCTATATTTGATGGTGCATTATGATTGGCATGACAATAAAATAGCTAATTCTAATGCCATGGTTATATATAAGTCTGGACTTTATCATAACATTCTAACTTTTAGAATGTATTCGTAACAGCCCACCCCGGGTAAAGAATCAACTATCCTTAGTTGGCAAAGTAGACGGCCTCAAAAAAAAAAAAAAAAAAATAATATAGGCATGTTACATTCATTGCGCAGATACTCTTCTATGTAAGCTTCCAACAAAGGTAAGTAATGCTCAAAATAATCCTCTGATTTCCATTCTGCTTCGATATGTGGCACCTCATTATACTTTACCAAATATCTGCGATTAGTACCACGACCCTTATGCCTCATAATCATCTCAGGTTGATACACTGTATTATCATCCACTAACACTGGTTCTGTTGCTTGCGGCACTAATTGTGGGTTAACTCCTTTAAATTGCCTGAGATATTCCACATTAAAAGAATTCTGCATCTTCCAAGTATCGGGCAATTCCAGCCTGTAAACATTATCATTTATCTTTTCGGTGATCCTAAAAGGTACATAAAACCTAGTGAGAATCTTGTGCTTTTAATGTTCGGAAGGAGCACATCTTTCCTTAATAATTCTAATGAGTACCCAATCATCCACCTGATATAGAACTTGTCTGCGTTTCCTGTTCGCTTGACGAGTGTACCTTTCATGTGCAACAGTGAGTGCTGTTCTGGTGGATTCCAAAACAACATCCATATCTTTAGCAACTCGATTTGCCTCCATCACACCTTCTGCCACTTTAATAACAGGATTTGGAAGTAATCTTCCATGTATAACATAAAAAGGTGATAAACCTGTGGCTGAGTGGATGGCCATGTTATAGCAAACTGAACCACTGACAAATATCGCTCCCAATCAGATACCTGCTCATGCACAAAACTGTGTAACATGCTTAAGAGAGTTCTGTGAGTAACTTCCGTCGCCCATCAGTCTGGGGATGGAAAGCTTGAAAAGGTCCGTAAAACCTAGTGAGAAGCTTGTGCTTTTTCTGTTCGCACGTCTTTTCTTAATGATTCTAATGAGTACACAATCATCCACCTGATATAGAACTTGTTTGCGTTTCCTTTCGCTTGAGGAGTGTACCTTTCATGTGCAACAGTGAGTGCTGCTTTGGCCAAGTTGCAAAGCCAGGCTTTTCATCTTGCAGCATGATGGTTGCTTTGGACTATCTGAAAAAGAGGAAGACTGGTAATCTTCAAAGATTTGGATGTGGCAAGATAACCATGTTCTCCAAGAAGCTCAAGGTCACATTGCTAAGTCGTACTATTGTTCTTCACTTGCCCCTCATAAGAGGCACTTGACTTTTGAGGAGTATTTGGATGTGTGCTCTTATGCTTAGGCAGCTTGCTTCACTCGATGGGTCTTCCGTTGAGATTTTATTCCTGTCTTTGCAATTATACTTGTATTTGCATCATTCTATAGACTATATATTACATAAGCACTTTACCAAGATGTAAATAATATTTTCATGAGAATGTATAGAAGGGATTTTTAATGATAGGTTGAAGTTTGAAATCGGGAGAGGTTATGTATGAAGCATTGCATCTTAGGAGCTAAGTATACCTTCATTTGTGAAGCAGCCAAAGAAGTCAAATGACTTTGCAAAATAATTCAAGAGTTGCAAATCTCAACACAAAGATGTCTAAGGCAAAGCGCATCAAGACACGATTCCACTAATGGTGCAAATTGTAACTAGTAGTAGACAAGCTTTCTATTCATGAGATCCATGATCTCCCTTTGTGTCGAAGTACTTTACAATCAATACAAATCAATTGATCTCCCTTTTTTAATCTTTGAGTATTATAAATAAAGGATTGCTCAATTGCACAATTTCCACTTTTGTTATAGCCTTGAGGTCCATATGTGGAGGAAAGACCTTTGATGACATCTTATCTTTCTTTTTGAGTATTTATTTTTTAATATAAAATTTGAAATTTGGCTTTAGCATGTTGTTATGAGTGTTGACTATAACATGCCAACGCCTGTACGGGAGTTGGCATGTTATGGCCAACACTCAGTTTTACATATACCATGGTTTGTGATTGGGTTTGCCTTCAGGCGTGGTTTGATGGAATCAAGGGAGGCACAATTTTTTCTATAAAAGAATTTTATATTGGAGTTCCCTACTTAAAAGTACATGCTAATATATATTGCATAGCCAAACAAAATGAAGGTCCTTTAACATTCATTGCATATATCTTACAGTAAGGAATAGAATTGAAGGTTCTCATGCTTGGTTTACAAGGTGGGAGCCCGCTCTGCAGATTGTATCACGGTGAGGAGATTGTTGCCAAATGGGTCACTTAAATGAGCAGCCAAATTCTCCACAGGACCCTGGCCAGTGACGTATGCTTGAAGGAAAAATCCAAGCATTGAGAACATGGCCAGTCTTCCGTTCTTAATCTCCTTTACCTTGAGCACAGCAAAGGTATCAGGGTCTTTTGCCAAGCCAAGTGGATCAAAGGGACCTCCAGGATGAAGCTTGTCCTCCAAATTCTGACCAAATCAAGATCTCATTTATGTGTATTGAATTAAGAAGTTGAATCTTAAATGAAGCTTAGACCTGAACTGAATTTTGTGAAACTAAAGAGTTAAGTTTCATACCAATCCATTGCTTGCTCTGTAGTACTCTGCTCCTCCAACCAGAATTACTTCAGCTGCCACTGCTAGAAACAAATTGATGGGAATGTTTGCACCAAAGTAGTTCAACGTGTTTCCATCCAGAAGCAGAGCACCAGTCTGCATGTTCATAGATCAATTTCAGCTTCCTGTTTTCTTCTTCCATATATTAAACTAGATTTTCAAATAATCAGAACCTGACCTTGAACCAGACTGCCTCAGGGCCACACTGGGCACCATACTTGTTGAAGGCCTCAGGTAAAATGAACCCGGCAGCTCCAAGCATAGCCCAGCGGGCATGGATCAGTTCATAAGCTTGATATCTGTTGCAAACCATCATTGAATATTCACTCAAATTGAATGCCTTGTTACTTGAATGTGTTTCTTACTTGTCAAAATCTGCAGGCTTCTTGCTGAGTCCAAAGGGGTCGAATCCATAGCTGAATCAAACATCACAATCAAATCAATATCACAATCCATGGCCACAATCCACTTAATTCTTCGACATGATAATTACACAAAGAGGCAAACAACAAGGACAACAAAGCTTACTCGCCAGGCACCTCTCCTGTCAAGTAGGCCGGAATCTCAGACTTATCCAACAGACCTTCAGGCAAGTAAATCCTCCTATTTGGTCCTGCAAACACATCATATGCCATGATATTTAACATACATTGACATGAAAGAAGCAAAACTCAAAGCAAATACTTAGAACATGAAATGCTTTCATATTCTATGAGATTTAACATAGAGAGACATGAAAGCACATGTAAGAAATAGAATGAAATACCTACCATACCACTTAGCGAGCTCAGCGTCAGCTGGGGAAGGGGCAGGGGCAGCCTTTTTAGGGGCAGCCTTCTTCTTGCTGAAGAGGGAGACGACCTTTACAGAAGCTGGGCGAATTCCGGCGCCAATGGAAGGGGCAGATCCTGAGACAACGGCATTGCCTAGAAGTTCCGGCCTGGCTAGCGTTGCCATAGCTCCAAGCTCTGTCTCGAAATTGCTCCCTTCTTCTCCTCCTCTAATCACATGAAATTGTTATACCAGAATCTCAATATGTCTACGTGGCCTTTTCTGGTTGGTTTTTCCTAGATGAGTTATATCCTGTTGAAGCCAATGGTCGTATGGGTTGATAAATGTGGGCCACAACTTTACAGATATTACATTACATTTTGTTTGTTTTTTTTTTCAATCTGTCTGTGTATAAAGTTATTGAGTATATATAAGAAATCTTATATTCTATACCATTGACTTCAAGAATTTTCATGAAAATTGAAGAGCATTAATTTAATAAGTGCTAAATCCACCTTATGGCTAAATCCTAGTCCTTCAGGCCAGGACCAACCTTGCATATACCTTGTGAGACTAGATCTCAACCACCATGCCGGGAAGCCTAAAAATGGAATACTTAGCATACAAAATACGATGAAAAACATTTAATTTGAATCCTGAATACGTAATGAAAGGTCTTGCCTAATATGATTTTCACATGAATAGTACCTGTGCAGCAATAAGAACTTGCAATAACACTTGTTTTCAATCGTAAATATATTAGAGACTAGCTTCTTGCGAATCAAAGTCAAGCATGGCCCTAGAGCTGGAAAACATTTAAGTTGGATCTTGAATACATAATGAATGATCCTATCAAATATAATTTCTACATGAGCAGTACCTTACAGCACTAGGAATTCAGATAACACTTGTTTTCAATTATAAATACATTAGAGACTAGCCCCTAGGGAACTGAAGCAAAGCATGGCCATAGAGCTGGAAAATTGGCGCTCCACAAACTTGTCAACTCAGCACCTAATGCAACTGTGATGCGAAAATAAAAGCATATACTCCACATCTTATTCATTGCATAATTCCAATCCCTATTCTCCAAGAAACTTCATTTCGTCAATAATATGACTTCACCATCTCATATCACAATACACATAGCAAATGCGTGATGGCGTCATCACCTACCATCACACTTTAGAAGCTATCACCTGATTGTGATGGCATCATCACCTCACCATCACAATAGATAAACACAAACAAATATAAATTCAAGTTTAAACATAAAAACACAAAAACACAAAGACTAGAAGAGTTACACATCTTAGAATCAATGATTCAAATGACATTCATCCGTGATCGCCAAAGTATGTGATGGCACATAATCCTATGCATAAGAGCCCTTGCCATGCTAAGAGTGGTTCTAGTTATGATTGTTTGGCTCACGGATGGTCTTCGGCCCCCAACATCGATGCAGATCAGCAATAGATTGATGCAACAATTGATGTTGCTCATGGTATCCGATAGCTGCCCTAGCAAGCTTTAATTTGAAGAAGGAAAAAATGTACACGTCACCAACCAGCGCCAATTTTCTTGAATCTTTTGTCTTTTCTGATTCAAACTTGTTCTTGATCCAATCCATCCGAGAATTCCCCATCTGATCCGAATTTGCTCTCTTCATCTTGCTGGCCCTGTAGAGGCCTAGCAAACATCTTATTCCCCATCCGATTACCTTTGTATGGATACTAAATTCTTCATAATCTTGAAGCAGAAAGACAAAATTTCGTGTGGTTTTCTCTCTGGAGCTCATTCCAAACTTTGGGAATCGCTTGTCCTTCATCAATACTTTCCAGATTCCTTATTTGTTCCAGAGTACACTACTACACTAAGCACAGAAGAATTAGAGTCCGAGATCATTGAATCTTGGGTACTAGAATTCACAGGCAAAAGAAATATCTCAGCAACAGCAATCTTTCAAGTTTACTGTGAATGGACAGACAGAAAAATTCAGGTGAAGATCTACTCAGATTGATGCAATTTAATGGATGCTCTCAAGGTATTTTGGCAAATTTATGGTTCTCCTTCCCTTCTTAGTTCTTGGATAGATTTTTCTCTTGAATTATCTCTTTGATCTTTCTCTGCATCCCCTCCTGTTTTAGCCATTCTCTTTTTTTCATATCCTTTTCCGTGCATTAATGGCGATATTTCCCCAAAAAAATAAATCTTTGAATGACTCATCAGCCCTAAGCTCATCTTCCCTCTCTTTTATTCACAATTTCATGCTCCTTCCTGCTGCTACCAGAGACGATCTTCTTGCTCAGTTAAGTACACTCCACCTTGATCCTTCAAAATTTATCAAATTTGGGGATTTCTCTAACCCTACTCCTAAGGTAACAGAAATGCACCACTACAGCCACTTTGCTCCAAATTGGGACACTCTATCTTTGGACCCAAGAGGATCACAAACTCTGCCAAACCTGGATGCCAATGGCGTGCCAATTCCTTTGTTCCCGAGGCCGAGACTCCCAGTTATCTCAGATGAACAATTGGCTACTGATTTCGAGTATCAACAATCCCGGGCTCCTATCAATATCCAGCTTTTCAGAGGTATTCAATCTTGAAAATTGAAAAACTTTGGGATCACCTTCTTAGACTCCACAAAGGCATTGTCATCAACTCGATCTACTGGCTGAATTATCCCTACATTCTAGTTGAATGTGGTTGTACACGGACCTCAAATTTCTTGCTCAAACTTGGCTTTTCCACCTTTGAAACTTTTCAACTTTCTTTTTTTAAATGGAATGCCAAATTGCCTCTGAATGAATTCAATAAATTTCATGTAGCCTCTGTCACCATGAGTGAGCTCAGCCCTATATACTGGAATGAAGACTGCTTCTCTACAATCTTCAACTCAATTGGCACCTACCTGACTACTGAGTACTACCCTTATAAACCTCCCAAGTGCTTTGTCCAGCTTGATATCACAAAAAACATCCCATCCGAATTTCCCTTTCTGGATTACTTTGGGAAAGAATCTTTCCTGCAACTTAGATGGGTAGGTCTACCAATTTTTTGCCAAAATTGCAACTTGAGGCATCACATTGGCAGTGAATGTTCTTACCACGATGATAACAGGGAGTCAAATGCAACTAAAAAATCAGATAGAGTGAACTCTGTGCCCTCCAATCAAGGAGTTGCAGTCATATCCTACAGGGATAATTTAACCAGCTCCCAAAATGATCTGGTTGAATCTATGACTCTATATGATACTCCCAAACCTCACAACGTTTGGAAAAGAATCAATGGCAGTACAAGGAGAATTCAAAAGCAGAAGGAAGCAAGAAAACAAGTGCCACATATCTCTGCAAGTTCAACCAGGTCTCAGATCACCAACAGCTCATCCCTCCCTAGCAAACATGCTGGAATCAAGGTTTTGAACTAGGTATCTTCATCAAAGAAAATCTCCCATCAGTCAGCTTGGAAAAGGAAAGTATGCCAAATGATCAAGCAATTAATAAAGTTACTGAGTCCTCTCAATTTCCTTTAATCAGCAAAGCAAATATTGAACACAATAGAACTTTGCTAAACAGGAAAGGCAAAGCTCCTGAATTGCCACCAAAGATTGATTTGCACAAAACTCTATCATGCATTCTACAGGACTCTAGGAAAGCTACAAGTGCCCAACCTTTACCAACCAAAGGCACACAAGCTCTTCATGCTGACATCAAAATTGACTCAAGGAAGACAAGGCCTGAGTCAGAAGGTTTGAATGTGGTTTCATTAATTAAAGAAAAAGGTAATGCTCTTCTCAAACAAAAAAATTTGCAAGCTCAACTACCTTCAGTCTTGAGCATAGATCCCTCAACTGATCACTCGAAAGAAAGTAGATCTCATGACAGTGGTATTGCTGATGAAAATAAACCTGAAGATTCTGCAAGTGACAATATCACAGAAACCAATGATTTGAAATGCTTGAACACATATGCTATTTTAGCACAGATTTTTGAGGATGTTGCTGATGATCAGTTAACTGATCCAACCTCTCACTCTAACATATTCCCAAATGCAATCCCCCAAGCCACCTCTCATCCCACTCTCCCATCAAATCCTATCATATCTACTATTCCTCCACCTCCATTTGAAATTGACCATGAACAACCCCTGCTGCATGCTGACCTCCTTGATTTAACTCAAACTATTTCCTCCCATCCAAAAAGTGCCACTATTTCTCCTGAGATAGCTCTACAACTTCAGCAATTGGTTGAAATGCCAGGAAGGGTATCAGATACCCCTGCACAGGTAACAGTTGTAATAAATGACAGAGATAGTAGTGTCAGGGATATATCAACCTGTTGGAAAAAAAGCCTGTTACATGAGGATGTTATAACAGTTGTTTCAGCAAAAGATACTCAGAAAGCTCCACAGGATCTCATTCACAATGTGCACTCGTCAACAACAATAGTTCCACAACTGACTGGATCTGCAGATGCTACACAGCTTGACCACAATATTCCCAGGCAAGATCTTTCCTTAACAAACCTTGAATTTGATTCCAGAAATAATAATAATAAAACAGATATCTTGATTGCTACTTCTACAAACTCCAGCTCTATTGCTTTAAACTCTGCTAATATATATTGTTGTAAATCCAAATTTTGGAGATGCCATCACCATGCAGAGAATACTGAACATATAAACTCTGATGACATAAATTCAGATGATACTGAATCTGACAAAGAGAATGCTCTCAAAAATATCACCCCTAATGACATTTCTTGGGATGATGATGCCTACCTCACATGTCATCATAAAGGTCTGATGCAGCTAAGCCTAAAAGCAAGAAGGCCAGGAAAAAGAATATTCAAAGAGTATCCAGATCTTCCAATACTCCTGCAGCAAACACAAGGTTAAGATCTAGAAAGGATCTTTAAGCCCCCTCCTTTTCTGCTTCCTTCTCTCAATTTACTCTTCATGAAGATTCTCAGTTGGAATCTCAGGGGAATAAAAGGCCCTCTCAAAAGAAGAAGGGCAATCTCTCAAATAAGAAATTATGATAGTGACATTATCCTTCTCCAGGAGCTTAGACTCCCAAACTTTGAATGCTCAAACCTTGCAGACTGGATTGGCCCTGGATTTTCTTCGACCTGGATTGAAGCTACAGGTATATCTGGTGGTCTTTGCATCATCTGGAAGCACCTAAATCATAGCTTGACTTACAATAGCCCATGTAAGACTTGGCAATCTGTTATTCTCAGAAATAATGATATTTTTTTTGGAGTCATTAACATATATGCTTCTACTGACTCTAGAATCAGGGCTACTACCTGGCCTTCTATTAGCAATTGGCTTTCAACTCAAAAATGTGAAACATGGATCATGGCAGGTGATTTCAACAACACTCCAACTTGGGATATGAAAATTGGCAGAGATTTAAATATGTCTACTGATGAGAGAACTCAATGGGACCTCTTGCTTGACAGACACTTCTTACAGCATATTCCATCCTCCACATCAGCCTACACTTGGTCAAACAAACAAGATGGGAACAATAGGGTGTATTGTGCACTCGACAGATACTACATCAACAATATTCGTCATGAATTTTGGGATAACTACTTTGTTCGCAGTGATGAGTGTACCTCCATTTCTGACCATCAGCCTCAGTTTTTAATCACCAAACATATGCTATCTATAAAGAGACATGGAAACACCCCCTTCAAGGTAAACTGCTCCCTTCTTGATTCTGAGACTTTTTGTAATGATTTTACAGCTTTTTATAATTCTCTTCCCAGAGTTAGATCTACAAACTCAATGAGGGCCTTTTATTCTAATCTTAAAGAATCCAAGTCCTGGATTAAGAATTGGTCTAGACACCTTCATGACAGTAAGCTTGCTGAAAAAAGAGCTTATTTACAAGAAATGAAAGAAGTTAGATTGAAACTTCAAGATGACCCCCTAAACATTGACCTTCATTGGCAAGAGGGGAACCTCGAAATGACCATAAAGACCATTGAAGAACTAGAAGCCAAAGGCTCTTCAATTAGATGTAAGCTTAAGTATCTCTCGAAAATGGATCATGGGAACTCAAATTTTTTTTACAGGGTGACTAAATCCAGGCTTCTAAAAAGCCAACTTTCTTCAATCAGAGATGAGAATGATAATACCTTGGATGACCAAAAAGAGATATCTAACTATTTCTGCTCCAAATATGCCAATATCTTTTCTCAACCTATTGATACCCCTATTCAAACTGTTGAAGCCAATTCATTTTCAGATATGATTAATAATAGGGAAAAACTACAATATACCCCTAACTTTTTGCAAAATTCACAACCCTTAATAATAATGGTCTTCACAGTGACACTGTTATGTCTCATGCTCTAGAGGCCACCCCCTCTATTGAAGAAATTTTTTCAACTCTCAAAAGTCTAGCCAAAGGAAAAAGCCCTGGCCCTGATGGCTTACCACCCGAATTTTATATCAAATTCTGGGACATAATTAAAAATGACTTCATGTTTATGATCAAAAGTTTCTGGAATTCGAATCACTTGCACCCTGCTCTCTCTGCTGGTCTCATTACTTTAATCCCAAAGGTAGACAATCCTCAATCCTTCTCTGATTGGAGACCTATATCTTTGACAAACTCTACCTATAAAGTCTGTGCAAAAATTATTGCAAACAGGGTAAAGACTCACCTTCAAGAAGTCATTAGCTCCAATCAATCTGCTTTCCTCCCAAATAGATTTATTCTGGATAATTATATTGCTGCCATGGAGGGTATGCACTGGAACAAACTGACAAATCAAAACTGTATCCTTTTAAAGCTAGATTTTTCAAAGGCTTTTGATACAGTCAGATGGGGTTTTCTAAAATTCTCTCTTGAGAAGCTTGGATTTAGTCAGAAGATCATTAAGCTAATTCTGGGGCTAAACTCTAGATCCCAATCTACTGTGCTTATAAATGGATCCCCTGGATATTTCTTCCCTATGGCTCGAGGTGTCAGACAAGGGTGCCCTCTAGCCCCTTATCTATTTCTGGCTGTTGCTGAAATGCTAACTAGAGTTATCTCTCATCTCCAATCTAGTGGACATATTATTGGTCTAAATCTACCTGACAACACCACAAATCTTTCAATCCTTCAATATGCAGATGACTCTTTCAGTTTCCTCAAAAATGATTTGAACATCATTCACACCTTCCTGCTGACCATTCATAACTTTGGTTCTGCCTCTGGGATCCATTTGAACAGAAACAAATGTATTATCATTGGGGAATTTAATACAGACAACATTGCAGGTATTAAATGCATGACTGCTACTGAGACAACTCAACTTCTAGGTATGCCACTTTCTCTCAATTCTAGTCTCAAATGTCTTTGGACTCCCATTGTAGAAAGGATTAGAAAGAAACTTGGTAATTATAGCAACTGTCTTTCATTGGCAGGAAGAACTATAATTGCAAACTCTGTCATTGCAGCCTCCCACATTTACTTCTCATCTGCACTTCTAGCTCCCAAATGCATTTATCAGCAGATTGAGAGAATAGTGAGGAACTTCATATGGGGCAAGCATCATATGGTTAACTGGAGCAAAATTCAAGGTGGTCTTGGATGCAAAAATCTTATTCTGCAAAGCTATGCTTTGGCAGGCAAATACATCTGGAAAGCTTTGTTCATGAACAGTAATCCAGCTTCAATTTTTATCAATTATTGGCTCTCTTGTAGCCATCCAAAGAAACATGCTTCTATCACTCATAATTTGCCCCATTCAGCTTTTACAATCTTACAACCTGCCCCCCATATTTCTCCTCTCATGAGAAACATGATTATTGCTTGGAATAAGGTTCACCTGACTTTTGATCATTCTAGCCTGGAGAAAAGTCACATCAACACATGTATTTTCTGGAATTCTAATTTCTCAAGAGATAGCTCTACTCCTCTAGCTATCAGACACAAAAAGCTCTACAAGAAATGGAAAGATTATAATATTCTTACTCTTGGTGATCTCTGGGATCAAAACCGATGGATTTCCTGGACTAATTTGAAGTACAAGATCAGAGGTAGGTCTTCTGACAGAATTCTCTTTAGATATATAATGCAGAAGGTCAGTACAGTTAATTCCAGTGATAATCCCATTATTAATGATTGGACTCTTCTTGGTAAACCAAATTATAGTGTCTCAAAGGTCTACAGATGCTTAAACAAGTCACATGTGCCTTCAAAAGCAAAATTGTATTGGGGCTTCTCGGATGACACTGAAACCAGGCTTTTCAAAAACGTTTGGCATTCTTATCTGCCCCCAAAAATTTCATACTTTGTTTGGCTTATTGCAAACAAAAGCGTACCTAATTTGGAAATGATCTCTAGGCATTCAAACCAAATCACTCATCCTATAGACTCAAACTGCCCCCTTGGCTATGGTAATGTGGAAACACTTGAGCACATCTTTGGGTGTGTCAATCTAACTTCTTTTTGGCTATGGTTTGAAAATACTTTCAATATTCAATGCCCTGCTACCTTGCTGGATTTTATGATGAATGATGATGCTTTTATAAACTCTTTATGCTTTATTGCTCTATGGAATGTATGGAAGCATAGAAACAGATGTCATTATGGTGGTAAAAGCATATCTACACACTGGATAAAAACACAAGTTATTTATGACATTGAAATGGCTGCAACTAGTCGGATGCATGTAGATAAAGATTCTGTGGATAATAAATGGCATAGTATTGGTAATTTCATAGGCTCTCATCATCTGTTCAAATTAAATTGTAATGCTACTCTTACTGACATTGAATGTCTTTCTGCTAGATTACATGATGAGTTTTAGCAGAGATTTTAGTACATCAGTTGAGCCAGCTGAATATAGACTTTTCCCAGGACAGAGATTAGTTCATGACATTCAGTACACAGATGATGGATTATGGACAGGCCTAGTCAGGGGCATTACAGACATTGATATTCCTGATATCCCAGATCATGAAATTGATTGGGCAATAGAGTTTTGCAGAGGCACCTACCTAATGGTACAATTGTGGTGGTTTCTGGAAAGCAATAGCAGAAGGATGACAGATCAACAATTTGAGTACTACAGAGAATGCTATTACCATCACAGATGCTTGACAGATGCTTATGGCACTCTGATCATCATGATGTCCTCAACCAATGCTGACAGGTTAATTCAAGAGCTAAACTGGGGAATGGTAATACTCTCATTTTGCAACCAGACTTCCAGCCAAACCTCGACTACCTTCACTCATATCATTTCCAACCAAATATCCTTTCAATTCCCAACTCCTGAACTGAAATTTCATCACCCCGTCCTCATGATCCCAGCTACATCAAATGGCGCCATGGCGCTATTCGATGTATAGTAGCACACATTTGGGCCTTGTTGTTGGCAAATGGCGCCATGGCGCCATTTGTAACTGCGTCCAGCATAAACACTAATGGAGTCATTCGCATATGTATTGCTCCTCCTACGAATCGCAGGTGCCTCTACCCAGTCAGAGCCACTCTCCTTCCAACCATCTTCCGCGAATATTGCGAAGGAGAGGGGCTCGGACTGGGTGGAGGCCTCTGCGAACAAACGCAGGGAAATGCATAAGAACTGCTTCCATGTGCTTATGCACTAGACTCAAATGCAAATGGCGCCACGGCGCCATTTGCCTACCACAACTGATTGTCTGCCTGCTTGTTAAAACCATTTACTGATGCCTCTTTGTTACTGATGCCCCTTTGTTGCAGCTATATTACGTCCGGAAACACAATTTCAATCCGACCAGACTATCATGCTGATAGACAGGTACTGGTGCATGGAAGTAATGCGGGTGAGCCCCTCTACTGCTACAGGCTCGAAAGGAGACTGCAGAAGAGAGCTCTGCCTCCTTATAAAGGAGACAGCCCCAGAATCAGCTGGCATTTACCAGCCAGGTATCTTGGTCCACATGAAGATGGTTGCCAAGAGCGGTCGCGATGATTGGCTCCGAGTGGTCGTTGAGGACACTATGCAGCAGAGAATAATTGTCTACTATGTGGACTGGAAATTTTATGATCCGACTGTAATGTCTTCTAGCATTGCAAATGTAGCTGGTTCGGCGAAGAAGCAAGGATGGGCGCTGCCATCGTACAACAGCTTTGAAGAAGCTGACATCAAAGGCCCACAAGAAATCTTGAGGGGCTTTATGATTATTCGCAATCGTATGAACGAGTCGAAAAACTCGCCTTCATTCGTTGTCAAGGCATTAGCCCAGCAGAAGCTACCCGCCATTGTGGACACGGCCTGGTTAAAAACAGTTAGCAAGAAGAAAACAAGACAAACTAAGGAGACACCTGCAGCCGAAAAAGACTCCTCATCTTCTACTGAGGATGTTGGCCAGGAAACTGAGGAAGGAAAGGCGGCGGGCAAGCGGAAAGTTAAGATAAAGGATCACAAAGATCCTGAGCATGGAAAACATTAGTGGCTATATATAGCCAAATGGCGATTTTTTAGGGGGTCTAGGCAATTTTTGCGGCGAATTTTATGAAGAGAGATTTCTTTTAAAAAAATAAAAAATAGCCATAGTTAAAACAAGTACTCCATTATTTTTTTAAGATTAGCCAAATTATTTCCCCCTTTTTCCTAGCCTTTCTTTATAGGGGAAAACTACAAAATACCCCTAACTTTCTAAAAATTCACAAAATGCCCCTAAAAATTCACAAAATACCCCTGAAAATGCCCCTAATAGGGGCATTTCATGAATTTTCTAAAAGTTAGGGGTATGTTGTGAATTTTGCAAAAAGTTAGGGGTACCCCTAACTTTCTAAAAATTCACAAAATGCCCCTAAAAATTCACAAAATACCCCTGAAAATGCCCCTAATAGGGGCATTTCATGAATTTTCTAAAAGTTAGGGGTATGTTGTGAATTTTGCAAAAAGTTAGGGGTATATTGTAGTTTTTCCCTATTTATATATTAAATCATTAATAGCCAAACAAAAATGAATTTTTATTATAGTCTTTTACACATCCCCACCTACCATCATCAGTGATAGTAGTTTTTCAAACTATGAATTTCTATTATATATACCACATATGCATGTTCAAAAAGGAACTGTAAAAGATGGCCAATATCCCTTTAGATGCCCGAGTTGGTTGCATAACATCTTCCTTCAAGGGTTAGAGATAAGTGCAATTTGATCACCATATCTACAAGGTGTCGTTGCATTGAATGTAGTTCAGACTATGGATGTTATAAGCTATGTTGTGAGCTTCTGTTAAAAGTTTTTCAATATTATTGTATGTTCCTTGATTGTTGATTATTATTTTTAATTGTAGTATAATTATCTAAAGCTACAGAATTTAATTTATATTTTTTGCTTTTTCCAGTTAAAAAAATAGCCAAGTGAAAGTTTATAGTATATAATTCAAAAGTTTCGCCAAGTCCAAATATATATAAATGTAATAATAATAATAACTTTAACCAAGTTTATATCATAAAGTACTATAAAATTTTGAAAAATAGCCAAACCATTTTTTATGAAAAAATATATAGTATGCTTAATTTTTTCCCTGGTATCCAAAGCCTGCAAGTCCCTTCCAACTGCCCGTTTGGTACCGTCCTCAGTAGCGACCATAGCTGTGATAGGACATGATGCAATGAAGGACACAACATCGGATTCTGATTTAGAACCACATCCCTCACGAAATGATCCTTCACTAAATGATTCTTCACTGCTGTTCACATAAACTACCCATTAGCATTGGTACCCTCAGGTAAAAGGTGCCTGGTTTGAGAGTATAGATATGATGCCGCGGATGCTGCCAAAGAAGAAACAGATGCTGGATTGATAAAATTCGTTTCATGCATCTCACTTTCATCACTCTCTATAACCTCTCCTTGTTTATGCTCATTAAGTGATGCTGTATCTTTTGCAAATGCTTCGGCTTTTTGTTGTATTGATGAAGTAACAAATTTTAAATGATGTAGTTCATGAGTCTGCAGCAGAATTCATCCCAATAACATAGGATACATGATAGTTAAAATGTGCAATGATAAAGCAAGTTTTAATGCAACCAAAGGCTATAAAAAGTACCTTAATACTCTGTATTGTATAAGCAAGTTTGGAAAGATGCGCCAATCTAGAGATGCTCTTAAGCTCAGAAAGTGGAACTTGGGATAAAAACTCAGTAAAAATTTCTTTAGTATGGTGCATTTTAACATGTGGAACTTCCCAGGCGGGTGATGAATCGCCCTCTACGTCTGCAACACATCATTCTCCACATTCTGATACTGCATCTGGAGAAAATAATGGGGGTGATGATGATGATGCGCCCATGGCACCGTGCTCACTGTCTGAAGCAGTTCCCGCCGGTCCTCACATAGGTAGGAATCAGTAGCATTTCTTTGGCCTGCAATCTAGAGATGCTCTTAAGCTCAGAAAGTGGAACTTGGGATAAAAACTCAGTAAAAAATTATACTTTAACATGTGGAACTTCCTAGGCAGATGATGAATCGCCCTCTACATCTGCAACACATCATTCTCCACATTCTGATATTGCATCTGGAGAAAATAATGGGGGTGATGATGATGATGCGTCCATGGCACCGTGCTCACTGTCTGAAGCAGTTCCCATCGGTCCTCACATAGGTAGGAATCAGTAGCATTTTTTGGCCTACAGAGGCTTTCCTAAATTTCCAAAATTGACAATACAATTAGCTATAAACAGCTTGAACAATAATATTTCGCCACATAACGCTGCTAATAAGGTTTTCCTTCTAGCCAACAAGGGGTTTTTGCATCAGCTCATCATATGGTGGCTCAGTTGCCAATGCCAAGGCCCCAAGGGTATCCATTATAAGGTTAACCCAAAGAAGTTGGATAGCTGTAAGTGGTGCCTTGCCTCCAATATACAATCAGCTGTTAGGATTAACATACATATAAATTGCCTTTGTTAAAAGCTTTATGTATATTTGTAAGGCAAGCAGAAGTGAAGTTCAAAACTAGAGCAACAAGATTAACTGTGAGTTGGAACTGCGCAAACTTTTGAATGTTTATATACACAGATCGACCCCACTTGGCAACTGTCACAATGGTCTGGAATTTATCATCCAGTATAATGATATCGGTACTCTTCTTTGCTACATGTTTTGAATAAAATGAATAAAAAGCTTTAGGAAAATACTAAATTACGTTAAAAGTAGAGCTCCATTAAGAAGACAAAGTAACCTAGACATTCAAGCCTTTAATAAGGGACACAAATAAATAGACAATTTTCCCCAGTATTGGCAGTCTTTACAAATACAGAACACAAGGGCTTAGAAACTTGAGCTCATTACCTCTGTCCCAGCTATACCCATTGCCAAGCCAACATCTCATTCATGCAAGGCAGGTGTGCATCATTTGTCCCATCATCTGTCACGGCAACAACTTCTTGCATTGTACGAAGTTGTTTCACCAGTATATACTTATCTAGAGGATGAGACCTAGCCATCACCTGAAAATTGTATAAGTCAACTATGAGACAGAAAATTCTGTAAAAGCTCTCAATTTAGTACGGGCATCTTACTTGTAAGTTGGGAATGAGTTCTCTCATCTCCTCTTCGTTCAGCTGCCTAAATGCAGGACCCTCAATTACCTCACCATCTGTCAAAATGCCACATTCTCGTGCAATTGCCTTTGTTGTGTTCACATTGTCGCCAGTCACCGTGCGAACTTTGATGCCAACCAACTGGCAAAGCTTTACAGCTCCTTCACACTTGGGCGAACCGGATCTTTGATTTCTACACCCACCAAATAAGTGAATCCATCTTGGGAGATAGGGCCTTCCTTTGAAGGTTTATTCGCCAAATCTTTTATGATTAAGCACAATATCCTAAGAGCCTCATCAGCAAAAGATGTGATTACTTCATGGAGTTCCTCCATTTTTTCATAATCTATCTCAACAGCTTGACCATTACAATCTATGTATTGGGTGTAAAATCGCTAGTGGGGTACAACTTTTGGCGAAGCGTTTAAGCACTTTAAGTGCTGAAACTCGCGGACGTCGAAGCCCGTCACACCCATCAGAGGTCTGTGCAATTCGGGGATGAAGCCCCACGAGGAAGAAACTTGGTTGGAAAATAATGTCACGGATCGAGATTGGGAATCTGTTTGGACAAAGAAGATGAACAAGGGAAAGATAAAATGGCACTGTGCAAAGGAGCATCTTCAAGAGAAGTTGGAAACACTCTGCCGAAAAATCTACAAGAATTGTCACAACAAAGAAGTAAGAAAGCAACTGGCCCTTGCTTTTGCGTTTGAAAATTGCACTAGATCAATAGTTGCACCTGAGGAACACAAAGTAAACTAGGAAAAGAAGGAAAAGAAGGAAGAGGAAGAGAAGGAAGAGAAGGAAGAGAAGGAAAAGAAAAAGGAAAGGAAAGACAAGGACAGGGATGGCAAGGGGCAGAAGGAAGGAAAGGCGAGACAGGAAAAGGAGGGAAAGGAAGTGGAGACAGAGGAAATGGAAGGGAAAAAGAAGAAGAAGAAGTACAGGCTGGAGACCTCCGAGAAGGATAGGACACCTAAAAAGCAAAGAAGGCAGACTCAGACTCCTAGTCCTGCTGGAAGTCCAAGAAGTGGTGGTGAAGCTCCAAGCCCATCGCATAGCCAGGATCCTGCGGGCACACTGGCCAAAAGGGTCGCCATTCAGAAGCCAGAGCGCAAGCTTACCTTAAGAATTGCTCAGCACTTGCTAGAGGTGCCTGCAAATCTTAAGGTGGAAAGGTCAGAAGAGGAAAAGATGGCAGAGAATACACTGCAAAAAATTGACGATCACCGGCATCTGTTTCCTCTGGGTGTCACATTTATAAAAAAGATAGACGTGTTCAAACTATATCAAGGGCCAGCAAATCTGACATCTAGACCAAGGAATATGGAGCACGTCAAAACGTTAGTGGAGTCCTTTCAGAGAGACCCACATCCAGTGTTCACTCCCGCTGATGTGATTCCATTCAATCCCCTCACAAACAAACTGGTCCCTTGGAAAACCGAGGATGACCTCATGGGGATGCACTATTATATAGTGAATGGCAATCATTCGATTATGGTCTCGGCTTGTATGTAAAAGACTTAAGACAAAGAAAGTCCCAAGAGCAAATGTCAAAGATTTATCTTCAACGGAATTGCCGAGTCTTATCCGCACGATCAATCTAACAAGAATGCTGCGCATTTCGGTTGTGAAGTCAATGATATCACTGCGAAGACTATTTTCAAAGAGCCCTTCATTGATAACATAACCCACCTGCGGCAGCAATATGCTCTATGCGGGAAGCCTGATCCATCGGGACGCGGGCAGTCACGCTCAGAACCATACAAGGTACATACTGTTGTAATTGTTGGCAAGATTAGCAAATGGCACCGCGGCGCCATTTAGTGAGGAAATGGTGCCGCGGCGCCATTTAATAAGCAAATGGCGCCCGCGCCATTTCCTCACTAAATGGCGCCGCGGCGCCTTTTGCTCATTGAATGTTAATCAAGGCTAACTTCTTGTTGTTTCCAGCGTTATCTGGCTTTGGCTGAAGTTACCATGCGTGGTAAGCATCCAAAAGATTTCAACCAGTGGGTCTTCATGCCAGAGGATATTTTTCAGTTATTCATGTCCCTATGGAACTTGTGGAAATCTGGCAAGCTAAAAGACAACAAGGGACAAACTATTACCTGTAACTGGGCAAAAGAATCTGACTACTTCAGTCAGACCTACCTGAGGTGCATGAGGGGACTCGACTACGAAGATTGTCGGGTTATGTTCCAGGAAGTGCTGGATGAGAAGACCTTCGTCAAGGTCACCACTAAGATCCATATCTTTCTTGAAGAAGGAGATTTTTGAATATGTGAAGGATAATTTTCCGAGGAAGTTCAAATCCTTCACTGATCTCAGTACTGTCGTGCCGGGCTTCGAGGATACCGACCTGATTTCCATGGCCACCTTGCATAGTAAGTGGGTTGGAAGTTGGAGTGACCAAGGAAGGCGTTTTCAGTAACGTGCCACCTGCCTTGGCAAGATTCATACGCAATGCTGTCTTGCAGAGAGAGGATACTGAAAACTTCCGTTGCGAAGTTGAACTAACAGACAGCAGGGGGCAAGTTAGATGCACTCCTGTACCAGTATCCTTGATTGTCCTGGACACTAGAGGCATAATTCCAATGTGGGACAAAACCACACTATCTAATTTCTTTAATACAGCTGTAAAGAACACCACAGCTGATTCTTTCTGGATAGTGGTCTTTGCAAGGCCAAAGCATAACTTTTTGATTTCATCTGTGTTGGATGATCTGGATTCTAGATCCAGAGTTTTTATTGGCATGTATGAGGACGAATACAAGAATCCGCCTGCCCCAGGAGTTCAGGAGCTCCATGCACTAGTGTACGCCACAAAAATTCAGGCCACTGCAGGTCATCCTATCGATGAAATTGACCTCAGATTCCCGTTTGCCGATCATCCTCAAGAACTGCCACCAGTTCCTGTACTTAATGAAGAAGATGAAGACGGCGAGACCGAGACTATGGCTGGGAAGCTCTGCAACAGCAGATTCAGGTACAGCTGGCAAGGCTTGCCAGGGGACATAATCATGAGAAACCAGCTGGGGCCTGCCACATGCTCCTATCTCGTGCAGAAAATGGTACTGCCAGGAACATGAGTGTTTGATTACTTCTCCTGTGGTTCGTTTGGCCGGGCTTCATTGATGAATAAGAGATTTTGCATTGTATTCGAAAGTGACCCGGTTAAGCAGGAGTGCCTAAAGGGCATTCTTGGTAGGCTTGACCGCCTCCTGAGTCCTACCATCGCAGCAGTTCCTGTGACAGAGAGACCAGCTGCTATAGTTGAAGAAGCTGTAGATCCACCAAATCCAGTGATACCTGAAACTCAACCCGATGTGCTATGACGTGATCAAGAATACACAATTCAATCTGGATATTCTTGATGATCCCAATTTTACTGCCACAGCATTCGAGAGCTTTCAAGGAGATCCTATGGGTGCTTCTTCTAGCCATGGCACTGGCGATGCAGAACCTGATCCTGATGCATAGCCTCAACCTGTTTTGTGATTATAATGTAAATTGTACAAAAAATATTTTTGTAAACAGACTACCTCTTCCGATTCCTTGCCTCTTGTGGCAAATTTATGGATATGCAAAACCATGAATTTAAGGATTTTTACTGATTTTGTGATCTTATGTTTCTTTAGCTTCATTATATGCATTGTTAGTATTTTTAATGGCGCCAATAAATGGCCTTTTTAGTTGTATTTTTTTGCTAAATGGCGCCATAATTGCTCAAAAAAACGCCATAAAATGGACTAAAAAGGATTTTCGTTCCTAATTGGAATCACGAAATTTCTCATTTTAATGAAATTGTGCTTTATACAAATTATGCTGAAGCAGTGACAAGTGATGCAGAGAATTCCATGAGGATATATATGATTGCATGCCTAAGGAAAGGCTGATCGCATTAGGGTTAAAATCCGAATGAAATAATGACTCTTCCTATCGAATCATACGTTAGCCATGTAAAATATTTGGCAATGGAAGAGATAATAACTAATAATTTATCTCAATGTTATGCTCATCGATAAGTGGTCGAGGACGATCCATTTTGAAAAGAGAAGGAATGTTGTCATTTTCCATGCATGAGTATAAAAGAACGACAGGAGATCATCTCGCAGAGTGCGGAAGTCGGAATGGAACAGGAATTTTACATGAGTTACTCAGACGTATAGGTCAAAAGGATACATGAACGTCATGATCTTCCACATTCTAGACATAGAGGCAATTAAACTACTTTGACCACTGTGAAGAGATGTTTTATTGGCATAAACTTGAAAGAAATGTTCAGAAGTATGTAGAACCTTGTATTGTTTGTCAACAAATCAAAGCCTCTACTAGCAAGCCTACCAGACTTATTCAGTTTTCGTCGATTCCTATAAAAGCTTGGAAGCACATCACAAAGTCAATTCAAAAGAATGACTAGATTTGGACAGTTGTGGGCAGGTTGTCTAAACAGGTTTATCTTCTCCAATGCAGATCGAGCATGATAGTTCCTCGAGCAAGCGAGTTTTTCATGAAGGAAAGGCCTGACGCAATAGGGATCCATTATTTTGCAGTAGATTGTGGTCTGGACTTATGAAGGATCTAGAAAGATATTCTTTGGAGAACTAGGAGGAGAAGTGTTAGCTTCGGATGAAGTAACAAGTGACTTTACAAACATTCCACACAAAGCAAAGAAAACTTGTACCCAAAAGAGCCCAGAATTAGCGATTTCTATACTTGCGAGGAAAAGAAGGAAAGTTGACTATGGAAAAGGTCAATGTGTCTGGATACATATTCCAAAAAAATGACTACAGAAAAAAATGGGTAATAGGTACGTTAAATCGGCTCTTAGGTAATATGGCCCATTTCAAATTGACGAGGAAAGTCATTGAGAATGCTTATTGTTTGCATTTCTATAGTAAATGGACTAACTTGCATCCAGTTTTTAATGTTAGAGTGCTAATGCCCTATAAGGGAAGTGAAAATTTTCATGAGATTCTGCAGAAAATGGAACACGCAGAACCTCCTAACATTAAAGGAGACAAGGAGGTGCTAGAGCACAAAAAAAAAAGAAAAAAAGAAAAAAAGAAGAGACGCTCATCGGATCAACATAAGGAGTACAAAGCATCTGTGGATGAATATGAACAAATTTTGCGAAAGGATAAGAAAGGTTAGACGTTAACTATCTTGCTAATTGAATACTTTTAACATAGAAAAAATCGCAACTTTGTCGACAAAGAAATATCTAAAGATTGATATGTGCTGGTGTGAGTTAGAATCTTTATTAATGATAAAAAAGAGTCAAGACCTCTAAAGAGAATTGAGGCCATTCCTAAAAGAACTGGAATGAACGTCTCTAAAGGAATTGAGATGAAAGACCTCTAAAAGAACTGAGGCCATTCCTAAAAGAACTGGAATGGACATCTCTAAAGGAATTGAGATGAAAGACCTCTAAAGGAACTGAGGCCATTCCTAAAAGAACTGGAATGAACATCTCTAAAGGAATTGAGATGAAAGACCTCTAAAGAATAGAATAGAATATGATTTTATCGTCCACGGAGACCAACTGGCCTATGGGACCCAAGTACAAAGAGAGAGCAGCAGGGGTATTACTACCAGGATTAAAAAACCCCCGCCCCGAAGGGTTTTCGGGGGAAAAACCTTAGTAGCAATAAGGATGCTGACATACTGCACAGTTATATACATAATCACAAGTACAGCTGAGGTTAATGTCGGACAGGGGGCATAACCGAGTCCGGCGATCCATTACCTCCCTGAGGTAATGATCCCAACAAGCCTACAGAGGCCGTGGCTTCAAGAGCTCATGCGAGGGCCCTGATGGGGCACAATTAACCGAGCATACCGAGGCGGATATGCTCAGATCGCCGGACAAGCCCGGAGGGCGTGACTTTCATCCTCAATGGCTCTGTTGACAAAGATCGACAGACTCGCCCTCACGCTGGCCCCGAATCCATCTCCCCTCGTCTCAATGCGGAGGTGGTGTGCACTGTCGCGAATGGAAGCAATCACCACCGCGCTTTTCATAGGTAGATGGGTGCGCAGTAGTGGTGTGGCCCCTCGTGAGCATGGGATTAACCGGCTTGTCGATAATTTGCCACCTTGACATGTGAGGGGCCTCTCGCATCCCAAAGCTTGGCCATAAAGCAAGCATCCAAGTATCGCTTCAAAGGCGGCGCATTCCTTCGATGTATGCACCTTGGTCCAAATCGTGTGCCTCGCACATTCCATCGCGAGAACCATCGGGCTTGCTTGTCTTTCCAAAGAAGCTTTGAGTCATTGCGGGCCCATCGCCACCGCCAAAGCAAGGTTGGGCAGCCGGGCCTCATCCATAGCCACCACCTTCGGAAGTAAATAATGTGACGTTCCAAACAAGCAGCCCTCTCAGAATGGAAGGAAGCCTTTGTCTCTGGAGCAAGATCGATATGGGACCGTGGATTTCACTCCCGATGCGGGCCAAGAAGGCCTTCTGTACCTGCTCTATCATTCCAAGTGGTGAGGGATATCACTGGCCCCCACACTTCTGCCCCATAGAGGAGGACCGATTCAACCAAGGCCCTGAACAAGTGTGCCTGGTGACCCCATGTATACCGCTTCGCCTTGGATCGTTGTTTTGCATTGCATCTGAGGGCTTTCCACCCGCCAGTGATGACCGTAACCCGATGGATGCATCCCCGGGCGTGGTAGTAGAAAACTCAATGCCCAAATACTTATAAGATCGAGCCACCTCCACTACCCGCCCTGGTAAGTGAATGAGGGAAGGCGTGGGTGCGGGGATGATGGGACCAAGAAGCACCCTCGCGTCTTGGCCAAGTTAACTCTCATGCCGGTGAATTGGCGTAGAAAGTGTCCAAAGCATCCGGTGGCGTTGCATGTCCTCCGGGGTATATGCGAGCAGGTCAACATCATCGGCATATATGAGTTGCCGGATTATGTGGTGCATCATCCTGGCGCCTCCCAGGTGCTCGCCTAGCCATTCTTCTAGCTGGTCAATGTACAAGCCTAAGAGCCGTCGGGAATAGAGGGCAACCCCGGCGCACCCCAATGCTACTAACAACGGGCTCCCCGGCGGTGTGAGACGAACCGAGCAAGCCTCAGATAGTCAGATATAGCATTCGCGCGAAGTCGACGGGGTCTCCGGTTGTCTCAATCTGGCCCCACAACTTATCCCCGAGGCACCGCGGTCAAAAGCCTTTGCGAAATCCACAAAGCAACGGTCATGTGCTCTGGCGTTGATTCCGCTATCCTCTATGAGTGTTCGCAGAGTGAAGATATGGTCAATAGTAGAATGCCGGGGGAAGTCGCCTGCTGCGTGAGAGCCCCGCGACTTCTCCATCCTCCGCCCAAAGTGTCGGCCGCCGCTCAAGAATCCCCGCAAGAAGCAACTTGGCAAAGACATTTAACTTACCATAATGGTACGATGATAGTTGGTGGGCCGTGGGGGTCTCCCCGCTTTGTATATGGGCACAACTTTTTGGTAGTCAGTCTTGGGAGGAAGCCTTCTTGCAATGCCGTTGAAGAGGCCGTGGAGAACCGGCACCATTGGGGGCCCGCCCACTTGAGAAGCTCACGCACGATACCATCCAAATCTGCCGCCTTCCGTTAGCGGCGTTGCGGTGCCTATTATGACATCCCCTTCAAGAATGACCGATTGCTAGGCCCGTCTGCCGGAGGTACTGCCGCCCGGCTTCCCATTGGGTCATACAACCGGCCGCAAGTATCTCACCCATTGTTAGGGGTAATATTTCCGTGGGGTCGGGGGCTTACTCAAGACCTTTCTCCGAAGGCCCTAGGGTGGCGGTCTAGTAGACCAAACATCACATTCTTTGGTGCTCATAAAGGTACCCGGGCTTTCTTGGTCTTGAGAAAGGGCGGTATTGATTGACGGACGGCCTCTTGGGCGAATGGTGGGGTCCAAAGACTTAGTGGAGCCATCGTTTCAGCCCTCAGGCATTCGTCATCGAACTAGTGATTGTGGGGGAAGGTGGTTGCAGCCCCCTCGTGGATCGCCGAGAGCAGCCTCTCCCAAAGCATCCGTCCCCTACCTTCGAAAAGAGCCTGGTTTAGCCGGGCCGTCTGGCCGTTGAAGTGTGGGGAGCTGAAGCACTCCGGCAGCTCATGCTCAAGCATCCTCGCATAGACCGCCGCGATGATCATAGTCCAGACGCAACCGTGGTACCTGGGGTGTTGGGCAATGGGTGTTCGGTTGGCCTGCCAATCTATCTGCAAGAACGAGGGGCTGATGGTGAGTCTACTTCCTCGCCCGGCCACTTGTCCCGACATTAATCGGGCGAAAGTGATCAAGTGTAGGCATTGCTCGCGTCTGCTAGCACGTAATCCACCACACCGGTGCCCCCTGGTTCTCCGTTTACAAGTGAAGCGGCTGGAGGACAGCCACCGTGGCTAGCCCATTGCAAATGACCAGGTCAAAGATATCGCCAAACAATAGCGTGCCGGCCATACCGGTGTCACACCGGCCGTCATCCGATGCCCTTGGCCAAACCATCTCTGCGGGGGGGTCCTCGCCTAGTGCGAATTTTGGGATCTCCGCCTCGCGGCGCCGCATTGAAATCTCCAAGCAACATGACCTTGCCCAATTGTGCATGCTGGCGTATGTCATCATATAGATCGACATAGAGCTCCCGCCTCACATCCACATCAAGTGCGTGTGGTAAAAGTTGCTCTCAAAGATGTGGGAAGTAGCAAGCCGCCACAAAGGGAGGGCTGCCATCGCCGTTCACGCACTGCGTACCTGTGTATCTATTGTGCCCGCCTCGTCGTGCAATGGGGAGACCGATTGGGCCAAGGCCGCCCGGTAGTAACACGCAATTCCTCCGTGTCCTCGCTTTTCCGGTGCACTCATTGAAGACAGAGTAGGCGGTATCCCGCAAATCAGGTAGCTTTGTGACCGGCATGTTCCCATGTTTCCATGAGGAAGATAAGGTCCATGTCCATGGCGACGGAATTGAGATCGTCCCCTTCGCCATGGGAAGCCACGGCAATTCCGGGATACCCGCCGAGGCACGATCCCTATTTAGTGGCGTGCACGCCACTTCAGGTCCGGTGGTAGTGCTGGTCCCGTGGGGAGCGGAAGATGTGGATGTGCAGGTGCCCTTTGGGGCCCCTCGAGAGGGGACTCGAGGGGCGGAGTGCACCGCATCTGTTTGGTTGCCTGAATTCCCGCATCCTTCCCCGGACCAGCCCCTGCCCCTCCATGTCTGCGGCGGTTCGACTTTGGCCGGTTCACGCGCCCGAAGTCTCTCTTGGCGTCTTTGGGGTCAAGTCCGGTCAGCGTCTGTAGCCGCCCCTTCAACTTCCGGCCCGACGGGATGGCCACCCGCACGCACGCTCTCAAGCGTGAAGATGACCACCGAGGCGTCCGGTGGCCGAATTCCATGACGATCGCCTTTACAATGGTCCGCGGTGTTTGGGAACATCATCCGATCAAGATGCGTGGTGCCGAGTCGGGAAGTGAGATGTTTCTCGACTCCTCCGTCGTGCCTCGCACTACCACATTGCGGCTCCTGCGTCTCGTTCACGGAGTTGGGGCCGCACTGTGTGTTGATTGAGGTGGGTGAGGCATAGGCCGTGGCCGGCCCCAGGGGTGGTGGCGGCCGGTGTGATCTGATGTGTCCGCGGCGGTGTTCTAGGTTGGCGCCACTGTAGGTTGGTGGGTTCGCGGGGTTGATGTGTTCTTTCTTTGTGGTTTACGTTCTCCGGAGTCCGGAGCTCGGCTCTTGCGGGGCGTTGTCATGTCTTGCCATCTCCCGCGATGCAATGGCAGAGTTGCTCATGTGCCACCGGCATAGAGGCCCTTGCCTTGCGGGGCAACGGCGGCAAGCTCACAATAGCTCCCGATCTCGTGCTAAATCCTTACTCCGGCTTCGGTTACGCGGCTAGCTTCCAAAGCAGCCTGGACTCCTTGTCTCACAGTGGCGGCCTCCTCAACCTCTGACAGGAGGGTGGCCTATGCTCCTCGTGCCGTGGCCTTAGCCTCCTCAACCTCGGCACGGATCGGGACGAGGGTTACGAGTGTCTCTGCTCTACCGGTTTGTCCTGCGTCCCGGCTTCCATAGCTGCCAAACACGGTGTCTACACGCCCCCTCATATCTGCGCAAGCTCCTGCCGGTATTGCTGTCTTTCAAATTGTAGCAAGCGGCTGCTATCATCTGCCTGTCGTACGCGATCCTCCAATTCTGTGATTCGTCGTTTTTCTGGCACCAACTGCCTGCGGGTGTTTTTATGCTTGACATACCCATTTTTTGGTACGATCAGCACCCGATCAGCACTTTTAATCGCGACCGCCAGCTAAGGGCGAGTGGTCCGTCCGTCATTATGGTGAAGGGTACACCCTTCATCATTAAATCATCGATTTTGAGCCGAATTTTCTTCGAGCCATCCCCCGCTTTTTTCATAATTTCGAATGCATCATTACCATCCTCGCTTCAAATCTATTCAGTCGATCAAGCTTCTCCTATTCTCTGTTTTCCGAATTCATCAAGCAAGAACAGATTTGTGATGGCGCTCAATTCCGGCGAGGTTGCTGTCCTTTTCTTTTGTGGAGCTCTCAAATTTCCCTTTGGCCTATGAAGTTCGACCTTTTTTGCTTGCGTGACATGCCGATGGATAGAACGGAATATGAATTCCATGTTAACCGGGCTCTTTCTAACAAAGGGAAAAAGCCCAAAGAAATTAAGGCAAAAGATGTTACAGAGGCCGATTTTCTTCGAGTTTGGAAGATGCCACTCAGAAAGGGAAGATTAACTCCGAAATTTATTCTACCGCCTATGAAACCCAAATTAACGACCTTCTTGGAAGGATTTACCAAAAATCCAAGCCCACTAACAATGAAGTTAGAGTCACCTTTGCTAGAGCTTTTGCCCGGGCTAATTCCCTCGAAAACCGCAGAAATCCTCGAGGAATATGCTATCAAACGGGCTTCCTTTGTCACGATGCTTTTAGGACTTCGAAGCGACAATTGTCGGCTAAGCAAGAGGGTAGTAGCTACAAGCAACAACAAGAATGCCATACTCAATCAGCTTAGGAGGCTTGTCGCTATGAAAGCTGAAAAAGAAAACGATATTTTGATGAAAGAAGAAGATTATTTGAGGAAGGAGGGTGCTCTCACTCAAGCTGACTTTCAGATCTCTGCAATAGAAGAGCAGATATCTGAAAAAGTGAAGGACAGAGAGGCTTTAGAAACAGCTGCGCCAGACGAACAAGAAGCTATTCAAAGGCTTAAAGCACAAGAGGAAATGTGGCGAGACCCGTTGGCAAAGCACCATAAATAAGTTGGATAAAAATGGATTGAAGAATTTGAAGGCCGACATCATCGAACTCAAAGAAGAAGTTGATGCTATTGAAAAGCATATGAAGATTTGGCATGCCAAATGCAAACATGTTGCTTTTCTGCAGTCTGAGTCCAACAGAAATCGGATGCACCTAGGTATGGGTTCCTATGACATGCCTTTCTTGGATAATAAGGATGCATGTGAAGCATGTGGCCTTTTTGTTTAGCAAAGATTATGAATTGCATGTCAAATTAACATGTGGTCACAAATACCATGTTTTTGCTTTTCTTTTTTTTTGGATCAGATGCATTGAATCGCACTCTACCTGTCATGAAGAGGTTCCAGGCAGCATATTGCAAGAATTGGTATATAAAGAATACCATCCTGTTGAAAGTGACACAGAAAGTGAGAATGATAGTGACACTGAAAGTAACAAGGAAGACAAGAAAAACAAGGTGCTGAGGACCAAAAAAAGAGGTAAAGAAGAAGATGATAGCAAGACTTCTCTCAGACACGCGCACCGCCGCCCCCCGACTTCATTGCAGAAAGAGTTGCAAAGAAGAAGACCAGATTTGTGAAGAAGCTCAAACTTGAAAAAGGTAATGACTTTGACTCTATTTTTTATTTGTTTTAAAAGTTTTCATGCACTTTAGCTTGTAGAAATATTTTGCAGGTTTTATTGATGTGGACAAGTTAAGTCCAAAGGAAATTTGCTCATGTCGCCCCCTCTCAAAAGCACAAGGAAATCACCAAGGTTGAATGACAACCTCTTTGAAAGGTGATGTTACCACTCCCGAGAAGAAGAAAATAGGTTCAACAGTAACATAACTTATTTATTTATGAAATTTTGTATGCTTAACTTATTTGTTTCATTCCCATCGATTTTGTTACAATGCAATGCGTAAAATGTGAATAATCTTGTCTTTGAACCTCGTGGTGCCTTTGAACATCGTGGTGCTTTGAACCTCGTGTCAAAGCAGATATTGAGGAAGTGTGAAGTCACAAAGCACTTGGAGATTTGGCCGAAAGCAAAGATGATTCGTGAAGTAGCAGCTCAAGAAGACCCCGATATTACCTTGGCAAAGTATTGCCGTGACAAAATGGTGGAAAAGAAGTGAATGAGTTTATGAAAGAAAACCACCAATTTTCAAATGTAGGTGGTTTTCTATGGTTTTCAAACTTTAAGTTATAACTACTTAACAGTGCTGCTATGACATGCTCATTTCTGTGAAATGGAGCTGTACATTTTGGTTATTTTTGTAAACCCTTCAGCACCATTTAATATATGATCTATCGTTTTTAACTTGCAATATATATGATCTACCATTTTAACTTGCAATTGATAACTTGCAATTGCATAACTTGCAATTGGATAACTTGAAATATATGATCTACTATTTTAACTTGCAATTGGATAACTTGCAATATATGATCTACCATTTTAACTTGCAATTGTATATGATCTACTATTTTAACTTGCAATTGGATAACTTGAAATATATGATCTACTATTTTAACTTGCAATTGGATAACTTGCAATATATGATCTACCATTTTAACTTGCAATTGTATATGATCTACTATTTTAACTTGCAATTGGATAACTTGAAATATATGATCTACTATTTTAACTTGCAATTGGATAACTTGCAATATATGATCTACTGTTTTAACTTGCAATTGGATTGTGTTTACTTACAATTGATTGTGTGAGTTCACTTGCAATTGGATAACTTGCAATATATGATCTACTGTTTTAACTTGCAATTGATTGTGTTTACTTGCAATTGGATTGTGTTTACTTGCAAGTGGATAATGGTTACATTTTTACAATGTCAATGTTTAGAATTCAATGGTTGTAATTTCGTGAATTCAATGGTTACATTTTACATTGTCAATGTCAATGTTTAGAATTCAATGGTTGTAATTTCTCGTAATGGTTGGAATGGTTTATATTTCATTGTCTCCATTCTTTCTTCTTCTTTTCCTTGCAACCTTTGTAATCGCTTTTGAGTTTGTGATTTTGAGTCAACCGCATCTTGTGCCAAGATGGTAGTGTTTTTGTGGCAAGTTTGTCCATGATGTGATCATGCACATCTTCATCAAGCTCATATCGGTTATTTCCCATGTGATGCATGACAAAGTTCACCGCAAGAATAACTAAATGATCAGTAAACACTACATTCGTGATCATGCTCCAAAGAATCAGATTCAGAACCTCCAATGAACTTGTAGTACTTTCTGTTACAACAACTTCATTCCTACCAAACTTATGCCCCCAAGGATCCTTGTATGCTTTCTCAATGACATGTTTAAACCTGTGTGCATTTCAGAATATATAAAATCTACCTTTTCTTTGTTGTTAGGCTCGGCATTGATCGCAAAGTTATCTCCAATTGCAATTATATCGACTTCCATTCGGGATCTCCCTCATAAACAGGACCATCGCCAGCCTTCATCTTTATATTCAAAGACCGGTCTTAGCTCGAAAAAAATCCATGTGCCTATTCTCTCCCCTCGTTAGGACACTTGCCATACTTACCAAGCCAAAGAATTGTGGCGTAAACAAGAATAATTCATGTGTGCAACTTGAGTAGGGTCTCAGACTTTGAATAGGCCTCGATAGCATGGAAATGACTTGATCCAACTAGAGTTGCACAATCATAACTCTCACTCCCCGTCAACTTCATCAATTCCTATTTCCCAAAAACCTCAAGTAGTTTCACAAACATAGAACATTCAAACAAAATATGAAATGATATAAAAGGGTTTTGAGAAAATACCTAAATCTGTCCTTCCCTTCAATTGTGGAATGTTCTTTGAAATGTCTCGCACAAAAACAACTACATCATGTGCATTTTCAATGGTGTTGAATTCCTCTTTAACATTTCATGAGTTAGTGCCCTCTTAATGACAAAGCTCCAAAGACCATCATGTTCAATTGCCTCAAGAAAAATGACTGATCATGCATAGGAATACAACAATAAAAGAACAAAACATTTCATAATACATTTTCCATGGTATGAAGCAAAATAATTCCAATTTATTGGAATGCTGGAGTTTTGGTAGTACCTACCAAGGAAATAAAATGGCCTTGCACCTTTAAACTGATGAGAGCATCCATCAGACCACATAATATGCTGCTTATATTTGATACCTCTGTCTGCTAAAAAATTTGCATGTTTGAGCAAGCAGTGTTGCACAAATAAGGTGTCATGTTCCCTATCATCCGAGATGTAGAAATGTGTCTCTTTGATAATTCTTCTTTCATTCTCATCTAAATGAGGATCATCTAATTTTGCTGCATGTCTGTATGTAATGTGTACCAAAATTGTGCACTGATCATTCCTCCAATGAAGGCTTTGGATTTCTTGTTGGATCTTGAAGGTATAATTCTCAAAGAAAGTCAATTCTTTGAAATAATTGAATCCTTTGGAAACGTTGCCAAACAATCCCTAAATTGTTTGGCCTCGCCACCTCCCCTCATAGTTGTGTGGAATGAACTGATTCAAGACTGTCTTTGCATTCTCAAATATCTCAGCAACACTTGTTGATTTGTAAACCAATTTGGTTACTGGTTTTTTAGAAACCTTATAACCTCCCTTATCATCAGGCTCTTCCACATGCTCATAGACCTACAACAGTAAACAACAGCAAATTACAACCAGCACTAGACAACCTAAATAGACAATTCTCACCTTGTCATATGTCTTCCAAGTCAACTTGATACCCTTTCACAGATGTCTTTTCCTTTGGACATATTGGTAACTTGTTTGGCCCACACTTTTTGCATTTTAAAGTCAAACAATCATGTGCATGCCATTCATCGATTCATGGTGCACATACTAGTGACCTCCAAAGCTCACTAGTTGAACCATAGGTGCACTTTCTTGACATGCATGTTGGTCCAGCCCTGCAGACCTCACAAGTGCACTTGCAACCAACACCATGTATTTTTTCATCATGTCCGACTTTGTTAATTGCAACTCTTACAAAGTCTCGCTTTCATATGATACACACAAAGAAGACGCCTCTCTATCCTTAACCTTCCTAACATAGGGAGGTTTCAATGCATGGAATAGTGAAAAAAGAGACCTCAAACTTTGGATATTCACTTCAAACGTTGGTAGAAAGTGACCCGCAAGACATGCAACCAACAATTAGCATTAGACATTTTGAAGACAAATCCCAAAGAATAAAGAATAAAATACAACCAAGAAATAAAACACAACCAATAAATATTCTAACCTGAGTCTCTTCTAAGAAGTGTAGTGGATGCATAATTTTCTTCCCTTTAGATAATCTGATCTTTAAAACATGTTTCTTGGAAGGAGACACTCTAGTGTTGTTCCTCCAAAAGTCAACTATGAATTTTCTTTCATCATAAGAAAGTTTGTCAATTCTTGTGCTTTTCTTGAACATGGACCATGGGCCATCACCATGTTCAAAGCCAGCCTAACCTTCTATTAACTGCAACTGTAACAATTTTCCTGTTTAGATTCATTTGTTTGGCAAAAGCACATTTGTTAGTATCAGCACTAACTGCAAAAGACATTGCAGCACTTCTGGCTCTCCAAGTATCAGTGGTTTTGGAGTACTTATGTGCTTCAAAAGAATCCCTCAGATTTTTAACAATCATTTCCATTGTTTTCACTTCTTTTGTGCATGGAACACCAAGTTCTGGCACCCACTTGGCAGCACCACTTAGGATTTCTTTTCTGTCAGCAGGTTTAGCTTTTTCAAAAATTTGATTCAATACTTTCCCTACTTCTTTGGACAGTTTCTTTTTTTTCCTTGAGGTAAGTAAACCTTTTTCCAGAGCTGCATCTTCTGCACCAGCTTCTTTTTCCTTTTTTTTCTGCCTTTGAATCCTTCTTATCTCAGCAGCTTTTTTTTTGAGCATAACTTCCAATGAATGTTGGCAGGACATGTTCTCACAACCTTCATTCAAGCAGGAATCAGTATTCAACCAATTTAATCTTAATTACCAAGTGTGTAGAAAAATAAGTCAGCATAGTTATGTGCATGAAAAATAAGTCAAAGATAGTTATGTGTAGAAAAATAAGTCAAAGATAGGTGTTACCTCCGAATTGTTTGAAGCATCCGGTCTTCCAAGATGATGCAAACAAGTCCGAAAGTGGAAATATTCTTAAATGTTGTCAATCAAGATAGAATACATATGTAAAAGTCAAAGCATATTAGAGGAAACAAACCTTCTTGTTCTAAACAAAACTAATCCATGGTAGGCTCAAGAACATCTCCATCAAAAACATTTGAAGGCATGAAATCTGGACAAGAAGCATTTGGCAGCTCCCCAAAATCATAATGAAGATCTCAGTAATTATCGACATGATCTTCCAAATAATCAGATTCTCGTGATCAAATAAATTGAAAGTTAAATTTCATCTTTCAAGGCACCACAACAAAAGACAAATCCTTTACATGTCTTTGAATTGGGTTCGGATTCCCTCACTAAATTTGAGGAATGTTTATACCGCAGTAAGGAAGTATTTGCCTTGGTTTGTGGTACTTTGTTTCGAGAAAAATTCTTTGAGAATGTTGAACAAAGAATTGGAAAAGTGCTTTGATTGCTCTACAAATTGCAAGTGCACCGGAATAGAGTCTCCCTGCATCAAACTTGCATGAATTCTTTGCTAATGAAGCTAGGAAAGCTTTTTTCCAGTCGGAAACCATAGCTTTCCTGCTCCAAGCAAGAAACACAATTCTGCATCAAAGAAATGTTAATTCCGCCAATTTCCATTTCGAAAGCAACCTACCCTTCCAGGATCGCTGAGTTGGCTTCAATCAAGGTCCTTGATTGATCTTGAAGGCCAACGAATTCTCCCGCTCCCCGGAATAGCTATGGCGGGTGACGCGCGAGAAGGGTGACGTTTTTGGTGAAGGGTTGAAGAAGGCCGAACATCACTTCACCAGCACTAGTGTCGCGACATGTTTTTTTGAACATGTCAAATGAAAATACACCCCTGCGCAACATCCGAGATGTTATGTTCTCCACCTCTGTCGGGAGGCCTACAAGGCATGCACTGTTGGCCTCAACCCTCGCCTGGATGCGGCTCCAAGGTTCGACTGGCGGATTGCCTGTGTGGCCCGCCTGTCGGGTCGACTGGGCCTTGGCTCGGGCCTCGTCTCTCCCTCTGCCCGAGGCCTCTTCCTTGGTGGCCCCGCTTCATGGTCTTCCCCAGAGGGCTCGGCCTGCGTGGGGTCAACCGGTGGGTGGTGTATTTGGGCCTTCCCAGGATGGGTTGCTGTGGTCTGAGGTAGCTCACCAACCAAGTGTGGGTCCCACACGCGGATCGCCAGGTCGGGCCATAGCTTGGGATATGACTTGGGCCATGGCAGGTCAAACAGGGTTTAGGTAGGCTATGGCAGGGGCTTATCAGGTCTGGAGGGCTAGGCAGGCTGTGGCAGGGCTGTGGCCTGGCTAGGCAAGGCCAAGAGGCAGTTGGTTGGGCTATGGCAATGTCAGGTAGATGTTGGAGCCTAGCTCAACATTAATTTGTATGCTCTGACTGCCCAAATCAGGGTTGGGAGCAAAGGGGCTGAAAGGGGGCAAAAAGGAAAGTGGGTAATAGACTCCTGGATATGTAGTGTGTACCGGTTGCCACCAAAACCCTAGCACACAGCCCAGAAAAGTGCAGATTTGAGCACTGAAACAAAGACAAGCATGCAGGTATCATACACCGTTGGAAAGCTCTCTGAACCAGCTTTCCATCAAGCCCAAGCACATGAAAATCTGACACCGGATGTGAGAGGAACTGAGGCCATTCCTAAAAGAACTGGAATAAACGTCTCTAAAAGAAATGAGATGAAAAAAAAAATCTCTAAAAGAAGTGAGCCGATTCCTAAATGAACTGGAATCAACATCTTTAAAGGGATGAAGCAATTTTTCCTCAAGATTGACGCGGACGTTCAATCTCGGGAAGGGAAGGATTGTTACGGCCTTATGCCAGCTTGGGGGTGTGGTTCAGATACAACGCATCGGGAGTCAATATTTCCAAGGCTAGAATTAGTTGTTAAGGGTAGATTATTTGTTTGTTATAAAATGATATTTGGGTTTAGATATATAAGGTTAATATCTAAGGTTATGGACCAATGGTCAACATTTAAATTAAAAAGAGCATGGCTGATAACGGGTCGCGGACCCTTCAGCAATAATATCCCGGGATCGTAACAGATCATCCGGAACTAGGAAAAAGGGGTCGATCCGGCTCTGAAAAAGGTTGAATCGCAGATGTTCTTGGCCGAATCTAAGCTATTTGGAGTTCTTTACCTTTCTGATAGATACTTATGATGGGAAAAGGTGAATCCAGAAATAGGTTGTCTCATCCTATAAATGTAACTGTTTCTCTTTACTCTAACTCAGAATTTCGGCTGAGTGCTTAGAGAAAATCCTCTGCTATGCCACAGTCTGCTATGGTCGAGTTTGTCTACAATGTTTGAGTTCTTGATTGCGGTTGTTGCGGCAAGATAATGGTTTCTTGCTGGGAAAGCCTGAGCCCGGTTGGGTGGAATATTTTTCTCCTAAAGATTAGAGTGCAATTACTTTAGTTTCAGTTGTTTGAGTTTGTTTAGATTCATTAGTTGTATCAATAATCCTACTTATCTCACGGAGGAGAACGGGGCTATACTCTTCATTTTTTGCTTTGGACAAGTCTAGGCATAGATCAGTGGCCAAACACTCACACAGTGCGCGAGAAGCACTTTCAAAATTTTTAAAAAGGGCCCTGACGCACTCTATAAGAGGTGGGGGTCGATTCAGCCAGTTTTTGGCCAAATTAATTAATAAAAATTACACATGCCATTAATACAACCACATTTAAGTACATTATTACACCTTGCAACTTAATTAAAAACACTTTTTGGGTTGCCCCAAGGGGGGCAAACCCTCGTTCATGTGGGTTTTCGGCGTATTGTGAGCATATGCTAAAATATGCCTAGAATATGTCAGAAACTGCTTCAAACTGGAGGTGTCCTGTAAACTGGCAGTCGCCAGTGTTGCTGGGCGGCTGCTGTGCAAACCGGCTAATCGGCACCACCAAAATCGATGCATTCTTGCTGTTTCTACTGAATCTGAGAGCAGAGCTCTTTGCCAAGGACCAATGTTTCAAAGAAGAAACGATCCCCCGATCCTTGTGTAGCCAAGAAATTGAAGAACATTTGATGGGTGCATTATCAACATTTGGGAATAGCAGAGAAACCTGACCAGGCAATTTTATGATTCTGGTGTTCCGACCCTGTTCTTCACTTGCAGAAAAAAATGTTTAGCAGATCTGACAGCTCCAGCTCCATGAAGGACTTCGAGATCCCAGCTAAGGAACCTCCTTTAGAGTTGCTCGAGAATTGGCGTAAGGCAACCCTAGTGCTCACTGCTACTCGAAGATTTCGCTACACTGCTAATTTGAAAAGAAGGCGCGATGCTGAAGCTCAGGTTATTTTAATTCTATATTTTTGTTTATCTGGCAGCGTTGTTGACTTGAATGATCAGAAAGAAAGCTCCCCTTATCATGGTTTCTTTGTCTTGGACTAAGACTATAAAACTCGGGACGCTAATCAGGCTCAATCTTCTGAGATTTGTATGACCTAAAAGCTTTCCGCTTTGCATTTTCATGTTTATGTGCATCGATTTTTTAGAGTTGAATATATGACCTAGAAATGCTAGGTTTCCTCTATAAATACTTCCATTTTTTATGCATTGGACGTGAACTCACAAACCCATTCATTCTTGATCAGGTTCTGGTTTTCAACTGTATCTTTATCATGGATATCTTCGCAGCAATGGAACTGGAATCGACAGGTTCACATATTTGGATCATCGTTTGCTTCAAAATCGGCCTGGGAGCTCTTTCAGTTGTTGCTTGATCAAGGTATACTTCTTGCTTGCCAATGTGTTTCATGCCTGTAATTTTGTTTCAATCAATCACTGACTCAACGATATGCCAGCGTTCGTTGTGGAAAATGCATAATCAAGACAACATTTTGCATAGTTGAAGATGGATAGATAGATAGATAGATAGTATTTTTACGTCATGCCACTTTGGCAGCATCCATGAGGACATATGACGAACCCCCAGAGACTTGAACACAAGATCCCTTAATTGTAACCCAATGGACTAGCCATGATGGAGCTAGGATCAGGTATTAAGCAATGAAAGCTTTCGTTAATAGATTTACTAGTGGAACTGAGATCCCACAAGTCATGGAACAGCCTACTTTAGCTCGGATTGTCCTGTGCATCCTAAAAGGTCAGCCATGCAGCGATGGTGTTCATGCCTTGGTGTTATGCCGAATCTGCTACTATAGAAACAAACAAATGTTTTGCACACTAACCGTAGGTCTTGTTTTTCTACCAGGATAGTATCTTTTTAGTATGTCATCTTCATCCTCTTTGTACTATCCCAAACAGTCCTCTTCTAAACAATCTACAATTTTGCACAGTCTATTTTTCGTTGATGTAGTTTCTCTCTACATAATTATTTGTATGTCTTCTTACCTCATATCCCTTTGGTGGCTGCAGCTTTGCAACTCATGCACATTGGTGGTTGCTGCATGTAGAAGAACTGAATGTAAAAGATCTCATAACCCAAGTTTTGTCCCACAAGATTTTGAGAATTCTAGTTTTTTGCCTAAGCCCAATGCAAAGTTTTCTTTTATTCCTCAAATTCTTTCTCATGGCGAGGAAACCAAAACAATTTGTTGCTTCAATAAATTTGACCAAAACAATTGAATTGAGAATGTTTTGTACATAGCAGTCCAAGAGGATACAACAATCCAGGCAAAATCTATATCTTTTTATATTTTTGTTGAAGGACGTCAGACTTTATTCAATCAAAGAGTCAAATACAAGTATAAATGCACTATTTGAACCAGCACTGACCTTGTCCATTATATATCTACATGCAAGCATGATCTATTGATTGTTGGTGTAATAGTTGGCTTATTGGCTGCAAAACTGTAAGGGGCTTATTGGTTGGATAAACGTGACAATAAAAAGCTTGCTTGATTAAGTTGTATGTCTTCTCAAACCAATGGTTCTTTGTCATTTTTAAACTATTGGTTTTGTATTTATTTTTGGGTACTAACATTATTGTCTATTGCAGGCGACTGCACCTTCGACTTAAGGTGCTACATATAATAGGATAAGCAACTGCATGTTGCAAAACAGCTATGGTCTTCTGTGCATGCACAATTGAAGAAGAACAAGTGCACCTTCTTGAGTCTTGTCTATGCACTTAGGGAAGAGCATAAGCATAAGAACTTATCATGATTAACTTGTGCAATAGAGTCAGACGATTATGACCATAGTCTTTTGCCTAGTGTCTTTCCATCGAGACATGAAACACCTCCATCAAATGCAAGAAGATAGGAATTGGCTGCCTTATTCAAGGTTTAAGATGTTGCAATTACTTGCCATGGCTATCAAGATGATGAAGACAAGGTGCCTGCATCTGGTCTACGCAAATAAGGACAAAATATAAATCTGGTAGATGCACTGCTTACATGATATTTTGAGGTGGAATGCAACCAAATTTGTACTACTTACAAACACTCAAGCTTGAAATAAGGCAGTCTATTAGTGACTTGCAGCGTGCAGTGGTCCAAGTTTTAGCTTTGAATGTCTTTTGCATTGGATGCAGGTATGGTAGGAGGGTTACATGGCTGAACATATTTGCCAAGCTTGTTATCGTCTTTGTTGTATTGGGCTGTTTAAAGCCCACAATTTGAAATATTATTATTTGTCAAGCTTGTTATCTTCTTTTTTTGTATTGGGTCGTTTAAACCCCACAATTTGAAACATTATTATTTCCATATGACTCTGCATTATCTATTCAGAGCTTAATCTCATGCAGTAGAAGTCGTCAATATAATCAAACAATTGTCAACTGGTTGGAAATGAACTCAAGGTCATCAAACAATTGTCAAATGGTTGGAAATGAACTCAAGGTCATCATCTACATCCATGATCTTCATTATTTGTACTTTACTATTTTATTATGGCTGAAATTTGAGCTTTAAAGTTATATGTGCTCACTAGCAAAGTTAGGAACAAGGTTATTTGCAACACAAATGTAAATGTTTTATATTGTGTTTTAATGCCAATATAAAGGATATATTCACCTATGTTTTTAAATTATAAATTTTCAACAACAAATAATATTATCAAAGAACTATAAGAAAATATGTGTAAATTAACATATTCGCCACTAAGACTAATCTTATTCTTCTTATATTCGCCAAACGTTCTATATAAATTGCATTGAAATAAAAGATAAAAGCATCCATGTAAGTCACTCTATATGGCTACGATTCAAGCTATCAAAGCTTGGAATACTGTAGCCAAACACAATGAACTGAGCTTTGGAACACTGTAGTCAAACACCAATGGAACTGAGCTGTGGACACCAGATAATTTTTTTTTTGGAAGTTTTTCAAAGTCTATTTACATCAATGATTTGGTACAAAATTTTATCTTCTGACAAACCTAATGAAAATGGTATAAGTAGCAAAGACTATCAAAGTTACATCCACTTTAGAGGCCAGAAAGTGGCTTCCTTAACATACAAGGAGATGCCATTTATCCAGTGAAGGGAAATTTCATTATGTTAGTAAAGATTAGTCTATCCTCTATTTGTGTTCTGATGGGCTCTGTGTTAAACAGAAAAGGAGGTTGAGGACGACAGGCCAAGTGTTTAGAGCAGCGTTTCGATTTATTGATGGTAATCACAACGGTCAATAAATTTACAGTGTTAAACTGGCTCGTATCCATACTAGTTGATGAAGGTACTAATTCTACATGACGTTTATCTTCTAACAGCTGCTGAACTCGTACCTTCAAGTGTTGAAGAGGAGCTTAAAGCAAAACAATGTGGTTTTTATATTTGTGGACAGTCATTGAGGTCTGTGTCCGACAGTAATGGACCAAAGTTTTTAAAGGTGAATGGGGGAGTAGACGGGATTGCTGACAAAATGAAAGTCTCTCTAGAGTCTGGCATTAAAGGTGACGAGCCTGACATTATAAACAGAAAGATGGTGTTTGGGTCCAATACTGACACAGAGAAACCTGCCAAGGGATTTTTTGTTTTTGTTTGGGAGGCCATGCAGGACCTAACCTTAGCTATTTTAGGAGTTTGTGCTCTGGTGTCATTGGTTATAGGCATAGCCACTGAGGGCTTAAAAGAAGGATGGTTTGATGGAGCAGGAATAATCTTTAGCATTTTGCTTATGGTCTTCGTGACTGCTGCCAGTGATTATCAGCAGTCCTTGCAGTTCTGCACATTAGATAAAGAGAAAAAGAAGCTTTTCATTTAGGTGACAAGGAATGGCAAGGGACAAAAACTATCCGTCTTCGATCTTGTTGTTGGTGACATTGTACATTTGTCAATTGAAGACCAAGGTTGATGGGCTGTGTTACTCACTGGTCATCGATGAATCCAGTATGTCTGGTGAAAGTGAACCTAAATGTGTCGATGAAAAATATCCTTTTCTTTTATCAGGGACAAAAGTTCAATATGGGACAGCCATGATGCTAGTTACATGTATTGGTATGAACACTGAATGGGGCCAGTTGATGGCAATACTAGGTGAGGGAGACAATGATGAAACACCTTTGCACAAGTAAAATTAAATGGCGTGGCAACACTCATTAGACAAATCGATGTAGTATTTGCAGTTCCGACTTTTATTGTTCTCATGATCAGATTTGTTCTTGAAAAAAATGATCTCAAAGGCTTCTCCGACCAGGATGTCAAATGGATTGTTGACTTCTTTGCTATTGCAGTAACTATTATTGTTGTAGCTGTCCCTGAGGGCCTTCCTCTAGCAGTAACTCTTACACTTGCATATGCAATGAATAAGATGATAGATGACAAAGCACTTGTTAGACATCTTGCTGCTTGTGAGACCATGGGATCTGCAACCTGTATCTGCAGTGATAGACCGGTACTCTAACTACAAATCAAATGACTGTTGTAAAAGCATGGCTTGGTGGCAGTCTACAAGAAGATGTTGGCAAGAAATCAAGCCTTCTAGACTGCCGCCTAGATTTGCTTCTCGAAGGGATTTTCCAGAACACAAGTGGGGACGTGGCTGAAGGATTTGATGGAAAAGTTGATCTACTTGGGACCCCTACAGAGACAACAGTATTAGGATATGGATTAACATTAGGACATCCAAAAAGAGAATGGCGGTTGTGGTTAAACACATTGATGGCACTGTAAAGCTCATCGGAAAGGTGCTTCTGAGATAGTGCTAGGCATGTGCAGAAAATCGGTACTGGGTAGCAGAAATCACCGTCCGGACGCCGCTTACAAATGCTTAAAATCGGCGTGTTTTAAACACGACGTGCGTGATTGATCAATTGACATGTAGGGTGCGCGCCCGTCAAATGACAGGCTGAGAGAATCATGAGCTTGAATGGTGCCGGAAACATGAATGCCTGTAGCCCGCCATATTCGTGGATGGCGGGCTTACCCATCTTGAATTCAAGCAAAATGGAGGGACTAATTGTTTCTAAGAATTGCCTGAACCGAAATTCAACAATTTGCCCTCACCAATTTTGCAATACACAGAAATCCGGGAGAGATGAAACCCAATTCCTCTCCCCGTTCACTTTACAAAGCCATTGATGCAGCAAGGAAGAGAGATCAGAGGCAGAGATTGTATGCAAAGAAGGTAGCAATGAAGAAGAATTCCCCTTCTAAAGATTCGCCTTCAAAGAAGAATAAGAAATTGAGACTGAGTGACCGCAGAATAAGAGAAATTTCAGGAGAAATTTTTGAAGTATTCAACCAAATTAGTACAAATGTTGATGACAATGACAAAGGCCGTATCCTTGACAGTCTTCTTTGGAGGGCAAGGGATTTACCAATTGCTTCTATAAAGAAATCTAAGCAGGTTACTATGGCCGAACAAATGGTGAAGAATTTGAAGGAAACAATGCAAAAACATAAATGTGAGAGGAATCATGACATGCTTCGTGCAAGGAAGTCCACCCTGATAATGGCAGCAGCAGGTACAAATGGTGTCAAGCCTACGAACCAAACAGAAGTGGCCAGATTGCTCAGCATCCCCAGAAAAACAATTTCAAATGCTTTTCAAAAAAGGGTGCAAGCTAACAAAGGGGAAGGACCTTGGTCAATGTTCAGGAGGAGGAAGCGGATGGATAGCATGTTAGATTACAATAGAGAAGCTGTTCTCAAGTTCTGGACAGAGAGTACAAGAGTTTCTCCATACAAGAAAGACTTGAGGAGGTATGTATCAGAGACAGGAATAAAGATAGAACATCCAATTCACCTTCTTGAAGTCAGCCAAGTAAGTATTCATCCTATATTATAGGGTTCATTATATGTAGCATTTATTTGGCATTCACACGATTTCCCTGCAGTTGCAATTCTACCTCAGGTTTAGAGAGGAGAATCCTGATATCAAAATTGCATCGCAGACTTTTGAGAGGTTGAAACCGAGTTTTGTAAGGAGGATGTGTGAAAGGCATACATGCTGTTGCATCTACCACTTGAAATTTGAATACATCATGCAGGGATTGAACAGCATGAGAAAATCGGGTGGAGTTCATGACAATTGCAACTGTCACTGTGATATTTGTGGCCCTGGCCCAGAATGTGCAGTCAAAGAGCATACAATCAAGTGCATCAGTGATTTATGGAGACAAGTGGTCTGCAGCAAAGGTGATGATGAGGAGTGGTTTGATCATAACTGCTTGATGTTGGCGTGTAAAAAATGTGGGTTGGATAGAATTAGAAAATGTCCACAGGAAATGGATGGCACGGGTTCATTACTAGTTACTTGGAAGACATTTGAAAAGCAACACGTGGACCGGTGACGAGAGAATTCGGGGATCCAAGAAAGGCTTTGAGGTACAAACTGTCTTAAGATTAGTACGTGAAGGAGAGAAGTCCCAAAGAGTTTCAAGAGGATGTGAAGAAGGTAATATCAGATTTTGTTCCACACAATTACATAGCACATTGGCGGGCCATTCGGTTTTTAAGCAAATCACGTGTCATCATTTCCAGAAGATACAATTGTATCTGTTATTGACTTTGTAGAAAATTACGGCATCAAGATCCAGAATGAGCCCCAGTCAATGCACTGGCATACAGACCAAGTTTCTATACTTGTTCACATAACATATAGACATGACAAAAGTGCTGATATTCCTGTTCCTGTGCAGACAGAAGAAGACTGTCCAAAGAAGAAAAAAAGAACAGAAGATTGGAGCAGATTGGGAATAGACTCAACAATGGTAGGAAGATCATAAAAGAGACTCACTTTTACATTTCTGATGATAAAGTGCATGACTCATTATTTGTGGAACACTGCCTACAAAAGCATGTTGCATGGCTTAAGGAACAGGAAATAGAGTATGAGAAGCATTGGGTTTGGAGTGATGGCTGCTCATCACAATTCAAGTCAGCAAAACCTTTTTTTTCTTAGGCAGGTACTTCACAATGAATGACAAGGAAATAGTGTGGAACTACTTTGCCACTGCTCATGGTAAAGGTGAATATGATGTTGCAGGTGCTGTTATCAAAAGGCTGCTAAGTAAGGAACAACTCAAACCCAATAGTGTGCAACTGAGGCATGCTAAAGATATTGTAAAATTTCTGTGTACATATTTCAGCAGTCTACCAGTTGATGAAACAGATGAGATCAAAAGATATTTTTGGGAAATTGAACCTGCTGTTGTGGCAAACATGCAAGAATATGAAATTGAAACACTTAAAGGCACAAAGAAGATTCACTGTACCAGACCTGTCAGCAGGAGTAGACCAAACAGGCTCACTCATAGATGCCTGTCATGTTTCTGCTTGTTTTGCATGGATCAGAATTGGGACTCCTGCATCAATACAGGTAGATTCAAAATGAAGATTGAATTGTTGTTTAAGAATGTACATTTGTGACATTGAAATAACATTCAATTATTTATTTTGGTACCATCACTATCCCAACATTCTTGGCAAAAATATAGTGTCAAGGCATTTCCTCGATGTGACATGTGTCAATTCCAATGGTCATACGAAATATTTAAGCCTGATTACGAATTAATTGTTCTGGCGCGTGTGAGGTTTTTCATACACTGACGCGCCTAAGAATAGGATTTAAGCACTAGGTGCCTAATCATAGGATTTAAGCTCTTCTTACAAGCTCATGCTTCCGCCTTAAGCCGGCTTCTTACGCCCAAATCCTCTTCTTACGCCCCAATCCTCTTCATTCCATCTATAGTTCTGGCACCATGGCCTTTGCTAGTTCAGCATGCAGTGAAAATAAAGCACCCTAGTATGTGCTTAAGCAGGTGCCCGAGGATGCGGACGTCGCTCCGCAATACAGGAGCGCGTATTTCTTTGAGCCGTTTCTTCCAGAAGAAGCAACGGACACTGAGGACCGTGAGGAAGAAGAAGGTAACTTGGTTTTGTTTTGCATTTTTTTTTCTTTTTGTTTTTCTTTTGTTTTAACTAAATGCTTTCTTTGTTTACAGAAGTCGAGCAGGAAGTGGAGCAGGAAGCGGAGAATTCTGAAGAGGAAGAGGAGGAGAATTCTGAGGAATCTGAGGAAGAGGAAGAGGAAGAGGAAAGGAAGAGCCTGATTCGGAGGAGGAAAAACAAACGATTTTTGAGAGCTGCTACGAAGACCGCCCGACCAAAAGGCAAAGGAGGAGGGAATTGGAGGAGAACATTTGGAATGAGCCCGAATCTGAACCCGAAAAGCCCCCGAAAAGCCTGCCCTCGAAAAGCCCGAAAGCCCCGAAAGCCCGGGAAGCCCGCCCGACCCCTGAAAAGCTCAAGCCCCGAAAGCCCTTTTAATCGGGCGTTATGGCCTTTTTTGTAAAATATTTTATATATATATGAAGTTTTTTGTCTCATCTACTTTGTTCTTTGTTTTTCATTTTTTTTCTCTATCAAATGTTCTTTTTGTCTATCAAATATATGAAGTTTTTTGTCTCATCTACTTTGTTCTTTGATTATCTCACTTACTTTGTTGTCATCTACTTTGTTCTTTGTTTTGTCTCACATTTTGTTTTTTCCATTATGTAAAGAATGAATTCATTTGATGTTCTTACTTCTATTATCCATGCAGATGACAAAACATTGAATTCTTGTCTGATCCATTCAAATTACGCTTAAATGTAGCGAGTGCTCTAGCTCAAACACTAAGCACTTTAATTAGTTTCAAAGGTGCTTGTGAGTAAGCACCGGGTTAACACGAGCACTTATGCAATGAACAAGACTAGCTTTAAACAATTATATAGCATAACAAGAAGTAGCATCGCACCTTAATCGCGCACCTTAACCGCATGACAAGAAGCACTTGATGACATTAACATACGCAATGGCTTTCTAGCGTTAAGCAACTACATACTTAGTAACCACACACGCATAACAAGAAGCGAGATCGACATTAAGACTCGTACCAGACTAGCACTTGCAAGCAATTTTTTTTTAAGCACTTGATAAGTTTTAAGCACCCCTTGCAGTCAGCATTGAACTAGATATAAACAATAGAGCACAAACTTATAGAGAAGTCTGCATTAAACTATATAAACAATATAGCAAAAACATTCTTAAATAATTGTAAGATAAAGATGGTACATGAAAAGTGTAGGATTCCTTGGCCTAAATAAATGACAATCAGGCCAATAATCATAAATGTCTCAGGCTTAATCACAGTAATGGAGGATAACAATCTTCATCACCATAAACCTTCTTCAATTCCTCATTCACAAGGGTGCACAACTGCAATTGTTTTCCAGAAAGTCTTTCTCTGCATAACTTCATAATCTTTCTATCTGTCATAGGCCAGGGCATGCAATTGTGCACCAGTAACTTCATTTTTTCCTCAGTCTTGGCCTGCAGTATTCCTTCTATCTTTGGGGTGAGTACTGTTAGCACTTCATCACGCACATCCATCTTGAATGCGTGTACTAGCGTAAGTTTTGTGGGTCGCTAAGGTAAGACTTGTATAATGAATCATCAAGAAGCAAAGTCTTACCTTTGAATCTTGGGTATGACTCATATATTTTTCCAAGTGGCTTCATCATGATCGACGGCCTGGGTTTGTCGTGGTGGGGAAAACCGGTCTTCACACATTTTTCCTATCCCCATACAAATAGAAATCGTCCCTCAAACTGGACATAGTACTTGCAAAGACATCTTCCACATTAGAGAGTTGCATTGATGACCATATACCAACACAAACACGCCTTCTTGAAGAACACCGCTCGTCCGAATCACAACAAGAAAAGGGGCATTTAGCGACGCCAATAGCGGCGTCCAAGCGGCTGACGCCCACGCCGACGCCCGACGGCCGCCGCCGCACGCCGCACGACGCCGTTGCGCATTATCGCCGATGCGACGCGGCGCCGCATGCGACGTTATAAAGCGTCAGCAGACGCGTCGCCAGACGCGACACGACGACGCCGCGCGGACGCCGCGATGGCACGCGACACGCGAAATATACACGTGGAATATACACGTGGAATATACACGGAACATCACCAAAATCCACGCTCGCGCCGTAAAAAGCCACGCGGTATACGCCGTGATGCGACGTGACACGTGGAACGACACGCGGTATATACACGCGGTATATACACGCGGCATATACACGTGGAATATACACGCGTAATATACACGCAGTGTAAAAGCCACGCGTCACGTCACGCCGCATGCGACGTGACACGATGGGAATTTACACGGAAAATTCAAAACGCACAGATAGAAAAGCCACGCAAAAAAAAAAAAGTCACGATGGATACGCCGCGATGCGACGTGTAGGAAAAAAAAAAAAAAAAAATAAAAAATATTTATATAAAAATATAAATATAAAAATATTTTTAAATAATCACAAAAGTGTTTTTTATATTCATATTTTTAAATAGTCACAAAATTATTTTTATATTTATATTTTTAAATAATCACAAAAGTGAATTGTATTTATATTTTTAAATAATCACAAAAGACTCGTTAAGAGGAGTATCCACCCTTTTAGCCTAGAGCTACTCTCTCTCGGATTCAATTGGAGTAGTCATCCGAAAATCGTAGTTAGAGAACGCTCGAACCGCCCCGGCCGCAGACCGCTGCGATTGGATGGCTCTCCAAATGACGTTTATGAGATCCTCTACCGCCCGGAGCCCCATGTCATGCTCTATAGCTTCATTCATATCCGCCATCGCTTCCTATAAAACCAAAAGAATATGGCGTTAATGTAGTTCATAGAATTATAATAATTTTCTACAACGCACCCCCGCATTCCCATGAATTGGGAGAGTTCCCTCGTCGATAACCGTTGATACAGATAAAGCGACTCCACGCCCGCGGGCTACTTGTATTGGCCGCTGCTAGGGGCAAACCCGTATAGATATTCCTATGACAATATAACGAGTATTAGCTAGTGACATTTAAAGTTCTTATTAAAATTAATGTGAACTAATATAGCTCTTACTTAATCTATAATGAAACCCTTTCCGACCACGGAGCCCAAATGAGACGGGCCAAGCGTGCTTTTAGTTGCTTTGTCGGTCCGAGCTCTATGTTTTTTTCCGGATCCTTTGCACGCTCAATGCAACTGATTGCAAGGCACACAACATTATCACAAGTTAAAGTGAACGAATGACAAAAAAATAAGAAATACCTTGATATCTTCCTTGTGGAGATTAAGTGGTTTAGGGACTTTTGACCAATCGCCTCCTTCTTTTTCGCAAGTCCGCTTCCCGGTTCCTTGACCACATTGTGCCTTTGACATACATCGATAGATCAACGCAATATCAAAATAATAAAACAAGACTATGACTAGGTCATGTACCTCCTTTTTCGTGATAAGCTCGCCCATCATCGAAGTGAGCTTCTTCCGCTTAAACGCCTTTGCTTTTTCTATCTCTCGGGAAACTCGTTTCATTTTATTTTTGACGCTCTCTATTTCGCGTTGGTCATAAGCACCGTGCCACTCCCCCTATACCGCGGGAGGCCATAAACGAGAGATATTATTTGTGACCGCGTCCCTCGTAGTATAAAAGACACTTCCCTCATCATCCTTCTTAGGAAGAGCGTCCCCCGAAGCATAAATGGTGGGTATATAAAAGCGTGTTTATGTCTACCGTCAATATACATATCCCGGCCCCCGATTAAGAACCTTTTGAGCACTTTACAATGTATTCTAAGTGAAGAGAATGAACAAAACAACAAATTTAGATGACAAAGTACTAATATTTAAGGTTGATATCTTAAATAATATGTTCACATAACTTACATCAAAAAAATTATTATTAATATGATAGTCGGGTATATTCGGGCCAATTCACCCAGACTTACGGTCTAAAACAAAAGTTTAAATGGACGCTCTTCTTCGCTGACACGTGGACGCCGTCGGGATCCTTCCCTCTCCAAGTCGCGAAGCGACCATGTTCTTCTGGATCCCGAACCCCGCGGATGATCGTCGCGATCTTGAACGCTAGAGTCCGTTGCTCCACTACTTCTTGACCTGGGAAGTAATGAGAGAATGAGCATCTTTAACATGCTGCAACCAAAGAAATGTTTGGTACGTAGTGGATATATATTTACCTGTTGAAATCTTCCTCCAAGTTCCTTGCATTAGAAAAATCTGTTGCAGTCTCTTGCCTAGAACGGGAGTCCATACTACGTCTAGCATTCTCAATATTCTCGCGAGAACGTGGAGGCCGATAATCAACACTATGTCGTTGGGGAATAGGAGCGGGAGGCTGCCTAACTGGCGTTGGTGTCAAAGAGGCAAAATATGCTGCAATTTGGTCTCTCTCGGCGGGAGACATGTTTGCGAGGAAGGCGGGGAGCGGCGGAGGAGCTGCAGAAGCACAAATATCATGCAAAAAACAATTCATTTATTTATTATTTTTATAAAAAACTATCTTAATACCCAAACCTGCTGGTGTAGTGATAGGTGGAGGTTGGCGTCTTGGAGGAACATCAGCACGATTGCCCCTACCTCGTGGAGTCCTCCTCCTATTTTCTCTAAACTCGTCCCTTTCCTCTACACAACAAATTAAAACTCCATGCATAAACTCACATACCTAATTAGAGGGTAAAGCGTATAATAAAAACTATATAAATACTTACCTTCGTCTTGCTCATTCTCCGCACGACGATTGCGATTACCTCTATTCATCGCCGAGAAAAAAGAGCACACCTAGATCAAAAGAAATTGTGAGAGAAACATTTGATAACCATGAATGATATTGGTTGCAATAATAGAATGATACTTACAAACCATAGAGATGAAAAATAGTATTTTTATGGTTCGAAATGTGCCACTAATGAGCCCCAAGCAGACTTTATCAGTAGCCTTGACCGCCTTGACCCGGGGCGGAGGGGAGACGATAATGCCATGAATATTGCATCAGCAGTAAAGAGGGCCACAATGAGGAAAACCGCTAAGAATTGAGCCTCCGCCATGACTATATATATTAATTTGAACATAACGAGAATTAGCGAGAGAAAAGCTTTGAACAAGTGTCTTTGAATAAATACCTAAATTTATATTCTTATCTTCTTATTTATATTAGAAAAGTATCTCAGATATAGGTATGGGGTGCATATCGAACTCTAGGTTGCCATATTATCGTGCCATGTATCATGTCATACAATCAACCCTAAATTATCCCACGTGGCATTTTTAGTGCCACATCATGAAACCCTACGCTGCGTGTGGCACATCATCAAACCCTAGGTTGTGTCACGTCGCGACTTCCTATTGCCACATCATAGTAAAGTGCCATGTCATCAAACCCTAGCTTGTGTAGTGCCACATCATCAAACCCTAGATTGATATTTGCCACATGGCATTTACAATCTAGGGTTTGATGATGTAGCACACAAAAACCTAGGGTTTGACGTCCAGAATTTTGACACTTTATCTACAAGTTATGATTAATAATTTATTTACCATTAATAATAATTTTTTGATTAATAAATTACTTTTTTTTCATTAGTAATTTTGACTAAAAACATTTATTGGTTGCAACAAGCCTCAAATAGGAAGACAAAATTATATTAATCACTTCTTGCAAGCATTTAACAAGAGCTTAGCCATCTCAAGTGGATCACCACACTTCATATGTCGCCTCTCTCTCACAACTATATCGGAAGAAAGCCCCATTGTTTTGAACACATCGACGACGCGAGCAATAGATGGGCGATCCATGTGCACCAGCTCTCTATCCATCATCATTTGGACCTTCATATGTTGGATGATGTCCAATGTGCTAGAGTATCGGCCGGTTGGGTTTATCTCAACACACAACCCCATAAGCCGCATTGCCTCGACAAAATCAAGGAGCATCTCGTAAATGTAGCCTGTGGAATATATGTCGATATCTCATGCCCCCATGATGCTTGGTCATCGATGATGATGTAAAAACTCTCTTCTCCCACCAAGGATATCGCGACCGTTCCATCTTGTAGTGTATAACGGCTCTTCAATTTGGGCATTCGCTCCTTGCAAAAAAAAGAGGGGTCGTGGTCCCAATCACCAATAGCCACCCACACATTTGTAAGCGAAGTCATCAAAATGGAGTTTGACCCTTTTGCAATTGAGCTTTGTGTGTGTCCAACCTCGAGCGTGGATGGCATAGACTCCTTTCCGCAAGAGCGAGAGCTATTTACGGGACGCATTTATACACGAGTCTCATTTTGGCTTTCCACCAAGACTTATCTTCATATCAGCCCTTCTTGGAGCACTATGCATTGCATTTGACCATCTCCTATAAGAAGAGAATTGGCTCTCGAAGATGGTCAAGTAATTCTCGCAAAGGTTCCTCCATTCATGAATGGCAGGACTACCATTGGTCCCTCGTGGCTCATCTCCACAAAAGACCTCGGGGGCAAGTCCAGGGGTGTGGCCAATGCCGGACTTGGGCTCTTGAAACGGATATACTTGTCACCCAACAACCATGATGCAGCTCTATCTTGGCCTCTCCACATAATGCCAAGATAATAATCATCTTGATTAAAGTATGTGGTTCCCAAGATCCGGATTTGGTATATCTGGCGCCTTGTTTACTACCAATGCACTTTATAACTCCAACAAAGATCCACAGAATGTCGTCAATAAATGCAACACATTTATCATGAGCATGTAATGATAATCTAGCCCCTGCACCAATAGAGCTCCCACCATGGATAAGACTATCTAACTCCTTCACATGTTCATCATTGAGATCAAGCATCGCCATCTTGTGATCTTTTGCGTCGGACCTTTGCACTTCGCCACCTAATTAGCCCATCGCCCCACGTATGCCTCAAAGATAGGGGCTCATAAGTGGCACTTTATACTTAAGTAGCATCCTCAATTCTGGCTCAGGATTGCAAACCCAAGACTTTAAGTTCTTTCTCATCATATCTTCCAACTCAGACTCATGCTCTGGCCACCTCCCACATAATTCAGACCGACATTCTTTCTCAACTGATGCTACAAAACGGTTAATTCGATCATCGGTTTGTATATGTCGTTCGGTCGGCCTCAGGCGCATATGTGATTGATGAGGATGCGCCTAATTTCACTAAGCATCTCTGTCCTTATTGAGGCCATTTTATGCCTACAAACAAAACAAAATAATGAATACAAAAGCCAAGCATGCACAAAGTAAATGCAACATAATACTGACAATATCAAACATGTATGCACCATATAATCATTACTTATAACACGCCCTATGGCGACTAATACCTTATCCGACCCCTCGCCCCAAAAGCAAGAAAAAAAGAAGAAGAAACAAGAAGAACTAAATAGGTTAGATTAGGGTATTCGGACCCACGGTCAATTTACACATCTGTATTACTAGTTAATTAGTTAGCAGATAGTCCCAAAATTTAGTTAACTTTTTTAACCAAAAACACTACCTAAACTTATCTTAAGACCTTGTTCTGGATTAGTTAGCAAAATTAACTAAAAATTAACTAAATTAGAAATTAGCACTATAGAGGTCACTTTAAGTTTAGTTAATTGTACATATAATTTTTATGCCTTTGACTAACTTAACTAGACATGTTCAAATAATTTAGTTAATTAGTTAAGTTATTTTTTTTTTACCAACGCTTTTAGTGTGAATTAGTACTACATTAAGTTAGCCTAACCTTTTTTTTTTTTTTTTTTAACTAGCACGGGTGTGAAGGGAATCATCCGCCATCGTTAACTTAACCTAGCCCTAGCTACCTCTAGCTAAAATCGACAATAAACGTGAACTAAGGTTCAACACCGGTCCTCCCCACCTCGCGGTGGAGCCGACCATGTCCTTTGCCGAGCCACATCTACCTAAGAATGAGAAGAAAAGTGGACTTGGACCCGGACACCTAGTCCTCTCCACGCAAAAGGTGGAGCCGACCGCGTGCCCTTGAACAAGCCACTACAATTTTATTTTAAACCTAAAAAATAACAAGTGGAACCGAAGTGGACTTGAACCCGGTACGTGGTCCTCTCCACTCTAGGTGGAGCCGACCGCGTGCCCTTGAACAAGCCACTCATTAACCTAGGAAACATTTATGATTGTAGTGAAAGTGGACTTGAACCCTGGGTACATGGTCCTCCCCACTCTAGGTGGAGCCAGACCCGTGCCCTTGAACAAGCCACTCCATCAATTTTTAACCTACTTAAAACTATAAAAATAAAATGCAAGTGCGATCAACTACTTACCAAAATAAGGACGCGCGTGTACAAGATCCCGGGTCCAAATCGTAATAGAAAGCTGCAAATGTAAGTAACAAAGCATTAGAAGAATAAGAACAAAGAAGAAAACATCAAGAAGAAATAAGGATAGAATAGAGAAGAAATAAGAGAAGAAACAAGAAAGAATGAAGAAAAATAAGAGGAAATAAGAGAAGGGAAGGGAATAGAATGGAAGGAAGAAATAAGGGAAGGGAAAGAAAAGGATCGAATGGAAAGTGAGGAAGAAATGTGAAGAATAAGAAACAAATGAAGAATGAAGAAATGAAATTAAAAAAAGAATGAAGAATAAGAAATGAAAAAAAAAATGAAGAATAAGGAAGGGAAGAGAAGAAAGAAATGAGGGAAGGGAGGGAAAGAATGAGGAATGAGAAAGCATGAGAAAGAATGGAAATGAGAAACAAATGAGAAAGCATGAGAAAGAAATGAGAAAGAAATGAGAAAGCATGAGAAAGAAATGAGAAAGCAAGAAATGAGAAAGAATGAGGAAGAATGAGAAAGAGTGAGGAATAAAGAATGAGAAAGCATGAGGAAGAAAGAAATGAGAAAGAATGAGGAAGAAAGAATGAGAAAGAAATGAGGAAAGAAGAAATATGGGAAGAAAGAATGAGGAAAGAATGAAGCATATGGAAGAAGGAGGAAGAAATGAAGCATGAGGAAGAATGAGGAAGAAATGAAGCATGAGAAAGAAAGAAGGAGGAAGAATGAACGAGGCATGGAAGAATGGGAAGAAAAAAAATCAAGAACAAAGAAGAAGAGGAAGGAAAGGAAACCAAAAAAAGAGGAAGGTTGGGCATGCACCATTCAATCCAAAAAACCTATTCAATCTAAAAAACATGATATACTAACCTTAGAATAGTTGCTTTGGTGTAGATCGTGTACTAGCGCCGCGGATCGCCCAAGAACCTCGAAGAAGTAGGGCAAAAAGAAGTTCCGGAAAAGCCGGCCGCCCGCGGTTTCAAAATATTACAGAGCGTCGCATGCGACGTCACGTCGCATGCGACGTTATTTCAAATCTGCGTCGCACGCGACGTCCCCGCGACGTATTTTGTTATAGCGACGTTATTGTTTTTGCATCTTTTTTTTTAATGTGAAGCTCATTAAAGTTTGTCCCTAGGCTTATTTGAACAGTCCTGAGGCTGGATCCTTGAACGGAGGATTCAACGGTCGGATATATAGGGGAACTGAGCTTCGGGAGGGTGTTCATTAGCATACAGTCCCCCCAGGGGGCGGTGCCAGGACAGGCTGCCTCGAGAACATTTTTGGGGTCCGTCTCCTGGGGACGGGACTCTCCCCTCTACTGAGGTGGCCATTCAAAGTCGCCTTGTTTGACTTGGGGAAGGGTGCCAGTCATGCTTGCCCAACAACGGGCTGCCCGGACCGTTCTAACCCCAACGCTTGGGTCTGGACCTTATCCGAAAATTTTGGAAATTTTCCTGTATGCTGGTGATGACCATGGAAGCCAGCTGACCAAAAACCATAATTTAATTCCATGCCATGCATTAACTATGAATTTATAAACCATAAATGCAATAAAATGCATAACTAAAAGAGTGTGCATCGAAAAAAGGCGAGTCTTTGACCAGGGGGGCAACAAGGCTAAGTAAGGGACACATTAAAAATTTTTTCACTTGGAAACTATGAAGCAATCTTTCATCAAGGTACAATTGTTTCTGAGAAACAAAACCAGTTCATTACAAGTTAGTTATGCCATCCATGTCAAATAGCTTTAGGGAGCAGAAAATCCAAAACAAAAACCCTTCTAGAATCTGGCAAGTCACAGGGTTTACGTCCAATGCAATCTTAGACCAAGTATAACGTCCAGCGAGCCAAGGTCAACCCCAAGTACAACGATCCCACAAACTCCATTCCTTTGACCTTAGCTAACCCTTTGACCTAGACCTTCTCCAAAATTTTCGAAAAATTGGGCCGTGTGGCCGAGATGGGTTAGGAATCCACCGGCAAAAAATCAGAATTTATTTTCGCACAATGCATTAATTAAGTAATTTATGAATGTCTTCACATCGCAAAAGCCCCGACTTCTACTTGCCACATCGGGAGGAGGACAGGCCCAAACTCCGCCCGCCGGTTCCCCTTGTCCAGTATTCTCGGGCTGCAGCTCCCCGCCAGGTCCCAAGTGCAATGCACAAGTCTCGCGCCCCCAAAACTCAAACCCTTCTAGAACCTGGCAACCCACTGGGTTTACGTTTTGGAGGCCCTCTCCTTGTCGTCGAGGGGGACCTTGCGCCGCGGACTTGACGTGGAGGGGGTGTTGACGCCGAGCACGGACCCTAAAATCCCCCTGAAGCCGCTGTCTCATTTCCCTCTCCCCAAGGCCCCCGGGGACCGACGCCACCTCCCCTCCCGAATCGCGATTTGACTCGCCAATGGACTCGGAACGCCGACGTTGGTTCGGGAACCAAGTTCCGCGGGTAAGACCACCCGACCTCCAAGAAGCGCCAAAGTAGCTCACTTCCATCACACTCGTAGTCAATTGGCCTAGGATGTGGATGCGGATACCGCCGTGGAAGGCGGAGTGTTTCTTTCTTTGCAAAACCGACCTTGTAACTTGCTCCCTAGGGTAATTTCGGCCATTCCGACGATTTGGCGTGGTTGATTTGCCATTCCGAGCCTCCCTGCCGAACGACAAGACATCGCGGTTTCTACAAGGTCGACCCTCGGGACGCCCCGCTGGTTTGACAAGTTCTCCCGGACCGATCTGGAATCTTTTGGGCCTTCCCCAAGAGGGGCCCCCGAATGGAGGATCCAACTGGCCGGATAGGGAACCGGGCGCCCGGAGGGTGGTCATTAGCGCAGCCAGCCCGGGAGCGCCGCCAGAAGGGCTGCCTCGGGAACGTTTTGGATCCCGCCTCTTGGGGTCCCGGACTCTCCCCTCTTGTGAGGGATCCCCGCAAGGTCCCGGCCTCGCTTGACTTGGGGAAGGGTGCCAGCTCTGCTGTTCCGCAAACCCGGCTGCCCCGACCGCTCTAATGCTAACCCTTTGACCTAGACCTTCTCCTAAAATTTCAAAATTGGGGTGTGTGTGCCGGAGATGGGTTAGGAATCTAGCTGGCAAAAATCAGAATTTATTTTCGTACAATGCATTAATTTAATTTATGAATGTCTTGCCACCGAAAAGCCCCCGACTTCTACTTGCCACATCGGGAGGAGGACAGGCCCAAACTCCGCCTCCGCCGGGCCCCTTGTTCCATATTCCGGCTGCAGCTCCTTGGCCAGGTCCCAAGTGCAACAGACCAAGTCTCGCCCCCCAAAACGCAAACCCTTCTAGAACCCCGCAACCCACGTGGTTTACGTTTGGGAGGCCCCTCCTTGTCGATTCGTGGGGACCTTTGCGCCGCGGACTTGACGTGGGAGTGGGGGGTGTTGACGCCAGAGCACGGACCCTAAAATCCCCCCGAAGCCGCTTGCCCCCATTTCCTCTCCCCAAGGCCCCGGGACGGACGAGGCGTGACCTCCCTCTCCGGAATTGCGATTTGACTCTCGCCAATGGACTCTTAACGCCGACGCGTTGCCACGGGGACCAAGTTCCGCGGGCCGTAAGACCACCCGACCTCCAAGAAGCGCCAAAGTAGCTCACTTCCATCACACTCGTAGTCAATTGGCCTAGGATGTGGATGCGGGATCTTTTCGGAGGGCGGAGTGTTTTTTCTTTTGCAAAACCGACCTTGTAACTTGCTCCCTAGGGTAATTTCGCCATTCCGACGATTTGACAGTGGTCGATTTGCCATTCCGGAGCCTCCCTGCGTTCGAACGACAAGACACCGCGGTTTTACAAGGCCGACCTCGGGGCAAGGGTTTGACAAGTTCTCCGGACCGATCTGGAATCTTTTGGGCCTTCTCAAGAGGGGCCCCCGAACGGAGGATCCAAATGGCCGGATAGGGGAACCGGCCCCCGGAGGGTGGTCATTAGCGCGCGCCCCGGGAGCGCCGCCAGGAAGGGCTGCCTCGGGAACTTTTTGGATCCCGCCTCTTGGGGTCCCGGACTCTCCCCTCTTGTGAGGGATCCCCGCAAGGTCCCTGGCCTCGTTTGACTTGGGGAAGGTCAACCCTCGGTTTGCCCCGCAACGGGCTGCCCCGACCGTTCTAATGCTAACCCTTTGACCTAGACCTTCTCCGAAAATTTAGAAAATTGGGCTGTGTGCTGGAAATGGATTAGGATTCCAGCTGGCAAAAAATCAGAATTTATTTTCGTACAATGCATTAATTGCGAATTTATGAATGTCTTGCCACTGCAAAAGCGCCCCCCGACTTCTACTTGCCACATCGGGAGGAGGACAGGCCCAAACTCCGTTCCGTCAGTTCCCCTTGCTCCGTATTCTCGGCTGCAGCTTCTCGGCCAGGTCCCAAGTGCAACAGACCAAGTCTCGGCCCCCAAAACGCAAACCCTTCTAGAACCCGCAACCCACGTGGTTTACGTTTTGGAGGCCCCTCTCCTTGTCGATTCGGGGGGACCTTGCGCTACTGCGGACTTGACGGGAGTGGGGGTGTTGACGCCAGAGCACGGACCCTAAAATCCCCCCGGAAGCTGCTTGCCCCGAATTTCCTCTCCCCAAGGCCCTGGGGACGGACGGGCGACCTCCCCTCTCCGGAATCGCGATTTGACTCTGCCAATGGACTCAGAACGTCGACGCGTGCCCTAGGGACCAAGTTCTGGGGCTAAGACCAAAACTCCTGGGCCCCAAAACAAAACCCTTCTAGAATCTCGCAAGTCACGTGGTTTACGTTTGGAGGCCCTCTCCTTGTCGATTTGCTGGGACCTTGCACCGTGATCTTGACATGGAGGGGGGTGTTTGACGCCAGAGCCGGGACCCTAAACTCCCAGGAAGTTGCTTGCCCCGACCCAGTTCATTACAAGTTAATTATGCCATCCATGTCAAATAGCTTTAGGGAGCAGTCCCGTTGAACAAGGGCATTCTCGCTATCCATATGCCTTGATATCTAAACACACAACCATCATCACAAGCAACCAAATCTAACCCCCCCAACCCGCACTAGTCTTTTGCTTTTCTCAGAATCATTTATCTTCATTCTAGTAGTTATGATGCTTTTCTCAGAATCATTTATCTTCATTCTAATAGTTATGATGCTTATATTCTCAATGCAATCTTAGACCAAGTATAACGCCCAAAGAAGCCAAGGTCAACCCCAAGTACAACGATCCCACAAACTCCATTCCTTTGACCTTAGCTAACCCTTTGACCTAGACCTTCTCCTAAAATTTTCAAAATTGGGCCGTAGGCCGAGATGGGTTAGGAATCCACCTGGCAAAAATCAGAATTTATTTTCGCACAATGCATTAATTGCGAATTTATGAATGTCTTGCCATCGCAAAAGCCCCCGGACTTCTACTTGCCACATCGGGAGGAGGACAGGCCCAAACTCCGCCGCCGGGTTCCCTTGTTCGTATTCTGGCTGCAGCCTCCTGGCCAGTCCCAAGTGCAACAGACTGTCTCGCCCCCAAAACGCAAACCCTTCTAGAACCCGGCAACCCACGGTGGTTTACGCTTTGGAGGCCCTCTCCTTGTCGATTCGTGCAAGGGACCCTGCGCCGCGGACTTGACGCGGGAGTGGGGGTGTTGACGCCTTGAGCACGGACCCTAAAATCCCCCGAAGTCGCTTGCCCCATTTCCTCTCCCCAAGGCCCCTCGGGGACCTGCCACCTCCCTCTCCGGAATGCGATTTGATTTGACTCGCCAATGGACTCGTGAACGCCGACGCGTTGCCCGGGGGACCAAGTTCCGCGGACCAGAAGACCACCCGACCTCCAAGAAGCGCCAAAGTAGCTCACTTCCATCACACTCGTAGTCAATTGGCCTAGGATGTGGATGCGGATACCGCCGTGGGAAGGCGTGAGTGTTTCTTTCTTTTGCAAAACCGACCTTGTAACTTGCTCCCTAGGGTAATTTCGCCATTTCGGACCATTTGGCAGGTCGATTTGCCATTCCGAGCCTCCTGCGTCTCTAACGACAAGACATCGCGGTTTCTACAAGGTCGACCCTCCGGGGCGCGGTTTGACAAGTTCTCCCGGACGATCATTCGGAATCTTTTGGGCCTTCCCCAAGAGGGGCCCCCGAACGGAGGATCCAACGGTCGGATAGGGGAACCGGCCCGGAGGGTGGTCATTAGCGGCAGCGCCCCGGGAGCCGCCAGAAGGGCTGCCTCGGGAACTTTTTTTTGGATCCCGCCTCTTGGGGTCCGGACTCTCCCTCTTGTGAGGGATCCCCGCAAGGTCCTGGCCTCGCTTGACTTGGGGAAGGGTGCCACCGGCGGCCCCGCAGAATCCGGGCTGCCCCGACCGCTCTAATGCTAACCCTTTGACCTAGACCTTCTCCGAAAATTTAGAAAATTGGGTCGTGGGTTGAAATGGATTAGGATTCCAGCCGGCAAAAATCAGAATTTATTTTCGTACAATGCATTAATTAAGTAATTTATGAATGTCTTGCCATCGCAAAAGCCCTCGACTTTCTACTTGCCACATCGGGAGGAGGACAGGCCCAAACTCCGGCTCCGCCAGTTCCCCTTGCTCAGTATTCTCGGCCTGCAGCCTCCCGGCCCAGTCCCAAGTGCAACAGACCAAGTCTCGGCCCCCAAAACGCAAACCCTTCTAGAACCTGGCAACCCACAGGGTTTACGTTTTGGAGGCCCTCTCCTTGTCAGATTCAGGCGGGACCTTGCGCCGTGACTTGACGTGGAGTGGGGGTGTTGACGCCAGAGCACGGACCCTAAAATCCCCCTAAGCCGCTTGCCCCTATTTTCCTCTCCCCAAGGCCCCCGGGACGGGAGGCTGACCTCCCTCTCCCGGAATCGCGATTTGACTCGCCAATGGACTCGAACGCCGACGTTGCCACGGGGACCAAGTTCCGCGGCCGTAAGACCACCCGACCTCCAAGAAGCGCCAAAGTAGCTCACTTCCATCACACTCGTAGTCAATTGGCCTAGGATGTGGATGCGGGATACTTTCCTGGAGGGCGTGAGTGTTTCTTTCTTTTGCAAAACCGACCTTGTAACTTGCTCCCTAGGGTAATTTCGCCATTAGGACGATTTGGCAGGTGGTCGATTTGCCATTCGAGCCTCCGCCCCGAACGACAAGACATCCAGGGTTTCTACAAGGCCGACCTCGGGGACGCCCGCGGTTTGACAAGTTCTCCTGACCGATCTGGAATCTTTTGGGCCTTTCCCAAGAGGGGCCCCCGAACGGAGGATCCAACGGCCGGATAGGGGAACCGGGCCCGGAGGGTGGTCATTAGCGCAGCCCCGGGGAGCGGCGCCAGAAGGGCTGCCCGGGAACTTTTTGATCCCGCCTCTTGGGGTCCTGGACTCTCCCCTCTTGTGAGGGATCGCCGCAAGGTCCCCGGCCTCGTTTGACTTGGGGAAGGGTGCCAGCTGTTTCCGCAACCGGGCTGCCCGACCGCTCTAATGCTAACCCTTTGACCTAGACCTTCTCCAAAATTTAGAAAATTGGGCCGTGTGCTGGAGATGGGTTAGGAATCCAACTGGCAAAAAATCAGAATTTATTTTCGTACAATGCATTAATTATGAATTTATGAATGTCTTGCCATCGCAAAAAAGCCCCGACTTCTACTTGCCACATCGGAGGAGGACAGGCCCAAACTCCGTTCCGGCGGTTCCCCTTGCTCCGTATTCTCGCCTGCGGCTTCTGGCCAGTCCCAAGTGCGTAAGACCAAGTCCCGCCCCCAAAACGCAAACCCTTCTAGAACCGGCAACCCACGGTGGTTTACGCTTTGGAGGCCCTCTCCTTGTCGATTCGGTGGGACCTTGCGCCGCGGACTTGACGCGGGAGTGGGGGGTGTTGACGCCAGAGCACGGACCCTAAAATCCCCCTAAGCCGCTTGCCCCAATTTCCTCTCCCCAAGGCCCCCGGGGGACGGACGGGGCGACCTCCCTCTCCGGAATCGCGATTTGACTCTGCCAATGGACTCCGTAACGCCGACGTTGCCCCGGGAACCAAGTTCCGCGGGCCGTAAGACCACCCGACCTCCAAGAAGCCAAAGTAGCTCACTTCCATCACACTCGTAGTCAATTGGCCTAGGATGTGGATGCGGGATACCGTCGTGGGAAGGCGGCGGAGTGTTTCTTTTCTTTTGCAAAACCGACCTTGTAACTTGCTCCCTAGGGTAATTTCGCCATTCCAGGATGATTTGGCAGGGGTTGATTTGCCATTTCGAGCCTCCCTGCGTCTCGAACGACAAGACACCGCGGTTTCTACAAGGTCGACCTCGTGACGCCAGCGGTTTGACAAGTTCTGGGACCGATCCGGAATCTTTTGGGCCTTCCCAAGAGGGGCCCCGAATGGAGGATCCAACGGCCGGATAGGGGAACGGCCCGGGAGGGTGGTCATTAGCGTGCAGACCTCGGGGGCGCCGCCAGAAGGGCTGCCTCGGGAACTTTTTTTTGATCCCGCCTCTTGGGGTCCTGGACTCTCCCTCTTGTGAGGGATCCCCCGCAAGGTCCTGGCCTCGCTTGACTTGGGGAAGGGTGCCAGCCTCTGCTCGGTCCCCGCAGAACCGGCTGCCCCGACCGCTCTAATGCTAACCCTTTGACCTAGACCTTCTCCCAAAAATTTAGAAAATTGGGTCTGTGGCCGGAGATGGATTAGGAATCTAGCCGGGCAAAAAATCAGAATTTATTTTTCATACAATGCATTAATTGTAATTTATGAATGTCTTGCCACTGCAAAAGCGCTCGACTTCTACTTGCCACATCGGGAGGAGGACAGGCCCAAACTCCGCCGGTCGGGTTCCCCTTGCCCAGATTCTCGCTGCAGCTCCTCGCCAGGTCCCAAGTGCAATGGACCAAGTCGGCCCCAAAACGCAAAACCCTTCTAGAACCCGCAACCCACGTGGTTTACGTTTTGGAGGCCCTCTCCTTGTCCATTCAAAGGACCCTGCGCCGCGGACTTGACGTGGAGTGGGGGGTGTTGACGCCGAGCACGGACCCTAAAATCCCTCGCTTGCCCCGAATTTCCTCTCCCAAGGCCCAAGGGACGGACGGGCTGACCTCCCTCTCCGGAATTGCGATTTGACTTTCGCAATGGACTGAACGCCGGCGTTGGGGACCAAGTTCCGCGGGGGAAGACCACCCGACCTCCAAGAAGCCAAAGTAGCTCACTTCCATCACACTCGTAGTCAATTGGCCTAGGATGTGGATGCGGGATACTGTCGTGGAGGGCGTGAGTGTTTCTTTCTTTTGCAAAACCGACCTTGTAACTTGCTCCCTAGGGTAATTTCGCCATTCCGGACGATTTGGCAGGGTCGATTTGCCATTCCGGAGCCTCCCTGTGTCTCGAACGACAAGACACTGCCGGGTTTCTACAAGGCCGACCTCGTGACGCCCCGGTTTGACAAGTTCTCCTGACCGATCACCGGAATCTTTTGGGCCTTCCCAAGAGGGGCCCCCGAACGGAGGATCCAACGGCCGGATAGGGGAACCGGGCCCGGAGGGTGGTCATTAGCGTGGAGCCCCCGGGAGCCGCCAGAAGGGCTGCCGGGGAACTTTTTTGGATCCGCCTCTTGGGGTCCTGGACTCTCCCCTCTTGTGAGGGATCCCCGCAAGGTCCCCGGCCTCGCTTTTGACTTGGGAAGGGTGCCACTCGGTTTGTTCTCGCAACGGGCTGCCCCGACCGCTCTAATGCTAACCTTTGACCTAGACCTTCTCCCAAAATTTAGAAAATTGGGCTGTAGGCTGGAAATGGATTAGGATTCCAGCTGGCAAAAATCAGAATTTATTTTCGTGACAATGCATTAATTATGAATTTATGAATGTCTTGCCACGCAAAGCCCCCGACTTCTACTTGCCACATCGGGGAGGAGGACAGGCCCAAACTCCGTTCCGCCGGGTTCCCTGTCCGTATTCTCGGCTGCAGCTTCTCTGGCCAGGTCCCAAGTGCAACAGACCAAGTCTCGCCCCCAAAACGCAAACCCTTCTAGAACCCTCGCAACCCACGTGGTTTACGTTTTGGAGGCCCTCTCCTTGTCGATTCGGGCGGGACCTTGGCGCCGCGGACTTGACGGGAGTGGGGGGTGTTGACGCCGCAGCACGGACCCTAAAATCCCCCGAAGCTGCTTGCCCGAATTTCCTCTCCCCAAGGCCCTCGAGGGGCCGGACGGCGACCTCCCCTCCTCAGAATCGCGATTTGACTCTGCCAATGGACTCACAACGCCGACGTTGCCCCGGGAACCAAGTTCCGCGGGGCGAAGACCACCACCTCCAAGCTAGCGCCAAAGTAGCTCACTTCCATCACACTCGTAGTCAATTGGCCTAGGATGTGGATCACGGGGATACCGCCGTGGAAGGCGTGAGTGTTTCTTTCTTTTTGCAAAACCGACCTTGTAACTTGCTCCCTAGGGTAATTTCGCCATTCAGGACGATTTGGCAGGGTCGATTTGCCATTCCTGAGCCTCCTGCGTCTGAACGACAAGACACTTTGCGGTTTCTACAAGGCCGACCTCAGGGGGCCAGCGGTTTGACAAGTTCTCGGACCGATCCCGGAATCTTTTGGGCCTTCCCCGAAGGGGCCCCCCGAGCGGAGGATCCAACGGCCGGATAGGGGGGGCCGGGAGGGTGGTCATTAGCGCATGCGACCCAGGGAGCCGCCAGAAGGGCTGCCTCGGGAACTTTTTGGATCCCGCCTCTTGGGGTCCTGGGACTCTCCCCCTTGTGAGGGAGGGCTGCAAGGTCCCCGGCCTCGTTTGACTTGGGAAGGGTGCCACTGGTTCCCCAAGCCGGGCTGCCCCGACCGCTCTAATGCTAACCCTTTGACCTAGACCTTCTCCAAAAATTTCAAAATTGGGCTGTGTGGCCGGAGATGGGTTAGGAATCCAAATGGGCAAAAAATCAGAATTTATTTTCGTACAATGCATTAATTAATTTATGAATGTCTTGCCATCGCAAAAGCCCCCGACTTCTACTTGCCACATCGGAGGAGGACAGGCCCAAACTCCGCTCCGCCAGTTCCCCTTGTTCCGTATTCTTGGCTGCAGCCGGCCAGGTCCCAAGTGCAACAGACCAAGTCTCGCCCCCAAAACGCAAACCCTTCTAGAACCCGCAACCCCGTGGTTTACGCTTTTGGAGGCCCTCTCCTTGTCGATTCTCAGGGACCTTGCGCCGTGACTTGACGTGGAGTGGGGGGTGTTGACGCCTTGAGCACCCGGACCCTAAAATCCCCCTGAAGCTGCTTGCCCCGAATTTCCTCTCCCCAAGGCCCCAGGGACTGACGAGCCACCTCCCCTCCTGAATCGCGATTTGACTCGCCAATGGACTCGAACGTCGACGTTGCCACAGGAACCAAGTTCCAGGGCGAAGACCACCGACCTCCAAGAAGCGCCAAAGTAGCTCACTTCCATCACACTTTCGTAGTCAATTGGCCTAGGATGTGGATGCGGGATACCGTCGTGGAAGGCGTGGAGTGTTTCTTTCTTTTGCAAAACCGACCTTGTAACTTGCTCCCTAGGGTAATTTCGCCATTAGGACGATTTGGCAGGGTTGATTTTGCCATTCCGAGCCTCCCCGGTGCCCGAACGACAAGACATCGCGGTTTCTACAAGGTCGACCTCGGGGCCCCGCTACGGCTTGACAAGTTCTCCTGACCGACTGAATCTTTTGGGCCTTCCCAAGAGGGGCTCCCCGAATGGAGGATCCAACGGCCGGATAGGGGAACCGGCTCCGGAGGGTGGTCATTAGCTGCAGCCTCCCTCGGGGAGCCGCCAGAAGGGCTGCCTCGGGGAACGTTTTTTGATCCCGCCTCTTGGGGTCGGGGACTCTCCCCTCTTGTGAGGGATCCCCCGCAAGGTCCTGGGCCTCGCTTGACTTGGGGAAGGGTGCCAGCTCTGTTGCCCTGCAACGGGCTGCCCCGACTGCTCTAATGCTAACCCTTTGACCTAGACCTTCTCCTAAAAATTTAGAAAAATTGGGTGTGGCCGGAGATGGGTTAGGAATCTAGCCGGCAAAAAAATCAGAATTTATTTTCGCACAATGCATTAATTGCGAATTTATGAATGTCTTGCCACCGCAAAAGCGCCCCCGACTTCTACTTGCCACATCGGGAGGAGGACAGGCCCAAACTCCGCTCCGCCGGTTCCCTTGCTCCAGATTCCGGCTGCAGCTCGGCCAGGTCCCAAGTGCAATGGACCAAGTCTCCCCCAAAACGCAAACCCTTCTAGAACCCGGCAACCCACTGGGGTTTACGTTTTGGAGGCCCTCTCCTTGTCGATTCAAAGGGACCTTGCGCGCGTGACTTGACGATGGAGTGGGGGGTGTTGACGCCGTGAGCACGGACCCTAAAATCCCGAAGCCGCTTGCCCCGTTTCCTCTCCCCAAGGCTTAGGGGGGGACTGACGCTTACCTCCCCTCTCGGGAATTGCGATTTGACTCGCCAATGGACTTTAACGCCGACGTTGCCAGGGGGACCAAGTTCCGTGGCTGTAAGACCACCCGACCTCCAAGAAGCGCCAAAGTAGCTCACTTCCATCACACTCGTAGTCAATTGGCCTAGGATGTGGATGCGGGGATACCGTCCGTGGAGGGCGTGAGTGTTTCTTTCTTTGCAAAACCGACCTTGTAACTTGCTCCCTAGGGTAATTTCGCCATTCCTGACGGTTTTAGGTGGTCGCATTTGCTATTCTCGAGCCTCCCGTGCCCTAACGACAAGACAACACCCCGGTTTCTACAAGGCCGACACTCGGGACGCCCGCGGTTTGACAAGTTCTCGGGACCGACACGGAATCTTTTGGGCCTTCCCCAAGAGGGGCCCTCAACGGAGGATCCAAACGGCCGGATAGGGGAACGGGCCCGGAGGGTGGTCATTAGCGTGGAGCCCCGGGGAGCGCGAGGGAAGAAGGGGCTGCCTCGGGAACTTTTGGATCCCGCCTCTTGGGGTCAGGACTCTCCCCTCTTGTGAGGGATTTTGCAAGGTCGGCCTCGCTTGACTTGGGAAGGGTGCCATTTCGGTTGCCCCGCAACGGGCTGCCCCGACCGCTCTAATGCTAACCCTTTGACCTAGACCTTCTCCTAAAAATTTAGAAAAATTGGGTCGTAGGCCGAAATGGATTAGGATTCCAGGTGGCAAAAAATCAGAATTTATTTTCGCACAATGCATTAATTGCGAATTTATGAATGTCTTGCCATCGCAAAAGCCCTCGACTTCTACTCTTGCCACATCGGAGGAGGACAGGCCCAAACTCCGTCCGCCGGGCAGTTCCCCTTGCTCCGTATTCTCGGCTGCAGCTTCTCGCCAGGTCCCAAGTGCAACAGACCAAGCCCCGCCCCCCAAAGCGCAAACCCTTCTAGAACCCGCAACCCACAGGGGTTTACGCTTTTGGAGGCCCTCTCCTTGTCCCGATTCCGGTAGGGACCTTGGCCGCGTGACTTGACGTGCGGGAGTGGGGGGTGTTGGCCTTGAGCACGGACCCTAAAATCCCCCGAAGTCGCTTGCCCCGAATTTCCTCTCCCCAGGCCACGGGGGCCGGACGGGCTGACCTCCCTCTCAGGGATCGCGATTTGACTCGCCAATGGACTCACAACGTCGACGTTGCCACAGGAACCAAGTTCCGCGGGCTGAAGACCACCCGACCTCCAAGAAGCCAAAGTAGCTCACTTCCATCACACTCATAGTCAATTGGCCTAGGATGTGGATGCGGGATCTTGTCGTGGAAGGCGTGAGTGTTTCTTTCTTTTGCAAAACCGACCTTGTAACTTGCTCCCTAGGGTAATTTCGCCATTCGGACGATTTGGCAGGGTCGATTTGCCATTCGAGCCTCCCCGTCCCGAACGACAAGACATCTGCGCGGTTTCTACAAGGCCGACCTCGGGACCTGCGGTTTGACAAGTTCTCGGGACCGATCTCGGAATCTTTGGGCCTTCCCCGAAGAGGGGGCCCCGAACGGAGGATCCAACGGCCGGATAGGGGAAACTGGCTCCGGGAGGGTGGTCATTAAAGCGTCTGGCCCCCGGGGAGCGCGGTGAAGGGCTGCCTCGGGGAACTTTTTGATCCCGCCTCTTGGGGTCCGGGACTCTCCCCTCTTGTGAGGGATCGCTGCAAGGTCCTGGCCTCGCTTGACTTGGGGAAGGGTGCCGGCCGGTTGCCCCGCAACGGGCTGCCCCGACCGCTCTAATGCTAACCCTTTGACCTAGACCTTCTCCAAAATTTAGAAAATTGGCTGTGTCTTTGGAAATGGATTAGGATTCCGGTGGCAAAAAAATCAGAATTTATTTTCGTACAATGCATTAATTGCGAATTTATGAATGTCTTGCCAAAAGCCCCCGACTTCTACTTGCCACATCGGGAGGAGGACAGGCCCAAACTCCGCTCCGTCCGGGTTCCCCTTGCTCCGTATTCTCGGTTGAAGCCCCGGGCCAGGTCCCAAGTGCAACAGACCAAGTCCCCGCCCCCAAAACGCAAACCCTTCTAGAACCTCGCAACCCGCTGTGGTTTACGTTTTGGAGGCCCTCTCCTTGTCGGATTCGGGCGGGACCTTTGCGCCGTGACTTGACGTGGAGTGGGGGTGTTGACGCCAGAGCACGGACCCTAAAATCCCCCGAAGCCGCTGTCCCGAATTTCCTCTCCCCAAGGCCCGGGGACGGGACCTGACGGGCGACCTCCCCTCTCCTGAATTGCGATTTGACTCGCCAATGGACTTAACGCCGACGTTGCCCCGGGGACCAAGTTCCGTGGGTTGTAAGACCACCCGACCTCCAAGAAGCGCCAAAGTAGCTCACTTCCATCACACTCGTAGTCAATTGGCCTAGGATGTGGATGCGGGATATCTTGTCGTGGAGGGCGGAGTGTTTCTTTTCTTTTTGCAAAACCGACCTTGTAACTTGCTCCCTAGGGTAATTTCGCCATTCGGACGAGACGGCAGGGTCGATTTGCTATTCCGGAGCCTCCGGTGCGTCCGAACGACAAGACATCACTTGGTTTCTACAAGGCCGACCTCAGGACGCCCACGGGTTTGACAAGTTCTCGGGACCGATCACGGAATCTTTGGGCCTTCCAAAGAGGGGCCCTGAACGGAGGATCCAACGGTCGGATAGGGGAACCGGCCGGGGAGGGTGGTCATTAGCGTGGAGCCCTGGGGGAGCCGCCAGGAAGGGCTGCGGGAACTTTTTTGGATCAGCCTCTTGGGGTCCGGACTCTCCCTCTTGTGAGGGATCGCTGCAAGGTCCCCGGCCTCGCGTTTGACTTGGGGAAGGGTGCCGGCTTCGATTTGCCCCCGCAACCCGCCGAAGCGACCGCTCTAATGCTAACCCTTTGACCTAGACCTTCTCCTAAAATTTAGAAAATTGGGCTGTGTGCTGGAAATGGATTAGATTCCAGCTGGCAAAAATCAGAATTTATTTTCGTACAATGCATTATTCTTAATTTATGAATGTCTTGCCAGAAAAGCCCCAGACTTCTACTTGCTACATCGGAGGAGGAGGACAGCCCAAACTCCGCTCCGTCAGTTCCCCTTGCTCCGCATTCCCGGCTGCGGCTTCGGCCAGTCCCAAGTGCAACAGACCAAGTCTCGGCCCCAAAACGCCAAACCCTTCTAGAACCCGCAACCCACGGGGTTTACGTTTTTGGAGGCCCTCTCCTTTGTCGATTCAAAGGACCTTGCGCGGATTTGACGATGGAGTGGGGGGTGTTGGACGAGCAGCCGGACCCTAAAATCCCGAAGCGCGCTGAATTTCCTCTCTCCCCAAGGCCCCGGGGACGGGCGCCCTCCCTCTCCGGAGCTGCGATTTGGCTCTGCCAATGGACTCAGAACGTCGACTTGCCCTGGGGACCAAGTTCTGTGACCAGAAGACCACTCATGTTCACCCAACTAAGAAATGTGTTTTAAACGTCGGTAATGCGTCCGTCAGATGCGGCGTCAATACGTCGCATCGGCGTATTTGGTTATAGCGGCGATGGTTTAACTATTTTTATTTTTTGTTGTGTACATGTTTGATACTGGGGCATGTTTGAGCCTAGACAATGCTTGAGCCTAAGAGGCTTGTTTGAACCTAGGTAGCATGTTCGACCCTAAGGGAAATGCAACGCCTACACGTTCAACGTCTATAGGCTCCTCATGCTTCACTCTATGTATTTGGACTTGTTCACCCTACAAAATACCATTATTATTATCTGTTTGAAAGGTAGAGCGTTGATCCACAAATGTAAAAGCTAGTGGATAGCATCAAATTAAGCAATGATCAGGTTAACTTGGTGGTGGCACTGGTTTAAGGTTAGAGAAAATCGGAAGTAACTAAGATACCATTGAAGACTCTTTGCATGTTCTAGTCTAGAGGCAATGCTTGAGCCTATGTGGCTTCTTTGAGCCCATGTTCCAGCCGTTCTTTATTCCTCCGATATAATGTATACCAAAAGGGGGGGGGGGGGAGAAAAAGAATTGAATTGAATGGGTTTTTATTGCACACGAAGACCAATAGACATAGCCTATGAGAAGGATTGCACTGAGGATGTGCATAATATTTGACATATAGAATTTAATGATCGTCTCCTCTAGGTGCTAACTAGGAGTCGTCATTGTTAGCATTGCCAACATTTGTATTAAAATGCCTGAAGTACATCTGTATTTCGTGGAATTGATCTGGTGTAAGATCTTTTGCATGAGAGTTTGGTGGTCCAACCTCTTGATGCTCGTTTTCCGTGAGTTTGAATGCCTTGATCCGCCGGAGGGCTCTTGGGACGTTATTGACTCCTCTAGCACAACACCTTGGAATATTGGGCGCCGGTGTAGTTTGTATGATAAACCACCATGTTGGGTCTTGTCGATCGGTAAAAAGAAAAAATCTGGTCAAAGAAGCTGGACGTGAGATTGATATTGATGGTCTAAATTTTGAAGTGGATATGTGTATGTGTGTACCATTTCACGGTTATGCGGAAGGACAAGCGTCTCACTACCAGGGTACATCTTGCTAGAGTTGACAGCGAAAAAGCCACTTGTTCTATCATACTTTACTGTAGGCCTGGCCCCCCTTAATTGAAGGTCAAACCAATCGACATCGAATATGAAGGTCTTAAAATTGCCACCAACATCCACCTCCATTATAGTCTTTAACCTCCCGGACCCAATCACGGTGGCTTCCCCGACGGTCACGATCGGCAACACTTGATTGAAACTCCATCGTGAATGATGCCATGACTCATGATCCACAAGTCTTCCGGTATGTCAAGAGAACTCACCGCGATAGTGGGTCCCATGCCACCATATCGAGGAGTAAGATATATACTGTCAAAAGCACCATTAATGTCAATAGATACAATAACATCAAAAGAAAATACTCGATTTCGACATCAACATAATTTGTTGCAACTACCTTTTTCATGACACCTTGTGCGTATGCCCATTCCGTAGCTGTAATATACTCCCCCTTGTGATATGCATCGGTCAAAGCCTGTAGTACCCATTCTCTTTCCATCTTGTCCGGCAAGGGTTCATATCCATCAGGGTACGGGGCTCGTCTATTATGTCGTCTCCATTCATGCCTCTTCTCTTCCATTTCTTCCTTTATGCGTTCTCATAACGAAAGCAATCCATTTTGCCATTGGTGCGAATTGTAAAGAAGAAATTGATTAACCTTAATGATCATATCGGTGAAATGACTTCTGCATACCATTGCCTTCGCCACTACCCCCACAATCTTCGTCCCCTTCATCACTCCATAAGCGAGGTGCATCCGGATGGATATGAGGAAATATATTCTCATCATATAGAAAAGTGACTCTTTTTCGCAAGCCATCCCTCTCGCCATACTACCTTCGGGGACGTGCTCTTTGACGCACCATATCCTTCAATACCTTCATAAACCTTTCCAAGAAAAAAAACATCCATCTGGCGGCATATGCGGTCCCATGAGCTCCACTTCCTCAATAAGATGTACCAAAAGATGGGTTTGACTGTCAAGAAAGCTCGTAGGAAACTCCTTCTCCAACAAGCAACATGCCTCGCCATTTTCACTTTCATCTCTTCAATTTAGATCTTTCGGTATAGTTTTTTACACATCCACCTATGAGGTCCAAAACAAAAAACTTAGCCACAAATAAAATAGGCGGGGAGCACTAAATCAACATGGGTAACAACCTTATGACCTTTGATAGGGCACTTATTGCCTCCAATGGTCCCTTGTCTAAAACTCCCTAAAGGTCAGGGGCATGAAGAATCGCATGATCCAAACACCAAATATAAGTTATGGGTTACATTTTATAGTAGTGCATATATATGTGGACTTCAATTGCTTACATGCAAGAACTTATGCCGGTCATGGGACTTTAAACCCGGTCAGCTCCCCCACTACTTGTGAATGCGGTTCTAATGATTGCATGTAACGGTTGGTGTTCTAAGGGCCCTTAAATCATCATAAATAGCTCGATGGTCAGCCCTAGCAATAACCCATTTTGCGGAGGAAGTGGTTGCCCTTCACCTCGGATCCATGCCTCTTTCTTTGTATTACTTACCTTAAGGTCCATCCCGGCATTTGTTGTGTCTTTTGACCAAATACATGCTTCCATAAAGAGTTTCCCACGTTCTTGAAGATATGCGCCGGGTCTAAAAGGTGTTGAATCGGTAGGGTCGGTCCAATATGGTAGTCTATAAAAGCAGACTTCCTTTTCATATTGGCGATAAAGACTTCCTCCTCATGGCTTCCTCGCCACCACCTGTATAATTCCTCATCCTCCTTTGTCTAGGTCGGACTCACGACCTCCTCATTCTGCAGTGCCCCCCCGGATTTCCCCTTGCGGATTTTTCCCCTCTTCCTTCTTATCCCAAGCGCTCACCCCATTTCTCGTATGGTAATTACGCTTGGTGGTTGTATAGTCTGATTACCACCGAATTGTGCACGCTTGCGACGGAGGGGTGCGTGAGCGGCAAATACTTCCTAAAACCCTCGTATACTACTTTCTTGGATGCTTAGAGTGGCGGTGCTGCAACTTTTCCCCACATATCATGCAAGGGAAGTGCCCCGATGTCTTAAACCCGTAACACTCGGCAAACCGGAAAGTCATGCATAGTCCACAATAGTATACCTCTAAGATTAAAAAACGTCATTTTATGGGCATCGAGACCTGAATACCGTGTTCCACAAAGGGAGTAACTCATCCACAATTTATTCTTAGGTACACATCTAAATTACTTGGTTTTTTCTTCCCGTGTATCAATAAAGTCATCATAATGTGCCCACTCTTCATCAACAACCATGGGGTATGTTGTAGTTCACTATCATCATCGCCATGTAGACCATGCAATCGATTGTGTACCATATGGGTTTACGCCATCGGTGGCGGGCCCAAACGCACGTTACGTGGTTTCTTTCCAAAGTCAGGCCATGTCGCATCGACATGCTTCCAAGCTACTGCACTGTCGCTCGGGACTCGCATCACATCATCACTAGATGCATGTGTAGCCGTGAAGTCCATTAGGCTAGCCAATGTCTTGCAACGGAACATCAACTTTAACCTATAGAATAAATTATAGGCAACATATAAGTACCGAAAATAAGTGAATTTACAACTATTTGTAAGAAGTGGTGATGCATATACCTTGGGATTATTGGAAAGTGTCGAATAACCTTCTGAGGTACCGTTTTTCCCTTTAGGTCATTCCTGTATCTCGGTTCATTACATACGAGACAATGAGTGGACTTCTCATGCTTTCGGCAGGGGGATAGAAGATCATACAATCATTTGGACATGCATGTATGACTTTATAACCAAGGCCGGTCGCTTGAATCATTTTCTTAACTTGAGATCCAGCCGGTAGGCATATTGTTCTTCTCCCGGAAGGATCTTTCGTGCAATAACCTGCGCATCTAAGAGTGGTAAGATAAAAGATGGAGATGGTGGTAAGATAGAAAGACTTGATAAGTATGTCACCTCAATAGAGCAGAGACACTTGCATTGCTCCACTTGAACTTGGTTTGGAGATTGAGAATTAGCGAAGCTTGCCGACAAAGCGAGAGGTTCGAGACGCAGGAAATAACTGCGTTTCTGCTTCGATAACAATAGGGTCATCGTCAGTACGACCAATCCTCGAAGGGTATCCAACATCTTCTACCATATCCTCTCCACCACCATCCTCGACATCATCTAAATCAATATCGGGTAATTCTTGAAGCGTGCAACATATCGAGCATCTTTTTCGTCCGCGAAAGACTTCGTTCTCGGGTTAAATCAATAGTTTCATCCTCTTCATATTGATCGTGACAATATCTTCATATTGGTGCGCCCGGCTTGAAATTCACGACGATAGGTTTCCCTTTACTGTAACTTAGAACTAATGGATCGGGATGGAGACCTCTCAATGAGTTCATTAAACAGGAGTAACATATTAACCATCATGTCAAATAATGTAATAAGTATAAAATACATACAACCATTTGTATAGACTCACGAATGACAAAAAACATATTAAAAAAAAAAAACCTCTTTATTCCTTTTTTTAGTACAACAATACTATTGTTCCATCTCAAATGGGAGAGGTCTATCATAGCGATAGTTGATAAATAACTCATCTCCAATGTTTATGCTTTTAATAGCACACACCATGATATATCTGCTTTTTACAGATCTTGTAAAAAAATCTTCCTCCCCTCCTTGACACTCTAAAAATTCACAATTGCATCGCTCACGGTTGTCAATAGAACTGTTGATGAACCCTGCAATATTGCCATGAACCCCTGGCCCAGGCCATCAATAAACTTCAACTCCTCATCACATGCCCCCACAGCAATCGACGCAGCATTGGAATTCATTCCATAAATCCTCATACGCCAAGCATATTTAGTCAAAGTTTGCCAAGTTTTCCAATCGTACTCGGGACCTGCATATGGCATTAATGGAATGTGGGTATCTCGCTCCCACTTCTATCGGCGTGTTTGGGAGATAAAGGCGAATCGGAAACTACGGACAAATGCGGCTCGCGCATAATGATGTATCTTCTTCCCCAATAAGCAAATTCTTGATCCATGGGGATAGGTAAGTCCTCTGGCCACAAGCCAAATGTCTTCGCGATTGCCTAACAAAGGTCGGACTAATCTTTGCAATTCTTCAGAATTTCACGCATTTCGAGGCGGTGAGGCCAAGCGTTCTTGGGAAATGTCGCGACACATGCAATGTTCTCATGATTGTAGCCCTTCGTGTTCTTTCACGCTAGGGGAACACTCGGCGTTGAGCGGCACCCATCCACATTATTGATGAATCGGGTTACTGCTTTCGCAGTTTCATATGCCTCTATGGACAACATTAAACCAAAATCCACATCTAGTTTGGAGGAGACATCAGCATCATCTACCTACATATTTAGATATCATAAACATCTTGAATATATACTTGAATTGGGAGAGATACTCTTAAAAAAAAAAAAAAAAACAAATAATAATTGTATACCAACCTGATATCCATGACGAGCATCAGATCTGGTGGGTTGTTCAAATGTACCAAATCTTATCAGATGGTCTTCAACAACCGTTCTAAGTCGTCTCTTCAGCCCCATACATCTTTTACAATCGCAAACTATTTTGTCCCTCTGCCAATTACAAAAGGTAAGTACTATATACTGCACAATAGTTTGAACGGCTGTGATAGATACAATATATGGTAGTATAAACCCTAAACCCTAAACCCTAAACCCTAAACCCTAAACCCTAAATCCTAAATGGACAGAATTGGGCCCGGACACGTAGTCCTCTCCACTCAAGGTGAAGCCGACCATGCCCTTTCCCGAGTACGACCCTTATATAAGTTTCAATTTCAATAAAGATCTTTTGGAGACGCGCTAGCCCCGATACATAGAGTCCCCTCCACTCAAGGTGAAGTCGACATATGACCTTGACTACGCGACACCTCAATTTTGTAATCTACATTGTACTTAGTAAGGTATGAAGGTGAGTTTGGGCCTGGCACACCTGGTCCTCTCCACTCAAGGTGGAGGCGACCGTGTCCTTGACCAAAAACACCTGCGTTTTTTTTTTACTACTCGCAGTACACGTCCTCTCCTAGTTTATATATGTCTAGGCTACTAAATACAAGAATCAGTAACTTACATGTGACGGTTCCGCATATCCAGCCTCCCCTGGTGGTAAGACAACATCAATCTGTCTCCTGGCCATCTCCAGGCGTCGATCATGCCGATGACCATGGCGATCCATGTAGGGCAGCAACAAGTATAAGATATGGTTAAAAAGAAGAACACCAAAGGCGCTAGGCTGGAAGAGGAGCGAAAGAAAATAACAATGAATGCCGAGAAAAAAGTTGTTTATATAGAAATCTGTAACGTCGCATGCGACGTGACGTCGCCGGCGACGTAGTGTCAACGGTCACATGCCAGGTCACCTACGACTTGGCAGTACACCTGGCAAGTACGTACAGACGTGTCATACGTCGTGTAGACCACGTCGCATGCGACGTATAGTCAACGGTCAAAATCCAGGTCACATGCGACCTGGCAGTACACGTGGCGAGTACGTACTGACGTGTCTTAGGTTCTGTAATGTCACATGACGTCGCATGCGACGTCTGACATTTGTCGTGACATTTGTCGTGACATTTGTCGGTTATGAAATTTATGTATACCTATGCTGTTCTGAGCAACCTAAAATCTGAGCAAGTTTTGTGTAACAACCTAAAATCTGCATACCTCAAAACACTTGAACATAGCTTGATTAGCTGCATCACAGAGCAAATTGCGTGACAGGTCTGACATTTGCCGTGACATTTGTCGTGACGATGCCAGGTGGGCGATGGCATTTTTTAGGCAAATTTTGATCAGACGCTTTGACACATGGGACATTAATGCCTTGGATTTGCAAGGAGTCGTCAGAAGCAGTTCTCCCACTATGCTGGACACCAAGTTCCTCATTCAGATTGCATTTTGTTGCTTCTCTAAAGATGTTGGACTGAGGATATGGGAGTCCCACTTTTTGACTACCCAATCTTCTCGTTGTAGAAATTCTAGGGGTAAATCCATATGTCATTTCTAATTCCTTCTTTTTTCTCTTTCTCTGGATCAACCAGAAGCTAAATTATGAGCTCAAAAAATTCTGGATCAACCATCTCCAACTCCATGTCCATCACTAAATTCATCTGCTTTTTCAAAATACCCATAGCACAAATAGGCCTATATAAATTAAAACAAGCAATATTATTGTCATATCCTTATTCATCGTGGCATTCATCTTCTTGATATCCATCCTGATCATATTCATCTTCTTCATATTTTTATCTTCAAATTCCATTTTGAAAAACTGATTTCAGAAATCTATATCATATCATATATCCAGTTTTTTTGTATTCTACATCATGCTTATATACATAAGGCGATTGCCTCAAAAATTACGGATCAACTATAAGCTAAATCCCGAGCTCAAAAAATTACGGATCAACCAGAGCTAATCGAGCTCAAAACTACCATATTATAGTTATATCAAAGATAGAATTTAAGTTGCTTCAATACCAAATATCGACTCCAAAGCGACTGAAAACTTTTCACAGAAAGGGCTGTTGCATCCTCGCATCAACATTTGTAATTTCCAAAGACCACAGAAGGATCCCTTCGCCAGCTGATGTAAAATTTTTTACCTTGGATATCTCTCTCAAACGAAACCACATCATTCACCTGCAAATTCTTTGCCTTGACAAATCTGCTCCAGCCTTTTGTGAAGACATAACTTTGGGAACTATCCCAATAACAGTATCTAAATTTCCACATGCATTGATTTTCATCTTTTTTTTTTTCTCCACAATTCCATCATAAGGCAAATGTAAAGCCTGCGTTGATTTTTGGAATGACGAGCTGAAACAAAAATCCAACGCAGAATCAGTTATCAAATCAAGCTGCCCACTTGGTTGCACAAGCACGAAATGAAATGCCAGTCTCAAGGACTTTCTTATCTAACCAATCTACACTATCTTGAGAGCCAACTAGATCCACCACAGAAATATCTGGTGGAGTGTCTAGCATAATATCCTCTAGGCTGAACTTTTGTGGCACGCATGGCTCAGTATCAAACGTGAATCCAAGCTCTCTTAAAAGATGACGCGCATCATTTTCTATACTCCTTGCCAACCCTGATTGTTTGCACCTTGATTGTTTGCCCTAAATCGCTTTAAAAACAATGGGAACATGAATTGAAGGAAAAAGTAGTACCATCTGTCAAGCTATCTGTGTACATATACCATGAAGATCAGAGAAGAATAAATTGTGTTGAATTTTGTAAGCACGACATTGTGCTTACTACATATGGAACCATTTGTTCTGAATTACAGAAAGCCATCTGAAGAGGATGAAAAGAAGCAGCCCCCGTGCTAAAGGGGCACAATTGTCGAACATTAGGTGGTTTAGAATTATTCTGGATGAAGCTCAATCCATTAGAAATGCTCACATTAAAAGTTCATGTGTGCTTCTTTGGGGGCTTAAGGGCACAATGAAGATGGTGCCTTTTACGGAACATGCGACCTTCTACGACACATATGTCACATACGTCACATATACGAAAGTTCTAGAATGTTCTAGAAAGTTTTAAAAAGTTTTAAAATATAAGAGAATCTTGGGTGAGCCTAAGGAATCCTTCTAGAAAATTCCAGAATGTTGTAGAAAGTTCTAGAATGAATGTTGCGAGAGAATACACTTATTTTCTTCCCAAAGCATTTTGCTAGATGACCAATTAAAATATTTTGGTTCAACCAACTCCACAATTCTCTTGATTTTCGATGAACAAACTTGTCCAAGAAGGCAATGACCTCCACAACCTCAGAATGGCCATAATGAAGAAATTAAAAAGAGGCGGTTAAGAGATTTCTCGAAAAAGCGCATGATTTTTTCTTTGTATGTTTGGATTTGTCGGATCATACAATCGATCAAAGAAAGAACCCATAAAATCTTGGCGCTCAAAGCGGAACAAGTTCATGAGTCATGAAGCGAAAACAATCGAGCATGGCGTTAAAAAGCGCACCAAAGGATCGATTTTGGCATGTAGGGAGCGTAAGAGAGGTCTTTTTTCCGGTATTGGGTGTTCGTGAAGAACCCCGGCGATGTCGGCAAGCTCAACCGCCTTGTGATCCCTAAGCTCCAGTGAAGCCCATTTTCCTTTGCACCATGACATGCTCGCTTTGAAGACTTCCAAGGTAACGGTGGCGGTTTAGATACTCTTCTACGGCATAGCGGCCCGGAGCTATGTTCCAATTCCACTTTCCATGTATGGATCTCCGAAACAAGGCCATCAGCGGGTGTAGCCACATAGTATCTCGGCTTTTCAAAATCCTCATCAATGGGGTCGGCTTCATATGGAACTTGTGCAATTGAAACATAAATTCCTCCACCATCATATATCACAAAATCATCCGGACGTTTGGCGGGTAAAGTTGCAAGTTCAAGCATTCGCTTGATTCCAACCTTGATGTTGATCTTTCAACTTCCATAGTGCCATTAGAATTACTTGTATACCCAAAGATGAGATTTTAGATCATAACCTTCTTCCCCTGTATTGGCGTATCCATATGTGCTTCTTTGGTTTCTTTGATATAGTTCGGACAATATTTTTCAAGCTCTTGCAAGCTCTCAAAGCCCCCAAAAAAACCATTTTTCCGCAGATTCGGTTTTACGAAGAGTCTAGATGAAGGAGGTAATTCGGGACGTCGCAAAACCCACGCCGCTAAATGACCATTCTCTTTCACATCTAGAGATAAGATTACTTCGGAAAGACACGATGAAGCCGCATTGATATGGACGGATCAATGGGTCAATAATCAATAAATCCCTTTTTAGGGGATGTTTTGAATTAACGCTATGTTTCGTGAATTCGCCATCGACCTAAACCTAGAATCCGCCATTAGGACGTCGGGACAAGTTTACCGCAAGTCATATTAAACACTATAATGCTTCACGGACAAAAGGTAAAAGTGTGGGATTTTTCTTGTGTTCTTGCACAAATTTTAAGGCTTTATCCCTGTTCTTCTCTCAAAGAACAATGATTGACAACAAGCCTATTGTCAAGTTACCTTCAAGGATTGTAAACTTGGAACAACTAGATTTTGACACGTAACAACGTCGGTTTTATAATGAACAATTTATAGCGGTAGCATATCTATCGTGATGATGCATGCGCAGCAACACGCTTAAATGAAGCCTGCGGGTTGGTCCCGTCGTCGAGTCTTTTTTAGACGGTATCAATCGCATGCACTATTGAATTTGTAATCCTAAAAACCATTAACAACCGTGATATAAAAATATCACGTCACATCACGACCACCTACGTCACATATAACGTCATGGACGCGTGTCATATCGTCCACATATACATACCGGCGTGTCATATACGTCACATATACGTCTTGGCGTGTCATATCGTCACATACGTCATATATACGTCTTGGCGTGTCATATACGACACATACGTCACATACGTCACATATATACGACGCCGCATGCGGCGTCCGCGTAAATAAACATCCACCGGGCGAGACACACATGCCGTCCACCAGCGCCAAGCACCTCGGGCGTATGTGGCGTCAGCATGCGTCGTCGAAGCTAATCGCATCGCGCGATGCGGGTAGCGGCGTATAGCGCCCACTGGCGTGACACACATGCGTCCACTCGGGCGTAAGCGCCCACGGCATGCCGGATCGCCACGTCCGCGATTGTCGACGTCGCACCACACGCCGCATCGCGGCGGTTCCGCGACGATGACGTCGCGCATTGGCGCCGCATGGTGACGTTATTTGCGACGTCACGTCGCACAGACGTCGCAAGCCCACGTCGCTAAATGTCCATTCTCTTGTTGTGAATATCACTTTCTTTCTGCTAGTGTATGTCATTGTCAATCCTGATTCCAAGCGTATGTGTTCATTTGCACCAAAAGTTTTTACCAACACACCATTTAAATCCAAGACAATGAGTTTATCTTTTGCTGCCAAATCAATATTTAGTACGTTGGAACATCCTGAATACCTACACAACAGGAATTACTACATGAATAAATAGATGAAAATGAAAATGAAAATGAAAAATGGGTTGAATGTGGAAACCTTTCTGTATCAACAGCAGGATTCTCTGACCTAACAGAATCAACTGGTAATCCTACAGTGAATGCAACAAAAGAAAATCAATAATATTCAATGTTTTAAGCAACACTAAGTTGTGGCCTTGGCGGCACTTCCCCTGCCCGACTTTCCGGGTTTTGTAAGGGCATCAATCACTTGTTGAAGATCGGGCTCACGAAACTTGAGGGGCGGGTCGCATTTTCTTGAGAAAACACTTTGATAGGTGTGGTGTCATGATTGAGCCGCTTCTGCATCTTTCACGATCTTGTCTTCTTGTTCTCTTTCTTGTAGCCTGAACAACTTCTTTGCTATCCTCCAGCTTACCCCTCTTTGTTCTTCTGCCCTTTCCTTTTGACAAAAATTCACCCAAGTTGCCCTCATCTAATGGAATTACTTCCTCAACTTCCTTAAGTGCTTCAGTTTGTACACTCGGGTCTGTTGTTTTTTCCACAACTGGTGCTGTGTTTACAACTTCTTCTATAGCTTCTTGGACAGCTTCTTGGATTGGTGTTGGTGGTTCTGCTGTTACATTCAAATCAGTCACAATTGACTGTACTCCTATAGGACTTTGCAGGTGTTGTGCATCTTCAAATGAAGCCAATGTCCTTCTTTGAACCATGTAGGGTGAGACCTCAATTGCAGGACGGATTAACACATCCTTTTTTAGTGTACTATTTGAAGCACCTGCAAGATGGCCAAAACCTAGCTCGTCAAATACACCCTCTGGCACCTTTCCAGGGCAACCATGAATACATTGTCCTCCTCTCAACAATGAACAACAAGCTATATGATACTCATGTTGGCAATTCAGTGCTAAACTTAACATGTAAGCTTTAGTGAATTCCAGACCACATGTTGCACATGTATAAAATAGATCTTGCACTAACAACTTATCTCGTATAATAGTAGAGATACTAAATGTTGCAGGAGTATCCATTTTCAGCTTCCACAAATTATTTATGTAGAAATGCGTAAGGATTTTGTTCTTCTTGAGAACTTTTAACTCCTCCTCAAGTTTGATTTTACATTTGACCTACTCATTAATGGATGTAGGGTTCATTGCTTTTTGTACCTTGTTTCTGTGCCAAGTTTCCATCCGGACGATCTGCTCCAAATCTTTAATTTTACGCCTCCAACTCACAGTTTGGATTAAGCTTGAACTCCTCTGTTTTGTAGCCAAATCATTTGTGCTTTGTCTTAAACTGTTCTCGACCTCTTCCAACATCATTTTTGTACTTCCGGAGGCCTTCTCATTGCCTTTCAACTCACTTCCCTCACGCTTTGATTCTTTGTAATAAGTAAAATTGCTTTTCCAATCTCCTGTAGTGCATTCTCTAAGGTTTTTATGTTTTCATCACATGCAATGATCTCATTTGATCCAGTTGCCACCTTTGGCTTTGCCTTCATTTCAGTTTTCCTAACATGTGCTACAACATCTGCCTTTGTTTTTACTTGTCTATTGTTGTGGTATCTTTGGCATTTACCCGCGACAAATGCACGGCCAGATTTACTTTTGTGTTCCTCGGGTGCAACTATTGATCTAGTGCAATTTTCAAACGCAAAAGCAAGGGCCAGTTGCTTTCTTACTTCTTTGTTGTGACAATTCTTGTAGATTTTTCGGCAGAGTGTTTCCAACTTCTCTTGAAGATGCTCCTTTGCACAGTGCCATTTTATCTTTCCCTTGTTCATCTTCTTTGTCCAAACAGATTCCCAATCTCGACCCGTGACATTATTTTCCAACCAAGTTTCTTCCTCGTGGGGCTTCACCCCCGAATTGCACAGACCTCTGATGGGTGTGAAGGGCTTCGACGTCCGCGAGTTTCAGCACTTAAAGTGCTTAAATGCTTCGCCAAAAGTTGTACCCCACTAGCGATTTTACACCCAATACATAGATTGTAATGGTCAAGCTGTTGAGATAGATTATGAAAAAAGGGGCGAACTCCATGAAGTAATCACATCTTTTGCTGATGAGGCTCTTAGGATATTGTGCTTAATCATAAAAGATTTGGCGAATAAACCTTCAAAGGAAGGCCCTATCTCCCAAGATGGATTCACTTGTTTGGCGGGTGTAGAAATCAAAGATTCGGTTCGCCCAAGTGTGAAGGAGCTGTAAAGCTTTGCCAGTCGGTTGGCATCAAAGTTCGCACGGTGACTGGCGACAATGTGAACACAACAAAGGCAATTGCACGAGAATGTGCCATTTTGACAGATGGTGAGGTAATTGAGGGTCCTGCATTTAGGCAGCTGAACGAAGAGGAGATGAGAGAACTCATTCCCAACTTACAAGTAAGATGCCCGTACTAAATTGAGAGCTTTTACAGAATTTTCTGTCTCATAGTTGACTTATACAATTTTCAGGTGATGGCTAGGTCTCATCCTCTAGATAAGTATATACTGGTGAAACAACTTCATACAATGCAAGAAGTTGTTGCCGTGACAGGTGATGGGACAAATGATGCACACCTGCCTTGCATGAATGAGATGTTGGCTTGGCAATGGGTATAGCTGGAACAGAGGTAATGAGCTCAAGTTTCTAAGCCCTTGTGTTCTGTATTTGTAAAGACTGCCAATACTGGGGAAAATTGTCTATTTGTTTGTGTCCCTTATTAAAGGCTTGAATGTCTAGGTTACTTTGTCTTCTTAATGGAGCTCTACTTTTAACGTAATTTAGCATTTTCCTAAAGCTTTTTATTCATTTTATTCAAAACATGTAGCAAAGAAAAGTACCGATATCATTATACTGGATGATAAATTCCAGACCATTGTGACAGTTGCCAAGTGGGGTCGATCTGTGTATATAAACATTCAAAAGTTTGTGCAGTTCCAACTCACAGTTAATCTTGTTGCTCTAGTTTTGAACTTCACTTCTGCTTGCCTTACAAATATACACAAAGCTTTTAACAAAGGCAATTTATATGTATGTTAATCCTAACAGCTGATTGTATATTGCAGGCAAGGCACCACTTACAGCTATCCAACTTCTTTGGGTTAACCTTATAATGGATACCCTTGGGGCCTTGGCATTGGCAACTGAGCCACCATATGATGAGCTGATGCAAAAACCCCTTGTTGGCTAGAAGGAAAACCTTATTAGCAGCGTTATGTGGCGAAATATTATTGTTCAAGCTGTTTATAGCTAATTGTGTTGTCAATTTTGGAAATTTAGGAAAGCCTCTGCAGGCCAAAGAAATGCTACTGATTCCTACCTATGTGAGGACCGGCGGGAACTGCTTCAGACAGTGGCGGAAAAACTACAATATACCCCTAACTTTTTGCAAAATTCACAACATACCCCTAACTTTTAGAAAATTCATGAAATGCCCCTATTAGGGGCATTTTCAGGGGTATTTTGTGAATTTTTAGGGGCATTTTGTGAATTTTTAGAAAGTTAGGGGTATACTGTGAATTTTGCAAAAAGTTAGGGGTATTTTGTAGTTTTCCCCAAGAAGGGAAAGGCTAATCCCTTTTTCTTTAAGGAAAAAGGGGGAAATAATTTGGCTAATCTTAAAAAAATAATGGAGTACTTGTTTTAACTACGGCTATTTTTTATTTTTTTAAAAGAAATCTCTCTTCATAAAATTCGCCGCAAAAATTGCCTAGACCCCCTAAAAAATCGCCATTTGGCTATATATAGCCACTAATTTTTTCCATGTTGGATACATGTCCATGTGAATGGTTTTGTTGTGATGACAAGCAAAATAAGACTCGTTACTTTATAATACAGGTACATTTTTTATGTGCAAATTCATTGAATGGAACATGACACAATTTCTCACTGGCTTCCTGGCAAGCCAATCTTTTGTTTGAACTAACACAATTTGAGGTAATAAAGGTTGCTTGTATTTCAACCATGACTAGTACAGTATAGCTCATGTATTTCAATGTGTTACAGGAATCCAGTTTAGGTGTTTTAGTACACCGCGGAATTTATGAAGCTGCAAAAGGGCTGTATGTGCAGATTCTGCTTGTTGTTTTGGAGCATTTGCATGCATATGATGAGAAAGGACGTATTCAATTCACAGGCTATACACTAGGTGGAAGCCCGGGGATGTTGCTTTCTCTGATGTTACAACTGCGAGGAATAATAGCATCACACATTTTGTTGCCTGTAGTTACCTTTGGTTCCCCTTGTATCATGTGTGGAGGTGATAAGCTATTAAGAAAAATGAGTTTGCCATGGGATTACATCAAGTCAGTTGTGATGCACCGAGACATTGCCCCCCGTGTTTTTGCATGCCACTATCCTGGTCATGTTGCAAAAGTACTTGTCGAACTCTTGCAAGATCTCATGGGTCAGTCTTGCAAATGCGGCTCTTGGTATAAGAAGTCCATAGCTCCTCTAGAAATGCCGAATCTCCCGAGCAGCTTTAGCGAAGTATGAGTCTAACTTCCGTTTCATGGGCTTTTTTGGTGGTACGGGTCTCTCTGGGGGCAGCTTCAAAGTGTTCTCTTTTGTTGGCCTTCCTCCTTCCACGTACGTCACCTTATTTGCTTCATAGTACTTGGAGTATGCCTCGTACATCTTTATGTGCTCCTTGTACTCCCTCATCTTCTTCTTGTACTCCTGCTCATGCTTGAGTACATATGACTCCCGTACCGACTTGACCTTCTTGGGATCTATTGTTGCCTTCGTCCATGTCGGGTAGGGAGGTGGTGCTACAGCTTCTTCGTTCTCAGGATTTGAAGGTCCCGATCCTTCCGCTGGGCGGGGAATTCTCCAAGCATTATTGTCCGACTCCGTTTCAGATGAAGAGGATGATGACCTATCGGGCTCCCACTCAGTTATATTGATCTCTTTGCTTGGTGTGCTCTTGATCTTCCTCCGGGGTTTCTTCAACAACTCTGGGTCTTTCCCTTTGGCCTCCTTCTGCTTCAGGCGCTCGTTAGCAACTTCAGTTACTTCATAGACTGCATTCTGTAGCTTCTCAATCTGTTTACCCTTGCATATGTCCTCTTGTGACATGCCATGCCTGGCTGCAACTTCTAAAGGAATGTAAGATACTCGATGTGAACTATGTTACGTATGCTCGCAGCTTTTAATGTAAGATAAAGCAACATTGATGTTGTGCTCTCAGCATAACTTTCAAGTTCAGTAATATCATTCGAGGAGGTTTTCATTTTAACAGCTGTTATCCTTGCATTGGTAATTCTTGAGAACCAGGTGTTTACTAAGCCTATGCTGAGAAGTAATTGATCCAAGTGCCTTCAAAATTGGACGATCAATGCTGCTTTTATACATACCATTAACGATAACTTGCCACCACCACACAAGCCTCATTTTTGCCAAATTTATGTCCCTTGCACTCTCTCACTTTTGCACTCTCCACATTAAAAGCTCTGAGTGTAAAGGCTGGAGAACATAGCTCGGTTCGCAAATTAAGCAAGCACAGATAATGCTAATAATTATATGTTCATACTTGTTGTATACAATAGGAGAACACGTTGCGTAAGCCATCTTATAAGGAATTCTTGCTCGTCTACCCACCTGCAACCAAGAAAAGAGAGCAATTCTTTGTTATGAAATATCATTAGCTTTCTTGATTAACGCATCAGAAGTTGATGTTAAGCCCATCAGAACACGAAGCTCGAAAGTCAATCTTAGAATGCCTAAGACCCAACCTTCCTGGAGCAAAGGGTTCCTGTCATATCTTACCATCGGACGACAAATGCAATGCCATACTCATCCTAATCACTCTTATTCAATATGAGGTCATCTCCAACACTGATGTAGCAATTTCAATGCATACATCTGACGAAGAATTTGTACATTGTTGCATTTTAGTATAAGGACCAAAAGTTTCGTTATTTTAGTACATCCATAGACATGTCTAACTTGGACAGTATGCTTCCTCATGAGAAGAATCAAATGCATGCAAGATGTAAGCAATGTAACAAACATTGTGATGCAATACATGTCATGACAACCATGTGCATTCATTAAGAGGTCACTGGAAAACTGTACTGCAATGTACACAAGAAGATCATGAAAGAATTGAGAAGAAAATATAAGATTCTAATGAGAATCGATTCAATTGCAGATTCCAATGAGAATTGATTAAATTGTAAGAACAAACCTGTGAGATGTCAAGATATTGTATGGCTTGTGTTCTCATCTTCATGACATCTCTAACCTTCGGTGAAACTTTGGTATTATCAAGCCAAAATTCATGAACCTGACGCTTGATTGAGTCATCGATTCTATTCGATTTTGGCCTCCTCCCTGTCAAAGCCCACATGTTTGCTCTACTTAATGACATTATCTTTCTTCTTCCTGCAGCTTTGGATAAATTTCTTGGTTGTATCTTTAGTAATTTTTGGAACAGGCCCCGCAATGCTATCTGCATACCCAATTGCCTATGAAAAGGTACAGATTCATTGCCTGAATTCCCACAGACACATACTGTCTTCGAATTGAGACGAATAGATAGATTGGGGAGCCATGCCAAGACATGTCTTGTCAATGTTGTCAAAGTTGTCAATGTTGAATGCCATACCCTTCAAAGTTGTCCAGCATAGGATATGCTATGTTGAGTTGGTCAGGCATGACTAACCGCTACATGTGATATTGAGCACGACTTTTGTACGGATGTTGGGATCATACCTTCAAGAGGTCGACTATGCGGGAATAGCTATGTCCTCGGACATAAGCTCGATATATTTCATTTGTAAAGTTTGACAGCATTCTTATTACTGCTACAGTTTTCCCCTCGAAAACCCTTTGGGACGAGTCTTATTACTGCCACGGTTTTTCCCTCGAAAACCCCTCAAGGCGAGGGGTTTCTAACTCAGACAATAATAAATCTGTTGTGCTCTTTCATGGTATTCTATTCTGCCCCCAGTCACTGAGGGCTAAGCTATCGTGCGACACCACCTTGTTTATTTGATCAATAAGAAAGTTATTATTCCTTTAGTTGAAACGCCTTGTTTTTAGGGGGATCTGAGTGATTTTTGGGGCATTTTGGTAATTTTGTAACTTACAGAAGAGCAGACAATTAACAAGTGTGCACGCACTTGCATGATAATACATCGTATTATTGAATAGTGGAGTTAGTAGATTATGTTTCCCTTGCTTCTTAGTCTCTTCAACTTTTGTAATAAAACACGTTGTCGCTGCATTGCCATCTTTCTCCCCTTTGCCTCCACCTGTTGTTGAGAAAGCAGGTTGAAAATTTTATTATTATATCTGAGAAGCATATAATCAACCATTAATCGATAATATGGTGAAACATTAAGCAGCATATAATCAATCATTAGTCAATAATATGGTGAAACATTAAGCAGCATATAATCAATCATTAGTCAATAATATGGTGAAACATTAAGCAAAACAGAACGCCTAATTGAAGTTTATACAACAGAGGAAAAGCTCATTCAAGAACACAAAGGCGGCTACCCACGAAATTCTTCTGAATTTCTTGACATGGTTAGGTGAAGAAAAGCAGATTAAAAATGGTGTTCCATGTTGTTGGGATCCCCATAGATTCACATATAACTTTTTCCCTTGCCTGTTATAAGAAGAACAAAGACTGAACATCTTAAAATACGGGTATTTAGCGACTGCTATGACGAATTCCATGATTAAGAACTTATATTTCGTGTGATGAGGTGACTAATGCATAGGATTAAACGAAGTATTGGCTACCCAGCTAATAGGCCGACTATAGATTTCTCATTTTCACTCCCATATTCTTGCTCTTTATCTCCATCATCTAGATCCTTTGCAACATTCTATTACATACGGCCTTCCATAGGTGGCAATGGATCCTCCCTGCCATCCTCCTTGACTTATTTACATTATACCATCAAGTTAACGTATCACTGAGCAAGAACATAATTATGGGAAAAATGACTACCTTAAGAACATCTTGGACATGCGCCAATTTAGTATACACCCTAACCAGATCTGCATTCTTTGATTTCAATATTTGTCCGCATTGCAAAACCTTTTTCTGAAGTGAATGGACCTTCTTAGTTTCTGAAATGTACTGCTCTTGCAATTGAAGCCCGCCAGCAACTGGTAGTGGAAAAGGATCAAAGTTGGGAAATATATTATAGAAATTATAAGAAGAAGCTGGTGGAAATATAGTCATATATGCTTGAACATACACATATACAAACCTAAAAGTACAACTAGAAAGATTATAATGACCGGAGGATTACCTGCTCCATTCTCCAGACATAATATGTCTTGTAAAGGTCCATGTGCATGCACTCCACCAATGATAAAGAGCTGATGATGGACAAAGACCATAGAATGTAAAGATCTTCCATATATTTCTCGGCTCTCAGTTCTTGATCTGTTTGATTTCATTACAGACCAGTGCTTCCAGATGTTTGTATCTGTATCAAGGCTATAAACGTCGTCGAAATAATCCACACCATCATGGCCACCAAATATGACAAAATACTTCCCAACCAATGCAACAGAGTGTTGCCTCCTTGGAGTAGGACATTGGCCTTGAGTCTGAACAAGCTGCCACTCCATTGTGTCTAAATCCAGAGTATGCAAATCTGAAAGGTTCTTAGTCCCGTCATAGCCGCCAAATACATACATCTTAGTTCCTATGACAACAGCCCCATGTCCCCGACGGGGAGAAGGAGGGGTACCATAATAATCAGGGGAATGCCACTCCATCCACCGCAAATCAAGTATCCACAATTCGTTCAGATGACCATCATAAGCTCTATAACCACCAAACACAATCATATGCTGCTTGTCGTAGTGCATACAACAAGCATGTTGTGATATTGGGCTTGGTGTTATCCCAACAAGTCTTTCTGGCTGTGTCCATTCACACGATGCTGAAGAACAAATGTATATTGTAAGGATGACAGTGTTGAATTTAAATTGCTCCGAGAAGCAACAAACATGCTTAAAGTTCCTATATCTACATTGGGTATAAAGACTTACAGCCATCATCAGAAAGAGTCATAACATATAACTCAGCACAGTCTTGAGTTCCATCAAAGCCACCAAATATGATAATCTGATTCTTTCCATACGCACATGCAGAATGGTTCCTTGTGGGCCTTGGGACAATGCTATCCTCCCTTGCAGTTGCTCCTGGAACTTTCCATGTCATGTCTCCTGCATAACCTCAAGTAATAGGCAAAGCATTAGACATACAATATTACTTGTAATAGTGTTTCTGAAACCGAATGATTAGGACTCAAGTTGTGCCTCTTTCCTACATAAATGATGTTACCAGAGTGGTGTCCCAGCACAGTCTTAAATATTTGAAAACCAAGTTTATTACAGTCTTCCCAGCCAACATTTCCCGAGTCCCATGGAAAACCTTGACATTGTTGATTACCTAAGTGGCTGATGGCTTTAGTAACCATATGGAATTAAAAAGCCTAAGTCCTTTAGGAAAAATGCCTTTGTACAAAATGTTTTTGCCAGTAGCCTTCAACAAAAGACAGGTGGTAAAGTTTCACGACATAACATACAGCACTTATAAGATTACGAGATAACGGGTTTAACTAACTTTGCTAACAATCAGATGTCTTTCCAGTTACTGCGTGGTTCTAATTGTCTTATACATTGAGTTTTAACATGCTCCATGCAATTGCTGCATGTTGCATATAAGTTTGATGTGTACCCGTGTCTAAAACAATAACATCATTGAACACTTCATGCCCGTTGTAACCTCCATATACCACAATATAAGTTGGTGCATCTGCATCTGAAACTGGTTGTAACGAGACAGCAGAATGACCAGCACGAGCACTTGGTAGGCAAGAACTGCTTACAGCAGGAAACGTCCACCTCAAATCAGCTGCAAAGAGAATTGGAAATGGGAGCACTAGGAGTGTTAATCAACCACAAACGAAATGTTACAAGCCATGCGTATAAAATGCAACAACTTTAGACGGTTCAACAACTCTTTCTGAACATGAATATCTCTGGACAAAGGACCCACCATCCAAGAAGCCAGACGTCCAAACGGGTGTTCTTGCCATGATTGCACCCATATTGTCAATCACTGTCATCTTTTCAACACGGAGGGTCTTCACAAGTTTTTCTAGTTCTTCTTGCATGTTTCCTGCCCCTGCAAGGTCAGATTTCAAGACCTCTAAGCGTGTAGCCAATGTCTCTGTCTCATTCACCAGTGAAGATCTCCTGTTACACAAAGTCAGCATACAGTTAGAGGCAAAGCAATAGCTTAAGATGTTCAAGGGCATGTTGCAAGACCTGTATGCACCAACATGTTCCTTTTTATCTCTGGTGAACGGACAAGCAGGGCAGTCAACCATATTATCAAATCTCGGACAAGTTCAAACAGGCTAAATTTTCTCAAGGATGAATGGTGCTGATAGCACAAACAAATGCTTTGATAGATAATGATATATCTTTAATGCAGTTTGAACTTAAGAGGAAATTTCTGCCAAAGGTTGCAACAGAGAAAATGGATCCGTCCAGAATAGTATTTACATGGTACCACATTGGCATCCCATACTACATATGGCTATCCCCTGAACGTGACTGCTATTCGAATGGTCTAGCCATATGGGTGTCTATAAAGATGGACATGGTCAAAATTTCGTCAAGCAACAGGAATTAACAATCTATGTCACCACTCATTCCTCGGCTATCACAGCATCGTATTGGAATCAAACAGTAAGGTCAGATCCAGGACAGAAAGCGGAATTATATGGAACTTTTTTTATGATAGTATTGAGTCCTTAACACAAGGGGCGAAGGTGCTTCTGCATGAAGACTTAGATGCAGGACCAGAGCTGACCAAGTCGTAATTCTTTCAGTCTGCAGTGTGACTCATACCACCAGAACATCAGCTGGTCAGACAGCTAGCTGTCACAAGATGTGGTTTTTTTTAATTGGTTCTGGAGCAAAAGTTTTAATATACTTTGTTTGTCTAACATGATCTCAAGAACAATGTCCTTTGGCGTACAAACCTGCATATTTCGACGTATATTAACCAGGAAGAAAATGTTTTTTGCAAAAATCTGAACTTTGTCCTCTTTCTGATTCGTTGAACCTGTTGCATGCATGATATTCGTTCTTGTGTCACCTTCGACCATGCATGCATAACTGCCAACCTGTAAATTAAAAACATCATCTAAGCACAAAAGTTTAAAGATATATGCCCTTCCAAAAGTGCTGAAACATTTTAAGGACATCACAATACAACACACAAGGATCCTCTCTGAAGAAGCAAAAGGTACAGCAATTAGCTTTACAAATGCAAGGACATGCAGGTGTTTTCCTTTGGCCTCTGCCAAGCAGCTCAATTGTGTTCTTAAGTTGCAGATTGAAGATCATGGCAAGATCAAAGTAGGTATGACTACTCCAATTTATTTACATGCTGAATCATGCATAATTTAGTACCATAATGTTTTGGAATGCTAGGTTTATCATAAGGTTGCCCCATAATTTTGAATATAAAAAATACACAAAGACCATACATTTTCATCCTGTATGGCTTGGGAGGCATGGCTTTGTTTGGGATTGGAAAAGAGCTTTAAAGTGGCAATGGCAGAAAGAGAGTTGAAGCGAGTGCAAAATTTAGGTAGTAGACTTGAGTAATAAACTCCCATTATGCCTGAAGAGAAAAAGAACCTGGCACATGTCCTCACCTATGCACAGAATCTTAAAACATTTGTATTGATACTTTTGTACACTTGCCTTGTATTAGATGCCCTCCAAGCACGTACTCTGGATGTTATTTTCAGGCAGTTCCGAGCGTTTCTTAAAACATTCAATGCCTCTGTTTTCAGCCGCATCTCCCTTTTCATTCTCAAAAGCTTTTCTCGAATAAATATTTCTTTCCTGCTTCTGACTGAGTTATACCACTCTAAAAAAGAAGATAAAAGTAACCCCCATTGCTTTTGTTGTATGACCATTGTAGAACGTCTGTCTAACAGATTTTTGTATTTGATTCTAGCCTTCCAACTAGCAAGTGCTCTTTGCAAAAGGCGGGTATTGTTCCAATGTACAATCTGTGTAACCTTCTCTTCTCTCTCCTCCTTTTGCAATAGACCATGTCTCCAAAACCCTATAATACGTTGCTGCACTCTTCTGGAGAAATGACTTTCAGCTTTTGTAATGTGCAACTGCTCAGCAGTTTTAGAAGATTTCCAAAACTGCCAAGCTTTGCGGAAAGTGGTCATGAGCAAATGATTTTCTATATTTTTTTTATTTAAGTCCTTTTCCTTTGCACTATCAGAGTAACTTTGCCAAGCTATAAAACAAGACCGCAGCACCCGAGATCTACGCACCCTTTTGTATCTCCACAGTGTATCCCTTGCCTGATTATCGTCCTTGACAATTGAAGTCCACAGTCTCAAGCAGCGTGAGAGAATAACCCTTATTCTCTGCTGCCTTGCTTCTGTTAAATATTGCCCACGAGTTAAAGATATTTGACGAATTGTGATGAAACCTCCAAATGCTCTTTTCAACAAATGCTTATTCCAGTATACTTCAGCTTTGCCTACTGCCTGCAGCATATAAATATTATATTTGAGAGCTAATATATGCTTAGCTAGTAAAGTAATCTGGAATACAATTGTTGCTATCACATACAAAGATCTGACATGCTTTGTTCTAGAATGCATGCCGTTTACATTGATGGCTGTGACGGTCCACAGGCATCTAGAAAGATCTTATTGATTGAATGACAATGGTCTGATTTCTGCTCCACTTGAATGAAAAAAAGGGAGGCTGATTAACTGATATCTCAGAGATGGAGACAACCAAGATGACTTGCTTTCTCGTACATAATAATAAAGCTTTTTCATTAAATACTATACAGACAAGACGTAATCATCATATCATATGGGTAAGATTGAAGCTGAAAATTTTATATTAACTAAAAGTTTGAATCCTTCACAGAATTTCTAAACCTTTTGATGCAAACACCGTAATCGCTTGCTTGCCTTGCCACTATGTTCAACATTAGCAAATCTGCTTGGACAAAGCCCAAATCTACACCAGTTTGATTTTTGCGACATATTTCAGCAATAATAAGCTTAAATATATTCACTGCTTGAGAATAGGTGAATGGGGGGCAATGGATCAAAAGCTTGGGTTCTCCAGACATAGATGCTGCACAATTTATAAATATCTGGCATGCAAATAGCCAGACCTAACTTGCTTATGTTCAACTGGAAGCACAATAGTCTTATCCAACGTCCAAAACTGCAAAGATTTTATTTTACCATCTCTAAGCTTCACACTTCTAAAGTTGGGTTGGAACATAAAACAAAGGTGGCCTTTTTTACTCATTTATTTAGATTTTAAGATAGAGCATATCATGCAATTGCGCACATACACATGCACGAAAACTAGGGAGCATACTTTTAAGTTATATCACCATAACTTGAAACAAGCAGCCACAAACCTTACCTTTTGTTTTCTTGAATCCGCAGAAAGTGCCCGCCATGCACATATTACTGCAGTAAGTCTCCTGTTTTGAGACAGAACCAGTGCTTGCTTAACAAGAGATTCTTGTAGTTTTCGCATTTTCCACTCAAGGTGCTCATTTGCTGCAACTGACTCTGCCACAACCTCCCTACTGATTCGAGTCACATTGTTTGACGCGAGTGCCTGGAGAAAAAATTTAGGCCAACTTTTTTCCCGTGCATGAGTAGAAGTTTTACCTTGTCAAGCAGAGACTGCAACTTCTGATTACGCTGTTCCAATTCTAACAGAGCCGTGTTCTTTCTCCATTCCCAAGAAGATACTCTGTGCTGTTTCAGAATTCAATGATGAGTATAATGACCTATAAAGCGTATGCACATCCAAAACCTTTTTGTACCTCAGAGGCAAAAGCACCTGGCCAAATATATCTCCTTTTGTGGAAGCCTGAGCCTGCTTGGCATCTGTACCCTCCTGGTGAAATGCTTCATGGATAGCGTCTGTGACTGTTCTTTGAATCGTCTGGAGATGTGTACTCACACCTTCTCCACCCTGCCAAAATAACAATTATTGGGTACCCTTTGGTGAAAAAATTGCACAAAATGGCCTTGGCACTTAACATCACAAGTCATATTGTTGCTAATGCTATGATACTGTAGTCTTTGGTACAGTGTTGTTAGTTACAGAACTATTAAGCACGCAAAAAATGGCTCGTGATTTTAGACAAGTGAATACTGACCAAAAGCACATGACAGCAGCACAACCAACGAAATGGAATTGACTTGACAAGGATTGGAAAGCAGTAGTCCAGATGATGTAGACATTAATATGGACATCTGTCCTCAGTTGGGTGAATAAGACAGCTAAAACCAGTAATAGGCAGATCCTGATCGCCAGAACAGCTAAGACAGGAAAAGTTTTGCTAAGGCAGGAATTTTTTTGCTGTAACCAATACATAGTTATGACTTGCAACAAGTTGACACATTTAGCTACAAGGAAAGATGACATAATTATTAACACACTCCTAGACCTTACTTGAAGAACCTTGCTTTCTAAGAGCTTGTTCCTCTCGTCCAGCTCCAAGATAGTTTTCTTCATCTGTCTTTCCCAATGTAGACCTAAAAACTGATATTGCATGCAAATTAACAAAGTTAAACAAACTCTGATTAAAACTGAAGAAGCAAAAACATAACCCTGATACTGCAATGAAGAAACTATTCAAAGACTGAGCAAATTCGTCAGCTCACTAAAAAATAATAAGTATCAAAAAATATTTGCGTAAGATGCATGGTCGTAAAGTTTGCAAATGCCCTAGACAAATCTAAGAGATCTCTTCTATGAAACGCGAGTACCTTCAACCCTCACATAAGAAAGGCCACCAGCGTAAAATTGATTCAACAACACGATTAGCAAGAATTGATTCAAAGGATGCCAAAAACTTTATTGTTGCTTAGATATCGAATTCTAGGACATTTCCTTGCCGTGCTATTCGTAGGCAACCAGCGTAAAATTCATCATTTACGAGGCTCATAAACGAAAACTAAGCACAGCGACTCACATTACTGCCGGAAACTGCAACATTCCCTCCTAAATTGTCCATTGCAGATATGTGTTGAGCAAGGGATGTCCCCCGAACTTTCCAAAGTAGTTAACTTGCAGTTGCGGGACCTCTACCACGAACCCGGGACTTCTAACATTTATTCAGTGCACCATAGATCTCCGCCACAGAGATTGATAACTGCGCTGTTCTGCGCTCAAAAGAGAGGAAAGAAATTGATGTTTTCCAGCGATCTTCACTACCACAAGAAATTTCGAAAAATGGACTTCCAAGATGGCTCCAACGGCTACCATCGATTTTATAAGGACGGAATGAGAAAGAAAATGAAGGGAGTTTTGGTCTTACGAAGAACTTTGATCTGTTCGTGCCAAGAACATCTGCTGACTTGACCTGAAGTCAAGTCAATGGCCCTATCTAAACATGTATACAAGTAGCGCTGCGCAGGTGGCATGGGGATGTAGCCTACATGGCGCGAACATTTCTGTAGTTTCATTCAACCCTCTCAATAGTTCCAACTTATCATAAGCTTCAAGCCTTCTTTAGCAATAAATTTGTTAGACGCAAATAAAGAATGATAGCAAATAGACATTTTAAATATTACCGGCGTTGAAATACAATAACTGGACTTTAACCAATAAAGAAAACATACGGGAGTTGAAACCACGTTGTTGCCATATGTTTTGGTGCCCATGGGATAAAAAGTACTGCTTTTACTTACCATGGAGTCTCCACTTGCCCACTCTCTTTACGTTTCTCCTACTTTATACCTCTCTTCCTTTTTGCCACTCTCTTCCTTTTTTGCCACTTTAGACAGCACATTATCGATGAGTAGAAATAAGGCATGTACAAATAGAAGAAGGCATGTCAAAGATCCTCGTTACTATCTCAACCAATCGATCTTAGATGTTCACTTAAGTTGTTTAGATCATATAGACTAGGACATGATAGCATTGCCTTAGACTCACAAAACTTCCCATTAGTGTAAAAGGATAACACCCATATGTTCTTTCTTCATATCCAAAATCAACATTTCCACAAATATTATTTGTTGTCCGATTTTTGGTAGCTATTCGTTTACACCTGCTATAATATCTAGTCTTGGACCATTCTGGGAAGGCACTCGTAATGAACACAGAAAACCTGCCTTATAATTCGTCACAGCAACAGTGTACAATGTTTTGGAAAAAATTTGGATGGGGAGCTGACTATAGGAACAACGTCAAGCTACCCCATAAATGAAAAAGGAAATATACGAAGACAAGAGAGAGGGCAGTGGCGACAACGTCTCATTGGGATAAACCCCTTTCGGGGTTTCGAGAAAACCCCTAATGAGAAATGGTTGGCAACAACCTCGAAGATGCCTTGAATAGCAAGGTACAAAATTGTTGAAGCGACATAGAACATGCATCAACTCCACGGGATATGTAAAAAACCTGGAAAAAAAAAATGCAATACATGAAATATATACCGTTACCATTAGGAATAAATAGGTATGTCCAATGCAGGCGAGCAATTCCTTAAGAAAATAGATCGCACAAATTAAAAGCACCCATAAACAAACAAATATCGATGCCTAGAAATAAAAGTATCACCTAGAGGTGGAAAAAAGAACAAATAGCATCACCCAGTGGATGGAAAAAACATATCTAGCATCATTCAGTGGGTGAAAAATATTTATATATAGCATCAACCAGCAGGTGAAAAATAAATAGCATCACCCAACGGGTGAAGAAATGCATCACCCATGGGTGGAGAAAAAATTAGCACCACCTAGCGGGTGGAAATAAAAAGGCATCACTCAATAGAGTAATAAACACTAACATCTATAACCATATATTAAATGAACAAACAATAAAGAAAAAGTAAGGGAGGGAAGGAAGAGAGTTGCAGTGCAATAGGAGAGAATGTTGTTGTGAGAAGACACTGATAACCGGCTAAGTGGAAAAAGAAAATACAAAGATGGCTCATCCTGTGACGTTCCAGCATAATATACGGTTCGAATACGTATATTGTACTGCCACATCACTCATACATGTCACCTTGATAACATGTACTTGGGAACTGTAAAGGGTAGGGGGCAACCTCGTATGTTGCACATGTCTATAAAACATATGCATTTAACCCCTCGCCTCACCATATGTCCTTTAACCCTAAACCTAAAAGGTCATGTAAAAGGAACAAAAGGGGAAACCTTAAACCTTTTCCATTTTCGCATTTCGGCTTCCTTGAGCCATTCCAGCTAAGCCAAACTGCTAGTTCGCATTGCCAGACGCCGCCAAGCCGTCGTTGCACAATAGATCCTCCAGGTTCAGCTGCCTTCGACCCAAGCAAAGATATGGACGCGATTTGAGGTGCGCGAACAAGCCAGGGGTCAGGTAACCAGTGATTCTGTTGTGCAATGCCGACTTTTAGTCCGGCAATGAGCTGGGATAGCATGTTAGATCAGCCTTAGCAGCCTTATAAATACTGAGATCACAAGTTCTAACAAAAGGAACCTGACCATGTATGTTTAGGTAGATAGATTAGATGTTATTCTACATTTCAGTTCTTTGATGATGATGTTCTATTCTATACGCACTCCTGTGTATTGGGAAGGGGGGTAGAGACCCTGAAAGCCTTAGTAGTTGATGTACCTAGATAGCCTCATTAATTCCCAATTAATGCGGCCTGTGCATAAGAGCCCGCCTGGTTGTGAGTGGCGGGGCTAGACCGGTGGATAAGGAGGACATGTCCCATTGCAGATTGATCCCTCTGGTGTGCAAAGCCTACCAGGAATCTTACGGGCTAGGCCTAATGGCTTGCCACTGCGTGTGGGCAAGGCATAGGCTCGACACCTCTTGGGTGATGCGTCATCTTCAATGAGGTTCAAGTCGTAGACAGGCAGTGGCCCTCTAGCCGCCTGTGATGGGCATGCGTGCCTCTAGAGGGTGATCCCCTTCCTGCCTCATCGGGCTGGGGAGATGAAACCCAGTAGTGGCCCCCTTGGCTATGCATCCAGCAGGCTACGGACCAGTTCCAACTCTTCAACCTATTCTGCAAAGTATGCACAGGAGGGGCGGATGGAGAGGACTACTCAACAGCCATGTTCTATGCCAGCCCAATCCATTGCCATGAATTCTGTCTGCCTCGACTTCTGGAGACCCAAGCCGTCAGCCCATACCTCGCGAGTCTGAGCCTTGGGTAGGATTTCCCCTATGATGATGTTGATGATATGCTTTCACATGTATGCTATGGTGAGCCACCCCTCGAGATGGAGCTATTTATGTTTGATGTCATGTGCTCATGTTTATTTATGCTTTCGCAGCTAGGACGGTCCCGAGGGAAGACGGGACGAATCACGTCCATTCTTCCTCACCGATTCCCTGGTAAGGGATGGGTGCTAGGTGGACGGCCCCTGTCAACTTGGTTGCCAGGGGGATGAACTCGAGCTTTGGATACGATGGAAGCATTGTAGACAAAGTATGAGATATCATAGTGGTATCAGAGCCATGATCTTGATAGACCAAGATCAAGCATTGACTATTTCCATGATAGGACTAACAGTAGACCTTCAGCCTTGGGGATAACAACCCAAGCATGAACCTCAAAATTTGGGAAAAAAAATTTCAATCCTTAGAACAATAAATTAACATAATGTTAATTAGGAAAGAAAAAGTAGAACCCTGAAAAATTCTGACCATTAGGGAGTAACCCCTCACAGAGTGCGCCCAGGGCCTTTTCTAAAATTTTGAAAGTGCCTCTCGCTGTATGAGTGTTTGACCAATTTTGACCTAAAAAGATGCATGATTAGAGTAATCTGATAGATCAGGGCAGCTTAAAATTTGAATTTAAGCCAAGAAAACATGTTCTAACACTAAGAAACTGTTTAGAAAACAAAAAATAGAGCAAAAAAGGAGTAACCCCTCACAGAGTGCACCCAGGGCCTTTTCAAAAAATTTGAAAGTGCCTCTCGCGCATTGTGTGAGTGATAGCAGTACTTTTTATCTAAAAGGACCTAATATCTTAATCCAGCAGACACTAATGTTTTAAATAATGGCATAACATGAAATTATAGGTCGGAACCCTAAAACTCCCAGACCTATAAATGGACCCTTAGAGTTCTTCATTTTCACTGTACTCCTCCAGCTTGCTGCTCTCCAATCAAGAAAGCGATTTCTAGCGCTCGGAAGGCGATCAAGTTATTTCAAAACATGGCCCTCATCAAACAGACTGCTCGGATGGTTATGCCAGACAGATCTACAAGTGTCCAAGTTCTCGCGACAGAACAGAGGGCGAGGGAGGCTCGAGAGCGAGCCAGAAATGAAGAAACTTTAAACCCAATGGCTCGTCGACAAAGGAAAGTTGACACGATGAAGAGAGCAGTCAAAAGAAAGGAGACTTGCAGAGAACTAGATACTGCCCTTTGGTTGAGAATTGTGGTACCAGTCGCATACCTACGAATTCATCTTCTAGCAATATCAACAAGATTGCTATTAAGCACATTGCAGCATAAAAGTTTCTATCCATTCAATTCAAAAGTAAATAGAGGTATTTGTGGAGCATCACCTTTATGGATGCAATTGAAATTTAAATGGCATGCCATAAGGGGCACATATTGAGTGCCTCTTAAATCATTTTCTTGAATGCCACAAAATAAGCTACAACATCCTTCTCTTGAATATCAAAGTTGTGCTATGACATTATTTGCCAATCCTTAGCCACAATTATCATCGTAGTAATTTATGAAAAAATAGAATGTTGCCTTAATCCATACGAATCTGGTATGTTTTTAAGGAGGTGTAGCAAAAAGGACAAATTATTTGATCATTAGATTGAGCAAGCCCAAAAATGCCCAGTTTTTGCACAGATAACTGTTTGATGGAGGGAATGTGATGTGAAATACGATTCAAATCTTTAAAGGACCTCATAAGTACATTCTTTAAAATAAATCAACGGTTATGACAAACTCCAAAGTGACAAACATTGAAATCCTGCATAAGATCAAGCATCAGGCGAATAGTTAGGTCTAAGTTCCAGTAATGCCTAAAGAGACTGAACTTGTTGTATCAAGTCAAAAAACCTTGAAGAAGATAAGATAAGAGATACACAATTTCATCCTCAAAAGTGTTCACGCCAGTAAGGTCTTCGTAAACAACGTTTTGATAGAAATGACCTTTCTAAAGAAATGTATAGTAATGTGATATGGCATTTCAGGCTTTTAGTGATTTGAATGCCAAGTTTTTATTCATCTAGAATATATGCGTGGCCAAAATGGTCGCTTTGATGGCACGTAAATATTTCAATCATGGCAACTACCAGGTGCTATGTCATGGACTATTGATCATAGATTATGCCAATTGCGGACGGTTGAAGAATGCACCTTTTTTGGTTTTGTAGCATGCCAAAAGTGAATGTTGTAACATATAATGCCATAGTTGTAGCTTATGTAAATCATGGAGATTTGAAGAGTTGTTTCAGAAAATGCAACATAGAGATGTGGCATCATCATGAAATATAATGATATTGGGTTTTGCTAGGCTAAGAGGGATCAACAACACTTTTCAACCGTTTGAGCAAATGTCAAAAAGGCAATGTGGTCTCATGGACTAGCATGGTGAGTTGAGTTTCTCAAGGAAATGGATGAAGATAATGTGGTTTCATGAAGTGTGCTGCTTCTAGGCTAGGCACAAAATGGCGAGCTTGAAAAGGCAAATGGTTCTCCGCAGAAAAATGTCATTTTTGGAATGCCACTATTGCAACATGTGCACAGGATGGTAAGATTGAAACAAACACTTCAAGTTTCTAATATATGTGGTGCCAAGATTTTAGGCCAGATGGAGCCACCTTTTCAAGCCTTTTGACATGTTCTATACATGCATCTATATATAATGGCGGATGCATGCATGTTTGGAATTGGTAATGTGTAGATGGTTATGCTAATCAACACCACGAGGGGCATTAGAATAAAATTAGCAGCTAGAAGAGGAAGCTCTTTGAGGTATATCGCAATCACTAATATTGTAATGCAGAACATTCTTGCATTTGAATTCACTAATTTGAGCGATCGCCCTGATGATTGATATGAACCAGAAACACATCCTATCATCGAAAGAATATAAATAAAAACCATTGCAAGAACCCAAATTGCTTGGGCTGGAAGCTTTACAAACATGAAAGAGTCTTCATTCAAAGACATATGCTTCAACAATATTTTATTGATATCAGATAATGGATGCTCAAGTTTTTTCGTATCAGCGTCAAGCATGTACATGAATCAAGCTAAATCAGAGAATTTCTAGGGTCCGAGAAGCTAATGATGGAAGCACAACTAGAATCATTATTTGAGACACGGTTCCTGTGCAATGGCCAGGAGAAACCAACTTCATATTTGTGGAACTAGCAAAACTTGAAATAGGATAATTCTCAATGGAGTTATATTCCTTTTATTTGTTGTAGTATCTCAGTTAATACGTATTTATCTACCTTGGATCTTTAATAGACAAACAAGGCATAGGCATGGAATGCACAACAAGAAACTCATATCTTATTCATTGTGATTCGTTCACAATTTTATCGAAGCAATGTGACTGTTAAAAGTCCATTCGATCTATAATAGACAAAGGCTAACAGATGGGGATGAAATGAACAAGAATTAACTCATATCTCATGCAAGTAGGATACTATATTGGGATTTATTTTCAATTTTATCGAAGCAATGAAAACATTTATTGAAAGTGCGTTTCAACTTAGATATTGAAAAACACCTTAGATAACCTTGGTCTTTTGGATGAGGTAGACTTCACATAGTTTCCATAACAACATCTCGAATGAATGTTGGGGGACTCTACAGAACATTGACTCATGCAGCTGACTTCATACAATCTAAGAAAATAGTGGAGGAATCTGGGGCGAAATGAATATGAGGAAAAGTTTGAAGGAATCTTAGGATTATGAGGGAATCTTCACAAAACTTGACGTTATATATTAACCCTCAGGGATTGTTCTGTCACTAGACTATGTCCTTTGACTTTCACTTTGAAGCTAGTCTCAATGCTTGGCTCAGACCTACATTCTCTAAAATAGTTACAATCCACTTCATCTAGTTCCACTTTACATTTCATTTTGACTTTCACCTTAGAATTAACTTTGACGTTTGTAATTGATTTTAATAGCTAGACCCATATAGTACTTGACTTTTGGTATTTATTTTCACTTTCATAGTTGATCTTATCATACAATCACATGTGATTTCAAATTCATACAATCCCCACATATGATCTTGACTTCGTGTTCAACTCTCTTTCTCAAGCTTACTTTTGATTTAGCATCCTAAGTTTGGCATATGATCATTTTAGGCTACAACAACTTTGCACTCACTGAATGTGATAAAATTCAAGTGATGCACATTTTGCTAGGGCCTAGGGTTAAGTTGTTTGGGATTATCAATTAGGGTTTCATGGGATTTAAGTAAAGGGAACACAAAGCCAAAGCAATAACTCATGCATTAAGTTATAACACATGCATAGACTTTATATAGTATATTTATAACCCTCACACTCATGACGAACATCTAAACATTAAATCCCGAGCAAATTACCAATTATTATTATGAGCAATGCTCCAATTATTTTCAAACATGAATCGTACATATTTCATTATGTAGCTCTATATTTGCAGACATTTGGACACACGGGGTTTCGGTATTCTACGTGAATATCAAAGGAATGTTGCATAATCCTTGGGAATCTCTGTAGGAGCATAGGAATGAACGGAATCTTCATGAATTTTTTGCAAAATGTTAGCGTAATGACAATGGATAGTGGGTCATACTTCACACCGTTTGATTTTCCATGAAACTCTCAACATGGATTCCCTTATATTTTAAGAGAAATTGGGAATCCTCGTCGAATTCAATTATTCAGTTTGACTAGGACCTTGCCTACTAAGGCGGCAGTCATTTATCTATAAAATCAACCACCTTTCATGTTGAAATATTGATACAAAAAATTGATAATAGTTCGTGGAGTTCAGCAACTTCCTTGCGTTCACACTTTCTATGTGTATCTTCGTCCGACACTAAAAGAAGCAAAGAATAATGCTTTCATGCATACAACTTGGTAGAGATATAGTTAAACACCCATCAAAATTTACTAAAAGTTCCAACCATGCAATTTCATGTACACAACTTGGTTAAACTATAATATGATTGCTTGCCATTGTATTATTACTTCTTTATTGTTGCTTCTTCATCATCATACTCTTTGTAAAATCTCAATTAAACTAAATCTAACAAAGGTCTAGTGATGCAATATAGTTTGCTAGTTCATGAAACCGTATGTTTATAACATAAGGTTTCCATGGTTAATGGGGTGTATTGTGGGAAAATGTGTATACAAATAGGGACTAAAGGAATCTTTACGATTTCTAGTTTTTTTGTTTGGGTTAGATTTAGCAGTTAGGTTAGGTTTAGCAGGAGTATTTGTGGAGTTCGGCGGATGCGGGCAAGCAGGTCGGGTAAAGGGCCGAATCTATGATATTTCGGGCTGAATCCCTGTTATTAGATATTATTTACCTTCTTAGATTGATAGTTGCGCTTAGAAAAAACTTTTCCGAAATTAGGTTAATCTGCCCTTATAAATCTAACTGTTCCTTCTATCTGAACTCAGAAATCCGGTTGAGAGCTAGTGAAGAACCCCTGTCCTGCTATAGAAACCGTTCTTGAGATTGTTTTCACTGCTGAGAGCCCGTTTGTAGAGTTGCCGGTGTGATAACGATTTCATGCTAAAAAGCCTGGCCCGGTTGGGTGGTCTTAAACCTCCTAAAGATTGGAGAGCTTTATTTCTTTATTTCTGTTTTTGTATTTTTTTGAAGTGTTGTTCTTTCTTTTGTTGTATCAAGTTGGTAAAGGGCGGGCAGATTGCTTGGACTAGGGGGTTCGAATCCCCCAATCTGTGTCCGGATTTCACTTCTACTTGCAGCAGGGTGGTGGTGCGGCCTTCTTTGGTTGCTGCAGACGTTTGTGGTAGCAGGCATAGGAAGCTTCTCTTAGACTTCATTCCATTTTCAGTATGCTGCCTATTTGAGGCTTCATTCTAATCTGGGGTCAATGCAGTATTATCTCTTTCTCCAATGGTTGTCAAGGGGCCTAAAGAATAGGGCCACCTAAGCGTTTGACCCCATCTCCCAATGACGTGTACGGCTGTGATGCTACTACAGGGAATATTCGAGGGAATATTCTTGCATCATGCGGCTGGGAATGCAGTAGAGAAGCCATCCGCCATAACATGAGATATTTGGTCTCATACAGTCCTTAAATAATAAGGGACTTGTATATAAAATAAAGTCACATTTTATGTTTTTATATATAGTCAATTGGTCTCCATGAGCGATAAAAGATATTCTATTCTATTCTATATTCAAAACACAAGTTGTATTGGTAGTGCAATTTGTAAATAACTAGCATTAGCATTATGATACAAGTGGAAAATATTCTCCTAATATACCAGTTATTTTCATGTAGGCACATAAAGTTATCATAAACATATTTTCATAAATTGAATTTTAATTGAATTGAATTGAATTGATTTTTATCGTCCACAAATTCTAATTACATGTAGAGATCAACTATTGATCTATGGATGCACAATGTTGTATTCACAATACATGCCTACTTCATAACAACCCACCACAATATGTAATGGTTAGAATAGATGTGTGGATGTAATGGTTCTAACATGAGGATGTATAATTCTAGGGATGGATGGACACAGTCAATTATATTCCTAGAATTTTGTGGGGAACTATTAATAGGGTTTTATTTCTTGGGTTGCCTCAAGGGCTAACCATAGGGGACATGGGTTGATAGAATATCTTTTAGTTGTGCTAATTAGACGGATGAGAAGTCCCTTAATGTTGTGTGGCATGAGCAAAGGCGGGTTAGCTTGACGACACATGCCACTTGCATGGGGGAATGGTGTTATGTTTCAACCCCTTTCAAAAGAAACCCTTTATAATCCATGAGCTATTTTGGCCTGCTACAAGCGTGTTCCTCATACTGTCTTTATGGTCATAACTTGCTACTAATTTTGTTTGAAAGAACTCATGTTTGTGTCTTTGTATGATTATGCGAAATCACTAATCTTCCAAATCCAACCTACGGGACTTCTGGTAAAGTAGCAAGCCCATGAAAACGATTTAAATCCGAAGACATTTCTATAATTTATATGAAAATACGGGGGTATTTTCATAATTTAGATAAAATAAGGGCATTTTTATAAATTGCACTGTTGAAAAAAAGGTGAAAATTTTGTTATGTGGACAGTTCACCCTTTTAAACTTGAGCATAGGACATCATTCCTTTGGTCGATGGGCGATTCGAAGGTGGCATGATCGGAATGGCGCATTTTAGAACCCTAATCCTTCGCCGCTTCCTTAGAACAGTTCCAACGTCCTTTCCTTCTCGAATTTCTTCACTTGAGTGCCAGCTTTATTCCCAGAAATCAGATTTCAGTGCCTGTTGGAAGCATCGGTCTTATAAATTCGGCCATAGGTATACGAGTTGTGAGCTTGATCCTGCACCTAGGAGGCCGATTTCAACACAATCTGGCCAAAAGGACCCACAAGGTTGTTCGTTTCGTTTTTGCATTGCATTGTTTTAATTGGAAGAACGAGAAATGGGGCATTTGCTGATAAATTGAGTATGTTATAGGTATTAATAAGAAATGTTAAATGTGCTGATAAAATGTGTATGTCGGATACAGATTCTGATACGACTAAGACAGCAGAAGCCAATGGGGATAAACAATCAGAAACTAGTAGGGACAATGGACCAAAGGATTCAAGGACGGAGGACTTGAGGGACGAGAAGGCAAAAGTTCTTGATGCGGCACTTGGTTATGTGGTAAATAAATTCAGATATAAGTGGGCTGCATAACGATCAGTATAGGCGTTTTACAGTACAGGGGATGTAATTTGTTTCATGTTAACCACTTTTAAAATTATCTAAGACGTGGATTTTAATTGCAGCCGACGTTAGGATGGACAGAGGCAGCCATTGCAGCAGGAGCAAAGGATGTTAACCTTTCTCCTGCTATAATAGGAGCCTTTCAAAGGAAGGAGGCGGCCCTTGTTGAGGTATGTATGCTTTAATTAGAAATGACATACTGGAAGTTATGCATCTTTATCATTTTCTTATCAGACATAGCCTTACAGAATTACTTCTTTTTTCTTTTATATTCTTTCATATAGCACTTCATGGACAAGTGTAGGAAGGATCTTCTTGATAAAATTGATTCATGCGAAGAAGAGCTCAATAAGTTGGTGCTTCATGATCGAATCACACGTCTTTTGTGCTTTCGACTTGAAATGCAGATCCCATATATGTCGAAATGGGCACAAGCATTAAGTATTCAGGTCTAAAACCATACACACTGTTTATTTGAATTTTGCTTGCATTATAATACATCTATATATGCGAAAAGCTGCCTGTACTAGACAAATACCAGTGCCTCCTATGCCATGTAGTTTAAAAAAAAAAATGTGTATTTGTCTTTCCTTCAAGATAACTTTCTTTGAGAAGAAGTGTTTCTTCTGCAAGGCCTCTATCTAGAAGCATCTAAGTCAAAAAGGCTTGACTTTAAAGGCCACCCAGAATTGCTAGATTTTCATGTAGGACCCATCTTCTCATGCCTCACAGCCAAGAGCATTTGATTTTCACATGAATGTAAATGTTCAATGCCCGCAAGACAATTCCGACCATTACCTACATTAGTAAGGATAGATGTTTATTGTTTATTAGGTTATCTGCAAAACAGGGCTCTATTTCGAGGTCCTGGAAAGAAAGAGGCATTTCAAGAGAGAAGCTGACCCGGACTCAAAGGACGATTAGAGCTGCTAAAGTTTTAAGTAGGCACCCACAAACCTAACCACATGGCACAGGTGATACTAGGATACAGCATAACAGATTATGCTGTATTGTAGTGTTTCATATGCCCTTTGGGGTTTTGGCTACATGAGAATTTCTTAAGTTACCTTGGAAGGAAGTCTTCTGCCTTTCTAAAAGAGAAAGTCCTGAATAGGGAGGATCTGTTTTTGTTTCGTTTGGGTTGCAAGTTGTACATGCTAGTTTCCTTGATATACAAGTTCCAAGAGTATGAATCTGAACTCTGTCTTCTTGGTTAGTCAGATAGAATAAAAGCTGGCCTTTATTATGTTTTAACAGGCAAATCCAGTAAATTTACCAACAAGTTTAAAACAAAGAGCTGAATTGATGGATGAAGTTTGGCATGCTGCTGGCGATAGATCTACTGATTGGGATTGGTATACAAAACGAGCCATCTTAGGTGGCATATATACAGCAGCAGAGGTGTATATGCTTACTGATTACTCACCAGGTAAGGAGACGTGTTGAATGTTTGCAATGCTCAAAGGTTTATGAGTGGGGTTCGAAACAAGATTTCTCTGGCAGAATATCGTGACACATGGTCATTTTTGGATCGCCGTGTTCGTGATGCATTGGATCTTCGGAAAACAGCTCAGGAGGTATGATACTTTGGCTTTGGTTCTTCTGTGGTCAGAACAACGTTCTCAATGTCTCTCATCAAAGCAGGCAAGTCAATTGGCAGAGGCAATTGGTGCTGGTCTAGGCAATACTATCTCCTCATTCTTGAACCGCAAACCTGGAACATGAATGGCAAGGGGATATGTAAATAAGTAAGTACCATCTACAAGAGGCAAGTAGTCACATTTTCTAATTAGCCAACGTGTTCAATTATTAATCTCTTTTCTACATTATATTCTTTTCATGCCCTGATGTAGAGAAGAGGCTCTACAAGGATCTAGCAAAGTGAAGCTGGAAAAGTTACGCTAAATCAAGTGCCGGCTGGGCAAATTTCCTGCTTCAAATGACATTTGGCTTGAGGTTCACAGTATCCTCCATCACCTGTTGATATTAAAATTTTGATGGTATTTTATGGCATACACATTTTAATGTTATTGCCAGCGATGTTTGAACATTATGACATATAGTACGATATTCTTGTGGAAACACGGCATGCCTACAATATGAAGCTTTGTAGATTCTGGGTTAGGATGGACTTTCAAGGCTATGCATTTATCCGGCTAATATGTAACGAGAATGGGTCCAGAGTCATGCAGGTGTTCGATGCAGCGTAACCATTTTATATTCTGTTTGTGTTGCGCTATTCTTAATGTGACAGTATATTTATTTGGGGGGCATCTAACTCTCTCGTAAAGAAACTTGTTTGGAAAGTTTACCTTCGCATTTTCGAAATGCCCAGCCTTTTAAGGCAGAATTTGGACGACGCCAATTATTGCCGTAGAAGATTTTTTTGGTTCTGGCCTTTTTAGGTTGTACCGCACCACCTTGATATCGATTCAGAGGTCCAATTCCATGAACATATCAATTTTAAGAGTTTTTTGCAAACACAGAGCCCAAATTGCATAGGAAGGAAATATGATTTGTTGGAGAAATCAATTGTTATAGAATAATGGGAAGCATGCCAATATTTTCTATTCCCAATGAACTCCTGTTTCTTGTTATCTGTGCCTAGGTTGTAGCCATACATTTCATGTTTGGAGGCATGCACTGTAGTTTTATTTTGTTCATTTTTTGCTTGTTCATTTTTTGTTTTCTACTAGAAAAAGATCTGACATGGCTTGACAATCTGGGAAATTTGAAGATAGATTAGGCCTTTTTGAAAAAGATCTGACATGGCTTCACAATCTGGGAAATTTGAAGATAGATTAGGCCTTTTTTTGGGACTTTTGAAAATACAATTGAAATTTGGTAACATTTGGGAAATTTGACAATATATATATTAGGACTTTCTTGGGAATCTTGAGAATATAATGGTCTTTTTGGAATTTGATCAACAATTAGAAGTATCTTGATAAACTTCACTACAATTTTAATATGTTTCTTATCAGCAGAGTTAAACCCAATGCACTTCCTAACTGGCGTTTATGTTTCAAATTAAACAAGTACTTTTATAGCAATGATAACTAGACATATAAAATTTAGTCCCTAATTTTTTGGTTGCTCGAAGGGCAAAACCTTAGGTTTTTTGTTTGGACGGCAGAGATTGGTTTGGAGGGCTGCATGAACGGCTGATGTTGATTTATGGAGCTAAACCCCTAGGTTTTTTGTTTGGACGGCGGAGATTGCTTTGGAGGGCTACATGAACGGTTGATGTTGATTTATGGAGCTAAACCCGTAGGTTTTTTGTTTGGACTGCGGAGATTGGTTTGGAGTGCTACTTGATAGCTGATGTTGATTTATGGAGCTGTGTTAGTCAGCATGAGAAGATGGCATGCCTGCCGGCCTTATGTGTCGTTAGGGTTCAATTTAGTGGTGTAGCAATAGGCAGAGGAAGCAAAGTGTTGTTTCTTCTAAACTTTGATTATTTCATTTATTTTCTTGGTATCCTATTTGATTCATAGATGTGGGTGATTGCAATCAGAGCACCAGAAGTGGAGAATTAGAAGCAATCAGACAAGGAGTAGCGAAAAGGAAGCTTCAAACCATACATTGTAGCCGAGCTTCCCAGATATGTAGTACTTTATAAAAGACACATCTGGTCATTTGCTTAAACTTCGATATCGTTCCTCTATTTAAAGTTCTCCAGTTGTGTAGGAAGTTCCTTTTTTGCTCCATTGATTTTGCTTTCTACACACACATTTTTCCTTCAGATCTTTTATATTGGGACCAGGACTGTAGTGAAGAGATACAAATATGGCACAGAACATGATAAAAACATATATACACTATCCTATTTCTTCTTGAAAACCTGGAAAAATATGTGCGCGGCAAAATGATGAGAAGAAAGCAGCAATCAAAAGCCCTGATGCTTCAGCCAACAGTCTTCTATTGCCTCGTTTTTCGATATCTTATTTCTCTCCAAAGCATTGTATATTTGCTACTCGATGAGTTATCCTTTGGTTGCTCAGTCTTATTATCCATCTTTTTAGCCATTATAACTATTTGCCATCACAAATGCTTTCTTGCTCACTTTAATATGTAGCATAATAACAGGGGGTTTTCTTTGTGTTTTTTTACGCTTTTCACAAAGGTTTTCTTAAGATTTCATGGCGTATTCGAATGGATGTACTAATGCGTATATCTAGAGTGCACCATTTTTTAGTCGTTGATTTAGCTTTTTTTTTTCAATGGTCTAACATCCAAGGGCTCACAACAAAAGCCCTCTTTTTATTTTAGGGGCTGAACATGCAAGCCTCGTGGATAGCATTTTAGGGCACGAAACAGGGCTTGCAAATCCTTTTTCCCTATTTTGCACGAGCATGTGGCAGCCATGGCAATCATCGAGCTATTCCAGTTAGAATTCCAGGAACAGAATGTTTTGCTTTAAAATTTTGATGACCACGATGTCGCATCTCCTCTTCAGCTCTCGATCATATGATTTAGCATCTCCTCTCGATGCTGGCTTCAAGGCGGCCACGATTTCATATCTCCTCTTCATTTCTCGATGATGGCTATGGCGGGCTACGCAGCTATGGCTATGGCATGTGAAAACTTTAGAACAGCAGAGGCATGAATAATGAAACTACATATTTTAGGGTTCGCTGGTCGCAGTTTAGGGCTCGCTGGTTGCTGGTTGTTGCTAGATGTTAGTGTGCCCCGGTTGGACCAAATCAAAGACCTGTGCAACTATTGCCTTTTGGCCAATTTTTAGGTAAGGTTATGTCGCCCCAATCAGAGAGTAGAGCAGATCACAGCAGAGATAGTTCCATAGGGAAGCTCGGGAATGCCAGAAACCCGTTTGGGGGGGCTGCAGTGGTAACCAGGGCCGGGTCCAGCCAAGCTGAAATTCCAAGGGGGGATGATAGTGGTGTTGGAGGTGCCTGCAAGCCCGATCTTGAGCTCAAAATTAGCCATCGAATTCTCTACATCCCTTGACCGCATTAGACAAAGACTCCACTTTTGCGGCAATTTGCGGTTTTCAAACCATCGAGCATCTGGCAGTAAGATCTACAATCTCGTGGTCGCGCTTGCATGAGTGCGGAATTATCCCCGTGAATTTCGAACAATCCCCTTGCATGGTGGCTTGAAGCCCATCATCTCCCATATTATTTCAAATCCTTGCCGGTTCCACCCGGCTTCCACCCCGTAGCTTGTATGTGCTTCATGATCTTTGGTAGTTGATTAGTCTCACCATAGCCTTTGCATCACAACCGATTTCTCGTTTATTTCTCGAACTTTAACCAATTTCTATAGCGTAAGCGAAGATCTCCGGCTTGCCTTGTATCCATCAGTTGTCCAACTCATTATATCCCATGTCATAGTGATATTTCCTGTTGCGAAATCCATCTAGGCTATGCTGAAGCACGGATTTTGTAGGTGTATCAGAGCATTAAAGCATGAAATAGGTTAGCCCCCCATTTGTTTCTGTCTTTCTTTCTTTCTTGCAAAGAATTCTACGATTCACACAGACGGAGGAACGTAGAAGAAGGATCCCTCTTTGGCCATGGTTTTATTTGAAGCTCTGAATTTCCATTCCCAAGCTAAATCGTCAACTGGCTGATGTGCATTCAGAAATTACTTGGCCTAATTCATTGGCTCATTTGCAGGTTTCCCACTAACAGTCTGCACCAGTAACTGATGGGAACTCAATTGCAGCCCCTTGCGCTCGTCATTCACTAGGTTAGCTTAGCTTTATCGAGAGCGTTATCTTCCTTTTTTCCTTTCGTGTTGATATCTTGTAAAAGCTTGCTGCTTTCTTTTCTCCATAATTATTGCAGCCAGAAACCCGAATTAGAAGCAGAAGCATAACTCCATTGCTTCGTAATGCAGACAGAAGCATTAATTGCAGTTGGTGATTTTAGCAATGAACTGTAAACCAGAGCACCTATTCAGTTTCATGACTGGGCATGAACAAAATTTGGCAACAAGATAACTCTTTCGCAAGAGCATGATTTACAAACACGGCAGCCCCTTTTTATAGGTTGTGGCACAGAATTGCAGCCGTATTGCATTTGAGCTTCTAAAATTTGAAGCTTTGTTGTTGAAAGCAAATGCAAGGAATGTGCATTTCTGTTTTTTGTTACTGAACTATCATTCCTTTGCTTGTAAATTGCAGGCTTTATATTGGCCTTTGCACAATATAGCCTCTATAAGATTTAATGCTCCATTCTCTGCATTTTATTTAGAAGCACTATAAATTGAGTCATTTATGTACCAATGATCGAATGGGTTTATTGCTTGATGTTACTCGAGTTCTTTGTGTATGGTGTTACTGCAGCAGGATTCACATGTCACATTCTGCAATGTGAGTGGCTTTGGTTGTCCAAGGTGTTCTCATGGCTTGCATAACAAAATATTCCCTCTTTTTAGTTCCATGGTACATGTTTCTAGATTGCTACATATAGTTGCAGGAGTTAGACTGCTATACATTGTTGCAACACAGATTATTTCATGCTTTTAGAAAGATCATAGGAGTTTTGCATGTTTTACATATTTTTACGTACGTTTGTTTTTTTTAGGGCCCGAAGGGCCCAAAAGTTTTTTAGTATAACAACCAACACATAATTATTATTAACAACATGTATATGTACGGTGTAGATTAAGGAATAAGGGGTGAATATGCCTATCCAATAGCTCTCGTTGCCCGGAGTCACCCCCCGTGTGAATATGCACCCACGTGTAAATGACCGTTATTAACCGAAAGAATAGTTATGCCTTTTTGTAATTACCATATAAGGGCTAGTTTAGCTGTAACATCATGTTAGGTTTGCTGCACTTTCAATTGCTGCAGGTCTTTTATAGGTGAGAAAAGATACCTTTCGTCCAATGCCAAATGTAGGTGATGTTCACGGTAAGCTTGATATTTGCTTGAATGACTAGGCTACAAAAATGTTTTAGGCCATCATGTAAGAACTAGTGCTTTGTTGTGCAGTATTTCTTCCATGTTAATTAATATGTTGCTTTCTTTGAATTGTGTTTCAGGTTAGGGTCTATTGCCACAGTTCAGTGCTTTGAGGTGTGTTCATCATCTATTATTATGTATGTGATCCATTGATATTCTGTATTGTTGACCATTTGTATTTAATTTCCATTGGATTTTCAGCATTCTCACTATATAGAATTGTTATTCATCTCGACAAATGAGTTTTGCCTTTGACTCACAAATCTATATTTTTATTTTTTAGGCCTATGTTTACATCCACCTTGAATTCTGTTTTGCTAGGTCTCCGTGGACGTTAAAAAAACTATTCTATTCTATTCTATTAATACCCATATATCATTGCTCTAGAGTTAAGGCTTAGAGACATATTTTGATTTGGCATTTCATCAGTATATTAGAATTCCCACGAGATTACAGCAGCCATCATTTTCATTCATTCTTCTAGCTTTGAGGCACACTACATTGCTTTTCACATTGGCCTTGCCTTTGTCCCACTGCATTCCTCGGCTTCGATTTCTATCACTTATTGCATGTATTCGACTATGTCCGCCTTTTTTGCAATTCTCTTGTCCTTGGTCTTTAGCGTGATATGGTTTTTTCTTAATGTTATTTTTGGTTTCTTTGTTTTTTTCTCTTTTTATTAAAGGTCTAACTGCATAAGCACAAGAAGATGCCAGAACAATACGAGCTTAAGGCACAATGTACTTACGCCAGAATAGGAGACTAATGATAAGAACCAAGATACTGATTGCAAATACGTTCCCTCACTTCTGGCTCAAGGGAGGAACACATGTAAGACATCAGTCGCTTAGCCTATGCCACAGCAACAACACCGATAAATAAATTTTAGCTTATAGGAGATTGCTATTTAGGTAGGCAAGGGCTCGCAATTTGCTTTACAAGCATACAAAAGCCTGGTAGCGAATCATATGGGTCGAGTTGCAAGAGGTTGTAGATATGGGGTGAATCCTCCTATTACACTATAGATGAAATGATGAAATATTTCCTGGCGAGGTTGTTTTGCTATCAAAGTTTGTGATAATATTTTCTAAGTTTTAGGCCATCTAGCCTACCTACCTTCCATGAACAAGATTTGAGAGACTTCATAAATTCATATTTTACAAATTTCATTGCCATTAAAAGCATCCCTGCTCCAATTCCGATTCCTAGAAGGTGGTGGCTGATTTCACAGAGAAGAACATAGATGAATTCACGGATGTGGGTGGGAAGGGAAGGAGAACTGAGAAGCCCAAGTAGAAAGAAAAGGTGTTGCAGGAGGGCTCTGACTTGCTTTCTTTGAATTGTGTTTCAGATTAGGGTCTGTTGCCATTATTCAGTGCTTTGAGGTGCATTCATCATTTATTATTCTGCATGTGATCCATTGGTATTCCATATTGTTGATCATCTGTAATTAATTTCCATTGGATTTTCAGCTTCGGCCCATGCAATGTATTTTTGTTTTCTTTGTACTTGTGGTCGCATGTCCTTCGTGACGCTGCCTTTGTGGTGCGACGTAAAAATATACTTCCTTCCTTCCTTCCTTCCTTCTATAGAATTGTTACTCATTCCGAGAGTTGAGTTTTGCTTTTGACTCACAATTCTATATTTTTCAGGCCTATGTTTATATCCACCTCGCATTTTCTTTTGCTATTAATATCTATATACAATTGCTCTAGAGTTAAGGCTAGAGACACATTTTGATTTGGCATTTCATCAGTATACTAGAGTTCTCACGAGATTACACTGCCCATCATTTTCATTCATTCTTCTAGCTTTGGGGCACACTACATTCCTTTCCACATTGGCCTTGCCTTTGTCCCAACTGCATTCTAAACCTCGACCACCACTGAAACCTCGAATGAACTATCAGTGCCCGCACATTCCAAAGCTCAATCTCGACCTCGACTGTGGCTTCGGCTTCGATTTCCATCATTTATTGCATGTATTCGACTCTGTCCGCCTTTTTTGCGATTCTCTTGTCCTTGGACTTTAGCGCGATGTGGTTTTTTGTTAATGTTATTTATTGGTTTCTTTGGTTTTTTCTTTTTCTTTTTTATTGATCAAAGAGTTTATTAGTTAGATATAAAAATTATAGAATTTACATGTTTCATCTAACTGCATAAGCACAAGAAGTGCCGCGGCAACACGAGCTTAAAGCACGATGTGCTTCTGCCAGAATAAGAGCCTAATGATAATAACTAATTTGAAGATACTGAATCCAAATACGTTCCCTCACTTCTGGCTCAAGAGAGGAACACTTGTAAGTCATCAGTAGTTGTGCCACAGCAACAACACCGAGAAATAAAGGTGAATACAAATTTAGAATTTTAGCTTACTAGAGATTGCTACTTAGGTAAGGAGGGGCTCGTAATTTGCTTTACAAAGCATACAAAGGACTGGTAGCGTATCATATGGGTCAAGTTGCAAGAGGTTGTAGATATAGGGATGAATCCTCCCATTCCACTGTAGATGAAACGATAAAATATTTCCTGGCGAGGTTGTTTGCCATCAAAATTTGTTCAAATATTTTCTAAATTTTAGGTCATCTAGCCTACCTACCTTTCATGAACAAAATTTGAAAGACTTCATAAATTCATATTTTGCAAATTTCATTGCCACTAAAAGCATCCGTGCTCCAATTCCGATTCCTTATCATTCCTGTATTGAATCCTCTTAGATACCAAATTCCGATTACATGTGGCAATCCAATGCACTCTTCCTGGGATGAAAGCCTATGGAAATTGTTTCTTCGGCTTGTGCAATCTGTAGAGCAGAGTGGGGATCCTATGGTCAAATGTTAAAGAGACAGCCTAGGAACTGGGAGGGGAAGGTGGAAGCTGATTTCATAGAGAAGAGTATAAAATTCACAGATGCGGGTGGGAAGGGGAGGAGAACTGAGAAGCCCAAGTAGAAAGGAAAGGTGTTGGAGGAGGACCCTGACTTGCTTTCTTTGAATTGTGTTTCAGTCTATTTCCACAGTTCGGTGCTTTGAGGTGCGTTCATTATTTATTATTTTGCATGTGATCCATTGATATTCTGCATTGTTGATCATCTGTATCTAATTTTCGTTGGATTTTTAGCATTCTGACTCTATAGAATTGTTACTCATCTCGACAATTGAGTTTTGCTTTTGACTCACAATCTATATTTTTCAGGCCTATGTTTACATCCACCTCGCATTTTATTTTGCTATTAATACCTATATATCATTGCTCTAGAGTTAAGCTCAGAGATACATTTTGATTTGCCATTTCATAATAATGTTAGAGTTCCCACGAGATTACATCGGCCATCATTTTCATTCATTCTTCTAGCTTTGGGACACAATACATTGCTTTCCACATTGGCCTTGCCTTTGTCCCAATTGCATTCTCAACCTTGACCACCACTCAAACCTTGAATGGACTATCAATGCCCGCACATTCCAAAGCTCAATCTCGACCCGACCCTGGCCTCGGCTTCGATTTCCATCACTTATTGCATGTATTTGACTCTGCCCGCCTTTTTTGCAATTCTCTTGTCCTTGGACTTTAGTGTGATGTAGTTTTTTCTTGATGTTATTTATTGGTTTTTTTTTTTTTTTTTTTTTTTTTTTTTTTTTTTTTTTATTGAAGGTCGAAAGCAAAGGGTTTATTAATCAGATATAAAAATTATAGAATTTACATGTCTCATCTAACTGCATAAGCACAAGAAGATGCCACAGCAACACGACCTTAAAGTACGATGTGCTTACGCCAGAATTAGAGCTTAATGATAACAACTAATTTGAAGATACTGAATCCAAATACATTCCCTCACTTCTGGCTCAAGGGAAGAACACTTGTAAGCCATCAGTAGCTTAGCATATGCCACAACAACAACACCGAGAAATAAAGGTGATTACAAATTTAGAATTTTAGCTTACTAGAGATTGCTATTTAGATAGGGAGGGGCTCGCAATTTGCTTTACAAAGCATACAAAAGCCTGATAGCAAATCATATGGGTCGAGTTGCAAGAGGTTGTAGATATAGAGGTGAATCCTCCCATTCCACTGTAGATGAAATGATGAAATATTTCCTGGCGAGGTTGTTTGCCATCAAAATTTGTGCAAATATTTTCTAATTTTTAGGCCATGTAGCCTACCCACCTTTCATGAACAAGATTTAAGAGACTTCATAAATTCATATTTTGCAAATATTCATTGCCATTAAAAGCATCCCTGCTCCAATTCCGATTTCTTGTCATTCTCGTATTGAATCCTTTTAGATACCAAATTTTGATTATATGTGGCAGTTCAATGCACCCTTCCTGAGATGAAAGCCTATAGAAATTGCTTCTTTGGCTTGTGCAATCTGTAGAGCAGAGTGTGGATCCTATGGTCAAATGTCAAAAGGACAACCTAGGAACTGGAAGGGGAAGGTGGAGGTTGATTTCACGGAGAATAGCATAGATAAATTCATGAATGTGGGTGGGAAGGGGAGGAGAACTGAGAAGCCCAAGTAGAAAGGAAAGATGTTGGAGGAGGGCTTTGACCTGCTGAAGGTTAGCGTCATGCTTGCATATGCTGGATTTGGCATCCCCAAATATATCTATGAGAGCCTTGGGTTTTGCACAAGGCAAAGATAGTGGCTTGAGCGGTAGCCATGAAGAGATGCAACCAAACGCATTGAAAATGAGGTTCAATTAGGTAAGAAGTCTGCACTACCAGCATTCCATAGACACATGAGCATGCCGTAGATTGTAATGGGAAAAACAGAAAATACCAAAATGTGTATGTGCATGTGATTGTGTGAGCATATTTACTGGGGATTAGCCCCCGAATTCGCCATGCTCCTCGCTGTTTTGATGAGTCAGTCTTGTTTATAGGTTTAAAGGCAGTGGTCAATCTACAATATTTTAATTGCTATAACTAAGTTGACAACCATAGGATGGCATGGAAATGGAAGTTTGAACCCTTCAACAATTGGGTTGGGTGGTGGGCTTCTGTTTGATGGCATATTCCAATGAACATTATTTAGTTGGAGGGCCCAGATTTACCTATATCAAACCATATATAATCATACATCAAATTTTGAATTTTTATTTTTTTCATGGCTAATTTTTCTGGGTTCTGCCTCCGGCAAAGTCGACACGTATGAATATTTTGGATGTCACTTTCTTCACCGCCATAGCCAACCTCCATCGAGCTCCTCCGCCCTTTCTTCACCGCCATAGCTAACCTCCATCGAGCTCCTGCGCCCTTGGTCCTATCGGGATGGCATTTTGCTTAAGCTCCAACCAATCCGGCATGCCCTGAGGTTTGTTCCGAACATTGACCTTGAGCTTTGCATTCCATCGCATCTGCCCTGTGCCTAGAATCCTTCAATTTCGTCATCTCGTTATTTTATATTTTTAAGTTTTAAGCCATTTTGTGTGGATCTGCAACCCACTAAGCAGATTGTGCACCCAATTGCGGCCCATGTTGGTCCCCTGCTATTGGGTTGTGTGTGGATTCAGCAAAACAATCCTACAAAGTGGTGGTTGCAGGGGATGATTGGGACCGCACTACAGAGGTCTATGATTCCTGCACCAAGAAATGGGAGATTACAAGCATTATTCCAGTGGATAATCTCTACAAAACAAGAATTGCAGCAGGGCAGGCAACGATTTCCAAAGGGATTCCTCACAAAATCCTGGCATATACAATTGCAGAATCAACTTGGTCCAAAATCACAGCAAAAATGGGCAGGAATCTGCGGTTTCCGGCCATTATTGAGCGCCATGGAAGCATCTTCATGGTGGGCATCGTAGTTAAGAGCAGATGTGGAATCTATCAAGATCTGGGCTCTTTCTAAACCGGATTTGGATTGGATCGAAGCAGAAAGCATGCCAAAGGACATCATGAATCGGCTTATTGGCAGCCCGAGCTTGACTGGATCAAATGTGGCATTCAAATGCTCCGACCAAGGGGATCCGATCATGTTTACTTCGGATCGATGCCTTGATATCGTTTTGCTTCACAAAAAATTGGATATGGGTATCTGGTTGTCCATTTTTTCTGGGTACAGAAGCAGTCGAAGCTCTTCCTTTTCATCCAAGCTTGGAAGCTATGGTGTAGATATCTACTATTCTGGTACCCTTTTTATTTATTTTTCATTTTGAAGACTGCTGCAGATCCTGAAGAAAATGCAAGGTGTACATAACCAGACTTGGTGAGCAGCTGCTGTCTGAATTTTGAATTTGGCTTTTATTTTTCCGCGTCAATCCTTGTTAGAAGGGGAAAAAAAAGAGTCCCCTCTCTTTTATCTCTGTTGTAATATATCCTTGTTCTCTCGGCAGCTAAGCTAAGTGTAAATGTGACGTGTTTATTTGGAAAGCCTCGAGGACTGGTACCTCCATTGTATGTTGTAATTGTCTCTCAAATGCATATCTTAAATTGTGCTGGGATTTTCTAGAGGAATAGAATAGAATAGAATAGTTTTTTTAACGTCCACGAAGACCAATAGGTCATGGGACCCAAGAGGAAAAAGAGATAAACCTCTCTGACTTCAAAAAATGTCGCAGTTCTGCAATTGTATTTCAACTGTTTATGCCATTGCAATTGCACACACGAAGCATTTAAATTTTGCCCCACATTTAAACTATTTAACTTAAATCAACATACACAAAACATAGTGCACAAAACTAAATCAACCACAACTATTTTAATTCTAGCAATGAGTGAGTCGGCGGAGGAAAATGTTCGCTGCATTGCCAAGTTTGTATGCACACGAGGTCGGGAAAGAAAAATGTTTATTGTATAGTTTACTAAAAAGAATTGGTTATTAAGATGGCAAATATGGTGACTAAAAATGGCTTTTATAGTTCATGCAGTCCTAAACATTCGACATCATTAGAATAGTGGTAGAAACCCTAGTGATCTTCATAAAATGTACATGTTAGCACCAATCTCATAGCCCCCAACCAAATTACAAACTCCAAGGACAGGCCGTTCTATGCTAGCCCCTTAACACCTTGCTCCTTGGGTTTTTATGCCTAAAACAGTCATAACGCACTAGGGCGTTATCATGAAGGCTTATAACGCCCTAGGGCGTTATCATAAAGGCGCATAACACCCTCGGAGCAGGGTGTTAAGGGAGATAATGCCCTGGCCCTCGGGCGTTAATGGGAATAAACCTCTCAGGCAATATGGCCATGGCCAAAATGGCGAGGGCGTGCGGGCCCTGGCCCTCGGGCGTTAATGGGAATAAACTTCTCAGGCAATATGGCCATGGCCAAAATGGCTCGGGCGTGCGCCCGCACGCCCTCGCCATTTTGGCCATGGCCATATTGCCCTTGAATTTTATTTCCATAACTCCCTCTAGCCAGGGCATTATCTACCTTTTGTTTAATCTAGTTGGGTAAAGAGGGACATGGTCCGTTGAAGATTTACAAATCAAATAAAACTATAGTTGTTTGTGCACTCATATGGATGCAATCTTCACATGCACATTTTTTCATTTAGTAGCCTGGTCCAATGTGATATGGACAACAAATAACACATGCAGCACACCATCATTTTTCATGATTCCTTATTTTTAGCATTGGCTTCCTCATGATAAGTGTTAATGATTGTGAACATGAGATTACTTGGCTATGTCAATTGAACCAGTATTTATACATTGGCACAAGCCATGTGCGAACTATACCGTAGTATGAAGAGGATGGATGGATGGATGGTCGGTCGGTCCAAGGAATGATACTAAGAATGGTTCTTCTCAAGGACATCCAAGAGGTTGCATATACATTTAAAGAGATAACAATGGTTTTGAAATCAATGGTTAGACAATGTATTCTCATCAAGGGTCCTCGACTCAAAGTCAACAAGGTTCAATGATTCGACTGTTTGGGGGTTAAAATCAAGAGGCAGGTCCCAATTCTCAATGCTATGATTAGCAATCCAATGGAGCTTGACACTGTCCATGGTGATGCTTGTGATATAAGACATGAATATGCCAGAAGTTCTATGTGGCACAAGCTCTTGGCAGCCTGGTCTATAATCCTGCAGATTTCCTGGATCACTTGTGAACCTTTTCAGTTTTACAGTGACATTTTTGAAGAAGATATTAGTAAGTGCTCCTTGGGCAGACCCAGCAAGAAATATGCCATTTTCAGAAGTGGAAGTGATGTTGACGAAGGAGATATTATCGATGGATCCAACTGGTGTAGACGAGTCTCTGGGGCAAGCTGTGATGTAGACGGGCTCGGCTCTGCCCCACCAGGATGGGTCGTAGTATTGGGTGCTCATTCTGATGTTGGAGAAGATTATGTCTCTGATGTTACCTGGGGATGGGCCAACAAGAAACTTCATTTAAGGGTTAAGGTCCATGCTAAAAAGCCGAGTATTTAGAACGTGCGATAGCTAGTGTTTAAAAAAAATAATTTTTACGTCATACCACATTAGCAATTAACAACAGCAAAACAAGGAATACGTATATAAGTAGAAATACATGTACGTATAAATAGGCATACAGATACGTACCTGAATCTCTAAGCTGGAGCCCCAATCCTCTGTGGGAATTGACAATGGTAAGATTATCAAAACGCAGGCTTGAAAAATCGTGATCAGTTGCACTGCCTAGTTTTACCGCACAAGATTTAGTTCTGATCCAACAGTCTGTCACAGTCAGATTAAATAGAGGTGCTCCACTAGTTTTGGGGCAGATTGCATCATCTCCTGTGTCAATTCTGCAGCGTTCTATCTCTGTGTTGTTGGAGCTCTCAATGTCAATTCCGTCGTTGTTCGGTGTGTTAAAATCTCCATAAATCGATACATCGTGTATGTGCGTTACATCTGAATTAACAATATGCAGGCTGCAACAAGAAATCGATGGCATTAATCATATTTTTGCTTTTAGATCAGATCTGTAATCTGAAATTCATCCAGAACTCGGGCGAAACAGAGTTTTATGGGCTAAAAACATGGACGAATTTTAGGGATCCTTGAAGATTTGATGCGTATTTTTTCTAAATTTGACAGAAACACAATAAATGAAATGGAAAATCGTAGAAGACGTTACAAACAGGAGACTTTTTTTTGTCAGCGCTCTAACTGAGAACCTAGAAACAAATAACCGTGACAATGGAAAAACAGAGGATTATGATGATTTCGAAAAAGAGGCTGTCAAAAAGAGAAAATTTATTCTAAAACATGAGAACTACGGCGAAGATTGGATAAAAAAAACTGGCAGAAACAGAAAATTTTAGCTCAAAACATGAGAAATCGATCACCTTACCACCAGTAAGCAGGCTCCACAAGACGAACGTTCCAAATTTTTACGTTTTTGCAGCGCAAAAATCCGAGCAAACGAGGCCGGCATTCATCGCCCAGGCAAGAGCCGGTAGAATTCCAGCTGACCATAACATTTTTCCGAAGATTAAACTGCACCACAAATTTCAATCCCTGCCCATTAATCGACCCCCCTGTTATGCCCACATTTTCTGCATCCTCTGCCAAAATGACATACCATCGATTCTTCCCATCTGCCGGATAATCTTCCTGTTTTGTGCCGCCAAAAATTGTGGCATCGGGATGGAGATGCAGGGTCACATTAGATCTGAGAAAAATTGTAGCAGTCAGATATGACCCGGCAGGAAAATACACAGATCCGCCGGTTTTTGCACACGAATCTATTGCGGATTGTATTGCAGCGGTATCATAGATCTGCCCATCTCCGGCGCTGCCGAATTGGAGGACGTTGCAGACCCGATTTGAAGGATTATTCAACGGAAATGCAAGAGAGAAAAATTGAAGGAATATGAATAGCAAAAATTGAACCCATCTATTCTTCAACATATTTGGGAACCTCTTTTATCCTCAATGTTCCATCCTTTTATACCATATTTCCATTATTTATTCCAACCTTATCCCTTCATCAACATTTAATTAGGAGAAAAAAGAAGAAGCAACTTTTACTTCTTTTAACTTCACAAAAACCATGTTATATCTTCGGTCACTTTGAAACTCATCCCAAGCATCTGAAAATTCAATCTCTTATTGGCAGACATATCGAAGTTCTTTACAAAGGCACAAACTGAACTTGTCCTATTGTGTATTATTGGCCAAAGTGTCGAAGTATTATTGGCCAAAGTGTCGAAACACATAAAATCGATGCCCACATCCTTCTTAAAATCCCCCATAAAAACCCCCTCAAAATCCCCATTTTCATGATATGGACATGATTTTAAGGAAAGGGGTATTTGGCCACAATCCTCCCTTTATGATTTTGTAGATTAATATCCCCTTGTTTGAATTTTTTTTTATATCCTCCATTGCCATATGCAATGTTCATACCCCTTTTCTCATAACTAATGTACATACCCCTTTCTAGCAACAATCCCCCTTTATGATTTTGTAGTTTAATATCCTCTTAATTAAAAATTTCTTCATTTGTACCCCATTTCGATATATGCAATATTCATGCCCCATTTCTCTCAACCAATATTCATACCTTTTTTCTCAACAATCCCCTCTTTGCAATTTATATCCCCTTGTCTTCTCAACTATCCCCCTTTTGTGATCTTCTAGTTTAATATCCCCTCATCCTTTTGCTTCTAGTTTAATATCCCCATACTCACTTAATACCCATTTTCTCAACAATCCCCTCCTTGTGATTTTGTAGTTTATAAACAATACCAATGACATCTATGTAATTTGAGCTGGAAAAGTGAATGAACAAAAATATGAGAGACAACAATATGAATGACCCTTTATTAAACCTACAAAAAATGACATACAAAAATATAGTAATTTATTTAAAGATAGATAGATAGTAAAGGGCAGAACAAAAAGGGATAAAAACAAGCATTCTAGTATCATAGTTATCTGATCCAATATCATACTTGTAAGTTGGCCTAAATGACATAGGACCTTCTTGAAATCCTCTTAAAATCCATTGAAATCGCTCTGCATAACTCGTCTTTTTGGCTTAGTTGCTCAGAATAAAAGAAGCATGAATTATTGAAGTGCCTGTGACAAAGATCAAGATAAGATATACCTTCTCAAGATTGTTTGTGATCATTTCTAGGACAGAATTTCTGATACCCTCAACTCTGTAGTTGAGATCTCCCAGCCAAATAAGCAGGTCTGATTCATCTATTGCAGTCCTGCCAGAAGAGTAATGATCTTCATGTTTGTATGGCAAGCAAGATAACAGGCTTCTTAAACCATGGTTTAAGAACACCCCTTGATAAATTCTCCATATCTGAGCATTTCTTTCCTCCACATTGCCTACATTCATGCATACTATCCATGTAAAAAAATTAAATGTGACATATAATAGATGTAGAATAAAACAAATTGAGCAATGGACTATGGATGATCATGCTTACGAGCAAGATGGCAGGCAATAAAAACTAAAGATGTCTTCTTTATATTCAAGGAGACAGCCACTGCACCCTTCTGACGACCTACAACATCGCCAAGCCCCCTACTACAACTTTGTCAATCCTTATATCTAGAAGCACTACAAAAAAATTGCCCTGTTACGACGTCTATTACGACGTCCAGACGTCGTTTGAACGTCGATGAACGACGCCAAAAAGTCGATGAACGACGCCTATAACGACGTCTGCACGTCGTTTTACGACGCGGACGCGTCGCTATACGCGTCGCAACGGCGTCGTCTTAAAGCGACGACGTGACGTCGTTCAACGACGCCACGTACACGTGGCTGCCACGCGGCCGGGCGGCCAGCGTGGCGTCGGCGAGCGGGTTGCTGACGTGGCAGCCACGTGTTTGACGTCGTTTAACGACGTCACATACACGTGGCAGCCACGCGGCCGGGCGGCCAGCGCGGCGTTGCCAGCGCCGTAACGACGTTGTTTACGTGTATTAAAAAAAAACTTTTTTTTTTTTTTAATATAAATTGAAAAAAATAATAATAATACATTTATTATGAATGAAGTTAATACATTTAATTTAAAGCCTATAAAATGAATTTAACCAATAAAGAAATATAAGATTTTAACGTCATTAAATGATGTCGCTTAAATATATTAAAAAAATACAAAAATAAATGAAGCCCCAATTTTTTTAGCTAAATACATTAATCAATAAATTAAGCTAAATGCATTAATCAATACATTAAGCATATTGAAAATTAAATGCTTACCTGGTACAAGGTGGCAAAGTTGTTTTGCACAAACAACGCATTTGCTAGGAGTGTACATGCAAAACAATAAATTCAATGATTAGTAAAATATTGGTATAAATAAACAACTTAAAGGAAAAAAAAAATATGGAAAAGCAATGGGGGAGGGGTGGTTTCAATGACGTCCCCTTCTTGGATAACAATTTAACCTAAATAAAGCATTAGTATTTTATTAGCGTATTGAAAAAATTAAATCCTTACCTGGAAGAGGTGCCAACTTGTTTTGCAAGAACAACACATTTTGTTAGGAGTGTACATGCAAAACAAAAAATTTAATGATTAGAAAGAAATAGTATAAAACAACTAATAAGGAAAAATTTTGGAAAGAAGAAGGGTCTCGTCTTTTAACGACGTCTTCTTAGATGGGAAAAAAATTAGAAGAAGAATGGAAGAATTCCGAAGAAGAAAAGGCTAAGAAGAAGAGGAGGAACCCGAAAATGGGGAGGAAGAATACGAAGAAGATGAAGCGCAAGAGGAGGATTAAGAGTAAGAATTTGAATAAGAGGAGGAAGAAGTAGTATAAGAGGAGGAAGAATCGAAGAAGAAGATGACAAAGGGAATGGAAGAATATGTATGGAAGAAGGATGCAAGAATGGAAGAAGAAGAATGAAGGTTGAAGGAAGAACAAACAACAAATACAAAAAGCCCTAAATCTACCCAAAAACAAGTTTAGATTCAAAAAACGAGTTGGTTGATCCGTGCACATACCTTATGAAGCTTGTCTTACACTTAGAATAGACCCCAAAGTAGATCCGCGCCGAAAATCGCCTCAAAAAACGCTCCTCCATAAGCTTTGCTTGCTCGAAAATAAGCGGCGGGATTGCCGCCTGTTTTCGATTTAAATCACAGGTCGTCGTTTTAACGACGTCGTGACGTCGTTAAACGACGACAAAAAACGTCGTTGAACGACGTTTGTAACGACGTTTTTTTTTTTTTTTTTTTTTTTTAATAGTATAGAATGCATGTACACTTGATACATGGGTTTATTTAACTGGATAGGGGTTTATTTGACTTGCTACACCCGTTAAAGTTATGAAATATACCACCATGAAAATGTTCAATGTTTTGTGGTACATCCGTTGAGCTATGAGGTATATAATACGATGATGATAACTAGTAATACCTTACCTGCTACGATAACTAATACCTTACCAACATGCAAAGATGTAGTTTATCTTAAAATTTTATTTTGTTAGATTTAAAAAGGTTAGGTTTCCACCAATAGTATATGTAGCTACGTGTTCACTTGTTACGACGACATATATATACAAGAAAATTAATACGTCCTACGGCGCATTGTTCCGATTTTAGCATGTTCCTACGTGCAAGTTCTTATAAAAGAATCTCTTGAAAATACTCTAAATTCACAGATTATCTAACATTCTACCAAGGTTCTCTCAGATTCTACCAAGGTTCTCTGAGATTCTACCAAGGTTCTCTAAATTTTATAAGATTCCCTAGATTTTCCAAGATTTTATGAAGATCCCCTTAGATTCTCTTAGATTCATTTAGATCTTATGAGATTGCCCTAGGTTCCCTTACATTATATGAGATTCAAAGAGATTCTATAAATATTCCCTTACATACTCTAAGATTTCATCAACATTTTCTTAGATTCCCTTAGATTTTATGAAGATTCCTTTAGATCCCCCAAATTTTAAGAGATTCCCTTAGGCTTGTAAATATTTTTCTAGATTCTCTTATATTTTATAAGATTTTCTTACATTTTATTAGATTCTTCTGGATTCCTTTACATTCTAGAACTTTTTAGAACATTCTAAGACTTTTCTGGAACATTCTAAGACTTTCAATATATTCTAGAACTTTTCCGGAAGTATTTTCCTAGATTTCCTTACATTCAAAGAGATTCCCCTACATTCTAGAACATTCTAAAACTTATTAGAACAATTTAGAACTTTTTGGAAGAATTTTCTTAGATCCCCACTAGATTCTCTTATGTTCTAGAACTTTCTAGAAGATTCTAGAACTTTCTAGAGCCTTCCAGAACATTCTAGAGCCTTCTTGAACTAGCTAGAATATTATAGGCTATTTTATCTTAATGGCAATATTACCGTTAAGTATATTTGAAACATAAATTATTCATTGAATTAATGCTTGGTCTAGTGGTTAGAGTGGGGGGTTTGGGGGGTTGAGGATCAGGGTTCGAATCCCCCCAATAACATAAAAAATTTTAAAAGCCTTTCCTTAAGGGACGAGCATTTAACATGAGCCTTAGGATCTTAGACTCGATCAACGATCAAGATCTCACCATATAAAAGCAATATGAGCCGTAGGATCTGTCACATATAATTCCTAAAGCCATGTGGACCGTAGGATATGTGCCAAGCCACCTGAGCCGTAGGATCTCGGATCGACGATCAGGATCAAATCAACATGGACCGTAGGATCGTTACATATAGTCTATATAAGAACCCCCAACCCATCTGGGCCTTAGGATACGTCCCAAAGCCCCGTGAGCCGTAGGATCTCGGATCCACGATCAGGATCAGATCAACCTGGACCGTAGAATCGTGTCTATATGGGCTGTATGTAAACTCCCAAGCCATCTGGGCCGTAGGATGTGTCCCCAAGCAACGTGAGCCGTCGGATCTCGAACGGACGGTCGGATAAGCGCGACAAACATAAGAACATATATATGATTGATATTTTTTTAATTTTGTCCCCTGCTATGAGAACTAATACCCTACCAACATGCGAAGATGTAGTTTATCTCAACATGCCTGTATGTTGGCGATGACTTAGGATGCTAGCTGACAAAAAATCAGAATTTAAGTCCGTACTATGCATTAATTACGAATTTACGAATGTCTTGCTACTGCAAAAGCGGGCCTTGACTTCTAACTGCCACAACGGGAGGAGTACAGGTCCAAACTCCATTCCGTCAGTTCCCCTTGCTTCGCGTTCTCAACTGCATGTGATTGGCCACGTCCCAAGTGCAAAAGACCAAAACTCGGCACCCAAAACGCAAACCCTGCTAGAACCTGGCAACTCATAGGGTTTACGCCGGAGGCTCTATGCTTGTCGATTTGACTAGGACCTTGGCGTAGGTGTCTTGGCGTAGGGGGTGTTTGACGCCTTGAGCACGGACCCTAAAAACCACCCGGAAGCGGCTTGCCCCAAAAGTCTCTCGAAGGCCCGCTCCCGGGCAACGGGCAACTTCCCTCTCCGTAACCGTGATCGTCTCTCGCCAATGGACTCGTAGCGTCGACATTGCCCTAGGGACCAAGTTTTGTGGCCGAAGCCCACCCCTTCTCGAAGAAGCGCCAAACTATCTCATGTGCAACACACTCGTGAGTCAATTGGCCTAGAGGTGGTCTGAATCTTGCAATGTAGGGCGTAAGTGTTTCTTTCTTTTGCAAAACCGACCGTGTAACTTAGTCCCTAGGGTAATTTTGGCATTAGGACGATGTGGCGAAGTCGGATCGGCATTTTGACCTCCGCGAATGTCCGAACGACAAAACACTTTGGTTTCTACTGTCGCCGCGGGGCGAGACGCGGTTTGATATGTTCTCGGGACGGAGGATTTTTTGGACCTTCTCGGACCAGGTTCCTTGAACAAAGGATTCAACTGGTCGGATACGGGAACCGAGATCGGGAGTGTGGTCTTTAGCATACGCCCCGGCCGGGCTTATTTGCCGAGAAAGGCTGCCTTGGGAAGCTTTTGGGGCTCGCCTCTTGGGTTGGACTCTCCCTCTAATGAGGAGGCCTTGCAAGGTCGGCCTTGTTTGACTTGGGCAAGTGTGCCGGGCTCGCTGCCCAACAACAGGCTGCCTTGACCGTTCTAATGCAAACTCTTTGATCTAAACCTTATCCAAAATTTTTGAAAGTTGGCTGTATGTTGGCGATGACTTAGGAAACTAGCGACAAAAATCAGAATTTAAGTCCGTACTATGCATTAATTACGAATTTACTTAATGTCTTGCTACCGCAAAAGCGGGCCTTGACTTCTAACCGCCACAACGGGAGGAGAGTACAGGTCCAAACTCCATTCCGTCAGTTCCCTTGCTTCGCGTTCTCAATCGCATGTGATCGGCCACGCCCCAAGTGCAAAAGACCAAAACTTCGGCACCAAAAGCGCAAACCCCCGCTAGAACACCGGCCAACTCATAGGGTTTACGTTTGAGGAGGCTCTATCCTTGTCCGATTTGACTAGGGCCTTATTTGTGTCTTGACGTAGAGGGGGGTGTTGACGCCGCAGCACGGACCCTAAAACCACCGGAAGCGGCTTGCCCCAAAAGTCCTCCCCGAAGGCCACGGCGACGGACGGGCAACTTCCCCTCTCGGGAACCGTGATCCGTCTCGCCAATGGACTCGAACGCCGACATTGCCCTAGGGACCAAGTTTTGTGGCGAAGCCCACCCCTTCTTGAAGAAGCGCCAAACTATCTCATGTGCAACACACTTTCGTAGTCAATTGGCCTAGGAGGTGGTGGCGAATACCGCAATGTAGGGCGTAAGTATTTCTTTCTTTTGCAAAACTGACCGTGTAATCGGGTCCCTAGGGTAACTTTGGCATTCCGGACGATGTGGCGAAGTCGGATCGCCATTTCGAACCTCCGCCAATGTCCGAACGACAAAACACTTTGGTTTTCTACATCGCCGCCCGCAGACGCCAGCGGTTTGATATGTTCTCGGGGACGGATGTTGGATTTTTGGACCTTTCCGGACTAGGTTCCTTGAACAAAGGATTCAACGATGGGATACGGAACCCAGATCCCGGGAGTGTGGTCTTTAGTGTCGCCCCGTGCGGGAGCTGCCGGGAAAGGTGCCTCGGGAAGCTTTTTGGGGCTCGCCTCCGGGGTTGGACTCTCCCTCTAATGAGGAGGCCTTGCAAGGTCCCCGGCCTTGTTTGACTTGGGCAAGTGTGCTGCTCATTTACGCCTAACAACAGTCTGCCTGCCGTTTCTAATGCAAACTATTTGATCTAAACCTTATCCAAAATTTTTGAAAGTTGGTCTGTATGTTGGCGATGACTTAGGAAGCTTCGACAAAAAAATCAGAATTTAAGTCCCATTTCTGAAATTAATTTAATGCCTTGCTACCGCAAAAGTGGGCCTTGACTTCTAACCGCCACAACGGAGGAGTACGATCCAAACTCCATTCCGCCAGTTCCTCTTGCTTCGCGTTCTCAATCTGCATGTGATCGGCCACGCCCCAAGTGCAAAAGACCAAAACTCAAGACCCAAAACGCAAACCCCGCTAGAACCCGGCAACTCATAGGGTTTACGTTTGGGAGGCTCTATTCTTGTCGATTCGACTAGGACCTTTTGCTAGTGTCTTGACGTAGAGGGGGTGTTGACGCCAAAGCACGGACCCTAAAACCACTGGAAGCGGCTTGCCCCAAAAGTCCTCTCCGGAAGGCCCCCGGGCGACGGACGGGCAACTTTTCCTCTCCGGGAAAGTGATTCGGCTCGCCAATGGACTCGAACGCCGACATTGCCCTAGGGACCAAGTTTTGTGGCGAAGGCCACCCCTTCTCGAAGAAGCGCCAAACTATCTTATGTCCAACACACTCGTAGTCAATTGGCCTAGGAGGTGGCCATTTGAATACCGCAATGTAGGGCGTAAGTGTCGCTTTTTGCAAACCGACCGCGGTAACTTAGCCCATAGGGTAATTTTGGCATTCCAAACGATAAGCGACGCCAGATAATTTTTTTTCGCACTTAAAAAAAAAAATAGTGACGCCGTTAAACGACGTTGTTTACGTGGCGCTCTGCCGACAATAGCGTGGACGGACGATGCCGCCACGCCGGCAAAACCGCCGCCACGCCGATATTCTAGGCGCCGTTTAACGACGCCATGTCGACGGCAGGACACTTTGGCGTGCCACCGGGCATGTCGGCAAGCCACTTAAGCCGACCGGGTCACGCCGATTTTTTAGTCGCCGCTCAACGACGCCATGTCGACGCGTGGCGTAACACGGTGGCGTGCCACACCGGCATGTCGCCAGAAGCCACTTGGCCGGATGTGCCACGCGATACGGAGACGCCGTTCAACGACGCCCGGTGGCGACGTGTTTTGACACGCAGGCCTGCCAGCTTGGCAGCAGTACCATGCCATGCAGGCCAATCCGACACGTCAGCCCTGAGAAACGTCGTTGAACGACGTCGAAACGACGTTGTCGTCGTTGAACGACGATGTCGTCGATGTTCGACGACGACCCGTCGTTTATCGACGTCGCGACGTCGTTGGACGTCGACTATCCCTTGCAGTGAAGATCTCAAGCATTTAAGGCCCAGATACCATAAAATATCAGAGCCACGAGATCTTTTACCTGAAATTTGCGCTTCCATCTGTTTTCTGACAAATATGAACAGCTGAAGAGATAACATCACAGAAGCTGACACTAATCTGCTAACACAGGCCATGCACATGCATCAGCAATGAAGAACCATGAGAAGATTTTGGCACATCAGAAATATGATGCATAGCATATATTTTACCTATAACCTTTATCAAGATGATCAAGAATACAAACTTCAAGGCTGTTACTAGGCGCTTGACAACATAAGAATCATGTCTGGATCCTGCATTCTTAAAAAGCTTCACCATATTCCCCATGGGAAGCTTGAAAAGGAAGACAAATGCTTTGAAAGAAAGGAAGGAAGGAAGTATATTTTAACGCCCACGGAGGCCAACTGGCCTATGAGATGGTGATACAATGTAGTGGAAAATTTTCAAACACAAAAGAAAACAACAGAAACCCTGTACAATGTGTCTCTACCACTGGGATGAAAAACCCCCCCATGTGGGAGGAAAAACCCTTGTAGTAGGCGTTGAGAGGCCCTTTTCGGGCTCAAATTCCCGTGTCTTTGTGAGGGACTCCACGACGGTGGAGACTTGCGAGAATATAGGATCGCGAGACATGCCACCATTGGCGAAGCCCGACAATTGATGAATTGCTATCTCGGGAGCATCGAGATCGGCATGAGCTGCGCCGGATGTGTGCATATATGCCGGGCATTCCTATAGAGCATGGTGTTCATCTTCTACTATCTCGCATGTGACAAAGATCGACATAATCTCTCATGCCGGGGATTCCCGCCCTCCATCCATACCCCCATGCGATGTCTCAATTCGAGATGGTGGGACCACGCCCCTTATTGCAGCTATAGCTCTCGTTTCTTGGTAGAGATGTGTGCCTTCGGATCTGGGGTGGGGGCGTGTTCAAGCGACGGATTGACTGCGTGTGGTAGTGCTCTGCTTTTGGGCTTTGCAATAGTGGGCGATCCCACGAGAGAGGCAAAGAAAGCGCCATTCAAATGCTCCTCGCCCGCGATATCCGACATATCCATAATGTGTTGATAGTCTATGGACCATCTTGCGAACCATCCCCTACAATGCTCTGCCACACTCTCTTCGGATGTTGTGGCCCTTGTGCCAATAATGAGCAGGAGGAAGACGTTGTGCATCCATTCTCAACCTTATGGAAATACGCAAGGTGCTCTGCAAGATAGCGAATCGTTGCGTAGGGCCAAAAGCCGGCCTCATACAAACAAAATCGGATAAGGCACCGTGGTCCTTGACGCCTAGGTCGTATGTCGAAAGCCTTCGTACCTCTCTCTAGCTTATCCCAAGTACCCTTGCTAAGCCGGCCCCTGGACCTCTACCCCATACAACAATACCGGTTCCACGGTGTTGAACAGGTGTGCTTTATGCGTCCAATCGCAGAGATCTATTCTCAGAATGACTATTCTCGCATTGCATATAGGGCTTTCCATCCCGCCCGACCCTTCCTTCTATCTGATCATCCCATAGCATGTTAGCAGAGAAATCGATTCCCGGATACTCAAAGGTTCTTACAACTTCCATCCTTTGTCCTCGTAATAGAAGTCACGGAATATCATCTTTGTGCTTGACGGGATTGGCAACAGACTTGGTTTTCGGGTTGGTTATTTGTCATTCCTCGCTATGTCACGAGAATGATTGAGAGCATCAAATGTTCCCGCATACTCCTAGTCTGTATGGGATAATAAGCCCGGATCGCCCCGCATAGAGCAACTGTTTTACTGTATATGCCTCTGGCAACTGTGGGCCACCACCTCCATGTTCTTGCATCCAGGTCTCCAACTTGTCAATATAGAGTCCAAAAAGCGTTGGAGATAACGGGCATCCCTGTTTAACACCTATGGTGTTGTTCACCCGGTGGTCTGACGCAGGCAAAGTGGCATATATTCCGTCATAGAGTCGGTTTGAAATATACTATCTATATTATAGAGCTAAGACAAGATCCAAAGAAGAGGCATTTCATCCCAAAAAAACAAAAACCTACCCTTCTATTCATATTCCAAGTAACAATGTATACTTGAAAGCCCTCTAAGCAAAAACTAGGTAAAGAAATTTCGACAAACTCAGTTGATTTCTGCATCCTGGACATGGTCTCTCATGAATGAGGGACTATTTATACACAGCAAAGGCGATAAGACAAGATCTGTATGTAGCAAAATACACGGCCCACCGCTTTTGCAAAAAGCCGAGATAAACCCTAAGGCCAATTTAGCCTGGTTGCGAGCAAACATAATCCTGTCCAATTGCGAGAAATAGAGCATCTTTTATTTTTCTGGATCAAACTAATTTTAACAAAGATTCTTATACTAACCTTGTCCATATTTGGCTTACGGCTTACGGCTTGCTTATAGCTCCAGAGTTGGCATCATCCAATTCCAACCTGTTTCCTCATCACGAAAATACGAGTTTCGATTCGATCAGATGTGGCAAATAGGCTTGCAATATGGCTGGGCGGCCCTATCGCTGCAAAATTGAGCTCTTAATGCAAATAGACCATAACCATTACTTTTAGAAATATTTTTCTAAGGCAAATAGACCACAACCATTATCTTTAGAAATAACTTTTTAAGTTAATGTTGTCAACAAAAATGCCCTATTGGCCAACATTTGTCAAAAATAGAAAAAGAGTGTGTTTTTTGCTAGGGCGTATTTTTGTGTCGCCATGTGGCGCCAGCCTACACTGGGGAATGGAATTAGGATCGACCATTTTTGTAAATCTCCGTTTCGAAAGGACGATGGATTGGTAGACCTTTAAACCTTGTCGGATCTGGCTGACAAGAACTCTCTTTTGATCATGCAAAAACTCTAAAAACGTGTCGTATCAGCAAAACTGCCTCCCCTTTTTCTATTTTCTAGGGGAATGGAGGTTGGTCCTTCATTCTCTGTTTTGCAGGTGATCCGCTCCCGGCTAATGCCGCTCGCAGGACCCCATCTACAAAACAGGGAATGGAGTCCCAACCTCCATTCCCCTATATAATTTAGACTATACAATGTGATTTTGTTTACTTATATTGCCCCGTTCCATATTCATGTTGCATGCATTATTTCCCATCATTGATTGCGGAGTTTCTCACAAACTCCAGCTTTAATAATCTGTGCTAGACATTTACGTAGTTTTAAATCCTCAAAAATGTTGGTTTCGTCTACATACTATATAATGCATGTGGACTCTCGACCTAAGCCTCAATTTTAGTTCGTTGCGTCAAAATTTAATGTAGCCACGGACCTTGCATTTTCTCAGAAGCATTCCATGTAAATTTCTTGCTTATTTGCTCCCATTCTTCATTTTTTTTTTGGAGCCATTTCTCATCATCCCCCATTCTTAGTAGAAATCCCCATGTTCTAAATTGCAATTCCCCTATTACTCCCTCATTACCCCCAGTACCCCTGACTACCCCGTTTCTCCGCATCCTTCATTCTTCTTTTTTACAGAAAATCCCCATGTGCTAAATTGCAATCCTCCAATACTCCCTCATTACCCTACTAACACTGACTAGCCCATTTCTTGTCACCTCCTATTCTTCATTTTTTTAGTAGAAATCCCCATGTTCTAAATTGCAATCCCCTAGATGATGCTGAGGACAACATTATCCTAAGGGGGGGAGAATGTGACGTTCCCTGGAAATATATGTGATAAATACATATATTTCTAGGCCTCGTCACTGTACAAGCCTATCATTATAGCCTTGTACACCATAGTAAGTGGAGAAGGGAGCATGGCCAAGTTATTTACATAACTTAGCCAACCTTAGGCTTAAGGCCATTTCCTTAACCTAGTGGGCACCCACCACATGGAAGAACCCCATTGGAGCCACGTGGCAGTGACATGGAACCCTAACCTATAAGTACCCTAACCCTAACCCTAGGCCACATTTTGGCTCCACCTACCTTGTGACCTGTTCTTCGCTGGGAACTCCGTTTCGAACACCGTTCATCGCAGCGTAGCTCAGATCGATAGCTCCAAGGCGATACGCTCATCAGAAGGAGGAATCACTCGACTCATCATCAAGTCATGGAGACCCCAGGAGTTGGAGGAAGTTCGTCTGGAACAGGTATTCATAATAGCTTCATAGGTAGATCATTTGGAATCTAAGATTCCAGATGAGCTAGTATCTTATCTTGCTAGTAGAGACTTCCTAGAACACTCAATCTAGGTTTGGACCCTAATCAATGAACCCTAACTGTAAGTTAGATGCCTGTGATTAGGATTAGATGTATCTTCATTATTGATCATGTTATGTTGATGTATAATGTTGGTTGATCTTGCACCTCTTGTGTATTGGGAAGGGGGGTAGAGACTTAGTGGCTATTATCTAGATGATGCTTCTAATTTAGACCCTTAGTTCCTATTATTATGTGGCCTCTGCATAGGAATCCACCCGGCTACAGGGGCTATGAAATGACTTAGCACTATACAACAGGGCTAGTGGTAAAGTGGATGGGGGTCCCTGCTGAGCGTGGCTATTGGGGACCCATAGTGGGCTAGGTCTATAGTCAGTCACTTCGTGTGGGCCGGGTATGGGTCCGACACTTCCTGCGTCAATGGTGTCGCCCTGACCCTCAGGAGTTGCAGGTGTTGGCCAAACTCTTGTTTTGGGGAGTTTAGTCGGGAATGAATCATGTGTCGCCACGATTCTCTAGCCGCCCATGGAACCACTAGACCTCGGGAAAGGGATATAGAACCCTTCCTACTTCATCGGTCTTTGGAGATGCAATCCGAAGTAGTCTGGATGACTTGGCATATGCATTTATAAGAGTGCTGTAAGTTACAGTATCAGGATCAATACATGTAATGCCCATCTCTGACAAAAGAGCGTCGGCCACTAGGTATAGTTTCGCCTTGCTGAAGATATTCAACATGGAATTATACACTACTTTATCAGGGCACATACCTATCTGTTTGGATTTGTAGAAAAGCATCATGGCTTTGGAATAGTCTTTCAATTTTCCAGCCAGCTGAATAAGTGTGCTGTAAACTACCAAATCAGGCTGAACACCCCGTTCTTCCATTCGATGGAACCATGATACAACAACCAAAGCAAAGAAAAGCAAGGCAAGGCAAGGCACAATACAGCAAAACCAAAGCAGGCAAAGCAAGGCAGACTCACAATAGATATGGAATAGGCAGATGCAGGCAAGGAGAACCCCACGGGCAGGAAACTAGGTACATAATAGATGGGCGAGAATAGATGGTCGTGGATCCGATAGCAACCAATGCGTCTGCCCACTCTAGACCCTGTGAGCGTGCTGCCAAGGAAGATGGGTGCTACCGGACCATGGGGGCTACAGGAAGATGAGAGCAAGCATAAAACAAAGGGAGCTCCAAGCTTTTAGAAATCAAGTCTGTATAATCTGGTGCTACAAGAAGATGGGCAAGCACAAAATAATGTTACCTCCAAGCTATTGGAAATTAGAATTGTTTGCCCGTGAGCATAGAGCAGTGTGGTGAAAATCCGGTATGACTGAAGCTACCGGATTGAAATTGCTGATGCTAAGCTGTTGCTCGAAGTTGTCTACCAAAAATCCTGCCAGTAGTCAGAAATCATGCTGTAAGCATGTGTCGTGAAACCGATGCTCTCTGAGCAGCCATGGCGTGAAACCAATCCACTGTGCAGTGGCCTCTCCGGTTAGCCGGTTTCGAGATGGCTACCCATCAACAGAGGCCACCGCCAATTTACAGCCAATAATGGGTTTAAGGCAGTTATTGGCATATTCTGGGCATATACTTGGAATATGCCACAAACCCACGTAAATGAGGGTTTGCCCCCTTAGGGGCAACCCAAAAATGTTGAAGACCTGATCTCTTTTTTATTTGATATTTTCTGTAATATGAAGATCTATGATCTCATAACTGCTGTTCTTGGAACTATACTTTTTTGCGAACTTTCCAATGCTATATAAGTTGTATTATTAGTTGTTGAAGTTGTTGATTAAGTTAAAAAACTTAAAGAAAGAGTAGGCCATTATCATTTATAATGGCAGATTTATAATGGCAGGTTGAAACATAATGAAATTCCCTAGTGTGTCCCTTTACGGTAGTTTTCTCTTTTATATAATAGGTATCAATTATTGTAAACGAAAATCTTTTAAGCCCCTTTTAGGGCACGAACTTGTAATTTAGGGTTTTGTTGCAAACTTCCGAGGACAACCCTAGCGCCGGATCCAGCGAAAATGGTAAGAGTTATTCGCTATGTTCTGTTCTTCTGTGTTCGTCATATGATCCAAGGTTTCTATTTTTTGCAGCCTTTCAAAAGATTTGTTGAAATTGGAAGGGTGGCACTCATAAACTATGGGCCAGATTATGGGAAGCTGGTCGTCATAGTTGATGTTATTGATCAAAATAGGGTAATAATCGTTGCTTTACATTTACAAGCGTTTTTTAGCAGTTATAATGCTGGTTTCTGAGCGAGTTGTCATGAACAGGCTTTGATTGATTACCCTGATATTGTTAGGACATCTTGCAACTTCAAGCGTTTGTCCTTGACAGATATTAAGATAGACATTCCCAAAACGCCCAAAAAGTCAGAGCTAAAAGCCGCAATTGAAGCTGCAGGTGCGTGATACGAAATCTGTGTTTAGTTTAGGTATAGAACTCCTTGCATTTTTCATAAGAATGTCAGTAGCTGAATGTAAAATATATTATTAGTTTGGATTTGAGAAAAGATTTTTTTCAGTTTAGCAATGGGTTGTATTTGGAATTAGCATGTTTGTGAGTTCATTCCATTATAATATCCAGATGTTCAGAAGAGATGGGAGAACAGTTCTTGGGGTCGTAAGCTTATCGTCCAGAAGAAACGGGCATCTCTAAATGATTTTGACCGTTTCAAACTCATGGTGGCAAAAATTAAGGTATGATAATTTTTTAATACAAAGGAAGTTTGTGCAATGCAGGTTTTGAAACACGTTTGAACATTTTATGGCACATTTGCAGAGGGCTGCTGTTGTTAGAAGGGAGCTGTCAAAATTAAAAAAGGCTTAGGTGCAGTTTAGGGTTATTTCTTGAGGAGTCCAAAGTTATATTTTTAACTAGGTTGCCCCGAAGTTTTTTGTGGATGGTTTTGTAGCATATAATTCAATGATATATTCTGTTTTTGAGAATACACAATTTTGAATGGAACAAAATATTGCTTTTATTGAATCTCTTGGGAATGGCTTTCTGGAATATCACATGATATCTTCTAGGAAATACAGAATCCTTGTAGTTACCCAGGGCTTTAAATTTCATTTTCTGCTTTTGAGCACTAGATTGCAGACGTAGTCTTTTAGGTAGACCAATTTTGGATCTGTTATACTAGAAAATCAGTGGCCCATTCAGAGTATGCAATCCTTTTAGGTAGCTGGGGCACTTCAAACGCACACAAGAAGTATTTGCAAATGGATTAAGTCTCTGGAAGAACACAGGCTTGGAAATTCTCATTTTGAAACTCATTTGTTCCAAATGAAAATGGTCTTTGCTGAAGAACATCAGTAAGAGCACTAAGATTTTAAAATTTGAAATTTTTTGAAATGCTATTTTTCCTTGAAGAAAGAAACATTAGCTAGTAGCTATTTCTTATCTCTACAAAGAAAATAAATGCAGAATAGAAGTTGATAAAACGAGAAATGCATTAGATAGTGCAATCTCTAGCTCATGGTGTGGAGTTTTGAACGTATCGAGTCATTTGAAATTGTTTTATAAAGACACTTTTTAAAGAGCAACTTAAACATGACATGTTCAATGTGCAACTTATATGTTCAATTTTCTTTCACCAAGTTATAAGGAACCAGATATCTAGTGCTCTATCCTTATTGTTTTTTTTGGATCATTGGATCCAAGCATAGTTCCATGAATATGCCAAATGAAAGGGCGTGGAATTTACACATCAGCCCCACTTTTAAGTTTGCGCATCCCATATGCCTAAATATGTATATACATACACGGTATACTTGAATCCATACACATAAAAAATGAATAAACTACCATTGTGCATTCATAAAACACAGATAACAACAAATGAGAGAAGAACAAATAAAAAGAAATGAGAGTGAAGAGGTGCCATTCAATGAAAATGTGACATAGCTTAAACAGAACTGCATTTTCACCAGAAGTTGGAGTCTTCTTCTGAGTCCGAACCTCCCAACCACCGAAGAAGACTCCGAACCTCCCAACCACCTAATGCTTTGACATTGCAAACTGCCCTGGATTCTAGAGCTTTCAAACTGCAAACTTCGAAGGCTTGTATTCATAAAGCAGGTTTACATAGAAGCCCCAAGAAGCAGCCTGAGAAAAGACCTGTTTGCAACAACAGACAGTTAAAGCATGTCTGCATCTGGCCGCCCGGCATGGGCCGCCCTTTCTACTTCTCAGCCCTTCTCGCCAACTTCGCCCTTCTTCGCCCTTCTCGCCCCACCTCAGAAATAGAGCTCCTCGCCCTTCCTCGCCCTGCCTTGCCCCACCTCAGAAATAGAGCTCCTCTGCATCCGGCTTCCTCTGCATCCATGAGCTCCTCTGCTTCAGACACATGGAAGGGAGGATCAGTCGCCCGACATGCTCGGACGATGCATGCCACGACTCTGCAACAGACGACCATCAAAGAGAGCCTACGCTATTTTTTTCAAAACCCTAACCCCTATTTCTCGCGCAACCATTACCAAAATCATACTCAAGAGAAAATTTGCCAACCTTACCAATCAATTGCATTAACATTCCTAGAATGAAGTACTGTTTTAAGACATGTAGATGGTGGGTCTATTTGACATGTAAATGATTACAATGGAGCATTTCATGCATGGATGGAGAGACAGGTCCTTACCTAGATGCTTCATATCTTTCCAATCAACATTTCTACCATTCATGGGCAAGGCGAATGCTCGAGAAAGTATGTAGATACCCAACAGTCCACAAAACTTTTCGTTGTACGCGATTCTAGTTCTTCACAAAGCCTTTGTTGTACACTATTATGTACCATTCTTTCAAACTAACATGCACAAGTATCCTTATCCTCTTTAGTCCATACCACATACTTCCTATTTGATCCATGAAGAGGTCATTTCCGTAATTGTAACGCCCATGCGCATGTGAAATTGTTGCTATCTTGTCTATTGTAGAGTCTATAATAAGGCCACAAGGGTGGATTGCCCCTATTGAAGGGGCAAAATGTTAGTTAAGAAGTTGGTTTTGATATATCCTTGGCATATCTAGCAGTTGTGATTGCTTAGTGGTTTTTCGGTGATTTTCTTCGGAAAAAGAGTTTTGTAAAAAATTTCCAACCAAAAATTTATAAGGTTTATTATTTTCTAGTTCAACATGTTAGTAAACAAGATCCATGTGCCTAATTCAATATCATAGAACTCGACTTCCTAAATGTAGGCATGCCATCCCCACCATCTCTAGCAAAAATTCGGTTGCCTAGTATGAGCACACCTTGTCCATCTCTTTTTCATAGGTTTATCTAAACATATATAATTCTTTTAGGCTAAATTCAATTCCTTTGTGCTTTATCATTTTGCGACACGTAGTTTGCTTTTTCTTGAGTACAAAACTATGGGAACTTTATCGGTAACGTTTTTCTGTATGTTCTTGGCATCAACATGAAAAGTGGGCCGCTGTTTTTGTATGAATATCAAGTATGTAATGCTATGATGTGCTACAATCCAGAATGAAAAGTTTGAAACCAATTCCATGAACAACAAAGTTTACAAGTTACAACAAAGTTAACATTTACAACACAAGTTTCAAATAGTAACTTCCAGACAATTTTAACACCAAAGAAGCTTTATCATAGAAGTTTTACAAAACTTTAACATTGAAGAAGTTACTATCTGGTTGGCAATGTCACAGTATTCATCACAACATTAAAGAACTAAGCTTTGCAATAAGAAAATTTTAACTAACTTGATTTGATCTTCGCCTTTGATTTGCATTCCGACCTGCATCCGAGAAAAAATAGAAAGAAAACATCAAGAAACCATTAAAAAGGAAAAGAAAGGGGATACACATCCATTATAGCAGCTGCATTTAGACCAGAATGCACAATAGCTTAACATCTACAATGTTAAAATCCAGATAGAAGGTACTCTTGCTGCAATAGAGATTTGAACTCGAATCCAAGCTAGAAAATGCCTTAAGAATTCCATTTGCACCTCCATTTGCCTAAACTTTGTTAAAAGTACAGGAAAGTTATATAAATTTCAAAATACTACATGCATTAGGAAATCCATCAAGGTTGGGTGCCTTGAACACACATATGTGAAGAAACGGTCCAAAAGAGAAAATGAGCTACAAAAAACGAAGGCGACAAAGCACAAAATCAATTAATGCCTTCTTGTGCCATACTTAGGCTTGACAAAAGCAAAAAGAAGAGGAGGTTAGCCTCCTCCTCAAAGGGATTATGCAAAATAACCCTCAAGGCCAGCATGCTGAGAGGGTTATTTTGCATGATCACTGAGAGGAGGAGGTTGACCTGCCTTAACCACTTGTCCGAGCAGGTTAAATCAAATTGAGGCATGCTAATTGGTGCCGAAACAGTGGTGCAGATGGGGAAGATGAGGTGTAGATGGATCTTTCATATTTCATCAGAGAGTATATATTATCAAACAGAATACAAAGAATCATGTCAAAAAATCTGCCTTATTCTGCTATACCAGGAATTCCCTCTGATGTTCGTCGTCATACAGCTGGCCACTAAACTTGGCCCCAAAAAATTTTGAAAATATGGCTACTATAACTAAGCTTACTGGTGCAGCAAAAGCGGTGCTTCGACAAAAAATGAACAGAGGATTCGGCCCTAAGACCTTTGTTTAATACAGAAAAATAGTCAGATTCACAGTAATTAGCTAAATGTTCTATAAAAAAGAATATTCCAAAAGCTATGCATTATAACCTCATTTTGATCGGACGATGGGCAGCGGCTGGATCTGGTTAACCTACAAGAACATGTGGCTACGGAGTAGGGGGCTGTAATTTCATTAGTACCAAAGTCGCAGCTCCTGTGTAGACCTTGCCAAAGATCATGCAAGACCGAAATCTGTGTAGTATTTCTTCAATTCAGCCAAGTTGGAGCTGAATCTAGCTAAAGAAGAACCCTAAACTGCAGCAGCTTGGAGCCATTATTGAGGCAACCAAAATATACACGCTTTTTATCTTTCTTAAATGTGTCTACTGACATGGTTTATACAAGACACGAAAGGTAGGCAAGGAAATTTCAAGAATTCTAACGTCGAGTCCTTTGCCCTATTTGTTTATATGTGAGCTTTTATTTATCTAGCTTTCAACCTCTGTGTCCAATCTATTTCCCAAACATCTCAATAATTCAATTTTAAGTATTTGGATGCATTCTTTTTCCGATTGATTCAACGGAGAGCACTTTTTTTGTGTGATTTCTGATCTCTAGTAGAAGCATTCAGAGCCTTTAAGTAGATATTTTTTGTCTGATTATAGAGCCTAATTCAGTTTAAAACAAGTTTTGAGCTTTTGGGAGAACTTCTTCTGATGATTCCGAGTATGTGGCCTTATTTAAAGAGGAATATATGAGTTGAATTTTTGTCTGATACTTTACGTGCAGAGATAAAAGATGTAGAGAAGACTAGGACTTTCGCTGAAAAGCATAGACAAAAATCAACAACGAAGTGTACTTTTAGTGTCTCGGAAAAGAATTGGTCACTATATTCTTGAATTGGAGTATTTTTTGTACTGTAATGTGCATGGCAAAGTGTCTCCCTGTAAGCCTTCATGTGTTAATTGAACAATTCAATGCAATTTCATGGGGATGGACGCATCTATATAAAATGTCAATTTATCCCCTTTTATACAATTGACCAACTATTATGCAGAATTCTTTCTTAATAACATTTTTTCGTTGTGAGAGAGATAAATATTCAGCCAACTGCTTATATCATGGTGGTGTGACCACAACCCTAAAGATAATCATATTAGAAAATTCATCATTGATTCCTATATGCAGTTTGCCATTCAATATACGAGACAAGGGATCTGGTATGGTGTGCGCACACAAGGTTAATACACAATCTTAAAATTGAGTTCTTGTGAATGTTCAATATCCGTTTTCATACTTGGCATATAATACACAGAAGCCACATATTCATAAGTCTTAGAGAAACCGAGATGTGCAACATATGATTTCTCATGTACTTCCCTAAATATACGAGGAGGAGATGGTTTACAATTAGATACACATAAAAGATTCCTAAAATAAAGAAGATTCCCTTGAGAAGAATAATCCTTATAGAGAGAAATCTCAGCTTGATTCCTTTCTTTTCTAGTCAAGCTAGAGAAAGGATGCTTAAATTCTTGATCGTGCTTATAAAGTGGTGGAAACTGGCTAGCAAAGGTAGCAATTATCACTAAAATTGCATTGGCATGAGATCTCCGACTTGAATGCATCTGTCACTACACTCTTACTAACAGGAATATAAATGCCAAAAAAAAAAAATGGCTTCAAATCAGCGTTTCTGAAATTACGTACGACATTCGAGAGAAAAACGATTCCTTATAGGTGATAAGGATCTCATAGATATACATAAAGTTATATGGAGTGCATTTTCTGACACTAGTTTAAATCATAAGCATCGATCGTATAGATGCGTAATCCCCATGAATCCAAGAATATAGTACCTTTCTCAGTACAAAAGGTGTCCAAGAAGACAACTTTTAAACATGGAGTAACAAATATTGGGTAGCCTTCCTTACCCCCTCCCCTTTCAAAATAGAAAAATGGCCACGTTGGTGCTTAAAATACCTATGGCAGATACAGAGCTATTCTAATTTGCTTCTAATCCGATGAAGAACATGTAAGGAAGGATTTTTTGGTGCAGGGACTCGATTTTGCAGGTTTCATGAGGGTGCAGGGGGAGCCGATTAAAAAGCGGGAAACGGATTTTAGGGTGCTTGGTTCCCCCTTTGGGTTGATTCATTCCCTTTTATTTTTTAGTTACAATGTAGTTTCTGGTTAAGTCTAGGGGTTCAGGCTGAATCATTGCCTTTTTGGTCTGTAGATCCATGGGTTTCTGGTTGACTTGATGGGTTCTGGTTGAATCCATCATTTGAAACGTTCGTGAGCCAAGAAAAATCGTTGCTGATGTGTTATATTATGTATATGTGGAAAGGGGGTGGGGAAGGGAGGGTAAGGAAGGTCTCCCCAAGTATTACCTCTTTCATACCGTGAAGAAGTGCTCCTACAATCCCATCGATCCGAGACATCGGATCGCCATTCTAGAATGGGACGAGCATGCATGTTTTGCATGCATGCGGGCGGCGCATGCTCGTTCTGGTTGGGAGTTCGCTATTTTAGGCGTTTACGCCCGACTTCTCATCGGGCTTCCTCTTCTCTCTCGGCCAGTACCTTATTCTCTTTGAATTGTTTCGAGGCGGGGGAGGGGCTTCTTCACACTTGGGTTTGGCTAATTGGCGTTTTTTTCATGCTGTCCTTTCTCGGCCTTTAGCCTTCATCCTGTGACCTTCGTCCTCGATCCTAGTTGTTAAGGAAGTCCTTTGGTATTCGGGCGGTTTGTTGGTTTCATGCGAGTCCCATTCTAGAATCCCATCGATCCGAGACATCGGATCGCCATTCTAGAATGGGGCGAGCATGCATGTTTTGCATGCATGCGGCGCATGCTCGTTACGGTTGGGAGTTCGCTATTTTAGGCGCGTTTACGCTTCGACTTCTCATCGGGCGCTTCCTCTTCTCTCTCGGCAGCATTACCTTATTCTCTTTGAACCCACCCTCCCCCCTCTTTGTTATTGTATTTTTATCGCGTGGCACGCGCGTAATCAGCCCCTCCACTCTGGGAGGTTTGTTTTGTCTTGTTGTTTTGTTGGTGATGTGCAGGTACAGGTTAGCGAGCGGCATCTGTTTCGACTTTTCCATTCGTGGGTTTTGGGAGCGATTTTTATACCTTACGTTTGTCCAAGCCCCTTGCCGAAGGCTTATCACTAGGGTTTTTCCTCGAAAACCCGAAAGGGCGGGGTTTTTTAATCCCGGTGATAAGCTTTCGGCAGGTACACTAGCCCAGTCTCTATTAGCATTGTATTTTGTTGGGGTCCAAATGATATAATTGGATTTTCCCTTTATTTTTTATGGGTAGTCCGCATGTGTGTGGCTACCCACTATCCACCATTGTAGAAAATCTGCTGAGATGAATGAGAAGCAAGTCTAAGTCTAGAATTGTCATGTGCGCCAATCTAGACCTTCCACAGTCATCTTGGGGAATATCCTCGAATTTCCTAACCACTAGAACACCTAAATAAAAGCAACTTCAAGTTCTAATAGCTTACCACTAAGAAGCCAACAGTATGGTGCAAAAGCATACCTTTCAAAGGACACTTCTCCTCGTTGAGGAAATAATTGCATCTAACTGCACCCAAAACCAAAATGTATAATAGAAAGACTCAAACTTGCACAACGTCTTAAATAACTGACTACGAAATATATTGTGAAAGTAAGAGGATTGAGAGCTTCGTATGCGTTGAGAAATGAGGCTCTTTTGATTAGGTGCACGACTAGAGATCAAACCCAAGACCTCTTGCTTGCAAGCCAAGTACTCTACCACTGAGCTACTAGACCTTTGATGGGCTTCTGTCACTCTTTCACTGAGACATTCTTCATGTGTGTCTAGAGTCATTCTTCATGTGTGCCCATTACACATACTCCAACATTCCAACACTATGGAGTGCTATCAGGCTACTTTCCGTTTGGCCATTGTGGCAAGAACAAAAACAGTAGTTCCTAATGTTCCCACTGCAAGATTAGGATGAGCATGAAGCTCTGGGTTAAAAATCCAAGAAAAATATGTTGCTTTCGTCAATGAGTCATGGTGCCAGCCACTAGAGCACATGGAAAACAGAACTAGTTGAAAGCACTTTTACTTTGCCTAGAACCTTATGGTTTGGACACATGTTCATGTCAACAAGGACTCCCTGGTCACATGTTCATGTCAACAGGGAATCGTTGTTGACAGTAACGTTTTTCCTTTTTTCTTCCGCAAACCCTAGTGCTGAATGAGCTAAGATAGTATATGCCCCGCACATTCTATTTGGAAGGTTGAGATTTGAGGAGAAGAATTGAGGGCTGCGCCTTAAGAACCGCTGAGCAATGTCAGTCCCTATTGGCATCCACCATCCACCATCAACTGTAATCTTTGAGCAATTGAGACGAGTCAATGTCTGCAGGGTTGAGGCTCGCTTTTGCTTCAGATGATGTTGTAGATCTTGGTTTCTTGTTATCGTCTACGTTTGCTGCAACATCTCAAACGACAGAACTATGGCTGCCGTTCTTCAAAGCATGCAGAAGCCGTTCTTGGGATGCCGGGTTCACTGCAGCGACCTGTCAGGTCCAGCTTATATTTTTTCTTTCGATTTATTGCATCCTTTGCTTTCCCTGCCTTATTTTATCGCTTAATTTTCCGCTGTAGATGGCCCAGGTTCTGTTCACACTGCCATACAGATGGGTCTTGTATCAGGCATCGCATTCCATCTTCTTTTATGGATTCATCTGCTGTTGAAGTTCCTACATAATTGTCTGGCTTTATGCAGACTATTGGCACAGAAAAGAGGCAATTGGAAAGATCAGTTTTAAGAATCATCATCTCCAGGCATTTTAAAGCATTGTTAGCTTAATATCAGGTGCATGAAATTTTCTATGATTGTTACAATCTTTGAGATTCTAGATAGACTCCTAGGACACCTTGAAGAATAGCAACCCTGAGCTTCAGCGGGATGTTTTTGTTATTGACAGTAACGATTCAAATATTTGCTTGTGCCTGGTATGCCAGAACGCATTATCTTAGAATCTCCAAAAATAAATTTCATAAACATCTCAGGTGTGTATCATTGTGTTGCAACAGTGCTTATTATATCAATGATAACCTGGATAAAAAACATGGACCTTGATACTTAGAAGATGGTTGCATAATCTTCATGACTATGTATGTACTAATTGGTATATGCCTCTTGCTTCCACGTTGTATGGACAGATTTCTTTGCATCCCCCTCAATTTTACACCCCCTCCAATTTTACAATGTATCTTTGTAGCTTAGTTAGCAATTGATAATGGACCTTCTTCTTAACAGAATACACATAGGTCCAAAAGCTAATAAAACCCCAATTTAACAGCTTTTTGGCATATATAATTTCCAACCTTAGAAAACCTGGGACTTTAGCTTTAGTTTCCACATTATGCCTTTAATCAATGATGTAAATAGTATGCTAAAATTTTCGTATTTGAAGGTGGGTAGCGTGCATTTTGGCACAATTGGGTAATTTATCTCATCAAGCTAAATTCATTATCTTTGCGGATTCGATTCTGTATTAGGTCCAATTCCATTGGACATAGGATGCCCTTCGGGCAACAATGCAACGACGTGGATTTTTCTTCAAATACCTTGGAAATGGCTGAATTCAAGGATTGTTAATGACTTATTCAATTGCAAGAATGCACTGCACATAGGTATTGTATTCAACAACTCCTTATTCATCAAAATTTTTTGATCCTAAAATGGGTAATGTTTCAAAGATATGAACAGACTTTCTAAAGAAGGATGGCAAGAAAAGGCACTCAAAACAGTGGAAGCTATGCAACAGAAAGGTAGCCTTTTAACTAGGAATGATGCATATTGTCTACTGAAAGATTGTGAGAAAGGAAAACAGTTGGAATATGGGAAGCGAGTGCAGTTCTTAATGTCTCATAATGGACTAGATTCAATTGCTGTTTTGGGGGACCATCTCATTCGGCTTTTTGGCTATCATGAAATCTTGCATGAGGCTAATAGAGTTTTTCATAAAATCACAGAGCCTAATGCACATACATGGGCTGCAGTTATTTTGGCAAATGCTAAGCTAGGTCAAGGGGGAACAGCCCTGCAGATTTATAATCAAAGCCTTATTTTTAATCAGCTAGGTGACAAGTATATCTATGTAGCAGTTTTAAAAGCATGCACAATGACGAAAGATATTATGGAGGGAAAGATTATCCATGTTCAGATGATTGAAAGGAATTTCGAATCCAATGTTGTTATCAACAATATCTTGATTGATATGTATGCAAAATGTGGGTCCCTTGAGGAGGCTCAAAAAGTCTTCAACAGTTGGGTTGATCGAGATGTAGTGTCATGGAACACAATCATTGCAGCATATGTTCAACATGGTGAAAGTCATCTTGGTCTGGAGACCTTTATGAGTATGAATGAAGATGGCTTCAAGCCAGATGAAGTCACACTTTTGGCTACTTTGAAAGCATGTGCAGGCACAGGGAAAGTAGAACAGGGAAGGGTCATCCATGATCAGGTAATTAGTCAAAACTTCCCATTTAATGTTGTCTTGGGAAGCACCCTAGTTGATATGTATGTTAAGTGCGGGAGCTTGGAGGAAGCAATTGACGTGTTTGAAAAGTTGCCTAATCGGAATATCGTATCATGGGGTACAATGATTGCTGGATATGTTCAACATGGAAAAAGCTTTTTAGCTCTAACATGTTATGAGAACATGTTAGGTGAAAGCATACTAGAAAATGAAGTTATATTCTTGAATGTTCTGAAAGCATGTGCATGTATAGGAGCAATAGAGCAGGGCAGATTGATCCATGAGAACATATTTGAGAGAAAATATCAATCAGATCTTGCGATAGGCTGTACCCTGGTTGACATGTATGTCAAATGTGGAAGTGTTCTTGAAGCCCAAGGAGTATTTGCGCAATTACCTATTGAAAGCGTGGTATTGTGGAATGCAATGGTTGCAGGATATGTACAAAACTTTGAAACAGATCTAGCTTTGAAATGCTTTGAGGAGATGCAAATTGCAGGCTTAAGTCCAAATGAGGTTACGTTTTTGAGCATTTTAAAATCATGTGCTTATACGGGTGAATTAGAGCAAGGAAGGTTAATTCACAATGAGATACTAGAGAACATGTTGCAATCAGATCTAATTTTGGGGAACAGTTTGGTGGACATGTATGCAAAATGTGGAAGTCTTGAGGAGGCAGAATTGGTTTTTGGTGCCTTGCTTGGTCGTAGTGTGGTATCATGGGGTGCATTGATTGTTGGCTATTCCCAGCATGGGGAAGGAGCTCTATCGCTTGCATGCTTTGAAATGATGGAGGACGAAGGCATACAACCAAATGAAATAATAATCTCAAGCATTTTGAAAGCATGTGCAAGCATTGGAGCAATGGAGTATGGACGACTCATCCATGAAAGGGTCATAAGAAACGGAATACAATCAGACATTGTTGTGGGGAACACCTTAGTCAGTATGTATGCCAAATGTGGGGGCCTTGAGGAGGCATGGAAAATCTTTTACTCTTTGCCGACCAGGACTCCGGTGTCATGGGGTGCAATAATTACAGGATATGCCCAGCATGGAGAAGGTATTCTGGCAATTGAGTGTTATGAGAGAATGCAACAAGATGGCGTTATGCCAAATGCTGTGACTTGTTTGAGTATCTTGAAGGCCTGTGCTACATTAGGAGCTGTTGAACAGGGTAGGTTTGTGCATCAAGAGATTATAAAAATGGGAATTGAATCAGATATCACCATGGGAAGCACTCTGGTTGATATGTATTCCAAATGTGGGAGCTTAAGTGAAGCATTTAGAGTCTTTAGTAAACTGCCAAAGCGAAATGCAGTATCTTGGAATTCCATAATCGCGGGATATGGCCAGCATGGAAATACCTTCATGGCTCTAAGATGTCTTGAGACAATGCAACAAGAAGGAATACAACCTGTTGAAGCATCCTTCAGCAGTATATTTATTGCATGCAGCCGTGCTGGCCTAGTAGATGAAGGCTGTTGGTATTTTTATTTACTGAGTGAATATAAAATTATACCTAGTGTATCTCATTGTACTTGCATGATTGACCTCCTTGCTCGTGCAGGATTGTTCAAAGAGGCAAAATATTTACTTGAGTCCACAATTCAAACTAATATATCAGGATGGATGGCTTTATTTGCTGCTTCAAAATTGCATGGGAATGTGCAATTAGGGAGGCATTGCTTTGATCAAATTACTAGTCTAGACTCCCACTTTGGTGCTGGGTATATTCTTGTGTCAAATATGTATGCGGATCTGTACAGGGTGGAAAATGATATCTATTAAGAGGTACATCTTTACATTTTTGTAGGAAACCCATTGTGAATGTACCATAAAGGTACGCAAATATTTATTTCACACAGGCCTTTCACGTCATCCACTTAAAATGTTTTTGGGGGTAGGCATCCACTTTTTTCCCGTCACCGGTAACGCCGGTGAACATGCATTTTCCAGTCAAAAACGAAATTTTGTGGCCAAAAGAGAAGTTTTATTGTTTTAGACATTTTCTTAACACAATCATAACTCCTCCAGCAGGTCTTCAAGTCGAACCGGATTTGAATCGGATGTAATGTTAGGTTTTTGCAGTGGAGCTTTTGGGGCTACGTCCGGAGCTAGGAGTGCCAACATTTGCTATGGTAGTTCTCAACAATGCACTCCTAAGCAGCAGTTCTTGGAGCCATTCAAGGAGCAATGATGGCTTCTCATCAGTCACCTTCAATGTTTTAAGCGTAAGAATGGGGCTGGGCTCTCTGATTTGAAGAGAATTTAGAAAAAGGTGGAGGTAGGTACTTATGCTTTTGACATTGATTGAGCTTTTGATTTATGGTAACCATACATCCATTCTGTTTAGCTTTGCTATATATACAGACCTTTTGCTAACAAACCGTTGAGGATTTTTTTAGTAGTATAGGTCAGGCTAAATCTTACTTGAGGATCATATCTGGGTATTGATTTTAAGGTATTTAATAACAAGAATATAATAGGAATGCTTCTGATAATTGCAGCTTTCTTCTTTGTATTGTCGAAGCAGGTCAGATTCTGCATTGCATTCCACTTTTTCAAAGATTAGAAATGGAAAGTTTCGGTGCCGTTGTCTGCTAAACGATTCGCTGGTGCAGTGCAGCTTTTCCATTCTGTAAGCTCTTCTTCATGATTCCCATTTTATTTTGATTGTTTTGTATTGTTCAAGTTTGCATGGCTACATTTATGAATTCATTTAGATACAATCTATTCTCTTGCAAATGGTTAGAGCTCAAGATTTACAAATTCACTATACTATTTTCTTATAAAATGTTTTGGGTTATTTTCGTTTGCCTGTTTCTCAGATTACGAGGCAGGTGTTTGGAGGATGCTACACCATGAAGGACATTTTTGCACAATGCATTTGAGGTAATGCATTAGCTGCAGGTGCCCTATCCAAAACCAGGTAGCTCCCATGCTCAAATTCAGTGCTCGGTGGGTTTCTTTTTCCCATTTTTTTTCTGCTCTTTGACCCTATCTTTCCTTCTTTTTCTTTCTGCAGGTGGATCCTTCCAGAGCAGGTTGCATGAGATGAGCTTTTTGAAGGTTTCACCAAAAATATGATTGTCCAGGCGTTATTCTTTAAATGGTTCAAGGGGCTGGTTTTCGGCATCTTTTTTGGCCATCGCAATAGCTTGCAGCATTAAGAGAGGAAGTGAGTGCAGCAGAAGGAAGGACATTGCATGTTCCATGTTTGCTTGTAAGTGCAGGTTTTAGAATCCGGCTCCACATTTTCTCCGAAGGTTTACTTTTGTTAGACGTGTTCTTTCAAGTTTCTAGCAGATTTACTCTGTAGTATCATCTTAATCTCTCAATCCTGTTTATTGAAGCAGTTTTCATGGCATATACATCTTGGCTTTCTTTGGAGCTCTTCGAAAAAACTATCTCAGGCATTATAGGTAAGCCTATATTTGCAGTCTACTCTTTTCCAGTGATTTATCAAAAGCATTTGAGTCTTCATGCAAAATATGTATTGCAATGCAACGTCCTCATATTGCCAAAGTTTCTTTGCAGGTAGGATTTGGACCATTTTCTAAGTTTGGCATTTGTTGCAGCGGCATTACTCTTCTCCAAAAATTGCTGAACTAAGGTAAAATGCCAATTTGATGGACAGATTTGTAAATAAGACTTCGTTTCTATTACAGGGCATAGGTTATGCTTCCTTTTTTCCTCTACTTGTACCTTTATCCTGATGCTTCGATAGACCATATGAACATGTAGGTAGGTCAAATTGCCATTAATTAATAAAAGCTCCTGCTTGAATTGTTATGATGCACCATACATTTGGCAGCTCAACGTTTCTATGGGACTTACAGCTTTATTTCACCTTTTGTCTTTGTGCATTCTTCAGGGTTTAACATTTAATCTTTTAGCATTTGTAATGGCAGTTCCATTTGCTGTGCAGCAATAAATCCCTTATGACATTCTACTGGCTGAGACATGATTGTTGCCCCTTGAGGCTGAGGGGTTATGTTTAACCCTTAATTTCATGAATAGGTTGAAAGAGCTTGAAGACTCCCGCTTGCCGTGCTTTGTTGCAGATGAATAAAAAACAAAAGGACGGTATCGTGATGTGATAGAGTGGAGACGCAAATGGAGTATCGAGGAAATAGATTGGCCCGATCCGGAGATAGCTATTAGGATTTAGTGCAAACTAAATATGTGGAAAAGGTTTGCCAAAAGCAGGGATCTAGGATTGATTTTTATAGAGAGGAAATAAATCCATTGCTAGTATACACAGCTCAGAGTTACTCGAACACTTCGATGACCATGAGCAAGAGGAGAGCTAGAGCACGTTATAGAACAGCCTCACATAAGCTCAGGGTGGAAACATGAAGGTGGCAAAAGATCTCTAGGGAGGAAAGAAAATGTTTGTTGTGTGAAACAGGTGAAATTTTGATGAAAGGCATGTTTTCTTACGATGCAGTAGCTACATGGAGATAAGGGAGAAACATGGAATGAATCAATCTAATTATTATTCTATATTGCAGTTGAACCCACAGAGATTAGGTAGTTACATTATAGTTGTGGATTCACATAGAAACTTTTTACTGAGATAACATATGTAATAAATGTTCGCTTCATGGCCCTTTGGGTCTTATAGAAGCGTGAATTAATTTCATTCATTTCATTCATATTGATCATGGTTGTCTTTCTTGCTAGACATAATATCAAAAGGATGGATCATGTAGTTGCATACAAGAGGAATATAAATTCCATAAAGTGACATGCTACCTATCATGTGGATTCTATTATTGTGTTTTTATGTCCATCTTTGTCATTGCGATCATATTCACAGATTGTTTGACATTTTATTCTAATGTTCTAGTACTTCCAATTTATGCGTAATGCGTTGGCAGTCAAGCTCTGATGCCGGAACAATTCTCAATGATGCATGATCAAAGTTACTCAACGTCCTCCATCTTATCGCGGCTGCTGGCATGGAGTTAGTTGGGGCTTGCTTCTTCGAGTCTTGTCATAATCGCACACCCGACGAAAGAGCTTTACAAGCTGCATTGCCCTTCTTCACCCATGCGATATTGCTGGATCAAGCTTCCGCCCATTGTCCAAGATTCTCCACTGCTGCCTCCTCCAGAGTCTGGGCCGTGTCTCAGTCCCAGTGTGGCTGATCATTTCGAGCACTTCTTGCCAGTTAGAAGCAGTTGGGGGGGATGAGTGTGCAACAAAACATAGTATTCATTATAGTAGAGCTATTATCATGCCACGTAAAAAAAATTTAATCAGGAACAAGAACTGTTTCGCAGGAAATTAGGAAGTATGGTTTTTTTTAGTCTAACGTTATTAATAAGACATCGATTATCATCTTTGACATACCATAGATGAGCATGTGATTTTTGAAACAATGGCAAGGCAAAATATTATTCATGAGATGATGTTCACAATAAAGGATTTGAGAAGCCAAGGACTGCAAGTTCAAACCACGGTATTTGTTGGGATGTCCAAAAGTAGCTTAGCCCATGTATGCCCATACAAGGTATGGAAGTACAAACTTCGAACGATACTCTATTATCCACCTTTCAGCAATTAATTCGTAAATTTCTGCACAATATATCCAATTACCCAAGCCAAATCTCTCATAATGCTAAAATTTATTGCTTAAATGTGGCATGCGTTGTCTAATTATTAAAACTTCTTCTCTACTTCTCTGGATCTAAGGCTACTTCTCTAGATTTAAGACACATGGGCTGTGAAGCACATGTGCATCTTTAACCTATATTATCCTCAATTTTCTTCCTTGGGAATGCAACTCTAACTCTAATCAATTTCTTAATGACAAAAGAGCTCGTTCAAAATTACCATTGAGCACAATAGTTAAAATAGGTATCATACATGAAAGCGAAGCATGCCTAAGCATATAGAAGCCGGTGGGAAAAAGCGAGAGCAAAACAAAACTTTTAAGCTTGGTAATTGGCACTCCAAACAGCGGAGAAGAGCAAGAGTAGAAGGTAATTCAGCACTCCATCTTGAGAAGCAAAAAACAAGATCAAAGGAAAGAGTGTTCCTTCCAACCAATGCCTAGAGGAGTCTTAAAACAACCCTTATGTTCATAATTGCTTACATAAAGCTGTAGGTGAGTGCAAATGAAATTAATCCAATTCTCTCCAAGAACGGACACATAGAAACCATCACAAACAAGAATAGCAAACAACCATGTGGTTTGGATTATGCTGCACCACATGAACCCCTCAGCCGCAGAAACAAAAAAAACCATCTAATGGCCACCGTGGCTTGAATCCCACAAGTACTTGGCAAAGTAAACACCTAGAATAACCATCTCCGTACTTGCATATCCGACAAACCTATGCATGGCAATGCCGGGCACACGTTTACTAGTTATATCTAATTTCAAGACAAGCTCGTAACATTCTTTCTTTATCTACACCTAGATATCGTGGGCGCGGGATAATGTTACCCCAGATTCCTGGAGAGATCTTTTATGCCATGCTTCGGGATCCTCCCTAATGCTATACTGTGCTTCAGGATCCCGTCGTAGATATCCAGTCCTCTGGTATCCTATTGTTAACTACGCAATCAATGACAGACTGCGCAGTTTGGGGCAAAAAGTTTCTTTGATTTGTGTGGTTTCAATCTCAGGGTGCTTTAATTTGTTTTTGCATTTCGATTTGGGGGAGAAACGTAGGACAGGATAAAAAAATCTTCAAAATCCATGTAAGGGTCCAGAATTTTTGCGCAGTTAGTGTGCACTAAGGGGGTTCTGGAGTAAAAAAAAAATCCCTCGAAAATTCCACAGCTCGGGGTAATACTATCGAGTTCTGTGATATCATAATTGTTGATGCAAGGGATATTCCCTCAAACATTCCTTGGCCCTCACCCTCCACTATCCATTTAAAAGCCTGATTAACACTAGAGTTGTAGGTTAAAAGACCCAAACAGGTCTTCGGGATACTTTTCTTAAAATTCTATTATTACATTAAGGTGAAGAATTTGACCACAACCTTTGGCTATGTTATTGTCTATGTGTATATGTACAAGAAATCTTTTTTATTTTGAAATGGGATTGGGGACCTACCAAGGAACCGTGCATGTTACGCTGCATGCGGCGTTCCCTTCCTGCTTACATCTTCTCCTGCGGGACACAAGCTGACAGCCTTAATTGCCAAGAATTTGAAAATGCGACTATCATTGAATGAGAAAATTTAGATTGAATTGGAGAATTCCGATGGAAAACTACCTCCTGCTCTACGGCTTTTACTGTACGATTTTTTCTTCATTGCATGTTGGTGCTTCAGAATGGGCGCGTCGGTGTTGCACCATTGAATATTGAGCTTGGTTGGATTATAGGGTGAGTAGAACATAGCAAAATCGGAGTGTTCTTTTGCTAAATCTAATTCTAATGGTTTTATTTCAGGATTCAAGCTTCTGGAAAAGCCAATCTCTTGCTTCTGGAGTGTTCTTGGAAGGTATAAGTTCATGCCATTTCATCTGCAAACGGCACGTAAGATCCGTCACAAAGTTTCGGTTATCCTCATGTCTTTCACTGGTTTCATTCTTGCTTCAACGTAAGATCCATCACGAAGTTTCGGTTATCCTCATGTCTTTCACTGGTTTCATCCTTGCTTCAATGCCCCATTTTCTGACTACATTTTGAAGCTCTTTCCGGATCGTTATTGAAGCTCAGCTCAAGTTCTCTGCTTCAATGGTCCTACAGTTTCGGTTATCCTCATGTCTTTCACTGGTTTCATCCTTGCTTCAATGGCCCCATTTTCTGACTACATTTTGAAGCTCTTTCCGGATCGTTGTTGAAGCTCAGCTCCAGTTCTCTGCTTCAATGGCCACACTTTCTCTCTCTAGTGCCTTGCCCCACCTTCTCTCTCTACATCCTCTCTCTATAGCACCTTGCTCCACTTTCTCTTTCTAGCTTTCCTTTTCCATTTTCTGACTACATTTTGAAGCTCTTTTCGGATCGTTGTTGAAGCTCAGCTCAAGTCCTCTGCTTCAATGGCCCCACTTTCTCTCTCTAGTGCCTTGCCCCACTTTCTCTCTCTAGCTTTCCTTTTCCACTCTCTCTCTCTCCCGCATCAAGTCAGAAGATGAGGGTGCGCCACCATATCTGGCGTCCAGAGCCGCCTTGAGCCCGACCCGGTCGAGGCTAAGAACCCTCTGAGTAGGGCTGAGACCAAGATCGGGGAGATCTGGGGAGCTCAGAGCAACCATTACCGGCAAAGGCGGGGGCCTCCATGCCGAGGTCCATGAACAATTATGGCAGTGCACGAATGAGTTGGCCAAGCAGCAGAGATTTCAACAGAGCTAGGCTCCGGAGCTCAGGCGCGAGAGGCCACAACACGGGGCGGACAAGTACATATGCCCCACGACCCACAAGTCGCCCGGGGCAGTGCATTGCGAGACACCACTGCTCTATCTGCGCACACCACACCGCCCTTTGCCGTGAACAACCCACACACCCGGACAATAGGCATCACTGTTGGGGCGACTAATGTTGCCCGACTTCGATGAGCGCGAGGGCGAGGGGCAGCCGAAACATCATAATGTGGTGGTACGTGGACTCCCAGAGGAGGCAGGAGACCAAGCGCATCGGGGATCAGATCCTATCTCGCATGGCATTTCGGACTACAAAGGTGCGGTGTTGAGTAAGCGCCTTGGGGCTCAACGTGATAGATTGCGTAGCGTTGTCACCTTCCGCGATTGGCGGACACATGCAGTCGCGTGAGGCAATTGCGTCAAAGTAGGCAATTGAAGGGGACTACTCTGTATGTCGACCAGGATCTCACTCCGATGCAGCGGGGAGTCCAGCCGAAGCGGCAGCCTGGCTCAAGTCGGGGGCGTCCCGTCGTCGAGGGGTGCTGCAGCCTCGTCCGAGGCAAGCCGCGATTTTTAGGCGGTAGCTTGGCGAGGTCACCGAAGCCGTTGCCACTCACGCCATCGCCACCGGTACCCCCCGCACCTCCTGCTCCCCGCTGCTCCAATCGCTCCTTCAATCGCTTTCCAGCCCCACTGCTTCCCCACGCGAATCGAGCGGATCATCGGCGTCTACATCAAATGCCAACAAATAGGAACTATGCCTCGGATGGTATCTTGAACTATCCGGGGCTTCCCTTGGCGAAAGGGGAGAGTCTCAACTCTATTGCACCGGATATGGATCTCATTTTCCTCATGGAAACATGGGAACATCACGAGGGCACAAAGCGCGAACTTCCGGGCTATCGCATTTTTCGGTGTTTAATGAGTGCGCAGGGCAAAGCGAGGGCATGGCGGGGTTGCTGCTACTATCGTGCAACCTTGGGCACTTTTCGGGCCTTGCACAAAGCAGAGGCGGTACAATCGCTACTTGTGGGTGCGCGTGCAGCATGACAGTGGCATCATTCTCTTCATAGCAGCATGCTACTTTCCACATGCCGAGAGCAACTTTTATAACACTCATTTGGATGTGGATAGATTGGAGCCCTATGTCGATCTATATTATGACAGACAGCAGCACAAACAGTTGGGCAAGGTTATTTTGCTTGGCAACTTTAATGCACGCATAGAAGCCGAGCAGGTCCCAAAATTTGAGCCCCTAGCAGAGGATGCCTTGCAGTTAAACCCCGCAGAGGTGGCTTGGTCAAGGATATCAGACGACAACCATATTTCGCGCTATGGCAGGCAGTTGTTGTTGCTGGGTAGTATCTTTGACCTAGTTATTTGTAATGGGTTGGCACAATGGCCATCTTCCAGCTCCTGCACTTGTAGATAGGAGAACCAAGGGGGCGGCTCCAGTGTGGTGGATTATCTGCTGGTTGAGGAACAGGATCTGCATCTGGTTACCTATTTTTCCATTGGAGCGGACACTTCGGGGCGAGGAAGTGGACTCGGACCACCAGCCCCCGTTGCATCTCCATTGGCAAGCTCCCGTGCATCGCCTCAACATCCCGGGTGCCCGGTGCACTGGACTCTTTGCTGAGCATGACACGGCGGGGCTGCTACAACTCCCCACACTTCAGCGGCAATGCGCTTTCCGGTGACTCACACCTTACGGCGGTGGCGAGATGCTTTGGGAGAGGCCACCACGGCCGAACCTCCGGCGCTACCATCTTCCCCGCAAAGCGAGATGGTTCGATGATGAGTGTCGGGAGCTCAAAGCGCACACTCGGCCCACGAGGCCATCGGTCAATACCGCTCCTTTCTCAAGGACAAAGAAAGCGGATACCTCGCATGAGCATCAAGAATGAGATGTTTGGTCTCTGGATCGGCACCCCAAGACATACGGAGAAGGGTCTTAAGCAAGGCTGCCGCGACCCGCGATCACCTCCGGGCAATGGGCACGGACTTGCAATGACTTTCACGACCCACTTTCTGGGGTGGGACACGATCCCTCCACAGGATAGGCATGGCTCACGGTCATCACGAGAGGGGATGTCATCATGGGCCTACAGCGTCTAGCTAATGGGAAGGCGATGGAGATTTGGATGGCATGCGGGTGAAACTTACGAAATGGGCTGGGCCTCCAGCGGTGCCATCCCCGCGGCATTATTCAATAAAGCATTGCAAGAAGGCTTTCCTCATGATGGACCACTAGTAGAGTTGTGCCCATATACAAGGCAGGAGACCCTCAATGCCGACCAACTATCGTACTATTATAGTCAGCTCTCTCTTTGCAAAACTGTTGGTTAGCATCCTTGAGCAGCAGAGGAGGTAGATGTGCAAGCTCTCATACAGACAGGTTTTTCGGCCCAGGCATTCCACCATTGATCATATCTTCACTCTGCAAACATTGATTGAGGATACTTGGGAATCGCAGACAAAACACATGCTTGTTGTTTTCGTGGATTTCATAAAAGCTTTTGACCGCGGTCTTCGAGGCGGGTTATGGGGACGGCTGCGGCATTTGGGACCCTCCTTGACTTGCAGAATGCAGTATATAGGCTATACGAGGCATGCTCAGGCCGTATCACATCGTCAGGACGGCCGATAATCAGTAGTATTGGAGTGCGTCAGGGTTGCCCCCTCTCCCCCACACTCTTTGGCCTATACATTGACCAGCTGGAAGATTGGCTCTCTGAGCATGGAGGGGCGGGCGCCCATCTCGGCAACTCATATATGCTGACGATGTCAACCTCCTGGCCTATACGCCAGAGGACATGCAACGTCACCTGGATGCTCTTGATACTTTTTGCCGATTCACTGGCATGCGAGTTAACTTGGCCAAAACTAAGGTGCTGCTAGTTTCGTCATCCCGTCAGCCAAGGCTCCCCTCATTCACTTACCAGGGACAAATACCTGCAAGCTCTTCTTAATTTCTAAGTTGGCCTTATATAATTTCCCTTTCACCATCAAATGCAAGCCCTTCTTCATTTCTCTATTGGCAAATGGTTCGAATCTTGCAAGTATGTGCACCTCACGTTTGAAGATCTTTTACTAGCTTAACCCACATGTCTCTGGACACATTTCTTTCAAACTCCCATAAAAGATTCAAGAATTAGCATTTTGAAGCTCATGTAGAAATTTGATAACTCTATGAGGAACTTTTGAAACACCAACCTCCTTCAATGGTATCTAGAACTTTGCAAGACTCAGGTTATCTTGATCCGTAAATCTCATTACCAATTGCTGGCTACTAACATCCTCTACCTAAATCAAATCAACACATAACAAAATCTTATTATCACCTTTAAGTCTTTGAAGCTAGAGAGAAGAGAATATAACAAGATGCATCACAAAAATCATGCATCACAACACTAAAGCTCAAATGTTTCATCCCATTCCCATTTTGGAGAATGTGTACTGCTTTTGCCAGCTTTTCTTCCTTCCTTCCTGCCTTCATTTGGTCTTGTCGTTAACAAATATAGAGAAAAGCAACAGGATCGTTCGTTAAAAAGAGCTCCTTCTCGAGCAAGTTCTTTTCTTCGATTGATGTTATTACCAAGATGCCGCAGCTCCAGAAAAATGCACAGATAAAAGAAAAAGGTTTTAAGAAATCTAAAATGCCAGAATAATAACATGGTGTTGTTACAAATAGAATATTCTCAAGAGTCTATACAAGAGCATTCTTACCTAGAAAGGAAGCGATATTGTACAGATACAGAAGCTTTGAGTTATTTGTGACTTATAGTCGAGAGTCATATGATAAATATTTTATTTATAGAGATGAGTTATTCTGCTGATATAGTAAGAATCAAATTGTTAGTCACAGATAAGTGTCTACCCAAAAGTGTTACAAGTTTAGACAAGACCTAAATGTAGAGAGGTTTAGCTATGATAAAACCTAATAAGTATCTTTTAACTACAAGTATGTTCAACATCTAGATGCATGACACTCAGTAATGTCTCCAAATGCATTTTTTTATGAAGCACCGAAGTAAATGTAATCATGGTAAATGGAGGAACAAAATGGATGTCAATAACTCGAATGATGCTGAGTTGAACAATATGTCTGACATACCCTTTATGCGATGCAAATTATATGCCGAGAAATAGCGGTGCAAACATGAAGTCAGTGAAAACTGCCAATCATTGCAAATAGTATGCAAATAAAAAAATGTGATAAAAGAAAGGTGTACAACATGCAAAATGTCATATACGAAAGGACAAAATTAGTAAAAGGAAATGGAGTCAAGTAAAGACAATGGCAGAAAACTAGTTGTAAACTTAGCGAACCTAGAGCAAGCTAGAAGCAAGCCTAGCTCTTCTTCAAAGTTGACCTTTTCCATTCCGTCAATCCTGTTATCACCAGACATGATCAAGGTTGAGCACATGAAGGGTAACGCTGCAAAAATTATGTCGATAAGATACCGATTGAAACATTTAGCAAGCTCAGCAACTGGGCTACAAGTCTATATAATGGGTAGTTTTAATGGTGAAATTTGAATGAAAATCACAGATACATATTCCCCAGTGAAAGGATGATCAGTTGCACCAATGAGCCATCTCATTCTTACGATATTGCAAGTGTATTGAATGGTAGAATATTTGTCTTTGGTGGGGGAAATGAAAATCTCTAGTATCACTAAGTGCAGATGTTTTTTGAAAACTCTGTAAAACTTAGGTTACACTATGGTACTATATTGTGACCTTCTGGTATACTTTAGGGTAAAAGCATGCTACGGTGTACCACTTTTGGAACCCTCAAAAGTACCTACACTGGGTACTTTTAAAACTAGTACTTTCTGTTTTTTCTTTCCATTAAAATCAATTGAAAATTTTCGAATTGAAGGTCAATAACATGCCAACCTATAGTACTAAAGGATAACAATACTATTAGAGATTAAAATAAACGAATTAACTCTCAAACTTATTTTTTATTGTGGCATTTATGTAAGTTCCCAGTACCTAGTGCTGGGTACTTTTCTGGGTAGTTTCGCACTCCCTAAAAAGTACTTTAGATGGTACACCCTAGCATGCTTTCACCCTTTAGTTGAATATTATACAAAATTTATCACGGCGGCTACAAACATTTCTTTTTGTTGGCTCCCTTATAATACCGGGTCAATAAAGAGGAATGCTTGTGGTCGTGCCTCCCACAGATATTTTTGTATATACACTCAAAATATAAAGTCAAAATGTTATGCAAACTAGGAAGTACAAGCTAAAAATAAAAGTCACTATGAGCATGAGAATCATAAAGCTTAGTGGCCTCAAGGAGCTACATGGTTCCCTGTGAGACGAACCTAGAGCATTTAACTTTGGTCAGAAAACAATGACGTAAGATACTTCTTGCACAAGTATAGGCAGTGATGTCAATGCATTAGATCATGGCCCCAGGTTTTTCGTGTTGCCAAACTTTTCTAGCAAATTATTACTCATTTTGCTTGCCCAACTGTATCTTCTAAATTCACAAAATACATTATGTATATTATCCACTCCCAATATCCTTGAAAAATTTCTACTAGAAAACCATCAAGACCTGGATATTTTCCTTTCTTCAATAGGAGGACCGCTACATCTAGATCATCCTTAGTGACGTTTGCCTCTAAAATTGAATGTTACTCTGCTGAAACAATATAACACACTTTAATCAACACAGTGGATTGCATGTCCTCCTGAAAAGGTAAGTGCTGTCGAGCAAAGAATGCTGCAAAATGATTATGAAGGTGTTGCTTTAGCTACATCGGGTCAGAGAACTCCAAGCCATCTAGGAGAATAAGAGAATTAATAGAAGTTGCCATCCTCCTCCTTTTAGTTGCCCTAAAAAGAAATTGTGAACACCTATCAGCAGACTTGAACCATTGTAAACCAGCCTTCAACTTAGCTCTAGTCACTTGTTCTCTCAATCTCCTTAATTTCTATGAAGATCTGTTTCTCTCTAATGCCAGAAGAAGGAGCTTAAGCTCTGCATATTTGTAACTCCTAATATAAGGCTGTCAATTTACCTCTAGTCTCGAGCACTTTGTGATGACCCCATTCCTGAGCAAAAGATTTGACCGGCACCATAGAGGCTACTACCCCTGGCATCCCCCTGAATGGAGAGAATGCCTGTGACCACACATTCTTTACAACCTGTTTTAAACTCTTTCATTCTTCAAGTAACTGGTATTGAGCTTGAAAGATGTTAGTAGGTATCCTATTATTTGACAGCAAAGAAGAAAACCCTTGTGTTTGTGATTTGAAATGGAGCTATACAAAAGATTAGTCTTGTGAAAAGGAAGTATCAAGCCAGCAGCAATAACATTATAATAAACACGATCAAAATTGCTTTTATTTTTTTTTTTCAATGCAAATTATATAAAATGGTTGGCAAATGTAAGAATAATTGGATTAGTTTTAGTGGCGAATATGTTAAATTACTCCCCCTTTTTTATAACTATTTGGTGAATCAGTTTATTATTGAAGCTTTATAACTTAGAATTATAGGTAAATAAAAATTTCATACCAATATTAAAACACGACATAAAACATCTGTGAGTTTTGTATTGCCTTGTCCCCAAATTTGCTACTCAAAAGTTGTAGCACATATTAGTTTAGAACTCAATTTTGAACCATAGGAAAATAATTTTAAGTACTAATTAGCAAAAAATAAAGTTCATGCCAGTTGATTCAGAAATCTTCACAATTGTTTGCTTATCTTGACAACCTCTTCTGCATGATAATGAGCTCCATATAGCTAATGCACGGTCATATGGAAATTCCCCCACAGTGTACTTACATGCATATGCTCAAAGACAAAGGTCCAAGTTTTCACTTAACCTATTGCACACCTTGTTTTTTAACCAGCCCATCCAGCTAAAGGTTCTCTCATCTTCTACAAAACCTAGAATCATCGTTTGACATAAATCTGCCAACTTAAAATATTCTGGCATATGCTCGCGAAGTAGTTAACTACTTCCAATGCTCCTCCACAATTTTGTAATTGCGCCAAACTCTGAAAGTTTCTTTTTTTCAATCTGTAAATATTGCTCCCATATAGTCTCTCCAAAGCATTGTGACTGTTCAAGCAAAAGAGTTTCATTGAGAACACCCACAAACTTCCTTACCATCTACAATTTTGGAAGCACAAAGGTGTTCTATTAGCACTCCACGTCTACACTTGAACTCAACTTGAACACATTCCTCTCCTAGATCTTTATCCCAAACTGTGAGTAAACAATCGACATAGCTTCTAGAAGCTCATCTCTAGGAAAACGATTACGAATCTCTGTTGACAATTCCTTTGCAATCTTTGCTAGATTCTTTCTTACTGTCAATATTATTGCATCAAAATCAGACCTCCTAACAGGCACCCGACGAGGTAGACGTCCACGAACACGACGCTTCGTACACTACATCTAATTCAAATAAAATGTAAATTAGATATATAAGCAGTTGAAGAAAATAGTGATCATTATTAACTTTACCTGCACAAGCTGGGAACGCGCTTTGAGGCAAATTGTATCCTTGTCATCGTATGTCAAAAAACTATTATTGTTTGCACCATCAATATTGACTAGCTTGTGCCACAAGTGGAACTTCTCCTTACAATATGGTACATCCACACAAGAAGAGTACAAACCATCAAGAGCCCAACATGATAACTTCCTTGCTCTTGCATATTCCTCAGTATACAAAGTTCTTTCTTGTGCAAATTTGACAAGCTTATTCATTTCACCAAGCATGGGAAGAATACCTGTATTGCAACATTTGAAAATTTCAAAATTCATTAAAGTCACCAAAATAAATGCCTAAATTTAGAAAATCATAAATCTAGTCGATATTAAATCGTTGCAAAGAATGAATACCCAAATTCATATTTCTGATTTTTATAATCAGAAAATCAGACTTGTAAATCACTTCAATATTTGCTTACAATGTGGAGAAAAAAAATCAGAAATTAATTTAGAACAAGAAAAGCACCTGCTAAAGTTAGCAATGTCTCCATATTCGTTAGACGTGCAAGCACTTCATTTGGCTTATCTGCTGATGCTAATTGCTCCATAAGTGCAGTCAATGCTGGATACTCCTCAAACAAACGTTTGGCTAGAGAATATAAAGAGGTCCATCTCATCTCCATGTTTTTTAGCATCTTGTTTCCTTTTGTGAGCCCTTTGGCCATCTTTTTAAATTGATTGTACCTAAAGCACATCATAACCATATAAGAAGATGAGAATAATGCCATAAAAAATACTTGTGACTTTACCTTTTGTTACTACGACAAAAGAATTCATTGGTCGTCTTTACAAGATCTTTGACCTTTGCCACGCAATCGTAATCATCCACAACATGGAACGCAAGGTTCACCCTATGCGCCATGCAATGGATAGCCAGCATATATGGAGCAAGAGCTAGTTGAATCTTTATGCATAATCCATTGCGGCTCCTTGACTGATGCTCCATCTACTCCAATACAGACAAGCTTTCTTGCAACATCATCAATAGACAATCCCAAAAAAGAAAACAAGTTCTCCTTAACGATTTTAAACAAAGCCTCAGCAGTTGCCTCCGATTCTAATCTTGTGAGACTAACAAAGTCTGTTTGCCTCACATGTTTCTTCACATGGTAAATGGTCATACAAACCCATGTTGTGTGGTCATTAGCACTAGCTTCATCCAATGATATTGCAGGATAATCACAATCACGTATAGCTTCACGTAAATCATCTCTAATTACCTGATCCAACACTTTGGCAAATTCCCATCCACTACTCCTAGACCAATGAGATAGAGGAAAATTTAGAATACCTTGAAGTGACAAGAGATCCTTTAGTTTTGCGTAATCCACCATAAGTCTTCCACGTTTAAGAATGTCAAACACGGATTGCAATTGCACCAACTTCAATTTCAAACTTTTCTCCACGAATTGTTGAAGAATACTTGCAATTGTTGGAGCTGCAGATTGCTCCTTGTACAACACATTTTTTTCATATAATTCTACATTTTTAAGATGAAAGCACTCTTCTGCTGTTTTCCATCTTGTTACACGTTCCTCCTTACCGTCGACAATTTTTTTCTCATACACAACCCAGTGTGCTTTTCAATTATTAGGTGATCTATCTTAACCCTAACTAGGGTTCTATCACGATCAGACTCGGTAATCGAGGTAAGCAGGTAAGGTTAATTGCATTTCAGCTTTAGATCTTGGATTTTTTGGGTCCCATCATCTCCTGGAAAGGTATCTTTGACCCTGCCAAAATTCCATATTCCCTTCTTGCCATTCGCCATCCCTCAACTTTTTCTGACTTCCAATCATCCCTCTTCTCGTTTCACGTCCCTCTGATAGCTCTACAACACCCTCGTGCCATGGACCCACCGGATCTATCGGACGGATTATCTCCCCCAATGCACTCCATATTAAATACTTTCTGCTCCTTAAATCCTCATGAGCAGAAACAAATTTTAGCCCAACAGCAGCTTCTGCTTCAGGGAGATCTTGCTCCGATTCAATTTGGGGAATTCACGACTTTCGTTCCTGTTGCAATGGCGCCTAAGAATGCTCTGCCCTCCTCTTTCTCGGATCGCCCCTTCTGGGATTGCTATGCTCCGCTAAATGCGAACACAATCAACACTTTCATCCGGAGATCACAACCTTTCAAGGAGGATAACACCATTAAACAAGACATATTGACTATGAAGAAACACAACCCTCCGACTTACCGCCATAGCAGAGGTATTGAATTGAACCCCGAACTCTGTCACTCAAGATTTCAATTCCTGTCTTCGCATGCTGTCATTTGTTGGACTGAAAAGGAAGGGATAATTTTGGGGAATGTTTCTAAACAAATTTGTGCTTTATCCAAGTCAATTCAAATCTCTTTCATCTATTGGACTCGCTTCCCCTACTTTGTGATTGATCTGAGCAAGCAGATGAGCACATCTTAAAATTGGGTCATCTTACCCATTTCGGATTCAGAATGAAATTCCAAAAATGTTCATATCAATTCAACCCTCTTCGTCCCGCTACTCTCATGCATACCGCCTATGTTCATCTGCATGATCTTAATTCGGTTTTCTGGGAGGATCAGCGCCTTAAAGCAATATTTTCTTCAATTGGCTCCTTCATCTCCTCAGAACGCAGGCCCAATAGGCCCCTACTGTCTTCATGCAATTGGATCTCCTCAAGCCTATTCCTCTTGAAGTTACCTTCCAGGATATGTTTGGGACTGATCAATCCCTGCTCTTAAGGTGGAATGGATTGCCCCCTGTTTGCCCTGTTTGCAGGAAACGATTGCATGGGAGGACGGAAGTGTAGCCCAGTGCTTGATCAACATAGTACCTTAGGGATGGAGGAAGCTCATGTACCTCCTTGCCACCAGGGCAATCTTAATGGTAGTTCGAAGAGAATCCGAAGAAAACAGATTATCAGAGAAAAAATAGCTCTGGCTAATAAAGAGCTAGAACAGAAATTTAGAAATCAGGAAGTAGGGACCCAGAATAATAGTGGAACTGTTAAGGTTTTAAACAAAGGTATTACCACAAAAGGGGTGTCCTTCAACATCTTGGACATGGTTAAAACTTTTGACAAACATAAACCTCCTGGTCACGTCCAATATGATGAAATCACAGTAGTCAGGGCCAGAGAGGATACAGTTTGGGATGACTACTCGACTTGACAGATACCTAAATTGAATCAGACTAATTTAAAAGACTCTGCTGATATGGAAGTGGGGCTCACTCATAATACAACTGAAGATAGGGATCCCAGCTCCCCCACACCATCTACAACAGACTCATCCCCCATCATCTGCAAAAATAGGTTCAAAGCGCTACAGGATATATCAAATATGTATGAAGAGGACCTTGCTGGGCTCTCTAGCCCAAAAGGAAAAGGAAGGATTCTTGATAAGACTCAAGATCAACCACTTCTTGATATGACCCAAGATCAACTACTGATCAAAGAAACAAGTGCTCTAGAATCTGAAGCACTAAATGACCCTTCACTAGTCAACTCCACTTGCATGACCGAATTCTTGTTGACCTATCCGTTGACCCTGCTTCCAACCATACTCTGGTCAACTTTGATGTTCCCTCCATTTCCTTCCCCCCCCCCTTCCCATCACACTCCTTTACCTATGTTGTATGATAAGTATGGTAAATCCACTGTGGACCTGGTGAGCAAAATTGTTGCGGATGCTGTGGATGCAACATGTCATCAACTGAAGGCTCCCCCCTTGGAAGCTTGCAAAGGAGATGGTGATTGTGATGCTCAAGAGGATGCTGAGCGAGTCCAGGTAAGTGACCACTCCCCTATTTGTCATAGCCCTCGAATGGATTTCCAGGCAACCCAAGGCTGTAATAGTGAGATGGAAATCCCATCCTCTCTGCAAGATGGTTGTGATTCTGATGATGATTGTGAGATGGTCAAATCCACCCCTCTGGGTACTGATAAACAGAATATTGAATTGGGACTAATAGCTTTGCAGTCAAACCTTGACAGTATAGAGTCTTTGGGGCTAAATCACTTTGACATAGTTGTTCCTGATTCTGAGGAGGACCTTAGTTGTAGCCCTCTGCATGACATCTCTAATACTTCTCTGAGATCACTCAAAAAGAAAATGAAAAAAATAGGACCCACATACCCACATACTTACAATACCAGAAGCAGATCTTTACCTCATGGATTGAGGAAGCTCAATTATTGAGCTGCTGCCTTCCCATAGCTCCCCCCTATCTTCCATGAGGGTGTTAACCTGGAACTTAAGAGGCATTAAGGGGCCTACCAAGAGAAGACGCTTCATTGCCTCTGTGAGAGATTTCAGGACTGATATTATAATGATCCAGGAGCATAGACTCCCCAAATTTGAGTGAGCTAATTTGGGGGAATGGATCAAGCCTGGTATGGCCTCCTGCTATATTCCTGCAGATGGAACCAAAGGAGGGATTGCTACCTTTTGGTACAATCAGAAACTCATAAATACTTATATTAGCCCTTCCAATAGATGGTTGTGTGTTACCCTTTGTATTAAAGACTGTCAAGTGGCCTTCATAAACATCTATGCTTCTACTGATCCTTATGAGAGAGAACCAATGTGGACTGAGATCAACAACTAGATGAGTCAACAACAGAATATTGAGAATTGGATAATTACAGGTGATTTTAATAATACTCCTCACTGTGACATGAAGCTTGGCAACAAAATCAATATGTCTAAGAATGAGACGTATTCTTGGGAGAACTGGCTAACTGATCAAGACTTGATTTATATCCCTTCTTCAAACACCAAATTTTCCTGGAGCAATAAGAGAAAAGGGGACCAAAGAACCTTTTGTATGTTAGATAGGTTCTATATTCATAACTCTGCTACCTGACTGGATAATTGCATAGTCACAGGGGATATTGCCAGCACAATTTCTGATCACCGGCCTCATTTTTTGGATACCAAAAGTCTACCTCTTGGATCTAAAGGGAAGAATACCCCCTTTAAATTTAATACCTCCCTGCTTCAGATGAAATCATTCTGCCAGGATTTCACCTCCTTCTACTTTTCCCTTCCCAAAATTGGTCAGCATCAATCTATGAAAAGCTTCAATGAAAAGATGAAGAAAGTTAAGGATTGGGTGAAGAAATGGGGTAAGGATTTAGCTCAGAAAAGGAATGCTATTAGGATTAGCTTTATGGAACAGATTAAAGAAGTTAGATCTCTCATTGAAAGCAATCCCAATGAGGATTCTTTGCATATGAAAGAAGAGCAGCTGGAAATCCAGATCAAGACCTTGGAAGAGCACCAAGTTAGGGGTATGGCCCTTAGAAGCAAGATCAAAATGTATAATCAGCTGGACCATGAAAGTTCCAAAATGTTTTTTAGAGTAGCAAGGAACAGGTTAATCAACAATTCCATTACCCAGCTGGAAACTGATCGGGGATTTACACACACTGATGAAAGTGAGATTGCCTCTGCCTTCTACAAATTCTACACAGACCTCTTCAGAGAGGAAATAATTGAGGAAAGCAAAATGCAGGAGGTTTTTGATATTATAGGGCCCCCCAATGAAGTGATGGAGGATGAATGGATTGAGGTCCCTGACCTCCCTGAAATCTTTGAAACCCTTAAAAAAATGAAAAATGGGAAAAGTCCATGTATTGATGGTTTCCAACCAGAATTCTTTGTGGAATTCTGGCCCATTATGAAGGATGACATTGTCCACTTCATCCAGGGGATTTGGAGAGCTAAATCTATTTATCCCACTTACAATGTTGGAGTGATTTCCCTCATTTCTAAGACTGACTCTCTTTCCAAGACTAATGAATGGCGTCCTATTTCCTTAACCACCACCCTGTACAAATTGGTTGCTAAAATCATTGCTGGTAGGATGGTGGTGCACTTTCAAAACCAAATAAATGCCTGCCAATCTGCCTTCTTACCTAACAGATCTATCTTGGACAACTATATAACTGCTAATGAAGCTCTCCACTGGAATAAGTTGTCCAAGCAAGGTTGCATTCTGCTTAAATTGGACTTTAGAAGGGCTTATGATTGTATTTCCTGGAAGTTCCTTGAGATGTCCCTCAGTCATATAGGCATTCACCCCTACCTTATTAAGCTTATCATGGGTGTGAACCAGAATGCTTCCTCCTGTGTCCTCATTAATGGAGCTCCTACTGATTTCTTCCCAATTCAAAGAGGAGTGAGGCAAGGGTGCCCTCTGGCCCCTTATCTCTTTATCATTGCTGCTTCTTACCAAAATGGTCTCCTCCTATCAGGATAGGGGTTTGATACAAGGCCTACAAATGCCTCAATCTGATAAACAATTGTCCATTCTCCAGTATGCTTATGATACTTTCATCATGACTAAAGCTGATAACACTAGTCTGGATAATCTCATGGACTGCATAACCAAGTTTGGAGTTGCCTCTGGGATCCATCTGAACTATGCTAAGTGTTCCATTCTTTCTGACAGCCCCTATCCTCATCTCAATACCCATGGTATCAATTTTGTTCCTGAGGGTCAATACGTGACCCTTTTGGGACTCCCCCTTGCTGCTCAAATGTCCCACAAGGTGGCTTGGCAACCTCTGATTAATAGGATCCGTAAAAAGCTAGGATCTCTTTCCCTGGCTGGCAGAATTCTAATTGCTAATTCTGTTCTGGCCAGCAGCCATGTGTACTTCTCCTCTGCCTTGATTGCTGACAAAGCCTCTTACAACAAGATTGAACAGTGTATTAAAGAATACATTTGGCAAGGGACCCATTTGTCTGCTTGGGATGAGCTCACTCATAGCAGGAAAGCTGGAGGTCTGTTGTAAATCCCTTTTCCTTCAGGCTCAGATCCTAGGTGCTAAAAATGTGTGGAAAGCCATTTCTGGATTCCAATCCCCTGCAATGGACTTCATTAGATTTTGGTTTAACAAGAGTAAACCTCTGGGGAGTCCCACTTTAATGCACCAACTTCCAGATTCTGCTTTTTATAGATTCAAGTGTGCTGCTAATACTTCTTCTCTTCTCAGGAGCATTTTTAAAGCTTGGAAGAAAGTGGCTAGTAAGTTCACTCATGATAAAGTCACTAATTCTGTTAGAGATACCTCTATTTTTTGGTCTCCTATCTTAGCCCCACTCTCCTACTCTGCCATGGCTATTTGCCACCCCACCTGTTACAAGAAGTGGCACAGGGCTAATATTCTACTTGTCAGAGACTTGATCGATGAGAATAACAAGTGGATTCCCTGGGAGCTTGTTAAGAGGAAAGTTAGGGGAGGGGTAACCAATAGATCTATTTATAAACAGGTTGTCCAGACTTATTCTTCTGTTCTGGGAAAGTATGGCAAGGGTGAGAGCCATTCTCCTTTGAACTGGTTCTTCAAAGTTAAAAGAAGTTATAAGGTCTCCAAAATCTACCATGCCTGCCTTCCCCAGAAAAGGTTGAAGCATGCTTCCTTGCAGGGTCTATCCATTAAAAACTTTAAGAAGATCCTCTTCTCCAATTGGCAGTCCTATTCCTGTCCTAAAATCAAAGTGTTTGCCCTGTTAAGTAACATAAACATGATCAAGAGGCAGTTTAAGAATGTTCATAGCCCACTATGTCCTCTTTGTAATAGTCAGGATGAGACGGTTCTTCATATTTTTACATGTTCTAGGATTCAGGAATTTTGGAGGTGGTTGTCTCGGATTAGTTCCAAGCTGAATATCCCTGATATGGACTCCATCTCCAATATGGCACAATTCTTCCATCTTCAGAATTCCAAAGTTAATTCAACTATCTTGCAGTTAGCCTTATGGATTGTTTGAAAGCACAGGAATAATGTGGCTCTGGCAAATAGGAAGTGTGATCTTAACTGGATGAAGCTCAATTTCCAATTTGAGCTTGTTAGGTGTGCTATGGCTCATAAGGCATCAAAATTGGAGAAATATGATACTGATTGCTTTTCAATTATGTCTAGCTTCAACTGCAATGTGCAATCGGCTCCACGTTTCCAAGAACAAACTGTGCAACGAGCAACTTTAGGCACCTCACCATTTTGCGGATAGACGAGCTCTATAAATGGAAACATTTTAACCCAATCTAGTTGGAATGTTCTTCCCTCATCCCATTCAAAGATTCTTCTTTTCTTTCCCTTTTTCACTGTCACAGTTTCTCGAGTGCCATCTTCGCGTTTCCTCTTGGGTAAAAGCATGCTACGGTGTACCACTTTTGGAACCCTCAAAAGTACCTACACTGGGTACTTTTAAAACTGGTACTTTCTGTTTTTTCTTTCCATTAAAATCAATCAAAAATTTTTAAATTGAAGGTCAATAACATATCAATATATAGTATTAGAGGATAACAATACTATTAGAGACTAATATAAATGAATTAACTCTCAAACTTATTATTTATTGCAGCATTTATGCAAGTTTCCAGTACCCAGTGCTGGGTACTTTTCTGGGTAGTTTCGCACTCCCTAAAAAGTACTTTAGATGGTACACCCTAGCATGCTTTCACCCTCTTCTTCCCCATCTCTATGGATGTCAGCTGACTATCATTTGCCCCAGAGGATATATCCAAAAGAGCTGGAGCATGATTTGCATGCATGCATGGGAAGGTTGATGTTGTGCTTCTTCGTCTCTATCACTGTTGGATGATACTATTTGAATACCACCAAAGAATGATCACATGTCTCTCTTTGGATTGGCTTTATCCATTACTTAAAAGGACTTCCTGATCAGTATCTACATCATAAATGTATCACATTATTGCACATGGAAACAAGAAAGAAATCAACATTAAATCAAACTAATGCATTCATGATCTTTGATCGTTTTGTCTTTCATGAACTTTGATCTTTTTGTGTACAGGAATATCATAGAACTGCTACTGCACAATGAAACAGAGCGTTTTGCAGATTTGACTCACAATTGTGTGCATCCTCGCCAAAAACAAAAGCATCAGAGAATCATACACGAAGTCCTGTTGGTTGGGACAGCAACATGAACCAAACTCTGAACCTGCAAAATGATGAGCTTTATTATAAACATTAATATAACAATAAAATCCTCCAATATTACCATGATGTTATCATTTGCTGTTGATGGCCTCTTGTTCCCCTCAAAGTTCATGTGCACAGTTCAGTGGGACTCATCTATTTTTTAAATATGATGATGTAAGCATAATGGCCAACATTCGTATTGCAGTTAGTGTCTTCTATGGACATTTAGGCTTAAATAAACTATTCTTTATCTAGCTAGTACATGCATCATTCATTCTAGAACAAGTAATGCCAACTGTTCAGGAGCAGAACTTTTGCTCTTCCGTAAGCTAAGCTGTCTGATGCCAACCAACAATCTATGGCTCCATTGGAAACCTGCTTGATTGTGATAAGATCTTGCAGCTAATGCTTAGAGTTTATTTGCTCTTGTCATAGGTATACAGGCATGGATTGTGCTTCTTTTGTTCATAGATCTGTAACGGATCTATCAGCAGATATGGCACTCTAGGATGGCAAACATTGTAAATAAAACATAAAGCCAAGCAACATGCTTACCTTGTCTTTGATCGTTATGTCTTTCAAGGACTTTGATCTTTATGTGTACACAGATATCAATCATAGAACTGCTACTACACAATGAAGCAGAGCATTTTGCAGATTTGACTCACAATTGTGTGCATCCTCGCCAAAAACGAAAGCACCCAGATAGATCTACATGAAATACATCAAATGCAGAAAATGCAAAAAAAGAAGACTCTGAAATTCTCAAAATATCACTTGTAGAAAGCTCAAAAGCCCGTGTTTGACAAATCTGGGCTAATAGTATACCTAATGAGGGCAAGATTTTATAGAATTTGAGACGAATACGTTCTTGTCCCAGATTCGACTACACGGTGAATACATTCTTGGCGGGATGGCTTTCCATCAACTCGGGGCGAATATGCCAAAAATAAACAAGCCACATAACCTACTCAAGATTCGTATGGAATTTTTGAAAACCCCTAAAAATTCGCTTTTTGGCGAATATTCGCCACTAAAATTATCACTGAACACGATCATGGCGAGCATAGACTCTACCATAACCCATCCAACCATTACATCATATATATGACTGGTCCCCATCAAATTTTGCCCATCCACAATCTAGCAAGAAACATCGCCACTATTCCCTCTCAAATCCTTGAATTACTTATGACCATCATAACCATCAGTTTGGTGATGAATCACTTCCTCTATCCAAGCCAGATTAGGAAGCAACAACTGGATGATTACTCTGTTGCTATGTAACCAAATATGCCAAAGTGCTATGGACCAGTATTACATGAGCTCCTGACTAAAATCACATGTAGTAGTGGAGCTTGCAGATTTTGAATTCAGACCCAAAAAAGCCTCAACCTAGGGCATTCGAATATGTGCCATTGAGTTCCATCTTGGCCACAAACAATGCCACATTTTTAATCAATGTTTTCTCTAAACTTTATAGCGGTGCCATTGTAAACTAGGTTTTGATTTTAAACCAACCATCTAAGAATGGTAAATTTTCTTGCATAGCAGTATTTTCACCCCTAACGAATAATCTTAATAGCATCCTGGACACTTTAAGCGCAGAATTTTCAAGGAGAAGGGGTGGAAACTTTATACCTTGGCTTACCATCTATGTTCCAAGTGGAACACATGTAAGTCGTATTTAATTAAAGTGGGACTCATTCCATTCCCACTTTTTTTCGGAACCCTGTTATTTTACACAAAAAGGAGCACCCCGACCCGAAAACTGTCCATAATTCGAATTTTTGGCTGTTAGTGTGCATCCAAGCTTTCTTCCTGTTTTCTTGGATAGCGAGTCGAGAACAAGAACAATGCAACTCAAACATAGGAATTTCATTACAGATTGAAACCGAAGTTCTAGTTGAAAAAGATTTTTAGTTGAACATTTTGGCTCTATTTTCTTAGGTGGGTAGACAAGAGATCACAAATTCCAACAAAAATTAAGCAAATTGTTTACTTAATCACCAAAAAATACTAGTTTTGAGATACCTTATATTTATAAATGGGCTCATTACAATATATATTACAGTGGGTGAAGAGACCATAGTGGTCGTATGGGCACAATGATTACACCCTCTTCACACATGAACCACTAGTGCAAAGGGCGCGTGGAGCTCTCTCCAAGTCACGGAGCAACTTACAGACGATAGAAATTTGTATGAGGAGTTCCTTCATGGGTCACGTGCTTGTATGTCCAACTGATGTCACCACCCTCTTCTCGGCACCTTTCTTCAACGAACTGGTCTTTTCATTGCTCCAAAGCATGTACTATCTGGTCGAGATAAGGACTGCAAAAGACAAAATCAAGCTAGTCAAGTGATGCTACAGGCAAAAAAAATAAAATGAAACACAGTTCTTAGGGCCATTTTTGGAAAATACGGGTTCGAGAGCTTTTTTCGACTTCGCGAGTCGAAAGGCGGCTTCGAAGGAAAAACACATGTTAGAAGGCCTTTCTCGACTCGCGAGTCGAGAAAGGCAGCTCAAAGCAAAAAACGCAGGTTTAAGGCCCTTTCTCGACTCGCGAGTCGAGAAAGAGCCTCTCAGAGTGAAAAACGCAGTTCTGAGGTCCTTCAAAGTGAAAAACACAGGTCTGAGGCCCCTTTCTCGACTCGCGAGTCGAGAAAGAGCCTCTCAGAGTGAAAAACGCAATTCTGAGGTCCTTCAATGTGAAAAACACAGGTCTGAGGCCCTTTCTCGACTCGCGAGTCGAGAAAGGCAGCTTAGAGAAAAAAAAGTCTGAGGGTCTTTCTCGACTCGTGAGTCGAGAAAGGCAGCTGAGAATGAAAAAAGCAAGTTTGGGGGCTAGTTCTGAGTTTCTATCTCCAATAGTATGGAGCACGAATCATGACTAATTGGACCATATTCTATATATTTTCTATCCTATGCACTTTCTATGTATAGTAATACAAAAAATAGACGCTCTCCCCTTTTTAATATGTCAATATTTACCCATAGCTTTTTTCAAAGATAGCCTTTTTAAATGGGACGCTATATACTATGTATTTTCTAATTTCTAATAAGCACAATATCCTATGTGACTACAAAATGGGAAGCTTTTTTAAATGGGACACTATATACTATGTATTTATTAATAAGCACAATATCCTATATACTATCTATTATTCAATAAACACAATATCCTATGCATTTTCTATGAAAAGAAAAAGCCTCCTACCCAGGAATCATTGTTTGCACAGGAGGTCCCTCGTCCCACAAGTGCTCGGTCTAGCATACAGCTCCATGGTCAGGGGCAAGCTAATTCCAGTGTAATAATGGATTTGCCATCTTCTCTTTTTGGTCCCCAGTGGCCTCTTCATATCGGCACAAGCAGGCCTGGTACATTTACCTTCCAAGATCGGGAGGATCTCCAAAGTGCTCTAGACCTGCAAGTTCAGTGTTTGCCGCCTACACTTCGTGACCAGGTACAACTCATTCATTCTGAGGGAGGAATGACGGCCACATCTATGATCGTGTCTATTGAGAGATGGACACACTTATTACAGTTAATACATGCCTTCGTTCCAGACCCTAAAGCCCAGTATGTGGGCACAAGTGATGCCTCAGTACAGACACTAGATACAGAATTACAGCCACAGAAGAAACATTGTGTTGAAGCGGAAGTGCAGACATTGGAAAGGGATCATGTTGAGGTGGGCGTACATACATCTCCACAATCCCAAGGGGACCAGGAGTTGCAGTGCCGCACTAGCAAACATGAGCAGGCTACCTCAGTATCTTCTGTTACTAGGAGCCTGAACTTGCGTATTATAGGGGTTGCAGAGGCAGAAGATGATGCCCTTTCTGATATGGATCTTTGCTTTGCATTTTTCACCCGATGTCATGCATGTGAAGGCTGGTGGAGTTGTTTCATTTTGCTAGGGTGGGAGCGGCAAGACCGATCGTCCTCGCCATCTTTTGGTTCGGTTTCAAGACACTCTTAGCCGCTTACATGTTCTTGACATGGAAACCATCTCGGAGGGACTAGTTTCTCGATGCAGAGAGGACCTCTCCCTCTTCAATTGTGTAACCGTAAGGAGGAGCTCGCAAGGTGAGGGCAGCCCTTTTGCAAAAGAAATGGGCAAGCAGTAATGGGGGAGGCGCAACAATTATTCTAGATCAATGGCCTTCCAATCCTTGGACTGGCTATGTCTAGATAATTTTAGCATAGATTTACCACTAGCATTAGCATTATCTTATCTTATTCTTGGTAGCCTTTTAATATTTGGTTATTGTGTTTGGTGATGGGGCCTAGTCCCCAGGTTTTAGATGGGTTGTTGCCCTTGCATGTGCTGTCCCATAACCCGTTGGGTTCCCGTGGACGTAAAAATTCATCTTATCTTATCTTATCTTATGAAAAAAAATACACTCCTTATATATTTTCTATGAAAAAATAGACCATCACAAACTCTAAACGAGCATACAAAGAATACTTGAAAGAATGCCAAATAAAACTTGCCAAATATGACTAGAACTTGCGAAAATGTAAAGCTTCAAACAAACAAATAATCTATTTCTTTTTTAACTCTTTATTGTTCTTTTTACTCTACCCGCATTTTTAACTCTTTCCCCTCATTTTCGAAATTTGAATTTGGTACATATTTATTGTTCTTTTTACTCTACCCCGCCTTTTTTTCCCCCTCATTTTCGAAATTTGAATTTGGTACATACCTTTTGGTCCTGCTCTTTCCCACGATGGCTCTAATCCCCTGCTGAAGACCCAGCTATGGCGATGGCAGCCTCTCTTTACTCCTTTTCGAAGCTATTTTCCGGCACTAACACATGCTAAGAAACGATTCAAGCATTTTCTTCCGATTTGACGATCCAAAATTAACAGAATGTCGATAAGAAAACACAACGCAATTTCAAGGAAGATTCAAGCTTTTTTTCTATCAGCTTCAAAAGAAGAAAAGATTCAAAGCATTTTCTTCCGATTTGACGATGCAAAGCGGGGAGAAAATGAAAAGAAACCTGAAAATGTGATGAATCCAAGAAGAAGAACGGTGAAGGGGAGAAATCTGGAGCGGCAGACCATGTTTGTGGGATGGAGAAATTAGAGGAGCATGCCAGAAGAGGCGATAGAAAAGGTCCAAAATATTTAAAGGCGCCAGAACTGCCGCTGCAGCATGCAAAGGGTTTGAGTCGGATCTGTGAGTCGTTTCTTTGAGTCGGATCTGTGAGAGGTAAATCTTGCCGTTTATCTTTATCTGTATCTTGCCGTTTATCTTTATCTGTAGGGTAAATCAAGAATGTAGCAAACAGGGAATGTAGCAAATAGAAAAGCAAGAAGAAGACGAAGACAGATCAAGCAGAAACAAGGCATGAAGCAGATGGATCAAACAAGAAGCAGATGAGGAAGCAAGAAGCAGGGGAAGAAGCAGACAAAGATGCAAGACCTGCCCCTGTTTTGGCATCTACAAGGATCGGATTTCATGGCCACGCTGCAGAAAATACAAACCCAGATTTGCATCTTTTTCTTGCTTGATAGCTGATCATTCCCATTCCGAAACTCTGTCAGCCAGCAGCTCTTCCTCTAGCGTGAAAAGCCACATATCAATGGATTTGGCATGGAAGCAATGGTCGCATTTGGGCAGAAGCCTCACCTTCTCGTCATCTTCAAATTCTGCAAGACAAACGCAGCATTCCAATCCGCGGCTTCCTCTGATAAGCGAGAATCCAATAATGGGCAGAGCTTGAATGGCAGCACAGCAGAATCCTCCGGTTTATGCTCTTGCACAGCAATATCAAACGCCTGAAGAATGCCTTGGACGGAAATTTGTGGTGAGGCAGGACGTTCTGCGGATGATGTCGCCAGATTGGGAGCCGGATTGGCGCTTGCTCCCCACCCTTGCTCCGGATTGGGCGCCGGATTGATGCTTGTTCGTCCCTTTGTCTCTTCTTCTTTCTTGTTCTACCAGGCTTCATGTATGCCAAATAGCGGCAAGAATCGGCAGCAAAGATTGAACAATATGGTCCAACAGAGGCCTAATTGGCCAATTCATGAGGACAAAAAAAAAATCGATCTAATGAGCAAGACACAGAAGAAAAAATGGCATTAATCATGCAAGCGAGGTAAAATGTTGAGCGGATCGATGAGGTCGGATTGATGAGAAGCAGAAGTATGAGCCAATGAATGGGGGTACGATATTTTTTTAAATTGGCATCCTTTTCAAGTTATTGATTGCGTGCTGGGTAAAGTCAATCCAGATGGGTGCAACAGGTCGCACAGGCGCAAAGATTTAAATACGATAATGGGAAGATGCAACAGCTATTATGGCTATGGCTACGCTTAATGCAACGGCTATGGCTATGGTGCCGGAACAAAAAGAAGAAAGGAAAAAGGAAAGGTATGGCTATGGTGTCCATGCATATCTACACTTTCTTTGTTTTGGAAACACGTTTGCTTTGGCTATCTTCCTTCGTATTAAGAGCCGTGGAGCAGGCCAAGAAAGAAGAAAAGAGGATCCTGTTGCCATGCACCAGGATCGCATAATTCGCCATAGTGGTGAGGCTTTGCATAGTGGTGAGGTTTTACATTCTCGCCTAGTGAGGCGAGAAAAATATCATTATTTAATTATTTAGACTACCATGTCATTAGTCATTATATTTATTTAATTTAGTCATTTAACTTCGTCATTAGATTACTTTAAATTATTATTTAATTAATTATCTAATTAGTTTAATTAATTATTGATTATATATTAATAATTAATACTTGGGGGGGGGGGGACCCTTGCCCCCTTTGCCCCTCCCGCTCCTTTGCCCATGCTCTCCTCTCCCCTCCCTCACCATCCCTTCTTCCAACTTATCCCCTCCCCCTCCTCTTTTGCCTCTTTGCTCTCCCTCCCCCCGCCTCTTCCCTCCCCCTTCTTCCAACTATCCCCTCCCCTTTGCCCTTTGCTCTCCCTCTCCCTCCCCTCCCCCCCTGTCCCTTCTTCCAACTTATCCCCTTCCCCTCTTCAACCTGTGGCCCCTCCCTCCTTCTCCTCCTACCCTTCTCCTTATCAAGGTGTGCCCCCTCCCTCCCTCTTTTTTTTTTTTTTTTTTTTTATGAGTCCCATTTTCAGTCTGAGTCCCAAATTTCGAGATTTGACCCACTTTAATTAAATGCGACTTATGTTTGAAAGCGCATGTTCCTCTTTAACTCCTTCCATGATAATTTTGTAGTTATTCTAAACGAGGTGCACCCCGGGCTACCACAGTCGTCGGATTTGCCGATCCTATGACCCAGATCATATGTTGAGGCCTCTTAGCACCTCTCGTTTTGCTTATAGTCATTTATGATTGGAGGCGCCTATGATTTTGAAATATGAAATACGATTTCGCCTAAGGTTTTGAGGGAATATCAAACATCTATACGGTTTTGCCTAAGATTTTAGAATATGAAATACGGGGGCTTGAACATCTACCAAAATAATTTAATGTCCTAATAAAACTACTTTAACCAATATACCCAGTGAGCTACAGGGAAAAAATTACTATTCGCATATTTCTTATTAGCCATAATGGCTTTAGCTAAACTTGCATGATATTAATCCCAAAACTTTCTGTGGTTTAACAAACCTCTACACATTTTTCCTCTCACGCTTTCTAGCGTTTAGCTAAACTAATGCAAAATTCCTACAAAAACGTTGTGTGGTGTGGTCAATAGAAAACATTGAGCTAAAATTACTAAACTTCCTTTCCATTTACTTTAGTCATTTTCTTTATGGAAGCATTCTAAAACAATGCCAACTAGCTAACTCTAGGCCTCAAATTATTTCATAGATGCTAGAAAATAAATTACTATTATCATATATATCATATAAACTAGAATGATATTAGCTAAACTAAACCAAAATTCATTCCAAAAGTTTCTATGGTTTAGCTAAACAATACAAAATTTCACTCTCTTACTTTCTAGCATTTGGCGAAAAAGATCGAAGTTTGGTGCGGCTGCGAAAAAAGTTAAGTTAAAACTATTATTATTTTTTTCAATTTTTTCTATTTACTTTCGCCAACATTTTTTGAAAATGTGCTAAAAAATAGCCAATTAGCTAAGTTTAGCCCTTAAATTATTCCAAGATGAGCTAATGTGATTGTTTTTTATGTTGAATCTATGTGTTTTTTATAGCAACTTATTTAAATTGTTTTAGAGTATATGGTCTATGGTTTCAGGAATAGTTATTTTTACATCCATATCAAATCTCTCTAGAACCCCCTGTCATTTTGCTACATATTCCATCTATCATTGGTTCTCAAGTCTGCAAGAGTTTGAGTGCTTGCAACTGCCCGAGGATGTTTGAGAGCCAAACATCCATCCTGCTCATTTGAGAAGCCCATATGCCAGAAGAAATGCAAATCAACACATCTTTTTTTTTTTTATCTTGATTCCCTTCTCTTGAGGGACATTATTCCATACAGTAATTAACCTCCTCATTACTGGAGAGGTACGATGCGAAGAACTGAATAAAGGTAGATCAACCAGCTGGACAACTGCATCCAACCTTGTGACTATGGTGGAGGTCCTCAATTGTAGCCATTGTGTGACAAGAAATTGTGTAGAAGTATTCGTGGTGTGGTGTAGATCTGCACAACATAGCAACTGTAGTCAGGTCTATTTGATCTTCTAGATCAAGGAAGGTCTGTCATAAAATTTGTTTGATGGATAAAGACGTGGGATTCTTTCTCAAAATCCCTGGCTCCCATAGAGTAATTCCCCAACCAACAGCTACATAATTTCCTAAGTGAAAATTTGCTGACCGCCATGGCCCACCATTTGTCAAAAATTAAATTTGTCCAAAACAAAACAATACTTTGGCAACCTTTGATAAGGCCGGTTACAAAGTACACTTTTTAAAATAAGGTTGCGGGACGGCTCCGTCTAAATCAGCCGGCCGCCGCGTGGGACTGTTCCTCACCCGAAAGCTCTCTTCGCCATGGAGATGGGTCTTCCCCTTTCAACGGATTTCCTTCCCATTGCTTCATTTCGGTATGTTTTAGGAATGTTCATTTTACCATTTCAATCATAAGCTTTCCAAGGATATCCAGAATGCCCATTTTCGGTGGGCAGTTTAGATTCTGTCTGTTGCAAATCCAGTCGATCCGGTACTGCTTTATAGAGGATGGCCTTTAAGGATTTTTCTCTTGCGCAAAGGGCATATCCTACAATTTCCTTTGGTTCTAAGTCATTTCTGACTGAACTTTGAACAGTTAAAATGCGATCTAAATGGATAACACTGTAACAAGAGGGCAATCATTTCAGAATATACTTGGATTGATGCGGTTTCTAAGTTGGCCTTATGGATACGGGGTTCTATAGATTATGGACAGAAGGTTTGTGGGTGCTACACTCTGAGAAAATGCATCCTCAGAATATTGCCGCACTCTATGTGAAAATTGCTTGTTTTGCTTCATCTATTTGATATTCAAGGCAGGCCTGCTATGTGGCAGTTTTGTTGTCAAGGAAGATGAGAGCCATGGGGATCATTGATGCCTGTAAAAACATTCCAATTGATGCAATCACAACTCTTACTTCACTTACTGCTGAGAGGGCAGGCGATGGAAGGCATGGCATCAATGAAAGCAAGAGTGCACTGAGGGGAGCCAGACTGGAACAGGAATCTCGTGATAGGTATGCAATGCAAGTGCTTTGAGTTTTCTGATTTAATTTATTTTTCTTTCAAGTAAGCATTTTTCTCTATTATTATTATGGAAAAGAGAGTTGTCTATCTGGACACTAAACCTGTTATTTTCTGTCTCTGTAATCCAGTGTGTTCGTAGCGAAACTATTAGATCCTCCAATCAAGCCACATTTTAAACCTATAGATTATGTAGAAACATTGGCAGAAATCCATGAGGAATTGGAAAATGCAACAGATCAGCATAAATCACGCCTATGTCTTGAGCAATCATTCGTTTTCAGAGGCCTGGGAGAAATGAAATTGCTACGCCGCAGCCTTCGATCAGCACGAACACATGCAGCAACAATGCATGAGAAATTAGTTTTTTCAGCTTGGTTGAAATATGAAAGACGTGGTGAAGATTTTGATGATGGATCATTTGAGATCTCCGCTACTCGCACATCAAATCTATCATCCGGGTCTACATCTTACACCTTACTAGATGATAGTGTGGAGAGCTCAACTGATGATACAGAACCAGAGGAATGTTCAACTTCAAGATGCATCGATGATGTGATATTTCATATTAGTGGCGAGAAAGTCTGTTGTAGTCGTCAGTTAATGGCTGCCCTTTCTCCACCTTTTCATACTATGTTAAACGGATGTTTTACAGAGTCACGGGTAGCTGATATAGAGTTCTCAAAAAATGGAATATCAGCAATGGGTATGAAAGTAGTTGACACTTTTAGCAGAACAGGAAAATTGGGCAGGCCATCACCAAGTGTAATGCTTGAGGTTTTGGCTTTTGCCAATAAGTTTTTCTGCGAAGGTATGAAGGATGCATGTGATCAAGCCTTGGGGCTACTAGTGCACACCCTTCAAGATGCAGTTACATATATTAGTTTTGGTCTGCAAGAAAATGCTCAAACACTGGTTGCAACCTGCCTTCAAGTATTTCTACGTGAACTCCCCGGTTCACTTCACAATGTACAGGTTGCCAAATTATTCTGCAAGCCAGATAGTCGGAAGCAACTTGTGTCTGTGGGCCATTCTTCATTTGCCCTCTACTCCTTGTTAAGCCAGGTTGCCATCGAGGATGACATTGGATCAGATCTTTGTGTTAACCTTTTACAACGTTTAAGGGAATGTGCAAGCTCCCGAAGACAAAAAGCACTTGCATTACATCAGCTTGGATGTGTCATGTTTGCAAGGAAGCAATACACAGATGCACACGAACTCTTTGAAGCAGCTGCTGACAATGGCCATATCTACTCCCTTGCTGGGGCTGCCAGAGTCAAATACAAACATGGTAATAGATTGGGTGCATATACTGAGCTTGCAAATATTATCTCCCGCTATAAACCCAGTGGCTGGATGTTTCAGGAACGCTCTCTTTATTCCACGGGCACCGAGAAACTTGAGGATCTAAACAAGGCAACAGAACTAGATCCAACACTTCTTTACCCATATAAGTACAGGGCTGCAGCTTTGATGGATGTGGGAAAGGTCCATGAAGCCATTGCAGAGATTAATCACGTTTTGGGTTTCAGAGTCACTCCAGAGTGTCTGGAGCTACGGATTTACTTTAACATTGCTCTTCAGGATTATGTTGGTGCTGTCAGGGATCTGCGGGCATTGTTAACCCTTGATCCATCTTATATGATATATTCTGGTTGTATTGATGCCCAACAACTTCTTAAGTTGCTTGATCAACGGGTCGAACAGTGGACAAAGGCAGATTGTTGGATGCAGCTTTATGATCGTTGGTCATCTGTTGATGATATTGGGTCTTTGGCTGTGGTTCACAAAATGCTAGAGTCAGATACGGGAAAAGGACTTCTCTACTTCCGACAGTCACTTCTCCTTCTGAGGTGAGTTGTTTATCCTTAGACTTTGCAAAGTTTTTTCCTTATATTTATGGATGAGAAGTTTTTAGTTGAATTGTAATTGTACACTCCAAGTAGTTGACATGAGAGACTGGCTTTTTTTTAGGCTGGCCTGTCCAAAGGCTGCCATGCGTAGTCTGCGTCTAGCACGTGAACATGCAAGCAGTGAGCATGAGAGATTAGTATATGAAGGTTGGATACTTTATGATACTGGCCATCGACAAGAAGCTTTAAAAAAAGCAGAGGAGTCGATTGCTATTCAGAGATCTTTTGAGGCATTCTTTCTCAAGGCCTATGCCTTGGCTGATACTAGCCTTGACCGTGAGTCCTCTGCAAAGGTTATTGGGTTGCTTGAAGAGGCATTAAAATGTCCTTCTGATGGACTTCGCAAGGGCCAGGTAATTCTTTTGAGCATCCGCGTATGTTCCTAGATAAGCTTACACTCGTGTCATTTACTAGTTGAGAGTTTGATAAATTTTCTCAAGAACATTGGTTGTAAGTTTCTTGTATTTACATGTTTCTGCTTTATTCTGCAGGCTCTCAGTAATCTAGGAAGCGTTTATGTGGATTGTGAGAAGTATGATCTTGCTGCTGATTGTTATATGAATGCCCTAAAGATACGGCATACAAGAGCTCATCAAGGTCTGGCACGAGTATATTTTTTGCAAGGTGAAAGAAGAAATGCATATGAAGAAATGACAAAATTGATTGAGAAGGCTTGCAATAGTGCATCAGCATATGAGAAAAGGTCAGAGTATTGCGAACGTGATCTCGTCATGGCCGATCTAAGTATGGTCACCCAGGTTGATCCCTTACGGACTTATCCTTACCGATATAGAGCTGCTGGTAAGTATTGAAAGTATTGTCCGAATTCTGAAATCTCTTTTTCTCTATAGATAATTATGGCTTTGCGTCTGTCAAATTTCCTAAGGTCTTATCCTGCCATTCTCACCTCAGAAGACTAAATTAATACATCTAAGAAAAATGCGTTTGAGAATTATAAGCATCTGTAAGGCTTCAAAAAGCTGCATGTGACTGAGGTCCTCTCTGATGTGCATCTCATCCAATACTCTCATATCTACATATGAGATATCATGGCTATTTTCTGCTGCTATTTTGTTTTCGTTCTTGACGAACTAGAAGGTTTTACCTGGAATCTTGTAGGCTAGTTGCTAAAAGTAACCTTGTACCATCTGAAGTAATTGCAAAGAGATTATTTCCACTCAAAGCAAGTCTTTTTATTGATTATCAAATGTTGTTAGCAAGGTAGGACTTTCTTTGGTGGATGTGGCCACTGGGTTATGTCTGAACCATGCCATGTCCAAGATGAAACAAAGCTTTACAGTGTAGTAAAGATAATAGAGCTGAAGAAATAAGATTATATTATAACAACCTGGAAGGTTTCCAACTTATAGCAGAAGAAATTTGAAGTCCTATGTTGTTGGACTCATGAGCAGTGTTCACATATTGAAAGATTCTAGAAGAAGGCAGACTGAGAATCATCTTACATTTAAGGAACTTGTTTTCTCTTCTCCTTGAGCTTCTGCGTGTTAGACAAACTGGGATAGGCTGGCTTAATAATAAACTCGTTCCTTAAGCAGACACAGTCTCTGCACTTGGTTTACTGAACTGCCAGCTATTACTAGACAGGTTTATGTCCAGCCAATGTTCAATGACCTAGGGTTTGGAAAGAGTAAAACACCTTCTTTGCATGTTTTGCGCTCTATTTGATTAAATAGCAGCTTGTTTAAGTGAACTTCAGCAACTGGGTGCTTCTAGCCATATGTCACTGCACTTCCAAGCATCTCCATGTCCATTCTGCGCAATAAAAAACATCTGATGGACCCCAGCTAATCTGCATATAAGGCGTTGTTCCTGTTGAGATGCAACAACAATGCAAGAACCATGTCGAAGAAATAACCATGTCTTGAATGTGGAATATACTATTGAGGTGAATTAAATATGACTTGGCAAGTTGTTGCATGCAGCTACAGCTTTTATACTTTTGCTACCCCATTTTTCTCCAAGTTATAGTTGTGCTTGGTCAAAGCAAAGTCCATCTTTAAAGGAATAAAGTCTAAGTCACTTTGGTATTATTGGGTGTTTTTCAGTGATAAAAACTAATCCACTATTTTGTTTCTCAGTATCAATGGACAACCACAGAGAAAGAGAAGCAATAGCGGAGTTATCTAAAGCGATAGCGTTCAAAGCAGATTTGCAACTTCTCTACTTAAGGGCGGCATTTCATGACTGTATTGGGGATTTACCTGCTGCTCTTCGAGATTGTCGGGCAGCATTGTCTATTGATCCCAATCATCAGGACACAGTCGAACTTCTGAGTCGTGTACATAATCGGTTATGAAGTTATATGTACAATTAACACATCGTCCTATGGGTTTCACTGCTTGGTATTATATACTATGCTACACAAGGATCGCTCATCCCCAGGATCAGCCTTTTTGACTTCCAATACATATACTTTCAGCATGTTCCTCATGAACAACACATTGTGAGCTTATGAAGCCAAAAGTTAAAGATTAGACCTGGTTTCAAGATCAACACGGACATTAACTTTGATATTTCCAAAGCATGTAAATGTATTCATTATTGAACTAAAAATGAACATAGTAGGAAAGCGGCGCTTTCCAATTTTGTTTTTATGGCATTCCTACAGGAGGGGCATTTCCTCTCGAAATGTAATGGGACTTTTTTCATTCTATTTGTTGTTCCATAAACACATGACGTAACACTGAATGTTGGTGGACCGTCTTGCACATATGGTTACTTTTTCTTCTCTAATGAAATTGACACCTTGCGTTGTTAGGTTGTTAGGAGCGATCTGATATATCATGGCAATGCCATATAAGCCTGTATTTGATTATAAAACAGTTGCATTTAGAATATCATCATGGGAAACATTTGATAGTAACAAGCGAAAATATGAAGAGTAAGCAACATTAATCTCAAGAACTTGGATCTTTTTTTAAGATACTGTAAACGGACTCGACGATGCCCTGATTATCCATAATGGCGCTTGTGGAGTTCCATCCAGGTTGCAAATTAAATCCAGTTTGTTGATATTAGAATATTAGAATAAGATGCATGTTGAGTTGTATATAAGTAAATGGAAATTTCTTAGAAAACAATACTCATTGCTCGTTAGGTAGGCATTTGGTTACGTGGATCTGTTGAAGTCGGTGTAAATACAGGCCTAAGGTATGCCTTGCAGTGAAATTCAGCTTTTACATGTATACCAGGAAGTCGAAGTTGAGGAGGGTTTTCATTTTGTTAGGGATAATTGTGTAAGGGCCTTCCTGTGCTGATTTGCCTACGTAATGATAGGCAGGTAAATTCATGCTAACTTCAGAGAGGTTTCGAGGGTTTTGGGTGATGAAAACACAAGGCACAGTTAAAGTTATTATTTATAATCTGGGTCTCTAATGGGTCGAAATTGTTTGCCCCTGAAGATTACTTTCTTTGTATGTTTTTTGTACTCCTACATCATGAAGATATAGATGACCCACTTGGCAAAGATGAATGCTTGCAACCAGTAAGTTTTGAGCTTCAACCTTTTGCATATATGTGACATCATCTATGGTGTCGTCATGCTCAAGGGGGTTCATATAGTTCACAAGGTGAGTGACTTAAAAACCTTTTCTTACTTTTGGAGGCTAAAATAAATGCATCCAATTAACACTTATTAATTATTTAGATATTATACAAGTACCCAATGTTAGGTACCTTTGTAGGTAGTTTTGTACTTTTGTGGTAGAGTGTAGCATGCTTATGCACATAATTGTTAATGTTACTCACATCCCTTGCTTCTTATTTTACTAGTATTACTAGATGGATGAACAATAAGAGTATATGCGTCACCTCAAACAACTAACCATAAGAAAATTGAATAAAAAAGCATGGAAAAGAAGCTACATTAATTTCTGCCACAAACAATCCACTAAGTCCAAGCTCTAGGTGCCGAGCCCATTACTTAATGATGTTGTAGAAAATACTATAATAAGTAACCATCAACTTTCAGAAAAATCATCCATTGCATGAAAGAAGTTGGTGTGCAATGGCCATAGCCATGGATGTGGCCAATATATTTTTGAGAGAAAATATTACATCCATGATTTCGCCATTATGTTACATCCCTCGTGTAAAATGATTAGGAAAATGGCCAGACCAAACTACACTTACCAATTTATCGAAGAGTGTGCCCAAAATTGGAATGTACTAGATGATTTCATTAAAGCTAACACTCTAACAAAATTATATATGGGGAGCAATTTACGTATTAGATTATTCGTGTCCAAGATGTTGGTTTGGGATTATATATTATGACAACCACAAAGGCCAAAGATGGAATGATTGTTCCGTTAATGCTATATATAGGTCTTGAATATACATGGGACATTAGCATAAATTAACTACATGCTTGTTTATCGACAATTCCAATGCACAAAATTTTTGATCAAAAAGTATGAGAATTCCTTGGGTTATTTTAGATTTCGTGAGATGCTATCAAGATTCTCTTAGGGCTTCTAAGGTTTCATGAAGGTTCCTTTAGATTTGCATAGATTCTTTTATGTTTTATGAGATTCCCTTAGGTTTCAATATGTAGCACAATAACAGGGCCCAGGGGGGATTCGATATGGATGTAAAAATGACAATTCGTACATAGAAACTAGTCACGTTTAACTCACTGATCATATTGGTCAAAGTAGTGTTATTAGGACTCTCAGTTATTTTGGTAGAGGTTCGAGCCCCTGTATTTCATAGTCTTAAACCTTAGGCGAAGCTGTATAGAGGCTTGATAATCCATCAAAACCATAGGCAAATGCATATTTTATATTTTAAATCATAGCCGCCCCCAATCATAAATGACTATAAGCGAAATGAGAGGTGCCCAGAGACTCCAACATACGGTCTGGGCCGTATGATCGACGGATCCGATGACTGTGGTAGTCTAGGGTGTATCTCGCTTAGAATATGTAGCACAAACAAACAATAACCATGAATGATAACTACACGGGATTCCTTGATGGATGTCCTCAATTGCAAGGAAACATTGCAGCTTTTACTAACAACTCTATAGATAGTCTCAAAGCTACCAACCAACTGTGAGTTTATCCAAGAAAATAAGGACCAAACGCAACAACCAGTTTATGTATTGACGACAAATTGTTCATTAATTATGAATATGGTAGACCAATACCAGAGGTCATTTGATATATAGTCGCATGAATTATAATATATCGAAGCTTTATGGGCTACTTTGCCTACTATTGTTAACTTGTATGGTACCTTTTTTATGAATATATTATCTATTTTAAAGTTGACTTGATGCTCTTCTCTTCCGTCTCATAGGCCAGTTGGCCTCCGTGGACGTTAAAATATACTTCCTTCCTTCCTTCCTTCCTTCCTTCCTTCCTTTTAAAAAGTTGATATAAATCTCATTTTCTTCTATTCAAATGTTCACAACAAACAAAACAACAGAATCTTCATTCTTGTTGCACCCCAAATTGAGAAGCAAAAGACATATAGATTTGAGACCCCATTGAAGTCACATTCACGACTGGCAAACTGTGAAAGGATTAAATATAGCAAAAGATGAATATATCGAGCAATATGATACAAACATGGGCACAATCCATGATGATGATGAAGTATATCCAAGCGCAAACATCTCCACATTGGCCATTTCTTTATTGGTATTGAACAACCAAGCCAAATACAAAGTGGTGCAATGTCAGTTTTACAACCTTGCTATAGTAAGTTCTAGGAAGTTATAACATTTGTTGAATTTATGACAATCATTTTCTTTTGTAGGTTATATTGCACGAAAAGAATACTGTACCTAGTAGCTGCCAGGAGGTGACATACATATTGGCACTAACTGGCTTGGATTATCATAAAATTCATGTTTGCCCAAATGATTGTATAGTTTATTGTCCAAAGGACATGCATAAGTAAATAAAAAAGTGATCTAAATGTGATGCTCCTAGATACAATGATACTGCCAAGAGAACAACCATTTTAAAAAAGGAAATTTGTACTTTTAACTCATTCCATGCATAAGGATGTTGTCTCGATGTGAATCTATAGCTTCACTCAGTGTGCCGCTAATGCACCAAGCGATTGTAAGCGATGGAAGCACATCGACGAAATATGGCTGGAATTCAGAAGAAAGACACCTCAAACTATGTTCGGCAATGGATGGGGTTAATCAAGTCGTTATCTGCAAGTTGCATGGTAGAGGTGTGTGCAATAGCTATGTAGAGTCTAAGCAACCTATTCAGGAGCAATCTGATCCCTGGATAACTCCTCGAAATAAATCCTCCCCGAACTCTAAAAAGAAGAACGTCAATGGGAGTGCCAGGAGGAAAGCCAGAAAGCAGAAAATTAAAGAGGAAAGATAGAAAATAGAACAAATGCAGTCAGCTCAAATAAAAGAAAGGCGAGCTTGGATTAGAAAAAATTATGAACCTAAGAGGGAAGTCAAAGTATTGAATTGGGAAACTCTCACAATTCGTGAACTTGTTATTGATAAGTAATAACTATAAATCCCATGGAGAGTTTGATCCTGGCTCAGGATGAATGCTGACGGCATGCTTAACACATGCAAGTCAGACGAGAAGCATCCACAGTGGTGTTTCCAGTGGCGGACGGGTGAGTAACGCGTAAGAACCTGCCCTGCCATGCCCTGCCCTTGGGGGGGAGGGGGGAGAACAACAGCTGGAAACGGCTGTGTCCCTTGATGTTCAATCTATCTCCCTATATTTGGAGAAGGTGAATTTCTCATTTTAGATCTTCTTTCCTATAAAGGAGCTCTTCCCATGCAAAAGCAGGATATGAATGCAGTATCCTGTGAGCATTCCACTGAACAAATTCTTTCAATGCAAAAGCACGATATGAATGTTGTATTTTGTGAGCTCCCTCAGAAAAAAACTGATAAACATCAAGCCATTGGATTGCTCAAAGAGGATTTGCATAGGCAATTCATCTCTGCGCATGAAAAAATAGGGAAAAAGTTAACAGAGACATGAAACCTCAAACTGGATGGGGTTAATCAAGTTGTAATCTGCAAATTGCATGTTAGAGGTGTGTGCAAAGGCTATGTAGAGTCTAAGCAGCCTATCCAAGAGCAATCTAATCCCTGGATAACTTCTCAGAAAAAATTCTCTCCGAACTCTAAAAAGAAGAACGTCAATGGGTGCCAGGAGAAAAGCTCAAAAGCAGAAAATTAGAGATGCAATCGGCTCAAAAAAAAAAAAAGGGAAAGGCGAGCTCAATCGCTCAAAAAGGCGAGTTTGGATTAGAAAAAATAATGAACCTAAGATTATTGAATTGGGAAACTCTCACAATTTGTGAACTTGTTATTGAGAATCATGTGTCCCTTGATGTTCGATCTATCTCCCTGTAGTTGAAAAAGGTGAATTTCTCATTTTAGATCACCTTCTTTTCCTATAAAGGAGCTCTTCCCTCCTATGCAAAAGCAGGATATGAATGCAGCATCCTGTGAGCATTCCACTGAACAAATTCTTTCAATGCAAAAGCAAGATATAAATGTTGTATCTTGTGAGCTCCCTCAGAAAGAAACTAATAAACATCAAGCCATTGGACTGCTCAAAGAGGATTTGCATAGGCAATTCATCTTTGAGCATGAAAAACAGGGAAAAAGTAATATGGGAAGACAATGAGTCGAGTGCTCAAGAGGAGGAAATTCTTCCAATTAATGACAGGTATGTCCTCTCCTATACAACAAGGGTCCGCTGAGTTTTTTACTCCATTAACCACTAAGAAGAAGGGCAAGAAAATGGTCCTCTTTAATCTAGATGGGCATGCTACCAATATAAAACATAAATCATTATGAAGATTGAATAAAAGGTCCTTTGAAAAGAAAGAGGGCTTTGATTGCTATTCAAGAGATGAAAGCTGCTATTATTCTCCTCCAGGAGCATAGATTGCCTTCTTTCAAATCTTCTAAATTCGAGGAATGGATCTGTCTTGGTAGTGGCTCTATATGGGCTACTGCAGATGGCACAAGGGATGGTATTTATACAATCTGGAAAGGTTTTTCTACCTTTGGCTCTTTTGTTGCCTCATCTGGTAGATGATCAATCTTCTCTTTAGTAAGTGAGGGGCATGATATAAGTGTAATCAATGTTTATGCCTCTATAGAGCCTTAAAGATGGTGGCTCAATGGATAGAAATGAGGGTCAAGTTGAGAACTGGATTCTTATTGGAGATTTTAACAACACTCCCGTCTAGGATAAAAAATTGACTAAAAAGCTCAATATGACCAGGAATGAGAGATTGGAGTGGGATAAAGTAATCAACATGTTTGTATATCATCCCGCATCTTCCTCAGCTACTTACTCCTGGAGCAATAAGAGAAAGGTTTAAACAGATAGATTCTACAGTTTTCTTATTAGATAGATTCTATAGTTGCACAAGTATCTTGGATATTTGTGATCAAGCCATTGTAAGGTCAGATTGTAGTAACTCTATTTCTGATCATTTCCCTCAAATACTTGAGTCACACTCCATCCTTTCAAGAGGTCAAAGAATCAACACTCCTTTCAAATCTAACACTTAGTTGTTGCAACAAAAATAATCTTGTGATCAGTATAAGGAGTATTATGTATCTCTCCCCAAAATTGGCCTCAGCAGATCCATGGCTTCCTTTATGCAGAAGATGAGGCTACTAAAAGAATGGACAAAGAAATGGGGGAAGGAATGGATGATGAAAAAGAAGAAGGAGAAACATGACATTTACATACATATCACGCAAATAGGGAGCAATTGTTTTTGAACAAGAACAACGTAAGTTTGTAGGAGCAGGAGGAGAAATTGGAAGTTGATGTTAAATATATTGAAGAATCTGAAGCTCAATCTCTGGCTATTGGGAGTAAATGTCAATATGTCAATCAACTGGATAAAGATAGCTCTTCCTTTTTCTTTAGAGCAGCTAAAAATAGGATTATTAACAATGGAATTGTTTCTGTTAACGATGATCTGGGAAATATAATTCAAGGGCAGCAGAATATTCAATCTTTCTTCCTTCAAAAGTATAAGGATCTCTTCAATCAGCAATTTAATTCTAATGTGGATCTTGACAATTTTTTCAATTTGTTTGATCCTTGCAATGACATGTTTGATAATGAGGTTCTATGCTGGAGAACCCAAATGATTGGAGGATCTATATCCTGTTGTGGAGGATTTGGAAGGGGCGTAATAACTTCATTTTTAATTTTAAAATTACGCATCCGGAAGCTGTGATTAAGCAGATTAACCATGATATCAATTGGATCACTGCTGCAGAATGTAATTGTTAATATTTGTGTTTCAGGAATTATCTTCGTGCTGGTGCAGAAAATCAAATGGAAGCGAATCAATCTCAGCACCAACCAGGAATGGCTGAAGGTGTTCGGCCCCCCGAATATCTATGGGCACAATGAACCTTGTTTGTGCAATTGTTGCTGTGATCAGAATCCGGATGTCAGAAGAGCTCTACTGTGCGGGGCCAAAGATAATAAGGGGAGATTCAATATGGCGAAAGCAGACTCCTGCCTGTGCATCTTCTGCATCCTTACTATTAAGGTCAGGGGGAGAGGTCGAAAGATTAAAAATCTTAACCTCGGATCCCCCTTCTAGTTTGGTACCCATATGGAACCCACTCTCTGAATTTCGTGCTCTACTACTTTGTGATAACAACTTTTTTTACTTACCCTTTATGAATGGGTTATACTTCTCTGTAAATAGTAATTTTTGTAATCTTATTTATACATAAATATACATATCGGCCTTCAATAAAAAAAAAGATAATGAGGTTCTTATGGCCCTTCCTCAAAAGCAGGAAATTTTCATTACTTTTTGCATTCCATGGCTCTTAGAAAAAGTCCGGGTCTAGATGGCTTTCCCCCAGAATTTTACAAAGAATTTTAGGACATAATGCAACATGACATCACTACATTCATCCAGGGAGCCTGGCTGGCTGAACATCTCCATCTAGCTGTTAATGCTGGTCTTACAACTTTGGTGCCTAAGGTGAAGAGCCCTTTGGGATTTTCAGATTGGAGGCCCATTTCATTAACACACATCAGCTATAAGATATTGCACAAGTTGTTGGCCAACAGACTGAAACAACATTGAATAAGATAATCAGTCCAGTCCAAACAACCTTCCTTCCCTCCAGGAGCATCCTTGCACAACTTCATAAGAGCATATAAAGGATTGCATTGGAGAAAATTTAGTGACTAGAGGTGCATATTATTAAAACTTGACTTCAAAAGCACCTTTGACACTATTCATTGGGACTTCTTATACAGGGCCATGGACTTCATTAGCCTCTCTCAACAGTTTATCAATTTGATCTATGCTTTCAACAAAAAAGCCAGATCAACAGTCTTGGTTAATGGAAACACTTCTCAATTCTTTCCGTGTAAGAGAGGAGTCATTAAAGGATGCTCATTGTTTGAGGTCCGGATTCGGGAGAGCCTGTAAGAAACAAATGAGCTAGAAGGAAATAGAAGAACAATGAGTCAAGACAAGAAAAATCTTGAATGATCACCTTGAAAAATCTTGAAAAATCCTTTGTGACCTTAGAAATAGTCCTGTGCCTTTGGGCATGGGACTACCAGCCCCCCCATCAAAGAACACTCAGAGGAAAGAAAAATGGGCACCGTCTCCGTAGGAGGAAAGTTCTCTAGTTCATCGACATCATCCTAGCAGCAATTGGACCATGACCTGATTATGATATCCATCAACCAATTTTTGACGATGTTGGAGGGCATCAGACGTGGCCTGGCCAAGAGCTGGCGTGGCATCCACAAGAAACCCGGTCTGAACCACTTCTTCTAAGGCCTGGTGAGTTGCAGCAGGGACAAACTGGCTTTCCATAAGCAAAAGAGTTTTGAGGCTGGAGGCAGTGACACTAGCATTTGGATTGCAATGAAGGTTGGGTCACCGACGATTGAAGGAGCTTGTGAGGATACATCGCAAAGCAGCACAGAAACCATCCTGCTTATGGATAGAAGGATCCGGAGAAGTGGCATCCTTGGTCAAGAATTGTGTTAAGCCAGCCATGACATTAGCAGGAGTCTTTCACGACTTGTCATTGGGGATATAAATCCAATTTGTGGTGTTATCCAATCCTCAACCAAGATTGGATCTAATTATTTGCAAAGAGTTTCAATCTCCAGACGGCATCAAGATGTCAAGAGGGGAGGGTTTCCAGTCAATTGGAATGACCTGATTTTCAAGATAGGAACGAAGAATGTTCAAGGTGCCAATGTGCTGCAGAAATAACTGTGCATAGCCGATCCCATAATCTTTATGCAAATGTGTTTGAGCGCACTGGAGAGCTTCCTGAGCCCAAGGGGTGAGATGGAAATAAAGCTCAGGCATATATTCCTTTTGAAGGGCAGCATTGAAAGTGAATCAGAGAGATATTTGTTATCCTTTTGGAGTAACAAAACAACAGACGTATTGCCCGTGAAACGTGGAGGGATAGCCTTCAGAGAATTTTTCTTGAACGTAAGCAAGATAAAAATCATGCAATATATAAGCCATGGGTTAAATAGTGCGGCGGATAAAAAACTAAAGATCTTAAAAAGGTAACAACTGAAAATTGACCAGGGCGCACAAGACACCTCGTTCTATGGTGAGGCTGGCCCAAAGATGTGAAAATTTTGGACTGTGAGTGGGCCTTCCACGAAACCGGAGGTGCTGAGTCGTGGCTTGACATAGTCCAGGTAGCCCGTAGGGAGAGGATAGTCTCGACTAAATCCAACTCCGCGAGTTGAAAAACTCTAGGGTGAACTGCCTTAATAACTTTTTAAGATCTCGAAATTTGAGTTTGCCAGGATTGAATTCCTTTGTTTTGTCTTTTGATCATGCCAGGTTTCATGAAGTCGTTGGAGTTGATAAATGTGCTCTTTTAAAGCAGCAGGAGGATTTTAAGTAGTGCCAACTGAAATCTTAAATGTAGGTAGAATGTACACAAATGGCATCAAGGCCTCTTGACCGTAGACGAGCTTGGAAGGAGTTTGGCCAGTAGCAATTTTGTAGGTAGTGTTATAAGCCCATAAGACGACATGTAGCTTTTCATGCCAATCTTTCCAAGAAGCATGACAAATTTTCTTGTGAATAGATATGAAGGTTTTATTTGTGCTTTTCGCAAGACCATTTCCCTGAGGATAATAGGGCGTGCTTTTTCTGTGATGTATATGAAGGTAATCCGTGAGTTCTTTGATGGTGTGATTGACAAAATGAACACTACGATCACTAACAAGTTCCATAGAATACCCAACACATGTAATAACCTGTGTGCAGAGGACTTTCACCGTGTTGGCCGCGGTGTTGTCGGGCAGAGCACATGCTTCGGCCCATTTAGTGGCCCAAGATAAGGATATAGCGGGCATGAGTATGACTAGCTAATCGGTCTATAGGACCTATAAAATCATTTACTAAAGGGAAAGGGCGTGGAAACCCGGATTAATGGTAAGGCATCATGGGCAGTTGGTCGACGTTAACAGATATCGCAAGTCCGGACATGGGCATGAGCATCTTCAAAGAGTGCGGGCCAATAATAGCTAGCCAGAAGGATTTTTGTGCCGTGTTGTCGCCACTGAAATGGCCACTTCTCAAGCCTTTGTGTGCTTGTTAAACAATACGTAGAATTTCATGGGTAAGAACACACCATCGCAAGATCATATCCTTGTCTCGTTTGTAAAGATGGCTCGCAACCATGGTGTAGTCACAGGCTTCGCAAAAGAACCGTTCTGGTGCTCCAGAGAGAGTGTGGAGTCTGCTGGCGGGAGTGTACCTGTCAATAAGTATTGCTGATAATCATGGAACTAATGATACTTAGCCGTGATAAGAAAAAGTTGAGCATCTAGAAAAGTGTCAGAAATGCCAGAGGACAGAAAACTTGATTTTGCTACCTAGGAGATAGTGGCAGAATTGTTGAACACAAAAAATGAGACCCAAGGCCTCATGCTCCGTGGCAGAGTAATTTCTTTATGTGAGATTGGGTTTCCTCCTAGCAAAATGGATCGGTTTATATGAGGTTCATACTCCTAGTAGAGGACAGCTCCAATAACGAAGGCAGGGACGTCCACTGGACATGAAAGGGTTTATCCAGGGACAAGAACCAAAGCCCGAAGTAAAACCTTCAATTGTTGAAAAGTTGCTTCTGCAGGGGGATTCCAAACCCAATGTGCTTCATCCCGTGCGAGTTTATGGATAGAATCAGCTTTCTCAGTCAACAGGAATAAAGGTAGCATAGTAATTGACTTTGCCAAGAAAAGATCTGGTCTCTTTAATATTTTGCAGGGGGTTTGGCTTGCAGGACACAACTGATTTTGGCTGGATCGGTGGTGATGCCTTGTTTGCTGACCACATGCCTAAGAAGGACATCAGAAGTCACACAGAAAGTACACCTCCAGGTTGGAACTGATGTTAGATTTATCACATTTTTGAAAAACGAGCTCTAGTTTGGAAAGGTGGTCTGCCTCCGTACTGTAAGCCGCGAAATCATCTTGGAAAACTTGAAGAAAGGCATTTTCTTATACGTTATCTTGAAAGACAGAAAGCATAATGCATTGAAATGTAGAGGGTGAGTTTGAGAGATCGAAGAGCATGATTTTATAGGCAAAAAAGCCCCACGGCATGGTGAACGTGGTCTTCAGTTGATCTCTGGCGAATAGAAATCTGATCGTAACCAGAAAGCCATCCATGAAAGAATACATTTCGTAGCCAGCCACTTCTTCAAGAACTTGATCAGTGAAGGGGAGTGGAAAATGGTCCTGCACTGTGGCCTGATTTAATTTTCTGTAATCCACATAAATGCAGATCTTACTATTGTGTTTAAGAGCAATGATGATAGGGCTCACCCATTCTGAACGCTTGACTTCATAAATAAGACCGGCAGTCAGAAGTTTATCAATTTTAGCTTTCATGCGGTCACGGTAATTTTGGTTGAGCCGATACTATCGTTGCTAGATGTGATGGAAGTCGTGTTTGGTGGGTATAGTGAGCTCTCCTAATTCTTTCTTGATACCATGTAAATCTTTGTAGTTTCACGTGAAAATATACTTGAACTTCTTGAAAAGCCAAGCAAATTTTTCTCAAAAATACGGCGAGAGATCAATGGCCAAATGATTTGGTTGATTTTGGCCTAAGTCAAGGATCTCTATCTCAGGAGTTTAGATGTGTGGAATAACCTCTGCATCAGTGACTTGATGGGCTGGAGGTTGCAACAAAACTAGTGGTGCTGCACTAGCAGTGGTAAAGAATAAAAGCATTTGGGTTGGATCAACTAAAGGTTTGTTCATGAAGGTGGCAGTGCTCGGGCTCCTCAAGAGAAGGCAAGAGATTAACCTGATTACAAGGCACTAGATAAGGATCAAGCAAAGTAGCGAAATCATGATCTTGATCCAGGTTCATATCACCCTAAGGATCATATTTCGGATAAACTGATAAGGGCAATTCGTTAGGAGGAGCTTACATCATCCGGATCACTGTCAGACAAGGATGGTTTAGCCTGTCCCACAGCAATGAGTTGTCCAGTTTTGAGATCTATACTGGCATTCAAATGACCATCGGTGATAACCAGTTGATCAATATCCCAATAGTGGATACTTTTAGCTTGTCGAAGGAAAGGACGACCAACAAGCATTTTATAATCATCGGGATCTTCCCCTGCTCTACAAACACCAAATTTTAATGGAAACTTAAGATCACTAATGCTAAAGGTCAGCTGTGGGGTGATACCTTGTGGACGCGTGATGTGTCCATTGGCAAGTTCGATATTATAAGGTGCACAATATAGCTGCTTGATCCCTAATTGATGCCAAAGTTTATCCCTGATGAGACTAACTGCACTGCCTCCATCAATCTGTACATGGTTAACTTGCTGGTTGCAGTGGATGTGGAAGTAGGCACGACACCCACGAAAACAGTAAGTAAAGGTAATTGTTCCCGAGAAGCAGGATAAAGTTTGAGAATCGTGGACAAACTGAGAGAAATCTTAATTTTTGCAAGTTTCTCCTAGAGTTCCATGGGGATACTTATCACGACAATGGTCATGTCTGCAGAGGCAGGTTCCGTGGGTAAAGAAGCGGGGACTTCCTTTAAAAGCTCAACTTCCATAGCAATATTGGGAGATGTTCGAGTGCATGGTGGCGGCGTGGAGGCAGAAGGGTCAGCCCCTCATGTCTGAGCATGGTTTGTAGCGTGAACATTCACAAGTGTACGACCTTCCGCTGCTTGCATGAGACGAAGGATACTCTGACGAACTTTGGGCACAAAATGAACCATTTTGGTGGTAGAATCCACAGAGATAGTGTCAACTGCATAGACAGACCGTGTGTTCTGAGGTGTGAGTTGATAAGGGCGAGTGCCATGGGCTTAGCATGACATCAAACCAACCCAATTGAAATGTTGAACTGGGGGATTTAAGGCCTGATAAATTTCTTATTGAGCCTGTTGGTCTAAAGTAGCCTAAGGAGTGGCTTGTGTAGTTTGCTGTCGTTGGTTAGGGGCGCATGGTGGTTTTTTCAACGTGGGTCGGGGACTCTGTTTTCTATTAGCCACCCATAATTGATAGGCAGTGAGACGAATATAAGCTGTTTGGTTTGTACTGCAGGTAACTGGACTTATACTTGAGGAAGTTGAGGGCACATCATAGTGGTGTCTCCTCATTTCCTACAATGATAACATTGGGCTTTAGCAAGATCAATAAAGACTGACCACGCTGCTGCTGCGGTTGGTGAGGTGTAGTTTGGACCTGAAAGACCATTTTCTGGCGGAAGGGCATGAGGTTAGCACGCGTGCATTCTTCTGTAGTGTGATTATACAGATTGTACCATTTGCAATGAGATGGGCCATTCGTAGAATTACACTCATTTTCATGATAGCCATGATACTTACAAATATAGCAACAGATTTGACTACCTTGCGGAGGTTGAGAATGCTGATGAGTCACAGCGAGGTGTGGAGAACCATAGCAGGTGGCATAAAAGGGAGGTCCGTCAAGGGAACATCCCTGGAAGACACATTAACCCAATGATTCACCAATTCGATGGCCTGAGTCAAAGACTTGGGCCGCAAATAATTTTGTCATGAGACGAATAGCGGGAGGCAGCCCTTGTAGGAACCATGCTAAAATCTGGTTTTGCGTGGGATATTCCTTGAGTTTGCCGACAAGAATAAGCAGACGGTCAGCAAAGTCTCTGGCAGACTCCATGGCCTATTGTTGAAGTTCATTGAACTGTTCAAAAGTTGTTGATCATCATCCAAAGAACTATAGTGGGCCAGAAAGGTTTTTTTCATATACCGTCGGCTTTGTTTCCAATGGCTCTTGTTTGCGATGAGCCATTGGTGTAGAATGAAACTTGATCTGTGGTTGGAAATGATCATTAAGAATTGTGAGGGCCTTGAAATCTTCCATGCTTGAGAACTTTGATCAACAATGGGCTTGCCCTTAGCATTTTCAAAGGTGGGGTAGGGAAGTTTTAGATTCAGGCCGGAAGCGGAGACTGAGGGAATAGCTGGACGAAATACATATTCAGGCTGAGATATTGGGACTTGAGGGTGCAAAGTTGCTTGAGGACAGGAGGGGGCTCTCATGACTGTTGTAGGCAGCAGCACAGAGAAGCCTGGAGGTCCCGTAGGGGTAGGAAGCTTGCTGTCATGAAGGGAAGCAACATGGCATGCATCAGGATCAAGCGTAAAGGTCACTAATGTTGTAGACATTAACAGGAGGTTGAAGAGAAGGCAAAGACGGAAACTCATTAACACAGATAGGACCAAAAGAGATCTGAGAATAGCCTATGCCATGTTGCGGCGAAGAGGGTTGGGAAGGCACAGGAGTTGACATGGGCAAAATATGAGATTAAGTGCTTTTGAGAGATTGAAAATATGATGGAGTCTGATGGACAGGGGTTGGATGAGGTGATTGTGGTTGGGAACAATTGTGACAATGCATAGGGAATCCTGGACATGAAGAAACCCTAGGTGTGGGGGGTGCCGAATGAGCATGGGAATGTGGGCGGCCACCTTTAATATCATAATCTCCATAATAGGAGTCACGAGAAGCAACCCGGCGTTGCTGTCAGGCCAAACGAGTGGAAGTTTGGCTGAGAATCTCTTCTCGAGTAAAAGCCAGAAAAGACATCGTAAGAAAAGGAACTAGGACCCGGCAATCGGCGACAGTGTTTGGGTTCCGAATTCGGGAGAGCCTGAATCCTCCTTGATTCATGGCATCAAATGGAGACGATCTAATAAAGAAATCTTCAATGCTATTATGCAGGCTTTAAGAGATTGGTCGGATTCTTTTGATCCAATCTCCTGGAGTTGTGATAAGAAAAAACTGTATAATGTCTCCAGAATTTACCAAATAATTCTGGACCTCCAGACTTAAAATCAGCAACAGTTTGGGGATGCCCAAATGAGACAGCTACCAAGCTTATTGTTGTTGGATGGACAGCACATTGTGCTAGGAAAATCATCTTTTTTAGGTGGATTTTATTTAACAAGAGTCTTTCCACTAATGAATGAGCAGCCAACTTTGACCCGCGTATTTGTAATCTTTGTTCTCTATGCTGCTTGCAGATTGAGACAAATTTGCATATTTTAAATGTCCAAGGCTTGTAACCTTTTGGTCTTCGGCCACCAATCTTTGTACTGCCACCATAGGTTCCACTTTTGCTGATTTCTTGAAATTTCTAAATTTTCAAGTGCCTTCTATGGTACTTTGAGAACTCTTGCTCTCTGGTCTATCTGGAAACACAAAAATAGAGTACAACATTCTCCCAAGCCTTTAGCCTAAATTGGCTCAAGGCATGTTTCCAATCTTTGTTGGTTGATATTGCTTTAGCTCATAGTCTGAGAGGCAGTATTTGGATTTAGTATCTGCAAATTGATTTTTATCATTAGTCTCCTATGCTGGAGTGAGTACATAATGCTTCAGGCTCGTGTATCGGGACTGTTGTCTTATGCTTGCACAATTAGATGAGATTTGTACATCTTGTAATGTTTACCTATGATTAATAAAAAAAAATAAAGATACGAATTGGGACTCTCTTGGGAGTTACTATGGGTTTTATGATTATTTTAGCTTATCATTGACTAATACTGATGTTGATGCAGGAAGAATTTGTTATGATATGGTGGCCCCACCAACCGTGGAAGATATGGCCCTAAACCTATTCTGGATTCGAAGTAATATTGAGGAGAATATGGTCATTTTGAAACAGGAAATGTTGGCACAGACCGTCATTGGTATAATTCTGAAAGACGAAGATATTTGGTGGTGGAATAGCTTGAAGATGATCTTTGCAGCTAAATGGGAAGAACATTTTGATATTACTTCCAAACTATCACATGCCTTTTGATCTAGATGAATTGGAGACTCTTTATCACATTATACAGGTTGACCCATTGGAGTTCACCTTGGGCTATGAATAGTTTTTGGATGAGATTTTAAGTTCCCGAACTTTTGAATCCAAAACTCTTCCATTAATATTTCTGATACTGTAATTGGTTGCAGCTAATTTTGTTTACCTTTATACTGTGAATTTATCTTTTTAGTCTCCGTTTGGGCGAGTTTGTAACTTCAAAGGTTCATTTTTTCCTTTGTTGTTACTGTATATTCATGTAAATCCTTTTGCATGTAATATAAACCACTGTCTTAACCTCAAAAAAAGGGGGGAAGGGGGGGGGGAGTATTTGCTAAGATCATGCCAGATTTATCTCTTCCAATGGGAGCACATTATCTTTATGCCTTTTTCAGAGATAGATAGATTCATTCGTCTGTTTGCATATTTGAGCATGAATATATTTCATCATGTTAGAGCATCATTTTCATTGCGAGAAGAAATTCTCGAGATTTAAGGAAGTTGTTTAGGGCAACACTTTTCAACCATGGCGAGTTCAAATTCTATGCTTATGATCCCCCCTCCCCAGCCTTTGATGGTACGGGATTTGAAGGATGGAACTACCTCAAAGAAAAAGCTCTTATGGAAGGCAGTAGAGGGAATTGATCTGCCACTGGAAACTCCAAAAGAAGACCTTCTGCAATCACATACTGAGTTGGAGGATCTTAAGTATCAAGATGGCACTGATCTTCGCACTCACATTGCCAACATACAGGAATTCTTTGATTTTTTAGATGTTGTAATGTATTTATCTCGCCATTAAGGCCCTTAAATCCACAGGTGGGTGTTTACACAATAAAGTATGTATTCGCATCACAACAGGCCATTGGCCTCAAGATTTTCAACTAATTCATTTAGAGACAGTCTTCAAAGAACACCAGAGCTTCATCGTCAAAGCAGTGCGGACAGGCCAATGGAGAGGGCGGTCGAGGCACATAAACCTGACACTCAGGGACCTGACAGCCAAAGAGAGGATACTGCGAATGAGATCCAGGCTCGAACAGTCATGCAACGCCAAGGGCTGCACAGGGAATTGGCCAAGGCCAGGGAACTGAATCAAGCAGGGATACATGCGGGTGTCAGGAACGGCAAAGTGTACCTGCACAAGAGGGTAAGGGAGCAAGCAATCCCGATACAAGAACAGAATGTGGGAACACCGGGATTAACAAAGGCAATAGAAGTGGAGAAGGAGAATATCAAACCCTTGATGGCCATGCCGCAAGGGCAGGAAAGCAGAGTTTTTTTTTTTTTTTGGGGTGGGTGGGAGGGGGCTTAAAAGCCGATAACCCTAGAAGGGAGTCAACACAGAGGAGCAGAAAAAAGCGGAAACGGGGTCGGCGAAGACCGAACACCCCAAGCAGGAACCATGGGTCCAACCCCGACAATGAAGACCAGAGGCCGACCAAGAAGAGCAGGCAAGGGGGGCAAATACACAGAAACCCCGAAGGAGCAACCCCGAGGGAAGCGACGCTGACAATATGGTACTAGAATTGTACCGGGTACCCCTGGGACGACGGAGAGAGACTCGAGGGAGCCCGCAACTGCAACATAATATGTCTGGTAGAGACATGGGAGCACAACGTCAAGAGGCTACCGGAGGAAGAGGGGTACCAGCTATTCACATGCTGGAAAGATAAGGATTTTAAGATAGGAAGAGGAAGTGCAGGCTTAGCCTGTTATGTGAAGGATAGTGTAGCTAACAGTGCATGTATTTTACATTCGGATATCAATAAAAGATACATGGTCCTAAATATCCAATTGCAAAACAAACAAGACCTAATTCTGATCATAGCATATTACCCGCTAAACAGTGACAAGCTAGAACTGCTAGACTTGAGGGAGAGTATGATGAAATGGAAGAAGCAGGGGCCAATGATCCTAATAGGGAATCTAAATGCTAGAACAGGTCAGGAACAAGCACAAAACACAAACATGGATGAAACAAATGGTCAGCTAACATATGCTGCGAGAACACAGGATTGGAAAAGGAATACAGAAGACAAGACAGAGATCAATGCCAAAGGTGAATTACTGCTAGAAGTATGCACGGCGACAGGGGTCATCATATCTAATGGGGTACAAAAATGGGGAAGATCAGGGAATTTCACGAGTCAGAATGCACATGGGAAAAGCATAGTGGATTATGTGATTATGAATGACCAACATTAGGGCAGATTCGGGGTCTCAAAATGGCCTCCTATCAGCCATTCCACGTCATACCCATGCCACCTAGGATACCAAACTCTCATAATTACAGATTTGCTTGGAATATTCTTCCGGAATAAGGGGGATTGCACATTCATGGCGCCATATGTATTTAATTCTGTTGGTTGTCAGACAGACTGATGCAACACGTGGCGCTTCTAAAATGTCACTTGCATTATAGCATACCGGCAACTCATGACGGTGTCTCTTGGTTTGTCAGATACCAAGCGTGCGCGTCACCGCCTTCTACATTTCAAATTTTGAATGTGTAGGTTGAAGCTTTGTATCAGATCGGACTTTCATTTCGAGGCTGGGCCGCTTCTTTAACCGATCTTCACTTCATCCTAATACAGGCTTCCCGCCCCCTACAATTCGAAATTTGAATTTGCTTAATGTATAAAAGCATGGATTGTAGGAGAATGGACTTTTCGATTTCCATATGCACGTTGCAAATTTCAAAAACGAGGTTAGTACGGACGTTCGGCTCACACGAAGCGAATTGTGTTGGGGCATAAAAATTGTACACCTTCATTTCGCGCCGTGCGATCTACACAGTATGGAGTTTGCTTGTTGTCAAATTAAACTTAAACATAAGTGAGGTCGGCACTTACGTGGTTTTCTCGAGGAGGGTTTGGAGTGTTTTTTTTTTTATATCCCAATTATCGACATAGTGTGACGTAGCATCTTGGTGTTAAATAGTATGTTAAATTCGAATTATATCGGTGTTCATTTTCAGGTTAAACTCAAATCATATAGGTTTAGGAATAAGGTTAAAAAAGGAAGATATTGGATATTTAGGAATAAGGTTAAAAAAGGAAGATATTGGATATTTAGGAATAAGGTTAAAAAAGGAAGATATTGGATATGGCTCAAATTTCGAGATATGCACATAATGGCATGTAATGATGGTTGATAGGACTGGAATACGAATCATTCCTACGATTTTCACGTCTAATCCAGCCTATATCTATTCCAGCCTAGATTGGCACCCATTCTCCCCCCAATCTCCGCCCAATCTTCGCTAGATCCTCCGCCCAATTTCGCTAGTCCATCGCCATGAAGAGATCAGCTACGGAAGAGCCGAAGGTTTCCTCAAAGAGGCGCCTATTACGGCTGGAAGAGGTGTTCCCTCCGCAGTTCCCTCCGCTGCCCACGGTTCTTGCTCTGAATGCCTCTAATTCCTCTGATTCCTTTGACGAGGAATCAGAGAATGAGGAATCAGAGGAAATTTCGGAGCGAGGAGTTCATCAGGTGTGTTCTTGAAGGCTGGATAGGAGATTCTTCAGAGAATGAGTGGTCTACCGAAGGAGAAGAAGCCGAAGATGATGAAGAAGATGAAGAAGTTGAAGACGAATCCGCTGACTTCGAGGAGCCCATGGCGTTAGTTCATGGTACATGCATGTTTTCTTTCTTTTCTTAAGCATTCAACTAACGGTTATTTCTTATTTTTTTTTGTTTTGTGATGGTGAAGCGTGATGAATGAAATTTGTTAGGGCAGAGCACCTTTTTTTTTTTTTCCTTGTTCTTAGCCTCCAGCTTGCCTCCAGCTTAGCCTCCAGCTTGCCTCCAGCTTCTTACCATATGACTGCAAGCCTCCGGGCTTTTTTGTTGTGAATAGTTGAAGCCTCCGGGCATTTAAATTTGCAAAATGATGTTCTGATGTAAAGCCATACGGCCATAAAAAATTTTGAATGTAAAGAGTTTTTGCTTCTAATTCCATTTGAATACCTAACTTGTTTTTTACTACTGTACATGTGTTACCACTCTTAAGTACATAAGTCATTATCCCTTTCCAAAGAGCATATTATTTTTCAAGAAGGAACACCAAGCGAATAGTACATATGCAACAAAAATGGAACACACTAAATTCGCATCGTGTGATCCACTTTCTTATTTGTTGTCAAATTAAAATTAAACACAAGTACCCCTTCTCATTTAATGCTTTACCACCCTAAGTGCATAAAGTTATTAGTCCTTTTCAAAGAGCATATCTTTTTTTAAGAAGGATCACATCAAGCATCCCATTTGCATCTAAAATACTTTACCAACTCTAGTAGTACATAAAGTTATTAGCCTTTTTCAAAAAGCAAACACTTTATCAATAAATGAGCACGTCACATATCCACACTTAACTTCAAATAAGACACATATATATTTCTTTTATTAAAAGATAATCAAAGTAATTTTACTATAGGAAGTCATCTTTTTCCAAAAAGATCACACCAAGCGAATTTTGTATAAGCTAAAAGGTTGGAATATACTAAATTCGCATGGTGTGATCCACTTTCTTGTTTGTTGTCAATAGATAATAACACCAAGTCCCTCATCAATAGTCTCCCATTTGCATATAAAATATGTATCATTCCAAGTTATATTATGTTTTATGAACTAAAATGGCCTCCTATAAGCCATTCCACGTCATATTTCCGCTCCTTGGGGATTTGGGGTCTCAAAATGGCCTCCTATAAGCCATTCCACGTCATATTTCCGCTCTCTTTTTCCCGTCAGATTTGCTTGGAATATTCTCCCGGAATAAGGGGGATCGCATATTTATGGCGCCATATGTATTTAATTATGTTGGTTGTCAGACAGATTGATGCAACACGTGGCGCTTCTAAAAAGCCACTTGCATTATAGCATACCGGCAACTCATGACGGTGTCTCTTGGTTTGTCAGATACCAAGCATGCGCATCACCGATTCTTGTCTTGCGCTATTTTCATTTAGAGGCCATGGCCATACAAGCTTCCTGCCTTCTACATTTCAAAATTTGAATATGTAGGTTGAAGCTTTGTATCAGACTTTCGTTTCGAGGCGCTGCGATTGCGCCTTAAAAGTTCGTAACCGGGATCTTTACTTCATCCCAATACAGGCTTCCCGCCCCCCTACAATTCGAATTTTGAATTTGCTTATGTATAAAAGCATGGATTGTAGGAGAATGGACTTTTCGATTTCCATATGCACGTTGCAAATTTCAAAAACGAGGTTAGTACGGACGCTCGCTCACACGGCTTTAATTGTGCCGGGCATAGAAATTGTACACCTTCATTTCGCGCCGTGCGATCCACGCGGTATGGAAGCTCCAAATGATGTGTGGATAAGGATTCGCAAAAAAGAAGGTCTAAAAAATAAGAACTTAGACCTCGACATGTTGCGTCTTGCAGGCTCAAAAAGTGTCGACATCTGGGCGGATGGCAGTTTATATCCATTGGATCCGTTGAGTGGCAAGAAACCGTCATTTCGGGACGTTTCAAGTTTATTCCGATTTTGTGGTGACGGTAACTCGGCCTCTTGGAATATTGTGAGAGATTGAGAGAGGATGAAGGCATTCTGAATCGAATATGATTCCTTGAGATGAGCCGCCCGATTGTCACAAGAGAATTATAACTTAAACCAGCAGCTCTTTTTTCTCTCGCTTCATTACTCCACCGTGTGATGAAGGAAAGGAATGACGGCTTGGGAGGGAAACTTCTTTGAGATAATGGCGGACAAGTCCAAATTGGTGATAGAGCAGCTGCAAGAAAAGATCCAAGAGCTCGAAAGAGCAAACTTTGGGCTTCAATGTAGGTTAAAGAATTTGAAGAAAAACACCCCTTGGCTTGCAAGAAAGGAAGAAGCACTATCGACCGATAGAGGAACTGAAGTTTGGAGCAGGTGCATTCAGACAGCAGGTCACGGCCACAAGGTCCGTTTACAACACTAGCAAAGGCCAATTAAGATCTGGGGAAACTAGAAGCAATCTTGGTTACGTAGTGAAGAACCTAGCGACAAACAGGGAGATAGTGGACATGATTTGTCAGCCCTACAACTCTTCTCTCAAGAAGATGGTATTGGAAATGGTACTAGAGAGATCTACAAGAAGTTAGAAGTTTTACGGATGTACGATCGCTTGTGATGATGTAGGCATCGGAGAGGCTTGGTTACCATTCTCTATTCAAGCCATTCCACTAAGCGTTGAAAAGAATGGGCACAAAAAGTATTCGCTCCACGTCCACAAATTGTCGAGAATACAAGATTACTAGGACAAAGATGGTGTATGCCATATTAGGAGAGATGCACCACGTTGAATGTGCTGGTCCTGCCATAGCCATAAAAGATAAGAATGGCAAGGATTGTTGTGATATAGTTGGAATGAATGAACGCCAATAATCTTTGGGTTGACTGGTTACTCTCTTACAATTCCTTGTCAAATATTATGACTTAACAGATTAAGTAAAACTAATGGTGAGATTGAAGTTTGCATAAAATTGGATGAAATGGAACTGACCAAGTTTGAGAAGTATGAGAGGGTATCCGTTGTCACATAAAATAGAGCAATTGAGAATGCAATTGCACATGGTAAATCAAAGAGCAACAAGAATAATAAAAAAGATGTAGAGGTGACGGACGAGGAGAAGAAGCGTGCTTTAAAAATGGTTCTCATGTCAATCAAGATGACACTGGGTGGTTAGGTCTCTTTAAAGTTCAGAAAGAAACCCACGAGGTATTGAAATGGGTGTTCAATCAAACTGACATCCCGAGTCTAATATCTAGATTCGAGGGAGGGAAAAAATTGCAAGTAGATCACTATGGATCTTACAAAGTAATTTTTCACTTGGCGCCCGATTTAAAACCGAGAAAGCAATGTACAACATAAGTGGAGGAGGACAAGGAACATGCAAAGTTGTCTGTACTGCAATCATGCAAGGAAGTCAAGTACTGGGAAGACTGTTTCAACCTTGTCCCTTAACCAAGCAAATGCTCCTAATAGAGGAGAAGAAGATCCCAAGTTCCATGGCATTTTCCCCATTCCATTAGAGAGGGTTCATATCCGTGACTTTGCACGGCTTTGTGAGAATCATCGACAAGATGATATTTTGAGTCAGATTCGTGTGGAACATTTCGCATAAGAAGAGAAGAGAGGAAGGAATTGTAGAGTTGAACATGTTCTATCGTATGTGTTTGCATGGTGGCAATGTAAGATTAGAGCTCGATGAGAAACGAGGCGTGAAGAACAAGTGTGTCTCGTGAAGGTGTCAATTGAGGGTGAAAGCTTGATGCTTCATAAAGAATCATAGAGAGGCTCGAACGGAAACCGATGGGAGAAAAGGTCTATGAATTTGGAAAATTGCCGGTTGATGCGGAGCAGACCGCACCTGCATGGCATTCGCTCGGGCATTGAGGAAAAAAAAGCATGGGATGCATTGTCCGAATTGTTCCCATACATTCAGAGAATAGACCTCACAAGAGAAGATGCAGAAATGTTCGTGCAGTTTAATAACATATTTATTAAAGCTTTCATAGACGCATGGGGAGAGAGTGAAGTCACGCACTACTTGCACATCTTTTGGGCTCATGCACCTTGGTGTTTTAGGAAGTATGGAAGCCTAGCAAAGGTGGAGTGCACAAGGCATGGAGAAGTCGATAAACAAGCTAAAATAGCCTTTCATCGTAACACTCAAAGAGGGGGTGGAAATGTGGGAACCAACCCTCTAAGACAGATGAGATGAGTGGTTTTATAGAAGGGCGATGGCTAAACACGACAAGAAGGTCGCTTTAAGGAGCAACCCGTAAGTCGTAAAACACCATTGACATAATGTCAAGAGAAAACGGAAAGTTGCTTGGCAAAATTTAGGCCCCACTAGCATCGCGAACAATTGGAGATCTAAGAGACAAAGAATCGGTAAAGTATACTTGTAATGTGTAGCATGTTCACACGACGCGGGTACTTGCCTCCAACCTTGTTTGCACAACCAGAGCCCAGATCGCGGTGATCTTATTTAGATCATCATACAACAAAGTGGAGTTCGCTATTGCTTGCATTTATGTGGCTTCAAGGCCGTGGTGAAGCTTTACAAGATAATAATAAAAAAGGTTACTTTTGATTAAAGTTGTGAAAGATGTTACATTGAAAAACAAAATACAACGACTCATTGTTGCTCCAAAGGCGCAGCTCTTCTTCATTATCTTTATCATCATCATCAGCTCCCGCCCTCGTCTTCGCCTTTCATCTCTTCTCCTCAATCGAAAGCAATCACCCTATCCAAACGTTCCTCCAATCGCCCACCATCTCTTTGTACATGTCCCCCTCCCCGTCCCAATAGCACAACGCGTTTCTTACGCTCGAATTAGCAACCTCGCTGCCGGGCCATAACCACCTCGCAGTTATTGGGGCATGTCATCCCCGTCGACCTTCTATTCAACCGCCGATTTGCCTCTCCTCCGCTACGAAGCATGAGAAGGTTGAATTCATTCTCTTCTTCTTTTCGCTGAATTGTAACGGCGTTTTCCTTTAGAAGATCATCTTGCTCCTTCAACCTCTTCATTAGAACACCCAACACTATGTCGAAGGGAGTTCTATCCTCTTTGCTTTTCCTTATCAGCGGTTGAGGATGTGGAGGCCATAGATGACAAATGGGAGGGACGTTAAGATTATAGAAGTGAGGAGCAAAGACTCTAACCGCGGAAGGAGCACAATGCAAGGACCTCAATTTATACATATTAGCTTTGAACATATTAAACACGTTTCGGTCTTTGCCGCGACGCGGTCGAAGCGGATTCTCGCTTGGTTGTCCGCTAGAACACATTAATGGTACCGTCATTTGGAACACATTAATAACTATTCTAACTACATCAGATCACACCACGCTGAATCAAGACACGAGCTTTAAAACCCTATGAAGGGTTTCGCCAGGTGATCCTGCCTTGTCATTCTCTACCACGGATATTGAAAATTAAAAATAGGAAACGTAATATTCGCACATTTGTCAAAAACTTTTCCCATTGAGAAATAAAACCATTACAAACATTAAAAAACGGACCCCTCTAGGAGGAGCCCGATGCCTATGATCGCCGCAAGCTCTTCCCCGGAGGGCAGTGATATTTTTTTCTACTCCTCCAACATGATTGCCTCGCCCCGCGAACCACGCTCTCATATTCCGCAACCTTATCTTCCCCGCCATCGAAGTTGAGCTCGGGCAGCCTCTCCCCGCTTCGGGACAGGCCCTAAGCCTCTCTTGAGGTTATATCTCGGCGCCGCAATTCATGGGGTCTAAGGCAGCCCGCCGATTGTCGCAAGACTAAAATCACCTCCCTATAGAAGGCGGCCTTGTCCTCCGGCTGCAACCAGCTTTGGCTTGGCGACGCCTTCATCATTCTTTCTTTTAGAAGGCGGATCCGCTCCTCCGCCTTCAAAGATCTAATAATGTTCTCAATTTCCTTGACGTAACTTGAGACAAGATCTCGCCGGGGATGGAACCGGAGCTGGAGGCCATTGAAAGTGATGGGAGAACATGAGAGATGGCCGAGGGGCGGATGTGGTAGAACAGAGATGGCGGATAGGAGAAGACAAAGGCCTCCGACATTTTATATAGAAACTAGAGATACGTTGGAATCTACTTGGTTGCGAAAGTACCGATAAAGTTGTGTAATAATCCTCTTAGGCTTAAGATTATAGCATGCAATTAGGCAACGGTAGCCTATGTTCGCGATCATGGGATCCGCCATATCCTAGCCGCATCGTGATGCGGCCGCATAAAAAGATGTTGTTATTGTGGCAGCAAGATGCCACGCCCTTGGCATGACGTTGTCATCCACATGTCACGTATGTGAATAGACGTTGTCATCCACATGCCAATCCTAGATATGACTAATTCAGATTTACCGCAAGTTATCACATAATCTAGCTAGATATTTGTGTTACATATAGTTTTCCATTAATAAATTAGGAATTTATACATACAACGAGGTGTACGCTGGAGATCATAATGACGCCGAAATCCATTGATTGCTACCTAATTGCAAGCATGGCATTTCGGGCCGCGGTGATTTTAATAAAACAAAACAAGAGAACAGATAGAAGCAAGAAATAGAGAAAACTTTTCTTTGAAACAAAAAATATATATACAATGGCTGGGGATCTTCATGATCCCGTAGTCGGGTAAAAGCTGCATTCTCATCCTCCGCGACTCAAGCTTTTTCTCCATATCTTCTAACGCCGCGAATATTGTGTGCGCTTAAAACCGCTTCGACCCTACGGCTATTGGCCTCGGTACTGGGTTAATGTTGCCGCTGAGCTCAAGGTCTCGCCATGCAAAGCCCCTCGCGGAATTTAACTCGTCAATCGCCTCGATCTTCTACGACGACGACGCCTTTTTTTCGCCGCGGAACCTCCTTGAATCTCTTCATCACCACCGCAAGGGTGATGTCCGCTGGCAGCTCTGGGCGTGGTCGCTTTTGTCGGAGGAGGATGAAGATGCCATCTGAGCGTATAGGGCGAAGGCTAAGGGAGAAGATGAGCGTAAGGGCGAAGGCGGAAGAGAATCGGAGGTCTAAAAGGTCTTCTATTTATAATGTGGATTTCGTAGTAGCTTGAGTCACACGACGCCGAAGGATGTCGCCGGGTCGAAAAAATGGACCGCTTCTCGGCGCCATGTGAGGAAAAAGGACCTACATTTCTTCTCACGCCTTTTCTTCCGAGAAAGCTCGCGGTGATAATTTTATTGATAATTTCGGGTGATACAATCTATACATAAGTAATTTTACCGATACATAACTAAAGATAGAACTTCTCATTGAAGCAAAATAGAACGGCATGGAGATCACACGACGCGAAATCCATTGATTGCACCTAATTGCAAAGCAAGGCATTTCAAGGGCGCAGGTGATCTTTTAATAAAAACGTAACATACATTGGAACAAGAGGATAGATAGAAGCAAAAATAGAGAAAACTTTTCTTTGAAGCAAAAATAGATAGATACAATGGCTAGGGATCTTCATGATCCTCTAGCTGATTTTCATGTCCCGCAGCCGAAGCCGTAAAGGTCGCGTTTCTCATCCTCCGCGTTCCGCTCTCTTCTCCATATCTTCTAAGGCCTCGCGAATATCGCGGAGCAGTTTCAACCTACCGACCTGCGCTCGCCGCCTCTTTGGTACGCGGGCGAATGTTTCCGCTGAGCTCAATGTCTCGGGCCAGGCAAAAGCTCCCTCGCGGAAGGTTAATCTGCCGACCGCTTCCTCCATATTTCGGCGATTTAGACGGTTGTTTTCATCATGGATCTCCTTGAATCTCTTCATCACCAATCGCAAGGGTGATGTCCACGGGCAGCTCTCGGCGCGGGGAGTGCTATCTTGGCGTGGTCGCTGCTAGAGGAAGATGATGATGCCATCGGAGCAGAAGGTGGAAGGCGGAAGCCTAAGTAGAAGATGAGCGTAATGGGCGGAAGGCGATCGGAGGTCGAGTGGACATCGGTCTTCTATTTATAACATGAGTCACACGAAGTTGCTTCCTCGCCGTGGTGAGGAATAAATAAATTAATTGTTTTTTTCCAATAATATTTCATTTCTTCGAGATAAATATCACACGACCTTAAAACCTAGATATGACGTAAAAATTAGATCGATGTATTTCGCGATTGATGTGAATAAATACAAATAAAATAATTTTTATTAGGAATTTCGAAGGACAACTGTACATAAATAATTTTACCGATACAAGTTGGAAAATATATAACTTCCAATTTTTCAAGCTTCGTCAATTTCATGCTCTTTCAATCCCTCGCAGACCGATCCAACAAGGCAATGACTTCCATGTTATCGACCCAAACTTCCAACCTTGGGTGAGTCAAGCCGGCAGACTAAAAAATTTAACATATTGCTCGCCAAGCAGACCGGGCTTGGTCGCCAAAATATTGTAGCACAACATCCTACCGAATTGCTATCACCTTTTCGGTGTTTGATGCCAATTGGGAATGGTTCCCTAACATGCATAATGCACGGATGTAATAGACAAACTCGCGACCTTTTGGACTGAAAGTTCTGGCTGAAGACGATTATCTCCCCCATTAATGAATCTTGAGATATATCGTAACAATGTAGAGTCCTTCAATCTTTCCCCTCCCCCGCGTGCATGTCGGCAAGAAAAAATCATCTACTTCCCACAAATAAGAACCCTCAAGCTTATCTTCTTCACATTTCTCCTCATCTACGAGGCTTATGCTGCCGCTGATTGATCAAGGGCCCGCCAAACCCTCAGATCCTGTTGGCGCCTTTGCACGGAGATCTGGAATTCTTCTTCCGCTGGTAGATTCGCCTCCTCTTGAGCAAATCGAGACTCCAGCCTCTCATAGGCTTCTTTAAGCTTTATAGCATTTGGGGTATAATTAGACACTTCAAACATCTCTTTGTCCAAATCCTCTTCAAAATCTAGGCCTAGGTTTACCCATTCGGCCAAGGTACTGATAAGCTCGTCTTCCCTAGCACACATTCGTAACAAAGACGGGTTCCTCAGTATATCACTTAGCAATAGGTATTCTTTGCCTTCCACTAAAATTGGCGTTATGTCAGACAACTTCTTTTCATCCTCATCCCCATCCTCATCACCTTCAGAATCATCTCCCTCCTCTGGTTCACCCAAGGCCAGTGCGTCGAAGCTAAAACTCCTACATTCTTGCTCTTCTTCTTGTAGATCTATCTCCATTTCTACGTCATAGTCAGCATCATCACACATAACTGACCCCCCTTGGCTTAAAGATTTCAATGTTTCCAGTGTATCTTCGGTTTGGCCGAGCAGAATGCAATAACTAGCAAATGCAAACGGCAAAGAGAAATAAGATACCTTCTTAAGTACAAGGACGCAGCCAGGAGGAGCCCGTTGCGCAGCATTCTTGAAAAACATCTTCGTTGTTTGCAAATGGGAAGCCGCCTCCTCTAGAGCTGGTTTTGGAATCCACGAGCCAGGGACATCTGCAAAGGACGTGCGCTGAGACCAAGCGGTCCGGGTGAAAGCTAAGGCAACCTCGCGATAGCATCCAAGCTCGCTACTGTTTGCCATGATGTCCAACTCCTTGCAATAGAACGGATAAATCGCAGTCGGCGCAACTTCCTCGTTGTCATGAGGGGCGGATGCATACCATTTCAGGAACTTCATATAACAATCCATGGCGAAGCACGACGGTAAAGCAAGAAGATGTTTAGGAGCGGTAATACCGTCACTTTCTGAACTCAAGTAGCCGATTGTCGATTATGAAAGGGGACATGTAGTTGTGGGGAGATTTGTCCGCATACATTTTAGGGTTAGGGTTAGGGTTAGGGTTGGATCACACGACGCGAAGACTACTATGTGCAACAAAAAAGCACAATGCTTGCTGCGCGTCGTGTGATCCTCACGTATAACATTAAAAAAAAAAAAAAAAAAAAAAAGTGCGGCTAGGCTTTTAAGAAAGAAATGGACTAAGAGATTAAGCTTATAAAACCATTACATTAAAGAATATTATACATATGAAAAAAACACAAAGGCACTTCACGGCCTTTTTTTTGGGGGGTCTTTCTTCTTGTTGTATTCAGCCATAAAATTTTGACCATAGTACTCGGGATCCCTTATGCGTAAGACGAGGCGCATGTCCTTGGGCATGATAGTCACCCGCTTGGCATGTATTGCTGCAAGCTGCGAGTCCTCGAACAGACCGACACCAACTGCTTCTGAAGCCATTTGAAGAGCATTTAAGGCAGTTGCTTGAATTTTGTAACTGGTATGATGTATCGCACCACACTCTTGCAGAATCTCTTTCACGAGCCTGGCAAATGGGAGACGCGGAATGACCATCTGAGTGCTCTTCTGATACTTCTTAATCTCGCGAAGCGCTTTAATGCCAGGCTTCATCTTCCGCTTCCGGCCACTACCCTCACCCACCCCAGTATTTGGAGCCTGTTGCTCGGCCGACTCTTCCGGCCGTCTCCTCACCCCAGCATTTGCAGGCTGTTCCTCGGTCGACTCTTCCGGCCGTCTCCACACATTTCTGGTCGCCTTCCCCTTTCGGGCGTTGGACCTCCTCCTTTGATTTGAAGGTTCTAGCACCTCCACAGGAGGAGCAGGAGGAGCAGTAAGAGCAAGAAGAGGTGACTGCCCAATAATTAATCCGGCGTCATATTCTGCTCGCCGGTCTCTCACATTTTCATCCTCCGTCTCCGAACCGGAGTGCACCTCCCTACTTACTCCGGAGTTGCTTCTCCCGCCGTCTGTCATGCGGATTTCTTTTTCGGGTCTTCTGTTAGGCATGGTCGGAGGAGGAGAATCTCTATCAGAGACTTCAGATTCAGATGAAGGAGGCGGATTAATGTAATCACCTGGCCTTACTCCACCTGGATGGATCCTTGCAGTTTGCTTAGTTCTTGCCATGGCTTCTCAGCGGATGGCGCTTTATACTACGAACACTGACAAAAATAGACAACTGGCAAGAGATAAATAGTAAAAAACAGAAGTTAAAGTAAAATATGATGGTAACGTTTTTAAATAATTGTACGGAACCCTAAAAAAATATCGGACAAAATACGGAACCCTAAAAAAACATCGGACAAAAACACAAATAAAAAACCGAGATTCAAAGCGCTAGGCGATAGACAATTTCTTGTTAATCGCGAACTCACTAAACTTTACATTTCCCTCTTGCCTGTAACCAACCCTAATGCCATCAATAAAATAATGGAAGTCTTTAGCAATCTCCTCTGTCTCCATTAGCACTCTTAGCTCTGATAATGGCCATTCGCTTTCCATGGTGGCTGTATAAATGACTTCCTCCCCTCTCCATACTCGAATATCCACCGCATTGGAGTGTCTGTTATGGTCCTCAAACGGCCCCAAAAAGTTGTGCGCCTCTCTTTTTCGTTTTTCCTTCGTTCTAGTTGACAATTAACGTATAAATATTGTTTTGGAAGAAAGTATCTGAACTTAAAGGAGGACTTAACTACGCGGACCTCTGTTAGTTGACCGGATGATTCGTGGAATCAAACATCCCAGGTCGGAACCAAAAATAAGCCATCCACAAAATCGGCAGGGGGGAGAAAGCACGTATATGTCTTCGGAGCTTTTCGAACTTCTTGCGCCATCTCGAATATGTTAGCAAATACCTCAAACGGTGTGAAGATTTTGAAACTCATCCTCACGCCTCCGTTTTCAGACATTCCCGCTTGCACCTCGTCAGCCATGCATTTCTTCATTGCAATTACATTGTTCTCATTAGTCTGTGGCTTACAAAGTTCACTTAAAGGGGGCAATTCAACCGGCCTCAAGCTCGGTTTCTTGACCTTTACGTTATAATCATGTCCGTAAAACCAGATGCCTATACCCCGCAAGGTCACGGCATCCATACCTTGGAAAAGGACAATTCCGATGTCTATGTGATACACGACAAGTACACTATTAATACTTTCGGCCGGAATGACATCCACGACGTCTGATAAACATAAACCTGCACAATAAATTTGTTTGTAAACACGTGTCAACGAAAGAAATGAAAAGATAAGGAGATCACACGACGCAAAACTATCTCTACGCAGTTAAGTAGCTGACAGATAGCTTCGCGTCGTGTGATCCGATTAAGTTGGTTACCATTTGCGGGCAATTTTGGGAAGCTGTTTTTGGTGGAGATTAGATCTTTGGTCATATCAGAAGGGGTATATGCATGTCGTATTGTTATACTTTCCACTTTCTGGCCGCTAGAATTCAACTTGAACTCTTTTATCCTACCTATCCAATGTGTCCGCACGTCTGATCGCCTTTGTCGCTTAAATCTATGCTCGCCCCTCGTTGATGGCAGCATACTCACCCACGAACCTATTGAGACAAAACCTCCCACTTCTTGACCTTGGGAGTTCTGTAAATGGGGCAAGAACACAGAAATTACAGGAGACATGGATTGCAGATGAGGAGTGAAGGCGGAGAGGATGCACGTAGAGGCGCCGGAGTGACAGTACAGAAGTTTGGCACCAAAATTTGACAAGGGAGTTGGTGACGCTGACAGTAGGCGGTCAAAGTCACCATTATTTTGGGCGGCGAAGCGACTCCCGAAAAATACGGGCCATTAAAATGGTTGCAATAAAAGCGCAGGCATCCCCTATGAAAATACACCATGTGGATGCCAAGTAAGCCTGCTCATCCTTCTACCTGCCAAATACTGACTTTCGTAAAAAAGGCGCAAACCTGATTGGTCCTGGCGAATCTGACGTGGAAATCTGGGCCATTTTCAGACCCCAAATCCGCCCTAATGGCAGTGGAAATCGTCGCAGGATTTATACTACTAGAATGGCCGACTGGGAAAAGGGAAAGCCACAGACCCATACAATTAACACTCAAAGGGGGCGAGCCGACACAAGTTGATAACACACAGGAAAAGGAGAGAGAGAAGGCGAAGATGAAAATACAATTTCAGGAAAGGTATGCAGACACATTCATACAATCGATTATGGCAGAAATGGGAAAATGGGAATGGGGAGAGCATAAGGCAGATGAAAACGGCAACACTCTTAATGACATAATGGTTAGAGTGGCAACAGAGGTATTCGGAAAACGAAAGAGACCCAGGAAGAGCAATGCTTTTAAGGCCTCCGTATGGTACGATGAGGAATGCAGGGAACAAAAAAGAAGGGTCAAAGCGCATATAGGAAGGGAGACATATCAGACAGAAAGAACGGCATACCTATAAGAATGCTGAAGTTAAAATGGAACAGAAACTTGGTGCAACATCAATGGGGTCTGGCCAAATTGCTGAAAAGGCAACCCCGAAATTTCTGGAAGGGATTTAAAAGGAAGGGAGATGGGAATAGGAAAAATGAGAATACGCAAAACACCATTGGAGCAACCGGATGAGAGAAATACCTTGAGAAACTGTACAGGACGGGGGCATCCCAGTGCCAATACCAACATTGCAAAATATGGATAAACCGTGCTTCAGCATACAGGAAGTAATGATAGCGCTAAACAAGATGGCTAATAACAAAGCCCCAGATCTCTACAGACTAACAGTGGAATTACTAAAGTGCGTTGAAACAGTAATAGGGAAACAAGTTACTGACATTTTTAATGGCATAATACATACGGGGCTCCCAGACAGGTGGGCATACAACAATGTCATACCTCTACACAAGGGGGGGAGCAGACAGGAACCTGGAAACTATAGGACAATAATGGTGAGCTCGATCTTCACAAAATGGTTCGAAAAAGTCCTGGACAGTAAATTGAAACGATGGGCAGAAATGGGAAACCTGAGGGCACAGGGACAAGCAGGCTTCAGGCCGGAACACTCGACCACAGATCATCTAGTAACCCTTCGTATACTAATAGAGCAGAACAAAGCGCAGGGGAAGAAAATAATATGCTGCTTTGTAGACTTTAGAAAGGCATTCGACACAGTCCCGAGGGAGAAGCTCCTACAAAGGCTGATAGATATGCAGGCACCGAGAGACATGGTAGGAGCGATTGCAAGTTTATACCATAGGGTATACGCAAAGATGGAACACGAAGAACATACAATAAACTATGATACGTGCGTCAAGCAGAGGCGTCCCCTATCTCCGACTTTATTTGGAATATACAAAGATGCAAAAAGTAAAAAGTAGGGCCTATTCGAGCAAGGTTAAGAGTGAACCCAGCACCAGTGGCCCTGTGAGCATAGCAGAGCCCAGCAAATCAGAGCAGACAACAGCACCTAAAAGCATAGCAGAAAGGCCAGTCTCAGCAGGCACTGGTGTAAAATTAGAAGGGAGGTTGTCATTCAAGAGTAATACAATGTCTCCAGCAGTTTTTTCAACTTATGGGGAAAACATTGCCCGCCTAGAAAGCATGATCCAAGATGTGCAGGATGCCCTAAAAATGCAACAGAGTGATCTAGTATCCAAGAAGGAACTAGTTGCACAATCTCAGGCTAAGGGCACCTTCTTTTCGGCTGCACAACAGAAGTTGCAGACCATAAGGGATAATCTTGCATGTCTTCAAGCCCTCTTAGATCCTAATACAGGTGCCTCTGTCGAGATTCAGAATTTGGAGAGGGAGAAGGATATAGCAGAGTACATGTTGAAGTCCCTCCTTGAAATGGGGGGTTGGGCCAATAGATGAAACCATGGTACAACAGGTGGCTGCTCTAACTGCTGAGATTGCCAATAACGAGTCCCTCCTTGCAAAAGCCTAGCAGCACTTACAGAATGTTATCAGGCTGAGGGAAATGACCAAGAGAAATGATTAGCTGGTCAGCATCACTCCAATACCATTTAGATTGCCAATTGAAGATGAGGAGAGATGCTCCACATGTGGTCTTGCATTGCAGGATGATCACACCCTCAGCCTGCGGATGAAATGTGGATATCATTATCATGTGAGCTGCCTCAGTTTGCTCATGGAAAAAACATGCTGTCTCGAGACAGAGACAATTCCTACAGGGTTAGTGCAGGAATTGGGGAAGCAGGGAACAGTAAAGCAGGAAGTGTTATATGCTAGAGCATCTCACAAAACTGGGAATGAGATAATTGATGTTGATGAGCATGTAGCCACAAGTCTCAATAGCAACAGGAAAAGGAAACAAGTTAATACACCAAGAAGTAAAAGGACCCCAGGATCAGCAAAGCACAAGTCTACAAGGGTTCAAACTCCACAACCAAGACATGGAAAAAAAGGTACATGCATATTTTCAAAGTCTCAATTTGAATTGGTAACAGTAGAAGATCCTGTAGACATTGGACAGCAGTCTGCAGTCTGCAGTACATTGCAGCACCTGACAGCACAGTGCTGAAGACACCAACCCATGCAGAATCTAAAGGAGATTCAAGTAGTACTGATGATGCTGCTAATTATGTTGTAGTTCCAAATTCTGCAGCTGCCTCTACAAAGGCCTCGTCTAATACGGTTGCTGTAGGGAAGGAAAACGATGGCGAAGATGTCGACAAGCAGGTTCTTAAAGTCGTTTCCAAGGTCAACAGGTTGACAAGGTCAAGGACCAGGAAGGTTGTGGAAGAAGAGAGTGAGGGTGAGTAAAAGTTGATCTTGATGAAGACGTCCCTATAGAAGTAGCATTTGGGAAAAACAATAAGGCTAATGTAATTTTGCCATATGTATTTCAGGCAGGCAAACTTTGATTGCTCAAGACAACCCTAAACCATCAGCCAAAAGGTTTTTGTTTAAACAATTAATATATTTTATGGCTTCCTCAGAACAGGACGTGGGCCTTGTTTGCCATTAGCAACCCATAGCTGATAAGCCGTGAGTCGGACTGAAGCAGTTTGATTTATGCCTGGAAGTTGAACTTGGACTTGAGGAAGTTGAGGGCATGCCGTGGTGGTATGACTCCATTCTTGGCAGTGATAACACTGAGCTTTAGAAGGATCAAAAGGTTGACGGGAGCCTTGAACCCGAGATTGCTGAGGTTGCTGAGACTGTTGATATTGCTGAGGTTGCTGAGCCTGTTGATATTGCTGAGGGGGGTACGAGGGTTGCTCCTGTGGCGTGGTTTGCACCTGAAAAACTATTTTCTTTTGGAAGGGTGTTGGATGAGAACGAGTACACTCCTCCGTGCCATGATTGCACATGTTGCACCATTTACAATGAGGAGGACCATTAGTGGAGTTGCATTCATTGGTAAGATGACCTTGATATTTACAGATGTGGCACTAGATCTGAGTGCGATGAGGAGCTGCTTGTTGAGGCTGAACCACATTCTGAGGAACCATGACGGGGGGCATGAAAGGTAGTTCCTTGAGGGCAACACCCCGTGAGGAGACGTTGACTGAGTGATTGACTAATTCGATCGCCTGCTCCAGAGTCTTGGGACGCAAGTACTCAGTCACGAGACGAATTGCAGGAGGAAAGCCTTGCAGAAACCAGACGAGAATCTGGCTTTGCGTGAGGTACTCCTGGAGCTTGCTGACCAGAATGTGAAGGCGATTCCCAAAATCACGCGCAGACTCCGTGGGCTGCTGCTGAAGATCATTGAGTTGCTTGAGCAGGAGTTGGTCATCGTCAGTGGTGCCATAATGAGAGAGAAATGCTGATTTCATCTCTTGCCAATTCTGCTTCCAGTGGCTTTTTGTTGGCCATGAGCCATTGATGAGGGGCGCCTCGCAGCGTGGTAGAAAAGATGTGGAACTTGAGTTGAGGTTGAGCGTGACCATTGGGAATGGCCAATGCCTCAAATTCCTCAATGTGAGCTTGGGCACTTTGATCTAGAGGTTTCCCTTTACTATTCCCGAAGGTGAAATACGTGAGTTTGAGATTTTGAACAGGAGATGGAGGGGGGCCTTGCGCATAGACAGTTGGAGCATAAGTGGGAACATAGCTTTGGGGGACAGCCGTGGGTTGGGAACAAGGCGGCAGAGGGACAGAAAAACCTGGAGGTCCAGAGAGAGGAGCATCCTGTGTCGATGGACCATGGGAGCCCTCTTCATTGAGCTTGAGATCAGTGAGATTGTAGACTGGAAGAGAGTGCTGAAAAGATGGGGAGGTCTGATATTCGTGGACATGGGGAGGGCCGAAAGAAACATGAGGGTAGCCCATCCCGGCAGGAGGAGAAGAAGGTTGCAAAGGCAGAGAGGTGTATCCGAAGGGGATATGGATGTAGGTGCTTTCCGGAGTTTGGAAATAATGGGGTGTGGGCTGAACGGGTGTATGATGAGGCGATTGGGGTTGAGAGCAATGCTTACACACAGGGGGAGACCCTGGTCGAGAGTGAACACGAGGAGTAGGCGGTGCCGACTATGCTCTTGAGCGGACACGACCTCCCTCAATATCATAATCAGTGTCATACATGTCTCGAGCAGCGTCGTGACGCTGATGGCGCTCCAGGCGAGCCCCGTTTGGCAAAGAAGTTCTTCAGGAGTGAAGGCACGAGCAGATATAGTGAAAAGAAGGAAGGAAGAAAGATCAGACCCGCCAGCAGCGACAGTGTTTAGGGTCTGGGTTTGGGATCTCCTCTAAGACAGCCCTCTGTGAGGACCCTTGGATCAAACGGGAAAATCCTGGCTGAGTGTCACGCGTGATTTTGCAAAGGAACAGAAAAGGAAAAATAGGAAAGACAAACAGTGATGATAATGATGCTTCTTTGATATCACTGAGTGTACATGAGCTCTTAGAAATGAGAGAAAGACTAGAGACAAGGACTAAAACTCATCTAGAAAACTGAGTTCTAACTCTACTGATATATATAGTACAATGGCCTTGGGCCCAAAATAGGTGTTTGGCAGATTTCGCTACCAACTCCTTGATCAGAGCCTGATTTTCAGGAAATTTGGCGGTGCCTTCTTTACGTGCTTGGAATCACGCTAAGTGCTGACTGTACTTCTGTAGGTGCGTCATTTATCTGTTCTCTGTCTCTTCTTTGGCGTGGTCTTCATCGTGGTCTTCGGCGTGGTCTTCGGTGGGGGTTTGCTACCTGATGCTTGACCTTGACCTGGCGTCTTATTCCTGCCTTTGATCTGTGGTATGCATGAATAATCCTGTACCAGGACGTACAGGACTAACAGCACACGCTGGTTAATATCAAAGAATATGTCAATTCCTACTATTATGTCAAAATTTGTCCCCTCATTACTCCCAACAATGGTGTAAATTGATCTTGGCAATTAGTAGTTCCAAATATATTTCATAGTTTCAAAAATGTAAAGCGCATATATATAAGGATTTAATTTGTCTCCTATGTCCCTTTTGCCATTCATCCTATGTTTTTTTTTTTGCACATTGGCTTCACATTACTCTGCTTTTCTATTCTCTTTGTCATGTCCAATATATGGTCTCTGGAACAATTGCTTTGAAGATTTTTTGTAGCTCTACAAGTCTTGACCTCCTCACTTTCGTTTTCACTTAGATCTCTAATAGGTAGTGATGACCCTGGCTGTTTACATTTCTTTAAACGATTAGCTTTATTCCTACTCATGTTTGCTGCAAGGCTTTTTGGTGCTTTTCCATTTCATGTTGCTTTCAAAAACTCACTTAATTAGCTTGCTCGTTTTTCTTACATAGATTCATGCTATTGCAAAAATTAGAGGTACGATGCCTCGCCAAGCATGTGGCTTCTTAGTAATCTGTTTATTCAACACCACTACCTCTTGTCATTGGTCTGGGTTATTCCAAGGCATTGAAACAATGACATTAAGATTACACTACAAAAGAAATTGAGTTCACAGATTATATTATACACCTATAGTATGTTTTCTTTCTTTCTGTACTTTTTCACCCCAAACTGACTTTAACTCATTTGGTGAAGCATACGTTTGTAAAGTCGACTTTTAGTATATCCGACGGCGTTGAGATCTTATTTCAAATCCATTTGCACACTGAAGCTTTATGTTGTGTTTTCTTCTAAATCCGATAGCAAGAGGAGGGAGAGTTTTGGGGGAGAGAAAGATCGAAGTACTTCAAACACCATATATATATAAATTCTTGCTCAACAAGCAATAGAATGTGAAAAAACATATCTCATAGAAATCTTTGCTGTAGTAGGACTTTGAAGAAACCAAGGTAAATATGGAATAAAATGACATGACGAGTATAACAAAAGAAGCTGTAAATGGATGCAAATCTCGTTTACATTGTTTCAACTAGTAGTAGAAGAAAGGAAGTGGAAAATCCGTTATTCTGCTACCTTGCAATCTCTGCAGTATCAGTACAAACAAAAATTAAAATGTGAACTTTAATTTCAAAGTACAAACTATGGGAATGCATATTATAATCATACCTAGCAGATGTGATGTATGAGCATCTGGTTATCTCCATTCATCAAACAACCTTTATACAAGCCCATTCCAGGCCCTAGGCCAGCACCTAATGAGTCTCCTTCCATAACTGTGTCATTTCTCAACAATTCGTTCCCAAGGCTCTTAACATCTATGTTAACACCATAATGCATCATCTGCATTTGCAATTGCATCTGCATTTGAAGCTGCTCAATGGCATATTTTCGCTCTGCTTGGCTATGGCAGGGTGCTGAGGAAACCCGGAGCGAGGGAGAGACATGGATGGAATAACCCTTTTCTTATTGAAACCCTAAAGAAACATGGCCAAGCTGAACAGAGGAATGGCATCCGGCGCCGCAGGAGACAAAAAACCAAAGATTTTGCATCTTTGACTTAGGCTTAGCTTAGAAGATCTCGCCATGCCTGAAGATCTCACACATGTTAAAGCCTGTAAGAGCATTGCCATACTTTTTTTTTTTCGTAAAAATCATTCGATACAGGGTTGGATAAAAATGCTTGCATGCAAGAAACTCACCTCCACAGCATTTCCCACCCCTGCAAGCAGGAACCCTGTAACGGTATCCTGAAATTAAGATGAAAAGTTTCAGCTTATGATTGAAGAGCGACAGTTTCAACCCTAACTTTCGAGTGAAAATCCTCCGGAGCACCTGGTAATGAGAATCCTGGGGGGCCTAGTGGCAGATTGAAACTCCGACCCAATTTCGCCTCCACAGATTCACAGTTTACAAAAACCAACGTAAAGACTTCTGTTAAACCTCCTTTTTGCTCTATTTAGATTGAACAAAGAGCTTTTCTATTCCGACCCTAAACTCTGTTCCAAACTCTCAGAAAAACGCATTCTTTTAGAGCAACTATCCTCTGCTATATCTCTATCCCTATCTTCTGCTACAATCACTCTTACATATCAAACCAAACCAACACAGCAAAAAATAGCCGTTACTATCCATCTTCCACACACAAACAATGCTTAATTGCACGAAATTTTAGTTTTTTTTTTTTCTATTTTTCACGAGATCCGCACTGCCGGACATGATTCCTAATCGGATCCAAGCAAAGAGGGTCGAGATTCGGGAAGGTGTTTCTTACCCAGAAAGTACGTAAATAATGTAAGGATAAGTATAATCGCGATTTGTCGGAAAAATCGAGCATGTTATACTTGTGGCTTAAACCAGGGCATTCGATTCTCCATACATCATCTATAGCGGATATGCCAAATACTGTTGCAAAATAGGACGTAAAACTTCGGGCTACTGCCGCATTCGAGAGAACATATTCCATCAGCAGATTAGCTCCTGTGAAGAAAGCTGCGAATTCTCCTGTGCAACGGCCAGCAGGTTCAGGCAAAACCGAGACGACAGAAGAACCCTAGAAATGGTTTGACGTTTTGTTTTTTATGAGAAAAGGGCTTTCATTATAAGCCATTGGATCTTCTTGAGTTAAAAGAGGGCTTTCTTTGTAAGCCCTCTGATCTTAACCATTGAGGAGGATGAAACAAAAATTGCACAAATTGCATGCAAAAACTTGGTGCACTCTAGATGTACTGATTAGTATGCCTCGTGCAATACGCCCATGAAATCATATGAAAACCATGCAAAAAAACGTATAAAATCACAAAAAAAAACCCCTATTATAATGCTACATATTCACACGGAGGGTGACTCGGGGTATCGAGAGCTGTCAGATAGGCATATATGCCCTTTATTCCTCGATCTACACCGTAGATAGCGATCCTCATTTGTGGGGTATGCATGTACATTTTGGTCCCTTCGGGGCCTTCAATTTTGTAATATGTGCTTCAACGATCTCGTCTGGGTCTTCATTCACAGGCGGATGGTCGTCAAAATACCTTGGAGAATTAGCAAATAGATTAGTACTACAGGTTCTTGACGAGCGTGCTGGGTCATTTTCAAGTGTAGCCCATTGTATGCTCAGATAGAACTTTCCTGTTCTAATCATCCCTGTGATTGCGTATGTCAATGATGGCTTAGGGCGATTGGACATGCGATAATTGGCAAAATGACGGACTTTTAGAAGTAAAATTTTAGGATCTAGACAAACCTTATATTTGATTTCACTTGCTCCATATAGCACATATTTCTCTTTGCCTCTCATCAATTCTGCTGATGACATATTATGCATGCGCACACTGAAATGAAGCTTTCCAAAGTCTTTCATGCGATAACCTAGCATACCTTCAAAGCAATGTAACTTAGTGCTCTTTAGCGTCCTGAACATTAGTTTTGCTCCAGTTGGCTTCATCGTGTTCCATCTCATGGCTATTTTGAGTAATGCTGCAGCACCTTGAACTCCTACTGTTTTGAGTCTAGCTGTGGCTTGGAAGTGCAGATGATCTAGGTTTGATCCACGCTCTGTTGCAAGTTGCAACTAATCCTGCATGACAATGTTCAATGAAAAACTCAAGGACATTGTCTATTAGTTTTGGATCGACATCTGTGTCCCCAATGCCTATTATTATGGATACATCTCCACAAATTGGATCTTTCGACGTTGCTGCACCTTCTTCCCTTGCTTCTTCCTTTTTTTTTTTTTTTGGTTATTTTTAGAATTATCTGTGTCACTTGGGCTAGATGTATGAATACTAATCAAATCTGTATCATCAGCTTCAATAACATGTTCCTTTCCTTTCCTTGTCTGCCTGACATGACTAGATTCTCGAATGGGGTGTTGACGTGGCGGAGATTTATTTAAATGTATTGCATTGCAAAATACCTCGACACATTGGTTGATCTCGGCCTCTTGAGCTACTACAACATTTTCCTGTGTAGGGTGATTGATCTCATATGTGATGCCTTCTGCCTGCATGACTCCTGTTCGTGATGATGAGCCTGAGCCTCGTCTGTTTTGTGTCATTCTTCTCATTATAATATCTAGATCTGTGCATAAATGAAACAACACAATTGTCAATGTTTTCTAAAATACTAGTAATGCTACAAGTGTGTTTAATATCTAGCATAAATAATATGTAGCATAATATTTTAACAAGTTTTTTTTTCTTTTTTAATGTTAATGGTATTTAGGAATTGGGGCCATCGACCAACTAGGCTTTGTTCACAAGTTAAGGTTTCTGTTCGGCTTCACATTCAGAGATGGCATTCGCATACAGATCGGGATTGGCGCGGGATTGACATGATCGGAATGGGAATTATGCTAGATATTGGCATATGGGTATTGATTTTGCGGGATTGTTGCTGGAAATCAGAGGTTCTGGTTTTCAGCCATTTTGCATGCGGTGGCACAATATTGGCATATAGGTATTGATTTTGCGGGATTGTTGCTGGAAATCAGAGGTTCTGATTTTCAGCCATTTTGCTTGCGGTGGCACAGTTTGAGCCAGACTGAGAGGTTTTTAGCAGCTGCAACCGAGAAGTATAGAGAATGAATATGAAACATTAAACATGAGAAAAGAGAGGGGTGAAAGCATATTGTAGTGGACACCCTGGGTGTCCCCCCTGTCCCCCCTAAAAATGTGGTGGGAGATATCAAATTTGTGGTGCGATTTTAAATGTTTGTTTGGCGCCTAGTGCATGTACTGCCCGGATTCAATCATTTCTTGAACTGCAACAACCCGATTCCTACGCCACCCGTCCCATTCCAATTTCCTACGCCACCCGTCCCATTCCAATCTCCACCGAACCGATTTCTAAACCCACGACCCACCCGCGCCGTTCCTGAAGCACACGGCTATGGCGCTTAATCCGGTTGTGGATCAATCCGGTTCATACCTTCAATCATTTAATTTGGAAGCAAATCTGCCTAAAATCTCAAATCGGAGCACAAGTAAGAGAAAGAGAACTCCAGAACAAGAACGGGATCATAAAAGACGCCAAAGGAAAAGACAAAGGGAAGCTAAAAAAGAATTAGCGAAAATTGCATCAGCAGAGGGAGGATCCACCAGAACGGCCTCTACTAGGCGTCGGATGGTATTAAAATTGTTATCTTCATTTCATAGCACCACTAAAGGCTTGTCTAACAGCGATAAGAAAGAGGTTTTACTAGATTATTTTGCGGGGATGACACAATGGATGCGTACTTGGCTTAAGAGTCGAAAGATTTGCAAGCCAAGAGCATGTGGTCAGCAACCTCAGGGCTTCCATTCAGCTTGTGAAGAAGTCTAACAGCAATGACAGTTTAGCAGCCAAGAGTAGTTGCCTTGCTATGGCCGTAAGAGGAAGCATTAATACCGAAAGTGCTAATCCTGTCAGTGCTCGGGGTTTTGGTAAACTGCTGGGTGTTCATCCTAGGAATCTTACCAAAGCAAAATTGAAGAGGGAAGAGATAGATTGCAAAGGGGGAAATGGGTTTTGTACAAAAGAGTTAGAAGAGCGGATGCAATTCCCAATTACGTCATAGAACTTGTGCATCAATTTTGGACCAAAACAAGTAGAGTCTCTCCAAATACAAAGGATGTTAAGTTTAAGATTGGAACGAAATGTAAGAGAGGATCATGCCACTCACTATCCGGAAGAATCACGAGGTTATTTCATTTCTTCATCTTCACCACATTTTTTATTGTTAATGTGGTATGTGGTATGTGGTTAGTGATTGCTTGTGATATGTGGTTCTTTGTGGTGAGGCACGCGGTGTGAAATAAATCTTTGTCAATATATGCTTTGTGGTGCCTAGTGTGGTGAATAACATGGTGTAAAATACATCTTTGTAATATATGCTATGTGGTGCCTAGTGTGGTGAATAACATGGTGTAAAATAAATCTTTGTAATATATGCTATGTGGTCCCTAGTGTGGTGTCTAGTGTGGTGCCTAGTGTGGTGTCTAGTGTGGTGCCTAGTGTGGTGCCGGTGTGGTGCCTAGTGTGGTGAAAAATATGGTGTAAAATAAATGATGTAATATATTCTATGTGGTGCCTAGTGTGGTGAATAACGAGGTGTAAGATGAATGTCTGTAATATATGCTATGTGGTGACTAGTGTGGTGAAAAATATGGTGTACAATAAATTATGTAATATATGCGTTGTGGTGCCTAATGTGGTGAATAAGGAGGTGTAAGATGAATGTCTGTAATATATGCTATGTGGTGTCTAGTGTGGTGGAAAATGTAGTGTGCAATAAATATGCTAATCACCTTGTTATCTTCCTTGCAGTTGCAATTGTTCAGGAAATTCAAGACGGAACATCCTAGTGTTATGATCAAACAGAGGATGTTTGAAAAATTTGAAAACCATGGTTTGTTGTAAAATTAAAGGACTTCAATAGTTTGCCAGATATACCATGTTAGAATGCGAGATGCTAATAGATGGCTTCAATAGTATGAGAACTAAGCACCCAAAAGTCTGCATTTGCACTTGTCACCTTTGGTCAGCCGATATATATGGTGAATGCGAGGATGCCCGAATACAAAATAAGTAGCACAAGAAGTACGTGGCGGGGAATTGTATGTGAGAAAACTAGCTTCCAACCTTACCATAAGAGGGAATGCATTCTGGGTGAGTGTAAAGAGTGTGGGATTAAGAAGCTCCCTATCTTCCCACATGAACAATCTAGTGATAGTGGCATGGTGAAGTGGGAATACCTAGACTATGAAAAAACTGTATTCAGAGATGGCAAAGAAGAAGTCTAAGCTCGTTCACCAACACAATGAAACCGCAAGTCTTCCATCGGGTGAACAAAATGTTTGAGAAGCTTCCAAAATTTCCTTTACACAACTTCAGATATAAGTGGCAGGCAGGCCAGTACAAAGAACTCCTTGATAACTTGCCTGGAGATGCTTACCTATCCGTGGTTGACTTCGCAGAGAATTATACTTTTAAGGAGCAGAATGAAGTTCAGTCCATGCTTATTTGGGTCAACAACCAGATAACTATATTTGTTCAAATAACCTATCAGGTTGATCCACAGACTGACACCATTGAGAAGGAAACACACTACTATGTGTCGGATGATAGGGAACATGACACACTTTTTGTTCAACATTATTTTATGAAACATTTTGAGTACTTAAAGCGAGAAAGGCAATGTCCCCAAACAAAGACTATGTATTTTCAGATGGTGTCGCATCACAATTCAAAGCGGCCGGATCATTTTATTTTGTTGGAAGGTACGGTTGTGATACTGAGAGGTCAACATGATGTGGAACTTCTTTGGATCAAACCATGGAAAAGGTGAACATGATGGGAAAACATGACAGAATTGAAAAGATGGATCTGAGGTCTCACAAACTTAAACATCCCCGACATTAAACTAGATAATGCCCATGATGTGGTGAAAATTGCGAGAGAAACAATTTCAATGTGGTACATCCGAGTGGGACTGAAAATGGAAGAAAAGTTCGGAGATACTTACGGGAAATAAAACCCGAGGATATCAACAGGGAAAAAGGCTTGGGGTGCGAGAGACAATTCGAAACCAGGCAAATTCATTCGGTCCATGGATTCAAAGACGGAAATCCAACACGCCTACATACCGAGAAAGCTATCATGTTTTTTGCAAGCAATTGTTTGGATGGAAAATGGGACATGTGTGAGAACGAATTGTATGTAGATGAATGGGACCTTGTAGTCGTTGAACCATCCTCCAATGTTCATGTGGATGTGGAAGAGACCCGCAAGTCTACAGGCCACTATACTCAACCTTGGCAAATGTACTTGCGAAGCACTTAGAGAAGGAGACTTTTGCAGCTTCCGCACCTAAAGGGAACGAGGGAGGATTACGTATTTTGGATGTTGCTATGCACCAAGCCAAAATTTGAAGTTGAAAATGACTTCAAGCAGAGCGGAAACTTGTTTATGAGAGGTGAAACCGTTGTGGAGGGCATTTACTATAGAAAGAAGCCTGGGTCAAAGGTGATGTATGAGTTGTTGACAAAACGAGCCAAAGTCACTTGTATTCTCTACTCAAATTTGTGCTATTCGAAGTTCCTATGCAGCCAGATCAAGAAAGGTGCTCGAATCGTTTATGTGCTAGACCAAAGCGGATGAGGAAAAGATTCTAGAAAACTTGCCCGAGGTTTTATCGATGAAGATAGCATGTCGATGAAGAATAGCTGAACACATTCTTCTGAGGTTAGGAAATGATTGAGAAATTTTGAATATGTTGTTGTGTCTTGCCTTGTTTGGAAATAATATAAGAAACTCAATTCCATGCTCAATTGTATTTTGATGTCCCTTGTTTCAATGTAATATGTTTGTTTCTTCGATATAATATGTAATTGTATTTTGATGTCCACGATGTAACATGCCCCGGGTTCACCACATGTGGTGACACATGTGTTTCACTACATGTTTCACCACGTGTTTCACTTTCTGTCTCTTCTCCCGACACAAATAGATCCTTACGAACGGCTTTTCTCTTGAAATGCTTTCCTTTTCCTTAAATTCTCTCGGTCCCATCAATTCCTCTCATCATCCTTTGGCTGACAGCCGTACCCGAAAATCATTATGGGATGGCGAAAATTAATGACCTCGGGCAACCCAAAAGGCCCGAGATGCCATTTTTCTTGCTCCCGACCGAGTTTACAGTTTATTACAGCAGTTCGGGAGCGGGCCGGTTTACGGCAGCAGGTCCTTGGGAAGAGGCGGTTCTGATTTAGTTTTACTGGGTGGGAAGTAGCGGTTACGGTTTTTACTTATAGCGATTATTACTGGCAGACATGGCCAACTTCACCTCTTGGATGCTGCAAAACGATGGAGTGCCGGATTGGGACAATGTGACCAGAGAAGAAGAGCCCATAATACCTAGGCGTGTTGTCCCGATTTTCAGCCATGCAGAATGGATGGATATGCTCAGGCAACAGAAATTACTCTATTCACCGGATGAGAATATGACCACAGAAATGCTGAAAACTCTCACCAGGAGGTTGAATTGTACACCACAGCTCCCAGACCTCTCAATTTACTCTGCCTCCACTGAAATTTTTACACACCAGCATCTTTAGCCCGTTCCTCATACTATTGACCAGGATCTGCAAAGGTTGAGACCTTTTCTGCTTAATGACTACCAAGCCTTTACGCTAGACAGGTTCCTCTTTTGTTATGATAGGTTGTTTACAGAGGACCAATTCCTTCACTTCAAGGATATGTACTATCATCACAAGGCCTTGCAGGATGGACATGGAGAAGCTGCTATTCTGTTTGGTAACACTCCACCATTATGGTTTTTGCTTTCCCTCCGTAATGGGAGCAAATAGGTTTGGGAAGCTGACCGGTGGCCACCGACCGGTGATCGTAGAAGATGACGAGGAGGAGCTGGACCCGGATCTCTTTTGATAGACCCACGGGAATGAAAACAAGTGTATATAATCTGAAATGTAACCTTATGTAATCATTTTATATGTTTAATATAAATCTTCACTCTTCAATCTTTTCTTGTTTAATTGATGGGGTGAAAGTGACACACGTAAAAAATTACATTAAGGATGAACGGAATGGGACAGAGAAACACATGATGAAACCCACCCACCGGAAATGTCACATCAAATGTAAGTTCAATCATTCAAAAGTCGTTTGTCAGGGGGAAAGATTGGAGGGAAACCCTAAATCTAGTTTTGCATGCGGAGACATTGGCTTATCCCGATCCAGCTATGACGGAAGAAAAAGTAAGGAGAACACGGGCACAAACAATTTCGCCCGAGTTCAAATGCAAATGATCCGGTAAACCGGAGCAAATAAACCAGAACAGGCGGATATTAGAGGAGCGGAGGACCCATGAATTCGAGGTATTCTAGGCTTAAAACATAGGTTAATTCCCGATGGGCTTAAAGAATTAGAAGCCAAGGCGGTGATAGGCGGTTGCCTTTCTTATTACTAATGATGTTGTTTTTACGGATGCGGTCGGGGAGACTTAACAGAGCTTGGTGCAGCCGACGAGGGTTCGGGGTGGCGTATAATTCGAGGATGAGTTCGCAGCTCTCCCCATGCTTGAGGAAGAGGATATGTTCATCGAACTAAAGCGAAAAATGATCCATGCTTCAGCCATTAAAAAGTGCTCAACAAGGCCATTTGCATGGAGACACAACAACCCGAGACAATACTTTGTGAATCAGATCATAAGTGGGAGCGAAACGAGAAGCTCATGTTTTAGTGTTTTTGGATTTCACCAACTATTCATGAGAAAAACTTGATGAAATCTTGGACATACTTGGAAGAAGAAGAGTTTCTGAGATCTCACAATGCGGGATCCGATTGAGGCCCAAGAATCGTATGTCATCATTAACCTCTTCAAAACAGCTATTATTATATCTCTAATGCATTTTGATAATACTAGAAGCTCGGGGTTATAGTTTTCCCCGATTTTTCTCAGAGATACTTCATTTCATAAGAAGTATGAACTATTCTACCGGGTGTGGTAGATTTCCATATGTATTTTTCTCCCTTTGAAATATAAAAACAACGTTTGCATCACCACAGCTTCACCACAGTTTTCACCACATTTTTCACCACAGCTTTCACCACAGATTTCACCATCAGCCAGGGGCATTGACCATTTTTTGACCCGGTCAGAAAATGGAATGGCTCTCAGATTCCTGATAGTATCTTGACTGATTTTGGTGACAGCAATATATGGATCCCAAATTAGGTCCCTGAATTGATATGAGGCCAAAATTCATTGAGCTCTGCTTTGTGCAAAGATTCTTGCAAGGCCACTAACTTTTGCTTCAGGGAATTCTGTGTTTTTCTTTTCAGTTTCTTTTGAACTCTATTTCTTTTGAACATGAGCCACCCATCTCATATTTTCCTTTTTGCTGAGCTGGTTACCATATTTTGTTAGTGTGCAGATCATAGATTCTGCACCTTCAAATTCCTTGTTTGCATTTTATAATTAATGACAAAAAGTTCAGCTAACTGAAAGAACAGTGGAAACTCAGAGAACAGTTAAAGCAAAACAAGTTCTATTGCAAAACAAGTTCTGTCATTAATGAAAAGCCTTTACAAAGAATAGTCACAAGGACTATTGCAAAAAAAATTGAAACCAGGGATTACAATACAAATCTAAACTAATCAGGCGGGGGCCATCTTGAGCTCTATATGGAGGTCGTCCTCGCAGGCATACATCTTCATTTCGAGGAGTCGCTCCTCGTCATCATAACCTGCATGCACCCACTCGAGCACCCGCAACGAAGCGACAGCTTGATGATCCATGATGAGCTTCTCCACCTCTGGTGGAGTGAACTTGGCCACCACTGTAACCGGGCGGCCTCCTCTGGTGGAGGAAGACACGGATCCTCCGCAGGAAGCCACGGATTCTGACCGTGCTGGCTGCGAAGGAGCAGTCACAATGGCCGGGATAGTGTTCCTGCGGAGCGTAGTCTTGAACTTGGCCATGGCGGAAGTGAAGGAGATGGACGGAATGGGGGAGGAGTGAAGGAGATGGCGGAATAGACGATGGGGACGGAATGAAGTCAGCAGGCAGAATTTTGGGAATAAAGGGATGCAAATCGTAGGCATCCATACGATTTTGGGAATGAGGCGAAGAGGAAAGGGGCGTTTGCATGCATGCCACCTAGGCTCCAACATGCCACGATGAAATGGTCAAGCATGCCACATAGACCGAAAGCATGCCACCTAGGCTCCAACATGCCAAGGTGGCTCAAACATGCCACCTAGGCTCCAACATGCCACGTAAGCCCCAACATGCCACCTATGATTCACCACATGATTCACCACATGATTCACCAAATGCACCACATGATCCACCACATGCACCATTTGCATCACCAAACATGTTGGTCAATGGAAGTCAAACATGTAACAAAGGTCATGTAAAGGCTCAAGCATGTCAAGGTGGCTCAAATATGCCACCTAGGCTCCAACATGCCAAGGTGGCTCAAACATGCCACCTAGGCTCCAACATGCCACGTAAGCTCCAACATGCCACCTATGATTCACCACATGATTCACCAAATGCACCACATGATTCACCACATGCACCATTTGCATCACCAAACATGTTGGTCAATGAAAGTCAAACATGTAACAAAGGTCATGTAAAGGCTCAAGCATGCCACCTAGGCTCAAACATGCCAAGGTGGCTCAAACATGCCACCTAGGCTCCAACATGCCACGTAAGCTCCAGCATGCCACCTATGATTCACCACATGATTCACCACATGGTTCACCAAATGCACCACATGATTCACCACATGCACCATTTGCATCACCACATCTATCACGACATGTAACACCACATTGTCATGAATCTTTGAATACATCAATTTCTTCTGGAGATTTGAACTCCACCAGAGTGTTGCTCTGGTCAGCCAGAAAAGTCTATTGTATACAATAGTATACAACAATGTACATTAGAGTGTCAATGAAAGAATAGGTTACAAGAATAACCTCTTTGGTTACAATAATACAAACATGTGATTACAAGTAAAGATCTATTGATCTGTCAACCTCAGCTTCATTACTACAGCAACTGTGTTTCACAACATCAATCATCATTCTGCGCGTGTCCAACAGCTCGCAACTAGAAATTGGTACACCCTGCAACAAACATATCAGACCTCACATTGGATGAGTAATACCTTCAAATTTACGAACTCACCTTGCATTGGGATAGTATGTCCAAGTCTCGCATTACTGCAGCCACAACATGCTTTACAAAGACACATATAGCAAGACACATATATGCTTCAGAATGTCTTGGAGGTGTCTTTTGCTTGGAATTCTGCTTTTTCTCTGAGACACTTCCAGCTGCAAAAATTTAACAGATTCGGTAACTATATGGGTCAAATTAAAAAGAAGAAAGGCACAAAAGGTTGGAAGTTACCTTGTGACTTATTCACCAAACGATTTGTTCAGATCATAACCTGATGTTTTATGTCGGGCTTACTCCCTTTTCGAGTTTCCTGCTTGATGTATCTAATTCGCCACCTGAGTGAGCGATGTCATCCTAGGGGGCAAATTAGATACATCAAACAGAAAACGAAGGAGACTAAGCCAGGCTTACTCTCTTTTCGAGTTTCCTGCTTGATGTATCTAATTCGCCACCTAAAATGAGTGAGCGACCTCATCCTAGAGGGCAAATTAGACACATCAAACAGGACAAACGAAAGAGACTAAGCCAGGGCGAAAGATTAGGAAGTCCACTAATCCTAATTGGCATCTGTCCCTTACATCAGGCCCTTAGCATGTAAACTAAGCTACCTATAAGTGCTCACCTGTGAGTGCCTCAGTAGCTTGAAGTTGCTTTTGATCCTCCCTACCTAAGGCTTGTACCCATGCTGTAGAAAATTCATGACAGCAATTCTCAATGCAACAGTGATTACAAATCCTGCAAAGTGAACGCAAATTTGTCAATGAGAATACAATTATACTAAGCACTTCAGGAATTTTGTTATGAAGTACCTCAAGAGGTGGCGGACTTACATCGAATCGCCGATCTTGCCTTACCTTTGAATCACTTCCGATCTTGTAGAGTTGATCCATTCTCCGGTGTCTGTTGAATTCAACTGGAAAGTAATCCAAGGTTAGTACCACATGACACAACAGGCACCACTTTACACACCATAAATTCCATCATGACAAACTTTGCACCACAAATGGCGTCATATTCACCACATGTGGTGTGGCATGTGGCACCAGGGTGGCGTCATATTCACCACATGTGGTGTGGCATGTGGCACCAAACTGGTGCCACATGACACACCACCTATGGCACCACAATGCACCCAAGGCACCACATATGGCAATCCATTACTTCGCACCACAAATGGCGTCAAAGACACCACATGTGGTGCAAAATGTGGATCCATAGTGGTGCCACATTAGACACCACATGTGGCACCACAATGCAAAGAAGGCATCACATCCGGCAGGCATCCACCACCCCATATGTGGCAGATAGCGTGGTGCAATATTTAGCGTAGCAGTTGGCACCACATATGACAGACAATCCACCATTCACAAGTATCACCATATCTAACATCACATATGACACTAAGTATAGAAACATATGGAAGCCAATTCATTATTCAGATAAGGTACCACGTTTGGTACTATATGTGACACTACATATGTTACAAACTACATTATTAACATATAATTGGCACCATATGACTGTCCTGTAACACATTTGGAGCTACATACTACTGTGAACTGAAATTATCCACCACAACTCGAAACTAGCAGCACAAATTTCCTACACATAACTTACAACACACCCAAATGAAGAAGTAAGTGGTGTACACGATTGTTCAAGCTTGCTAGACCTTCTTTGGAAAATAACAGTTCCAATATTAAATTGCATCATATGGTGGTTCGGAAGAAGAGGGTTGAAAAGTACCTATTTTTTCGGTGATTTTCCCGAGATTCTTCTTGACTTGAGGAGGCTTGAATTGTGGCCTAGTCATTTCAAGAGAGGAAGCATCATCGTGGCGAGGGTTGCTCTGCTTCCTCACTATTTGAAATGCTTGCATGCTTCCTCTTTACGTTGGGGACGGAGAGTCTTGGACCCTTTTTCTCTTAGCTGTTGCCGAAACTCAACCCGGTTTATTTCTTTTCCTTTTGTATGAAGGTAATCGCAATTGACCATAGTCTGTGAGGCCATGCCTCCCCAGGCACACTTCCTGCCTGTGATTTTTTTGTAAAGGCACATATATTCATTATACCTCTCCTTGCTCAGATTCTTCAACCTGCATGATGAAACAAAACAATATTCTAAACAACAGAGAATCATGGGCATCCCCGAATCTAGAATGCAACCCACACTGTAAGTGGATTTTCCTAATACTTTCGGTCCCCAAAACGATTTCGATTTCTTCTTGTGTGGCGTAATGCTTTTCTTGCCTGTACATTTCCTTGTAGGTGTATCCCGTGGCATTCAAGTCCGGTATGATCAGAGCCATTTCGTGATCGATCTTCTTGCCAGAAATCAGAAATGGTCTTGGCGGATTAAGGGAGCGTGATCAGAGTTTTTGAGGGAAAATGAAAATTCAGAATCAGAAATGGTCTTGCCGGATTAAGGGAGCGTGATCAGAGTTTTTGAGGGAAAATGATCGTGTACATTGCTGAATAAGACTGAATAAGACTGAAAGGACAAAATTTTGAATAAGTAATCATGTGTATATTTGAAAAAAATAACTGCCTCTCCCACTACAAATTCGGTAGTTCCCACCACACTTAGCACCCAAAAATGTGGTGCTAAAATGCACGTTTTTGTTCCACTACAACACCTTTCACCCAGAGAAAAACACAATTAGGATTTTTTTTACAGAGGATTTTTTTTACACAATAAGGATCTTTCATGTGATGCTGTGAGCCGGAGTGAGAGGCTTGCATGAGTTTTTGGTTTGAAGAAGAAAAGGATGTACATATTGATCCTCAAATTGCTAGAAAAGGATCTGATGTCAGACACCTTGCATGAACCTTGGAGTGTTCTGAACCTTTTAGACTGTAAAATAGAATGAAGAATGAATATCTAGCATGACTTGCAGAGCTATCGAACCAATACTTTTTGGCCATATTCATGCTACATCCAAACATGAATAAAACAAGAAACAATATATTAAACAAAAAAAAAAAACAGACTGTAAAACAAAATGAAGAATGATTTGAAGAATGAAGAATACTACATATTCATGTTTTTTGGCTAATATCTAGCGTACCAAATATGTAGAATGAAGGAAGAACAATGCGGATCGACAACACCACCACCAGAACTTTTCAGAGAAGAGAACTTTTGTGGCTTGATCCATATGAATGAAGTGCTCAAAATAACAATCGTTAGATTGTTGAAGCCAATCCAGATCAACGCTCCAAAAAAGTCGCACTCTAGAAATACTATTTAGTATGGCCCAATAAATATAGCAATAAAATCATAGAAAAACCATGGCAAAAAACATATAAAATTACAAAAATACTAGATATTCTTTCCCTGTTGAGAAACAACATTTCATCTCGCATAGAGCATATCTTCATATCAACATATAGTAGCTCAAGAAATGAAAATCTCACAAAACGAAGCTTTAGCCATAGTCTGGAGTATTGAAGGACAACTTTAATAGCAAAAAGAAACTTTCTACTGTATTTAGGACTTAAAAAAGGGATTGCTTTTGAACCACAAAGCTTCTCAAATCTGGTGGCCATGAACCTTCTTAAATCCAGAAGAAGTGCTTAAAGCAGGAGAAAAAACAAATGAACGCTATATAATTTTCTACAACATAGAAAAATGCTAGATTTGGTATAGATTAGTTCTTCATGCTTTATATCAAGTTTAAATAGATACAATTGATCTCATATCAGTTGTGTAATTTAAATAACCTGCAATCTTGGAAAGATTTCCGGCTCAAACATTCTGCAAATCATAGATTGTACTCTGTTCTTGGAAATCAAGGTATGTTGGAAAGATAAGAGAGCTCAATAGCTGGCCAGATGGAATGTGCAGGAGCATATATGCATACAGGTGCAAACAGAAGAGGATCGCCATAGTTGAAGGCAGTATCTTGATGATGGCTTCCTCAGCAAGCTTTGAGATGTCAACGCCCTTGAACAGGTCAAGACAACACATTACCAGCACCACATAAGCCCCACACTGGAATAGGGCCTATAATGCTACATGTATACCTACTTGCCAATGGAAAAGTACATACTCATTGCCTCAATTCGTACAAGTGCACACCATTTCCGAATTGAGACAGACAGATGGATTGGAGAGTCATGCCAAGACAAGCTTTGTCAGTGCCAAATGGGAGCCATTGAGAATGAACGCCATACTCTTTAAAGCTGCCTGATCAGATCTGGACATGCTATGCTGAGTTGGTTAGGCCCAATTAGCCGTTGCATGTGATATTGAGCACGATTTCAGTGCGGTTGCAGGAACATATCTTCAAGAGGTCATGGACATGCGAGCTCAGCTATATCCTCGAACACGATCTTAACATGTCCCAAAATATTTTAGGATGTATATTTGTACAGTTTTTCAGCATTCTTATTACTGCCACGATTTTTCTTTCAAAAACTCTTTAAGGCAAGGGTTTTTTAATTTTGGGTCACATAGGCTATTGGTCTCTGTGGACGATAAAAATCATTCAATTCTTCTATCAACATTTTTTTTTTTGGGGTGGCAACTCTATTAGCATTTCAATCTTGCTCCAAACCATTGGGATTGAGAAGACATTGCTGAAAGGAAGTGTGTGTTAGATTGGGAACTGAACTACCGCGACCAAATATTGGAGTATAGTGAGTTCGTTCATGTTACGTTGAGAAGTTAAAAGATGATAGCATGATACCCCTTCGTCTAAATTGCCCTTAGAGCATTAAACATAAATTTTCGTTAGACCATTTAATTTTAAAAAATTATAAAAATGCCCCTGTATTTTCCTCTAATTGTGAAAATGCCCTAATATTTAGGGTAATTATCAAAATACCCGTTTTGTGCTTTTCACGGCAACATCAGTATTGTCTCTTCTCTATTATGATCAGATTCCGACCATTTTCACCAGTTTGATGTCAAAAGGCAATTCCCTGATGATCGGTTAGCAGATTTGGATTAGCAATGACGTCCTTTGCCAAAAAGATTCAAGGCTGATAAAATTCAAAGCTTTAGAGTATGGGATTTGAACCCAGGATAAACCAGTTCTTATCTTCTCTTCTCCCCTTTATCTTCTAGATTTGCCTTGCTTCTCGAATCTCCCGATTATATGCAGAGTCTTCCTCTGGTCTGCCGAATCAATCATCTGCAAGTCGAGTTCCTCTTTGCAGCAAGTTGAAGTCAAAGACCCTTTCTCAAATCAACGCATTGCCGCCGTATTTGCTTTTAGCTATCTGCACTTGCCGCTTTTTGCACAGGCTACACTGTACTTACAGATCATTTCTGTGATAAGGACAACAAAAGATTTTGCCCCTAAGCTTAATCGGTCATATTACAAAGTGATTTCTTTCTAGAATTCCACAGAGGTGTTGGGGATCTAAAGTAATAGAGATGACTTGAATCTAGTGTGGTTTGACAAGGCAAATGAGCTTTCAAAGTTACTAAAATCTAGCCCGAATATGGTAGATCTCTATAAAGGCATGTTTGCGTTGTACGTGGCTTCTCTGTGTGGCCAAGAAACGTAGCCAAAGTCCTCCTTCAATATAGTGCTGATGTCCACTTCACCTATGTGGAGGGAGACATTCACCTCATCCCATTGGATGAGGCCGTCTATGCAAGTAACGAATCCACAGTTGAGCTCCTTCTATAACAGCGCAGAGGATTTGATCTACCCAGTAATAAGGACCATTATCTGACCAATCGACTTCAGGTACTGCCGAAACCACTGCCGGGCTGCAAATAAATCATATCGGAATTATATGAATCATTGCAAATTCTTGCTATTGATGCTTCCCGATGCAATCTGATATTACAACTGCAAGGCAAAACATATTCTACGGCAGGAAAGTACAAAAATTAGGGGCATTTTGATAAATATATAAAATACAAGGGTATTTTGACAGTTATAGAAGAATATAGGGGCATTTTTACAATTTGCCCTTTAATTTTAGACTATTCGGTTGGATAAAAAATGTATAGGAATTGTCAATAGTCTTTTGAAGGTTATTTTAGTAATCTACTCGTACAGTGTCGGTCGATTATGGGCAATTGGCAAAATAAATCTGCGCCCTTATAAGTTACAGATGAATTGTTCTAAATTACAGAAGAATTGTGGTTAAACAAGCACGGGCTTTGGAGATGCCAGTAAATCTCGACAGGGATGTGGTTAAACGGCTGAATGAATCGCCATGGTTAATTTTGCAAGCTCCTGTTAATTCAGCAAAAAATGTAGCCGAAATCAACTGTTAAGTAGACAACGAATGGAAGGCTTGAGGAGAAAGATAGAGAGAAAGAACCCACTCTTCAATCTCTCCATTATCTCGCATATCCTTGAGTCTGTGCAAAAGCTCTTCACTCAAAAGAGAGCTCCGGCAGAGCGGGCAGGTAGTGTGGTTATGGCGAATCCATCCATCAATGCAATCCTTATGAAACCCATGTTTGCACAAAGGCATTCTTCTCCCAATTTCCCCTTTCTGCAGCTCGTTCAAACACACTGTGCACTGCTCATCTGCGCAAATTTCATCCCCAAATGTTATAACCGGAATCGATCTCTCCACCTCTTCAATTGTCGCCTCAAAACTGCTGTCTTGGACATCGCAATCTGAGCACACAATCTCTGCTTCCGGTATTTTTCTGAGACCCCAAAACCTGGCAATGCGATCCAACCAATCCATGAATGCTGCAAGAATTGTGACGGTTACTGCCAGAATTTCTGGCAGATGAGTGCTCGTAGAATGGGCCATGAGTATTGGGTCTGTGCTGCTGAAAGGATTGGATCCAGACGTCTGATCTGTAGATTGTATTTGTGGTGCAAGAATTGGTTCCTTCTCGGTCTCTAAGTACTTACTGGGCCTCTTGATTTTTCCTCCACGTGCCCACGTGTACTTATTTTCATTGGATAAAACGTGCCAATTTGGACACCTTCTTTCATGTTTCTTATTTTGTTGCTTATCCCAAATTTTTACTCTTTTAATTCAATTCATTTCCTAAGTGTAATTCGCAGGTCTCCCTTATGGGGTCCTTAGAGCCGGTTCACATGCAATGAAGGCGCCATCACCATCATGTAAAAAGGCTCACCCTTTTACATGGACCATCGCCTGCCATCACCGATTAGCACAGGGCAAAACAGGGCCCCTCTTCGGCGATGGTTGCATGTGAACCCAGCCTTACATCTGGTGTACTCGGATAAGGATTAGACGATCTATTTTGACATTGATTGCAATTGTGTGCACGTGGGTAAGGACTTCATGATCTAACCCAACATTTGTCACTAGAGTTTTGGTCATTTATATGCAAGATCAATTTGATGAGATGAGATCAGATTCTATAATGAATAGAGCACGATAATCATTGCATAATACCATCTTAAGAAAGAAGCTTAGTAGTTTGTGTGGTTCTTAGTTGTTACACACTTAGCATGGGGTAAATCTTTAAATTTGAAGGCATATTGTATACAAAATCCTTTAGGCTTTGGGAACTTAAATGAAAGGCCTTGTGCACATGTTTTTTAATACAATACACAAATGGTACATATTTTGCACAATGCCACGAGATGGGTTTTGGACCCTTGTTAACGGTCAAAATCATGGATTTGTGGATTGGACTGCAAATTGTTTTAGTCTGAACTATTAAGGATTTCCTTCACACAAGATAAGCTATGTTTGATTGAGAGCACATTGACATGTGCATACTTATAGGGCGATCATTGTAAAAGTTTTCCTTCGAAACCCTTCGAGAGCGGTTTTTTCTTTTGTTCAACCTACATATGCTCTTTTTCATATTGGACTCCATAGACCTTTTCATCTCCAGTGGACAAAAATAATTCAATTTCACTCAATCTCATCTCGATAGGTGGTAGGGATTCGAATCATTTTGCTACATATTCAATGTGAGGCGCAACCTCATGTCTTAATATAAGGCACATGCATATGAGAATTGGGATGGTAGGTGGGGCCATAAGAATTTTATAGGATGTATAAGGGAATGCTAATTGGGATCTCTTTCCGGTGTGGACGGTGGGTCCAGCAACTGGCAGTAGCAGGGATTGGATCACTGGCCCACCGAAAAGGGGACCAATTAGCATTCCCCTAGTATATAGAAATAGGGGAATTTTTTTCCCCTTTTCCCTGTCTCACAGGGCAGCTCCAGCTATGGCGTCAACAGAACGCCATCCTTGTGCTTCCTTTTGTTCTTGCTAGTTGCTCAGATCCGATGAACTTCCCTTAGGATCTTCTCTTTTCTCTTTGACTTTTGCTGAAGGAACAGGGTTGTAGCTGCCGGATGTTCCGAATGCTCTGTTCTTCCTGCAAACTCATCAACTTGTTAGAAAGTAAAACACCACATGGTACTCAATTTACCACCCAACCGGACCAACTAGAAGAGATGCCACCAAGTCAAGCTCCTCTGCAAGACTGTATTAGAACAAGCTCTTTCTAGCCACCAACCACTGGTGTTACAGGAACTCCTTCTAATGATATGATCAAGCAAGAAACTAGAGAAAATGTTGTAGATCAAGGCTAGGCTCATCATCAATGTAGGAAGAAGCAGATTTAGCTGTGCAGTCAGCTTCGACCCCTATGCACCTTTCTCGGCATAACTTTCAAACCGTAAGGAATCTATCGACAACCAAGCCCAATCTGGAAACTAGACTTCAAGAACTTTCCAACAAGGTAAGCATCGCTGATTTCTGAGTCGTGGTCGTGGAGATATCACGTCTCAAATTTGTACCTATATTTATAAGTAACAACACCTTTTTTTTTTTTTTGCCTTTTTGCTTCCAAATAAAGGTAAAGGTTTATTTTTAGCTCTCTCTTTGATAATATCAAGGCTTAGACATATTGGATGGCTTTCTTACTTGATCACATCAATAAATATTGTTCTATGCAAGGCCACTCCCCCGAGCACCATATCACCGGACTTCTTCCAAGATGTGAGCGTTTACCTTTTTTTCTATCTTTGCTCTGATTTGACCTTATTAGTGATTTTTTTGCTCTTTTTGTCGCATGCAGAGGGCTCAGGAGCTGCTCTTGGAGCTTTGGAACGGGTTTTATGCAACAGCTTCGCTGATTTTTGCCTATGCTTGAGAGCTTAGGTTTGGGTTCTCTCTCCTTTTGACGGTTCTCGCATTTTTCCTTAGGTTCCAAAGAATCTTGGAGCTTCTGCTTTACATGGTGTTGTTAGGTTGGTTTTCACTCGAATCTGGTGCTCGTTACCAAGTCTGAAGACTTACGGAACAAGAATAGAATATACATTTTGTGCTCATCATTCTATAGAACATGTATTCACGGATAGAAATGGGGTGAAGTGCTCTGTCAATGTTTTTCTCAAGTAGGTCCAGAAAAACTAGTCTGTGTATCTCCTTCCTCCTCACTTGCTTTGTAACATTACCATTCTTTTAATATATTGATGACACAGTTCTTTAAAAAAAAAAAAAAAAAAAAAAAAAAACCTAGTATGTGTAAATTGATTCTAGTATTGAACACAGTTGTTTGTAGAACATACTTTATTTGAATTCTGAGTCCTTTTAATATGTGTTTTGATCTGGGAATTAGAATAGGTTGAATAGACTCAAAAAGCAAGAAAACTATGATAATGCCTATACTATGTTTTAATTTGTGTATGATTGTTTTCATGTTTCTGATCTATTATGACGTATCTGTAGTTAAGGAATAAGAATTAAAAAAGGACATTACTGGCAAAACTTGTTGAGCGTGATTAAGATACCCAACTTCTATTCCGTGATGTAGGCTGTACCAGGTGGCAGCATTAAAATGCATGTTAACCGAAAAAAACGACCTTGTTTCTATATTGTGCAACCCCAATCCTAGCCGTTGATTCGTGAAATATTCCATGGCAAAGCCGAGGCACGTCTCATCTTGAAAATATCTAAAATCTATGTGAAATATATATGTATGATATTAATATATGTAATGGACATGGGAGACATGTAATATATGCATAAGTGGCTAGACATGGGAAGTATATAAGGTAAAGGTAAATGTCTCAAAAAGTACAATACGTGGTGTAGTTCATGTTCCAAACCAACTTTTTTACCACACCAAATCTATATTTTAGAGGGGTGTGCACATTTGTTTAGTGAATACTTTTAGGGTTTTTTATTAGCATTTGTATACATATATGTACACAAGAAAAATGTGCAAGTGTTGGCTTAGTTGCATTAAAAATATACTAAGGGTGAATAGAATATATATGAAAATATGTAATACAGCGGACTATAGGCAATGAATGCTTACAAAACTTTACTAGTTTCTTGTGTTGAATATGTAGAAATATTCTATGGGTTATATATGGAGAGAGATGGATGGGATGTATGAAGAGGAGTTTTATGGATATGGATTCCCCGGGTGTTGGGGTGTTGAAGATAAGCATTTAAGTTCTATTCGAGGTACAAGAAACTGCATACTAATAATAGATATGGGTGAAAGAAGTGAAAGATGTGCATCTATAGTTGTAGATTTAATGCATCTCCTTATGTCTAATTCAAACATATCATAAAATTGATGACATTAGACTTGAGTCGCCAACATATGCTTTGGGACATAGGGTCGACAAATCCGACAATGGATAGTAGCCCTTGGTGCTCCTCGTGAGAATATATAGCAAAATAACTTGGTCCGAAGGGGGAATTGATTCTCTTTTATACTTTATGACGTTGGTAAATGGTTTTTACAATTTTATTTTTGGGAAAAAAAAAGTTTTAATTAAGAATATGGGATTTTTGTGCATTTTTATTTTTCTTAAACCATTGGACGTAGCTTAATAAGACACCGTTATATGACCTTTTTAACTTTTATACATCTAAAGGGAAGAGCTTTTTGTTAGGTTTAATTTTGCAGCTTCTTTTTGCAGCTACGGCGTTCGAGTTTTTGCTATGCCTATGGTGTTCAGGTTTGTGCTCCGATTTTGGCATTGGAGTCTGATCATGTCGAGCGGCCTGCTTTAAGAACTAGTAAGCAAGATATGTGGCTCTTTTATTTTTGGTTTTTGCATGTTTTTCTTTGTTCTTGATAATATTCTCTTTGTTCCTCTGCAAGAATGCTACAGGAAAAGGCAGTGGCACTGGAAAGGAAAGGCATGAGATAGAAATAGTTAATAGCCATGGTTGTAGAAGGCAAAGATTATTTCTCTTTCTTGACATAATCGACCTCATCTGCCATATCCGTATTGGTCCTCGCATGGCTGTCTTACCTCCACGACAAAGGGAAGGGACGTTTGCAATTAATTGCGGATTTGAAGTCTTTTTTCGAAGAATCGTGGGATTTGGATTGGAAATCTTCTTCTGGGCCTCTAAAACTGATGTTTATCCTTCCTCCTAATTCTTCTGCTTGATCATCAGAGCCATGGCTTAAACGCTCGAGTGTCTGACTTGATCCTAAATAGGCAAGAACAGAGCTGCTCTAAAGCAGTTCGACTTGCATCCTCATTGTGAAGTGGTCTAGAGTGCCATCGATCCGAGCCATCGGATCGGTATTCTCGAATGGGCGAGCATGCATCTCATCCATGCATGCATGCATTGCATGCATTTTTGGGGCTCTAGCCCATTTGGGGATCGCTATTTCTTGCAGGTTCTTCATCGACGTTTTCTCCTCTCTCAGCAATTCCCTTGACTCCCACGCACCCTCCCTTTTATGTGTATATTATTGTAAATGTTGTTTTTTGTCGCGTGGCACACATCATCAGCCCCTCGCTTTTTCAAGGTGTAAATGTTGTTTTTTGTCGCGTGGCGTGCATGACTAGCCCCTTGCTTTTTTGAGGTTTCTTCTCTATTAGTTTTTTTTGTTGATGATGTGCAGGTTCAGGGGTGATGCACGACTTCGGTATTCTCTGTGGAGCGTGGGTTTTTTTGTGGGAACGTTTAGCAGTCTTGCGTTGTCTAAGCCCCTTGTCGAGATTTTATCGCTAGGGGGGTTTTTTAATTCTGGCGATAAGTTCTCGGCAGGTACACTAGCCAACATCTGTAGCACACAATTTTATTTGGGGTCCGGGTGTCAATACTAGATATTTCCTATGTTTTTCATTTTTTTGGGTAGCATACGATGTGCAGGTATCCACTCTATACCATTGTAGAAAAACTGTTGAGATGAATGAAAAGCCTAGCTAGGGGAGGTTTTGTCTGTTTTCGTGTGAGCCCTTATTCGAGAATGAACTTTTCGAAAGGGCTTCAAACCATCTGAAACTTCATCCTTATGGTTCCTAGGGGAACGTTTTGAGGATTGGCAGAGGCTGCAAGCACGTTTGAATCATTTTCAAGCTTCTTGGAATAGCTATGGTCTTTAAACAACGGTTTTGTGAGACTGCACCAAATCGACTGAAACTTGTGTTATATAGTCCTTATGAGCCATGGCTTGAACCAGACTTGTGGGCGACAGCGAACACAAATGGTTGCACAGTCTATCCGGTAAATTTGATGTGGATGTGCTGAAAGCAAGCATGTGAGATATTGCGGAAGAGCATGTTGTGCAGTTTAATCTAAAGTATGGAACCAATGGCAAGCTGCAAGATTAACCGTGGCCACTGTTTTGCTAATATTATCGAAATTGAGGCCATGCATTGTAGCACTTTACAATATAAAAAAAAGAGCTGGAAAAACCTTAAAGAAGAGCCAGATAAGCTTTTTGATGGATCAAGCACTGGCATAGAAGATAAATTTCCTGAAAAGTTCAAAATTTTGTTGCTAATTCTGTCTAACATGATAATTGGAGCTGCCCTTTTCTCGTCTGTTTTAGCTTGTTTTGAATGACCAGAATGAACGAAGAAAAAAGTTCGAGATTTAGGCCATTTTCACTAAGTCTCAAATAGTCAATATCTATGGCACCAAATATATCTTGGTGACCTTTGCCTAAGGTAGCTCCAAGTTCACATTCATGTCGAAGCAAGTTTGGGGATGATACATATGGCAATGGTTTAAAGATTCTGAGTTGGGCCATGATCATGATTTGGAGATTCCGAGTTGGGCTATATGTCTGTTCTCTTTAGGATGTTGAAGACATTACATGAGTATGTTTAACTAATCTTACAATAGAATAGAATAGAATGTTTTTATCGTCTACATAGATCAGTCGGCCTATGGGACCCAAAAAGGAGGCCAGCAAACATATTACTGTCCGGGTTAAAAAAGACAACAATTATCCAGCAACAACTGATGAATTGGTAATGGGGTTTTGCGTGCTACACCTTACCATAAAAAAGTACTAATAAGGGATCATAAAACTACCTAAAAAAGGTACCTAACATTGGGTACCAGGTACTTTTATAACATCTCAATAACTATTAATCATAAAATGGGATGCGTTTATTTTGCCCTCCAATAGTAATGTCTTTGTTTTAACCGCGAATTTAATATAATTTTGGATTTTTATTTTGAATGTTTGGATAAGTTTTGATGGAAAAACCAAGGAAACATTACCTAGTGCAGGTACTTTGGCAGGTTCCAAAAGTGGTAGAGTGTAGAATGCTTATGCCTAATGGGGTGCAAAAATGTACAAAAAGAGCACCTCAAAATGGGCATACATCCATGGTGATGTATGCATTAATAGTCTTCCAGTATGCCATCGTATTGTTTAGTCTTATAAACTCCAAATATTTTTTGAAGCCAAGCCATCAACTTTCACAAACATGATCACATATCACTACAATATTTACATAATTGAAGTTGGGCAGAGTTATGTGATTAAGAAACTTATATAGATAGAAGATGCATGAGGTTTAGCAAAAATTTCTCATTGATGCATGAAAGAAGGATATATAATGTACCTGATTGAGATCCCTTCAAATCTGCACATGATCTTGTGATTGTAATATTGTTCATGATGGCAATAGAGTTGGCTGCATTTTTGGCCATGATCTTCATCTTTACCATCTACCACAAAATTCATGCTTCACTATCTGCAACATAACACCAGAATATCCGGAAGATCCAGAAAAAAAGATACAAATGCTCAAATTTACTTACCATTTGCAAGAGACCAGTTTAAAATGATCAGCAAAGGGGTCTACAATGTTCAGCAGAGGCAGTATTTCGTGTTCCACATTAATTACAATCTTTTCCTTTCGCTTGACACTTTGTTTTCTGCTGCACCAAAAAAAAAAAGAGCTTTCTCTTCCTATGCTTCTGGAAGCTCCAATCATAATTCAAACTAGAGTTTCCTATACTCCTTTGAAGCCCCATTCCATTGCTATCTGGGCTCTATCAACTGCAAGCACGCAAGGACATCAGCTTAAGAGCACATTTCAGATGTTGAAACAACAATGAAAAATAAAGACATCAGAAAAACCTGCAAAGATATATGGCAGAGACATTGCGACTTCTATGCTCCCTGAAGTATATGAAAAGAGAAACCTATGATGCTGCTTGTGAATTCGCCATTTTGAAGCCCTGGAAGAGGAAGAGGATTCATCTTAGCAGATTAGCTTGAACAAATAAAGCATGCATTTGAAACAGGATTTACCTAGGCATTTTTTTCGTAGCTTAACACTCATTTGCCAAACTCGCTTACTACAAATAGAAGTCTTCAAGCTGCAATAGAAAGAGATAAGTAAAATAGTACTCTAAAAGCTCCATCGATGGAGCTGGAGAAAACAGAATCCTGATTGTGGCAGTCCCTGAACAATCCAAGAAACTCAGGACACTCAAGCAAATAAAGCGGAAGAGTTCCCTGCCTAAAGTGGAAGAGACCCCTGCTTAAAATGTATTGTAATAAAAAAGCCGACTCTTTCGGTTTTTATATCTTTACAAAATTTTTTGTTCTTTTCCTGTTATTCCTTTTAGGGACTGTAAATTGCCCCATACAAATCTTGCCCAATCAAGCTTGTAGCTACCAGGTATCAAGCGCTCTTTTAGTGTATTGCCAAGCAAAACCCCTATCAAAGTTAGTTCCAGCTTCATTATTCTTCAATCCAAATTGGTAAACCTTATGCATCAAATTCTGCAGCTCGTCATGGAATTCAGACCTCACTTTATATAATTTGATTTTGATTCTTATTAATTCATTCTTCCAAACAGTAAGAAAATCTGCCATGGGACAATCATCCCAAGTAGGTGATGAAGGATCTCTACCTTCATTTGGCAAATTCCTGTACATATGAAACTCCAATTCAGAGGTCGCAATCTTCATAGCCGCCGTCTGCACAAAGAGATAGGGTTACCTACAGACTTACACTTCAATCAAAAAATGAAAATGAACCATACCTTTTCTGGACAAGATCCTTCATCAGTAATCTGCAAAAGGTCTGGGGGTTCAATACCTTCCATGTAAGGTTCCTCGAGATTCATCATGGAGCTTGGATGATCGCCCTCTACAAATGTCGGAGCTTTGAAACTAGAGCGGGAGTGTAAAGTGAAGGGCTCCATAGGGTTTGACGGGTAAAAGATTCCTCTAAACTTCACAACTTCAATTAAAAAAAAAACTTAGGGGTGCGGTGCTGATGGGGTGCTTAGCGGACGCGAAAATGCCCCCCAGTTACGTGCGTAGACCCATCCATCCCATGCATGTTTGTGGGATATGCAGATCATACCAAGGGCTATAAACTCTTTGTACACGTCACCAGGAAAATTATAGTCCGATGAAGTGTTGTATTCAATGAGCAGGATTACACTTTAAACAGATCCAACTCTACGTCCCATCATGGTCGCTTGGCCTTGGCACCAACATCAGGGGGAGGGGCAGCTGATTCCAGTTACTCAAAGCCAGACAATGATGGTGGTCCTGAAGGCAATATGCAAAATTTACTTCTTAATGAATATGAAATTTCCTCTGAACTAGAATCTAGAGGAGATTACACAAATGATTTGATCAAGCTAAAGCCATTGGTCCAAGAAGATCCTCTCGACCAAGAAAAACCACAGATAGGATGCAATAATACTTGGACAAGTAGAAAACCAAGGAGTGCTACTTATTTTGCCTTGCACACTAATGCATTTTTGATGAACCAGCTGATTGAAGCATTTTGTCAATAATGAACTTTTATTAGGCCTTTCATGAATTCGGAACATGAGAAATTACTTCAAGTTGAAGGGCTTTGATGGTCTAGACCTATAGGTTATTCTTCCATACACAATGAAGTTTTTGATATGCATTGATGTTGTGCGGCAGCAAATTGCAGGGACATTTTCGTTATTGGGTCATCATGCACTTGGGTTGAGAGGTTAGGTTATTAACTTTCACACATTTGAAATACAGGCACAGTATCGATGGAGGACCATTATCAAGCAAGAAATTAATACCAGGCAACTAATAATAATGATAACCGACCAAGATTGACAGAAGCTACATAAAATATCATTGAGGAATCTGATCTTCACCTTCATATATCCACTACAAGAGAATGATGGTTAAACGTCAGAATAATCGTCAGACAGCCTTCATAAAATAGACAACTGCCCAGACCTTACTCCTGACGAATGTAATGACGAGTTTTATCTGACGATAAATCGTCAGAATAATCGTCAAGTAATTAGTCAGACTTGGTCAGATGATTAGTCAGATAAATAGTCAGAAGCTTAGTCAGATAAAACGTCAGAATCATCGTCAGCTAATTAGTCAGATTTAGTCAGGTAAATAGTTATATGAATAGTCAGATGAATAGTCAAAAGCTTAGTCAGTTTATTAGTCAGATAAGTCGTCATCTTATTAGTTAGATAATTCTGCAATTTTTTAGTCAATACAATAGTTAGAATATTGGTCATCATATTTATGATATTTATATACCAAACAGGGATTTGAACCCTGATATTCCATCTTGTAATAAGACTCTAAACTTTAATGCAGCTCAAAAGTCTACCATAGTATTCCTTCATTTAGTGTCGAGCTTATTGAGTTCATGCTCAAGTTGTTGTAAATCACAATATATTCACACCAGCTCGTATATTTTGATTGGAAGTTCCCGAATTACACAAGATATTGAAATCTGTTTGCCTGTCATATCTGTTTGCCTGTCATAATGAGCAGCGTAGTAGACCTAGCAATTACCACAAGATAATCTGTTATTATCGATCGGATCGTCGAAAACACTTGGTGTGATTAAATGAAAGGCAAGACAAGTTGTTATTGTACTTTAAGATGTAAAAATAGAATAAATAGTTTAAAGCCACTATCCGGCTATAATTTAAATTTTACAAGGAACAAAAATTCTACTTTATATCAGTGCGAGTAAAATCAACACAAGAACTAAGTATATGCAAAGCTCAACAACGAGAGGACTGCGTTAGCATGTCTATTCTAACAATAATTAGTTGGTGAAACAATGCCCCATACATTTAGTAAGCGAGTGATATCTTTGGGCAACTAACATGGCCTTCAAGATTTTTGAGTAATAGAGCAAATCGAAAGTGATTATTGGAATGAAATAATGGAACTTCTAAAATCAACATGTTATAGTTGAAAAGCATAGTTCCATGTGTCAATTGTCTACCATGGGAGATATTGAAATAGCAAGCACTGGATTAGTTAACGCCATCATCATCATCTGTAAAATTTCATCCTTTTCATTGATGAAGAGCTCCACCACTTCAATAGGGCTAATATTTGCCCTTGAGACATATCACAAGGCTGCTCTTGATGTTCGTTTCACATTCACAAGATCTATATTTACAATAACAAGCAAGAGCACACAACTCGAACATATGATTTAAGCAAATAATGTAAGAATATTCAATGAAGTTGAGGAAATGTGATACACATAATCAATTCAGGATACTTCAACTC